>OX382242.1:5518494-6768494 GCA_947507525.1 Apamea epomidion | reverse complement strand
TATTTCATAAAAGTCTCTAGCTATGTTCGCAATGATTGAAAGAAGCCAGAATTTATTCGCTGTTCTGTTCCATTTTTCCGAGTCTGTTTTCAGGAATCCACTTTTGGTAAGCCAGACTACATGGTCGGAGTAGAGGAACAATGCATGTGCCAATTTGCTGATTGTTAATGTTACTCTTAAGATAGGATCTTCGATGTGCATGCTATTCAAGGCAGTGTAACAAATGTCTATGCATCTTCCAAGTCTTAAAACTGAAAAAATAAAAGCAAGAATTAGATTGTTAAATAAGTGGTTTGCCCCTGCTTCTATTAGTTGTTATTGCAAAAATCTCTAGTCATAATGTAGACATATTTTTTAATCGGCAGAAGGATACTGATCAAGACACAAAACAAGTCTTATTGTTATTATGCCTATGGTCGTTAAGTGTCCCTCTAAGTGTGAACTCATTTTTTTGCCTATACTTTCCCACAGCTGGGCAAAGGCCTCCCCCAAGTCTTTCTAGGAACTCTTTTCCCGCCCTACCTCGAAACCAGCCCTTGCGGTACACATTCAGGTTGCCTCGCTGCTTGCTTCAAATGAGTAATCTACTTCACAGTAAAGCAGAGAAGACATAATAGTGTACTTACTTTTTCTGAAAGAACTAAAAGTGAGTTCCAAATTTTTTATTCTATCAACAGAATATTTGTTTGCATTTCTTATTTCCAATTGGTGCCAGACCAGTCGACTTGTATATTGAATGAGTCTGTAAATGAAGAAAATAATAATGAGTTGAAAACCACTACTTACATACATTGATGCCTTTGTTAGGTTCAAGTTACAAGTCTACTAAAGATTTTTTTCAATTATTTATCTTTCAAATGATAAACCACATAAAACAACATCACGCTTGTATTTCCCCGAAGAGGCAGAGATGTAGCTATAGTACCTACACACAAATTTCAAATAAAAAAATAAATATACAGTATGTACTGACCTGGCTAGTTTATCTCTGCCATTTGACTGGTTATTTACTTTTATAATTACGTCCATTGTAGTGCCGTTAGGGTCTCAAATTAATAATAACGAATTGTAATCTTAATCTTCAGTAATAGCAAGATTTGTCTAACTGACGAATTTAGTCACTATCAATAGGATACCACTCATTGTTATTACATAGATATTAGTTATTGTATTTATTAGCCCTATGTTTACGTTTTCGTAGCGTCAAAATGAACCTTGAACTGTGCACGAATAATAATGAACTTATTTCTGATTTACATTACATCTACCCAATTTTCTGTGGTACCTTGACCTGAGTTTAGTAGAACCGAAACTGTAATGAAATCAGATTAAAACTTGCAAAGTAAATGTGTTTAATAATATACGAATAAAATAATTATATTATTTCAACTCCGACAGATTAAAGTCGACAACAAACTTGGAACCAACTTGGAACTTGGTTTTCTTCATACATTTGACATTTTGACTTTTTTTAGTTCTTGCGTTGTTATTGGTTGTTATTGCGGTGTTGCCGGGTTGTTCATTATGTTTTCGGATATAAAAATCATGTATTTGTAAAATTGCGTGTACGCAATTGCCTCAGGATTATAAGAGTTTTCGTATTTCTTATATTTTTTGTAGTATTTGTAAAGTGTTTCTTGACACCTGTTCACACCTTTTCTTGCCTGGCTGCATTTAATAGGTAGGTACTTATTATTGTTTGCCGCAAAAAAAGTTGTAAACCGACTCAAGTTAGTGGCGCTTCTTGCAACTGGTTTATCAATTACACACACTATAGTATTAGTAGAATGATGAATTTAGAAAGACTAGGATCTAACGTAGGAAAAATATACAAGAACGTATTCGTCTATGTTCAAAGAAGCTGATTGGTTTATTTTGACAGCAGTGGGCGGGATTAGGTGGTGAGATTGGCAAGAACATGTGAGAAGGAACAATAAGAACGAAACGGATGTTGCAAGTTTGCAACTTGCAGACTCGAATACGAATGTCGATGAAGTGGGGCGGCGGCGTCACGTTTAGCGGCGGCCGGAGCTTCACTTGTCAGCCATATTGAATTAAATTTTTGTTGCGCGATACGTGTGTGACTCAGCCGTCGAAGTTTCTATTTGTTTTACGTTTCGCGACCGTCTAAATTTTGTGATTATCGACTATAAATCTTGTGCAGAGTTGAGGTGTTCAGTGATCTAAGTGACTCAAGTCGCTAAATTCGTTGTGGTAAGACTAAAACACTATTGTGCGTTGCGGTGATTTATCTTCTGGAACAAAGCGACATTTTGAAGTGACGTGTAATGTTGTGCATTTCAGATAGTGGTTCGTCGTACTGAGCTTTCATGATTGGATTACCGCGTAGCGATAGAGATAGAGATCGAATAACGGTGAAAATTCGTAACATGAAGAGGAGTTCGTCAAGGGATAGTATGCCGCGATCGAAAAGGACACGCAGTAGTATAGGCAGGTATGACGACAGCTCCGATGAGCGCGTCACTCCCGAGCGGGTGCGCCGGCGGGTGCGTTCGCCGAGCCCCCGGGGGCGATATGTGTCGCCACACCGGGAGGACTATGTGAGATCCCGTGACGTCAGAGAAGACTCTACTCGTCCGTATTACAAAGTCCTGTGCGTTAGTGCACTTCACCCAAAAGCTTCTGATGAAATCGTCAAGGATACTCTGTACAGGGAATACAAAAAGTTTGGAGATTTTAGTATCAAGATTTCTCACGAATTAGATGAAAGAGTGGCTTATGTTTGCTTCCGTAGTGCTGAAGACGCTAGAGACGCTAAACATGCCAAGCCCAGGATAATATTGTATGATAAAGTAGCTATTGTTGACCCTGTCTATGAGCCTGTTCGTGCTGAATACAGAAGCAGGCCACGAAGCATCACACCCCCTGATTATGAACGCCCTTATTCCTATGCTTGGTCCCCGGTGCCTGAGAGGCGAAGACCACCTCCTGATGATAGGGCTTATGGTATTCCCCCTGCAGTACCTCCCCACCACAGAGATTTTCGCCCTCCAATGCATGAATACCCAATGGCTGGGCCTCATGGACCCCCAATGCATCACAGGCCACCAATGCATCATCCACCTCACCCTCATTACATGCCCCGTCCATACATGCCCCGCCCCCACCATCCTCCATTTGAGAAAATTGAAAATAAAAAAGACAAATTCCCCAACTATTTACATCATGTTCAGCCAGAAGATGATCCACTGGCTACTAGGACTCTTTTTGCTGGTAACTTGGAAATTAACATTTCAGATGAAGAGCTCCGACGCATCTTTGGCCGTTATGGCATTGTGGAGGACATTGACATTAAACGCCCACCACCGGGCACAGGAAATGCATTTGCATTTGTTCGCTATCAAACTTTAGACATGGCTCATAGGGCTAAAGTAGAACTTTCTGGCCAGTATATTGGCAAATTCCAATGTAAAATAGGATATGGTAAAGCTACACCTACTACTCGAGTATGGGTAGGTGGACTAGGTCCCTGGACATCTGTTGCCCAGTTGGAAAGGGAATTTGATAGGTTTGGAGCCATTAAAAAGATTGAATATGCTAAAGGGGAACCTCATGCATATATTTTGTATGACTCAATTGATGCTGCCCAAGCTGCTGTTAAAGAGATGAGAGGTTTTCCTCTTGGTGGTCCAGAAAGACGTCTACGTATCGATTTCGCTGATGTCGGCACTGGGGGCCCATATAGGCCAAAGCCTTATGCACCTCCTGTAGGGGAAGACGGTAGACCTGTAGAAGGCTATGAAGGTTATGAAAACTGGGAGGAAGGGGCAGCTTACCCTGCCTATGGAACGCCTGGGTACAGGGGAAGAGGTGGTCGCGGCAGAGGGCGAGGGATGTACAGAGGCGTATATCATGGTTCGGGAGATTATCGCGACGAAGAGTGGAGGCGAGCCCCAACAGATCCTGAATACGAGGGACGAGTCCGACGCTCTGGATCCCGAGAACCGGGTGTGGACCGCTCTCGATCACGAACACCGCGCCGACGCTCCCCCGACAGTGATTCAGACGGGTCCCCTCGTCGTGGTGGCGGCATGCTGGCATCCGCGCGGACATTGCCTGAAGTTGTACGCAAAGCTACTACAATATGGAATGGTGCCCTAATTTTAAAGAACTCACTATTCCCTACTAAGTTCCACCTGACTGATGGTGATTCTGAGATTATTGACAGTTTGATGAAAGATGAAGATGGCAAAAACCAGCTGAGAATAACACAGAGACTGCGTTTAGATCAACCAAAACTAGATGATGTTCAGAAGCGCATCGCCACATCCAGTTCACACGCCATTTTCTTGGGAGTGGCAGGGTCGACAGCTTCCATCACAAATGAAGATGCAAGTATCCAGACCAGGCCAATGAGGAACTTGGTGTCTTACTTAAAGCAAAAAGAAGCAGCGGGTGTTATTTCTCTCCTGAACAAAGAGACAGAGGCTACAGGTGTACTATACTCCTTCCCACCTTGTGAATTCTCAACTGAGCTGCTCAAGCGGACATGTCACAACCTAACCGAGGAGAGTTTGAAGGAGGACCATCTGGTAATAGTGGTAGTAAGGGGTGGGTCAGCCTAGTATGAACTTCTGAGCTCCCAAACTGGACAGGTCACAACCTGAACAAAAAGTTTGCAGTGAGATCAGTAACAGTGATGGTGACGGGTGGTTCTGCATAGAACGAACTAATTTATTAGATTAACACATTTTGAGTTTACATTACTAGCCTAAGTTCTGATAAAAGTTCCCTTGTCTTCAGAAATATAATAACATTAATAATATGTATACTTGTGATGTGTAGTGATGTGAGGTGTTTGTAAATCTAAATTAGTGCAAGTTTCACATTTCTTGTGCAAGTGCTGTGTTAGCCTTGTAGTGACAGCAATAATCATTATTATTGCAAATATGTAGATGAAAGATAGTTTTGCTAGAATTGAAGCAAATTTTTTTTGAAATTTTTTTTAAGTGTATATTTATTATGATAAAAAGTTATAGTGTATACTTATTCAGTGTATGTTAGGTGATGTGTAGTGTAAGTGTGTGAAGTTGCAAATAGAATATTTCATCTTATGATGTAGTTTTTTTAAACCTTGTGAGTTGTGTTCAGGCAAGTGCAGTTGTTGACACAGTGACTGGTTTGTGATGTTCAAATGTGCCCTCAGTGATCAATAATCACTTGAGTGAAAATCCTAATGACTTACGAAATCACTGCTCAATGATCAAGTGAAAATGCTTCTTCCCTAAAATGGTTCAGTGAAGCCTTGTGTTTGTGTTGTGGTCCATAAAGACTAAAATATGACAATAACAAAGTGTAGGTAGTCATAGTGATTGCTCAGAAGGCTGTGTTCAATATAAAAGTTATGGTTTGTTTTATCATAGTGACCAAAATAATAGTGATACAGTTAGGTATGCAACAAACATTTTAGTTCCAACATTTGGTAAGTATTTTGTGAGTATGGACACATCCCCCGCTTTTGAAGCTTTTACCCCCACTAAATGTTACATATAAATATAGTTCTAGTGATTTTGCCATATGATACAAGGTCAAATATAAAATTATCTGACAAAACTTCACAGATGTGACGGGTATTGTGATATAATGATGACAAAATAACAACACAAAAACGATTTTCTAAACTCAGGACTGTTGATCCCGGAATCAGCTGAAAGAAAAACTTTGTTTTTATTTTATCAGCATATCACGATACCTATCGCCTCTGTGTAGTTTCGCCAGATAATTTCATTTGACCCTGTTTTATAATTAGGATAAAGATTCAAAAGATATTCTTATTTCTTACAGTTGAACTTAACATGTTGACTGCCAAACAACAAACACAATAGAAAATCTATTGTTGGTGGTCACGGGTCATTGCGGTGGCAGTCAGTGCCTTATACAAGCTAGTCAGGGCAATAGTGTCTATTGTTTTAAAAACATAGGTAGTATTGTTTTTTTCAATCATTTTGATTTTATGCACATGATGTTAGATTTAAAAATATCTGACTTTCAATGATTAAATGTAGATTGAATATCTGAGATACCCTAGACATGTTTTTTTTTTTTAAACGGGCCGTAATTTTTAACTGCAACTGCTGTATGCTATTGCATCGTTTTATTTCTGAACATGTTTATGTCTGCAAGAATATGCATGTTACATGTAACAGCGGTTTAACAGCAACAAGTTTGTCCAAAAAAACTTTTTAACAAAAACAATAAACCGCCGAAAAAACTAAAAAGCAAAAAATAATAAACCTTTTTTGTTTAACCTTAATAACTAAGTACTTAAACTAATGTAAGTATACCTAAATAATTTTGAGTCGGCGCCGTTTAAATTTAAGGCAATTTAGTGATCTTTGTTTATTGATTGTTTGGCGCCGACTCAAAATTATTTAGGTATACTTACATTAGTTTAAGTACTTAGTTATTAAGGTTAAACAAAAAAGGTTTATTATTTTTTGCTTTTCAGTTTTTTCGGCGGTTTAATTTTTTTAATTAAAAAGTTTTTGTTTTATAATTTTTTGTGGCTATAATCTACTAATTGTTTGCCAAAGAGCAGGCTTGTTGGGTATACCCTTTCCAATAAAAAAAGAATTATCAAAATCGGACTACTCTGTAAAAAGTTATGCGTGGTCATACATAAAAAAACGCGTCGACTTGAGAACCTCCTCCGTTTTTTTTTCGTCGGTTAAAAACAATGCATACACAAACGTGTATGCATTGTGTTTCCAGTCAAAATAAATATTTATTAGTTTTAATCACAGCTGGCAATGTGGCAAGAAATTTTGTTATAGCCACAAATTGTAGTCAAAATACGACCCGTTTAGGAGCACGTACGCCTCTAAATGCGGCATAAAAAACTAAACAACCATACACACAACCTTACTACTTCCATACCAGCCTAAACTTTATTCAAGATAGTGTAATTAATTAAAACTAATTAGGTATCATCAAGATGTCATTTTGTTTCATCATATTTTTTTATTCACAATAATTTCAGGGTGTTTCTTTGACTAGGATGGGCGAGAGAGGAAATTGGACACAGAACAGTTTAATTAATTTTCTAAATCTTATTGCCATTTGTTTTATAAGTTATTTTTATAATTCTTAGAAGTTTTGCACTTCACCTGAATCAACAGAAAATTTCATAGGTTCCTGCGACCGCCTTGTCTTGTCTCGCTCTCCCTAATCTGTGGAAACACCATTACATTAATTTGATCTACCGAGTAGGTGAGTAGGTAAATAAACGCTGCAACTTTGCACTTATTCAGCCGACATGCCGCACTGGACTAGAGAAAACCTGGAATTAAGTGTCATCAACCGATTTCGTAAGTATATGTGGCAGTGGTAAGCAATTGAGTTCCTAATCTGAATCAATCAATCTTAATTAATTTCTGGTACTTACATCATTATACAGTAGATCTCAAGTTGCGACAAGTATAAGAAGTAATCAAATAAAAGGCCCGGACTCCACCAAAGCGGTGAAGAGAGGAGATGCACCAAGGTAGCCCGCGAAATTCAAATTTTCTTACGATTTTTGCAATTTGCTGTTCAGTACTAAGTTGTACGTTGAGTAAAATATGATTCGCGGCCGTAACAAATATGTATATACATAATTCTAATAATTAAAGTCATCAACACAACTTTCTAAGATCAAGTAATCCTACTGAATGACTATTTCATGAAATCTAATGATTTTAATCAACGTACAACTTAGTACCTAGTGACCAGCAAATTGCAAAAAACGTAAGAAAATTTGAATTTCACGGGCTACCTTGGAGCATTCACCTTAACAGCTAGGGTGTATCCACCGAAGATGTGACTCAGGCTGGCTGGACAAATCTTCAAAATAGCTCGCATTTAAGTAGGTCAATAGGGCACTTTATGTGACTGCTAAATACCCTTATTTCAGAATTTGTGACGCTACAGAATCTTAGATAATCGATCGAAAACGTGTCCAGCCAGCTTGAAAAACCACTTTTCGCTGGTCTCTCAAATAACGGAAGTGATTTTGAAGACTGCATATCACGGGCGTCGCATAAATTTGTGACAGCCATCGAGCTAAAAGTTTTGTGATACGTGCAGCGGTTTAATAGAAAAATGCAAAAATCTGTGTCCAGCCAGCTTGAATTTACGTATAATACTTCTGGCTGGCACTTCCGACGTTACTCAGGCGGGCTGGACAAATCTTCAAAATTGCTCACATTTAACTAGGTCAATAGGGCACTTTATGTGACTGCTAAACACCCTTATTTCAGAATTTGTAACTCTACAGAATCTTAGATAATCGATCGAAAACGTGTCCAGCCAGCTTGAAAAACCACTTTTCGCTGGTCTCTCAATCTCGGTAATGGAAGTGATTTTGACGACTTTTTGCATATCAACAGGCGTTACATAAATTTGTAACAGGCATCGAGCTAAAACTTTTGTGATACGTACAGCGGTTTAGTAGAAAAATGCAAAAATCTGTGTCCAGCCAGCTTGAATTTACGTATAAAACTTCTGGCTGGCACTTTTCGAAGGCCGTAGATCATCAGGCAGCGGAGATACATGTATCCAGCCAGCTCGAACTCAGGCTGGCTGGACACTAAGTTTTTATTGATTTCTCGTAAACCCTTACATGTGACGCCATAAATCAAACGTTACAACTGTCACACATTGCGTCACTAAATGTTAGTAAAGGAACCATATTCGAAAACGCTCCCGTTATTGAGATTCGGAAGTGCCAGCCAGAAGTTTTATATGTAAATTCAAGGTGGGTGAACACTGAGTTTTGCATTTTTCTACTAAACCGCTGTACGTATCACAAAACTTTTAGCTCGATGCCTGTCAAAAATTTATGTGACGCCCGTTGATATGCAAAAAGTCGTCAAAATCACTTCCGTTACCAAGATTGAGAGACCAGCGAAAAGTAGTTTTTCAAGCTGGCTGGACACGTTTTCGATCGATTATCTAAGATTCTGTAGCGTCACAATTTCTGAAATAAGGGTGTTTAGCCGTCACATAAAGTGCCCTATTGATCTAGTTAAATGCGAGCTATTTTGAAGATTTGTCCACCTACCCTGAGTCACATCACCGAAGCTGTGCGAAGATGCCTTCTGGCTAGATCGGAGCACAGATGTGTACTGGCTAGAGCGGAACTGAGATGCGTGCGGCGAGCGTTGGATGTGGCCCGCCGCGGCGGGCCGACTGTGCGTTGCGGGGGAACTAGCGCTGCTGCTCGCCGCACATAATTGCGAGGCACAGCTCGCATTTTTGTTTTATTCACGCTAAACAAATATGAGACATCTTTCCTCTCTGCACAACCGAGTCCACTGAAGCTAAGTGGAGACGAGATATATTATAAATAACAAAATCCTTTGTGCTTTGTTGTATTGTTTCTTACACATCTCATCTCCTCTCGTCTTGTCTCCGCTTTGGTGGGTCCGGGCCTTACAGCCATGTTTTCAGACTGTCTGCTTCGACAGGGGACATTTTAATGGCTTTGATATGGGATTAACCAAACCTACTAAAAATATAGCTGTACCTACTGCAGCCATCATCGAAGGCCAGCTAATTGGAAAAAAAAATCATCAATGGCGAACTTGATACTCACACGAAGAGTATTTAATTCGGCACGTTATTCATTTTTGCTTAATAATTTGATTTCTTAAACTAATGGAACTTACAGGATAATCCAGTAGATGCACTAAATCTTCGCTCCTAGAGTGTGTGTTTACTAACTAACGCGCTTGTACGTGTGTACCGCTTCTTTATTATAGGTCCAAAGGTCAACGATCCGAAGATAAAAGTTCGCCAACAAGACTAAATAATGAGGTCATAACGGTGTTATTTACTTGTGCTTTTCGTGTAACTGGTTTATCAATAAACGTTTCTTTGATACAAGTTTGTGTTATTTATTGGTCCTGAATTCCCCTTTCTATAGGTATACAAGACAGCACTACAAGAATCTACCTACTGAAACTAGTAGGTACCTAGCTAGGTAATACCTACACATGTAAATTAGGGACCTACCTAGCTATTAGTAATGAGTTTACAAGTACGCTTACCGAGGAGAAAATCGTAACCGAAACCTTCGAATCAAGCCAAACTCACCTTTTGTCATAAGGCTTCTAGTGTGCGTTACCCTGGCAAAATGTGCATTTGAGAGGCGAGACCATAACAAATAATTAGTGTATCATAAGGAGCAATTTGTTTAGGTACTAACAGCAAAATTTGTGTGAATTGTAGTTTTAAAGTTATTTGAGAAAAACACATTTTTTTAATTTTTTTTAAGTTCTATCCAACAGAAAGCTTAGACTGATTTAACAGCGGGTCCCAAACTAGGCACAGCCTGTATCTTGGTGACCCAAACACTAGGTACACAAAGTTACTAATTGAACCAGTTCTGCTAGCGCAAGATTGGTATTTATAAATTCATAATAATTAACTAATATTTGAATTTTGTAATTTTTATAATTCATAATTAAACAAAAAAGTTAGTAAAAAAGAAGCTAACTACATAGAATAAAAATACATAAACAGTTGGCAAGTGAGTACATGTGGGGTGTAATGTGTGTGTTATCAGATTGTGGTGGGTATTAACTTAAGCAGCAGAGTAAACTTTCTGTTTCGTCTTATGTACGGCCCAGTAGCCATTCTTTAAGTTTAGTTTTGGCCTCCAGAGTAGAGTTTCGGCACAGTGAAGATTTTGCTTATGGCAAACACTTATGGGTAAAAACGACGAAAATCGAGCCGCGAATAAGGTTTTTGTTGTGAAGTGGGATTCGTTCGGGAATTTTCCTACCCCTCTTGCTGCAGCTAGAGCGATTTCTGTTGAGTTTTAATAGGTTTAGTAGTGACCCTAGGATGAACAGTTGACGTACGCGTAAAACCCCAGATTCCTTATATAGTTCGTCTGTGGAGAAACGCCGCGGCCTTCCCAGAAGCACCTTGAGGACGGCACGCTGGGACCGCTCCAGCTCCAGCAGGACAGATTGGCATAGGGAGATGTAAACCTGAATGCATATGTTTTTGGGAGCACTGGCTCGTAAGAGTTTCGCTACATAAATTAATTTGCGAGTCTTTTTCGCGAGAGTTTGAATTTGTGGTTTGAAGGACAGGTTCTGATCAATTATGACGCCCGATACAATTATACGCCAGATATTTTGTCCTTTCTACTCTGTCAATGGCATTACAGTTGCAATCGGCAGCAGACACGGGTGACGCTATTAAAACATTGCATTTGTTGCTGTGTATTTTTAAGGAATCAGTGCTTGGTCTGCTAGATCGAGTGACGTGAAAGGTCAAGAAATTAGTTTTTTTGATATTTAGTGTTAAAAGATTTTGTTCGAGCCATGTCGTTATGATACTCATACCTTTTTCAGCTGCACCCAAAGCTTCTTACCAAGTCGTTCCATGAAAACTTACAGCTGTATCATCAGCGTAGCAGATTATTTCCGACTGTTTAATGTTAAGCCTCAGAATGTCGTTCATGTACATAATGAAGAGGGTGGGTCCCAAAATACTTCCCTGCGGCACCCCAAAGGCAACCGGAAGACTCTCGCTAATACTATTCCCAATTTTAACAAGCTGATGTCGACTAGACAAGTAACTCCTGAACCAAGCTAAGGACAAGGCTCTGACGCCAAAGGATTCGAGTTTTTTTAGCAGTGTGGGAATTGAGACCGTGAGAAAGGCCTTTGCGAGGTCTAGGAAAACACCAGCTGTACAGTGGCCCTTGTCGATGTTTGAAGAGATAATGCCAGTCCGTAGACTCACTGCTTGCTCAGTAAATTTCCCTCGCCGAAAGCCAAACTACCGCTCCGAGAGTAAAGACTTTTTTTCTAGAAAGCTGACGAGGCGCTTGTTAACCAGTTTTTCAAGGATTTTATATGTTATACAATGCAGTGAAATTGGCCTGTAGTTATCAGGGCATTCTTGGAACCACTTTTGTGAATGGGCGTGACAACAGCAGTTTTCCAGCAAGAAGGAACGGCTCCAGTTTCCATGCTTAGATTGCATATGTGTTTTAGCGGTTCTAGAATGTATCTCTTTACGTGTTTAAGGAACGGAGGCCGAAATTCGTCGAAACCTGGAGCGCTGTCGTCTTTGAGATCGTCTATGATGTTACTAATTTCTTAATTGTCAGTAGGGAGTAGGAACAGTGAGTCTATGAGTGGGTTTTTGTCTTCAACTCCGAGGTATTGTTCATCCCACGTTGTCGGCTGCTTATTTATGATGTTGGTTGCAAGATCCTGACCAACTGAGATTTTGTTGGAGTTACGTTTGAAACGTTATCCTGGCAAAATCGATTTTCAAAAATTCTTTCAGCCCGGAACCAAATACATGAATAGATAGATTTTGTTGCGTAGTAAATGTTTGTAAATAGCAAAATTTGTGTGTGATGCCTGTGGTTCTTGCATTATTTATCAGAATGGGGTTTCCAGGTCAGATTACTGTCAATCAAGATCCCTAGAAATTTCGCTATGCTTATTGAGTTAACTTTTTCCCCATTATGACTGACATTTATATTTGGGGGACTGATCCGTTGGTAAAAATACATTACCTTCGTTTTAGTTAGGTTTATGATTAAGTGATTTACATTGAGCCATGTAATAATGCACTTTAATGTGTTATTTATATCACTTTCATATTTTTTTAAGTCCGAACATTTTACGATTGCCGTACTATCATCCGGGATGATGTGTTTGACGGGGCAAATCATTAATGTATAGGAGAAATAACGGGGGTCCCAGAACGCTACCTTGTCGTACGCCATGTTTTACCTCTCTACAACCCGAAATGTATTTAGGTTCGCGTTTAGTTTTAGGGCATATTCTCGTTATTTCTGTGAACTGCAGCCGGCCTTCTAGGTATGATTTTATTAGATTTATAATTTTTCCTCATACTTTAGACGTAAAGCTTCTTTAGAAGGACGTCATGGTTTACATAGTCAGATGCCTTAGTCATATCAGTCAATATTGCACATACAGGAATTTTATTGTCAACGTTTGTCATTATATTATTTTGTTAATAGATTATTGTATTGCCATATTAATATTTTTATTTTTTCTGAAACCCATTTGTTCGTCGCTTAATATATTATATTTATTTAAAAATCTATCCATTGACTGATATATAATGTTATCAAATACCTTAGAAAATATGGGGACCAATGCTACTGGTCTATATGTCTTCCCTATTATTCTTTTTATGAAGCGGTTTTATTACTACTGTTTTTAGGCTATTAGGAAATATACCAGATTCAATACTAACATTTACAATAAGTATGACTTACGAGGCCCTGCAATCGCTTCACTCACAAATTTAACAACACTGGCAGTAATCTCATCGTAACGATAACTTTTTGTATTTTTCAGTGATTTGATTGCTATTAATATATCATTTGGTACGATCGGTGACATAAACATTGAATTTGAGTTGGTAATTATGTCAGAAATTCCGTCAGGTGTGTCACTCGTTACATTTTGTACCTGGTCAACAAAGAAGTCATTAATGCGTTAAACCATGTTGCAATATTTTTGGGATCCGTTACTGTCACATTTTGATTCATAATTTTTAGGATAGGTTCTTTAATCAGCTTACTATTGAAAATCGATTTTGCCAGGATAACGTTTCAAACGCTACTCCAGCAAAATGTGTTTTTCTCAAATAACTTTAAAACTACAATTCACACAAATTTTGCTATTAGTGAATGAGAAGCAATTTTGTTTAAATTGCTTCTCATAATACACTAATTATTTGTTACGGTCTCACCTCTCAAATGCACAACATTTTGCCAGGGTAACGCGCACCTTCTGCTACGGTTGGCGGATTGGTGATCGCAGAGAGGTTGCTACCTATCCTAGCATAGGTACCTACCTACTTAACTAGATAAGGAACATGAAACATAGATGGATATTGGGTGGTCTATCCCAGAAATCAAACTGTGTAGCTAGGTACGAAAAAGAAAGTAAGTAATGTTCAGAATCCAGTAACTGTAGGTCAAGCTACCCGAAACTGTCAAATTATCTATATCTATATACAGGCTGATTTTTTAAAGACCAGCCAAATTTAAGGATGTGGTACAGACCATCAAACTGAACAACTTTCTCCATGGGACCAACATCGTAATCGCGAATAAAAATTCAGCCATCCCATACATTTAGGTCGAGTAGGTATTGAAGTTTTCTATGGGACAGTTGATAAAATTTTCGCGATTACGATGTTGGTCCCATGGAGAAAGTTGTTCAGTTTGATGGTCTGTACCACATCCTTAAATTTGGCTGGTCTTCAAAAAATCAGCCTGTATAATATAGATTTAGATTTTATGCGAACACTTCATAGTCTTCATATTGGCCACAGAAACCAACGATGTCCAAAAGCGCGCTAGGTAGCAGTTCAGATCAGATGCAGATGATAGCTGACCAATCAGATAGGAACTTGGCGGCGCTTATCTGCGACTATTCACGCTGATTTGGCCACAAAAGTATGAAAACTGATTGCGTCGACCAGGGCCCTAATTGCAATCACCCCGCAGCGTTGACAGCCAACGTTTGTCCGCGTCGACACGCGGCGCTGGCATATCCGAATATTCCCGATCAGTCGCACCCCGTCGTCCACACTGTTCATCATCGGGAAAAAAGTTTCGTTCGTCCACACCCCGATATATTTTACTTTACTCTGGTCCACACTGTGAACCTGTGGTCTTACTAACACTCATGTTTGTGATATTAAGTGTCAGGATCACGGGTGTGACCAGACTAAAATAATGATAACGATATAGTCCATCTTATTTTATCTCCTCAGTCATCACATCACCAAGGAGATAAGAGTAAAGCTCAATGGTAATTCGTTATTTACCAACTCATTGGTCACACAAAAAAGAAGAAAAGAACCATAGTTCCGCGGTAGATAAAAAAATCCAAATAATGTACTTTGTGTTTGTCACTCATTTTCAGTGCATATTTTCGATTTTTTAGTTTCCTTATCCCAGCCTAAAGAGTTTGGCCAGTCGCTCCTAGTAATTTTCACTCATTAGATACCTACCTATGTAGGACAAAGATTTATTATTAACAGATAGAACTTTCGAGATGAGTAGAGAAAAATCGTGGGAAAGTACGTACAAAACTACAGACCTATTTGCCAAGGTTACATTAACAAAATATACTTACTCGAATACCTACTTATTGTGTTGGGATTTTCTCGTTAAGGTTTGAACTATGGAAAGGCAAAGGCTGCTCATAAAAATTTTCAAAATAGAATTAGTGAAACAAATTACGATGAATATCTGATGGCTATGAAACGGATTCACCACCGGCACTCCGCTCAGTTGATACCGCGCGAGATAGAAACCCCAAGAGCCCGCAGAAGACAGCAGAGCCTCGCGAAACAAGCTGGGTATGAAATTAATATGTATGCGTAGTCCATATAGTTTATAGCAGTGTTTTTCAACGTGTGGGTCGCGACCCCCTAGGGGGTCGCAAAGCCTCTTTATGGGGCCGCCGTTTCTTTAAAATTATATGAGGTTCCAAATGGAATCAAACACTTCAAAGCTTCAGTGGTTGATTGTGGGAATTCTATTTTTTTGTTTAACCAAAAGGTACCCAAGGTGACAGACTTGATTTCCAAGTTAGAAGCAGCGGAGGGAAGGGGGTCGCGAAATATTTTCCGTACCAAGGGGGCCACGCCATGAAAAAGGTTGAAAAACACTGGTTTATAGCATACCCACCTAATAATATTCCTACTGCTATAATGTTCCTACTGCTGGGTCACAGGCCTCCTGTTTAGAAAGGCCGTAATCCACCACGCGGGCCCAGCGCAGCCCCAACTCCTAGTTTTATATGTATAGGTATGCAGGTAATAATGAGATCTAAGCTAATAGGTATTGCCCATAAAAAATGAAAGTCATAAGGGAATCTGCGGTGTTCCTTCAAAGGCAAATGGATTGGTAGCGGGATCGTCCGAAAGGGTTACCGCTGCCCTGGTACATAAAGGGCTAAGGAAGGAACACGGGTGGGTTATAATAGGAGTCTAACACTCCTTCCGCTCCACCCAGAGCGGGAGGGGTCATTTGATGATTTCCCATCCACAAAAAAAAAAAGAAAAAGGCAATTGTATTGGTGATTACGATTTTTAACCCCCGACGCAAAAACGACGGGGTTTATAAGTTTGACGTGTCTGTGTGTGTGTGTGTGTGTGTATGTCTGTCTGTGGCATCGTAGCTCCCGAACGGATGAACCGATTTTAATTTTGTTTTTTTTTTGTTTGAAAGGTGTATTTGTCGGGAGTGTTCTTAGCTATGTTTGATGAAGATGGCCGCCGTCACAAAATGGCGCATTACATATTTTTTCACAACTCCCTCAATATGGGTATCAAATGAAAGGGCTTGACTAGTAGAGGGTTAAGGGACATCTCGCCCACGCAAAAACTGGCCTGCGGGCCAGATGTCAACTTTTTAAAATGTGCATGGGTAGATTCGCCCGGACCAGTTTAGTAGAACGGGCCAGACGTCTCCTATTAAAAAGTAAAGGGATATTTCGGCAAAATCGTATATTTTTAAATTAAATATCTGATAAATCTGTAAGTCATAGCATCAAATGACCATTATTTTAACAAAAACAAATACAGAATAAAGTAATCGTCATATCAAACTTATAAGTACATAATTAGCTAGTTTCATACAATTTCTTGGTAAAAATATTAATTATGTCTGGTTGATATTAAACATGCCCTTAATACACCGCTTTTGCGCCTTGAATACAATGTCCTTATTGGTGGAATGACCCCAGAATATAACACCATACTTTATCAAGGATCCCACGTAGCCATGGTATGCTGCAAGTACAGCAGAAGTGTCTACCGTTTTGCCAGCATATGTAGGGCGTATGATTGTTTATTTCATTGATTTAAAAAATCAACATGTGTCTTGCAATTCAAATTGTGGTTAATTGACATGCCTAAGAATTTTGTAGTTGCTATCTCATTTATTTTGTTCCCTGTATAATCTATACTAATATCAGTAAATTGGGCTTTACTATTGCGAAATATCATAATTTTAGTTTTGTCAAAGTTCATTTTTAAATTGATATTAGTTAGCCATTTCATAATATCACTTAGAGTGCTGTTTATATATTGTTCTAGGGATAACTGGTCCTTAGGTACTTGTAAAAACGACAATACAATATCATCAGCAAAAAGTATAGTGGGGTGATTAGTTACTTTGGGGAGGTCATTTATATAAATGATGAATAGCAGAGGGCCCAAAACACTTCCTTTTGGGACGCCTTGTTTGATTTCTCTGTATTCTGTAGTGTAGTTAATTTCTATTCTTTTTTTGGTGCATACTCTGTGGACTGTTTTCTGTTGGTAAGTTAAGAAGCTATCAGCTCTAATGATGAAATTTTCGAATTCCATACCTGTGTAATTTATTTAACAGAATTTGGTGATCCACGTGATCAAAGGCTTTACTTAGATCCATATACAACGCGCACGCCGGTATTTTATTGTCTAGGCTAGTCATAACTGGTCGTCAGAAAATCATAGACGGCCATATTAATGGTTTTATTTTTCCTAAAACTTATCTGCTGCTTAGCAAACAAATTGAATTTTCAAAGTAGTCATTTATCCTGTCATAAATAACTCTGTCATAGACCTTAGAGAGCACCGGTACTATTGCTATGGACCTATAACAATTCATATTGTAGGGATCATCTTTCTTGAAAAGAGGTTTAATCATTGTTAATTTAAGTTTATCAGGAAAGTATCCATTTAGGATCGACAGGTTAATGACATGACTTAAAATGTAGGATATTTTAATTGGCACTTCTTTTAAAATTTTAGTCGGTATACTGTCATATCCAGTACTGTTGGTATATTTTAAGTTTAAATTTTTTTTGTGTATTTCTTGGGGTGTAGTTGGAGACTTAAATAAGGTTTCAGAATCATTAGGTAACGTCTCTGTTTTATCAGTACAACCGTCTATATTAATTTAATTGATTTCGCCTTTTGGCACATTACATATTGTTTTACTAATAACGTTCCAAGTAGCCCTACATTTGTTTTGAGCTGTATGGATAAAGTAATTATTCTGAGACTTTTTTGTCAGTTTTATAACACGTTGTAATCTACTCGCAAAAATTTTAATATTGGTTTTGTTTATGATATTTCGATTCTTACGATACTTCCGTAATAATTGTTTTTATGCATGCAGCATTTTTTTATTCCTGTTGTCACCCACTTGCGTCGTATTTGAGAATATCTTTGAATTCGAGTATAAGGAAAACATAAATTATAAAATAAAGTAAATAAATCATAGGAAACGTCAAAAGCTTCCTGTGGGTTTGTACAGGTTTGTACTTTCAAATTCGTCATTAAACGAAGTCGAATTTATGCAATCACTTTTATTAGTATTATCTTTTCTGTAATCTCGTCTTTTTACATAGGTCACTACCAATGTTTTAGAGAACAGTTAAGTTTTACGGGACAGGTTAGTAATTGTGCCGTGTGATCAGATATGGTAAACTCCATAGTTTTACATTTACAACCACGAATGTTATACATGAAATTATTGATGCATGCTCCATTAATAGTCCTAGTTGGTTCAAATAATCCTAACTGTAGGTTGTGGCAAGCTAATAATCCGTGAGGGCATCAAAGTCTAATCGCACAAACCGAATCGATCGAACCGATTCGAACCACATTCCATACATAAACTAATATCTATAGGTACAGACGCCAGCACATCATGCTACTACAATCTGTCAAATTTCTTTAATAGATTTTCAACTTTATCGCTAATGCATTAAGTTTCAAGGTTGATTGGGAAAATTTGACAGTTTCGGGTAGCTTGACCTGTTGCCGTCTGTACATACCTACATATTATAAATTCAAGTCGCTTTTCGTGTCTACGCAACGGATGCTGATGCGGTTTTCACCATTATTTAGAGAATTTATAACCATTTATCCGGAAGATAGGTAAACGAGCACAATACATTAATATCCACGCGGGAGAAGCCGTGGACTAAAACTAGGTTGATAATGGGTGGGTTACCTACCTATAATAACATAATCCCACTGCTGGGATACAGGCCTCCTCTCTGTAAGAGGGAGTGGGCCATAATCCACTACGCGGGCCCAATGCGGGTCGAACTGAATTAAATAAAATGTTCCTCAGGTTGACTAGCAAAGATAATTACTCGATGAACGATGCGGCTCGAATGGGCATCATAGCGTCGATGGTTCCCGACGAGATCATTTACCAGCATAGCGATTATTCAATACGGAGCTACGAGACTGCGCTGATGTTTTGTGACGTTTCTGGTGGGTATTTTTGTAACGAAGTTCCTTAACGCGGCGGTAGGAGTTAGATATCGTCAAGTAAGGATAAAAGCGTTATGCCCCCTCCATGCGACTTTCTCTCTCTCTTCCTATTATCTACGAGTGTGTGTGTGCGTTCATGAGTTAGATGGGGGTCTCCCGACCGCACACCTTTTTTTTATGAATCATCATAAAAAAAAGTGTGCGGTTATGATGACCGAAGAAAAATCATCGTCTTCGGTCATCATGAGCTATCATTATTAAAAGTATTACCTTCTTAGCATGTAAACTTTAGTTCGTGCAAGGTTTATTAAACTACCCAGGTACTTAATTATCACCATGCTTGTCCAGCAAGGGTGGTCGTGGTACTTAGGAATAAATAAAGGTAGGTAAACGAATCTACAAGTGGTCAAGCGCGTCTGCTGTACTCAGGACCTGTGTCTGATCCCTAGGTCGTGCAAAAGTATCTCAGCAGCCTGGGGCTGGATTTGCCCCCAGCTGATAGCAATAACTGGCGAAATGTGGGTGTTTTTCCCTTTATTATTTAAGGATTTCCACACCAGTAACAGCAGTAACACCAGTAGCACCAGTATAGAGGTATGAGGAACAGGGTGTAAAGTCCACTCATCCTCTAGAGAAAAGGGAGGATCCTCCGACCCGACGGGTGTTGTGTCTGGCGGGCAACTGTCCGACGGTTGATGACGATAAACCCTGCTTGCGAGATGATACCCTAATAGAATTGTGGGATAGAGTTTTAATTTGGGCAGGTGCTCTAGGCACGTAATTAACAGAAAGTTAAACAATGGATTGTTTAAAGGTTTTACCGACCTTTGCGAAAAATACTCAACTTTTGGCCGCGGTGGACCTTCAAGACTCACCAAAGTTCTGAACTCCTACATCGGGGCCATGGTCCAGGAGATACTGACTCACAACGGTGACGTGCTCAAGTTTTCTGGCGACGCCTTCCTGTCCATGTGGAAGAAAACTGCCAAGTTGTCCATGCAAGATGTGGTGCACAATGCGATTGACTGCGGCCTCGTTATACAGAAGAACTACGGAACTTTTACCACTGATGTCGGAGTGATTCTTAAGGGTTAGTAAACACAACCTATTTAGGCCGGTTATTCCGTTTATCCCCTAAGATCGGTGCACCGAAATGCATGTCTGAGAATCCACCCTAGGCTAGCTATGCGTTTCCGCATATATCCACCTTAGGGTGGAGTTTTTGTGGTGTGTAAACAGAATAACTTATTTAGGCCTACATAATTAGGAGATTGTGGCACAAAAGAATTTTAGGGGGAAGAGCAAGGGGTCAGCACCGTTTTCTCTCATCGCATATTCGCAACATCATCCGAACTATTTTTGTGACCCCGAGTTTTTAGGCCGAAAATTATTATGAAGATGTGAAATCTATGATTTCTCATGGCACCACTCATTCAGAGATGGCGTTTAACCCTTTCAAAATTATTAAGGTGGACCTTTGTACCCAGGGTCCGTCTCAGCTTCCTATACCCTATCTTCCTATATTAAATACAACTGGGCAAAAGTTACTGTAAAAACGCTTTTTTTTATACATTATAGGTATTATCAGCTTTTTGGCACAAAATAGATAATAGTACTGACGTATGGCACCTTTTCTTAACATAGGTAGGCACATCCATAAGTGAAAGCATAACAATAAGCCAAATATCTTTCTTAAAACAGTAAAAGTTGCAATTTCCGCTGGCATGTCCCACTTTTCAATCATCGGCGACGAGAAACTGACCCAGTCAAGTTCATCGAGCTACGTCATCATTGGTCAGCCAGTGTGGGACGTGAAGATGGCCCAGTATATGTCCAAGTCAGGAGATGTGCTCACAGCAGCCAGTGCTTGGATGTATGTCAACGAAGCTGAGTATTGGACGCAGCCCTGCGGCGATGGGAGGCATACTAAGGTACCTTGGCTTTGCAAAAAAAAGAAAACCATAGGTATTATAAAAGCAAGCCATACAAAGAAGAACGAACCAAAGAATTCGAATATAACAAAGTCCCGTACGAGGACAAAAAGGTCCTATTTCAGTTACCTGCTTCCTTAAAAACTAACTTTTAAAGCTTTGTACCTGTGGGAAAATCCGAATTCCACGCAGACTAGTTGGTAGACAAAGGGATGGTCAGTTATCGACGAAAATATATCATATTACAGAGGTCATTAATTTGGTAGGTAGATATGTACTTGCTTAAACTTTGTTTGACGTTAGGTTCTGGGAGTTGGTGCGTCTTGGAAGAGGGTGGAAAAGTTACGAGAATATTTAGCAGAAAAAAAAAGTAAGTAACTAGGTAATT
The DNA here is from genome assembly GCA_947507525.1 of Apamea epomidion. Classification (NCBI taxonomy): domain Eukaryota; kingdom Metazoa; phylum Arthropoda; class Insecta; order Lepidoptera; family Noctuidae; genus Apamea; species Apamea epomidion. Next base: position 6,746,873 of record OX382242.1, on the reverse strand, counting down.
TCGCAGAAACTTCAATAAATGCAACATCGTGGTAGCGTATTAGGTTTTAGGCTGTCATTTGTAGATCTTTGACGGTCGTTACGGGGGTAGTCAGAAGCCCGAAAGTCGGACAATCAGTCTTGCCAAGGGGCATCGTGTTACCCGGTAACTGGGTTATGGAGGTCAGATAGGCATAGTCATAGTCATAGTCACTCCATGTAAAATACTGGTATCCAGCTGCATCCGGTTAGACTTGAAGCCAACCCGCATTTGGCAAAACGCAGATTGAGTAGCGTTTTGAAATTAGGTATGTACAACGAGAGTTTCTCATCTGGCTATGGGAATATGGTAACAATTAATTCCGTTACCTACCTATTTCTTACCTAGGACTTAGGACACAGTCGTATCTTAAATCTAATGTAATCTTATTTTCAGTGTCTGATTCAGTGTCTGGATTTACGCCAAAAAATTTTGGCTCTAACGCATATTCGGAAACAGGACCTTCGCTTGGTTATTTGTATAAGAAATTTTCTCGTAAGTTGTTTTTTTTTTGTCATTTTTAGGGTTCCGTAGTCAACAAGGAACCCTTATAGTTTCGCCATGTCGTCTGTCAGGTCTGTCTGAAAAAAAAAGTCTAAATTCACGGCAGTAGTACCTATATATAACGAAGTTTAAAGGAAAACTATCACACTCAAGTGGGCTTTACAAGTTTACGAGTAATAGTCGACCAATTGTATTAGACTCGAAAATTTCGAACAACTCCATAGAAATGTCGATAGCTGGCGCTAAGCGTCAGTTGTATCGCGCTATTGTTTCATTCCTAAATAATTTTTATAAAAAAAAAAAAAAACAGTTGCTACACCGGTTATGACAAGTCTTATCCAAATTTCAAAAAAAAATATTAAAACATTCCGTGCAAAATTTTTGAATCAGGTGAGGATTTGTACAGGAAGTCAAATTAGGTAGGTAGTCTTGTTTGGCTTTTAGTTAGAACATGGTACGAAACTATCAGTCAGCGAATACGACCCGCACTTGGGTGTTATAAAAACTACGGAACCCTACACTGCGCGTGGCCCGACATACACTTGACCGGTTTTTTTATTATGTTTGTATCTTATTTCCCTTTCTCAAGACGAAACAGTATCCGATTTCCTATAAAAATAGCTGGAAAAGGTGGTTTCCCTGAGTTAACCTCCCTTATAATATGATAATTATTTTTAGAATCGGAGCTCTCACAGCTGTTTCTCTATTCTCTTGTAACCTTCTCAATATGAAATAGTGTTTATCTTGTTATGTACATGCTATCAACTTATACGCAGAGGTCGGTTGTAATAAACAGACATAATCATAAACGGACGAAACCTTTACAGTAGGTACCTAATGTAGGTGGGTAAATTCAATTAAGGCAAAATAAAGATTTCAAATATTATAAAAAGATTTAAGTACGTAGGTATAATTGTTCGATGTGCAATACTTATCACAAAAGCCACTTCGTTAATTATTTCATGGGACTCTACCCTCTTCATGACAAAAACCCATCATTGCATATCTATTATCAAAAACCATCTATCAATTTTAGTTCGCCCAGCCGTGATCACAGCAGTCCAACCCTGTTGTCACGGCCTCCGTCGTTTTATGGCCACTCCAGTCCTTCGAGCGGTGGACAACGATGAACCTATGGATTTCCTGACCGAAGTCCGTCGGGTCGTCGTGGTGTTCCTCAATATTATCACGAAGACTGTCACTGACGACGCACTTATTGAACTCGTTGATACTGTTTATAAACTCGTTTCAAGGTAGATGGTATTAAGTTCATTTGAAAACAGCGAAGGAAGACGTACGAAGGTTTCAGGATAAAGAGGGAGGAAACGCCAGGGTGTCACCACTGTGGGGATCGCCCGGAGGACACGGCGGATCATACGGTGGAGGTCTGCCCGGCTTGGGCGGAACCCCGCCGTGTCCTCGTGGCGGCGATCGGCGGCGGCGACCTCTCGGGTCCGGCCCTCATCCAGGCCATGGTACGGAGCGAGAGTGAATGGGAGGCCGTCACCTCCTTCTGCGAAGCAGTAATGCTCGCGAAGGAGGACGCGGAGCGCGTGAGATAGAGGCAATCGCTGCACCCTCGCGCGCCTAGCCGCCGCAGAAGACGCCTGGACGGGAGTCAACAGCCGACTCCCGGCCACCGTAGGCGCGGGCTTGCGGGCGGCGAGCTATGGGCAGCTCGCCGCCCGGTAAGGACCAGGCCCGGGTCGACGGCGCGTTGTGTTCCACGCGCGCCTCAAAGAGCTGTCATCACGAACTGACGGGGTCCGCTAGGGCCGATGCCGCCGGGGCTGCGGGTTGTTCGAAAGAGATACCGTGGCCCCTGGCACAGGCAACTGAAGGAACACGGGTGGGTTTTAGTCAGTAAAAGTCTGACACTCCCTTCTGCTCCGCCCAGAGCGGGAGGAGTCATTTGATGATTTCCCACCCAGAAAAAAAAAAAAAAAATACGTACGAAGGTCTACGATATCGAAAAGCGTATTATGGAACTCAAATGAAGTTGGCCAGGAGACCTGGCAAGGCGCAGTGATGACAGGTTGAGTAAGGCTGTGACAGAGTGGCGTTCAAGAACTGGAAGACGAGATGTCGGTCGTACGGCGGCGGGATGGACACTGCGGGCAAAACCTGGATGAGGCTGGCACAGGAGCGTGGGGATCGGCACAAGAAAAGAGAGGCCTATGCCCCGCAGTGGGTGAAGTCGGGCTGTGGATGATGAGGAGTGACAACAGTAACAGCTAGGTAGTGGTACAGTCGCGTACATGCGCGAACTTAACGGGAACTACGCCAAAACCTTGCCAAGTTACGTGCCGGCGACTCTACTTAATAATTGACCGATTTGTCTGTGTTTTTAAAACTACGTAGGTACCAACTCGGGCGTCCTGCCAACTGGTAATTTTAATTACCTCCTATCTAGAGCGCATTATTTCCTTTATCCCTAAGATCTAGAACTAATAGTCACGTCACCCAGGACAAGAACTTGATTTTTGGTTGTTCTCTGCCTACGAACTGGTAATTGAAAGAGAGCGTATTTCGTGAAAGAAAAGAAAGATAGAATGAATACAAGGATCGTGATCTACTTTGTGATCATTTTTATAATCCTTTGATATTATTGCAGCGTGACATCAAAAGCCGATGGTCTAGTGAACAAAGTGTCGATGTTCGACAAAGACATGATGATCCTCATCGTCTTCGGGCTGCGAGGTTTGAGCCACGAGGATGAGGCGCAACACGCACTGCTCTGCGCCTTCACGCTAAAAGACAAGATCGTTGATGAGAATATTATTAGCGTGTCTATTGGTGTTACTTCTGGTAAGATTTGGGAATTCTCTTTTCTAGCTTTTGGTACGCTACGCAAACGCTAGAAAAGAGGGGTACCTACCAAATAAAAGGCTTGAAGAGACAATTCCAAAAATATTACACGCAAAAGGTTTACAATAAAAAGTTTGAATCACGAGTAATTTTCAAGCAGTCTGATGCAGTTTTTGGCATTAAATCTTAGATTGAACTAACTTGCAACTTCTTATTAAAACTACACAAGCCATAAAATTAAAAAAAACCTGTTGCAAAAGCCGAAAACAGAAGGCTGAGACGATGATGCTGCTTTGGCATCTTCTTTGTTATAGGCTATTCGGATTCCTATTTTTTCGTTCCCGTTCAGTTTCCAGTACTTGTCGTTAAAATCCTTTTTTATCGTTTTAATTGCTTTCAGGGACGACTTATTGCGGTGTTGTCGGGCACGTTCTGCGAAGAGAGTACACTGTTATTGGACCTGCAGTCAATAAAGTAGCTTAAACTTTCGTACAATTCTGGAGGAAGTCTGAAAGTGGCGCCGTTAACTGAAAAGTTGTGTGGAAATCGGTTGTCATGTTATGGGCATGTGATGCGGAGGAATGAGGAAAATGCCGTGAGGAGAGTTTTGGTTATGTTTGTCGATGGCTATAAGAGTAGGGGAAGACCAAAGAAACGATAGATGGACTGTGTGAATGATGATATGGTTAGAAAGGGGGTGACTACCGAGATGACGACTAATGGAGAAATATGGAAGAAACAGACATTTTGCGCCGACCACGAATAACTTGGGATAAGGGCAGGAAAATTATGATAAAACTTTGTACAATTTTTGGTTCTCATAATAGCTTATAGAGAAGACCTGCAGTGCGAATCTGTAACGATCTCACCGTGAAAACTTAGGTGAAGTGAGCGTGGAGTGAGCTGTCATTCCAACTAATGCTAGGGATTGACACTATTGACTCAGCATTGACTAGCTCACTCTAAGCTCACTTCACCTAACTTTTCACGGTGAGATTTTTACGGAATCGATCGGCAGGTCTTTGCGCTCCGTTTTTAATAGCATTTGATAAGGACGCTATCAAATGCTATTAAAAACGGAGCGCATCTAATAACGTTATATGGCACCTTTAGTTTTACCAAAAGCGATGACGAAATTTTAAAAATAAAAACTACTTTAGCTTTTTTTTCAAATCGGTAATGAGAAGAATTTCTGGTGTGTGACATAGTTTGATATGGATTGCTCTTGTCTTCATGATTTATTTAGATTCTGCGGCCCCGACTTACGATTTGTAGGTTGTAGATTCCAACCCAGGCAGGCGCTTTTCTTTGTGTAAATAATTTCACCCCCATTGCTCTCAAAACGGTGAAGGAAATCATTGAGAGGACACCAGCTTGTTCTAGAACCAAAAAATCGAAGACGTGTGACATCTACCAACCCACACTGGGCCCGCGTGGTGGATTACGGCCAATTCCCTCTCACAGAGAGGAGGCCTGTGTCCCAGCAGTGGGAACATTATAGGCTGATTATGATTTTGCTTTATAGGCGGCAAGACTGATGATGACCTATCAGGATAAAGTAACCTGTGATAAGGAGACCTTTCTAAGGAGTAAACTTGATCACGAGTTCTTCAGGCAACTCGTGGCGATACCTATGAAGGGTATACCTAAGCCAGGACCAGTGTACGAGTTTGATTATTACGGGTTAGTATTTTTACTCCATTTCACTGCTTACAACAATATCATTCCTTGATTACCTGTAGGTATTACCTAAAGTTCGTTAGTTATAATTAAGTCTTATTCCATGGTATTCCATCATCTAGGAAAACCCAATACACCTTTGGCCTGCCTTGGATCGAACAACCACCCTACATTTAGTAGTCGCATTTACTAATTGCACCCCGCGGTTGCACCTGCATAAGTTTTGATCCCGTGGAAATATCTGGATAAAAAGTATCTACGTCCTAGTCCAGGCCATGGCCTACCCATGTGGTGTGTTTATCCAAATCCGTTCAGCCGTTTTAGCGTGAAAACGTAAAAACATAGATACAAAAAATCTGGTCTTTTCTCTTTATATGTAATAGGTACCTATTAGTTTAAACTTTATAATATTACTTTAAAAAAGTAATGATATATGGTATATTATAGTGAGGTACGGAACCCAATGACTTCCGTTTTCGATGGAATTCAATCCGGTAAAATCGGCATAGTTGCGGTTTTTACCGAGGGTATTCGGAGATATAGGTATATGAGGATTTTCCCACACACAAACATGGATATGTTGGCTTTACATAAAACATTATTAGAAATCTTACTGCAGATAGATGTGTCAAGTTTTACAAACTCCGTTCGTTGTAAACAGGTGGCCAGATCGCCCACCCGGTAATCGTCACCCCATACTGGGCAGAGGCGATGAAATGCGCAAATTCAAGACTGTCCTCCAAAATGCCTTGGAACAACAGAATAGAAGCTTTACTCGGTACCGGGACCATGTTTACGGAATAGCTTTTACTGTTAGTACTTTAAACATATGTGGTGGCAGGGAAAATGACCCGCAACCTGGTACCATGTAGGTACTATCGCCAAAACTTATACCTGACCATTTTGAAAACAAAATCCCGTGCACATGATGACCACAGTTGCGTCCGTAAGTAAAACAAAAGAGGATCCTTTTTAGCTCGACTAATAATATGCGCTGCAAGCAGGAATACCTAGTCCTTACGGTGGTCAGATATACCTACATAAATTTTGGCGATAGTACCCAAGTTGAAATTTTTGGCCGCGGTTATTAAAAATAAAATTGCTGTTGCATTCACATTGACCGAGCAGCGCAGGTATTGCAGTTTTCAATGAAACGGCAGATTCTGTTTTCTTAACGAACAAAAAAATTCTGGTGATCTAGAATCATTTGCGCGTCGATGTCCCTGCCACCCTGTATAATATTGGAACGTTAGCATTCTTTTTTACAACGGCGTTAGTACGTAGGTTATTTTATGTTATTGCTTGGTAAATCGGCTGACGGCCCATCTGATGGTAAGTAGTCTATAAACATCGTAGATGCGTTGTCATCCCAGAAACGAAGCTAAAAACGCTCATGTCATGGAAGACCACGACGCTGTTTCGCTGCAGCAATAAGTACCTATAGTGGTAGTATACTTCCCCACACAAACTCCTTCGCAAAGGAGTAGCAGAGCTTACTATACTGCACTGTTTACAAGATTTTTTTTTTAGTTCACCCAAAAATCTCCATGTCCGAGATTCCACCCTACGCCTAGATAGATAAACGGGATTAATCGGTTTAGGGAGGATTCTCGGCCATGCGTTTCCGCGTAACTTAGGATAGATTTTTGGGGCGGATAAACGGAATAACCCCATGGATCCAAAGGTCCAACCAAACCTTTTGGCTGGCTTATCCTATTGAAAACGAGTTATAGAGTACAGACACATTTTTTTTAAACTTCAGGGTCCAATAAATGTTGGGAAGACGCGTTTAGTGGATGAATGTCTGTATTCCTCTCCGGATTTCTTACGCAAGAAAAAAATTATTCTATCAGAAACAGATAAGGTTAGTGACATCAGCACCCAAATTGCGTAACACCTTTTCAATCTCAAATCGAATCATTTTGACGGATATTGCTAATCCATTGCTGTTGTTGTTGCCATGTTCGAAAAATTTGTCTGCTCAACAACGTAAATAACGCAATGAATGTTGTTGAACTGTCAAAATGAAGGCCATTGCTACTGATAGTGTGTTACTCAATTAGCCTGCTGATCTGTATGCTAACAGACCAAGCCATTTATTTATGTATTAAGTAAGTTGCGGTTGGCACTGTAAGCTCGATCAGGAGTATTCTTAGTAGGTATCTATAAAAAGTTGCTCTTCTTTAATTCTCCATTTTCTTTTTTAGGTGCCATACCATCTCTTTCGGAAAATCATGGTAAGGTACTTCTACCTAGGAAGGTCACGGGCTACGAGAGAAAACAAAGAGAACAAAATTAGACAAATGTATGTGTTCCGTTTTGTTTTTGCCTTTTGCTAGTAGGTAACTTTCGCCTTGGTCAGCACTGGCTAGAAAGAAAGAAAGAAAAAGTATTTATTGCGACTCGTACAGGAAGATCACACACTAAACTAAACACAGTCAAAAATAAAAAATAAAGTTATGTAAAAAAAAGTAACAAAAATAAAAATGAAACAGAAAGTCCTACACGAGGCCAAAAGGCTCCTATCTCAGCACGATGCTGCGACATTTAAAAAATAAATATCGCAGCGCTGGTATTCTGATAGGGAACTTTTTGCATCTATAATAATTATTATTATGTTCTTACCAACTTGTTGAACAAGGTCTATCCAAAAATCAAAACAATAAATGGCCAACAAGTATTAATTTATTTATCCTCCCGATGGAACGCCAAAACAGCAATTACACTAACGGAGCAAAAAATTACTTCATCATTTATATATATTAGTCTATGACTTCGTCTGCAAAAACTGCTTTCCATCCATCCTGTGCGCGGGGGACATCGAACAGGCGGCGATGGATCACGCACGCTCACGCAGAGTCAAGACACTTTTCCATAGCTCCATAAGTTCTCCGAAAGAATTATTTGCGAATTTTGAGACACAATTAATTTTTCAAAATAAATAGGTATGTATGTACACGAAAATGGAAATAAACGGAAAAATTTTGAGGTGTCATCCTGCCTGATAGATGACAAAAAATAATGATCTTATCTGGTTTGACAGAAGTATTTGTGATTGTACTTAAAAATGTTTTGCTGATTAACACAAAACGTCTTGCACTTTTACAAAATATCTACATAACATGGCATTTCCTTCTCTTATATATCTTTCTTTTCCACTTAGTATCGCTATGGAGAACCTGTCTCCGCTTCAGATCCATGGCATCAACACCATATTCGACTGCCAATTCCCGTTGCCCGAAAAATTCGAATACACTGGTGATGTCCTATCAGAGTTTACGGTCAAGATGGTCGTACGTGACCTTTGTATGAAGGTAAACTTCTACGGCTTCTCATCATCATCAAATTCCCTCGTGGTGTCGTCCAGGGTCCTCAAGATCAGCTGATAAGCCCGTAATCCATTTTTGGTTGGAATCTTCAGTTGAATATATGTATGTAGTAGGCCAGCCTGAACGGCAAAAGGTCTTGTAACAACGAGGGGACATTTTGAAATATGCGACACATTCAGCCGGACGATGTCAAAAGCGGCACCCTAATTGCGTACAGCGTAACACACTATCAATCATAGTCCGAGTCATGTTTAAAAGATATTGCTAATCCATTGCTCCATACTGTTACTGTTAGCCTGCACCATCCCACTGCTGGGCAATACAAATACCCTCCATGACTTCTAGCTCTTTCGATCCAAGGTTAAAGTGGACCACTGGTTGATTGTTTAGGTTCGAAAAACTTGTCTGATCAACAATGTAAATAACGCAATTAATATTGTTGAACTGTCGAAATGAAAGCCATTGCTACTGTTAGTGTCTTACGCAATTAACCCGCAGATTCTAATACTAAGTTTGCTACAACGCACATTTAAAAAAAAAAAGGATTTTTCTTTAAGTATATTTCTTCTATTGTTGCCATTAAATCATTAACCAATGTTCTAGGTTCTCACACATCTTTCGGTGATTGTCGTTGATGATGGCCAGAACATGGACATCGAATCTTGGCGCCTTCTGCTGCTCCTGCTAGAGACTAAGATGCTATTCTTTGTCTTGGCTGTCACTAGTGTTGACAGTCTGTCAGGTAGAACCATACTATTTCTTCAGTGTTTTGTAGGTATATCAGTATATGAGGGATTTTTACTATTTTTGGCGCGCGTGTTAATTTGAACTGCTACGGTTACTTACATTCCTGTAGAGGTCATTCAATTGCACGTCAGTGGTAACACTTTCGGTAAGAGAATCACCCGTAGTCTGCACATGAGAGGAACGCGTCAACACGCGTGCCACTCATGTGCACACTGTGTGTCGGCAAAGGCAACTGCAGGCTTCGGCGCGTGTCGACGGCTGCAGATGTTTCTGCCGTTGACGCGTGCCGCTCGTGTGTCCGAACACTTACTGCTACGACAAAAAGGCGCTGTCAATGTCAAATTGTTACCACTGATGTGCTAGGGTCATACCAGAATTTGTCTCGCCTTTCAGATGTTGCTAAAAACTGTCTGGAGAACAACATGATATTAAAGGTTCCACTAATAGGCATCGACCGCACGTACCACGCTGCGCTCGCGTGCCAGCTACTCGATGTGCATGCCATTCCTGCTGATTTAGAGAAGTAAATACTTCACTTATATCTAGCATCAACAAGTTTTATCATTCTGTACCCAATTCTGCCGTGTTCCCATTGTTGTGAGTGATTCTGTTCCAAGGATCAGCCACAAAGCAGAACATGAGGTTTTCCGTCCAAGCTTTTTCTTTTTCTGATTTCTTGATAACCTTAAATATTAAGCCTAGTCGGAAACCCCCATGTTCTACTACTAGATGTAGGTGCATATCATGCTAAATGATAAATATGCAGATGTCTTGAAACGGCTTATTCCACGAAAAATTTAGGAGAAGTATCTTTGCGCCACTCGTTACATTAAAATACAATTTTCAGGGTTATCGAAAGCGCAAGTAATGGCATGCCGGGTTGGATCCAAAATTTTCTTATAGCCCTGGTGCAGAGAGGCTCCCTGTCTATAGTCACGCTTACACGCAGTGAGGTCGCGAAGAAGCCAGGACTTGTAATGCCAGCGCTGACGTTGTTACAAAAAGTAGTCGAGGTAGAAGACAACGTCTTACCACGGCCGCGTAGTGTCCAGGTAAATATAATTATGCTCTCAAAACGGTGAAGTAAAAGTAAAATATCGTCAGGCAATCAGCATGTTTCAAAATTAATAAATCGAAAAGTATTGCCACCACTAATCGGTACTGGGCTTGCGTGGTAGATTACGTCACACTCTCCCACAGAAAGGAAACCTCAGTCATAGGAGTGAGGTAGGGACTATATAAAGACCTCTATGCTGATCGCCTGATCATGTTCTAATATCAGTCTGAAGAAACAAATTGCCCATAAAAAGGGATGCTACTGAAAGCTTCTTAAAGTTATTGCTTTTTTTTAACAAATTCGCAACCTCGATATAATATACATGAATAAATACTACTATATATATACTGACCTAAGTACAACTTCACAGGATGGTTTAAAAACACACATCGTTTTTTCAAAATTGGTGAAGTAACAATAAGGAACTTGAACACACTAAGCCCCCGCGCTGTTGTAGCGTTTCATATAAAATCAAAGTAAAAAACCGCGCCGCACCTCGTCTGTCATGTGGAGCTCCTAATATGTCTACCAGCTGCTGCGGCGTAATCACTTAACACACTAGTGTTGGCAATGGCCACCATTTTGACAGTTCAACAACATTCATTGCGTTATTTACGTTGTTGTTGAGCAGACAAATTTTTCGAACATAATATGAAGCAATGGATTAGCAATATCCTTCCAAATTATTAAGATTGGGATTGAAAGTTAGTTCCGCAATCAGGATGGTGGTCCTATCTAAGCAATGTATTTCAGAGTCTTTACAGTGACATGGTAAGTTCAAGCATATATAGCAAACGTGAAAACTTGGCCGCAAATGAAGTTGCTGAAACCATCCAAGTGGCAGTGCTGGCTGATTCCTACACCTTCGGCGATATGAAAGTCGATATGGCTATGGATGGTAAGTCCTTGCGAAGAACTTATGTAAACAGGCCAAAGGAGTTAAGTAACCAGTCACGCACACTAAGTGAGCAGTACGTACGTACAGTAGCGATATACATAGTTTTGTAGTGTGCGTGACTGGTTACTTAACTCCTTTGCAGACCTAAAACGAAATTTAACTAACGAAAGTTACCTACAGCTTCCTGGAAAAAGCGCAAGACATTGGTACCTACAACGTGCATCAGAAAAGCGTGGTCAACAACTTATTGAGTGTTGAACCATCAAATTGAACAACTTTCTTCATGGGACAACATCGTACCCACGAAAAAATTATCAGCTGTCCCATCTTCAACACTTGCTCGACCCCATTGTATAGATCTGCTGATAATTTTTTCGCAATTACAATATTGGTCCCACTTGTAGTAGTAGTGTGTGTGACTACTACACACTACCTATACTACTACGACTATGGCTTATTATCTTGCAGCAATAATCCTGAAAACATACGACTCTTTGACACCATTTGAGAAGATGTTGTTAAAATGTGGCTCGGTGCTCGGAGAGATATTCTCTAGACGGATGCTTTTGAATTTACTTCAAAGCGATTCTCCCAGGAAAGTTGCTCAAGGTAGGACTACCTAATCTATTTTTTTATTTACCTATACAGGGAGCCAGGGATACGACGCGCAACCTGTTACCATGGATTCAGTAATTAAGTATTTTTCGGCGGTTATTTAAAAAAGAAACCCATTCCATACAATGTCCATTACATTTTTTTTTCCTCTAGTTTAAGGCCCTATTTTGTAAATATTTATGTAAATCAATTCTAACAATAAAAATTTACAAATTTGATCACGTATGTATTGCACCTTTCTATGAAACAGCTAGATAAATCTTATTTTGATAATCGACGAAAAACTACTGTAGGTGTGTTCAGTATCGTAATGTACTAAATCCATGGAAACAGTCGTGATTTAACACGTTGACTGCCAGACAACAGACACAATAGAAAGTCTATTGTTGGCGGTCACCGGTGACCGCGGTGGCAGTCAGACTAAAATGAACTTGGTCTCATATTTCAACAGCGGTGGCAAAGCTGTTCTCCATCCGAGTGCTGGAGTGTGAGGGAGGGGACTTCACTCACGACACTTCGCTGGTGTTGGTGCACCCGGCGCCTTCGCTGTCTGATCCCAAACCACCGTACTGCGCCTGTCTGGGGACCAGAAAACCTCGTTAGTTGAAAAGAATACAAATATGCTATGTGGCGGTATGAGATATATGGCAGCAAATCAGCAGAGCGGCTGATAGCTCAGAGCGTATTGACAAGAAGTTAATCGATAGCCAGTAATTTAAAGAAATCTTTTTGTAGAGGGTGATTTCTCCATCGCCAGATAACTTTTATTCGAGGAATAAAATTGACGTTTGGCAGTTTTTGTATGAAATAACTGTCAACATTTCAAAATTATTCCTCGAATAAATTTAACCTGGTGATGGAGAAATCAGCCCTTAATATCTTTATCGTTCATAGCGAATTGCAGAGATCTTCCAATGTACGCGTTCTGCGGCTATATGAAGTTCCGCCACTCCTTATTCAGGACAACCACTTATGATTTATTGACTGAGACTCAAAAGGTAAGATAACACATATCTTCCTTGCTATCGACATTTTCTTTGAATTATAAATACATGTTTCTTACTAGAAAAATTAGGCGTTTTTCTTTAGGAAATAAATTAAATGACATAGTATGTACACCACTAGAGGCGTAGATATTTTCCAGTTCCATTAAGCCAACAAGTTCCGGAATTTGGGCGGCCTTTATGCTCCTGCAGCTGGCAGTATTTCAGCTCATTAAATAATGGAGCTATGATGTATTGCAAACATAAAAATTAACGTGTGAAAAACGAACGAACTAAATGTTGTTTTTTACGTAACATTTTTACGCTGCAAAATCACCAGAAGGTGGGAGGGGCCGCGGCTAATTGTGTCAGTCCCACTTCTGTCCACCAGCAGTGCGATTCTGTAACCAAATCACCGTGAAAACTTAGGTGAAGTGAGCGTGGAGTGAGCTGTCATTCCAACTAATGCTAGGGATTGACAGCTCACTCTAAGCTCACTTTACCTAACTTTTCACGGTGAGTTTTTTACAGAATCGATCGGCAGATACCTACAGTACCTAATTCGCACCATCAAAAGTAGGTAAGCAGAGAGATAGATCTAAGCAACAAGCAGAACTGACAGTAATCATTTCCTTACCAGCTCGAAATGCATGCACGTGCTTTACTTTACTTGGAGCGCTACACAAGACGATGTAGTAGTTGCGGAGCCGGCTGCTTCATCAAGCTCGTAGGACTGCGCTGTGATGACGTATGTATACCTTCTTAAATTGCTGATACATTCAAGGAAACTTTAACCATCCATGTTAATAGATGTAGGGGAAGAGGGACCAAAAGAAAAGATAGATTGATTGTGTGAGGATTCAGAAATGATATTAATGAAAGAGAGTGAAATAACAGCGCGTCAGGAGACTTAATAAACTTCTGGAGGGAGGCGGGCTGGTTGGAATAACCACAGACGGCCGCCATGGCCTATGACCTAATAAGAAAGGAAAAAAGATTGTGCCGGCGTCCTTAGAAATCTTTAACCAGTCCATAGCCAGTTCACAGTTCACTTTGCTTATTTCACGAGTTATTATTTATGTGCATTTTGAAAGAGAACTTTTGTGACGATTCTTATCTCCAGGGTCTTATTGAAGAGACTGAAGAACTGAAAAAAACGCGTCTCCAAATATGTGCCATAAGCGCTGAATCCAGGATGGCCGATGACAAGGCTCGCTTGAGCACCACTGACATTCACAACGGTGCATTTACGGTACACTACCTAGCTTTTTTATTTACGTCTATTGAGAAAAAAATAAAGGGTTAAGTTTTTCATGCAATAAGTACCTACTCTATAAATAAAAAAATATAGTATGCTCATACCGCCTGTGATACAGGGTTTATCTTAGTACAGACATCCAAAATTATTATTCTTTTGTAAATTATCTCTAAGACTTATATTTTACCAATTGTATAGATTATTATTATTTATCTTTTTTTAAGATTGACTTGCCAGCAGACCTAGCTAGCTTCGAAATGCTAGAAACCGAGGGGCACTTCATGAACGAAATAATAGGTATTATTTTTACTTTTTTCTAAAACCTCTACGATGTGGTGACGCAGGCAAACCACGAAGAAGATGGCGGGTGGGACGAGTTGGTCAAATGGGGTGGCAAATATATTAGCTCAAGACCGGTAGTTGAAGGTCGTAGGTTGAAACCCAGACATGCGCTTTACTTTTTGTGTAAATTATTTCAACACTACTGCTCTCAACGGTGAAGGAAAATATCGTGAGGGAACCGGTATGTCAAAGACCCGTGAAATCTAACAACCCGCACTGGGCCCGCGTGGTGGATTACGGCCTACTTCCTCTCGCAGAGGAGACTCGAGGAGGCCTGTGTCCTAGCAGTGGGAACCAGTGGCGTAGCTCAACCTAATTGGGCCCTGTATCAAATTTTTTTGGGGGCCCTTTTTACCCAACTGTGAAGCTACAGAGGGTATTTTTTGTTTTTACAAAATAAAGAATATAGCATACTGACTTAGAAGGTGAAGGGCTAACAGCCGCACGAGTCGATTGAAGGTTAAGCTAAGCTTGCTGCGGTAGGTCCGTGGATGGCGACTATCTTAATATACCGAGACCCCTCCGTGCCTCGGAAAGCACGTTAAGCCGTTGGTCCCGGCTGTCATTCGTGGATCTATGACAGTCGTTACGGATCGTCAGAAGCCCGAAAGTCTGACACCCAGTATTACCAAGGGACATCGTATTACCCAGTAACTGGGTTGTGGCGGTCAGATAGCCAGTCGCTCCGGAGGTAAAATACTGGTATTCAGCTGCATCCGGTTAGATTGGAAGCCGAGACCCAATAACACTTTGCCCGACCCGGGAATCGAACCTAGGACCTCATGCTCAGCAGTAGCGCTTGCGACCACTAGACCAATGAGGCAGACACAGTTTTATTCCATACTTCTCTATTAGTCGTCATCTCATATTTTTTAAAACCAATTTACAGAAATAAATATCATTAATCAACAAGAATTTTAGGTTCTGGATATTATTTAAAAAATGTTTGCTTATACACGTCACGTTGGGGGCCCCTGTAGCTCAGGGGCCCCGTATCGTTGTTACGGCTGATACAGCGGTAGCTACGCCCCTGGTGGGAACTTTATAGGCTGATTATGTGATGCGAAAGTCTATGAGCAGCAGTTATATATTAGGTACAAACGCCAGCAGTTCAAGTTACCCGAGACTGTCAAATTTTCCCAATCAACCTTGAACCTTAATACTTTAGCGATAAAGTTGAAAATCTATTAAAGAAATTTGACAGATTGTAGTAGCTTGATGTGTCTGCATTAGGATAAACTTTATTGTACACCAGAATTATGCAAGCTGAAGCCACACAACACCAATTAATTATGTAATTTAATCCTTCTAAAAGTGCCTACAGATTTACTCGATTTTAACGATAGTTATCGTTAGATTCTTACAGATTTGCTCGATTTAATCGACCATTACGTCTGTCCCCAGTTAACGATCGAAAAATATCAAGGTTAACAACGACCATCACTTTGATACCGTTCTACAAAAACGATACAATGAACAGAAATACTTACGATGTCGATTGTCTGTTGCTTACACATTTGCTCGATTTTGTACGATTACACATGTCGATAGTCGAAACTCGAGCAAATCTACATAATAATATAGGCCCTAAACGATTGCGACTGCAGTCAGTCGAGATGGTGCGGTGAAAATTTGAGGCAATGAATTTGGGAGTCCAACTTTTGTTCTATCTGCAGCAAGTCGCAGCCGGCGACCATCAAAGGATGTTATTTCGAAGAACAAGCGTGTTCGGTCCTTCTCCTCTTTGGAAATAGAGAGCTGTGAATGTTTATCGATCCTGATGAGTTTCTACAGTCAGGTCATTGACCACTGTCGTGGAGCTGGTGAGAACATTTCTATTTTTACACGACTGCCCAAAAAAGGAGTGTTATTATCTTCTGTATCAATTAATTACATATACATTTATTTGTTCCATTCACAAAGAGCAAAGGAAAAAATCGGTGTCTACCATAGACATAAATTTACATTTCTATGGTGTTTACCCTATGACATAATTCGCTAATCTTTGTGTTGGTCTTTGCAGGTGAATATCAGAAACTGTATGAAGGGTATTTGGAGTACATAGACCTGTGTATCAACATAATCAGTAACATACCACAGGCTGTACGACTGCTGATTGAAGTTGAGAACTTCGTTCAGGTAAAACTTTTCTAAGTAATGGTGGAACTGCCCCGTGCCGAGGCTCCCGTAGACAGGCGCGACGCGATTCCGGTACAACAATTTCCATGAAGTTTTAATATAATAAGTTTATTTATTTTCTCTCACAATGGTTTGTAGAATTTAACAGTTTGAACAACATAAATTCACATCGTGAGAGCTGGTACCTGAAGTAGGTTTTAGAAAAAAAAACCTGTATTACAGGTCACCAGGCCCCACTTAGTGGCATCATACAAATAAACAGGTAGGTAACATGTATTTCTATTAAACACTAAAAAAAAAATTAAAAAATGAGAAGAAAAAAAAAATAAGACAACATAAGCAGTCAATGAGTGTATGGTGAGTGTGTAGGTGAGTGGTGGTGAATATGTACCTAGGTTGAATAGAGATGAATGTGTAGGAGAATGGTGGTTACTGTGAGGGTCAATGGTGGCGGGTGTGTATGTGAATGGTGGTGGATGTGTAGGTAATTATTTGAATACAAGTGTTATTTGATTGAGTGGAGCAATTTCTCTGTGTCCTCATAGGAAAGAGTTTTCAAGAATTCAGTTACTTTTTACTAACGACTGAGCTTGTGCAGTGAATAAATATTTTGACCCTTGTCGATAACATTATACAGATAATCCCCTAGGTAACAGAAAAACTTGTGGGTCTGACGGACCCAGATTAGATCAGAAACCCTCGGGACACCCAGATCTTACACGGATGTTCTCGACAAACCAGGAGACCTAATAAGCTTCTGGAGGGAGGTGGGCTGGTTGGAATAACCACCGACGGCCGCCATGGCCCACGCACAATGGTCCACCTGAAGGACTAAGTGCGGAAACCAAACCCGTAACATTGAACATAGACGTAACCGGAAAAATTTTGTACTGCACACAGTACCCTTTCTTCGTTTATCTTTCAATAGATCCGGGTCATAGGCTAGCTGCGAGTGCTTTTTGAGGACTGTGTGCAGAACGAAAGTTCGCCTTATAGACAGTACATCCCATTTTTTGTTTAAGTCGACTGTAGGAAATCGGAAGCGAATGCCCGTAGCAACCTTAAGTATGGCACGTTGAGCTCTTTCCGTCTCTATCAAGTGCCTTTTAGCCGCACCTCCACAGGAGTTGATGCAGTAGTCAATAAGCGACTGACACAAGGCGTAGTAGACCATCTCGATGGTACGAAGGTCAGCTACATGTTTTAGACATTTAAATATGTAAATGAGTTTGCGCAATCTCGTTACCAGGACGTCTATATTTATTAGGGAGGAATTGATCCAATGTAACTCCAAGGTATTTAATGTTATCTGCCCTTTGAAGAGAAGGACAACCGCAGGGCTGGTAGGTTGACCAACACGTGTGAGCCATTAATGACAGTGACCGTTTGTTTCTGGGCAGGAATGAATGACAAGTGATCTGCTCGGCTAGGTTGCGTCCAACGCTTGCAGAGAAACTATTGACCTCGTTGATACTCCTTTCCGGGTTGACGCTTAAGATCAGGCAGGAGGAGTGATCTATTGCCCTGTTGGAGCCGCTAATCTGTTTTATAACATCCCATAGCTTCTTTTTGTTGCCACTTACGTTCTCAATCTCTTGTTTTTCGTAGCTTCTTTTAACTTTCTTCAGAAGTGAAGTGCAAAAGTTTCTGTAACGCTTGTATGTTGTGTGAAGTATTTCGTTATTTGGGTCCCTTTTCAACTTTTTATACAGATTATCCCTGTTCCGCATGCATTTTAAAAGCCCTTTTGTAATCCACGGCTTACTGACAAGTTTCCTTCTATTACTAATTTGGAGTTATCTTTTATAGCCCTTGACAGACCACTCACTAGCAAGTCAGTGGCTTTATCTACATCGCTGCATTTTAGGATGATTTGATAATCTGTCTTATCTAGAGCTGAGTCTAGGTTATCATAATCAATGCGGGTACTAATTTTATTTGAATACTCTAGCTGAGACCTGTGAGCAAGGTCAAGGCTAAAGGCCACACTCTCGTGATCTGTAATTGATGATTCGACCACAAGGCAGGTAGCCTTCAATCTAGTCTTAACCATGATGTGATGCAGACACGTTTTTCCATGGATTGGTAGTACATGACCTGGCAGCATGCAGTGACTACCCAGGACATTTAGGTATTCATGAGAGCGTTTATCTGGGCTATTCATCACTATAACTTACATATGTTAATGTCACCGCAAAGTATTATGTTTTTGCAGTTGCTTAAGGAAGTGAGGAGTACATCGAGGACGTTAGTAAAATTGCTAGTGTTATGTTGGCCGGGAGGGCGGTAGATTCCAAGAATACATGTCTCTGAATTTAATTTGAGTAATAGACAGTTTCCGTTACTAATTGGTGGTTCTTCAAATGACACTTTCAGTTGTTTTCTGTAAAAAATAACGACTCCTTCGTTTTGTGTTCTATGCAAAGTGGTTGATACATGGTAATAATTTTATTGTCAAGGATGGGTATATCCTTGACTGGCCGTAGCCAGCATTCGGAAAGAACCAACACGTCCCATGCTACATTAGACCTATGCAGAAGCGCAATGAGGTTTGGCATATTGCATGAAATATTACGAATATTTTGCGAGAGAATGTTGAGATGGCGAAAGTTATGATTCACATGAGTTGTTATATCATCTATATCACATCTAATAGCTCGAGCCACCGACAAAGTGTCCAGATCCGAGTAAATAGCTTCAATGTTTTGCATCGTAAGAAGACTATTATTATTGAAAGATGCAAAGTATATTATAAAGTTGGTTGTCACTCAGGTCTAGTATGAGGGCGGTCATATAGAAATTATTCTACTCGGATCGCGTCGCGCCTTTCTGCCGGAGCCTTTGTTGGGGGCATAAAATATGAAGTGGTCGCAAGCGTAATGAATGACTGAACCATGTCATCGGTTCGATTCCCAGGTGTTATTTTGGTATTTCATTACATGAAAGTTATAATCCTACATAGCTGTCAAAATTTAAGTGTACAGTAACCAACCTTATGATAATGTGTTTTTTTAGAACGAGAATTTCTACCCAAAGAATATGAACAAAAAATGGGTGAAAGATTTTAGTATGGCGAGCGTATACTCACTGCGAGGGATATGTATGCTAGAGTCTGGAAACCATAGTGAAGCTAGGAAGCAATTGTTTCACGCAATGCAATTGTTTAATCATCCATTCCCTTCTTCTAAGTAAGTTTGTATTGGCTTGTCCAATGTGATTCGTAGGACGTCTAGTAGTCGTAGGACCCGAAACTGTCAAATTTTCCCAGTCAACCTTGAACCTCAATGCTTTAGCGATAAAGTTGAAAATCTATTAAAGAAATTTGACAGATTGTAGTACCTTTTTTTTTTTTTTTTTTTTTCTGGGTGGGAAATCATCAAATGACTCCTCCCGCTCTGGGCGGAGCAGAAGGGAGTGTCAGACTTTTACTGACTAAAACCCACCCGTGTTCCTTCAGTTGCCTGTGCCAGGGGCCACGGTATCTCTTTCGAACAACCCGCAGCCCCGGCGGCATCGGCCCTAACAGACCCCGTCAGTTCGTGCTGACAGCTCTTTGAGGCGCGCGTGGAACACAATGCGCCGTCGACCCGGGCCTGGTCCTTACCGGGCGGCGAGCTGCCCATAGCTCGCCGCCCGCAAGCCCGCGCCTACGGTGGCCGGGAGTCGGCTGTTGACTCCCGTCCAGGGCGTCTCCTGCGGCGGCTAGGAGCGCAGCGATTGCAGATTGTAGTACCTTGGTCTGCTGGCGTCTGTACTAGAATTTAATAGATTTACAATATATTGACAAACCAAGCCCTTTTTATTATTTCATTCGGTTATTCCGTTTATCCACCCTAAAGTGGACACGCAGAAACGCATGTCTGAGAATCCACGCTAAGCCCAGGGGCTGCAATCTCGACATTCATAGCGATCGCTTTACGACCGAATTCGGTCGCAGTCCTGTCACTCCATACATTACACCTGTCGTAAAGCGATCGCTATGAATGTCGAGACTGCAGCCCCTGGGTGCCCAGCCCAGGGAGGATTCTCGGACATGCGTTTCCGCGTATCCACCGTAGGGTGGATTTTTGGGGTGGATAAACGTAATAACCCATTTCGTTAGAGCAATACTCAATAGCATAGCCTCTGCGCTTAAATCATCTTTCTTTTAGCATAGTTCCATTTATGTTAGTATTTTATCGTATGTAGGTATAGATACTAACTATTATACACTAGATACTAAATGAAATGACTAACTAACTTACTAACAATAAAATTAAAAAACAAAGGACACTTAGCCGTCAAAGTACTCGTCCGCATCGCTGTCATCCGGAAACGTGCCCAGAAGACTGACAGCATTGCCACGTTGAATGGCAATGCTAATTCTTTGGCCAAAGAACGATCCAGCCCTCTAGTCACGTGCAGTGTCAACCAGCCGACGAGAAATTTCCGCGCACTCGGGCCCCATGCCCCGAGCGTTTCGACCCCAAACGGCTCAAAGCTGTACCTAGTTATGTACCTAGTTACCCATAAGGTTACAGTAAATTTGTTAGTTGTTTTGTTTGTTATGTAACCCTTCGGGACATACAACAGGCATGCTGGTATGTTATTTCTTGTGTAGTTCCATGTTTCAGGAACTTGATTGTCGATTTTAAAACTGTTTTCACTTTTTCAGGCACATGAGAAGATTCTGTAACATAAGAGCGTCGTTCAATCAAGTGATGGCTCTGTACGTTGCCCCGAACCTTTACATAGAGACGGAGAGCGGCATCATTGGCAACTTCTACGAGGAGATCGCTATAACTCTGTATAGATTGTACAGACTATTCAAGGTAAATTACTGGGTGTTCGATAGATTGGTATTCTTTTTGATTGTGAGTCGATATCAACCTAGAAATTGTCGCCAAAGCTAGGACATTGTTATTAACATTTAAATCGTCCAAGCGAAGTTACATAATTATGCTTATTTTGTATTAATATTTATGTCAGTGTGGCTAAGTAATAACCGCCGCACGGGTCGATCGATCAGATTTAGATACGCTTGCCGTGGTTGGTCCATGGATGGGTGACCATCTTTACATACCAAGAACCCTCCGTGCCTCGGAAAGCACGTTAAAGCCGTTGGTTCCGGCTGTCATTCGTAGATCTTTGACAGTCGTTACGGGTCGTCAGAAGGCCGAAAGTATGGCAACCAGTCTTACCAAGGGGTTTCGTATTACCCAGTAACTGGGTTTTGGAGATAATCCAACATAGTTGGGAAAAGGCTAGGAAGATGATTTATGTCAGTCAATTGTTTTTTCTGTTTAGACCTAAGTCAAAGCTGTTTGATTTGTTTTTGAATACATATTTTATTTTATATACTTTAGAAGATGTTGCTTTAAGTATATGAACGTCGTGTACAGATAGTGCCATCCACGAAAACACGCCCCGCTTCTTCCTAATCGCTAGTGGATATAATTGACGGCACGGTTGGCGGAGTGGTTAAGCTATTGACTGCTGCGCTGCGTGTCGCGGGTTCGATTCCCGCACGGAACAAATATTTGTATGGCCTACAAGTAGTTGTTCCGGGTCTGGCTGTTTGTGTATGTGAGTTTAAATGTTTGTAAACGCACCCACGATACAGGAGTAATTCCTAGTGTGGGGCAATGTTTAAAAAAAAAAAAATGCGTTAGTGTTTTAGTTTTTTCGATACACATTATTTACAGACTAATAAGCAATTAGTGTCCATTCCCTGTACCTAATTGGTCTATAAATAAGAACTTATATCTCTTTTGTTAATTGTTGGCGTGCCGCCTATTTTAAATAAATAAATAACATTGGTAAATGTTCTGCTCTAGGAAGAGAAGGAGACGGCCAACGCAACATTAGCAGCTAAATGGTGTTTGCACTACGCTCTTCGAACCAACTCTAACTTTCGACTCCTGTGTGTCAGTTACGGGAACATGATAGTAGATTATGGAAAAAGACAAAAAGTAAATTCTTTTCCTTATTTGTCTGAAGAATATAATCTACCACAGTATTAGATCCTGAAGAGTCATTAGTAATTTATAGGACTGTTCGGGCGTATGTTAACTTTTTAAATACATACATCATTTGACGTGGGTCGAGAGCAATGAGGGCCGAAGTAACGTAACCGAATTACAAGTTCTACATCGTGGGTTAAAAAATGTACTAATTTATTTCATCACCACAGGTCTCCAAACGGTAAAGGAAAACATCGTGAGGAAACCGGCGTATTATTAATCTTTGAACCAAAAATTCGAAGACAAGTGACATCTGCCAACCCGCACTGGGCCCGCGTGGGGATGACGGCCCACGGCCACGGCTAATTATGGTTGAGCCGTTCTTCTGCCCATTGCTAATAGAAGGGCTTTTGGTCCCCTGTGAGATATAATGCTTTGCAATTGTATAATAGCAGTCGGGAGAACCAAAAGAATCAACCAGAAGATGCCTAACCTAATCGTCATCTTTCTAATTTATGCAGTTCTCGATTTGCCAAAAGCTGGAGAGTCGAGCGATGGAGGTGTGTCGTCGTAAACGCGGGCAGTTAGACGTGATCGAAGTCCCAGCTGTTTGCTATCTGTACACCAGCATATTCCTTTACTAGTTAGTTGCCGTATCATTTTCTTTGTCTAGTTACGACGTAGGATCGGTGAGTCGTGATAAGTCTACTCAACCAAGTAGGTAAGCTATTAGCTTGCGTGGACTCGGTGGACCGAGATAACTAAGTGTACGTACACTTAGTTATCTTGGCCCACCGAGTCTACTTAGCTTCTGACGTTGGTCTTGTGGTTTCTACACGACCGTAATTATACCTATTATATACCCATATTATTAATATCAGAGATACGTCGGTAAGAAAACCCTATTATTTTTATAATCAAAACGATGGATGGATTGTATGAATGAGGATATGGTTAGAAAGGGGGTGACTATCGGGATGTTGTAGTAGTGTAGTGTCGACTCTTCTTAGCGTGTCGATAACAATCTAAATGGAGTCGGCCCAGAATTCGGCCACTTGTTTAGCGCCATCACCAGCGTTCATCAGTTCCTGTAACGTGCAGCTGACAGGACACGCAGGACACGATAATTATTAAGTGTCCCATCGTCTGTGGAACAGCACCACATTTACACTCCAAGGCGGAGTGTCGACTAATAGAGAAGTATGGAAGAAGAAGACATGTTGAGATGGTTATGATGAAGAATCGCAAACGCGCAATAAGAGTAAGAAGAGTCTTTTGTTCCGCAGGTGACATTTACAGCAGAAATTCCTAGAATAGGGTAAAGTTTTAAAAGATAAAAAAGAAGTATGTTTTTAACCACGGTTCTAACCATAGAAATGTAAAAAACAAGAGAAGTGGCAAGGAGGCGTGTCTGTGTCGTCGCGGCATGCCCAAAATGACCATGCACTAGGCAAATGGCCGTTTCCGCGAACTAGTGCGCTTTCGACCGTGATCATGATAAAATATAAGAATGCCGTGTTGTTCAGTGGTTTCTTGTAAAAACTGAAGCCAAAACCAAAACTTTGTAATTCATGGAATCACTTACCATATAATAATATACGCATTTTACTATATTTGTCTTTAAAATCATGAAAAACAAATTATAAAATATTTCTTGCTTTTACTACGTTAATTTTATTTTCAAATATCGCAACGACTGTACTATTTTCGCAGTAAATACATTGCTCCTTAACACTGCCTAAGTATGTCACTAAGTGACTAGACAAGTAATATAAAAATTACAAAACGATACTTTATTTATGCGATGCATCGCATGGTACGGCCGCTGTTGGGTGCGGTCAGTTAGTAATGTGTCTGTGCAGATCCACTAACGTAGGTTAGTGGATCTGCACAGCCACATTACAACATCGACAACAATGTCGATTACCCAACGAATATAATAGTTAATTTTACAATTTTTCAACCGTTTTAACCCAGTTGGAAGACCTAAAAAAATGACGTTTAAATCCGGTTGGAAGACCCTTGAGAAGATGTAATATAATGTTAAATAAAGGACATTGACAGGGTTTGGACCAAATGCTGCCCAGACATGGGAGTATTTCCAAATGATATCCTAGAACAATCTACTTAACAAAAAAATT
The DNA here is from genome assembly GCA_947507525.1 of Apamea epomidion. Lineage (NCBI taxonomy): Eukaryota > Metazoa > Arthropoda > Insecta > Lepidoptera > Noctuidae > Apamea > Apamea epomidion. Next base: position 6,722,412 of record OX382242.1, on the reverse strand, counting down.
ATTAAAAATTAAAAAATCCCCGGATTTTTTTTAATGGTTTTAGGTAGGTACTTATCAATTTTTGATAATATTTTCTTATAGGTGGAGTGGGTATAGTTTGTCTCGGTCACACGGTTTGTACCTGTGCCTTTGACATAATATACTAAATATATCCGGTCCGCATGCTGCGACGCAAAATGACGCCTCTATTTTGAATAACCATTTAGATGGTGTTGATAGGGTAATTCACTGGTTTTTTCAACCTGGTGACATATTCATATTGGACAGGGGATTTCGCGACTCTATTTCTATGTTAGAGGCGCATGGATATGTTAGCATTCTCCCAGAAACACAAACAAGGGGATTGTGCTTAGTTGAGGACATCTCCTCAACTAAGCACAATCCAAGCAAATAAATCAAGGCTGTGCACTATTTGCCGATGGCCCGTGGAGGTGGTAAACGGTAGACTAAAACGGGATTTTAAAATATTTCGACATGAACACTGCAACATAGTGTGGGGATGTAGTGTTATTGAAACAACTGTTCTCAAGCGATTACTTTTAATTACTGACTGCAAGAGTATAAATGTGTTAATATATTAATAGAAGATACATTCATATGGATAGGGTCATAGACCTTATACTATAGGTAGTACTACTACACCTCACCTCAGGGGTGATAGAAAAAAAAAAAAAAAATATATAGTTTACAATTTTTTTTTTTTTTTTTTTTTTTACGTAAATGTAACTTAATATCATTTCTTATGTTACCAAAGGTTTGGTTCTATTTTTATGGATTAAATAGGGTTTATTAAATTTTAATATTTCTACATTAACACCTAAATCATTTAAAACAACAAATGGTCCCTCCCATTGAGGATCTAACTTATTAGCTATTTCATTTCTAATTGAAATTTGTTGTCCTTTACTGTATGTCACATTATTTAAAGACTTATCATAACAACTCTTACGGTTTTGTTTACTTATAAGTAGATTATTACGAGCATCTTGATGTGCTACTTGTAACCTATACTTAAGATCTAAAGGATAACTTTCTGGATTATACAATGGTTCTATGTACTGACTAACTCTAGATGGTACTATACTAGCTCTACCAAATACCAGTTCGAATGGTGTGTACTTTGTCTCTGTATGAACTGTATTGTTGAAACTGTAACACCAAAATGGTAGCCAGTGACTCCATGTGTCTTTTTGACCATTACACTGTATTCGTAAAAACGATCCTAAATTTTTATGTGAATTTTCGAGCGCACCGATGGTTTGATGGTGATACGCTGTCGACATTAATTTATTTATACATAAAAGTTTACATACCTGTTCCATTACTGATAATGATTTTAACAATTCTGATTTTACTCCTGGTTTTGTAGATAATAGCTTTATTAATCCTTTACTTTTCTCATAAATTGTTTCAACCTCACATAATTTATTCTTAACAATATTACCCTTAAATCGTGTTTTTCCCTTTTTAATTAAATATTTCCTTATTGATATAAGATCATTTAAACAAAGTAACAATTCATCTTCCATTCCCTCATGCAAAAGTAATATATATTAATTAAACCATTTAATACATACCCGATTCTCACAGTGAATTACTGTAGTAGGGGACACAGCGTGTAAGATGATACATGATGATATACGATCACTCAAAACAAACTTAAACTGCTAATTTACCTTAGAGTTCATTATTTTAATTCTTAATGTCTATTATCATTTTATTGTCTCTTTATTTATATGGTGATTCGCGAATTCATCTTACGCACTATAATACGCACAACGCACTTGAGACGCACTTGGTATGCACTTCACTAAATAAATGATACCGCACAGCTGCCAGATGAGTATGATGAATACTCCGACTTCTACGTCATTGGAAGATTTGCTTGCTCTTCTCCGCGAATTGCTCTGGAACGGTTGAACGATCGTCGCAGGCTGTTCTGCAAAATCTGGTCCCTGATCCAGGAATGGTGACAATTCCTGTACTGCTTCCACGCAAAATATATAATGCCAAGACCCAGTAAAACGCAAATTACTATGAGGATAATACTGATCGTCGAAATATGTGCCTTCAATTCTTCAACGTGTGCATTATTGGAACCAGCAGAATTCTGGTTCACGAAGACCGTCTCCTTTTCTACGTTGGAACGACACATTCTCACTGATTTCCGGACGTTAAATTAACTTTTTAAATGTACTTGATTCATTTTAATTACGAAAGTTCCATTATCCACAAATATCTTCACGCCAATTTATTACAAAGAGTTTAATTTATTTACTTTGCTTTGGAGCCGTAACACTACGCCGAGATAGAAGTCGCGTCACGCGCCCCAAAAATGGCAAGGGTCGCCATGTGGGGATGTAGTGTTATTGAAACAACTGTTCTCAAGCGATTACCTTTAATTACTGACTGCAAGAGTATAAATGTGTTAATATATTAATAGAAGATACATTCATATGGATAGGGTCATAGACCTTATACTATAGGTAGTACTACTACACCTCAATAGCCATGTGACATTTTTTTGCAGACCTTAGAAATGCTGCCTCTTTAACAAATGCTTTTCATGTGGATATATTAGATAATCCTCATGCACGTGATTTCATAAATATAGCCCGACAGCTGTTGAATACTAATAATAACTGAACAGATTATGTCGATTCTAAAAGACTTAACCGAAATAGAGTTTCGTTTCAAAACATTAATGTTATTCAGGACAATGTTAATGTGTTTCCACTCCTCACAGCTGAAGAATTGACTTTATTCGGAGTAGGTTCATACCAAATAAAACTCGCTCCAAGTTATTATAGCGAGCTTAATTATACGCAATAATGAGACATTTATAATACAACAATATAACGGATCCCTCAACGATTTATCTGCATTTAATATGCCGTCTGATAATGTTCATCTCTTCAGAATCAACATGAAGAGTAGACATGCATCATCGAAAGTATAGAGGTATGAGGAACAGGGTGTAAAGTTCACTCAACCTCCATAGAAAAGGGAGGATCCTCCGACCAGACGGGTGTTTTGTCTGGCGGGCAATTGCCCAACGATTGATGTTGGGAAATTGTATCTTTGCTAATTGCGCGGTAAACTCTGCTTGCGAGATGTAGGATTTGCGTGACGTCAGTATGACGCGTTGTTCACATGTGGCGTTGTAGATACCGCTACATCACTCCCCTCCGGAGACCGGAGGTCGATAGTGGACTGAGTCTTGTATCTTGCGATGCTTGCCAGGCCAGCTGAGGTTCCAGTGAGTCGGAACCGGTTGCCGCACAGTTCACGGTGAGTCGGAACTGTCTGCGGAGTTGTCCCCAGTGAGTCGGGGTGGCGCTGCGTTATATTCCAGTGCGTCGGATGTACAGCGCCGGGTTGAGGCTGGCTGCTGCGTCGACCAGGAGAGGGTGCTCTGCTTGTTGACCGGCCGAAAGTGCAGTGTGCTGTGCCGAGGTTGCTGATGAGGCTGAGGGTGATGACCAGGTATGCGCGGACGCTGCATGCTGGTGGTCAGGATACCCGTTGAAGCCGTGGATGCTGGCTGGCTGGGTGACTCGCCGCTAAAGCTTGCGGGAGTGATGATGATGACGTCACGCTGAAGTGTTTGCACGAAGGCTGCGCTGACGTTCATGTCCGGGGTCACCAGTATAGAGGTATGAGGAACAGGGTGTAAAGTTCACTCATACTCTATAGAAAAGGGAGGATCCTCCGACCAGACGGGTGTTTTGTCTGGCGGGCAATTGCCCCAACGATTGATGTTGGGAAATTGTATCTTTGCTAATTGCGCGGTAAACTCTGCTTGCGAGATGTAGGATTTGCGTGACGTCAGTATGACGCGTTGTTCACATGTGGCGTTGTAGATACCGCTACAAAAGTATATCGTTGCTATGTATTGTTAATGTAAACAGTTGTGGACTAGAGGCCATAAAAAACTACTTTTGTCCATGTTTCACCGGTAGGAGGATAATTGGCTGTGCGCATACTATGGGCCTAGTTTGGTTTTTAGGATGGGCTAGGCACCAAGATGTTATAAGTCCCCCTGCGTTATTCTTTGATACAATTATATTAGATAACGATGAAGATAACTACTTTACTTTTTTATAGCACACTAGTAGACCCGGCAGATGTTGTCCCGTCCGAACGTTGGCTTGTTTGCTATACCTACCCTACTCTATCCCTAATAATGACTAACTTATCACACTACAGTTTAATTAGTTACAATTAATATATTGATTACTAATAGTTTGTTGTCAGTGATGATTAAAAATCATCAATAATTGCTGTTATTAATAGTTTATTATCAATAATTATTAAAAATACTCCAATTATTTCTTTTAGTTCATTTTTGGTCAATAAAGAATTCACAACTAAAAACTTGTTTTACTCTTGATTCCCTGAACAGAATTTGGAGCGCTTCGGTTTACAGGTTAGTAATGACGTATGGAACAAAATGCACTACGTGTGCATTCTGGGCAGCACTTGGTCCAACACCCTTTTTTTTTTTTTTTTTTTTTTTTCCTTCAGGATGGGAAATCATCAAATGGCCCCTCCCGGTCTGGGTGGAGCAGAAGGGAGTGTCAGACTCTTACTGACTAAAACCCACCCGTGTTCCTTCCTTAGCCCTTTATGTACCAGGGCAGCGGTAACCCTTTCGGACGATCCCGCTACCCCGGCAGTCCAACACCCTTAGATAGATTTTCTATGACCTATTTAGAATTTTTTTATTTTGCTATTTGTTATTGATTTATAATATAATAAATGTTTTAGTACAATAATAAATGGGAGAATCGATAACTTTCCGATTTAGTCAATCACTAGCGTATACTCGTATGTAAAATTAATGGCTTTCGCACAGCACAACGATAGCGACAGATGTTTTTGTGTGAGATAGTTGTACGGTGCATGGTAAATGCACGCTATGTTTGATGAGTTAAGGTTTATAATTGATTGTGTAGTAGGTACGTTCTGATTTATGAATTTATTGCAAGTGTGTGCGCGACTTTGTATCTATTGCTTTTACTGAACTACGAGTACATGTGTAGTAGTGGCGCGAAAGTGGGATCGACTTAACGACATGGAGTTCTGATACATTTTCAACTACAGGGCATATCTCCTTCTATCCTATATCTATGGTTCTAACTTTACATTGCAGCCTGGATCGCGGCAAAAAGATCGAAAGTCTGGAGTTTGGACTGTCAGTGATGCACATGGCAACAAACCGGACGGAGATGAACACGCGTGAGTCCCTGGTGCTATGCATGCTGAAGATATTGCTCGATGACCTCAAGATACACGACATGGTCACCATTATGAGAGACTTCTTCTACTTGACTGATCATTACGACTTGTGCTGTAAGTATATACACCTAAAAGGCTGTGCCTCAGAAGTCGAATTAATAATTAAAGTTCTATGATAATTTGCTTTTATATTTTCCAGCCGAAACCTGGTACTATTACTATGCAGTAGTGATCCTTCTCGACACTGGTTACTGCGTGGAGTCATACACTGCTTGTGAGACGTTTTACATGAAGAAAGGGGATGCCTTACTGAGGTCTAAAACTCCTGAAGCGGCTTGGAATTTTTTTGTTTGCATGTGGCTGGTGTAAGAAACAAATATTTTTTACTTCCACAAGGTATATGACCTTGTGAAGGCTCCAGGGATACCCTGGTTGCGAGAAGCACAGAACCGGTCGTTCTGGTGACACTTGGGGGAGGCCTATGTCTGGAAAGGAGGAAACGATGATGATTTTTAGCAGCGGTTTTCAAACAGAACTAAAAGATTTTGCAGGTCCAGAAAGAGCTGGCGATATGAACTGAACACATAAATCGAAAGGACTTGCCAACGACAGAAGACAAGAATAAGTGGAAGAAAAGAAGGAGGCCTTGGCCCTGCTGTGGGAGTAACCCGTTTCTAAAATAATATAAAAAATAGTTTTGTGTGAACATCGCCAATGAATCAATAAAGTTTCTGATCCTTGTCTTCAGAACTATAAGGGTAGGTGCCTGGGAGAGGTCCATCTTATGGGAGGAGAAGATCAAACAACTGATGTCAATGAAGTTGAACAAACATGAGTTCAACATGATGATGCTCATCAGACTGGTCGAGGGTCTTCTCATTACGCTTGTAAGGGAGGTAGGTAGATAACAAATATGTGTATCTACTACAAGACCTTTCATGAAAAATACTATTTAATTAAATATCAATCAATAACGTTATATATACCTAATCTTGCCATAAATATTGTCACGAAGGAAAAAACAATTTTTTATTGCAAATAATATTTATTACTTTTACAGTGTGTTAGTTTAATACATAAATATAAAACAATTTAAAATATAAAAAGCTTATTCGAAGTGGTCTCCATTGGCTGCAATAAAGTCCTTTAAACGTTGAGGCCAGTTATAAATATAAGCACGCACTCTTCCCATGGGAAAATTCTTCACTGCCAATCGTATGGATTGTTTTAGGGACTCCAAATTATCATGGCGTTTAGAGCAAGCCGTACTCTCTAAAACTGACCATAAATCATAATCCAGCGGATTAAGATCGGGACTAGACGACGGCGCCAGTCTTCAGCTCTGATGAAGTCCGAAACGTTCACTTCCAACCAAGACTGCGTGGACCGAGCTTTATGACCCGGCGCCGAGTCTTGTTGGAAGGACCATACTTGGTTATTGAACATGGTGTTGTTAAGGGGCTTAACTAACTTCTCAAGAATGGTATCTTGATACACTTCTGCCGATGTTTTGATACCTTTTTCACAAAAATATGGCTCAGTCACTCCTTCATAGCTAACACCCCACCAAACAATCAATGATGTCGGATAATGCCCACGTTCCACTCTGTCGACTAATTGGAAAGCTTCCTTAGAGCTTTGAGCATAAATACGGTCATTTTGTTTGTTAAAATGTTGCTCAATTGTAAAGATTTTCTCATCCGTAGACAAAAATTTTCTGTGACCTTCCTTTGCGTACCGCTTCAGTAGTTGTTTCGATTTTACCACCCTATTCTTTTTTAAATTATCAGTTAAAAAATGACCAGAGCGTCTCTTATAGGCTGCAAGTCCTAAGTCATCTTTTAAAATACGCGAATGGTTCTGGGTGCTATCTTGATCTCCCGAGATAAAATCTTTTGCTTTCGGACAGGATTTCTTCGAATTCTTTCCCTTACTGCTTTGACCACCTTTTTCGTACGAACACTACGTGGACGGCCAGATCTTTTTCTGTCACAGACAGAGGAGGTCTCATTGTACCTATTAATAGCCCGGTATACAAACATTTGACTAAACCAAACGTATGGAGAGTTTTAAAAATTGCATTTGGCTCCATACCAACTTTGTGTAATACAATCACAGCGATTCGGTTCTCTTTATCACCCCACTCCATTTTAATATCGCAAAATATTGTACAATGTACTGGCGCCAAAATTAGAAAACTCAATGAACAATCGTATAAAAATGACAGATTCCAAATTCGAATGTAATATCTTTCTTATTTTTAATTGTTAATTGTATTTATGGCCATACTGTGTATGAACTTAGAACGGAATTATTACAAAAAAAATATTAAGTAATGGTTTAATTTAACTCTGTAAATACATACTTGTTACGGTCGCAAATAATATTTTATTCAACATACAACTTGACACTACCTAACCTGCAAATTGCACAAAACGTAAGGAAATTGGAACTTCGGGGGCTACCCCGTGATTGACAGATTTTTAGTACCCTTGGCACCTAATTTGTTACGAATCTCATACGGTCTGGCCACGGTTAGCGCAACCTTGCAGCTTCCTTTCTCGGGCAATCAAATCAGCCTTGACTTTTGTTAATTACTCAATTTCCTGCTCAGGAAATTGAACTGTTTTTATAAAGATTCATACAGTTTTTATTATTTCCGTTATAAACTTCCGCCTGAATATAAAGGATGGCAGGGACATCGACGCGCAAACTGTAACCATGGATTCAGCACATGAGTTTAGACCCCATAGCGTGGAAATTTTTCGTCGGTTATAAAAAAAAATATTGCTGTTCCATAAATTTTGACCGCGTATGTATTGCACGTTTCTATGAAACAAAAGATTTTTATTTTTTTTTGATAACCGATGAAAAATATCAACGCTCGAATTCATCGAATTTCACTGGTAGTTTCAGAAACATGTTTTTTTTCTTTTCACAGATGGACAACCGGAATATAAAGAAAATCATGGTGTTAGAGAGACACCTTAAATCTTTGTTTCACGACATGGATAAAGCATGTGATAGAACTCAGATTTTTCGGTCAAGGTAGATACGATTTCTTAATATTGGATGTTTGTTACTCTTTCACGCAAAAACTACTGCACGGATTTGGATGAAATTTGGCACACAGATAGTTTATAATCAGGATTAACAAATAGGATGTGTGGGGATGTAGTGTTATTGAAACAACTGTTCTGAAGCGATTACCTTTAATTACTGACTGCAAGAGTATAAATGTGTTAATATATTAATAGAAGATACATTCATATGGATAGGGTCATAGACCTTATACTATAGGTAGTACTACTACACCTCACCTCAGGGGTGATAGAAAAAAAAAATATATAGTTTACAATTTTTTTTTTTTTTTTTTACGTAAATGTAACTTAATATCATTTCTTATGTTACCAAAGGTTTGGTTCTATTTTTATGGATTAAATAGGGTTTATTAAATTTTAATATTTCTACATTAACACCTAAATCATTTAAAACAACAAATGGTCCCTCCCATTGAGGATCTAACTTATTAGCTATTTCATTTCTAATTAAAATTTGTTGTCCTTTACTGTATGTCACATTATTTAAAGACTTATCATAACAACTCTTACGGTTTTGTTTACTTATAAGTAGATTATTACGAGCATCTTGATGTGCTACTTGTAACCTATACTTAAGATCTAAAGGATAACTTTCTGGATTGTACAATGGTTCTATGTACTGACTAACTCTAGATGGTACTATACTAGCTCTACCAAATACCAGTTCGAATGGTGTGTACTTTGTCTCTGTATGAACTGTATTGTTGAAACTGTAACACCAAAATGGTAGCCAGTGACTCCATGTGTCTTTTTGACCATTACACTGTATTCGTAAAAACGATCCTAAATTTTTATGTGAATTTTCGAGCGCACCGACGGTTTGATGGTGATACGCTGTAGACATTAATTTATTTATACATAAAAGTTTACATACCTGTTCCATTACTGACGATACAAATTCTGTTCCACGATCAGTTGCGATGGTATTAGGTATTCCAAATCTTAAAATAAAATTATTAACTAATGCTTTAGCAATACTTACGGTTTCCTTCGTTTTCAAAGGATAGGCCTCTACGAACTTAGTAAGCTCGCACTGCAGTGTCAAAATATAACAATTTCCTTCAATGTCTTTTTCTAATGGACCTACGACGTCCAGATAAATTTTTTCAAAAGCATGTGAAGCCGTTGTGGTTATCTCCATGGGCGCCTTGATATACCTACAATGCTTCATTTTCTGACATTTAATGCATTTACTCACAAATTGTCTAATATCGTTGTCTAAGCCTGGCCAGTAAAAATGTCTCTTAATATTATTGGTCATCCTACGTACTCCTGCATGTCCTGCGGTAGGTAGTAGGTGAAAGTCATGTAAAATATACTTTCTTTCTTCTTCATTATAAATTCTCCTAACTCCTCTCAATACATAAATACGTGGACCGGTCCAATCCTTATTGTCTTTTATCTCTTTTAATACATCTTTAATAAAACTCTCATATTCCTTATTTTTTACTATGCATAGCTCATTTATACCTATTCGTTTACAAAAATGACCTAACTTAGTCACAAATTCGGCTCGCGTAAGTTGTGCTCTAAAGTTAAGATTAATATACAACATCTTCTTTCGATTGTTATAAATAAAACATTCCTTTTCTTCATCTATATTATTTTGTCTTTTTAATTTATTTAATTCATCACTTCCTATAAAACTCATTTCTACAGAATTATTCGGAATTTTTAGTACCTCAACTACTCGTGGTTGATCAGGCCACGTTTCGTCTCGTTTACTAAAACTAGGTGTATCCAATTGTTTTCCTACATCTAAACGTTTTTTCTGAGCTCTAGTCATAACTAAAGAAATTTCATTATTCATCTGTTTTAAAGTATCCGATGTTATATTAATTCTAGATAATGCATCTGCTATGCTATTATCTTTTCCATTTAAATATAAAATTTTAAAATCGTATTCTTCTAGTGCTAGTCTAAATTTAAGTAGTCTGCTAGATGGGTCCTTCATTGAAAATAAATATATTAAAGGCTTATGGTCTGTCATAATTGTAAATGATTTACCGTATACATAGGGTCTAAAATACTTTACAGCCCAAACAATTGCAACTAACTCTTTCTGAATGGTTGGATAATTGAGTTCAGCTTTATTCAGAGGTCTGCTAGCATAAGCTACAGGTTTCATATTTTGATTGCACAAGACTGCTCCAATAGCCGTCCCTGACGCATCTGTTTGAATGACAAACTCATTATTTTCTGAAAAATGTGGAAAATCTAATACTGGTGGTGTACTTAAAGCATGTTTCATTGCTTCAAACGCACTTTGACACTCTTCAGTCCAAACAAATGGTACATGTTTTCTAGTTAATTTATTTAATGGACAAGTTATTCTTGCAAAGTTTTTAATGAATTTCCTATAATAGTTACAAAATGCTACAAATCTTTTTACTTCATCGGTATTACTTGGTACAGGGTAATTTTTCAATACTTCTACTTTAATTGGGTCGGGTAAGACTCCATTTTCTGATACTAAATGCCCTAAATAAAGAATTTCTTTCTTTAAAAAATTACATTTTTCTGGATTTAATTTTAAATTAATTTTCCTAAGTCTTTCCAAGACGTCTGTTAAGTTTTTATTATGGATATCTAAATTTCTCCCAAAGACTACTAAATCGTCTAAATATATAAAACATTTATCGTATGTTAACCCAGACATAGCAACTGCCATTACTCTACTAAAAGCACTCGGACTTGTTTTTAATCCCATAGGTAGCCTCTTCATCTGGTATTGCCCAGTACTAGTTGTAAACGCTGTATACTCTCTACTGTTTTTATCTAAAGCTACTTGGTAATATCCTTGATTAAGATCTAAATGCGAAAAATAGACTGAGCCAGAGAGCGAATCCAAAATTTCCGTAATACTTGGCAAAGGAAATTTATCGTCTACAATACGGTCATTAAGCTTCCGATAATCGACCACTAGTCGCCATTTTTTATCGTTGCTACTTTTTTTTGGTACCAGTAAAACAGGACTCGACCATTCACTCTTCGCCTCTTCTATAATGTCATTGTCAATCATTTTTTGAATTTGCCTATTTACTTCATTTTTCAAAGAATGCGGCAATCGGTACTGCTTCGTATAAACCGGACTTGTATTTGGTTTTATAGTTATTCGCGAATTCATCTTACGCACTATAATACGCACAACGCACTTGAGACGCACTTGGTATGCACTTCACTAAATAAATGATACCGCACAGCTGCCAGATGAGTATGATGAATACTCCGACTTCTACGTCATTGGAAGATTTGCTTGCTCTTCTCCGCGAATTGCTCTGGAACGGTTGAACGATCGTCGCAGGCTGTTCTGCAAAATCTGGTCCCTGATCCAGGAATGGTGACAATTCCTGTACTGCTTCCACGCAAAATATATAATGCCAAGACCCAGTAAAACGCAAATTACTATGAGGATAATACTGATCGTCGAAATATGTGCCTTCAATTCTTCAACGTGTGCATTCTTGGAACCAGCAGAATTCTGGTTCACGAAGACCGTCTCCTTTTCTACGTTGGAACGACACATTCTCACTGATTTCCGGACGTTAAATTAACTTTTTAAATGTACTTGATTCATTTTAATTACGAAAGTTCCATTATCCACAAATATTTTCACGCCAATTTATTACAAAGAGTTTAATTTATTTACTTTGCTTTGGAGCCGTAACACTACGCCGAGATAGAAGTCGCGTCACGCGCCCCAAAAATGGCAAGGGTCGCCATGTGGGGATGTAGTGTTATTGAAACAACTGTTCTCAAGCGATTACCTTTAATTACTGACTGCAAGAGTATAAATGTGTTAATATATTAATAGAAGATACATTCATATGGATAGGGTCATAGACCTTATACTATAGGTAGTACTACTACACCTCAGATGCTTTTTATTGCGATATTTTTCGTCGGTTATCAATAGCATCGAAACTTAGGCGGGTGCTCTGCTAGTCTACTAATAAGAAAGCTGAAGAGTTTGTTTGTTTGTTTGTTTGAACGCGCGAATATGTTGGAACTACCAGTCTGATTTGAAAAATTATTTTGCATTTGATAGACTAATTTTCGAGGAAGGCTATAGGCTATATAACTTCACGCTAGGACCCTTAGGAGCCGAGCAAAAACAAAAAAAGTCAGAACAACGCTAAGCGAAGTAATAGCGCGGGTAGGCGATGCGATACGACAGGATGGGTCGGGGGAACGAAAAAATTCACGCGGACGAAATCGGAGGCAGAAGCTAGTTAATACAATACATGAATAAAGGGGATAAGACAGACACACATCATCTGCCTAGCCTTTTCCCAACTATGTTGGGGTCGGCTTCCAGTCTAACCGGATGCAGCTGAATACCAGTATTTTACATGGAGCGACTGCCTATCTGACCTCCACAATCCAGTGACTGGGTAATACGATACCCCTTGGTAAGACTGGTTGTCAGACTTTCGGGCTACTGTTGACCCGTAACGACTGTCTAAGATCCACGAATGACAGCCGGTACTGCCGAAGCAAGTACCTACTGAGACACACACACACACTAATTAATATAGAGCTTAACTTTGTTGATTTCTAGATATTATCTGATGTACGCCTACTACAACTACATAAACGGGAAGAAGCATCGTGCTTATAGTTACCTGAGCAAGGCTCGCGAGTTTGCCAAGCAGAACTCGCATCTGGTCCTCGTGTTTTGGGTTGAGCATACACGCGAAGTAAGTTTACTCCGGCATTCTTCACCTTCTCCATTGCTTCATCGTTCTTTTTCTTCGGAATAAGGACCTACTAGGGAGTTAGGATTGAGACTTGTCGATCGTTGAGTTTTTGTTCGAATGATCGTAACTTTGGTCGAACTGGTGGTGCTTGGGGGAGGCCTATGTCCAGCAGTGGACGCCTTTAGGCTGAAATGATGATGTCAATGATCGTAAATTTATGGAATTCGCCACCGTCACTTGCTCCCAGTAGGTATTCTGTATAATGACATAACGTTTCAATTAATACCTAAACAGTTTAATGATGGGAATTATACTTGAGCGATAGAACAAACGTATATTTATGTTGAAGTGTCTAGTTTTAATCAGTCGGTTTATACATTCTAGTAGGTAGATTTGTGATTGTCACAATGACAAACAATTAACTTTCTTATAATGTTGCTTACCTATTGTCTTGTAGCCTTGAGAACCGATATGAATGTAGGTAGATGGGTGCCAGCGTAATTTTCAGCGACGCAAACGTGATTCAGATATTAAACCGGCTCAAATTACCGCCTTGATTCTTCGTGTCGCGGTAACTTTAAGCAAATTAGGTTGGAGCAATTTATTCAATTTGGACTATTGCAAAGGTCATGCTGAGCCGCAGAATCTGACTTTCAATTATGGTTCAAAGACACCGTTTTTTAGCACTTAGGAACTGCCAAAATTCTTCGTAAATTGTCCCAAATGCCTCACTAAACACAGGGCATGGTAAAAGGTTGCGCGTCAATGTCCCTGCCACCCTGTAGGTAGAGGTGTGTACAGACGCCAGGACATCAAGCTACTGCATTCTGTCAATCTATATATATACCTAAAAATTAATCCCTATTTCCCTTGGTCACGCCATAACTTGAGAACGACTTTACCGATTTCATCCATCTTTTTTTTTAAGTTTTCCAATACTTTGTAGAAGGTTCCTACGGGAAAAAAATTAAGAAAGTTGCGCAAAAAATTTGAAAATTTAAGAATTACGCTTTTACGCTAAAACTGCTGAACGGATTTAGATGAAATTTGACACAGAGTAGACCATGATCTGGAGAACGACATAGGCTACTTTTCATCCTGGATCGCAGACGAAGTCGCGGGCAACAGCTAGTTTTTTATAGATTTTCAACTTATCGCTATAGGATTAAGATTCAAGGTTGATTGGGAAAATTTGACAGTTTCCCCGAAACTGTAAAATACTTTAAAGATAAAGTTGAAAATCTATTAAAGAAATTTGACAGATTGTAGTAGCTTCATGTGCTGGCGTTTGTACCTTGAGTAGGTAGTTCTGTGGATAGGGGTAATATCGCCAGAAAAATCGAACTTACTGACATCGATGACGGAAAACCCTCTTGAGAACCGACTAAAAGTTAATAGGTCCTATAAGTCTGAAATCGCCAACCCGTCATGAGCAAGCGTGGTGATCAATGCTCGTGCCTTCTCTGTATGAGATGTATGCCCTGCAGTAGGACAATAATAGGCTGGTATTATTATATTATATTTGTATGTTTTCAGCACTGGAAAGGGACTCTGAACCCCAAGTACTTAAATTACTGGTGTGAACATGTTGAGCTGCACAATTTGCTGGATTACCGAGATTTTGACTCAGAGAGTGGCATTATAGTACCCTATACTTTACCACTACCAAACGATTTAGACAAATAAATGTTAATTATTTTGTTTTTAATAGAGTTAAAGAAGGGGGGAGCTTGTGCATTCGGCCCCTATTACATGGGACTTAAACATAACTGGGGCAATGTGGGGGTACTATAGGTATACCTCTGCCTAACCCTTCGGGGGATACAGGCTTGATGTTTCGTTATATTATGCATTCGGTTAACTTATTTTTTAAGTGCACTTCTAATACTTAACACTTTAATTTGTTTTTAACCAAGGATAGTTTCGTTGTTTACCTATACATATTTTACTTAAGCACATAAATTTTATTAAATTGTAATTAAAAAGTTATAAAAGTAATTTGAGTTAACAATTAAAAACCAAGAAGTGATAGGCAAAATAATTTTATTAAATAATAAAATTTGATAGCTACCAGTTAAACAGAGCCGGTGTAGACGAAGACTTATGAAGTTTTTTTTGTTTGGCATAGGTACTGTATTAGATTACCTAGGTTAAATTTAATATTATTTATTTGTCTGCTGCTACATTCTTGTTATAATTAAGTGGGATACGTATATAATTACAAAAGCAATTTGTTACTTTAAAAAATAATACAAAATTACCTATAGGTACTATCGCCAAAAGCTATATCTGACCATTTTGAAAACAAAATCCCGTGCACATGATGACCACAGCTGCGTCCGTTAGGGCCGACATACGCGGACTGCTCGAGCAGTTAGCGATTAATGAACATAGAAGACCGCTCTTGCAGGCATAGTCAACAGCTTGAAGCTGCCATTGATAACTGCTGGAGCAGTTGATACCAACTGCTCGTCATTCAAATCAGGTAACTGCGCGAGAGCAGTCGACAGCTCGAGCAGTCAGTGTATGCCTGGCGACTGCTTGACCGCACGACCGCCCGAAGCAGTTGCAACTGCTCGAGCGGTTTCGTGTATGTGTGTGCGTAGAAGACTGTAGTTCACTATTAAAATTATTTAATTTTATGTTCTGTGGCTTGTAATCTTAATTACTTAACACCTAGTATTGTATACAATCAAGTATTAAGTATTTTTTAACTGAAAAGATACCTGTGCGCCTCGGGAGTTTGTTGCGCCACTTCTTCTTCCCAGCGATAGCACTAGGAAGTGGTGAAGGGCGGGCGTTTTTGGGGGACTGTCTTTTGTAATTTTGACGTTCGAAAAATGCTGATTCGCAGCCTAATTTGAATAAATGACTTTTGATTATGATTTTTGATTTTATGCAGTCGCAGCTTGAAGCAATCCATCCTGGCTGCTTCAAGCAGTCCGTGTATGTCGGCCCTTAGTAAAACAAAAGAGGACCCCTTTTAGGTCGACTCATAATATGCTCTGCAAGCAGGAATAGTCCTTACGGTGGTCAGATAGATTCTGGCGATAGTGGCTATTTACCGCCGCATCGTCACCCAACTTACGGCAAGATTCACAGACCGCACATTGACTTCACTTTGCTAAGGCCCGATTTTTCAATCGTCGAGATAACTTTTATCTGAAAACCAATTCCCGTATTAAAAAACGTTCAAAATCTAGTCGCAATCTCGTTTCAGCGACAATCAATGTCAAAAACTTGCCAAATACGTAGGGAAAAACGAACGTATATTTGACAGATTGAGACAGAGAACTGAGACTGACACAGAACACTGAACAGAGGACTGAGAAACTGTAAACGTTCTTAGAATTATGAGAATTACTTACCGCTCTGATGAACAAATATTTCGGTTTGACATATTTTCTATACAAAAACAGTCAAATCGCAATTTTTATTCCTCAGATTAAAGTTATCTGAATATTGAAAAATCGGCCCTAAGTTAGCGTCTCATTCGAATTTGAAAATTATTTGTTTTAGGTACATTAATGTTCAGATTCGTTTGACGCGCTTGCTTACACTCGGTTATATGAATATGAACATAATACTCTTAAAAAAATGGCTCATATCGACTAAAATGCTTACTCAGCAAAGTAAAGACAAAGTACGTTTCGTGATCTTGCCCTTAATTATTCAAATAAATCTATAAGGACTCGCGTAACTTGCGTCCGATCGACGCCAGTACTTTTTCAGTTTTCTCAAGCGCATTAAGACTCCCGCATACAGGCGCGACGTGACTCTAAAAGACCAATTTCTATGAAAACTTCATAATATAAATCCAATTAATTGTTCTACTAGAATGGCATCGTACCGTCGCGACGCGCCTGTCTACGGAGCCTTTACATAGTTGTCGTTACCGTTTGATTTTATATCTTCTGCTGTGTGAAGGTACAGCACGTAAGTAACAAAAAGTGAAACACTGCATTTTCAACACTGCAAAATTAACGAGTGGCCCTCTTTCAGTGTTTAGCCTTTTGGCACATTTAGTAGACTCTTCTACACCGGCTCTTCCTTCAAATCCAGGTTGCAAAAATAATATAGGTACAGCCCTTTTTTAAATAAAATATCAATGAATCGTATGTAAAACAACTTTACATTCAACTAACTTACGATGGAATGAAAATAAAAATATACAAAGGTATCACAAGAATAATTACAATTTTGTAGTACCTAAACATATTTGGGAAAAAATGTTACTGACCAAACCTGATTTTTAGACAAACTTGATGGACTAGGACTATGGTAAAACTAGTTAATTCAAAGAGCTGCTTCTAAGCTACGCGAGCTGAGCTTGAGTGGAACACGAATTTGCATGGTTTGGCATACTCCTTCGAGGTTTGCCCTTAGGGAGCAAGATTCATTGGCCACACATTGACTTTGCTTAAAAAAGTTTCATACTAATGTGAACCTTAATCTTATGAATATTCTTCTTCTTCGTGCCGCTGGCACGACTGTATTTCAGATCGTGTTGGCTCATAACTTTGCCAATTCCACGGCGCTGTCGGTAGCAGCGCAGAAGTCACTTTAACTGCATGTTTTGGGACACAGAGGGCAGGATAGGAGGTGGAGCATAGTTTGCGACAAAGCTCCACATCCACACCCTACTGCCGTTCCGTCGAAAATGAATGAATATAATGTTCATATTCGTATAAGCTAATATGAGCAAGCGCTTCGTACGCATATGAACATTAATCTTGTATGAATAAAGTTCACATTCGTATGCTTCTTTTACTTACCGTAGTAAAGTCAAAGTGCGGTCTGTGAATCTTGCCCTAAGTCCGTCTACATACAGCAATTCAGGCTCGGCTAGCCTAGCGTTGACCCAACGTTTTGTTCAACCTAATTTAGGGAAAATCGTATCCCAAGTTGTCCTGCTATAACCAACTATGATTTCCATAGGTACTTACCTTTCCTAGGCTAGACTGGTTTATAATATTTGGATAAACTAGTTTATCTAACCATCCATTGGGTTAGGCCAGTAGAATATATTTATAACACAAGAAAACATTGTTGTTTTACTTTACAGCCAAGAACATGCATTTGCAATATTGTTAAATAGTTGACACACATTAATTATCCGACTACGGC
The DNA here is from genome assembly GCA_947507525.1 of Apamea epomidion. Lineage (NCBI taxonomy): Eukaryota > Metazoa > Arthropoda > Insecta > Lepidoptera > Noctuidae > Apamea > Apamea epomidion. Next base: position 6,704,243 of record OX382242.1, on the reverse strand, counting down.
AAAGCCAAAGACGGGTTATGTTTTTTTTTGCATCATGTTCGTCTATTTAGTAGTCACTTTACCATTTATAAAATGGCCCTAATATCGTTTTATTGAAAAGTTTTTCATGAATGCTTCACCAGACATTTATTCAAAGAAAAAATATTATCTTTGTATTACAGAATGCTAACCACATTAAAAAAAAATGTTGTATAATATGTACTGTAGTCTCATATGTCCTTGGCTTTAAAATAAGACCATTGAGCATGAATTAGTTTTTTTTCATTGCACCAAAGGCAATATTATTTATTTACCATTTCTTAAAAGTTAATTGGTTGTCCATGGAGTATTCAACAAATGGCGCCGATTCCCTTGTTCACAAACTAATTTTATTACTATTTCATTAAGAAAAGGACAGAAGATAAAATATTAGTTTAGTCCTGTCAAATTAAGATACTTCCTAAACAGTTTAGACGTGATTACAAACATGGCTACTAAAAATACGTCAATTTACGTCAGGCGCTGAATAATTTGTCAGGACTAAACTAATATTTATCTTCTGTCCTTTTCTTAATGAAATAGAAAGAACCAGATGCACTTAACTTAAATTTAGTTTAGTTTGTGAACAAGGGAATCGGCGCCGTTATCTAGCCTAATTTAGTTATACAGTGATTTCCTTAAGTAGACTACGGCAGATCAAAGTTAGTTAAACCAGTGATTTGTTTCAATTTATTGCTGCTGTACAGTTGTTAATAAAAATGAAGACAACTAACACTAAAGGAAAGCATAATTAAAACTAAGATTTCATTGTTAAAAAGAACTTAATGCTTTTCTGCATCCTAATTATTCACAACTTTTCAGTTAAGGAAATCATGAAGCATTCTATTAAAACACAAGATTCAAATTATATTTAAATAAATATTGATGACTTGATCGAATTAACTGGTACAAATTACATTTGTACTAGTTACAAATCACTGGTACATACGTTTTTTTATTAAGTCTAAGGTCATAATATGCACATTCATTCAATTATTGCGAAACATTATTATCATTCAATCGTCAACATACTTAAAACCTGATTTTTTATCTGCTAGACCAAAATTACAGCTGATATATATAATAAACTAGCTTCAGCCCGCATTAAATTTCTTGTTCCTCCGACCCACCCTATCGCATTGCCTCACCTGCCCGCACTATAACTTTGGTTTCGCTCAGCGTCCTTTCTAACTTTTTCACGGCTCCCTAAGGTCATAGTGTGATGTTAAATTTACAGCTTATAATAGCCTTCCTCAAGAATTGGGCTATCAAATGCAAAAAGACTTTTCAAATCCGACCGGTCCTTTTTCAGTTCCAGAGGTTACCCCCTACATACCGTACAAACAAAAAATTTTTACCACCTTATAAAATTATTATAGTATAGAAAATATATTGACAAAAAAAGTGCGAACACAGCTGTCATTGTAGTCTAGCAATTTAAAATTCAGACTTTAGTTCCCACAAATAAAGCTAACCTTCAACCATTTACAATATCTTGGGTGACACATAATGGTCCACTATTTAGTGATGGTACTTGTCACAGTCACATTTTAATCTTTCTCTCTTTCTGTCACTTAAATATCTGATAATGTTGTCTCCCTCTATCATTATAAAACAGCCTTGAAGAATCATTACTAAACAATGGACCTGCTGTGGTTACAATTGACCTGTATTTAGGTTTATTCTGATTCTGAGAATCTCTATGATAAATATTTACAAAATAAATAATTAATCAATCATATAAAACCAATGTCGTGAATATGTTGTCCTCAGTCTTTTCATACCAAGTTTTACTTCAATCATATTTACATTCATGAATTAAACTTTGGATTTAAACTTTAGGAACCAGCAGAAGGCAAATTCCCGTGATTAAAAACATTCAAAATCTAGTTGCAATCTCAACTCAGCGACAATCAATGTCAAAAACTTGACAATAATGTAGGGTAATTAGAGTTAATTTTGACAGATTGAGACCGAGATCAGACTGAATGTTCGTAAAATTACGAGAATTGCCCCTCAGGTATATGAATACAATAGTCTATCTACTTGTCTACAGGTTCTAAAAAGATCTAATAGAGCTGCAGAAAAATAAATTGACCTTCAACAGTACCTTTTCCCCATTTCCCATCAAATGTTCTACCTTCCTGGCCCTCAATTTAATACACATTTTGTCAGAAGAAGTATTATTCGTTTTTGCAAAGCTCTTCGTCCACCAATTGCCGACCTGATGCTAATTTTCACACAAATCTAAATAAAAATTTGTAAGATATAAAATTTTAAATATCACCCAGTCATTGTTTTAAAGAGAATAGTTGTTTAACAGCCTTATTGTCAAACATTTCACTCTTTGCTTTAAGCCCAACTCTATGAAAGTAAAAAGTCTTTTAAGCACTTTGGCAGTGGTAACGCCTTTATCGAGCCATTATTCACATATTGTAGAATTGCATCTCTGCAAACACTTTGTAATGTTTTCACTGAAATAAATAATAGAATCCATATTAATGATTATAAAACAAAACGAAAACTGTTAAAGATATTAGATAACTTTCACCGTGTGGTGAGAAACTAAAGAAAAAGTAAGAAGCAAGTTGCATTAAAAAAAAAAACAATTGTGTTTGCTTTAGTAATTATGACATAGTCTAAACATAAACAATAAATTAATAAAGTTCAATAACAATGTTTGACTCACCTCCATACAGTTGAACTATCTTCACTTGCTTGGTAGTGCCATAGACATCAACCACCGCATGTAGTGGCCCCCTGGTGTATGGGATGGCCTTCGTACAGGGCCCCTGGTCCTCACCATTTATTATAAAATGCATTTCTGCTAGATCCTGCTCATCTTTGCTCACTTTGGCGCAGGGGACAAACATAACACCTATGCGACTGCCAGCGTCCATTGGTAATATGCCTTGTGGGGTACCATTCTGTGATAATGTTTGTGGTCTGAGAACCATTTTCGACACAAAGCCGCGCGGCGTCTTCACGACGTGACCATCACCTAGCACGGACACGCGCGGCTCGTTCTCCCTGCGCCCATTAGCGACTTGATTCACAAGTTCTACAAGCACATTGTTTTGTGACTTTGAAATAGGAAATATCCATGACATACCAGTGTTTGCAAGATCAGGCAGCGCATACTGTGGCAATCCTTTATCACCCAGCGCTGCCGTCTGAGGATCGAGCAATGTCAGACCGAGTCGCATATGACCACTCCAACCTCGTTCAGTTTTCTCTATTTCCACTAGAAATATTTCCCCAGGCAGCAGGGGCTTCTCGCTGAAGGTCAAGCCATGAGCAAAGCTCGCTTTTCTATACGCAACGGTATTATCCTCGAATAAAATAATATTTGATCCGTGGAAATGGTGAAATCTCGACAACATATTCACAAACACATTTGCGCTTTTAGGGAGAAAGAACACTACTAATCACTATTATTTTTCAATACACTTCAGTACGTTTTACCGTTATAAGTAATGAATATCAGAACGGTAAATATTAAACAAAAACCTAACAAATTACCAGACGTCCATCCGTCGTTGTTCGATAGAGGTGGAATTTGTTGACATTTTACGACATGACAGTTGTCTTGACAGAAAGCAGAGAGTGAGTGAGATGAGAAATGTCAAGCTTATTTGACAGTTACGTAAAGTAAAGCGCTTCGGAGACGATGAAACTTTTGACTTAAGCGCAGGCCACACCGCCAGCTTCGAGCCGAGCGAGGCATCGTTTCACATCTTTTCATACTTGGGTTCACACCGCGAACTACAGAGATACGCTACCGAAGTATGAAAAAAGGTGAAACGATGCTTGCTCGGCTGCTCCACCTGCCCGCCAGCTGGCGGTGTGGCCTGCGCTTTACCTATCACGTAGATTTTGTTTTGAGTCAAATCATTTTGATCGATTTTGCAAAAGGTTTTGTTTGTTTCTGTAAATTAAAATAATAAGTTAGCAAATACCAACTAATACCTAATGAATTAGTTAGTAAAAATTAAATTAAATCCTGACTTAACTAAAACTACACAAACTAAAGTATAGCGTTGAAACATTCATCAGCATTGCTGTCTACTGGTAATGTACAGACGCCAGCAGGTCAAGCTACCCGAAACTGTCAAATTTTCCCAATCAACCTTGAACCTTAACACTTTAGGGATAAAGTTGAAAATCTATTAAAGAAATTTGACAGATTATAGTATCTTGACGTGCTGGCGTCTGTACATACATACCCAAGGGACTGGCGGCATTAGTACCACGTTGCATGGCAATGCTTAGCCTCTGGCCTAGGTAAATGCTAGCCCTTGGGTCATGGGAAGTGTCAACCAGTCGCTTCGGAATTTCCTTAAAAAGAACACGAGCACTTGGACCCCATTAAGCTATTTGCTAATGGTTTGATATTCTAGGTTTGTCGAACATTTATTTATTTGAAGCTCATTTAATGTTTTATTTTTTGTGTGTCGTGTCAACAATTTATGATCAAACCCGGCTAAATCTTGACATTTACAACATTAACACATTATGGTGGATGCTCCAAGGTAGCCCGCGAAATTCAAATTTTCTTAAGTTTTTTTGCAATTTGCTGGTTAGTAATAAGTTGTACGTTGATTAAAATATGATTCGCGTCCGTAACAAATATGTATTTATAGAAATATAATCATTAGAATCAGTAATACAACTTCTTAAGTTATCATAATCCTAAAATGTCATGATTTCATGAAATAGTAATTCAGTAGGATTACTTGATCTTAAAGAGTTGTGTTGATTACTTTAATGATTATAATTTTGTAAATACTTATTTGTTACGGCCGCGAATCATATTCTATTCAACGTACAACTTAGTACTGACCAGCAAATTGCAAAAAATGTAAGAAAATTTGAATTTCGCGGGCCACCTTGGAGCATCCACCTTAATTGCAAATGCAGCGCTGTGTAGCGTTCTATAATGATTTTTATTTATTTATTAATAACCAACATAAACAGTTTGCACCACATATACAAGTTATTATTCAATAATTACAATTCAATACGTGGTAATAAATTATACTCAAGAAATTGTCATTATATCACACACTATAATAAATGCAAGGAATGTCTTGTGTTTATCTGAGGGCATGCTTTGCGATCACATGACACTGATCAAGTTTGTATTGATAGGTCTTCAAACATTAGACGGTTGGATCATCCACATTCGTTTGTTGCAAAGATTTGATGCTTATCCAAGACCTTATCGAAAGTTCACTAAAATGCATTGCGAATGTCATCAATGAGAAATTGCGTAACACACTATCAATCACAATGAATTCAGATTGAGAATCTATTCATTATGAAGGGCATTTCTAATCCATTGCTTCATATGTACGAAAAATGTGTGTTTGCTCAACAACGTAAATAACGCAATGAATGTTGTTGAACTGTCGAAATGAAAGCCATTGCTATGTTACGCAAGTACCCCGCATGTTGGTTCATCCACAAATACCGTAAATCAAGAGTTAAAGTCAAACCACCAGTTACTTATCCCATAATTGAATTATAAATTAATCGATTTACGATGGCTTTTTTATTCTGACTGAAGCCCCACGACTCCAGTGAGCTGAAGCGAGCTACTGAAAGTACTGAGCGTGAGATCATAACATAGGTTTATTGGGTTGATTGAACTGAGTTAAGGGTCGCGTCGCATCAAATCAACGCACCTCAATCATTTTTAGTTGTAGGTCGAGTAAATTATAGTAATTTGCTTGAATAAGTTCGAAAAAGTACATTGTCCTTTTTTCCAACTGTCCTGAAAGTATTTCATTATCATCATTTCAGCCTTAAGACTTCCACTATCGGACATGGCCTCCTCCAAGGATTAGCACTTCGATCGGTTTTGTGCTTTTTGCATTCAACGGATTCCAAAAGTGTTTGATCAAAATAAAATAGAAGCTATTTAAAATATCTTTGGACGAAGGGATCCAATCTTTCTGGATAGCACACGACAGCTACTATCACAATAAATCGTCTTTCAATCCATGTCGTACCGACATTGGGTTGAACGATTCTTGAAGCTCATTGAACTGTAGACTGCACTCGATAGAATCTGTGCCCAAAAAAAAAAAAAAACTAAAAGTCATACCAAAAAAAAATGACATTCTCCTGTAGAGCGGTCACGCGGGTTTTTCAATTTAATTTACGAAATAATGTTTCAATTAACAGGCAAAGAACATGTTCAGTTATTTTTAAACAACCTATACAACGATATGGTACTTTTTGTAAACAGACATTGTTTGTTAATATGGGAAACTTCCGTGCTGCCACCTTGTCAACAAATTCACAGCGGTAAGGCGTTTAGTTTTTGCTCTATTTTTATACTTTTAACAATCACTGAAAAATACAATAAAGCTTTTATTTTCTTGAAATTCATTCCAAAAATTTATAAGATTTATATATAACAAAACAATACTGTAGTATTGAGTTATAGTCAAAATTGTTTTTAAATAATGATTGTTGATGATTATCTTTTCAAAGTTTGTTTGTATTGCACTTTTTGGAACGAAGTTACTAAACGTAATTGCAATTACAATTTGTGCCGCGTCAAGTAGAAAGAATCGGTATTAGTTTTTTTTACTACATTTACTACACGCACAATATTTTACTAGTGAGCTACAAACATTTAGTGTCTTCACAATTCAATACAAGTTAAAAGGTAAGTTTCCAAAATGTAACAAAACCTAACCTTTTTAGAAGAATTTAATAGGTACTGTTTAAACTTATCTTATTTACGCTATCAGTTCCAAGATATTTACAATTTGCAAACTGAATAAAACTTGTGATTTCTAGAGTTTACCAGGTATGTAATATTTGTCTAAGCGATACAGTCTAGTAAGAAATGATCTAAATGATCAGTTTCCAAACTTTTTGGAGACCTCCGAAATGAACTTTGATGGATATAATGCAGAGAACACTATGAAATTACTATTTCAATGGCTATTTACTTTTATTTGCAGTGTTCAAGTGCTATTATACTGGCTTAGCAACTGTATTAGAGATAACATATCTATGATACAGTGTGAATGGAAAGAAGTAAAGTTCAAAAACATAAAATAACTAGCCAGTAGCAACAAATATAATGTACTCTCAACAAGAGGTAACCTTCAAAAGACAAGAAATTAACATCTTTACACTTTAGAGGGGAAAATAGGAATTAATTTATTTTTTGTTACTTACTCATTTGAATACTTATTTGTCCGTGTTCTCTGTATACTTGCTTATGTAATTGTGTAGCCTCTGTTGTAGATCCAATAAATAAATAGCATAATCCTACTAATATTATTATTTTGACAGGCCTGTTGGTCTAGTGGTTAGTGACCCTGACTGCTATGCTGGAGGTCGTGGGTTCGATTCCCACCCAGGACAAATGTTTGTGTAATGAGCACGATCATTTGTTCTGTGTCTGGGTGTAATTTATCTATAATATTTATGTATTTAGAAATATATAAGTATGTTTATCAGTTGTCTAGTACCCATAACACAAGCTCTGCTTAGCTTGGGACTAGATGGCGTTGTGTGATAGTTGTGGAATATTTATTTATTTATTTTATATTTATTATAAATGTGAAAGTTTGTATGGATGGATGTGTGTTTGTTACTCTTTCACGCAAAAACTACTGAATGGATTTGGATGAAATTTGGCACACAAATTGTTTATAACCAGGATTTACACATAGGATACTTTTTATCCCGATATTCCCACGGAATCGAGACTTGCAGGACTTCAGACCTGCAAGTGAAACCGCAGGGCGCTGACAACATATTACATCATAAAACTATAAATTTTACCAAGGATTTACTATGATCAAAGAATATTTTACACAAATAAACTGGGACAGTGCTCATCATCATCTGCCTAGCCTTTTCCCAACTATTTTGGGGTCGGCTTCCAGTCAAACCGGATGCAGCTGAATACAAGTATTTTACATGGAGCAACTGCCTATCTGACCTCCAAAACCCAGTTGCAGGGTAATACGATACCCCTTGGTAAGACTGGTTGTCAGACTTTCAGGCTCCTGAAGACCCGTAATGACTGTCAAAGTTCCACAAATGACAGCCGGGACCAATGGCTTAAAATGCTTTCTGGACAGTGGTCATAAGATTTTGAATTTGATCCTAAGACCAGTTTTCCTTAAAACTGGTTTAGACCTGTGTTATTTATTGTGTTGTGTAGAGGAAAAATATTGTATTTATTATTTAGTAGGAGACATTAGTCACATTCTTGAATATTTTTATCTACAAAATAAATGGTATTCAGAAAGTCTTAAAATTATTAATTTATTATCTATAGGAAACAATTAAGTATTTCTTGTATGTATAGATTATAAAATAAAACTTTTTAGTTAGAACAATAAGTTTTATAAAGTTATGTTCTTTTAGGGCTGATTTGTCCATCGCCAGATAACTTTTATTCAAGCAATAAAATTGAAGTTTGACAGTTTTTGTATGAAATATCTGTCAAAATTCCAAAATTATTCCTCGAATAAAATTATCTGGCGTTGGAACAATCTGCCCTTAGAAAATAAATAATGTATTAAGTGAAATTCAAAATAGAGTTTTTTGCAAAACTTGTGGGCAAAATTATGAAATATTATTAGTAGTGTTATTATAGTTAGTGTTGTCCATAATAGTTAGTGTTGGCCTTGGCAGAAACTGTTATTTCTCATAATTTCAATAGATTTGAATGCAGAAAAATGCCTTTGTAGTTGCTAAATGTAGGGTAACTAGAAATGTAATTCATATTTTTGCCCTTGACAGTGCACGCAAAACAAACTGTGACATTCCCAAATGAATAGTCTCTCTAGCACCCTTTTTTTTTTTTTTTTGTTTTGAGGATGGGAAATCAACAAATGACCCCGCCCGCTCTGGGTGGAGCAGAAGGGAGTGTCAGACTCTTACTGACTAAAACCCACCCGTGTTCCTTCCTTAGCCCTTTATGTACTAGGGCAGCGGTAACCCTTTCGGACGATCCCGCTACCCCGGCAGGCTTCGGCCCTGTCGGGCCCCGTCAACTACGCTGACATCTCTTCGAGGCGCCGTCCGGCACGGGTCTGGTCCTGATCGGACGGAGAGCTACCCATTGCTCTCCGCCCGCAGGCCCGCGCCTACGGTGGCCGGGAGTCGTCACGCGGCTCCCGACGCCCGGAGTGTCTCCCTCGGCGGCTGAGGCGTGAGGATCTCTCCCTTGCCCATCCCGCCACCTCCTTCGCTAGCATGACTGCTTCGCAGAAGGAGGTGACCGCCTCCCACTCCCTCTCGCCCCGGACCATGGCTTGAACCAGGGCCGGACGCGAGAGGTCGCCGCCGCTGTCTCTAGCACCCTAATGGCGTAACCCACTTGCAATCACAATATTCACTATACTACACAATTTTCACAATGAAGAGGTTCATTGTGAAAATTGTGATTGTGGGTGGATTTGACTCCCTAGTTGAATGGTTATAGATAGTCTAGCCTAGCTTTCCGGAAGGCGTAGTATGATTAGACCCCGACCAACGGCCTAAGGCGAAGGTGGCGGCAAGGAAGCCTCCTATGGCCAGCAGTGGATGTCTTTCGGCGGATGATGTTTATCGTCACCACTGTTGAACATAAACTTCTTCAATTATACACCACCGAACTCAATCCTTGGCCACTTTCATCGGTACATGTTCAGCCATCTAGCTACTTTAAAAAGATGCGCCGTAAAGGATCGTATGAACCTGAAGGTATCCTGTAGGCTGTAAGTAAGTGTGGTGGCGACCTTTAATTATCTAAGGACACAGCGTTATCAATAGCAACCTAAAACTGCAACATGCTCATCTGTATTTGCCGCCAGTGTACACACAGCCTAAGAATAAATCTGGCAATAAATACAACAGATTTGACATAGAATTTGGATCTAAAGCTGAGGTGACAAAAAATATTGTCAATGTCAACATCAAAACTTTCGTGAATGCTCATGAATGTTGTGTGTGACCTGTCGTGTCTTTTATTTTATTGTAACACTATTATTTATGTGAAAATGTCGACTGATGATGAGATACGTTCACCAAGATTAAGTAGCGCAGTCCTTCCCACAAAAATGTCAACGAATAAAAAAATCCAACCTGTAAGCTTGAACTGCGAAGTGTGCAATGCGCTTTATGCAAAAAATTCGACTAATGAGGAGATGCAATCTCCAGGTTTGAGTTGCAAAGACTGCGAATGCAAAGAACTTCCCACAAAAAAATCGGCTCATGAAGAGATCCCAGAAAACGCTAGCACCGAAGTATGTAATGCGCTTTTCGCAAAAGCGTCGACTAATGAGAAGAATCACCCTTCAAGTTTGAGCTGCGTAGATTGCGACTGCAAAGAATTTCTCACAAAAAGGTTGAGTCATCAGAAAACCGAATCACAATGCTTGAGTTTCGAAGCGCTTCCCTCAAAAGGGTCGACTAGTGAGGAGATTCAATTAGTATCAGTGAGCTTTTGTAACGAAGGGCTTACCAAAAAACTTTTGTCTAATGAGAGCGAAGCACTAAGCGACGAAACATGCATTGCTGGTGAAGTGCTTTGCACAAAACTATCTAATGAGAGCCGATCAAAAAGCGGTGAAACCTGCACTATCTGCGATGAGCTTTTCACAAAAATGTCGATTGATGAGGAGATCCATTCACGAAGCATGAGCTGCGAAACTCTTGTCAAAAAAATGTCGACTGCAGACTCAAAAAGCTCGTGTTGCGACGCCAAAACAGAATCGGGTACAAATAGTTCAACATCGTATGTATTTAATTCTACTATGTAATATTATATCGGTATCTAATAATGTTCTTCTGTTCGATGTAAATCTTGGATAGTAGTCGATATTCAGCGCTGGAAGGCAACGCGCTTCGTGTTCGGAACTCCTTATTCTCGACAGCGCGGCGGAGAGTGGTCGAAACAACCGGCGATTTCCTAATTCACATTAAATTGATGTAGCTAATGATGTAACCGTTTTTTTCTGTTATCTGTTAACGCTTAGATTTTGATACTACACAAAACCAGTTCATTCGAAGAGGAATGCTTATTAAAACTCAAAGTTCCTACCTAGTTTATTGATCTTATTTATAATCTAAAGGATAACTTTGGAGTCATGATTAATATTTATTGATACATTTGTTTTAAATATATATTACTCAAGTGCTCTAATATTGAGCTTCTGTATGTTATTTTAAACGCAATCGCCAAGTTCGTCCATTCGCTATACGAAGCCTAACTTTCTAATCTTTTCAATCTAGTTATCGCTAATGAGACTATTGATCATTCTGTGTACCAGTCGTGTTAGTAACATTGTGCCGTTTGGACGTGCCTGACAATGGCCGACAAAATTTGTATTCTACTATCATGTTTCGTTATTGTTCTGTGTTTTAGCCAAATCAGAGCCATGGGTCCCCTGAGTCCTCTTGATCCGTCCTCGTATTCGCGGCCGGGTAAGTTTTTAAACCGTATTGACTAACGCCTTTTTATAAACTTTTTAAGTACAAGCTTTTATTTTTACAGTTAAGATACGTTTTAACGTTAGTAAAGCAGTCGTTAATCATTAGGTACGTAACTTTAAGCAATATTTATAAATAAACCCTAACGCTTTTTGGTTCTGGGCACTCCTGGCCTGGCGCTTGGGGACTTGGTTTGGCGTAGGTATGTTATGTACCTGTAAGGGAAGTTTGCCCGTACGCCGAGAGGTACCTACTATGTAGATTGTTGATTGGTACGAATCAAACGAATTGTTTACAAGAAAAAAAAACACGGTTTTGTGTCCGTTACTGATTGACCGATAAATTAGGAAAATACTTTATAATATACATAACATAAAGTAGGTTACCTGTGGAGGGCTTATTCAGCGAATGTAAACAAGTAATCGGCGAATTAGCAAATAATGCTTTTTAAGGGAAATTCATGTGGCGATGCTCGGACAGTACCTACAAATTGTAGAATTGTCGACAGAGAGAATAATCGGGGCATTATGTTTGATAAAAGGTCTCGTGTTGATGAGATAACCCCTTTTTCTTTTGATCCACAATTAACAATTCACTCTTTGATGGTTAGAAGGTACTGACTTGCCTGTACCTATTACTTCACTCAGCGGGCATACAGCGACCTACGCGTTCAATATAATAATGCACTGAGAGTACTGTTGCGGCTGCCGTGGCGTTGTAGTGCGTCAGGGATGTTTGCGGATAATAATATTAATGGTTTTACCGCCATTATTAGGAGTAGATGCGCATCCCTGATGACGCGTGTTCGCGACGGCACCAATAGTATTCTCAGTGTGTTCGCAGATCGGTGGGATTCCCCGATGTTGCGGAGGTGGATGCAGCTCCACGCTGAGTTTTAATTGTATGTACATCTGTGTCTGTAACATACTAACACTAGAAGTTAAGTAAAATTGTTACTAACCGTATGGACTCCTGTCTGAAATAAAAGTTTTCTATTCTATTCTATGAGTTACCATGCACAGAATGGGATTTCATCTGTACCAATATCATGAAGAGGTAAAACTTGTGGGTTTGTATGTAGGGGGTAAATCTTTGGAACTACTGAACCGATTCCGAAAATTATTTCACTAATGGGAAGCTACATTATCCCTGAGTGTCATGGGGTTTATTTTATTTTAAAACAAGCATGCGGAAGAAGTCGCAGGCATGTTGTTAATACGTAGAAGAAGAAATCTCATTACCTACATTTAGAATCAGCGGGGTAATAGTACACCACACTATAAGTAGCAATCGCTTTCATTTTGACAGTTCAACAACATTCATTGCGTCATACGTTGTCGAGCAGACAAATTCTAACATATATAAAGTAATGGATTAGTAATATCCTTCAAAATTATTAAAATTGTGATTAATAGTGTGTTACGCAATTAGGGTGTAGATCCACCAAGATTACTAGTTTTTCTTCATTTAAATGCTTGACGAATATATGTATTTTTTTGTTACAGAACTGGCAATAATAAAGCACATTTCGTTGTCTTTGAACGTCGATTTTGAGACGCAAGTCCTGAGTGGACATGCTAAGATAGACTTCGATGTTTTACGAGACATCAACGAATTGGTAAGTTAGCTCCATAGAGATCTACGTTTTGGAATGGGGAACTAGCTGCAACTTTTTGACTAACTAACCGAATCCTTCACAATTCCAAAGTGCAAAAAATGGTTTAATTGAAATAAGTGCTTTTCTTGGACGGAGAAGGCACAGCACAAGGAAAGGTGGAAGAATATGGGGAAGGCCTTTGCCCAGCAGTTGGACAAAACAGGCTAAAGGTAAACAAAAAATGCTTTGAGTTGGAGTTAGCAAAACGCGAGTAGGTATAGCGAAATTAGATATGGAGACTGCCGTGACAGCCGGCTGCAGAACGATAACAGACGAACGACGTTTGTTTGAACGCGCTAATCTCTGGAACTATGTGGAACTACCGGATTGGAACATTTATTTTTGCATTGTTAGCCCAATTCTTAAGGAAGGTTATAGGCTATTTAACATTAGGCTACGACCCTTAGGAGCGAGAAAAAAAGTCAGAAAGAGCCCTTAGCGAAAACGAAGTAATACGAGGGTGACACTGAAAGTTCTTAGAAAATCAAAAACTGAACAAACTAGCAAGTTATTAGTTTTATTATATCTTTTCAAAATAGTCACTCTTTTGTCAGTCTCTATCATACGCCGCACAACACCGATGTTATCTTCAGTCGTCGCCGTAGAAGGCCATCCCTCACGCAGATCATCGGTGAGATTAGTACGACCACGTTTAAACTCATTAAAACAGTTGTAAACAGTATCACAAGATGGGGCTTCATCGCGAAAGGCCAATCGAAGTCTATCATAACTTTCTTGTTGACTTAAATGACATCGAAAGTCATAAAAAATCATTGTACGAAAATTTTCTCGCGTTAAATTCATGCTGACCGCTGCTGACGTGACGCAGACAATTTTCAATTTGCCGCCAAATCGTCAACAAATGACAAATGAATAAGATACATAGGTACACAATAATATTGGCAAAGATTTCCATTTTCAAAATTTGAACTTATTTTTTTTATTATATCGTTTACAAGTGGCCAGTTCTAAAAATTTCAGTGTCGCCCTCGTAGGGCGGGGTTTTAATTATAATAATAGGGAAATGTGGCTGCTGATTAGTACTTTGTGGTGTCTTACGACTACAACGGCACTCTTGACGGCACTGTTGGCGCAGTGGTTGAGCGATTGACTGCTGCGCTGCGTGTCGCGGGTTCGATTCCCGCACGGAACAAATATTTGTATGACCTACAAGTAGTTGTTCCGGGTCTGGCTGTTTGTGTATGTGAGTTTAAATGTTTGTGAACGCACCCACGATACAGGAGAAATTCCTAGTGTGGGGGCAACGTTTTATAAAAAAAAAAAAAAAGAACAACTTCTACCGAACGAAGTCACTGGCAGAAGCTAGTCAACATAAAACGTATGTGATGTATAAGAGTTCGTAACGCCTGTAATATCCATGGGATGATACGGACTGAGATAATGACAGTATCTCTTTAGATAGTGTTCCACTTGTCAAACGTATCGATATGGCACTCATTTTATGATTGATTGAATGATCTATGACAATAATATTTATCTATTTAGAAAGCGTTCTCGTAAAGTTAAGAATTTATCTTCTTTAGACGCGCAGACATACCTAAAAAAATTACTTAAAATGCTATAACACTAATAATTCTGGCATACACAGAGCTGGTATTCACTGGTATATATACCTGGCGATGTTTTTGTGAAGAGAGCAGGGATTAATACCCTCACCTCACTGCCTTTCCCTGAATAAAAAAAAACGCAATTCCATGACTTTATTCTGTAATATTAGGCTTAAAACTAAATAATAACATTTTTCTCAGGTCCTAGACGTAAGCGAACTAAAGATCGAGTCCATAGAATTGAAAGATGGCACGCAACTACAGTACAAGATGGGGGATCATTTGGCTAACATGGGGTCCAAGCTGACCATATTGTTGCCGAAGCCGCTTACTGCCGACGAAAAGTAAGTTTATTCAATATATTGACCATGGTTTTTATAGGTTTTACTGTTTAAGTGTTCGTTCACACAGACACAAAGACCGGCTCGGAGAGGAGAGTACATTTTTATCGCATTTAAAAAAGAGTTTTGGGTCATTGAAATAAGTTTGATATATTTTATGTCAGTTCTTTTTTAAATGAGAATGAAAACACGTCAAACTTATAACACCCCGTCGTTTTTGCGTCGGGGTTTAAAAATCAACCTTATTGATTTGACCATAAGAGTTTTGGGTCATTTAGACCCAAAACTCTTTTTTAAACGCGATAAAAGTGTTCTTTCCTCTCCGAGTCTCCGAGCCGGTCTGTGTGAACTGACACTAAGGATCTTTCGGAAAAAAAGCATTTTTAGAGTACCTACCTAGGCGCCGACTTCAGAACCTCTTCATTTTTGTCGGTTAAAAATCTAGACACGGGTAAAAAAAGGGTACCGTAGTACAGTTTTAGTATCAAGACATAGTCCTCCTTATCAACGTTATCGATTTCCATAATGCGATGCGACCCTTTATAATAATAATGAGCCTATAATGTTCCCACTGCTGGGACACAGGCCTCCGCTCTGTGAGAGGGAGGCGGCCATAAACCTCTACGCAGGCTCAGTGCGGGCTGGTGGATGTGACCCTTACATTTTTTTTTCCGTCATGGTATAAGTACCTATGTACTCAGTCTGGCCATAAATACTGTTACAATTAAAAATAAGAAAGATATTACATTTTAATTTGGAATCTGTCATTTTTATACGATTGTTCATTGTGTTTTCTAATTTTGGCGCCAATACATTGTACAATATTTTGCGATATTAAAATGGAGTGGGGTGATAAAGAGAACCGAATCGCTGTGATTGCATTACACAGAGTTGGTATGGAGCCAAATGCAATTTTTAAAACTCTCCATACGCTTGGTATTAGTCAAATGTTTGTGTACCGGGCTATTAATAGGTACAATGAGACCTCCTCTGTTTGTGACAGAAAAAGATCTGGCCGTCCACGTAGTGTTCGTACGAAAAAGGTGGTCAAAGCAGTAAGGGAAAGAATTCGAAGAAATCCTGTCCGAAAGCAAAAGATTTTATCTCGGGAGATGAAGATAGCACCCAGAACCATGTCGCGTATTTTAAAAAATGGCTTAGGACTTGCAGCCTATAAGAGACGCACTGGTCATTTTTTAACTGATAATTTAAAAAGGAATAGGATGGTAAAATCGAAACAACTACTGAAGCGGTACGCAAAGGGAGGTCACAATAATTTTTGTTTACGGATGAGAAAATCTTTACAATTGAGCAACATTTTAACAAACAAAATGACCCTATTTATGCTCAAAGCTCTAAGGAAGCTTCCCAATTAGTCGACAGAGTGCAACGTGGGCATTATCCGACTTCAGTGATGGTTTGGTGGGATGTTAGCTATGAAGTATTGACTGAGCCATATTTTTGTGCAAAAAGGTATCAAAACATCGGCACAAGTGTATCAAGATACCATTCTTGAGAAGGTAGTTAAGCCCATTAACAACACCATGTTCAATAACCAAGTATGGTCCTTCCAACAAGACTCGGCGCCGGGTCATAAAGCTCGGTCCACGCAGTCTTGGTTGGAAGTGAACGTTTCGGACTTCATCAGAGCTGAAGACTAGCCGTCGTCTAGTCCCGATCTTAATCCACTGGATTATGATTTATGGTCAGTTTTAGAGAGTACGGCTTGCTCTAACGCCATGATAATTTGGAGTCCCTAAAACAATCCATACGATTGGCAGTGAAGAATTTTCCCATGGGAAGAGTGCGTGCTTCTATTGATAACTGGCCTCAACATTTAAAGGACTGTATTGCAGCCAATGGAGACCACATCGAATAAGCTTTTTATATTTTAAGTTGTTTTATATTTATGTATTAAACTAACACACTGTAAAAGTAATAAATATTATTTGCAATAAAACATTTTTTTTTTCTTCGCGACAATATTTATGACAAGACTGTGTAGTAACAGGTCGGACTGAGTAGGTCATAAAATTAACAACGATATTTAGTATTGTTTTCTCCAATAAATAATAACCATGACATAGATGTAAACATAATAGAACACTAAATAATTTCATTGCACAATATCGATCACAGACTGAAAATTATTTTCTGACGCACGTATTGTATTAAGTATCCCTGCAAATGAAGGTCGTAGTTTGATGGAATAATAACTTCGCATAACAAGACTAAAGTCCTGCACTTACCTATTGGTGGTTGGCAGTGTTTTAATGTTTTACTAAACTAGCCATTCACACAGGTGAGAAGAATGGCAGGATTCTGTTCCGAAGTGTATTGATGAGGGAACCCTAAAAAATACCAACTTTTAATTGAATTTAACATCCTGAACATGTTTTAACTATAAACTTGTTATAAAAATGATGATTTTTGGCAGTTAAAATCTCAAATAGCAGCCGGGAGGTTAATTGTAGAATTTTGCTGTAATAGTAAAAAATGCTCAACATGTCATTTCCCATAAGGAAATACACAGTACTTTTTTGTTCTGGCTTACTTTTATTTTTTGGGTATTTAATGTTCGACATTTGAATGATGTACTTTCAAAGA
This sequence comes from Apamea epomidion, assembly GCA_947507525.1. Taxonomy (NCBI): domain Eukaryota; kingdom Metazoa; phylum Arthropoda; class Insecta; order Lepidoptera; family Noctuidae; genus Apamea; species Apamea epomidion. The sequence continues at coordinate 6,686,598 of OX382242.1, read as the reverse complement.
TTCACTAGCCAGAATTTTTTTATTTCATTAGGATTTGAATGTAACTATAATGAGTGGGAATAAACTTGATATTCCATTACTAATTATCTTTTATTTTCTTCCAGGATATCTGTTACGATAAAATATAGCACGGGCCCTCAGGCGTCGGCCTTGCAATGGCTGGACCCGGAGCAAACCTCCGGCAAGGAACACCCTTACTTGTTCAGTCAATGTCAGGTCAGTCTATCATCTTAGTAAAAATCTTAATTCATTTACTATCAGACCACTCACAGCCTAAACCGCTAGGTGTAGAAGCATGAGATTTTGCACAAGAGTTCCTTTTGCAAGGAAGGTAGGAAAGAATACTAAGGAAGGATTTTCATAAGTCATCCCCTAAAGGGGCTAATAGGGGGTTGCGACTTTTTCTGGGCTGTATTTTTATTATTTAATCAAATAGGGGATGAAAGTTCGTATGGAAGATCATTTTTGCCGATGAGAAATGTCATTGGGCGAGTAGATAAATATTTTAGTAGGTTTTGGAAGATTTTCAACTGTTTTTTGACATATTAGTCCGAGTTCCGTTTGGGACCTTATTACACGATAAGGTTGTAAGCAGTGTCTGGCGAATCCCTAAAAAATCACCTAAGGATCAAAAAAACTATATCAGTTTGCTTTTTTTCTGTCAGTTACTGGTCTTGGGTTTGCTAGGAACGACGAAATCCACGACTACAAATGCCATCAGTAAACTCGGAAATCGAGCGGTACAACAACAAGGCACGCCTAGCTTTGCATCGAACTAGTGGGTTTCGATGCAAGGTTAGGCGTACTGAACTGTTAATCCCCAAAGCGGTGTAAAAAAGGCTAAAGAAGAACCACCTTCCGTCCAGACCTATAAGTGGGACGCGTAGCACTGGCTGCTCCTCCAGAACCCTATTTGACATAGAACGAATTTGCTTATGGTCCGACGACCGATTGTAATTTATATAGAATTTATGAAAGAAAAAAAAAGTTGTCTGATTAGATGCGGCTAGTTATCATTATAAAACACATACCAACTGACATCTGGCTTCTACCCGGGTAAATAACCGGGGAGTACCTATTTACAAAAGATATGAATATTGTTATAAAATCGTAAACGGACAGATATAAAAATTATCTTGTTTCAAACAATGAGCGTATCACTCACTATTAGTCACTGGTAATAAATACCAAGTTGTATGAGTAAACAATGGATTATAAACATAATAAAATGTAATAGAATTAGTATATAGTTATAGAACACAGTACATTTAGTAAAGTAATGGACCTAACATGAAGTAGCATAAATAAGTAGTTTAAATACATCTTGATAACATCGTAAATATCATAAATTCATCATTGTTTATAATCTACTTAGGGGCTGTTCATTTATTACGTAAGGTAATATTGACCACTTTCTGACCCCCCCGTCTCTAAGAAAAAATTAGATTTGGAAGAACCTCCTCCGCTGCACCTTTCAATCTTACGTAAGATCAGTCACCTGCCTATCTACCAAAACTGCAAAGAAAAAGTAGCAATAAAATTAAAATGTTATAACTTTGCTTAATTTTGTGATCTTACGTAAGGACAATCTAAACCCCTCCCACCCCCACGTAAGAAAAAATAAGACTTGTTTGGGTCCCCTCCCCCTTAAATCATCTTACGTAATAAAAGAACAGCCCCTTATTTCTTCTTACATAAACTTTTCTTTCTTCTATAATCTTTTGAGATGACGTTAGAATTGCTGGGCCAAAATTATTGCATCAGGGCCCTATAACACAAAACTTTACAAATCTATAGTTGTACAAAATATTAAAATTACAGAAAAAAATGCGTCTCACGGAAATTGCAAATATGTATGAGTTAGAATAGAATAGTTCTTTATTTGCACAGAAAGTAGATACAAGTTACATATGTTAAGTTTAAAATGATCCTTATACTATATACCTTAACTAAGGCATGCAAACTGTTTTAGCTATAATAATGAAGACTAATTAATATATATTATTAACACATTCAATTAAATCAATATAAGTTTACCATATACTTGTTAATATAATTTACATATTTGTAAGGTTTATCGATACAATTGTGTGGCTTAGAGTTTTGTGGTGTACGCCCTGCAGTTATGTATGACGTTTTTTGGTTTGATTTCGTATATTGGTGATCTATGCGAATATAAAAACAATTATTATGGGAGTGACGGCCGAAGTACACATTTTCGTAAAAACTCCCTGTATTTTGGAGTGTGAATTACCACGAATTTTATTATATCCCTTCAAAACTCCAAAAACTTTGTCTTTAGCACTTTTAAAAAGATCACTCCATATATACCGTCTACATTTTTTTCCATAGCCAATCCATGCGCGTTCCATCTTACCATGCCAAGACACCCCTGCTGTCAAGTTCACTTACGAAGCTGAAGTGACAGCTCCAGAGGAGTTTACAGTCCTCATGAGTGCACTCAGGGTTGAGGTGAAGAATAACAAGACTACATTCAGGCAGCCGATGCCGCTGCCGTCGTACTTGGTAGCTCTCGCTGTAGGAGTTCTAGAGTCTAGGACGCTTGGACCTAGGTGAGTAATATTTTAATGTATAATCTGTTCCAAAATTCCTGATGAGAGTGTAAACAAACCGGTTTACGTTAAATTCTTACTCAATTACTCACTAAAGGGAAGTAGTAAACACATTCGTTCATCTGTATTAAGAAGGTTTTAACTTTATATCTCACCGCTTTTTCCAACCATTATTGTTTAAATAGTAAATTGTCATCAACAAAAATTTAAGTTTTAAAGTTGTTCTCCATTGTTAAAAGAAAAATATGTTCATGGTGATTTAAAATTAGAAATTCGGGTTTAATTATTCAAATAATCAAATCAAGGCACTCAATTTGTTAGTGGCACTACAAATTGGCATTCACTGGTACGTTTACTGATCCTTTTGTTTACATTTTCATCAGTTACTTTTGGTACAGACCATAGATATTCTAATGCCCGACGGAGTTTGATAAGGTAAAATACCGTGTGGTGGATGCTTGCTTGTGAACTGTGACTGCTAACAATTTTTTTTATCAACTATAAATCTTTGCCAATATTTTAATATCAGTTATAACATTCATAAGAGAGTTGTCCGATGGAGGGTAAGCCTGGTGATCTGTAATACAGGTTTTATCTCCAACAGACACCAGTCTCTATTAAGTGTTACCTTGACTTTATACTGTTTGTGATTATGAGAGAACAATAAAATATATTATTATTATTATTAACAACTCTTCCAGATCAAAAGTATGGTCAGAAAAGGCGGAAATCGATCGCAGTGCGTGGGAGTTCGCTGAGACTGAGAAGTATCTTCAAGCGGCTGAGAAGCTGTGCGGTAAATACGAGTGGACGCAGTACGACCTGCTGGTGTTGCCGCCCTCCTTCCCCTACGGCGGCATGGAGAACCCCTGCTTGACCTTCGTTACTCCTACGCTTTTGGTAAGTTCATATAACAAATAGAAGATCACTTGCAACGGCACGACAATACGAAAGATAAATCTTCTAAGTTCTTAAAAATAATTAGATACTTCGTTAATCCAGGAACCACAAATGCGGCCGTGGAGTGGTTCATTGGCTCACCGTCTTTTACACGCGATTTAAACATATCTAGCGGAATATGTGTGTAGCTAACGAAAAGATTATTACGCCTGGACAGGAAAGGTCTGCGCCTGATTGCGGGGACCATCACGGGACACTGCTCACTAAACAAACACTTCCACACGATAGGCATAACGGACAGCCCCCTGTGCAGGGCTTGCTTGGAGGCTGATGAGACCGTCGCGCATGTGCTCTTTGAGTGCACAGGCGTCACCCAGATTAGGTCGGAAACCCTCGGAACACCCAAATCTTACATAGATGTTCTCAACAGACCAGGAGACTTAATAAGCTTCTGGAGGGAGGTGGGCTGGTTGGAATAACCACCGACGGCCGCCATGGCCCACGCACAATGGTCCACTTGAAGGACTAAGTGCGGAAACCAAACCCGTAACATAGAACATAGAACATGGGTGTGTACCTAGTCTTGCCATAAATATTGTCACGAAGAAAAAAAATGATTTTTTATTGCAAATAATATTTATTACTTTTACAGTGTGTTAGTTTAATACATAAATATAAAACAATTTAAAATATAAAAAGATTATTCGGAGTGGTCTCCATTGGCTGCAATACAGTCCTTTAAACGTTGAGGCCAGTTATCAATAGAAGCACGCACTCTTCCCAGGGGAAAATTCTTCACTGCCAATCGTATGGATTGTTTTAGGGACTCCAAATTATCATGGCGTTTAGAGCAAGCCGTACTCTCTAAAACTGACCATAAATCATAATCCAGCGGATTAAGATCAGGACTAGACGACGGCCAGTCTTCAGCTCTGATGAAGTCCGAAACGTTCACTTCCAACCAAGACTGCGTGGACCGAGCTTTATGACCCGGCGCCGAGTCTTGTTGGAAGGACCATACTTGGTTATTGAACATGGTGTTGCTAAGGGGCTTAACTACCTTCTCAAGAATGGTATCTTGATACACTTGTGCCCATGTTTTGATACCTTTTTGCACAAAAATAATGCTCGGTCACTCCTTCATAGCTAACACCCCACCAAACCATCACTGAAGTCGGATAATGCCCACGTTGCACTCTGTCGACTAACTGGGAAGCTTCCATAAAGCTTTGAGCATAAATACGATCATTTTGTTTGTTAAAATGTTGCTCAATTGTAAAGATTTTCTCATCCGTAAACAATTTTTTTCTGTGATCTCCCTTTGCGTACCGCTTCAAATGACCCGTGCGTCTCTCATAGGCTGCAAGTCCTAAGTCATCTTTTAAAATACGCGACATGGTTCTGGGTGCTATCTTCATCTCCCGAGATAAAATCTTTTGCTTTCGGACAGGATTTCTTCGAATTCATTCCCTTACTGCTTTGACCACCTTTTTCGTAGGAACGCTACGTGGACGGCCAGATCTTTTTCTGTCACAAACAGAGGTCTCATTGTACCTATTAATAGCCCGGTACACAAACATTTGGCTAATACCAAGCGTATGGAGAGTTTTAAAAATTGCATTTGGCTCCATACTAACTTTGTGTAATGCAATCACAGCGATTCGGTTCTCTTTATCACCCCACTCCATTTTAATGTCGCAAAATATTGTACAATGTATTGGCGCCAAAATTAGAAAACTCAATGAATAATCGTATAAAAATGACAGATTCCAAATTCAAATGTAATATCTTTCTTACTTTAATTGTAACAGTATTTATGGCCAGACTGTGTACTGTACATACACCCTCCCCCTCTGCCTTCCCCCTCAGATAAAACAGGCGTGATTTTGAGCCTTGACAGCTATCGATTTAATATAGTTGTCATGCGCGTCCGCTATTTTGAAATAAAATCAAAATGGCGGGTAGTTAGGTATGTCACGGACCTTCAACCTTTTATCAACAATGCCTCAATATGATTATGACTGACAAAGCACGTGTCTTGGATTAATCAATCAGTGGAATGGGATTGTATTATCAATCCCATTACTTTCATCTAAGTCCTTATATTAACACGAAGATTAGCAATCAATGCTGTATGTTCAGATTAGATTTTGACTGATAAGAAAAAGCAATAAAAATAAGATTGCAATGCAATTGTCTTTGATGCATCATGGATTCTTGTAATCTCTTTAACTAGAAATCAGAACAATGCTAGTAATTAAACTGAAGAGAATTTGATGCTGCAATGAGTATTCTTTTAACTAGCTATTAGTTTCTGAATATACAGAGCAAGATTTTTAACAGGGATCACTATGTTGGTTATGATAATTGTGAATTCAGTTGCTGAAATCTGGATGGGTTTCTAGCTAACATCAAATAATGCGTAAGAGTTATTGCAACTTCACTGCAACCGAACCGAACTCGAGAAATATCGGGCCGAAGTAGCTATACTACTGTTTGTATGAGGGATTGCGCACTAGATCCGAACTCTGTTCGTCCGAATTTAGAACATTCCCAATTCGGATTGAAATCTTGAATTCGGATTCGGGTCGGATGCAGTGCAGAACCGCTCTAACGGCAACAGCTGCCGTGTTCATGATAATATTCCTGTTAAAAAAAATCACGTATATCATACACAATACATCTTTGAAAAATTAAAAAGAAAACTTGATCATTACGAAAAATAGTTTATTTACTGACAACGAAAAAGATGCGAAGATAATTCATGTTCCTAAAAAAATATCTTAAAAAACTACCCCCCACACCCACTTGGTAGTGATAAAGACATTATTGAAACTGACCGCTTCGAAGGAGTACAAGTTCGCTCCTGAATTCCAACTCTATACCACAATATCCTCAACAGGCAGGCGACAGAAGCCAAGCTGACGTCATAGTCCACGAGATAATGCACAGCTGGACCGGCAACCTGGTGACCAACAGGAACTTCGAGCACTTCTGGCTCAACGAGGGCTTCACCGTATTCCTGGAGCGGAAGGTCGGCGCCTCACTCATCAATGACTCTGTGGAGGCCAAGAAGGGCCGCGACTTTCAAAGCCTGTTGGGGTTGCAAGAGCTCAATGAGGCGGTAAGTTTGTTTTGTATATTTTCTGCCGTTGTTTTATTATATTCAAAAAAAAATAATAGACATTACTTCTACCAATAAAACTAGGATACTAATTCTTGAGAAATTGCAGTTTTTACGACTGTTAATATTGGCTGAGAGTAGCACTCATAAAATTTTAACTTATTTTATGGGTAAACGGAACCTATTTCTTTTTTTAAATATTCGTTTCTTTTCCACAATATCATTTTCTGAAAATTCTCTTTCTACTAGTTTTTCCAGTTTCTCATTATGCTAACATCATTTATTAATTTCCTTTAATTCCCTTGTGGTGTTTTGAGTAACAGTATGTTTATGCAAATGGAACCTCTTATCCTAAACCATTTTTTTAATTATATTATTTTATTTATCTAATTTTATGATCTGGGTGGATCCTTTACTAATTTCGTTTCCTGCTTATAACATTTAGCACAAATTAACCCTATATATTTATTTGATGTCTACTGCACTATGACAGTACTTTGCGCTAAGCGGGGACCCCACGGTTAGGTGGGAAAAGTGCGTGCACGTAGCGGGCCCTGCTGTGACACGCTCGTGCAGTAACCGTCGCACGGAATCCGCGTTATGGCCAGGACGTGCCTCTTAGTGCGAACACGAGCGACACGCGTCGGCGACATAGGCAACTGCAACCGACGACGCGTGTCGGCGATAGCCGACGACTGCCGCCAGCAGTTGCCTCTGTCGTCGACGCATTTCGCTCGTGTGTATGCATACCTAGCTTGCTCTTGATTTTTGGGGAAACAAAAGAGTCTCAATTTCCCGCTCAACGCATCGTCAGCTCGAGCACTATGGGATTAGGAAAACAGCACTTGACTTGTTAAGATCATACCTGAAAGATAGAAAGGTTAAAGTCCAAGTAAATGGCGTAAACTCATTGGGGTCTGAAATGACACTGGAAGTTCCTCAAGGTTCGATATTAGGTCCATTCCTCTTTTTAGTTTGTATTAATGATTTACACCAATTACTTAAAAATCAACCGAAGATGGTGTTATTTGCAGATGACACATCATTGATCTTTAAAATAGACCGACGGTCACAAAATCTTGACGACGTGAATAACTCTATTATTCAGGTCCAAGATTGTTTTACGGTAAATAATTTAGTACTTAATGAAAAAAAAAACCAAATGCATTTGATTTAAATTACCTAATGTTAGAAGTAGCAATGTGACATCATCTTGAATGGCCAAAAACTAGAATTTGTTAATCAGACAGTTTTCCTAGGAATCACGCTTGGCGAGAAATTACAATGGGGACTTCATATAACATCTATTGCGGGGCGGCTAAGCTCGGCCGAATATGCTGTTAGAAAGATAAGACAATTAACAGATGAAGAAACCGCGCGTTTGGTCTATTTTAGTTACTTCCACAGTATTATGTCATAATTATGGCATTTTACTGTGGGGTCGGGCTGCTGACATTGAATCCATTTTTATTTTGCAAAAGAGAGCTGTCAGAGCCATTTACAATCTACGTCGCCGCGAATCTCTTAGGGAACTATTTAAAAGGGTTAATATTTATGACGGTACCTTGCCAATTCATTTATGAAAATATTATGTACGTAAGAAAAAATCAACATCTTTTTAATAAAATAAGTGATAGACATCATTTTAATACTAGAAATAAAGATAAATTAGATCAACCTTTTTTCAGATTATCTAAAGTACATACATCTTTTATGGGATACTGTGTTAAATGTTACAACAAAATACCTTGAAAATATTGCAATTAAATGAAAGAAAATTTAAAACTTATATTAAAATTACACTTTGTAAGCAAGGATATTACAAATTAGAGGATTATATCCAAGATAAGAATGCTTGGAAACATGCTGGTCCTGCTCCATAGGACAATCTCTAGAGTTTAGACAATATGAAACTGGTTGCTAATGTAATTGTATAATTTATTTTTCTTTTGTTTTTCTTTGACATTGATTTACATTCTGTAATTACTTAAAGTCACACCCGGACTTATTACTCCTTATTAATTTATGAAAATCGTCTACTTTTGGAATGTCTGTAACTATGTGAGCACCATGTATCTATCACATATTTAATTTATATGTCATCGATTATATGTCATGGATTCATTAATCCATTTTAATTCTTTTACTTATTGTGGTAAAGTAATTTTATTTTTAGGTGCATCGTCTTCACATATAATTATATAATTAATGTATGCAAAATATTGTAAAACATTTTAAAAGAGTAACGGTGGAGTTTCATTCCCATTCTTCTCCATACGAAAACTACCTTTTGGAAGGGGCGACTAGAATATTTTTTTTTTTAAATTTTATTTTCGACGTTCAAAAGTGCCTTTTATGTGCCTATTTGAAATAAATGATTTGACTTTTGACTTTCGTAGGGTCTATATCGATTTCAGTAACCATAAAATTACGAAAAGTGCAAAATTGCAGATCGAAGTCTTCGGCAGTTCTAGCCCTCTAACGAACCTCGTGGTAGACCTTAACGGGATCCATCCAGATGACGCCTTTTCCCGGGTGCCTTACGAGAAGGGATCTCTCTTCCTACGCTATTTGGAAGACCAAGTTGGAGGCCCCGGTAAGTCTAACTATGCTCTGTTTTAGATCAACGATGTGTTGGGTCCTACGAATCCGTTGACGAGGATGGTCGTAGATTTGGATGGAGTGCACCCTGATGATGCCTTTTCGACAGTTCCCTATGAGAAAGGATCCTTATTCTTAAGGTATTTGGAGGACTTGTTCGGCGGACCTGGTGAGTTCACAAATACTATGATGAGTAGCTCAATGAAATGTTATAATAAAGGGTGTCATTAAATTAGAGTAAGCATATTTCACCTGCAGATGTCTTAACTGGGTATTTAACTGGGCATTTTGTCAATACCGTCATCATAAGCCAGTAAAATATAAATAAATTGTTACATAACTAATAGTAAAACAATCAAGGTCATTAAATCGTGTAATTTACCAACATTTTCATACAATTAGGGTTCTAATAGTATCAAGTAGTTCCACGGGGCATAATAGGCTAGTTGACAGTTGAGTGTTGTCATACTTTTGTCAAGGAACTTTGTGAACATGCACGAAGTTTGTTTCTATTTACAATTTGAAACAGTCGATTACAATTTGTGACGTGTCGCGCTCTGAATCGCTTTCAATGTCATGTGAGCAATGGCTTTATTTTAACTCAATTCTATCTCATAAATATTAATCTAAAATAATTTACAAATTTAAACTGAGTTTTGATGTTTTTAGCTCAGAACCATTCTATAAAAAAATAACTAGGTATTTTCTTACTGTCAACTGGCCTATTCATTGATCCTTTTTTTGAGACGTTATTGTATTTGAGCTTAGTTTCCATGGTTAAACGTATTTTGTTACTAAACTAAAAAATAGATAAGTATCGAGAAATAACTATCAAGTAGTTCCACTAGGCAAAAAAATCATCGTATTTGTGACGTCATTGTATTTAAGCCTAGTTCCCATGCCAAAAATATGTTGTTACTAAATTTAAAAGTACCTAACATTACCATGCACCCACCTTTTCCCTTTACAGAAGTGTTCGATGACTTTCTGCGAGCATACCTGACGAAGTTCAGGAAGAAGTCTCTGGACACCGAACAGTTTAGGAGGTTCCTGCTGGACTACTTCAAGGATAACGCGGCTTTGAAGGAGGTTGACTGGGACACGTGGCTGTACAAGAGCGGTATGCCGCCTATAATTCCTGCGTAAGTTTTAATTTACTTAATTGCTACTTGGATACGAAGTCTTAGGCCGCAGCAAGGACAACCTCCACAAGTGGGGGTTCATGGAAGGCTCTGACCTCCAGTGAGTATGCGGTGTCTCTCCACAGACAATGGCTGACCTTCCATTTTGCACCGCATTCCGTGTCACCTGCACACATGAGAACCTAATGGCTGCGACGGCGAATGCTATCCGCGTTTCTGAACTTTGGGCCAAACAAATTTAAGAAAAAAAAGCATCGTACTACGGGAATAAAAAGTACTGTATGTCCTAAACCCAGAGGGGCAATTCTCGTAATTTTAAGAACGTTCACAGTCTGATCTCAGTCTCAAACTGTCAAAAATACCTCTAATTTCCTTACATTTTGACAAGTTTTTGATATTGTTTTTGATATTGTTTGTCGCTGAGATGAGATTGCGTCTAGATTTTGAACGTTTTTAATTACGGGAATTGGCCTTCTGGTCATGGTCCACCTGAGTGCCCAATTTCATAGAAATCTGCTTAATGTTAGGGCTTGAAACGGTAACAGGCAAACATAGTTACTTATACATTAATAATATTAGTATTGATAAATTGTAGGGAGTTATAATGTCTTTGGTGTGCCCGCCTGCGGTTCGATGCTTGCAAAGTCAGTGGCTTGCCCGCAAAAGCAACATTAGGAGATTGCAAGTTATAATATGTAGAAAAGAAAACGATTGAACAGCGTTATTAAAACTCGCAGGCGTTATGGAATCGTAGGTACTGCGAGATAACTATATCATGAAATCCAAATCGTTTTTATTCAACATTCATTTGAGTGCTGCGGGTACCGCATGCTAAGCAACTATTATTCCATCCGAAAACCAAAACAACATTTCTAATTTACAACTATGATAGTTTATCAATGTATATAAGTTATTTCACATTCGTCCTAGACACAACAATTTTAGTTCATTCCTTAAAAAAAATAACAAAATATCCCTATTTCCTTCACAGCTACGACACATCAATGACAAAGGCGATATCAGCGCTCATCGTGAAGATCGACGACCCGAACGCAACGTTATCGCACGATGACGTGAAGACCTTCTGCCCGCACCAGATGATACATATGCTGCAGCGCTTGATTGACCGGCCTGCCTTGTCTCTGGAGAGGCTTACGACTCTTGGCACTGAGTACAAGATCATCGGGAACAAGAATAGCGAGATTTTGTATAGGTAATTTAGATTTATTATTAAATGCTGCCACTCTTTAGGATTTTATACTGTGACGTGTTGCACTATAGTTTACAGCCCGGCCATCGACAAAATGCGTTCCTGACACATTTCAGTGCGAGAATTCTAGTAGTTAATAAAGATCAAATTCGCAAAACTGGTATCATCATTTCGTATCAACATCTTTAACTGTCAAATTCTGGGGCCGACATGTATGTGTATATGTCAACATCATAATGTTAGAATATAGCGTGAATGTTAGCCTAGCGGTATTTTGAAATTCAATTAATTTCAAAGTTTTTTATAAAAGTAACGCGTTTCGGCCTTGTGGCGATGTTCAGCATCGTAACAACTCTAATGGAATTGTATCTCTTTCCCAGATGGTTGAGATTGTGCGTCAGAAGTAGGGACGAGACCAAGCTCAGCGATGTATTCAACTTCGTGAACAGCCAGGGCCGCATGAAGTACGTCCGTCCTCTGTACAGGGACCTCTATGCCTGGGAAGACGTCCGAGAACAGGCCGTAGAGAACTTCCTCAAGAACGAGAATTATATGATGCATGTTTCAGCTTACACCTTGAGAAAGGACCTCCATCTCGGTGAACTAAATAAAGAATAGTATTTTTACACGTTTTGAATGTAAGATAGTGCAACTATAATTTTATGCCATACTGATTTTGAATAAAATTTATTATTTTATGATGGTTAATAGATGTTTTATTTTTACCGCGCAGTATTATGAATGGATGGAATATTGACTGGATATGTTGTTGATGTTGAAAGAGGAGACTACAAACAAAGCCGTTAAGACATTTTTGCAAATTTTTTACAGGTCTTCTAAGGTTTGATTAGGTTCGCCATAAGGTTAGGTTAGGTTAGGTTAGGCACCCCCCCCCCCCCGTCCGTTGCCCCCCACACATCAGGACCCGAGGTGGCGGCGCGTAGTGTTCCACGCGCGCCCCTCTTAGACGTCGCGGGGGGAGACTAACACCTCACTCCCCCCCTGACCCGAGGAGGCCCGCGGTGGCGGGCCGGCACCAGTCGGGGGTTGCGGAAGGATCGTACGTTCCCGCGACCCCCGGCGTAGGTGTGAGATGGAACACCGGGGTGGTTTTTAGCCGGTAAGAGTCCGGCATGCCCCTCTGCCTTCCCCAGGGCGGAGGATGTCCATGAGGATTTTCCCCCCGAGACCAAAAAAAAAAAAAAAAAAAGGCACCCCCCCCCCCCCCGTCCCCCCCGGTGGGTTCCCGCATTGACGAGGCGGGGGGGCTCAGTAGCCGTGGCTCGGAGGACCACGGTGAAGCTAAGAGGAACCCCAGCGGGGGCCGCTCGTCAAGGCTTTGCGGCTTAGCCGACGACGAGCGGCCTGCGGGTAGGTGGCGGTGCCGCTTGGGCGACATCGCAACCTACCTGAGGCGGGCCGCGATGTCCCTCGTATGGGAGACATCGCGGCTGAGGATTTGAGGCCGCGGCAGGAGAGGAGTGTCGGTGTTACGTTGCCGCTCTCCCTACCTTCCGCGGGCTTGACGGGGCCGCCACTGTTAGATGGCGGACGCGGTGGGGCCGCAGGGGAAGAGGAGTGTCGGTGTTACGTTGCCGCTCTCCCTATCCTCTGCGGCCGTAGCCCCCCCAACGCGGGGGGCATGCGGGGCCCGCCAGCTAGGCGGGCGTGGAGATCAGCAGGCAACGGGTGCGGGGGCACCGTTGCCTGTATCGCACAGGCCTCCACCAGTGTGGGACGGGAATGGCCAGGTGTTCTCGGCCATTCCCGTAGCCCCCCAACCTGGGGGGCTACGGGAATGGCGATGTGGGAACACCGCTGAGTTTTAGTGGGTATACTGTCATTCTGACAGGGAGTCCCACATACCCCGTCTCGTCCCCCACGAGGCGGGGATGCATAAAGCATTTCTGAGCGAGAAAAAAAAAAAAAAAAAAAGCTTGCACGGCTGCCTATCGTTTCGGGTGACGCAGTTGATCTCGGGGCATGGTTGCTTCGGGAAGTAGGTACCTGTGTCGCATAAACAGGGAGCCAGACGCCCGGTGTCACCACTGCGTCGACTGCCGGGAGGACACGGCGTGGCATACGCTGGCAGTGTGCCGCCTGGGAGGAGCCGCGCCGTGCCCTCATCTCAGTGACCTGTCGCTGCCGGCCGCGGTCGAGTCGATGGTCGGCAGCGAAGAGTCCTGGGACGCGGTGGTTTCCTTCTGCGAAACAGTCGTCTCGCAGAAGGAGGCTGCGGAAAGGGAGAGGGAGATCTCGTCCACTCACCCGGCCCGCAGCAGGCGCACCGGGCGTCGGCGGGGGGCGGATAACGCCCTCTTCCAGCCCCCCTAAATGGGTCCAGGGGCGACGGACTCGGGCACGTCCGTTGCCCTCACACATCAGGACCCGAGGTGGCGGCGCGTAGTGTTCCACGCGCGCCCCTCGCTGACGTCGCGGGGGAGATTAACACCTCACTCCCCCCCCTGACCCGAGGAGGCCCGCGGTGGCGCGCCGGCACCAGTCGGGGGTTGCGGAAGGATCGTACGTTCCCGCGACCCCCGGCGTAGGTGTGAGATGGAACACCGGGGTGGTTTTTAGTCAGTAAGAGTATGACAGACCCCGTCGCCACGACATCCATGAGGATTTTCCAAACCGGAAAAAAAAAATTCGGTATAAGGTTAGGTTAGTTTTGGCATAAGGACAGGTTAGGTTAGTTTCAGCATAAGGGTTAGGTTTGGTCGGGTAGCGTGCAGTGTTTACGTTGCATTTTTGCAACTATTCCGGCAGTGTGGAGACGTGTATTATCATGCATAAGCAGAAATAAAGCACGAAATTGGGTCCGCAAAGGAATGACAACGTCTGATATAATCGTTTCAGCGTAAATCTGTGCATAGAGATTGCCTCTGATCCCAATCAGTTCGGTTTTTCCGCCGATCCAAATACAAACCCATATCAGGATTGTTCCACCACCGTATGCATGGACCCCCTGGCATGATTTCAAAAGTTCTTGGCGTCCAAGGGTCCTCCAATACCGTGTACGTCTAGTATATATCCTCATACCATAGCGGGATTCATCACAAAAACACAAAACGCTATTTCGGTGCTCACGAGCCCATTGTTAACAGGCTCTGCGATCGCGGGGCTCAAAAGGTGGCACACGTAATGGCTTTCGGGAACGGAGATTGACTTCATGCAAGCGCTTTCTTATGGTTTTATTACTTATTAATATCCCTGAAGAGCTTTCAAGCCTCGTAACCAACATCACCGCGATCATTGTACGATTTCGTCGAGCAATAATTTGTATGTAACGATCTTGTCTGCGTGTGGTGCTGCGAGCTCGCCCTCCATGTCGCTATGTCATGCTGCCAGTGATGCAGTAATGTGTCTATAAGTCAAAGACATTAAATTATCTATCTTAAATCTCTTTGATAAAAGTCGAATTCTAACACTCTGCGTAGTGCCCTAAGCGATTGCCACAGCACGTTGCCGAGAACAAACTTCCAACATTCCTACGGCTCTGATTATTTCATCTGCAGGATTAATAGAGGATCGCCTTTTGACCAAAATTCAAAAACTATTCAAATGACGAAATTTACTAAAAAAATATCCATAGGAGTAACAAAAAATATAATTAAAAAACCAGATTTTTTCTAACTAGTAAAAACGTGCTTGATCCCTAGACAATAATCATGTGTCAACTAGGAAGAGTTTCAAAGTTAAGTGAAGGTTCAAACCTTCAGTGGGGTTTGAACCTTCACTCAAACTGAACTTCAAACCCGTGACAGTTCTCAATTCGTTCTGTAACGAATTGAGAACTGTCACAAGGGTTTGAAGTTGACAGTGACATACAAATATAACCTATCGTAGAAATTATTGCGATTGCAGGTTTCGCAGACTTTACGAACTAAAAATACAATTTATAATCGATTTAGTAACACAAGTAAAGTTTAAATATCATGTCAGCAGCTAAAAGAGTGCAGGTAAAAAACTTTCACCATCTTTTAAGCCAACATTTGCTATTATTCCAGCGATAAACAATTATTTCCTGGGGATAACATAACCTAATCTATTACAAACAAAATTATTTTCAGCAATGGGCCACTTTTGCTCGTACTTGGCATGTGTTTGACTGCAAATGGCAAGATCCTTACGAATCTGCTAATGTTATAAAGAAATATCTGATGGGTTTACATAAACCTATTTATCATCCTATGAACGATTGTGGGGATGTTGTGGTGTGTATCAATAGCCGAGATATCGCGTTGAGAGGCGACGAGTGGCGTAAGAGAGCCTATTTCCACCATACTGGGTACCCTGGTGGAGCTTCATGGACATTAGCTTGGGAGCTACATAACAAGAATCCCACTATGGTAAGCAAAAATAACTTAATCATCTTCATAAAGTACCTATAGTAAGAGACTTGGTTCAATATGCTTAAAAATGGTTAAATGCTTTGACTACAAGAGTCAGATAACTTTTTGCCATTTTCTATCCTGCCTAGAAATAGAACTTCACTTTAGACACACTTTACTTTAATAGTGCCTAATCAATTCCTTGATTTCACTGTACAAATGCAGCTGATAGTATTTTCTTTTTATTCCACCATGATGTCTGGAGTGACGCAGTAGTGGCCCAGTGATAACGGCTGTGACTTGTGAGTTGTAGGTTGTACATTCAAACCCAGATAGGCTGATCCTAAAACGGTGAAGGAAAATATTGTGAGGAAACGAGGAGAGAAAAATAGTTAGAATTTGTTGAAGATTTTTTCATAAATACCTTCATTTCCTTTATAGATCATCAAAAAAGCAGTATACAGAGCAATGAAAGGCAATCTCCAAAGACGTCACACTATGGAGCGACTCTTCATATATCCTGGTGAAGAGGTGCCCGAGGATGTGCTGCAAAATGTTACCAATCAGATCCGTCAGATACGCCAAGTACCAACGAGGCTTGATAAGATACCTGAAGATGTAACAAAGACCTATCCTAAAGTTATGGATTACCCTGAAGACTATGTGCTGAAATAAACTGTTCTAGATGTTATGTAAATATAAGTAGATAAGATTAGATTGTTAATAAATAAATGAGGATGAATGAGTTGCCTCTATCTTTAAAACATTTGTAAAAGCAACATAACATTGCATATAATGTAACGCTGTATTTCCTGAAAGAGTAAGCAGAACTAACTGCATAGTACGCCCACAATTCGCAAGTTATATTTAAGTCCCATATAATGGGGTGAGCGGTGAGCCTATTGGCAACTACTGTAATTGTGGCATTAATATCTTACATTTTGAATGCAAATAAAGTATATAATCTTCGTCTATGGGCGTTTGCCCAGCGATATCGGTTTCGAGCTACGTGTCGCGTTACAGATGGTGGGTATTCAACCTGTTAGAAGAGGAATGGACCCAGTATTGAACCCTGTAGTGCTCCACTTGCACTAGAAAATTCTTACTGGTTATCAGTATTCAGACGTAAACTGTATGAACTAACACTGAAGAACCGTCAAGGCGTCGGGCTGCATTTAAAGATATTTGATTTTATGATGAGGAAATTGGTAGCCACCAAGTGTTATTTTTGTACCTAGTAACAATACAAGTCTGCTTAGCTAAACTAACTTTAGTTACTTTGAAAAAACAAAAAATGTACTTAATTAAGGGCTGATTTTTCAATCATCTGATAACTTTATTCGAGGAATAATTTTGAAATTTTGACAGTTATTTCATACAAAAACTGTCAAACTCAATTTTATTCCTCGAATAAAAGCTATCTGGCGATGGAAAAATCAACCATTAATTTAATACAACAGCAATGTTATGTTTGAGTGTTATGACTACACAATTAATATGTTAGGCGCTTTATAGTCTAAGCGCGCTCTAGCCTTCATCTATTTGGGTAAGGGGACTAACCACACTTATTCAGCTCTGTTCAGCCTTTGTCCATAGAAAACAACGATTTTGTATGGAATGCGTACGCATCAGTTCAGCTTTACGAATGCGTACGCATTCCATACAAAATCGTTGTTTACTCGCCGTAGTCATCGAATAATATAAATCATAAAGCAAAAAAAGACTTAGCCAGCCTAACATATAATAATAAAGATTAATGATTATGATTATATTGGGTTTGCATTATTTCAATCCATACAAAGATTGGCATCGCTGTACAAAACACACCTGGGCCAGAGTGTAGCCTACTAGAATTATCTACAAGTAATCAGTGCTCTAAGTTATCAATTATGTCGCTATATTAAATTTTGGTTTTTCCATGTAGGTAGTTAATTTAATTCTTATAACTAGGATTTTATTAATTAACGGCTTATCTTATCAAACACCTAAGCCAAAATCAGGGGTATTTCCTGTTGCTGTCTTGTAAACAAGGTGTAGGTAGATCTAATCCTGTCATTTTAGTAGTCTTCGTCGTTTTAGTCGTATAGGTTGTTTATTTTTCCATACTTAATTTGCGTCGATCGCATGCAAGTATTTTTCGCTCTTATTACGTAAATATAAAGCTCTTTCTGACTGGCTCAAGCCGATTTCGCGTCTGTAAGTTTTATTTATTTCATCTTACATCTATCTTTAAAGGTTTCGCCTGTCCTAACTTTATCCAAATGTGTCCCATATGGTACTCCCATACATCTCCTAAAATTGTTTGTCCGAAAATCATTATCCATAACACGTTTGCTATACTTACTCGTAAACTTCAGTAACCATAATGTTCAAAAATTCTTAATTTTGTTTTACATAATTATCTTTACTTCTAAAACTATTCTGTCATAATATCGAGTAGGTACTACTTATAATAATTTAATCTCCTAATTTTGCATGAAATAAAGTCATACCTATGTCTTAAGTATTGTATTATTCGGAATGTTCATTTATAATAAAATTGTTAGCCCTAAAACATTTGCTAAAAATTAGGTTTTAGTGACAGAAACGAATCGCTGTAAACCCGACTCCACGCAGTCTTGTCTGCCCCCTATGGTCTGCCCTACCCCTAGAGTGTAATATAGAATCGCGTAGGCGCGTGGGGGCGCGGCGGCCCCACGCGGCGCTTGCTAATCGTCGCAGACGGCTTTCACTCACCACCGCGGCAGCCTCCTGCTCCTCAGCTCGCGGGCCGCCTCGCCCCTACGCGCCGGAGCCGTGACAGAAACCATGCCTGCTGCATGTTACATACTCACTTGCTGCATGCTTGCTTGCATGCTGCATGCTTGCTGCCGGAGCCGTGACAAAATCCATATTGCTTTTGCATCTTTACTAATATTTATGTATTTTATGAGTTCGATTTGGTAAAATAATAAACAATTGTAATACAAAATCAGATAATTTTTAATTACATTTTTTTAATATAAACGTAGATACATTTTGTAGTCGTAATTATAAGGTTACAATGCCTAGTTTCAATTTGTGTATCACTTTGTAGGTATACGCGTTGTTTTAAATTTTGTATTGCAGGTAAATGTAGAAGTGATGTTGACGCTACACAATTACTTATTAATTCACTCCGTCTTTTTCTAACATCTGTCTTGGTCTCCTCTTTAATTTTGTGTATAGCCTCAGAAATTGGTTTCCATAATGCGTCTGGTTCGTGATTGTGTTCCATCATACATTTATTTAACAGCGTATGTACTACACCATTGTCCTCTGAAGTAGGTAATCACTCGTACATTCCACTTATATTGTTTATCTTTGTAGTTTTCACGCGCCCAGTAATATTTTTCCTTGTAGAATCGATTTTTGTCGTAAGTAAAGCCGGCACAATTTAATTTTATGCCACCCTTGTTTGTCCTTAAAACTTTAAAGTTCACGTTGCTGCATTTTCAATAATTATTTTTGATATGAGTATATTTTTAAAACAAAAACGTATTCATCCTGCTACTTCAAAAAAAACTACACAACGAGTGAACTATCTCAAAAGAAGTCGGTAGAAGAAAAAAATATTGCCCACTGTCATACAGGGTGATTTTTTAAAGACCAGCCAAATTTAAGGATGTGGTACAGACCATCAAACTGAACAACTTTCTCCATGGGACCAACATCGTAATCGCGAAAATTTTATCAACTGTCCCATAGAAAACTTCAATACCTACTCGACCTAAATGTATGGGACGGCTGAATTTTTATTCGCGATTACGATGTTGGTCCCATGGAGAAAGTTGTTCAGTTTGATGGTCTGTACCATATCCTTAAATTTGGCTGGTCTTTAAAAAATCACCCTGTATAACTCGTATCTACGTAACGCCTGAGAGAAGTTCATAGCAAAAGCTTAGTAATAAATATTTGTTTTAAAAACATTATTAGGATAAATAAACATTATGTAATTTGATTTTAGGACTTATACTTAACTTTTATTGTTATTTAAGTATTTTGTATATTATTGATTGTAATATTTATGACAAATAAATATTACAATACATATTGTATTTAGGGATTTCAATTTTATGGCATGTGATATTATGTGACATTAAGTTCGGGCAAGTTATCATTCGGACACATGATAATTAGGACAAAAAAAATTATGGCACTTTAGATTATGGATAAACAAGTTAGGTAACCGAATAGAGAACCATCCCTTCCTTATACGTCAGTTGCTTCCCCAACAAATTATTTTGTCAGTCTCCATAAAGCCAGTTGAATGAATCAAGGGAACGCAAATAACAAGTAGGTATTGTTTGGTATTTTTATTGTTTTATTGCAGCCCTGATAAATTATAAATTCATTGTGATATAAAAATATTTAATTTGTGAGATTATGTGTAGAAAGAGAGAAAATCAAGATTGTGACACTTAAACATAATTACGTCAGACGAAGGTTTATTTTACAAATTAACGCAACATGGCGTTATCGTAGATCTTGCCGGGGTATCTGGGGAAGTAATTGTCGGCAATTGGTGCTACATCTACGACTTTCACAGCGGAAACCTCCTCAACAACATCGGCGGCAGCGGCTACAACGTTTTCTGCATTGTCGACGAAGTGTACAGCCTCGGGAATAATCTCCACTACGTTAACTTTTTCCTCGGCGACTTCGCTGTTTTCAATGTTCTCAGCGACATCGACGAAGTTGACAGCATCAGCGGGAATCTCCTCAGCAGCGGGAGCGGCGACTTCGCTGTATTCAATGTTCTCAGCGACATCGACGAAGTTGACAGCATCAGCGGGAATCTCCTCAGCAGCGGGAGCGGCGACTTCCTCCTCGGCGACTTCGCTGTATTCAATGTTCTCAGCGACATCAACGAAGTTGACAGCATCAGCGGAAATCTCTTCAGCAGCGGGGGCGGCGACTTCCTCGTCGGCGACTTCGCTGTATTCGATATTCTCAGCGATATCTACAAAGTTGACAGCATCAGCGGGGATGTCCTCGGCAGCGGGGGCGGCGACTTCCTCCTCGGCGACTTCACTGTATTCAATATTTTCGGCAACATCGACAAAGTTCACAGCATCAGCGAGGATCTCCTCAAGAGCGGGAGCGGCGACTTCCTCATCAGCGACTTCGCTGTATTCAACGTTTTCAGCGACTTCAACGAAGTTGACAGCGTCAGCGGGAATGTCCTCATCAGCGGGGTCTACAACTTCCTCTGCAGCGACATGGTCCTGATAGTATTCAATGAATTCCACGACATGAACGACGTCCTCACCAGCAGGGATCTGCTCCTCCGCTAGTCTTAGGGCATCAATAATCTCCTGGGGGACGAACAGAGGCTTGATGGCCACAGGCTCGATCATAGGCATGTACGGCACATCTTCGAGTTCGGGCAGGGGAGCCTCGGGCATTACGATAGGCTGAACCAGTGGGGAGGCTAAAGCCACGGAGGCGAGCGCTAGTACGATGAAGAGCTTCATATTTGCTGAAAACAGAAAACAAAAACTCAAAATCTATCGGCTTGATCAACTACATAAGATAGCTCTTTGTTATAGTTCTTTTAGTCTAGATTGTGAAACGGATTAACGTGTCGTAAGTTCTCGAAACACAAAAAATCTTATCTATTGGCAAATAGGGCAGTGTTTTATGATTAATTGAATTAGATAGCCAAGACAAAGTGACTAGATTTTGAAATCACATAGTGATAACACATTTTCCATAACTATCTACAGTTAGACGACTAGCTAGTGCGACAAATTATTTTTAAGACTAGAATAAAAAATTTGGATAGATAAAATAAACACGGAGAGAGAAGAGCGTTGTATACTTTTGTAATGCTTTGTCACTTCACGTGATTTTTGACTAGAGCGAGGCACCTTCGGGTCCTTAAGAGACGTCCTCACGACGCCACTCTATTGTATATTTTTGGTAGCCGACGTTAGGCGGTACAGTTTAAAGTCTAAAGGTATCACGGAACCAGGAACTGGTTCAGGCCTATGTGTCGCTGTAGGGTTATTCGGAGTCGAACCGGATGCACCCCACACTTTAAAATTAGTATTAGTTTTTTTTTTAGAGAATTATTTAAAAATCAAGCACAGACAGCCGAAGAAATCACTTGCATAATCACTTAGATTTATCTACTCATTTATCAAGACATTTGGCTTATGTCTATGCTGAAAACAATTCACAACATGTATAAATTTAAAAAAAAATGCCGAAAACTCACCTGTTCGTTATATCTTCCAACAAATAAACTGTTCTTAATTAAATTTACTTTTTTATATATAGGTATCTAGTTGTGCTTATCCTAATCTTACGATAAGTCTACATATCAGGTAAATCTGATTTGTCCACGTATTTTGATTTTGTTTAATTAATGCCTTATTGATACCTATATAATGACCAAACCTAGCAGGAAGGTATATTAAGTAGTCAGACAATTTATTATCTTTGCAAAACAATACAGTATATTTATCGTACCATCATCTTTGGAGAAGTTTTCCTTAAAGGTTTGTCACTATATATTTTCTAATTTTGTTTTCCGTGTAGGATAGCAACATTTGAATTCGACAAATATTATACCAACTAAACTCTTGATCTAACTCAACCTCTTTGAGCTAAATATCGCTATGCTGTATGCTGCAAAAGAAAATATTGTTACGAGTCGAGTCGACCTGCCAGCAGCGTATGACACGTTCACCATGTAAAAAACTGTTGTTTCAAGTAAACTACCTCACTTTCGACTCTATGCGCATAAATACCTAAATTAATTAATTAATTGCTTGTTTCGAGTCAATCGGAACGAAGACAATGTGGATGGCTTGACAGAAAAATGGGCTTCCTCAGGAAAGTATAAGTATAAAATGGGCTCCTATACTCATCAACTATGAACAGCGTTTCATTAGGCCGACCACCTAGCATGAAAATGCTATAGAAGAAGACATTCTGGAAATGCATGCTTATTACCTACCACGACGAAATGCCGCCCGGCCGATCCCCTCTGGTGTATCCTTATTCACAATCTTCCTGGAAACAGGAGTATTGGTATCCTACAGTGTTCATATTCATTAATGCTTGTACCTGCCTTCATGAGAGTACGAACATTAACGTTTAAACAGAGACTCAATTCTTCATCATTCACATGCCCTTACATTAATTCCATACTTCTCTATTAGTCGTCACCTCCTTTCTAGCGAAATCATCTTTCACACAGTCACTCAATGAATGATTGCAGCAAGGCTTGGCTACCAAAGTCGTACCCTGGCAGTACCTAGTGTTCAGGGTGCAACGGACGAACTAAGGGTCCGTTTGCTAATAAAGACGTAGGTAGCCAAATCTGACAAGCGTGATGATTGAGAGGATCATTTATTCAAGCTGTTGAGTCGTCATTGGCTCTCAGAAGAGAAAGTAGCCCGTACTTTCTCTTGTATTTTGGATGATGTATTTTACCTATTTTTTTTTGTTTTCTTTCGCTGCAAAAACTCATTCACAGATTACAACTTATTTTTTATTTATAACAGCAATCAGCTTATCCATTACTGATTTATCATTATTTTTGTCCAGAGATTATTTATTCACGCGTTAAGTAGATTACGGGTTATAATACCTGCTTTAATCAGTTACCCAGGTAAATTGCAAACATTACTCATTCAGTTCTAATCTATAGTAATATTACAAAGAGGTAAAATTTGTTTGTTTGTATGTATGTAGGGGGTAATCTATGGAACCACCAGTTAGATTTTAAAACAATCTTATTGCAATTGATAGCCTAATTCTTGAGAAAGGTTATAGGCTATTTAACATCACGCATCGTCCCTTAGAAGCCGAGCAAAACGAAAAAAAGTCGGAAAGAACACTCGAACAAGTGAAAACGAAGTAGTAGCACGGGCGAGCGATGGGATGCGACTATGCGACGAGATGAATCGAAATTTCACGCGGACGAAGTCGTGGGCAGAAGCTAGTTGATTAAATAAATTGGCGAATCCAAAACCATCTTCATCGAATATAGTATAATCCCTCGTTTTTGTTTCCACGAATTCATATCTATCACTGAATTAACTCATATTTTCTATGATTCAGGTATCGGACGCTATTTACATAAGATATTTGAATTGCAGCGATACCTACATACACTTAAAAAGTGGATAAGCTTTCTATTGTCTATTTGGCATCAATGAAAGTAAAAATAACGACAAAGCTTACATCGCTACTTGCACCACCTTTTTCCTGCAGCAAACTTTCCTTCACTACCTCTATTGAAAGCACTTGAGTCTTTAAATTACTTATAAGTGCTTTCAGCAAGAACTTCTGCCCTCCATAGCTGCGTTGAGTGGCGGCGGAAAAATGTTCTCCGTTCTCAATATAGCCTGATTATGCTTATGCAGGAAAAACAAAGTCGCAAATCGATATAGGTATTGATATATAATATTTATTTATTATTTATATTATAGTCAACAACCTTTTCCTGTTCCCACTGCTGGGACATATGCCTCCTCTGTGAGAGGCCGTAATCCACCACGCGGGCCCAGTGCGTGTTGGTAGATGCCACATGTCTTCGAATTTTAGTTTCTAGGACATGCCGGTTCCTTCACCGTTTTTGCTGCATCATACAAAGTGAAGCGTCTGTCTGGGTTCGAACCCACGACGTACAACTCGCAAGCCGGGGCCTTTATCACTGGGCCACATCTTCTCTCGATCACTATTACAAACTAAAATGTCAATAACTGAGTTAGGTACTTATTTTTTTTGCGAATAACTTTGGGATAAAAGGGAATAACGCAATCGCATTGAAATTGAACCCAACATTATATACTTTATTCATAATTATTCATCTCTTCCATTACACCAAATTACCACTAAAATATATTTGGCAATATAAAAAATAAGGAATACATTAGACTCGAATTTTTATTCAATCATACTACCTAATATTCATATCTAAGGTATATATTGTGTTACGGTCAGAGTAATGAATTCGGACAGATGGAAACTTACACGTTACAATTATAAAACTACAACATAGCTATAACGTAATAATAATACCGGCAAACGTCGGTATTACACAACAAAACATTTCTGAAACATTCTAATCGTACTTTTAACTAATATTATAAAATCTCCAATTTAATACTTTGACTGTAACATACGCTTATCCATTCTTTTGGAATACAATTCTAATATGCAATATCTAGTATTCTTACATTTAAGATAAAAAAAACAAATGACTATATAAAAATATACAATGATGATAACAAATTCTTAAGAATAGTTTTATGCGAAATTAAAATGACGAAGCGATGAGCGGGGGCTTGCGATGAAACTATACCTTTACCATAGAGAAGAGGACTATGACTTTAGAAGAAAATAAACTCCATAGGCCTTATTGTAAAACAAGGTTTCACTTTAGACCCAGGTTTAAACGATCGAGCCATTTTAAAACTTCGAACTATAACCCGACAAAGTTAAATAAAAAAATAAAATAAAATAAATAAATAAAAATAAAAATGTATTTATTTCAGTAAATCTAAAGTGTGTGTGTGTGTGTGTGTGTGTGTGTGTGTGTGTGTGTAAAGTTAAAGTTCTAATTACAAAAACTGACGTTAAACCTTTGTCTAAGTTGTCAATTTTGCATTAAGAACTTTACTTTTGTCGGAATAAAGTTCAAAATACATTAACTGGCTCGATGGTTTAGTCTAGGTATAAAGTTAGAACTCGTTTTGTAATAAGACGGTATAGTATAGTATAACACAATAATAGATGTTGTGTATAGACTCGAGACATGAAATGAACGTGAAAATTAATAAAATCTGTATATTAAGTATCTTGACTTTATTTATCATAAAAATAGCAATAAACTATCGGAAGAGAGGTAGTTAAAAGTGCCAGATACAGTGCGACAAAAAATATACAGTTTAAATTCTCCTAAAATCCATAGTTTTTTATACCTTTAATTTTATAATAGGTCCATCGCAAGTAATAATAGCAAATATCTAAATTATAATTTCGTACACAAATGAACGTTTCCTTAAAGGTAATGCCGACAGAAAATATTAAGGAATACATCACATTTCATCTATATCGTAATATATTAAATAAATTGAAGCCTGTCTGAACGTGTGCGCAGCAAGCAAATGCAGATTGTTCATTGGATCAGAAGGTTACGGGTTCAAATCACGCCGGGGTCACCAGTATAGAGGTATGAGGAACAGGGTGTGAAGTTCACTCATCCTCCATAGAAAAGGGAGGATCCTCCGACCAGACTGGTGTTGTGTCTGGAGGGCAACTGCCCGATGAATCATTTAGGGCTGTTGTATATATGCTAGTTGCGTGGTAAACTCTGCTTGCGAGATGCAGGATTTTGCGTGACAGTGACAGTCAGTATGACACGTAGTTCACTTGTGGCGTTGTAGATACCGCTACTGACCTGTATTAGGACGATACTCAAGCGCAGATCACGGCTAGACCATAGATTTAAGGTCATTAGATTGATCTAGTGTTCATAATCTCAGATAATTTACATTCCATCGCCACTTAATCAGTTATCCACTTTAGTGAAATACATTTTAAGTTGATTTTTGAGTGACCTTTTGTAACAAAAAGATCCTAATAAGTTTTTGGTTGCAATGGAATTTTAACTTTGTTAAGTATAACATTCAGTTTGTTGTTCCATAACTTGAAAATGATCTTAAATTCTTCATTCAAATATGTATAAAGTTTTAGTATCGTTCTGAAATACGGACTTTAGTTTGATAAAAAATATTATGGTTGTAATGATAAGAAAACAAGATAATATTAAAATTGATTGTGTTTCTTGGGATTATCTTAAGTATCTTGATTTTAATCTGTTATCAATTCATGAATGCCTGTGGTTGGTTAGTTTGGTCGACCAATCAAAGAAAAAGTTCGAGTCGAGGCGTCTACTAGTGTCTATCAATTTAATTAAACTGATATAGCGACATGTGCTTAAGATTGGCCAGCACCCTGGCCGTCACCCATCATTTAAAATAAAACCATTTTTTCTAAAAATACGGTACAATGCACCTGAGAGGTAATATCAGGGTATCCAAAAAAAGTTGATGCAAAATTATAAATTGGTCTATGTACGAGTAGGTATACTACACTAGGTATACCACTAATAATAAATAATACATTTATTAATTGCCATAAAAACAGGTTACAGAAAAATGTAAGACCTAGCTCTGACGCCAGTCAAAGCTAGGTTAGAGTACTTATATTTCAGGAGCAAAAACAAAAAGGTGCTCACTGTTACGAAAGACAAAAATGACCCATACTTGGCTTTACTATGGTTTATCAGGGTACTGCCTATTCACAAAGAGATGTAAATTAGTGTTAATAAAAATAAAAATACTGGTGACATTAGTCTCTAAAACCTACAGGAACATAATTCGAGACAATTATTATTATTCCACAGTCCAGGCTTCAATTTCCACTAAACAAGTAAATGTATACATTTTACTTCATTATTCATATAAAAACGTAGAGATCAATTTGATGAACAAACGTTTTATTGGACCTTTGAAAATCATCGTGTCTAGCGCGGACTGCGGCGTGCAATCTAAATTGAACTGTAATAAATTGAAATAAGTCTTACATTTGTTTATATTATAAATACACGGTTTAGATCACATGGGCGCATGATACTTGAAAACAATTAAATTTTTATCAATGTCAAAAGTATCAAATGCGCATGTCAAATCAAGTAACGTTAGTAAATGAATTAAAAATGCCGATATAATGCAAATAAAATAAAAAAAACTTGTTTATTTAAAACTATAGAAACAATTTGGAATGTATTTTTTTTTATTTGGCATTAAAATTCCGCTTACTTTAATCAGAAATTACTTATCCATCTACCAGATGACATTATTTATGATTTACACTAGATTTAGGTTCATTTACAATATCGACTTGATCGATGTTTTACGAAAACGATTCTTGTCAAACTATAACGTTATAAAATACAAATTTAAACCTAAAATCAATTACACTTTTAGGATTTAATATAATCTATACATATATGTAGATATTTATAGTATTATGTTATCTATAAAATTAGAAAAAAGAAAAATATTTAAAATCTTCAAAGCTCTAGAAACCACTGTGATGGTCAGAATTTAATTTTAGCTACATTATTGACAGGGTCATTAAATTTACACAAAGGGCTTTGAAGGTTCGTGGCATCTATCTTTCCGCCATTTTGATTTTTAGTTCTATTATTTTTTCTGTTAACATTGATGTCAGCTATCGATTTATATACGATCCATGCGCAGTCGCCATTTTGAAAAAAAAAAAAAAAAAAATGGCGGACAGGTAGGTGTGCCAGGCTCCATATAAAAATCTTCAATCCCATTTTAAATCATTGAAAAAAAACAACGTTATCTCTAGAGAGAAATCTTGACTTTACTCATCGCAATAATGGTCTCTACAAGCAGACGATTACTGTGTGCGTTTGATCTCGAAAACCACTGAGCAAACATCAATACACATTCCACCAAAAATCGAGAATACAAATGAAACTATTGGTGTACCTATTTATTTAACTATTGCAAAGCTGCTAGCTCTCATATTTAAAACAAGACATATTTTTTACACTCTCGGAGTAACATGAAACTTTTTATGAAATAAATAGAGTGCTTATATGCAATATCCTTTATTAATGTCTACTTGCCTTACTTCAAAGGCGCATGCGGGGCTACTACCAATAAACACCACATCATAAGGCTTACCGAAAATATACAAACACAAATTGCAGTCGTCATAATTATAAACACTCATTTATTTCAACTGGTTTCTATACTTAAAATCCTCATAATCCCCGTATTCATGAAAAACAAAAGTTGCACAACATTGTTTTAGCAACATGACTTGAAACATGTTGCTGGCAACATAACATCACGCCTGTATCTCCATGAAGGGTAAGGCAGAGATATCTATAGAACACCCAAATTTGGTCGGTTATGCTGGCAACATTGCATACAAAATACGTTTAGTTTGCGTTTCCAGACACACAAATTCATGTTGCGAAACTTTTGTTTAATGGATAATAGGACTGTGTTCACTGTATGGAAGATAGTAATGCAATTCATTTACTAACGTTAAGCGACGGGTCGCTGGAGCATCACGGGGAGGGCTCGCGCGGTCGCCGTCACTCCGCGACTCATTTGATGGCTCGAGCTTCTGGCAGGAACGCGTCCCAGTAGCGGATTGCCTGTAAAAAATACGAATTAATACTAATCCGTTAAAATAAAAACATCCATTCAGGATTCGTAGGAGGAACATCTAGCGCAATAGTCACTGTTATCGCGTTGACAAGTGTTGTATTACAGAGCTAGACAAGGCCAAACGAAGCTATCGATCAATATTTAAATGAATATATGCGCCAGTTAATTTAATCGACTTTGTATGTGACCGTATTTGCGGCTCTAAGAAGAATAAGAATAATATATTATGCCAGAAACAGGGTTACAGGGTGTTACGTTACATTATACGTTGTAGAAGTTCAGCATGTCTCACCGTATAATCGGTATGCAAAATTGATTCATTTACAATTGATACAATTTAAAATTTCATTATTATTATTCACATGTCATTAATTAATTTAGCAATATTATAAAAACAATAAGTCATTTCTAAATACAAAAATTGATCCATATCCTCCAATACAAAAAAAAAATATATTATTTACATGTCATGAATTCGTCAATATTATAAAAATATTTTTCAATAAGCCATATTTTTTAATATATGTATGTCTTAAACGCTTTAGGGGCAATTCACGAATAGATTTTGGTATTTTATAAAAAATTTGGATTGTTGAGTGTCCACAGTTTTTTTTTATAAACGTTGCCATCAACGTAAATCAATGTAGATTAATATATTTTGTTACACGTAATGACTTAGGGCTTTGTGTGACTTTAATATGTATTAATTCGTGTGTTAGCACATAATGTATGTATGATGATTCATATCCTCATACCACAGAGTATTTATGATACTTCCTACTAATATTATAAACGCGAAAGTTTGTATGTATGGATGGATGTTACTCTTTCACGCAAAAACGACTGAAGGGATTTGGATGAAATTTGGCACACATATAGTTTATAACCAGGATTAACACATAGAATACTTTTTATCCCGATATTCCCACGGGATCGAAACTTACGCGGGTGAAACCGTGGGGCGCAGCTAGTCAGCTCATAAACAGTAGGTATACACCTTTGCCTGATGCTTCATGTGTTCGTTGAGATAGCGCAGCAGTGCGACGCAGAGCTGATTGAGATGCAACTCGTCCCATCGTTCTAGCTATTTATAATCTTTACTATCCATGCTAATAATTAAATGCAATGGTAACTCTGTTATCTTTGCACGCTTAACGGTCCAACGGATTTCGATGATATTTGGCACACAGGTAGAACATGGCGTGGGTTATAATATGTTGTGTCTCGGTAGAACTTTCCCGAGGGATAATTTTCGAACTCCACGCGAGCGAAGATGCTGGTAAAAGCTTGTAATATATAGTGTGCCGATACCTGTGCCTGATGCTTCATGTGGTCGTCGAGATAGCGCAGCAGCGCGGCGCGGAGCTCCGTGAGGCGCAGCTCGTCCCACCGCTCCAGCTCCTTCTTTATGACGCGCGATATTGTGTCGAATTCCTGTTGGCCGCGCTCTACCTTCGCTTCCCACTGTGGACAATGTTATGTTACGTCAGTCGCCTGACATCATGGCTACTCTGAACATTGCTATATAATTTCGTGCAAATACTATTGAATTTAGCAACAAGTAATTTCCAGCATTATCACCTGCCTAGCCTTTTCCGGTTTTCACAACTATGTTGGGGCCGGCTTCCAGTCTAACCGGATGCAGCTGAATACCAGTATTTTACATGGAGCAACTGCCTATCTGACCTCCACAACCTTTTTATTAAGTAATACAATCTCTCCCCTTGGTAAGACTGTTTGTCAGACTTTCGGGCTTCTGACGACCCGTAATGACTGTCAAAGATCTACGAATGACAGCCGGGACCAACGGCTTACCGTGCTTTCCGAAGCACAGAGGAGTCTTATGGTATGTAAAGATGGTTACCCATCCACGGACCAACCGTGGCAAACGTAGCTTAAGCTAATCGATCCAACCGTGCGGCTGTTATTTATTAGCCACAAGCCCCTCAATAACAAGGACACAAATAACCGGACCGCAATAACTAGGATATAATTAACAAATTATAATGTTGGTTAAATACTTGAATCTCAGACGCATACCTCAATAATCTCATTAGCCGCTTGCTCGATCTTCTCGGGCCGGTTGGCGAGCTCGGCCTTCGCTTTGTTCTCTCTCCGCTTCGTCAGCTGCATCTGAGCGTGCTGCCAGTTTTGGAACACCTGATAACACATAGACAGGTCAGAACATGTTAGTCAATTGTATGTTGTCCAGTAAAGTATTATCAAATATTCGATGTCATTCCTAATTTGCAATTCTGATGCTAGATGCAAATTATTTTCGCTTTAGATTCCAACGTAACTTAAATTTAAAAAAACAATGGGATTTTTCCCATTTATTCGTTTATTTTTAGTAACATTTAGGAATTTTCGCAAGGTCTTTGCGACAGGTCGCACAAGTGACTCAGGATCAATTAGGTTGGTGGTGCAAGTGCCTATTCGTGCAAAAAACTTTTATCAAACAAAGATACACCAACAGTGTGTGTGGGTACATTTACAAATGCTTAGGGAAAGTTCATTTCGAGCCTAAAACTTATGATCGACCATTTTCATTCCAACATAAGAAAAAAAAAAAAACAATTACCTTGACTCTCTCATGGAACACGTCCTTGATAGCGCCGATGAGTCCAAGGTAGTCTTTAACATGTTCAGCTAACACGTAGAAGTCTGTGTTCGACTGCTCTAGTCTCAAATGTTCTATCTGTGAAATTAATAAATGGATGTAAGGAATATTAAAAAGTATGTATGCTTTTATGATTGGAAAAAACCGTAGAAAACGTATATATGGGGCGTTACAGTAAATTCGATGTCAGTACTACAGTTTCGAACCAGGTGTAAAAAGTAAGTAACTAGTAGTAAAACCAAGTTTGGCCAAGGCATTGTCGGGGGAGAAGTGGGCAAACCGTCAATATGACAGCTCAGCTTACTTTTTATTTAGAATATGATTTTCTTATTTTTCTTTTTTTGTCGGATTACAAATTCAAGATGGCGACCAAGTAAAGTTGCCAGTTATTTCTGCGTAGGGTCGTTCAAAGCTGTTGTTGCGTCCTGTGTGCGCAGGCTTAGCTCTATATGTGTGTGTTTGTTACCTTCTCATGTAAGTCGGCGGTGTGCGACAGTGCGCGGGACAGGGGCGCGTGCGGGTCCGCGCCGGACAGCGCGGCGCATGCGCGCGCCGCGTCGTGCGTGCGCAGGCTCAGCTCCCGTCTCTCCCCCGCTAGAGCCTCGCAAGCTCCGAACATGCGACGTAGGCACGCTTCTAGAGCTTCTATGCGTGTTGAACGCTCTTCGAACCACTGAGAATAAGAGTATTGACGTTGTAGATAGAATGCTCGCTCTTATTTGCACACCAAAATAAAACGGAAACAAATTAATTATACATGAACTGTGATAAAATTCGAGACCTGCATCTTAATTGCGTAACACTCTATCCATCTCTATCTGAATCATTTTGAAGGATATTGCTTATCCATTGCTTCATGTATTCGAAAAAATGTGTATGCTCAGTAACGTAAATAACGCAATTACCCCGTTGGGTGTGAAGTTTGACTCTAAGTTGCTTTTTGGTGCACACATTGAAATTGTTATTAATAAGTTTCGAAAGCACTTCGATTGATACTTTCAGTATGAGCTGATTTTAAAAAACGTACAAACGTATATAATTCTTTATTGTGCTTTAGACCGCAGCCATTTGTAATATGCCTCACAAGTGTGGCACCCTAATTATAATATTTATAGTTAGAATTGAGGGAATTCAAAAGCGGTTACTACGTTTCATACAGTACAAAATTAAGAAATATTAATATTCATCCTTTTTATTATATCTCTTCGCCTATCCCGCAATGTTGTTGTAGACGACACGGTTGGCGCAGTGATTGACTGCTGCCATGCGTGTCGTGGGTTCGATTCCCGCATTCCCGCACGGAACAAATATTTGTATGACCTACAAGTAGTTGTTCCGGGTCTGGCTGTTTGTGTATGTGAGTTTAAATGTTTGTAAATGCACCTACGATACAGGAGAAATTCCTAGTGAGGGGAAACGTTTTATAACAAAAAAAAAAAAAGGTTTGAAGACTAAGGTCTTCAACCAGTGCGTCCAGCCCGTTAAGAAAACGGATACGAATCTGAAGAATTCCTCATCCGTGCGAGCAGAAGGTTTAACAAATTGTCTATTGAACATGATTTGGATGTTTCATTACCTGTGTATTTCGGCTCAAGCATTCGTTGGTGAAAGGCTTCTTCACGAAAAAGTAACTGTATGCGTCTAAATGATTATTGGTTTGTATTATTTGATGGTGTAGAATTTTTATTTATGTTGTTGGTATTTGCTACCGACCTTTTTTCGTTTTTATTTTAGTGTTTATCCAGTAACTATAATTCATGTTCAATGTCTTGATCTAGTAACACCTAAATACAGTAGGTACGGGTTGCTAACCTTTAAGACAAGACGTGGATCTTTTATCGTCAAAGAATTCCAAAATTCAAGATTAACTCTAAAAAAATATTAGAAATAAGATTATAATATGAGTACTCAGGGAAGATTTGAAAGAAAAACTATAGATTTCAAATAAATTGGATACGTTACCGGGTCAGACTCGTCCATTCTGTACGTGATCTTGTTGACGGTCTCGCCGACCTTGTTGAACAGACGCAGCACTCCTGCGCCGCTTAGTGCTGAAGTACTCGTCGCCTTTGGCAGATCTGCTTCTGTTTAACCAAAATGTAATGTGAAATTGTGATTGCTAAAACCTACAAAACGCATGGCAGACAGACTGACCACTTTATTCATAAACGTTGCTTAAAGTTAAGTAGTGATTAGCAACTGTTTAACCATACATTTTTGACGTTTAAACGTCTCTTAACTTTAATCATTGTTTATAAATAAACCCCTAAATGTTTTCGCATCTGCACTGTGGAATTCCAAAGGTGGAATTGCATGTCAGCTCGATGAAAGGTTTCCGCAAATCATGGTTTCGAACCAGACTATTCAGTGGTGATTGAAACTCAAAAGAACAAATATTTTGTTCGCTCGCCGATCACGACCACACGAGAACATTTCAAAATGTTAGTTCCTTATTGCACGTTATACTCTATAATGAAAAGTAGACTAAAAAAAACATTTTCCAAAAAAAAAAAAACAACCGACTTTAAAAAAAGACACTACAAAGTGAAAAGTAATATATGTCGGAGTCATTCGTTTGACTGTTCGGAACGCTAGGGCCATCTCGTGGCGCTAGACAGAGTCTAACCTGAGTTGGTGGAGGTGGACGAGAGCGACAGCAACAAGAACGGTGTAAGCAAAGCTCTCGGGATCATCGAAACATTGGACATCGTACGAACAACATGTGCATAGAAACTGTCTGCGTTCCGTATCGTTGAGTTGGGTACCTACAGTGTGTGATTCGCTAGTGTGACTAACTTGTTCGTAAATTGTAATCTGATTTGAACTGCAAACTGTTATTCTATTGCGCTATAACCGACACTACCCATAGTACGCCCACAGTAATTAAAATATGCCTGATGTTAACGAGAGAAAGACATACCTTCTCCGACATATATTAAAATAAACATTTTCGCTGTTTGCCACCGACTGTTTTCTTTTTGAAGTCGGTTAATTATGTAAAGATGCGGTATTTTTTACCAGTAATTTTGGTTTAAAACCAAACAATTTGATGAAATTCTATGGGACCAATCTGAAAGTATATCTTTTCAAATATCAGTGTTTCAATTTTGAATTTTGCAAATCGGCTTATTAATAACGGAGTTCTGTCACGACGATTGTCTCTTATTCGCACAGTGTGCAAAGGCGAAAGGAACTTCGTTCCAACCGGGTGTTCTACGACACGTCTCGACTGTTTATAAGGCACTTTTGTAGGAAAAAGCTATTTTTTTTAATAACTGACTAAAAATTATACGCAGAATCATGGACTGAATCCATTTGCGCGACGATGTCCCTCCCATCCTGTGTATGTATATTCATAAAAATAGCTCGTGTTTTGCAGCATTGAAATACAAAACATATCATTATGGGGAAAAGTATGTTTTCTCTCTTTTCGACAAGTAGGTAAGTTGGAGACAAGACACTAATTTTACACAAACAAAAGTTGCACTGTCAACTTCACGTCCATGGTAACAGTTAGCTTTGACATCGACTTTGTTTCGTAGCAGTAAGAGGGATTATTGTAGTTCAAGTGTGACTCACCTGATTCAAGAAACTCCCTGAAGTCAGGGTCGATGCAGAGCACGGGGTGCTGCGCCACTCGGTTCAGAAAGCGCTCGAGCGCTGCACGACGTCTCTCCACAAAAATGGACTGTACGCTTCCAGCCGCTACGCTGCCGTTTGCGCTTTCCGTAGACGGTGTGGAGGTCATTTTTAGTTTAGTTGTGCCTAAAAGGGGAGTTAAAACCTTGAGTAATTTGTAACGGTATTGGTCGTCGATTGTGTTTATGCTTAGTGCCGATACTGCACTTATAATATTGCTACAATTAAGTGCTCATATATACGAGCGGCAACGGCAGAGGGAACTGCTGCCGCCGCCGACGCGCCGACTG
Organism: Apamea epomidion; assembly: GCA_947507525.1. NCBI lineage: Eukaryota > Metazoa > Arthropoda > Insecta > Lepidoptera > Noctuidae > Apamea > Apamea epomidion. The sequence goes on along the minus strand of OX382242.1, from coordinate 6,650,909 downwards.
CAACGTGCCGCTAGTGTTTATGAGCACTAAAACTATAAAAAAATAGAACTTTTTATTATGGATGTCAAAAAAAGCTCTTTATGTCCAGGTTCTATAATGCAACCTCGAGATCTTTAAGACAACCATAGCGGTCGGCGCTTATTCCACAAAAGCGTCTTCCTCAGTTTTACCTGGATAGCATTTTTTACGATACTATCTACATTTACAACTGCTATGTTCATCCCGTTGACAAATCGTCATCTACCTACCTACTATACTCTTCTCAGGCGCAGGCGGTATTATCCTTCCCGACCTCAGATACTTTTCGGTCAGCTTCTCATGTAGCCCGAGGAAGTCGCTAAACCTCCTTAGAACAGCGAAGTCATGCTTGCTGAAGATGGGCATGTTGGTTTTCGTGAGGACTCGATAGGCCACGTACGAACTCATTCCTTCGCCTATCTTTTGTGGTTCCGTTATTGTGATAATTATGTTGTTCGCGCGTTCTGTGGCTATCTGCGGAATAATAAAAATGGGTTCACTGTGTATCGGAGTGTATGTAGTCATAGTAGGACAATGTTATCTTTGTTGTGACGTCAGTTTGGGTCTGGCTTTGTAGTTCGATTCTATTTTTATTTAGAAAGATTGAATTAATATATTTATTTTGAGCTATACGTATCCTCCGCGCAGTTCTGGGTCACAGCTTTCTAGGTTCCGCGAGTGTTTTTTACGTTAGAGCATGCTTCGGAACGCTGACAGACTGATTAGACATTATTTACGAAAGAATATATGCAAACAATCATTTTCTCGTCATTGAGGGACACTGAAGCAGCAGCCAGAAGTTTGGATTTGTACCCGGTTGATAGCAATAAAATTGAGTATGATATAAATTAAATTGAGTATGATTGTTATTTTAAACAATCGTTATGTTAATATTTGTATGCTGTAATGGCAAAACATGGCGACCTATATAAATATGTATTGCAAGAACCCAATGTACCTACGTTTGACAAATAAAATTTTGATTCAGATTCTGAAAAAAATAGATTATGCCTTTACCTAAGCATGGTCTGGAAAGGCTTAGGTATGATACTGGGCCGGGTGGAAAGTGAAAAGCTCTGCGCTCAAGGCAGAGCACCGGCAAGATGGTTAGACGCGATCAAGAGGGTTGTTGGAGGCAGCATCTACTGAGCGGTCCACACTGCAGAAGATGGCAATAGGCTCGGGTGGCTGTAGGTCCTCCTCTGCCTAACCCTTCGGGGGATACAGACGACATGTTATGTATGGAGCCATAGGACCGATGGGTTCGGGAAGCCCTGCCTAGATACTAGAAACTAGAATGCAGCCTTCGCCGCCCGCTGCACGCAATGCTGTTTTCACGAAAGTGCTCAATAGTGACATAAATGGGACACGGCTGCATGGAATTCTATGTTTATTTCAGCCATATTTCTTTTCATCAAAAGCCTGTAGTAATTAAACACAGCCGTATGTTACAATGTATGTTTAATTTAATATTTTTTTACCAATAAGGTTAAACGATGTTTGTTATTAAAGTTTTGGTATTAATATGAACTTTGTCTTTATTACTTCGAACTTTTAAAACAACACTGCTATTTTTAAGCAGTGGCGGCTGAGTGGTGTGGGCCCCAACTTACGAGTTTCAGACTCATGACTTACATCGTGAGTCCGAAAACAGACGGGCACTTAACTTTGTGTATTTAATTTCATCACCCCAGTTCTCAAAACGGTGAAGGAAAACATCGTGAGGAAACCGGAATGTACTAGGACCAAAAATTCGAAGATATGTGACATCTGTCAACCCGCACTGGGCCCGCGTGGTACATTACAGCCCACTCCCTCTCGAAGAGAGGAGGCCTGTGTCCCAGCAGTGGGAACATTATAGGCTGATTATGTAAGAGCCTGTAGTAAATAAACACAGCCGTATGTTCCAACGAATGTTTCATTAAATAGGTTTTTACTAATAAGGATAAATTATGTTTGTCATATCAGTTTTGGTATTAATATGACCTTTATTTTTATTACTTGAACTTTTAAAACTACTCTTATGAAGCTGCTATTTGGATGTTATTGGGTTTTCCAAGAGGAATTTCTCGGTGGCAGCTCGAAGTCTGGATGCCTTGACCATTTAAAATTGCATGTAAATGGTTCAATTTAAATAAATGTTTTCGCTTCCTATTCATCATCATCATCATCTACAGCTACCAAAAATTCGAAGACATGTGACATCTACCAACCCGCACTGGGCCCGCGTGGTGGATTACGGCCCACTCTCTTTCACCGAGAGGAGGCCTGTGTCCCAGCAGTGGGAACATTATAGGCTGTTTATGATGATGTTTATAATCATTCACAGCCCGTCACCCACTACTGGCTGGCTGGTTTTGCCCGCGATGGCAACAATATCGTCGGTCAATCTCGCCGCCGGACGACCGACATCTCGTCTTCCAGTCCTTGGACGTTACATAAACATCACTTGCACAATATGAGTGTATATGTATACCTCTGCCTACTCCTTCAAACAATGCAAGCGTGATGTTATGTATGTTCCTCAAGTTTTATGATTAATGACAAATTAGTTTTACAATGTAATTACTTACATCTATAGCAACCTACTTTGCTAGCATTACAAGACAATCTATTCGTCGCGCATGGCTCGTTTTTCAGTCGGGTGGTGTCGTGTCTCGCCGCGGATTTAAAATCAGCTATCTATTAGCCGATTACTTCGATCGGTGACCTTGTGCGAGCGTGAGCATCGACGAGGCTTACCGATTTATTTGACGCGATTGAAGCCGTAGTAGAGAGTTAATTATGGTACCTACTTTTGTAAGGATTACCTGTCATTATGGTTGGTTGTTTGCACAATATTCTTGTAAACATCTCTAACTGACTTAAATATTGTTATTCGATTGGGCTCATGGCATGTTCACACATGTGACGTAAAATCGTCCTCCAGAGCGTATTTCTCAACGGAGACTAGCCTTCGGCGCGGGAGATATTATAATAGTGCACAAATGTGTGCACAGACATAGGAGCACTCTCTCACTCCCTCACCCTCATAATCCGATGGGACGGCACGCAATACGACACGACCGGAGTGAGATCAGGTGCAGGACCAATGGTTACTTATTGATGAGATATAATTAAGTTGAAGACACTCTTATTTATAAAGTTGTCATAGTTTAACTGGTGTACCTACCTACCTAATAAAAAAACATTTACTTGTTTAAGCAATCCTTTTTTACATGAAAATTGGCAAGATTGGGACAAGTAGTGTTTTAACCTAAGCAAGTATCAGCTTTTTAAAACAAAAATAATTACTTTGTAGTAAAGTTTTGTTTTTAAATTTTACCTCTTCCATGATTGGGCTGCTCAATGAAGTAGTGATAGACGGTGGCGCATCACTAATGCTGACCTTCTCTAGACCTTCACGGGCTCCATTCACCTCTGGGTCCAGACTGACTTCCTGTAATAGACAATAAATTGTTTAACTACTTAATAGATCTTCAATTTATAACAATGGCTAGCAGTTAAATGTGAATGCAGTCCAGTTTTTCTGAATAAAAATATTCCTTTCGAATAGACTAACCCTATTTTCCTAAATAGAGGCACTAAACCAGCGTCAGGCACTAGTTGTCTGGCATTTATAACTGGCGCAGTCGTGAGGCACACAATACTATTTTAAGTTTTTTCTGATTTTTTTTTTGTGTGATTCGGGTTAAATAAATTTAGTTTCTCTCTTCTTAAATGATAAGATGTTGTCTCCCTCTCACAGATGACAGAGAGGAGGCAGTGGGAACATTTACAGGCCCATTATGCTTGTTATTGTTAAGGTAGCAGACAAAGATAGATGGAAAAGTATGGGAACAAAATTTGCCCAGCAGAGGAACAGTATAATACACATGTTAAAAAAAAATTGTCTATTAGCAAGACAACAAATAGGTACCTAACTAAGTATATATTTGCATTCTTGTGGATATACATAATGGTGTTATGAAATTACCATAAACCTTATAAAATAAAACCTGTTTACTGGAACCACTTAAACTTTGCTTTAAAGCCGAGTAGAGCATTGAATAGCAGATGTTTTGTTTAACAAATAATAATTTAGTATGAGTTTCGAAATATAAACTTTGACAGTATTAGATTAAGGTACAAAATGATTTGTGAAAGCAGATGCCAGGTGTTAATGTTTTGTGTTAATAAAATATTATTAATATCTAAAGGTTGTGCACCAGGCAACTATGTCCTGTTGTCTTAAGTATTTGATAAATAATAAATGCACACTTTTGAAAAGTGTGTGATTCTGATTATATTGGGTTTTGTGATGTTGACAAACCTTAACAATTAAGGTACATAGTGAAACAGGGGGTTGAGAGGAGGGAGATTTCATATATTTTAGATAAAACCTAGATAAAAGAATAAGAGGTTGCTGCAAGAATTATGAGTTCAATGTAAGCTTTCTAACCCAAAGAATAAAACTAACAAAATCGATACTATTTTTTTTTTATTGCTGAATGAGATTACGCTGGACCTCTAATAACGCCTGATGGATGAGTTCTATGAAGGAACGAGTATGCCCAGAATGCCGTTACAAAAATTGCTCATGGTATGTTTCTACTATATGTCACAGTATGTAAGCTTAGTGGCTTATCTGTTTTATTAAAACCAAACCACAACATGTTTTATTCTTAAAATCTAATTTTTTATTAGTTGCTTGGAAAACAAAGCCCCCTCCAATTATTGTAAAAACCTGTTTACAATCTTAGAAGCTGTCAAAATTAATTAATAATTTTATTGCAGTGCAACAAAATTGCACCCACAAGTGACAATACGTAATACATTGTATGTTTGTCAAACTCTTGGCAGTGCAACCCGTTACTACTGTGGTAGCTGATTTATATTTTGACCACGGCATGGTACAATTTTCATCGTAGTTTGTGCCAATAGAAGAGAAAAGATCAACTCATTATTGAATCTACCCACATACTAAATGATTCACAGTGTTATATATTTTTTTTTTTTACTACAATTTCTTGAAAGTTTTCCATGTGTGCTGAAATAAAGCTATTTTAAGATGTTTTTGAATGTTGAGTTCTTTCACATGTTTACTACGTTTTATAAATAGCTAAATCAAAAGTCATTTATTCAAACTAGGCTGAGAGTCAGCACTTTTGAATTTCAAAATTATATGAGGCAGTTCCCTAAAACGCCCGCCCTTCACCACTTCCTAGTGCTTTAGCTGGGAAGAAGTGACGTAACAAACTCACCAGTAGTACAGCTGTCTATTCAGTCAGAACTTGATTTGATATAATGTCCAGTTTTGGCAATTCATAGAGGCGGCCAACAGTAGAAAATTTATTCATTGATCAAGTTATGCCGACTACAAGGAAAAGATTTGATATTTTTTAAATAATATTTGACTTTTTTACGCTATGTTGTAAGTTAAATGCAAATGTTTAAAACAACATAATCAGACATACATATTGATGCTAAGGATAACAGGCTTTATTTAAATGTTATGCAGGAAATGTTTAATTATATGTATATTAAATAGCAGTAAAATGATGACTAACACACATGCTACAAATAATATGAAGGTAAAGCAACAGATTAAATACAATACAGACTTTTATTACACTTGTGGCTTCTATTAGAATGATGACATTGAAATTAGCTATTGAAGAAAGAAATTGTAGTTCACAAGATTGTTTTTCACAAATACCTGCACAAATGTAAACACAGGATTAAATTCAAAAACCATAACAATTATTGAACTTTTACTATCTTCCAAAAACAAAATACTATTATTCTTGATACCTAAAAAAACAACTGAGAACAAACAGCTATCAGAAAGGTGACTAACAATGAAGATAATACAGAGAGTTTATACTTAGGCCCTTGATTCAGTAATTAAATTAACTTTCAAGGATGTTACAAAGAGAAATCAAGTTCTATAAAAGTCTGTATCTTGTGAAAAAGTCCTATTTAAGAAACTCATGTAAATTTTGGCTGAATGATGGTAATAGGCGGCAATTAACAGTAATAAAGGCAGCATCAGCAACAAGAGGTCGGTGGAATGTTGTAAATTCGTTTATTTCATATCATTCACAGGGGCGTCAACGATCTACCGGGCGCCGGGGGGCGGACGCGAACACAACAAGTTATTAAAAACAGGATTCCAATATGATACCTGGACCGCAGACGCGAAAAGATCTTCGTCATCCCTGTTATCATTGTTGATATCCACTGTGCTAAAGGGCGGCGTATCAGGCTCTTCCGACATGGTTAATTTGCTCTAAAAGTAGACACGACCGCAAATGACTGTACGAACAATATTAGCGTCTCATCAAATTTTTCCCGAAAACAGCGAGATAACTTTCCGATACCAAGGTTCGCTTGACAGAAATGAACAACCCCCTGTCTGTAATTATGTCTATAAATTAAATAGAATTTTAAACATGATTAAAATGACATTCTCAGTAAATCTGTATAGTAAGAAAGAGAAAAGAAAAGTTTAATGTTTAAAATACTGATGATTTTAGGACCATGGACCAGTCTCATGCGTCTTGTCAGATTTTTAGTGACGTATTCACTTCTGTTTACAAATTCAGCTACGACAAAGTAAAAAAATATATTTTAAATAAATTGTATTAATTTTGAATAAAGTATCTTACTGGATTACAGGAACTCTTCTCCTATATTTATCTCAACGAGGTTTTTAAAAAAAAAATTGAAGAAAGATAATCAATAAAACAAACTGCTAATCATGCCTTTGTAAACAACTGCGGAAACGCAACTCTTTTGCCTGTCAGCCTGTGCCTTTCTTTATCAGCTGTCAAATCGTCAATAGATCCACGAAATTGTTTTGTTGTGAAGGTAAAAAACATGTTTTTTCTCATTTATTGAGTGCTTACCTACATTCATTGAAGAGAATTACTGTTATCGTTTATTTATTTCTTTTTAGTCAATTGAAAGGTACGTTTGACGCTGTATTACATTGTTGTTTTGTGATTTTGTCGTAGATAGTGAAAGAAAATGAGTGGGTTGGATAAGAAGCCGAAGATCCCGCAGCCGCCGGCGCCTGCTGCTGCCACCGGCAACCTGCTGTCGAGTGTGGCTCCGCCGTCGCAGCTGCCTAACTTCGTGACTGCTAGCCCCGTAGTTCCAGCTGCCGAGGTATTTGACGTTTGTTTACAATTTCTAAAGCATATGCTTTGGGGCCAAATAATGTATTTGATGTGTAAGGACCGTTTTAAGAAGTGCAATAAAGAAGAAGGTGTTCTGTTTTCTCTTTGCTTGATAATCCTGTGCTAAAAAATATTACTTTCTTCCTAACAATATATCACGATTTTACTTTAATTGCAGATACCCCAAACATTAGTGGGTCAGTCTCTACCAGTCCCTGTGCCAGTTCAACCAATCATAGTCCAGGCTAGAGATGAACCTCCACCACAACTGGATAATTCTGAAAAATTCAGGTACTTTATATTTCATCATAAAATATAATAAAAAAAAAATTGCATAATATTTAATAACATAGGAATTAAAAGGCAACTAAGCTATTATCTAGTAAGCTTCCAATATGAATCCTATCGTAATTAATTGTGATCATAATCAGTATTTCCTGTATCCAGAATGACAAAGTAAAATTAAATTAATATTGAGTTTACGCATGTTATCAATTATATGTTTATTTATTATAATTTTGATTGTGACCTATTTTCTGGATATGTAAAATATTTTTTCAGAAATATTAAGTCATGCAAATAGCTGATTTCTTAAACTATTATAATATAATGAGTCATAACATCTAAACACACTTGAAATTATCATAATAATAGGTGCACAAACAAAGTCGTAAAATAATACAAGGAGGTAATTTCATATACATTGTTTATACAGAATTTTCAATGCTTTCCTTGACAAATAGTTTTGAAATAGATTTATATTATTTAAGTAAGAACATAATTGCAAGTAACCTTTTGCCGTGAGAGTACCTTCTACCTACATTAGAAAACAAAAAATTGTTGGTTCTGCAGTTTTATAAAATACTCCAATGCTAACGTTTTTCAGGATCATGTTAAAACAAACATGATCATGTTAACTGAAACAACTGTGTCGAGCATATTTATGCATAAGGAATCAAGTTTGTATATAATTACTTATTTTGTTAATTCCAGCCCCGCTATTCCTCTCAGTAAGGGGGAACCACTGATGTCCATCAGGTCCCCTGAAGACTCACAGGCTACACAGTCTCCAGAATCATTGCCCGACACATCAGAAATTGATAAACTGGGTGGGTTTTATTGAAAAAGCATTAAACAAAAAGTACAGATGCTAATATTAACAAAATGATGACTTTGTCAATACAATACAATACATACAACAACACAACATACATATACACACATAAATATACATACTAATTGTGCCCGCGACACCTTCGCATGAATGTCAGAAAACAAATTGAATATCATGGGTTTTAATTTTTTTGCATGGAACCCTAATTCTTTTTTTTGTTTAATAAAAGTAGCTTATATACACCTTATTACATCAACTATCTGCCAGTTAAAGTCCCGTCAAGATCGGGCCAGCCTTTTCGGAGATTAGCTGAAACAAACAGATGTAAGACAGACAAACATTTTGAAAATTGTTTTTTTTTTGTTATAGGTACCGTATATACTTTCATACAAATTTAGTAAAAACCTGTTATTTTGCCACTACAAAAGACACTTTTTGCCCAACAGTGAGAAAATGCGTTACAAAAATACCTGAGCTAGACAACATTCATACACTCATTTTTCATTACTCCAGATAAACTGAAAAGAATGTCTTCCATTGATGTTTGATTAGCAGTAAATATTACGGCTCTAATTAATACACTATTAATTAGACTGTTTTAATTGGCTCCTAAGAAAGTAAAAGCAGGAAGGTAAAATTGTCAAGGCAATGTAAACTATAACAAGTAAGACTTACGGATTTTTTCGCAAAATCAGAAAAAGTAATTCTTATCCAATTAATGTTTTTATGACTGTTTTTTATTTCTCTCAAAAGAGCTGATTTGTTCATTTCTTTGTTTCATTTTGAAGTGATTTTTAACTTTTCTGAAGACCAAAAAATATCAGGGATGAAGTAATGGACGAATGGATGATTGGTTCAAATTGGATATGAATTCTAATGAAGACATATAAGATGAATAATGAGGTGGTATTTTAAGTATACCTGTGGGCCACGTAGTTAAATAACAGCAGCCATATGGATTGTTCGAAGGTTAAGCTACGTTTGCCGCCGTCGGTTCGTGGATGGGTGACCATCCATTACATATCGAGACCTACCCTTGGCCCGGAAAGCACGTTAAGCCGTTGGTCCCGGCTGCCACTGTCATTCCCAGATCTTTGACAGTCGTAATGGGTAGTTAGAATCCCAAAAGTCTGCCAACCAGTCTTACCACTGGGATCGTTTTACCCAGTAACTGGGTTGTGGCTGTCGCTCCATGTAAAACACTGGTATTCAGCTGCATCCGGTTAGATTGGAAGCCGAACCCAACATAGTTGTGAAAAGACTAGGTAGATTGACTTTAAGTATAAACTTCTCAGAGATTGAAGTGATTACTCGGAAATTACAACATTGATATTCATCAAAGTGCAAAGTTCTTTTATTTTAATGAATAAATAGAAATAGCATAACACAAAACGTTAGCCAGCAGTCTACCTTAGTACTCCTACATTTTGCCAGTTGTCATTAGAAAATCTTAATGACCAGGAATCTTAATGACGGGATGATCTTAATGTCTTTTAATGACCAGGTGACATAATGCCAGGAAGTGGCATCTTCACATGGATGAAGGGCGCAGTCTCCACGGGGGGCATACTGTCGCGGGTGGCGGAGAAGGCGAAGAGCTCCGTAGACTCCATGATCACCACGCTTGATCCTCAGATGAAGGAGTACCTTAGTAAGTTTGTTTATAGGATTGCGATTTAGGCCTTATTTCGAATCATTCCACTTTGCTCCTCCGAGCCGCCCTACTGGTGGGGTAAAGTGGAATGCATAAAATTTTGCAGTGGAATCTGCCCCACTTACACAGACCTCTCAAAGAGAAGAGGCCCGTGTCCCAGCAGTGGGAATATTATGCTATGCTAGGAGAAATTTCTTTAGATTGTATTTAGTAGTATTTCAATGTGTGAATTTGTTTCAGGAAGTGGAGGAGATCTCCTAGTGGTTGTCGCATCGGACAAAGAAGTAAAGATCTCACCAGTCAGAGAAGCATTTCAGACTGCCTTTGGCAAAGCTAATGTAGTGTAAGTTTTTAAACTTAACGGTTTTATGTTAAGGTGTGGCGAATTTCACCAATGAAACTGAAGGCTATCAGCACGTTTAACTGTATATACACACGAGCGACAGGCGTCAACGGCAGAGGCAAGCTGCTGTCGTCAAGGTCGACGGCCCGTCGACAACTTGCCGCTCGTGTATTTGAGAACCGTACTCAAATTATCGCCGACACGTTGTCGACAGCTGCATTTGCTTCTGCCGTTTGTGTGTATGAGCACTAAACCGCGCTCAAGAGCTGTCAGTCTCACCATTTTTACGAAATATCGACACACAAATTCGGCGCGACTCTTAAACGCGGCTTAGATGAGCTGATCGCGTTAAGCTTCATTGGTAAAATTCGACCTTAATCATCAATTTAAATTAAACTAGCACTAGAGAGCTAGCTTTTCCGCAATAGAATCGGTTCTTTCGTTTCTATCCCATATAATATTAATAAAATATGATATTGCACCTCATCTCTGGCCAGTCAATAACCCATACGGTACAATTTCCAGTGGGTACGCAGCACAGAGTGACGTCACAGCGGATCAGCCGGTGGGCTATGCAGCCGCGTACGCAGCGGCCAAACAACGTATCGCTCACATACGATCAGTGCACGGAGAACTTAACAATAACGTACCTGTGGTCGCCGTAGAGGGGTATCTACATGAGTCTGTTACTGACAGGTTAGTTATTCATGATATACAACCTCTTTTTTAATTAATGGGCGAAACTTCGTTTAAAACAAGAAAAAGCTTTAAACAAAAGAATTCCGGTAATCATAATTTTAGGTTAACACATTATTATGATGAATATAAAATGTAAATGTTGATGGATGGAGAGGGAGAGGAAGCCCAGAGAAAATATGGATGGATTGTGTGAGGAATGATATGAAAGAGAAGGGAGTGAATGATAGCGTGACAGTTGGCAGGGGAGAATGGGAGAAGAAAACGTGTTGCACCGAGCCCAAGTAACATGGGACAAGGGCATGAGATGATGATATTATGACTAAGTAATCAATTATGATGTCAACGCCATCGTGTCGCACATATAAAAAAAAAAAAACTATAGTTACTCGAACATGTCTTCTTCTGCATAAAACTACTTAGGTAGTAGGTAATACGGGCTGGTGTCCGAAAGTTCACATCAATGCGCGTATTTAGCGTATGGATAAACTCACTACTTACTTATACTAATTCCTTGACATATTTTAGTAACCGTTTCATTTTTCTTAATAGCTTGACTTCTTTTGAATGCCCGTAGGTGGTACGACATGTCCCTGCTGATCCTGTCCCAGCCCTCCCTGGGCATCGAGCTGCAGCTGCAGTCGCAGGGCACGCCCGTGGCGGCCGCCGCCGTGGCCGCCGCGCGCGCCGCCACGCCCGCACACTACGTGCACGCGCAGACCGGCTATAGCGTGACGATCGGATCTATTATGGGAGCTAGCTTACAGGTAAGTCCATCGTTGGGCTACCAACTATACTTACAATATTTGTTTTTGTTTACCTTAAAACTGAAAAGGGGTCATTGTACTCATCACTATGAAAGTTGTAAATGTAAGATCCAAAACATCATTATAAACGGTGGGTCCGTTTGTTATGATATTTTGATGTTGACTTGAAAGAGCATGGCAGTTGAGAATATGTCATGCTCACTTAAATGTCTCACTGGTGGTGGCGCGTGTCAAAGTCAAAGTCAAATCATTTATTTCAAATAGGCACATAAAAGGCACTTTTGAACGTCAAATATAAAATAAAAATAAAATTGATTCTAGTCGCCCCTTCCAAAAGGTAGTTTTCGTATGGAGAAGAATAGGCAAGAAACTCCACCGTTACTCTTTTAAAATGTTTTACAATATTTTGCATACATTAATTATATAATTATATGTGAAGACGATGCACCTAAAAATAAAATTACTTTACCACAAAAAGTAAAAGAATTAAAATGGATTAATGAATCCATGACATATAATTCATGACATATAAATTAACTGTGATAGATACATGGTGCTCACATATTTACAAACATTCCAAAAGTAGACGATTTTCATAAATTAATAAGGAGTAATAAGTCCGGGTGTGACTTTAAGTAATTACAGAATGTAAATCAACATCAAAGAAAAAAAAAAATTATACAGTTACATTAGCAACCAGTTTGATTTTGTCTAAACTCTAGAGATTGTCCTATGGAGCAGGACCAGCATGTTTCCAAGCATTCTTATCTTGGATATAATCCTCTAATTTGTAATATCCTTGCTTACAAAGTGTAATTTTAATATAAGTTTTAAATTTTCTTTAATTTAATTGCAATATGCGTGTGTTGGATCATTTGGTTCCCTACAAAATGGTTGAGCTGGATGGCGCTGATCCACGCGTCATGTTCGTGAACGGACGCCGTCGGTTGAGACTGGTCATCTCTTAACTGCCAGGGCTTATTTTTAATTTTATATTTTGAATTCTTTTTTTTTTTTGTACATTGTTCTCACATATAGAAGCAACAAGAATAATGTACCCAGGATTTGTAACAATATCTTGATTTAAAAGAGTGACCGTGGAGTTTCTTGCCCGTTATTCTCCATAGAGATCTACGTTTTGGAATGGGCAACTAGCTTCAACTTTCTGACTAACTGACCGACTATTTAATTTTGATAGTTCAAAAGTAAATGGTTTAATTGAAATAAATGCTTAGAGTTTGAACCTTTACAACGCGACCAAATCTAAAATCGCGAAAAAAAATCTGCTTTTTCATACATTTCTGTTCATACACATCGATATAATGTAGAGAACAGCTGATTTTTTTGATGAATGTCTCATTTTTTCAAAGAGAATGGGTTAAATTTAATAAAATAATCACGAAAAACCACTACAAAATGCCACGTCGCCAGCCCGCGCGGGATGAACGCTCTTAAACCCAAAATATTATACACTTATGATATTGCCACCCACCACATACCACCTGTAGCAGGATATAATAAAAAATATACCATATGTAAACCCTGGCTTTAAAAATGTATAATATCTTGATCATTTTCTATCACGCTACTCCATCATCCGCCAGGTACCCCACAACCAATGGCAGGAGGCATCGACCGGCGTATCAAGGCGGGAACTACTACACTTAGCGGCGCGATCACTGGCCGGCTCCTACAAGAAATTGCTGGCCGTGTCGGCGGCTGAGGCGTAGAGTAAAGACTGCACGATCTAGCGATGGATTTGAATAATAAAATGTACAGTTAGTATTTCATCTCTTCTTTAAGTTAAAGATGTTTATCAAATTAACTACTAACTGAAGCTGCACCCTAAATGCGTAAAACACTGGCGCCGATTCCCTTGTTTACAAACTAAACTAAATTTAAGTTCAGTGCATCTTTTTCTTTCTATTTCATTAAGAAAAGGACAGAAGATAAATATTAGTTTAGTCCTGTCAAATTAAGATACTCCATACATAGTTTAGACGTGACTAAAAACATGGCTACTAAAAATACGTCAATTTACTTCAGGCGCTGACTAATTTAGTTTAGTTTGTGAACAAGGTTATCGGTGCGACTGGCGTCGATTCCCGACTAAACTAATATCAAATTTTCTGTCATTTTCTTAATGAAATAGAAAGAAAAAGATGCACTGAACTTAAATTTAGTTTAGTTTGTAAATAAAGGCATCGGCGCCATTATCAATCATAATCTGAATCATTTTGAAGTATATTGCTAATCCATTGCTTCATATTATATTCGAAAAAATTGTCTCCTCAACAATGTAAATAACGCAATGAATGTTGTTGAACTGTCAAAATTAAAGCCATTGCTACAGATGTGTTACCCAATTACACCGTTGTTCGTAATAATATATTCAAATCATAACTGCCATTCTTTTTGACAGTAGTATAAAATGGCACACGGCAAATATTGACGTAGTGTGTCAATTTGATAAACAATTACTATCCTTGACTGTACTAAGGTACCTTAATTAACTCGTAACTAGAATCATAGGACGGTAACCTTTTGTAGAATGAGAGTCCCTTTTAGAAAAAGTTTAAGTATATGAGTTTTTTCGTACAACCAAAGTTGGTCGGTAATGTTATCATTATCAGTAAGAAAAAAAGAACATACATACATTATATAGGTTGATAAACACATTATTCCTTTGCGTCGCCCAGTCGGAAAAAACGCTAGTGTATCGTCGTGCTGCAAAATTTGTCTATATTCTCAAGCTTACACCTAGGATTTATAGAACCCTAACCTAAATATAGTTGCATAAAAAAATCTCTATAACACTTAAATTAATTGCAAAGTTCGTTTTTGTAAAGTCCAACAACTCGACAATATCGCAGACTAATTTTTGCCTGTTTAAAAATTAATTACGCCATAACCATGACAATTTAATGCTCAAACAGATAAAAAAATAACATTAAGGGCGGGTTGTTTCACGTCCACTTGACGCACGCGTATACGTCAAAAATGGCGCTAACTATCGTCAAACCAAAAAAAGCGTTGCCGTACTTGCCGTACGTCAAATAATAACGAATACGTAATCGTTATTATTTAGTGTACGTATATAACGTTAGCCAACCGATTGAAACAACCGGCCCCTATACCTGCCCACGTAACAGCACCCTAATTGCGAAACACACAATCAATCTCAATCTGCATCATTTTGAAGGATATTGCTAATCCATTGCTTCATAAGTTCGAAAAAGGTTACCTTCATAAAGTCCGCTCAACACGTAAATAACGCAATGAATGTTGTTGAACTGTCAAAATAAAACAGATTCTGATTGTTTATGTGTTACGCAATTAGGGTGTAGTTAAATTATAATCTGCACGCAAAGCATTTATTGTGTCAACATTTCAACGACACTTTTTAGAAATTAGGACCATTTTGTGTGATGCTGAAATAATCCGTATATTTTGTTTCAGGGACACGAGAAGAATGTAAAGAATCTATAGATATCGTAAATTATGACTAATTACTTAAAGTAATTAATATGTTTAGTTAAGAGTTATTATTATAATAAAATATATTTGGGGCCACATGTGTTTTCTTCCTTTTTTAGGGTTCCGTACCTCAAAAGAAAAAACGAAGCCCATATACGGGGTTACAGGTTCAGTTGACCTAGGTCCTTTAAGAGGTGTTAGTTTTCATCATTCATATCTGATTTGACTATGAAACACTCCACCCCAAACCTAACCCATATTGAGATATTGGATTTGGATTATTTTTTAAATAAAATGAAGGTTTTTTGTATAATTGTCCTTTTTTTCGGATTTTGTGCCTATAATTTATAATGTTTTTGCTATTTTTGTGTAGTAGATTAGTTTGTCTATTACTCTCAACACAAAAAAACAGGTAACTGAACCAACTGGGTAGTAGTCGTCGATTGAAAGTTTAAAAAATAAACAAATTTGTATACAATTTTTTTTCTTTTAAGAATATTTCAAAAAAGTCTGACAGTTATGCTGCAGATGTACTAAATAAAATCTACGTTTCTTTAGCTATCCAACAATGTATAACAAGCTAGGGTATCATCATGATATTCAGAAAAAAACTAGGATGTAATGCTCTCAGGCAGTAGTAAAAAATAAGTTGAAATTAATAGGAAATACGTAGGCCTACGGTCTTAGGAAGCTTTAAAAAAAATCGAGCTTCTAAGTCAACGCAATAAAAAAATATTTTTTCGACATATTTTGATACTCACAAATAAATCAAAACCTGGGTTTACATTAAGGGTTTACTTAGCAATAACTTAGAATCATGAAATTTTACACGTGGCAAGGTCTCACAGCACAACGAAAAATAAAAAAATTGTTGATTTGTAGTTTTATTACACACAAAAAAAATAGTTTTCGATTACAAACCTAAATTTGCAGTTGCAGAATTGACCGTGACGTATAGCGATGTATGGGAGAACAGGTTTTTCAACTACAATGTTAAGTTTGTTCTTCATCCCAACTACGGTACCCTTTATTGTGCGTGTGTGGGTTTTTTTTTTCGATTCGGTTTTAGTAGTTTTCTTATAAAGCCCAAAAATGTGCCTTCATCAAAACATAAACATTGGATCTTTTGCCAACCCGTGCTTGGGGATGTAGTTCTAAAATATACCCTTTTTAAAGATCAATAAAATTACATTTAATAAATTTGCATAAATATTAGTCGACGGTCTTGTTGACTTCGTCGGGCATTGAACCGAACCGTAAGGCTCATGGAACGCGGGAAGTAAATACGTCACAGACCATGCAAGCCTTTTTCAAAGTCGTTTAGGTACTAATTATTATTTTAACTAATAGCTCATTTCTATTTGGGTTCAACGACCTAGTCATATGAATATATGAATGTGGATGGCTTTAACGGCGCAATTTGAATAAAAACTTTATTAGAACATAACTGTAGATAAATACAGGCTGATTTTTTAAAGACCAGCCAAATTTAAGGATGTGGTACAGACCATCAAACTGAACAACTTTCTCCATGGGACAAATAGCGTAATCGCGAAAATTTTATCATCTGTCCCATAGAAAACTTCAATATCTACTCGACCTAAATGTATGGGACGGCTGAATTTTTATTCGCGAGAAAGTTGTTCAGTTTGATGGTCTGTACCACATCCTTAAATTTGGCTGGTCTTTAAAAAATCAGCCTGTATACGTCTTTAGATAGATGTAAACTCAGACCAACTTTTTTATTGGTCTGAGGATGTAAACAACAAAAAACTTGATTGGGCAGTGAACTGCAATCAATAAGATTAGCAGATTGAGAATCTAATTTTAGATCGGAGAAGGTGCGTAGATACAGTCACATGCAAAAATATATGTAAATTATTATCACATTAAGCACGTGCAGAATTTTATACTTAATAAAAATCTTAAATTCACTGACAGACATCGCACAGCCTAAACCGCTGGATCTAGAAGCTTGAAATTTTGCACAAGGGTTCCTTATACGAGTATAACGGAGTTGCGCACTAAAGAAAGATTTTAGAAAATTCATCCCCTAAAGCGGTTTAATAGGAGATGAAAGTTTCTATGGAAGTTCGTAATTTTTGTCTTGTATAAAAACTATAGCAAGAAACACGCAAGATATTAATAAGAATAGTCCTCCAGACAGTATTTCGGTCACGGCGGCGGCCAATCTTAACGGAGATGGCCTTCGGTGCGAGAGATATTATAGTGCACAAGTGTGTGCGCGGTCCACTCTCTCTTCCCCCGCTCTCGTAATCCGATGGGAAAGCATGCAGTCCGCTGTCCGACACGACCGGAGAGAGATCAGCCGGTCTATTCTGTAAAAAACTCGCCGTGAAAACGTAGGTGAAGTGACCTAGAAGTGGGCTGTACTTCCATCTGATACTAGAGATTGACACTATTGACAACTCACTTCATGCTCACTTCACTTGAGTTTTCACGGCGAGATTTTTATAGAATAGCATTGCAGGCGCAGGACCAACGGCTTTAGTACGCTACCGAGACACGGGGGTATCACACCGCCAACTTACAAACTCCGGGCTGTTATTAAGAAATTCCTAATTGAAAATCCTATAAAACTGCCCGAACCCAGGACCCCACGCTCAGCAGTCGCCTTATGACTACGAGACCAGCGGGGCTGCAACATAATAACATTGGAATGTAATTAAATCTCGAAAGAATCCTTATTCAGGATTCCTGAATCTAATTCGACATTATTCGGGTACAAAACACCAGTTTTATTCCGAAATTCCGTTGTACTCGATCGGGGCTCATAGCAAAGGATTATCCCGAACAACGGATTGCAATTAAGTACTTATTACGCACTAGCGAGTCGTGGAATTTGTTCTCGCCTTTCGTGACAAATTTTCACTACGCTATTTAAAATTCCATCGCAGTTACTGTGCTTGTTGGTACTTATTGAATAGCAGAGCATAATCAGCTCATAATGTTTCCATTGCTGGGACATAGGCCCCCTCTATGTAAGTGAGAGTGGGTCCATAATACACCACGTGGGCCCAGTGCGGGTTGGTAGTGTCACACGTCTTCGAATTATCCTCACGATGTTTTCCTTCACCTTTTGAGGGCATTAACTTAGTTATTTGATGTTTTTGTTATTTTCTTTTAGTAAGGGACATAAAAATAAGAAAACCGAAATGTATCAAAGGACCAAATAAATGGTTATTAGGTACTGATTTTTGACTATAGTAAACAAGTCCGAGATTCATATCGGGAACCTGAATTTTAATGGCGTAAACTTTTTCCGGGGTTAAAGGCCTTCAGTGTCCAAATGTCCTTTGTTTAGCGCTCTGAAATATTGGAGCATCGCACCCTGTTTTATCTCTTTCTAATACTATGCGCGCGAAAAGGTACGAATGAAGTGGTCTTAAGACCCGAGTAAGTGCCTTATTACACAGGTAGGTAAGGCGATTTAAGTATCGACTTATCTTCATGTTTATTATGATCCGGGATGAGTAGAGTAAAGTTGACGGTACGGGACTGATTAAAGGCATATCTCCTCTATGGGATATACCGACACATGTGATTTTAAGGTTGGAAATATATTGTACGGCCGGCTTCATTTGAATGTCGCAAAAGGACCTCTTTCTTTTGCTACCGTTATGTCGTGAGGAAAGTTTTGAGTGTGGATGTGGATGGCTTTAAAAATAGGAGAAAAACAAAAAGGGATGGAGGGACTGTGTGAGACATGATATGGCTAGAAAGGGGGTGAATACAAAGATAACAGCTAATAGTGAAGTATGGTAGAAAAAGACGAGTTGTGCCGACCCCAAATAAATTGGGATAAGGAAGAGGGGCAACAATGAAGACCTCTTTTGCTACCAGAAAACCGACAAAAATTATGAAAAGTATTGTTGTAGTAGGAAACAATTTTTGATTTTTGTGTCTAGGAGAAATGTATTTGCACTTCTTTTTAGCGTATCGATGGCAGGAAGTTCAAACATCTTTGGCCCTAAATTCAGGTGAGCGAACTCAGCCCACTGGCGCAGTGATAGGGGCAGGATGGAAGGTGGGACATTGTCTGTGGGGAGATGCCGCATACGCACTTGGACCTGAGCCGTGCGTGAATCCCCATCTGTGGAGATTGTCTTTGCAATTGTCTTTGTCGTCCTAAAGACCACAACATTATGGCAGTGGGTCGCGACACTAATGTTCAAGACGATTATTTTCCTCAATCAGCCATGTACACCTATCTCAAAGCAATATACGGTTAAGCCAAGCTTTACTTAATTTAGAACTCTATCTCTAACCAAATTAGATTTATATTTGTTTAACATGAGTAAGATATGTGAAGTTTATGGGGGAGACTTAAAATTCATATTGGATGTTGTTCTTCGAATATGTTTAGTATTGTGTGACCCGTGTTCGTTGCTGCAAGCATATTGGCATTAGAAAATATTAATTTATTTGAATTTTTGTTATAAATTCTCGAGTTTTATAAGGTGAGTTTAAACACTTTTTGCTAAATGTACCTATTCGATTATTTAAACTTATTTTAAGGCATTTAGGTGGGTAAGTAGGTACTCCGGATCTAAATTTTGAATTTATTTCAATATATTTTTATCTGGGCGTCAAGGTAGGCCGTGAAATTCAATTTTTATTTTTCTTACGTTTTTTGCATTTTGCAGGCCAGTACCTATTCTAAATATGATCGCGGCCGTAAAAATATTTATTTATAAAATAATAATTATAAAAATCATCAATACTTATATGTACTTACTTAGAGCAAAGTTTTATAATTATTATTTTATAAATAAATATTTTTGTCATGATTTCATGAAATAGTCATTCAAAATGGTAGGTACTTTGAATGACTATTTCATTTGATGATTGATGTTTTATTTAATTAATAGAAAACAAACAGTTCATTTATTAAACTAAATTTTATTCGAAAACATTCTTCGGTTTCTTACTAAACTTCAACTATGTACACTGGCCTGCAAAACTAAATAGGTATGTACTACACTTTAAGAAATTTCATTTTTTTCTAAACTATAGAAGTTAGAGATTTAAAATAAAAAACGTTTTATAGCAAATTTTATCAGCTTTCTTTGAAACTAGTAAAACTATACATTAGTAACATTTTTAACTTAAAAAAAAGATAAACAATAAAAATAGCCATTTTTAGCTTAGTGTCAAAAAAACTCAATTAACATTTAAGTATGTTTTACATGTTATTTAATTTTTAATAACTGGTATTGCCTCCTTGGGCGCTGACTATAACTTCGAACCGGTTTGGCATACTGAACACGAGGTTTCGGGGCCGATGTTGGGGAGTATTCTCCCATTCTTCAATCAGGGCCGGTTTTAGTGTCCTGAGGGTGGTAGGTGGTGGTCTCCGGCTTCTGACTAGCCTCCCTAGCTCATCCCAGGCGTGCTCAATCGGGTTGAGATCAGGACTTATGGCCAAGCCATCACGCTGATACCAACCTCCTGAATATACTCTTGCACGACCTGAGCCGTGTGTGGCCGGGCATTATCATGCATCAGCATCGATCCATCTCCCATATTTGCTAAATACGGCCCTGCATACTTGTTGAGAATCTCTTGGGCATATCTTTTCCCAGTCAGTGCTATTTTCTATAGCCACCAACTCTGTGTGACCTTCTGAAGATATGCCTTCTGAAGATATGATATACATGTACACTGCCTCCACCATACTGGACTATTTCTGAGAAGCAGTCTTGAAGGTATCGCTTACCAGGCCGCCTGTAGACACTTCGCCTTCCATCAAGTGTAAAGTGAGAATCGAGACTCATCTGTGAACAAAATTCTTGACCACTCTTCTTCATCCCAATGTATGTGTTCACGGGCGTATCGCAGTCTCGCTACTCGATACTCTCGAGTTTGGGGCCACTCGCTGGTCTTTGGGGTTTCAGATTTGCTTCAGCAAGTCTTCTTCTCACTGTACTGTCACTAATGTAGTCTCTTCGGGTCTGAAGAAGCTGTTGCTGGACTTCAACTGCATTATGGTGGCGATTTCTCAACACAGTGAAAACAATATAACGGTCTTCTCGGGCACTAGTACACCTGGGTCTGCCATTACCTACAAGGTCGCCTCAGATAGTTTCCAGTTTCTTTGTACCTTCGCTTCACCTTATGGACCGTTCGTAACGTCACACCCACCATTCTTGCAGTACGACGCATTTTGATGCCTAGTTCCAGAAAAGTCATGATCCTAATACATTCTTCAGGTGAAAGAGGCATGATAAATAAAATCTATATGCTGTTGTCCTGGCTGTTATCTAACTTAGCTTTTGTAACAAGACTCATCGATCAAGAAAAAATTTGAAAACAAAAACAGAAACAAAAAAAACGAATGGTCAAATTGTAATTCGAGAAGGAATATTTTTGTTTTTAAAGCTTGCTCTTTTCAGCCATTTCTTAAAAGAAGGTTCTTGACTATGAAGTTTTTATATACAAAATTAAACTCTTTTTCGAATCTTTTTTATTTCGAAAGTATATCTTGTGTACTTAAAAATTTATTCCAATTTTAAAAGTGTGATACTTAGTTTTGCAGGTCAGTGTATATCCGACAACCCTGGTTACCTACTTATCTCCTTTGGTGACTGTTCACAGTTCGTTTTCACATTCAAGTAGTTACTGTCGCATGATTGCACCATTGCATTTCTCTTGTAAACGGATCGGTGATCTGCGATCAGTGTTATTAAACTCTGTTTAATTTATGATCATAGATATGACACATGCTACAAGCTTATTTTACTGTGCACGCATACCTATCGGAGCAGTCAGTGGTGGCCCAGTAATATCGGCCCCGTCGACTTACGAGTCGTGAGTTCGAACCCAGACAGGCGCTTTACTTTGAGTAAATTATTTAATCACCGCTGCTCTCAAAACGGTCAAGGAAATCATCGTGAGGAAACCATGTTCTAGAACCACAAATTCAAAGACATGTTACATCTACCAACCCACACTGGGACACCATGGTGAATTATGGCCTTCCTTCTCACAGAGTGGAGGCCTGTGTCCCAGCAGTGGGATCAATAAAGGCTGATTATGCAGTTATGTTATTTTTACCATATCTTTTAAAAACGCCACTTGACACTTTACTTCACAGTAAAAATGAAGGTGCTAGTGGTATTCTTACTCGCCCTGGCAGTGGCCACTAGCTACCCAGTCGTGAAGACCTGGACACTATCAGCACTGTCTGATGCCATCACGAACTCCAAAGCAGACCCTGACATGATGCCGTATCTAGAAGATGCCTTGAACCAGATTATGTACGCGCTGTTTACTGGCAAAAATGAGGTTTGGAGCATTTTGAGTTATATTTATGATAGGCGCGTTTCACTGTGCGAGTACCTACCTAAGGAACAAGCACTTTACCTAGTACTTTGATAAAAATCATCTTCATCATCTGCCCAGCCCTTTCCCGTTATTGACGTTATTTCAAGTTAACCAAATATCAATTTTATTTTAATGGCAATTAAGTTGATATCAGTGACTAGCACTATTGAAAAAGTTATAAAAATGTTTGAAGTTGTAGCGTAAACTGAACTTTTTTTTGTAGGAATTAAAGTTATTTTCCATAAACTCATATTTGTTTACATTTTTGGTGAATATGTCGCGATTCAAATTTACATAAATGTTAGGGTTGGCTTCCAGTCACAGCAATCTCACATACACAAAACATCCATTCAAGACTTAGGCCATACAAACATTTTTCTGTGCGAGAATCTAATCCGTAGCACTAAATCGCTTAAGGCCCTTTGTTCACGGCACGGTTTCTTTACGGTACGGTGTATAAACCGCGCCGCTGAAAAAATGTCTCCGTCCACAAGCTTCCATAGTGATCCATACAAAACTGGCGACCGTGCCTACACACGGCAAATAAACCGTAGTTTTTCACGACAAGAAAAACGCGTACGTACAAAGGGCCTAACTGCCCACCAAAGGTCTTTCCTATTATTTTTCTTCTTAGCGTGTAAATAGCAATCTTAATTGTATCAGAACAGAATTTATCTAGCTACCCTATTGCTCAGCTATTGCACCAAAGTTGCCATTTTAGTTCGGCGTTGCCTGTTAGTAATGTTATAGCAACTTTCATTATATACTCAGGACGTAATGTATTCATTGTGCAAGCTAACTGCAAGATTCAACTTGTGTCCACGCATAATTGGACACTATCCCTTATTACAAAACATGCGTTAACGATACTTATCTTTGATTCCGACGACCTTTGTGACAAGAAACACATAACTAAACTCACGCCCTCTTCCAATGGGGGTAGGCAGAGACTACAGAACGCACCTGCTACGATTCTTACATAGTCTTTTACTTCGGTTATGTTTACATCTGGTCATACACAAACACCGGTTGCCAGTACTATGCACCTGACCTTTCTGAAGAACATCACCGATAAGGTCACTATACTCCTAGGGTGTCCCTACCCGGCTTTTCCGTTCACATCTGCTTTGTAATAACCTTTTGTTATTGACCTTTGATTCATCCTCTCGACATGACCAAACCATCTGAGCATACTCTTTTCAATTTGACAAAAACAGAAAAATTATCGTCCTAAATTGCGTTATTTTTGTGGAATTTCTGCGTAGTTAGACATAGCATCTACATAATGATTAAATTATTTATGGTAGGCATTTATTTTATACTAGGTATTTCTGTTATGCCTATTTGTTAATATTTTTTTAAGAAATATAAAACTCGTTTTCATAAACTTTGCACTTTGAGAACAAAACGAATTTCGTTCAAGTGCGAGTCGTCATTCTGACTTGTATACTGAACGGTTCCGTATCTACCTATAATTTACCTATAACGAGGAAATGGCCAGAGTTCTAGGTATCATTTAGCCATCTACATACATTCAACAGTCTGACTTTACACACTACTGGGTAAAGTCTGGAATCTCTTGGCTTGTGCCAGTCTCATCCAGGTTATAGTCGCATACGTTATAAAAGGAAATCGTTTGGTTTGATATGGGCATGTGACGAGGATGGAGGAAACCCAAGTGACTAAAAGAGTGATGAATATAGATGTTGATGGATGGAGTGAGAGAGGAAAGCCAAAAAGATGGTTGGAATGTGTGAGGAATGATATGAAAGAGAAGGGAGTGAATGATAGCGTGACAGTTGGCAGGGGAGAATAGGAGAAGAAAACGTGTTGCACCGAGCCCAAGTAACATGGAACAGGGGCAGGAAGATGATGATGATGAGTAACAGCCACACATTAGTAGTGATAGCTTAAAGAAAATTAACTGTTAATTCGTATATTGTTTTGTACACATGTACGGTCCCTAAGAAAATGGTGGTACAGTATTTTAATCTCACGAAGCGACGCGCGCTTTACTTGTGGTAACCAAGTGTACAAACACACTGTAAATGTGTGCGTGAAGACGTGTAGTGTCAGGAAATAACACACACACACACTTCCGACTTCGTCATTGTCTCGGACGGTACCGAGATCGTCTGCGCTTACACATATATTCACAGCGTGTTTGTACATTTGGCTACCACAAGTAAAGAGCGCGTCGCTACGTGAGATAAAAATACTAAGTTACATAGTGTGCTATGTAACTTAGTATTGTGCGGAACCCCAATCACTAATATTTACCAACATTGTCCTCTGACTACCTATTAATATTCCGTAAAGTCGTACTTTTTGCCATTTTTTAAAAAAAGGTGACAACTATGTATTCACGTAATGTGAAAAATCTGATTTATTACTACGACAAGATTGTTATTACGACGCGTCGACGCCACACATTAAGTATTTGTGAAGATCTTAATAATTTGTCGGCTTATGGAGGAAAATATACGATTACCATTTTTAGTTACCGGTAATTAAAGCAGTAGGTCGTTTACCATAACTAGTTAGGTAGGTATAGAATTTATTAAACAACCGAGCAATGTATGTAGGTAGGTACAATATTTATTTAATAAAAACACCTAAATGATTATTATGTACTTAAGTTAGAAAATAACGCATGCTAAAAAACTTCGCAAAGTCTGACATTTTTCTTTGCAACATCTAGTATTATAATAATAATAAAATATTAATGAAGTTAAAACAGTACCTACATATAGAATATTTATGATAAAAAGTAATTGCTACGAGGTGTGGCAACGAGTCTGATGTAGAAAATATAGTTTTTGGAATTTTTGTCCGTTTGTCTGGATGTTTGTCCAAATGAGCAAAAAAACGGCTGAACGGATTTGGATGAAATTCGGCATACAGATAGTTTATAACCTGTATTAACACGTAGTGTACTTTCCCCTCCCGAATCCCCGAACCAAATTTAATCCGACACCCACGCGGGCGAAACTGCAGGCAAAAGCTAGATAGACTAATAAAGTTAAATGTAAATTAAATGTACTTAGGTATGGCCGGCTGACATTGAAAGATTCACTTTTATTAATCGACTTCAAAAAAGGAGGAGGTTCTCAATTCGGATGTTTATATATTTTTTAACACAATTCAATTTAGTAGGTGCATCCAAGAAAAGGGAAGTCTGAACCATGTAATTATGGCACTAATTGCATGCTCGGTGTTCACAGAAATTCACCCAAGCAGTAGTGCCATCTCCTTCCGGTGCGCCCACTTGGACCGTGGAAGAGCTGAGGGCGGCCCTCGCAGACCCTGCGACGAAGCAGGAGTACAGGCCTGCGCTGTTACAAGCGGCTAGCTACGTGCAACAACGGAATGAAACTGGGAATCTACAGGTACGCACTGCTTCTATTAATGTACTACCTATACCTAAGTGTTCACACATACGGGTGGTACGCGTCAACGACAGAGCAACTGCAGCCGTCGACAACGTGCCGCTCGTGTATTTGACCATCATCTACCTAGCCTTTTCCCAACTACATATGTTGGGGTCAGCTTCCAGTGTAATCGGATGCAGCTGAATACCAGTATTTTACATGGAGCGACTGCCTATCTGATCTCTACAACCCAGTGACTGGGTAATACGATACCCCTGGGTAAGATTGGTTATTAGAGTTTCGGGATCCTGACCACCCGTAACGACTGTCAAATACCTACGAATGGTAGCTGGGACCAACGGCTTATGCTGCTTTCCGAGGCACGGACGGGTCTTGGTATGTATTCACGGACCAACCGCGGCAAGTGTAGCTTAACCTGATCGATCGAACCGTGCGGCTGTTATTACTTAGCCACAAGCCCCTCTCGTGTATTCTACTCGAGCGGCAAGCCACGACTTCGGTTGCAAAACACCTAAACTGCATTCGCGATTAACTTTCCAAACATGTAAACAAATAAATACCTATGTGTTTTTGGAAAAAGTGCTTTACTTCCTCAAGTATAAAGTTCAGTTTGCGCTACTGGTTCACAAATTATTATGACTTTTTAAGTAGTAAATACTGTAATTCTGAAAATTTAATTTACACATAAAGTTTACGTAAAAGTTTTCATCAAATGCTTTATTATAACTAACCCGATACTCAGTGTGAAACATTTTGCATATTATTATAATGAGCAAATTGTAGAATGCATAGTTTTAGTGTTATGGTTTCGTTAGGACTAAAAAATATGTATTATTATTTACAGGAGAACGTGAAGGTTGCAATCCCAGCTTTGGACATATCGACCTGGACTCAATCAGATCTGAAAGAAGCTCTCAGGAGTCCTAGCACGAAGACGGCCCTCATGCCTTACCTGGAGAAGGCACACATTGAGCTGCAGGAGGCTCTTGAGAAGGGAGAAGAACGGGTAAATAAATTATGACATTGGATTTCACAGCATGTTTTGCTCGCACAGCTGGTTCCCACTTCATTGTGATAATTTTTTCTATAGATAGCCGAATTTCGTTTCATTTTCATAAATTTCCACTGGGTCGTGCAGACAGAAAAAATCACACCGTAAATTATATGTAGTTTAAAAATCTCATCTCGACAAATCATATGAGCCCAATCTCGAGGGGTTTACAAGTAGCCACTGAAGAGTTTTACTATCCACCTCCTGGCTCCATCATCGGATCAGCTCCAAGATACCAAATTATAGTTTTGTCATTCGAACTACGTATACATACAAAGTTTCATTTTGATACGACAATTAGAAATAGGTTAAAATTGACTTCTAAGATTTCATTACATTGTTTGTTAGTTACAAGTGAAGCTAATAAAAGCGTGTTAAAGAAATGGTAACGATAATTAAGCGTGCCGTGGTATTATTTATTTATTTTTATATACTATATTGTACACCACTAAAATACACACCATACATCAAACACTACAAAATATACAATGGGCGGCCTTATCACTTTCTGCGATCTCTTCCAGGGGCTGCAGTCTGGCAACCTTGAAACCGTGGTATTTTATGTGAACAGCTTGAATAGGATGATTGGCAAAAATTTTCAAGAATGACAAATAAAAAACTTTGCATGAAAATATATTATTTGGTTACAGGAAACTGTCAACATGGTGACTCCAGTTGGTCTCATCGCTCCTAAGGTAGACTTCGAGTATTTAATCAAGCGTATGAAGAGTCTCGTCAAGAAGACAAAGAAAGGATTATAAATAGGTACTCACCATATTATAATTGTCTAGCATTACCTCACGCTCAAATATAGGGGTAGGCAGAGGTGCTATCAGGTGTTTATTGTGTAATTTCCATTATCAACCTATAATGTTCCTACTGTTGGGACACAGGCCTCCTCTCGGTGAGAGGGAGTGGGCCGTAATCCTCCATGAGGTCCCAGTGCGGTTTGGTACACATGCCTTGGAATTTTTGGTTCTAGGACATGCCAGTTTCCTCACGATGTTGTCCTTCACCGTTTTGAGAGCAGTAGTGATTTATTTTACACGAAGTAAAGCGCCTGTCTGGGCACCTCTGGGCCACCAATGCTCCATTTCACTTACCACGAAAGAAAAAACGCGATAAAACTTTGAAGAATCAATTTGCGTAGCCTTTTCCCAGCTATATTTGCGATAGGATTCCAGTCTAACAGGATGAAGCTGAATACCAGTATTTTACATGGATCGACTGCCTATTTGACCTCCACAACGATAAAACTTGATGGTCAGAAATTGCAGTGAGCAAGATAGTCTTTTAATCTAAATCAGGAGAATAAATTTTCTTATCGTTTTTATTCTGAACCTGTGAATTTTACATTTACCGTTTTTATTTTCAGGTAATTGGTTCGCGAAATGTTTCTAGAAACTCGAGTAATTTGGTGTGTAGAGATTGTGATATAAGAAAGATCTTGGTGGTCTGTGTTTTTGCATGACTGTGTTTTAATAAATTTGTAAAATAAACGTTGCTGTTTTATTTTTTTATCTTTTATATATGTTATTAAAAGGCATTGACCCAGAGGGGCAATTCTCGTAATTTTAAGAACGTTCTCAGTCTGATCTCAGTCTCAATCTGTCAAAAATTCCTCTAATTTCCCTACATTTTGACAAGTTTTGACATTTGTTTGTCGCCGAGATGAGACTGCGACAAGATTTTGAACGTTTTAAATTACGAGAATTAGCCTTCTGTTCTGTGAAGCTACAAACAAGGTATCACTTATTTTAATCTAAGCTTGTCTAAAACGTGGACTGCCTTATTGATCTAGTGGAGTGCCTCGTTGGTCTAGCGGTCTGCCTCGTTGGTCTAGCGGACTGCCTCGTTGGTCTAGCGGACTGCCTCGTTGGTCTAGCGGACTGCCTCGTTGGTCTAGCGGACTGCCTCGTTGGTCTAGCGGACTGCCTCGTTGGTCTAGCAGACTGCCTCGACTGTCTAGCGGACTGCCTCGTTGGTCTAGCGGACTGCCTCGTTGGTTTAGCGGACTGCCTCGTCGGTGTAGGGGGTTGCAAGCGCTACTGCTGAGCATGAGGTCTTGGGTTTGATTCCCAGGTAGGGCAAAGTGTTAAAGAGGTTTTTTATCAGTAATTTTTCCGTATCAGCCCAGAATCTGGATTAGTACCGGTTCATGGCAAAAGATTTGCCCCTTAATACATGGGACTTAAACATAACTGGCGAAATGTGGGTGTTACTATAGGACACCTCTTTCTAACCCTTCGGTCTGAGGTAAACGGCGTGATGTTATGTTATGTAATTAGAACACATTGAGCTGTTGTATGAAATTACTAATTAGGTATTACTTAGTAAAGCATGACTAAAACGTGGACAAGTTAGTTCATACTTTTTGATAGATAATTTTGTAATAGCGTTAATCCGACGTATTATAATTGTGATCTATTTATTTAGTCACGGATATAAGACACGTATGGTCTGACTTCATCGAATTTATTCTTAACATGTTTATTAGGTATGTGATGTTATCACAGGTGTTATTGAAAAGAAATTTAAGAAAATCAATATGTAATGAACGAAGAATACAAAACTATAAAGACATTTACAGTCTACTGCAAAAATAGATGAATTTACAAAAAAGTGTATAACGTAAAGGGTATATAATATCAAGGGCACGGTTTCTTTGGATGATATCAAACAGTATTGGAAGGGTTTTTTAATCCTATCTCTACATGTTCGGAAGTGAGATTTTTTAATACATTGATACCAGAAACCGAACTTTTCAAATTGACATAAGCACATCACTAGCACTAAGTCAGCTGATCGGGGTCAGCGAACTATTTGTAAGTACCTTCTTCCTTTGTTCTTCTTCTTTGATAAATAATTAATGAATAAATAAATAAATAATAATAATGTTACTGAAATAGTTATAAGTATTATTATTAACAATGTATGGAATGTGTATGTATTCCGTAAGAATTTGAAATAATAATATGTATTAACACTAGTTTGTAAGTTGTTTATGTCCTTACTAACAATATTGGATTGTACTGATCTGACAAATAAATGAATGAATGAATGAATAAACCTCTTACTCCTGGAATTCTGAATAAGAGGTTCCGCATGTTTATTTTTTGTTTACAAAATATTATTACTGACTTTTCCTAAACTTTGATTATGTTTGTGAACTAGCTACAATACAATTAATTGTTCTTGGTATCTAAATTTAACGAAATAATATTTAGGTATCTGCTTGCATTGTCACGTATCATTTACACACTTGTTGGTTTTTAACTAAGTTGCCCTTTTGTAGAAGATTACTTTGTAGATAATTATTTTCTACATAGTAATCTTCCACCCACCTTACCGTCGTATCTACAACACAATAAATACCTAATTCAAAAACAATATTCCTGTATATTTCCTAACGTTATTCTTAACCTTTTATTTTGGTGGCCATAAGCATGAACGATGTTTTGCTTCAAATCGATGTTTTATTCGATTCAAAGATCGAATCCCGTGCTCTTGAATCGATCTTCTAAAAAATAATTCAAAAATCGTAATAAAATAAAATTTAAGCCGCATTTAACAAACCTTTATTTTGTTTACAGTGGCCAGTCAGGCAGGTACGTCTGAACTTTTAATAAATCATAATTGGTAGCCTTTCCGGCGTAATTCAATGACTTTTATTCAGATGGTACAGATGTAGTAAGTTAAAATCACAATGACTAATACAGAATACGACGCCGAGCGATTAATTTATAAAATACAGCTATGTCATTCGAAATGAGAACTTCTATCAAACCGTCAAATGTTGCAATCTTCGCTTAGTGCTAACATATACAATGCGGACAAGTTAAAAAGTGTCCGGCATATGAAACCGCAAATTTTAATTCTTAGAGTATTTTATTTTGAGTTGAAACTATGTATACGAGTAGTGATTCTATACCAGCTGTTATCTTTAGTGCTTAAGGATAGCAATAGGGTTTCTGTTACACGTTGTATTCATAAAACACTCGAATGTACTTTCATACTTACGATACTAGGTTCTTAATAAGTTTTACATGCAATTCTTCATTGCATAGTAATTTCCTAACCATTTTACTTCCTGTAGCTCCCTGTAGCTGTGTCATCGGATATCCGTATTTAACCCAAGTAGATATGGTCATGGTCCTATAGCCGTGGTAGGGAGCCCAGCGGTCTTCCAGACTCCGGAGTCAGAACCCAGGCAGATACTTTAGTTTGTGTATATAATTTCATTACCAATGCTACAAAACGGTGAAGGAAAACGTCGTGAGGAAACTGGCATGTCCTAGAACCAAAAATTCGAAGACATGTGACATCTACCAATCCGCACTGGGCCAGCGTGGTGAGTTACAGTCCACTTCCTCTCACAGAGAGGAGGATTGTACCAGCAGTGGAAATGTTACAGGCTGGTTATGCTATGGTCGTGGTGACACGTATGTAGGTAGGCATTTAACAACTTTGCCTCTAAGATGTGTAAGTAGGTGTATAACTTAACTAAGAAAACGAAAAATTCGAAGACATTTTCTCCATGTGGAAGTTTGAAGGTCACATTTAGGGATTGCAATCCGGTCTCATTTTCAATCCGGCCTGATCCGACCGGATTTCTATGAATCCGGCCGGGTCGGACCGGATCCGGCCGGATTGAATCAACGAGGTTAGATAACCAGGATAACTTAATTTTCCGTTAAGAAACAGTAAATTAAATAATACATATACACAATCAACTTTATTATGACAGTTTCTAAAAAGAGAAAACTTATATTTTGAGATCAACATTAATTATCTATTAATGTTGATGACATTTGTAACATTAAATATAATATAATATTGTAACATTAAATATAATATGACAATTTATTAACCTTAACTGAGATCACAGCATTCACAGTACTTAGCATAACACAATACAACAATCAGACTCACAGTAAAGTAACTATTCTTTATAATATTTAAATTTTAAAATTTTTGAACAATTAATCAATTATTTATGGTTTGAGAAAACGATCTTAGAAAACAAATTGTGTTGATTGTGTCATCTGCCAGTCGACTTCTAATAGAGCTACAAATGTAGCCTGCGGCCGAGAAGGCTCTCTCAGCCTCCACGCTTGTCGGCTTAATTGTCAGCAAGTAATCATGGATAGCAGACAAGTATTCTTCTCGAACTCCTTCACTTTCAAACGCAGTCATTTCCTTTTTTAGTATTATATTAAATCCTTTTTTTTTTGTTTTTGCGGTATTTATAACACCACAAACGCTGTTAACTCGACCGAGTCGTTCGCGAAACATCAAACGCTCGCACGCACAAGTACCTACCACGCCTTTTAAGGTGCCTCACAGATTCAAAGGCGCGGTTATTTTGCCAAATTATGCAATTACCGGGTCCGATACTGGATCCGGAATATTGGTACCGGATCCGGTAAGTGTATAATGATGCCGGATCCGCCGGATTACCAGATCCGGTTTTCCGGATTACAATCCCTACTCACATTGCCGGCTTCTTACGGTAGCGTACATTTTTCTCAGTGATACGACGCATAATAAATATCTCTTGATTAGGAATGAAATATAAATATAATAAAAAGAATATAAGTACCTAATCCCATTTATGGTCTACATAGGCTTACGAATGGACGTCATCAATGATAAAAGAGACATGTTTGTCACAACACTACCATTTTTGTCATCTATGAATGATAATAATAATCTATGAATATGAATTTATTTTTTCGGTTGTTTTTAAGGTAACTATGTTATTTTTTAATGCTCCTTTTTTACTATTTGTATTTCATGTGTGTTCTAAATAAAATATTTTTCTTTCTTTCTTGCTTTAGCTACAGGATGCGTTCTGTCAGAAACTTTCATTAAAAACTTTAGGGGAAGCACTACTTACATTACCATATTGCTAAGCAGAACTGCTGCGTTTTAGTTTGAAGGGTATGTATGCCGCTGTTGTAATTAGGCATTTCAGCTTTGCCTCTAACGGCAACGCATCTGCGATGTCTCTGGAATTGCAACGCATCTGCGATGCTTCTGGAATGGCATCCTAGGCGGCCGTCGAGATGGTGCGCAAATGCCATCTGCGATGTCTCTGAAATGGCAATGAATCTGCGATGTCTCAGGAATTGCAATGCATCTGCGATACCTCTGGAATTGCAACGCATCTGCGATACGTCTGGAATTTTAACGCATCTGCGATACCTCTGGAATGGCAACGCATCTGCGATGTCTCTGGAATTTCAACGCATCGGTGATACCTCTGGAATTGCAACACATTCGCGATGCCTCTGTAATAGTAACGCGTCTGCGATGCCTCTGGAATTGCAACGCATCCGCGAAGCCTCTGGAATGGCATCGTAGGCGGCCGTCGAGATGGTGCGCAGATGCCATCTGCGATGTCTCTGAAATCGCAATGAATCTGTGACGCCTCTGGAATAGCAATGAATCTGCGATGTCGCTGGAATTGCAACGCATCTGTGATGTCTCTGGAATTGCAACGCATCTGCGATACCTCTGGAATTGCAACACATCCGCGATGCCTCTGTAATAGTAACGTGTCTGCGATGCCTCTGGTATTGCAGATGTCATACAAGGTGGTGCCCACATACAACTCAGGTAGACCGTCGACTTTAATCGTTTGCCTATTAATTTCGGACTAGGTTATTAGAGAGGTTACAGCTTGTAAGACCTTTAAGTTTTGATGGGAAGTAAATAAAAAAAACAAAACAATTTTTTTCATGTGAAGTAATGCTTATGTACAGTCACGAGCAAAAGTATGTATACACTCTGCTTTATCCAAAAGCGATTTACTCCTTTATTTTTTAATGAAATTTTATGTTGTTACGAACATAGCATTTTCGAACCCATAAGTTTATGTAATGTGCCGTATTTCAACTTTGCGTTCGTTATTTCACGGAAAAATCGCAATTGAAAGTTGCCAAGTGTTGACATATTGGTGCTCGTGACTGTACATCCCCTGAAGCTTTGATAGGATTAACTCTTTGATTAAAAGGTAACATTGAGTAATATCTGTGTGGTATATTTCTTTCAAAAGAACGAGGTTATTTAATCATGATTTATCATAGAGATATAATTGATCGAATGCAATAAAGTGCTCAAGATACCATTTATTGCATCTCGATTAAGAAACTGTATAAATATTGGATTTTCGCAAAATTTTGCCAAATTCTCGACGGTCGGTAAGTTAGTAATACATATTAGAAGATAATTTAAAATTTTGGCAACTGCCTCGTGTAGTTTTCAGAAGCTCGACTGCATGGGGTTCTGGGTTTGATTCCCGGTTTGGGAGAAGCGTTACATGTTCTTGTTTTTTTTTTCGGATTCTGGTCTTGTGCCCAGTTAATGGCACTGGGGTGGTCCCTTATTTCATAGGACTTTATTCAAATGAAAATGAAAGTATTCCTCGGCCTTACCCTAGGGAAATACGTATAGACGTAATGCAGATCGTGTTTCTTAGATAGTATACTGACAATGTACATATCTTTTGATAAATATCATGATAGATACTTTTTTTGTTTTTTTAAAAAACATTGCCCTACACTAGGAATTTCTCCTGTATCGTGGGTGCGTTTACAAACATTTAAACTCACATACACAAACAGCCAGACCCGGAAAAACTACTTGTAGGTCATACAAATTTTCGTTCCGTGCGGGAATCGAACCCGTGACACGCAGCGCAGCAGTCAATCGCTTAACCACTGCGCCAACCATGCCGTCAAAATACGTGCCGTATTATTACCGGTATAAAATGTATTCAGCTTCTGAAATTCTTTGCCTGCCTAAAAAGTTGCATAACAACCAACTAGAATATATTTTACCTTTAACTTTTATTGTAACAGTGACTAACAAACTTCATCTTCCTCAGTAGCAAAAAAAAAATATAAAAGATGAAATTCTTCGCCGTCTTCGCCGTCTTGGTGGCCGTCGCTGCCGCTGACTACACCACCTGGACCTTGCCCCAGCTGTCCGATGCCATCCAGGACCCTGCGACCAACCCTGCCTCACTGCCGGCCCTCGAACAGGCCCTCAATAACATGATGGACTCTATGTTCGCTCAGCCCCCCGTGGTAAGATATTTCTGGTTATAGATAAATCTGTTTGGTGGCGCGTAAAGTAAATTAACGTCTTTATTTTAAGGGGGATGGGCTAGGTAGCCCGCGAACTTCAAAGCCTTCATACCTACTGTTGCGCCATTTTGAAAATAGCGGCCACGCATGTGCCTATATTAATCTGTAGCTGACATATAAATAATTTGACTAATAAACCCCGTAAAGTTTCAGTTCGTTACCGAGATATTAACGTTTAAAGTTGATCCCGTAACACCCATTTTTTTAAAAATTTAAGCAAGTTCAAAAAATATGGATGAAACATTTTTGAACATTCAGAGTGATTATTTAAAACATCTATGCAACAGGATGTACGCGAGTTCAAAACAATATGTATGGTCACGTGATCAAATTTGTACGTTAACATCTCGGAAACGTGACTTTTTATGGGTTAGGTCCCATTATGTTTTCTGTTTAAATTATGTCAGCTATCATAGATTATATAGGGTACATGTGCGACCGCCATTTTGAAAAAAAAAAAAAACAAAATAGCACGACAGTAGGTATGCCATGCTCCATATAAAAGTCTTCAATCCCCTTTGAATTTCGCAGGCTACCTCAGCGCTTCCCCCTGAAGATAACAACAAAAGTTTCAAGCTGTAACTTGCTCAGAATAGCAATGCCTTTGTTTATCTTTGGTTTATATGTACTTCATCACCAATGACGCACTAGTTCTTAGTGGTATGACAGCCCAGTTGGTCCTGTAATAGTAACTACAGAGCGTGGGTTCTATCACTGGGTTCAGTGTTACTGGGTTTTTACCTAGTAGATATTTCTCAGTAACTTACAGGCTGGAGTCAAACCCAGTTATACCTACATGCAAAACGCTCGCCCTGTGAGACTAAAACGTAACTGGAGAAATGTGAAAGAAATGTGGGCGTACTATGCAACTCTGTCTGTCTCTTCGGGAATCAGCGGCATCCACGTCATGCAAAAAATCTTTTCCGTTTCAGGTACCCGCTGATGCTTCCGCCCCTATCGACCTGACCGGCTGGACCCTGAACGATCTCTCCATTGCCCTGCAGGACCCTGCAACCGACCCCGCTTACATTCCCTGCATAGAACAGGCCCTCAACGCAATGATGGACGCCATCCACGCTGGAATCCCTGTTGTGAGTACCTAGATTCAAAGTACTCTCTCATATAGAAGCAATCAGAATAACGTACCCAGGATTTTGTAATATCTTGATTTATCTTGTCCTTGGAGTCCTTCTCTATAGAGTTCTAGGTTTTGGAATGGGCACCTAGCTTCAAGTTTATGATCAATTCCTTGACGATTCAAAAGTGCCAATTGAAATAAATGCTTTGGTTTGAGATGGAGGCATAGAGAAGGGTGTTATTCCATCTACATGATCGACGTCAGATTGATGCATGAGTGACGTGTCATAGCGGCTTGGCGTGGAAGCACATGTAAATGACGACCGAGATCGATCAATGCGACCGACCACAGACCACGAAGACGCCTCGGTGGCCGTTGGCCGGTTACACTACCAAAAATAAAATGATACTCAACCAGATTTTTCACTTTAAGTCCGCTAACACACACCGTTTTTCATTTCAGGAGGCCGTCGGTGTTCCCGCCAAGCCCATGGAAGTCAGCTACTGGAGCCTGCAAGAGATAGACGAAGCTCTTCAGAACCCTACCACCAACCCTGCTCTGGTGCCCTACCTGGAACATGCCATGAACAATATCATGGATGAACTCTTCTCTGGCAACCAAGTTGTAAGTATTAGGGGTTAAAGTATGAAATTGCCGATTTGTACTGAAAAATTTAAATTTGTTTTTTTTTTAATTTAAAATATTTATTTAATCAAAATAATTACCATTATTTTATATACATTGCTGCCATCTAATAGGAAGCCATTTATGCCCTTGCGATAGAACTCTCGTGATCTAGATTCGACAAACTGTGTGAAAGCATTTTGTACTGCCTCCTGAGAAGAAACTTTTTATCATGTAGAAAATTGTCCAAATAAAAAAAAAATGGTATTCCGTTGGAGCAAGGTCTGGCGAATACGGAGGGTGACGAATGGTTTCTAATTGCAGTTCCTGTAGAGTTAAAACGGTTTTTCGTGCTGAATGAGGTCTCGCGTTATCATGGAGCAATAATGGTGAAGATCGATTCATGAGTCGGGGCTGTTTCACTGCTAGTTTTGCTATCATTGTTCGGAGTTCGGCACAGTAGACATCTGCCGTTATTGCTTGACCAGATCGGAGAAAGCTATAGTGAATAACACCATGCTGAGACCACCAAACAGTTACCATTACCTTTTTATTGGTAAGCTTTGCTTTAGGACACTGTTGCGGCGTTTGACCTGGGGTCAGCCATTGCATTTTTGGCTTACGGTTATCGTAAAGAATCCACTTTTCATCACATGTCACAATTCGATCCAATATTCCTTCATTTCTGTATCGATTCAACAAGGCAACACAAGTTTCAACACGCGTTTCTTTCTGCAGATCAGTCAAATCATGAGGCACCCATTTCTCATATTTTTTTATTTTATTGATTTGACGCAAATGAGTCAGTATTGTTGGAAAGGTAACGTTAAACCATTCCGCTAATTCCTGGGTAGTTTGGCTCGGATCGGCTTCCTCCATCTCTTTCAATTCATTGTTATTCACCTGTGTGGGCGGTCTTCCACGTGGTTTGTTCTTCAAATCAAAGTTTCCATCACCAAAGCGTTTAAACCAAAATCGCACGGTGCGTTCATTAGCAGTCCCCTCTCCAAACGCAACATTGATATTGCGAGCTGTTTCTGCCGTGTTAGTTCCGCGTCGGAACTCGTATTCAAAAATAACTCGAATTTTCGAAGTATCCATCTTTCTTGTCTAAGCTGAATAAAAAAAACAACTGAAGGTCGATAATCAAATGTTGCACATTTTTTAAAAGAAGAACTTCATAGGTACCATGTGAAAAAAGTTTCACTCAAAAATCTCAAACCATGAAGGTTCTATGTCAATTCGAAGTACCTATTACAATAAAACGGCAATTTCATACTTTAACCACTTTTTTTTTTTTTTTTTTTCTGGGTGGGAAATCATCACATGACTCCTCCCGCTCTGGGCGTAGCAGAAGGGAGTGTCAGACTTTTACTGACTAAAACCCACCCGTGTTCCTTCAGTTGCCTGTGCCAGGGGCCACGGTATCTCTTTCGAACAACCCGCAGCCCCGGCGGCATCGGCCCTAGCGGACCGCGTCAGTTCGCGATTGCCTCTCCCTTACGCGCTCCGCCTCCTCCTTCGCGAGCATTACTGCTTCGCAGAAGGAGGTGACGGCCTCCCATTCACTCTCGCTCCGTACCATGGCCTGTATGAGGGCCGGACGCGAGAGGTCGCCGCCGCCGATCGCCGCCACGAGGACACGGCGGGGCCCCGCCCAAGCCGGGCAGGCCTCTACCGTATGCTCCACCGTGTCCTCCGGGCGATCCCCACAGTGGTGACACCCTGGCGATACTTTAACCCCTATTACATCAATCATTCTCTTAATACCGAGGATGAGGTTTTTTGAACTAAATAGCAGCAGCAATAGGAGTAGAGGTACAATAGGCATCTTTGCTTAACCCTTGGAGGAGAGTAGGCCTGACGTTATGATTTTATTTATATTTATAGAGGCATGAAGAACAGGGTGTAAACTTCACTCATCCTCCATAGAAAAGGGAGGATCCTCCGACCAGACGCGTGTCGTGTTTGGTGGGCAACAGCCCCACGATTGATGTTCGGATGTTGTATATATGCCAGTTGAGCGGTAAACTCAGCGCGATGCAGGATTTTGCGTGACGTCATTATTATGCGTAGTTCGCATGTGTCGTAGATGGCGCTACATACTTATAGGTGATATTATGATAAGATCTTCGAAAACAAGTGCCGATAGATCATACTGTGGGGTCTAGAGTTAGTTTAATCGAAAGATAAATAAGATAATTTGATCTCGTAGCCTGGAATTAGAAACTTAATATTTCTGATGGTAGATGGTTCATAGATAACAACTTTTATTTGCAAATATTAGAGTAGGTTTCTTATTCTTTTTCTTAGCGTGACGATGGCAATCTAAATGGACTTGGCCCAGAATTCTGCTACGTGTTTGTCGCCATCACTAGTGTCCATTAGACAGGAGTATGTTTCTTATTAGTAGTTACAGTTAGTTATTAGTAGTTAACTCGGCGTGCTACCTAAGCTGCTTTGACCTCCTTCCGATGATATTCGTAGTTTTTCATTTTCTTCGAATCTAAAATTCATATCTACTTCATCTTTTTCGTTTTCCAGACGGTCGCCGCCATCGTCGCTCCCGCTGGTCTGGCCCCCGCCAAGCCCGAGCCTGTCGAGATCCCCATTGCCCCCACCCCCGTCGTGGTCGCCCCCTCCCCCGTTGTGACCCCCCCTGCATCCACTGGCAGCCCCCTTGTCCAAATCGTCGTCAACATCGAGGAACAAGCTTAATTTTATTGAAGTAATTTTCATATATTTCTTCATGATTAAATGCGGCATCATTATAAAAAAATGTTTTTGAATTCTATGAGAACTTGCCCCGATTGCGTAAAACCCTTTCATTCACCATTCGAAGCATTTTGAAGGAAACTCCTCATCCATTGTTAAATATGTTTGAAAAATTCGTCTGCTCAACAGTGTATATAACGCAATGAATGTTGTTGAACTGTCAAAATGAAGCCATTTCCATTGATAGTGTGATACGCATTTCCCCCGCTGGATACCCTGGCAGAAAATAATTTTATTTAGCTTTGGTAACTCTTGTCCTATATGAGGAACTTGAAGCGATATAAGCGACTAGACCAGGCGCAGTCTGAGGGGGGTTGGGTTGTCGTGACCCCCACCCAAAATCATTCAAGCTGTCGAGAGTCTGCATGGTTTACTTGCCGTACTAACTTAAGTTAATAACTTCTTGGTGACCCCCGCCAAACCTTTGGCTGCGACCGCGCCTGGACTAGACACGACCTAATTTAAATAATTAATAGTTACCACCTGTTAAAATAATGGCGACCACCTTGCAAAATATTGGCAACAATGTAAACCGAGAATATAAGAATAATTTGATTGTTATAATGAAAGACTTTCAAATTATGTAGGCACCTACACAATTTATGCAATGTAAAAATCACATTGATTTAGAATTGACAGTACTGTCAATTCCTAGCATCAGGTGGAATGACAGCTCACTTCACTAAGTTTTCACGGTGAGCGTTTTACGGAATAGACCGAGCTGTGTGTCATCGCATCGCATTTCTCGTCCACATATGACAATGGACCAGTAATTTAAAAGTGTTATTCGATAGATTGTGTGAAATCGGTGTGGTTCACTGATATCATTGGCACCAAAATATTGAGTGTTGGCATTTTGTAGCCGCAATTATTTGGTCACCGCAAAATGCACCACCAATAAGTATCGATATTGATAACAGGGATTAAGTGAATGCAAATATCATAATTTAAATTTCTAAGTGGGACTAAAATGAGCGTATTTGCAATACCTAACTAGCTATATACAGTTAGATACATAATATAATATAATTAGATAACCTTTACTTATAGGTATCCAAATTCCAAAATACTCTTGACCTGGGACTTGAAGGTAAGAAGACTTACAGGCGAAATGTAACCTGCACCATAGGTACTGTAAGAAATCAAATAACGGTATGATTTCTCTACGTTTATTCTAAGCGAAGGCCTTTACATCACTCCCGCTATATTAACACCGTTTTCTTCCAAACAAAAACGTTCGTAACAGACAGTAGCATGTTACGAAGTTACCCTGTGCAAACTCAAAAAACTTTAAAACCAGTGGCCATGATGCATCTGGAAGTATGAAGAAAATGTGTTTGTTATTCCAGTAAAACTAAGTAAGTATTTCTGTAAAATTATGCAAGTGATTCAGCTTCTGTAAAACATTGACTATGCTGAAAACACTTTAATCCTCGTGAGAGCTAGTGTGGAGTGTGCAGAATCAGCTATTGCTTACTGGAAAGTTCTTCTCGCTCGTTTTGAAGTAATGAAATGGTTTCAAGAGTGCTGTTTTAATGAGAGCTTTTCTAAAGGCTCATTTACACGGAGGTAATATCTGGCCTCGAAGACACGAGGGGAGAGACTTTCTCCGGAGACATCAATGAAGATTATATATCGCCTATGAATATTGTCGCCACAACACACGTGAGAAAATGTTTTCGTGGCGCTTCACTAGGAGTTAAACTAAATAAAAGTTCAGATGATGTGCTCGGAGAGAAAAGAAGTTCGGAGGAGGATATTTGATGATGTGTAGTAATGTTTTTATGTATGAAAAGAAGCCATTGCTCGGTAGAAATTAAATAAAAGTTTCGAACATTTTAATTAATATCATGGATTTATTTACCTATATACAATACTGGCTGAGCCCCGCGGATTCACCTGCATATGTTTCGATCCCGAGGGAATATCGGGATAAAAGTATCCTATGGGTTAATCCTGGTTATAAACTATCAGTGTGCAAAATTTCATCTAAATCCGTTCAGTAGTTTTGGCGTGAAAGAGTAACAAACATCCATCCATCCATAAAAACTTTTGCATTTATAATATTAGTAGGATTGTAGCTAATCGAAAACCGGATTTCCATATTACCTAAGCAGAAAGGAGTATGTACTCCTTTCAGACTGCAAGGACAGAGGTTGTGAACTATCTCAGAGCAAGTATTTTTACAATTTATTATTTTTATCAATCTGTGTTTTTGGAAAGAAATGTTAACAAATAGCATTAAGAAGACATGAGGAGATAGGATGAGACTTAAAAAAGACTAGCATATTCCAGTGGTTTCGTCCGAGTGGATGTCAGAAAGAATCCCAGGGAAACGAACTACCGCGATAAAAAATCTAGGTTACGGTAAAAAATCTTTTGTCCTAACCAGGCCTACCTGTGTGCCAAATTTCATCGAAAATCGCTCAGCCATTAAGGCGTGAAAAGATAATAGACAGATAGACATAACTCTGTCTGTCTATCCTCTTTCGCATTTATACATATCGTATTACCCAGTAACTGGGTTGTAGAGGTCAGATAAAGAAAGAAAGAAAAAGTATTTCTTGTGACTCCCACAGGAAGATCATAAAACTAAACTAAACACAATAAAAAAAAAAACCCTGACTGGAACTGACTAGACTAGGCAGATTATAATTGTACCTTAGCTCTGCAGTGGATCATGGCTTACCTAACTATCAATAAAAATAAAGTGCCAGATAACAGTTTGAGTTGATAAAACAAATGAATGCACTACCCCGTGACCTTTTTGTTTTGTTGTGTACAAGGGCATCAGCAGGCTATCTAAGAACAAGTATTTTTATATGTCCAGTCACGAGCATCAATATGTCAACACTTGGCAACTTTCAATTGCGATTTTTTCGTG
This sequence comes from Apamea epomidion, assembly GCA_947507525.1. NCBI lineage: Eukaryota > Metazoa > Arthropoda > Insecta > Lepidoptera > Noctuidae > Apamea > Apamea epomidion. The sequence goes on along the minus strand of OX382242.1, from coordinate 6,608,373 downwards.
AAATAAGGAATGCAACGTTGAAATACGACATATTACATAAGCCTTTGGGTTCGAAAAAGCTATGTTCGTAACTACATAAAATTTCATTAAAAAATAAAGCAATGAAGCAGTCGCTTTTGAATAAAACCGAGTGTATACATACTTTTGCTCGTGACTGTACTGGATCCAATTGTTTTTCTTTTTTACACCATCTACACTATGTTTTGTTACCTACATTCTGTGCAAATAAAATATTTTTTTTCATTATATACCCTATCTAGCAATCTATGTTTTTATGGAAAGAAACATAAACAAATACGCATCAAGAGATGAGGAGATAAGATAAGAGATAAGAGTGACAGATCGATGTGTCTTCAGAGATGATGATAAGGTATCAGGGGTCTGTGTATCATGCAGTTGCAGACTGCAGTGCATGGCTCGGTGACATGGCACGATGGAATGTCTTACGTGGTATAGACTGTAATCTTTGCACCGCGTGATCACTGGGTGGTCTCCTTTGATAAGAAGATATAGAAAAGTAGATAGATTAGCGAGCAGAAAAATTCGAAGACATAATATCTACTAAACCGCACTGGGCTCGCGTGGTGGATTACAGCCCGCTCCTTCTCACCGAGAGAAGGCCTGTGTCCCAGCAGTGGGAACATTGTAGGCTGAATATGCTAAGGTTTCCATTGAGTAGTCGTTTTGATATTGACAAAATACTAAATATTTGAAATCATAATCTCTACAATTAATTACAGTTAAACCAATTACAGGCACTGTAGAATTCAAGGAATCGGTCATTTAGAAAGATCAAGCTAGTTGCCCATTCTAAAGCGTAGTAGTTACGTACGTTCATACGGACAAGAACGGGCAAGAAAGAAACTCTACGGACACTCTTTTATTATAAATCAAAATATTGGTTACACCATTCATGTTGAAATTTTTATCTACATATATTGTGAGAACGATAAGCTATGATTTATCAGTTGATAGTAGGTAAATCTTCTGTAATCTATGATCTAAGACCCGTATCCTGGACTGACACTCAAACATTGATACGGTCAAATGTTTAATTTGATGGAAATCTGTGGTTGGTAAAATCAATATTTGGCTAGCAAAAACAACAAAGATCACATGAGATTCTGCAGCAGGTTTCAATACATCCTGCCTTTAAACAGTTTCAAGTAAAAGTCGGTATTTAAAGTGTAACGAGGAATTGAGGAAATAAATTAAATGATTGCCACGCAAGGTTTTTTATAATTTGCAGGTCAGTCTCAGGTTGCATGTTGAACAAAATAATATGATTCACGGCTTTAACAAGTATTTATTGTATTGATTGATATTTCATGAAATAGTCATTCAATTGGATTATATGAACTTAGAGGGTCGTATTGATGATTTTAATTATTATAATAATGTAAAGTCATATTTGTTACGGTCGCGAATCATATTTTATTCAACATACAAACTGACATTGACCTGCAAATTCCAAAAAACGTAAGAAAATTTGAATGTCGCGGGCTACGGTAGCGCAATATAGAATCTAAATACTTATGGATTGACTCACGAATGCTGATGCAATTTTTTCGTGAAAATTCATGAGTGGAAGCTATCCTCAGTTAAAACTGCGGAGTATACGAATCATAGAGACGAGCGTTATTCATCATTGATGTGTCACAGAAATGCGTGATCAGTTCTATTGAAACCTTTGTTATCGTCTCTGCTTTTTGTCCTTTTATATTAAAGTCAAATATTCGAACGAATCGAATGCTTAGCCTTGCACTCGCAGAGTCGCAGTGGCTGAAAATCATTTCAGTTTCCATTACTTTTATGGTGTAAAAAGTCCGACTGCTTCGTTGGTCTAGTGATACAAGCACGACTGGGCATGGGCTTAGTCTTGGGTTCAATCCCCAGATTGAGCAGTGTTATAGCGTTTTCCATTAGGAATTTCTCAGAAGCAGCCCGAAGTCTGAATTTGTGTCCGGTTGATAGCAATGGTCTCGACCCCTTTTACATGGGACTATAAACATAATATGACGAAATGAGGGTGTACAATGTACTGTGAAGAGCTGATGAGCGCTTCAAGGTACCGGAAGCAATCAAACAATGATACGATTCCTTAAAGCGTAGGCCACACCGCCAGCTGGCGGGCGGGCGGTCGAGCCGAGCGAGGCACCGTTTCACCTTTTTTCATACTTCGGTAGCTTGTCTCTGTAGTTCGCGGTGTGAACCCAAGTATGGAAAGATGTGAAACGATGCCTCGCTCGGCTCGCTCGCCCGCCCGCCAGCAGGCGGTGTGGCCTGCGCTTTACGTTTAAATTGACTGAACGTCTTTACATATTCCCCACTTAAACTAGCACTGACTTTTCATAAACAACAACACCTACTAAAATATTTGACACGCCGCGTTCTAAACTTGCTTGAATGTTCGAATGGAACACGCGCGTTGTAAATTATAGCCAGCCTGCACTACATAAGGTTGACTTTAGTGAAAAACCTTTACAGTACATAAACCTCTACTTAACTCTGAATCGCCTAATACAGGTGTGATATGTTGATAGATAATAATCCTGAGATATTGATTCATAAACATTTATCATCAACTCAAACGGGAAATCAGTATGAATCATTAAGTTCAAGTTAAAATGATGTATGGACATATTTATTGGTATCGGTATCGTGGATTTCGGTTATCGAAGTATTTTAAGACGTAACTTAACTCGCTTAAAGTTTCACCGTCTTCCGTGTGATTGGATGTGATTGAGGTGCCCATAATGGCAAGGATTTGTTAGACCGGTATATATTATGTTATACGGTATGTTTAACTTAGCCGGGTCATTATAGAAATATCTTAAAGTAAGAAGCTTCAGGGAAACTTTCTATGGAGATATACAGTGGCCTCCAAAAGTTAGTTGACATTGTTTCACTTCAGTTGTGATGCCAAATTATGATTTAAAATAAAAAATATTTTTTATGATACGTCAAAGTTAGTTGAATAAGAGAAGAAGCTGTGACACACCATTATGATTTAAAATTCTAGCGATCCAAATGTTTGAACTGCTATAACGTTTTTATTGACTAAGGGCTGATTTTAAGGGCTGACCCTAGTTTGTGTAGCGGGATCGTCCGAAAGGGTTACCGCTGCCCTGGAACATAAAGGGCTAAGGAAGGAACACGGGTGGGTTTTAGTCAGTAAGAGTCTGACACTCCCTTCTGCTCCACCCAGAGCGGGAGGAGTCATTTGATGATTTCCCATCCACAAAAAAAAAAAAAAAAAAAAAGGGCTGATTTTTCCATCGGCAGATAACTTATAGTCGAGGAATAAAATTGACGTTTGACAGTTTTTGTATGAAATAACTGTCAAAATTTCAAAATTATTCCTCGAATAAAGTTATCTGATGAATGAAAAATCAGCCCTTAGTCAATAAAAACGTTATAGCAGTTCAAACATTTGGATCGCTAGAATTTTAAATCATAATGGTGTGTCACAGCTGAATTGGAAAAAGGTCAACCGACGTTTGGAGGTCCCGTAGGTTCCGTATGCATTGAATGCTGTTAAAAATTGAAAAGAGTAAGTATTGTTATGTATGTATGTATATTCAAATTTTATTTATGTTTCAAATTGACGTTATTTCCAGTTAAACAAATATCAACTTTATTTTAATTGTAATTAAGTTGATTTCACAGTGACTAGCACTATTGAAAAAGTTATAAACTGAACTTTATTGTGTAGGAATTAAAGTTATTTTTCCATAAACTCATATTTGTTTACATTTTTGGCGAATATGTCGCGAATCAAATATAGATGATTTAGGCATGTTAAAAGGATGAATGAAAAGTAAATAAGACAAGGTAAGTGTGCATTTACAAGTCTAGAAGGACATAATTTTAGTATCTTTATTGGTGATGTTCTTATTGGACGATCGGACTCGTCCACAAATTCAAGGTCGTTCAGCGCGCTATGGAGCGAGCTATGCTTGGAGTCTCTATGAAGGATAAAATCAAGAATGAAATTATCCGGAAAAGAACCGGAGTTACCAACATAGCTTGCAGAGTAAACAAACTGAAGTGCTGGTCATGTTTGTCGAAGGACTGATGGCCGGTGGAGCAGACGAGCTTAGAGTGGAGACCGCGTATCGGCAAGCGTAGTGTGTGACGGACGCCCGCCAGCTAGATGGACGGACGACCTAAAGAAGGTGTCTGGGACAGACTGGATGCGAAAGGCAGAGGACAGGTTGTTGTGGCGTATCTCGGCGAGAAACAAATGTCAAAAACCTGTCAAAATGTAGGGCTATTAGAGGAATTTTTGACAGATTAAAACTGAGATCAGACTGAACGTTCTTAAAATTACGAGAATTGCTCCTCTGATGTATAAACGTAAAGGAAGCAAGAGGAGAATGTAAGGATCGTAGCAGGTCGCGTTCTGTAGTTGAAAGGAGTGAGTTTTTCATGTGTATGTTCGAATGTTGTTCATAGATTCGTTAATGGATTATAGGTATCTACCTAATATCTTGCTTGATACAAACAAAACAACAGGTTAAAGTTCTTGAATAAAATACCTAACTAACTACTAATTAGTGGTTCTAATCTGCAATATTAGGTAGGTATATATTGAATCCCAAAACATGTCAATTTTATCTTTCTAAATGATCAATATATTATTTATCCGTTAGCACGTTAATAATAACCTTATCAAAACTTATCATTCCAAGTATTTACTTTCTAAGATATTTTACACGTAATCCATGCTATCGGAAAAATACATGACTGAACGCTAATTTCATAGAAAAAATATGATTTTTTTATGGGCTGGTTTCCAGGATGCAACAGGCTGAATACCAGTATTTTATATGGAGCGACTGCCTCTCTGACCTCCACAACCCAGTTACTGGGTAATATTATCCCTTGGTAAGTAACTGGTTGTCACGGGATTCTGACTACTCGTAACGACTGTCAAAAATCCACGAATGACAGCCGGTACCAACTGCTTAACGTGCTATCCGAGGCAGGTCTTGGTAAGTAAATACGGTCACCCAGCGTAGCTTAACTTGATTGATCGACCTGTGCGGCTGTTATGACTTAGCCACAAGCCTTAAGATTAAAATGGACATAGGGTAATTATTTTATCCAATAAAACAACAAGCTAAGAAAGTAATGAAGTCTTTTCAAGATACTCCTAAGTATATTTATCTACTTAGAATATTTTCTTGATTATTTAAAAAGTAGGACAATCGAATGATCCTTTACTCCATAACGACTTAGCTGTCTAAGGGCGAATTTCATCAAGCTTTTATAACTAAAATAAGTCTTATCCTGAGAATAAATTTTGATTTTTTGACAGTTTTTCAACACTACAACTGTCACACGTCAATTTTTTTACACGGATAGGTGATATCTGACTTTGGTAAAATCAGCCCTTTTATAGATGATTGTATGGGATAAGTACTAAAACTAGGCCATACATCAAATACTAGGTATTTATAGATCGAGTGAATGAAGTCACAGGCGAAAGATATATATTGGCAAAGATATGATACCAGTCCAGTGTTCTCACAGGAAATGTTATCAAATTGATATGCACTTTCGCAACGCTGCATCAGTACTTCACCAAAATATTCCTTATCTGTAGTGGTTTGAATCATGTGCGAATTTTTGGCTACAACTTGCGAAATCCTTATCTATTGACTGATAGTGTGCAATATTTTTAGGGTACCGTATTGATAAACAAAAACGATTATGTTTCATGGTGATATGTATGGTGGGTGTCCTATTGATCATTTTGTTTCCTTTATATTTAATTTTTTTATTTTTCGAGTTAACTAATCTTTTTGTATGCACGTGTTTCTATAAAAAAATAATATTATTTTTTTCTATTCTAGTATGAAACCAAATTTTTGTTGTACAATCACGCATTGCCGTTTACTCACACCAGCACCCTCATACTATCAATCACAATCTGAATCATTTTGAAGGATATTGCTAAACCATTGCTTCACATGTTCGAAAAATTTGTCTGCTCAACAACGCAAATAACGCAATGAATGTTGTTGAACCGTCAAAATGAAAGCCAACCCATTCGTACTGTTAGTATGCTAAGCATTTACCCCTCTGAATTTCTGTTGTTCTGGGGCTCATATTTTATAACAAAACAATTCTTTTTAATTATTTGAAATGATTTTCCCTCCAGTACATTTTATATTATTTGTTGTATCTACAGGCTTTCCATAACAGGGTAGTTATTATAAGTAAGATTTCATGGAAATTGAAAAACGAAAGATGAATGATCTCTATATTTTATTTTACATAATCAGTCTATTTTATTCCCACTCCTGGGACACAGGCGTCCTCTTCGAGAGAGGGCGGGCCGTAATCCACCACGCGGGCCGATTGCGGGTTGGTAGATGTCACATGTCTTAAATTTTTTGATTCTAGGACATGCCAGTTTTCTCACTATGTTTTCCTTCGCCGTGTTGGGAATGGTGGTGGTGAAGTAATGTACACAAAGTTAAGCGTCTGTCTGGGTTCGAACCTACGACCTACAACTCGTAACTCGCGGCAGTTACCACTGGGTTACCACGGCTCTCATATTCTATTTTACTTTCCACGAATTTATTTTAAATGGAAATTGGTTAAACAAACGAGCTGTAAAAACGTGGCGCAAATGCATTGCTTTTATTTATTTTTATTACCTACATACCATATTGTTCCTTTGTTGAGTCAAATGAGCATTCTGTTTTAATGATGTTCGTTAAAATGATTGACAAAAAGGAGTATTTAAATTGAACGTTGCATCGTAGGTATGTATGTCCAGCGCACTCTGAGGTGCACTGGGCATTACGTTGACAAGTATACTGGCATAAATGAATGCTCAGGCATTCAGTCTCGCTCTTAAACCATTTAACCAAAACTGTATAAGGCTCTATTATTGCTACCAATCTTTTCGAGTACAAAAACAAAAAAATCCAGATTCTCGACAGAAGACTTCCATCAATGAATCCTGAATCATCCGCAGATTCCGCTGCTGCTCCTCATTCTCCTATCTTCCCCCCCACCCATAGAATCAGGGGCTAAAAATTCTTTATCAAAATTATACTTACCATTTATTATAACATTAGAAAAATAACGGCTACTTATAACCGTTTCGTTATTTTGATATAAACTTATACTAAATTCCGTTATTTAGCGATAAATATAAAGCAATGTAATCTTTTCACCATTTACATTTAAAAAATAACTCTAAATTGCAGTCATTTCAAAAATATTACACAATAACTGTTATTATTTGTCCGTTATTTTTCTAATGTTATAATAAATGGAGTATAGGTACACGGCAAACAGCAATCCATTGGTTCATATGTGATTATCATAATCTACAATCATGAGACAAACATTGCGGAGTAATGTTCTCATAATGTTCTAAACTGAGAATAATTTAATTACCTCTCTGTAGTTTCGTGTTTGTGAAGTTTATGTTTAGTTACTAATAAACTAACGCAATAATATAAATATCCGAACTGTTTCTGTTATTGAGTTACACACCTTTGTTTATGTTTGAGTTAAATGAAAACCTCAAATTCGTGTAATCTATGGTATCTGCCTAATAACTTTCGTGAGTTATTACAACAACATTATTATTTTAACAAAAAGAGTATATAACGCTCGTAGCAGGTGGTGTTCTGTAGTTTCTGCCTACCCCCATGGGGAAGGCGTGAATTTATGTATTTATGTGAATATAAAAAATTCAGTATATTCTTTAAAATAATTAAAGCATTCACTGTTTTTTTCTAATTCAAATTCATTTTACATAATTGGTATGACCAGTCTATAACAGTGTCTTACCAAATAATATTATAAACAACCTTTATCCACTTTGCCAAACTCTTTCTGATAGCCCAAGTACGTATTAAAAAAAGGCTATGGAAACATTTTACTCAATTTTTTTTTCTGCATTAGTTAACTCCAAACTCTCTTGAAAAAATTCTACAGAACTAAAAACCCTACAATAATTTCTCTACAGAACCTCAAAGGAATATCGCTACACACTTGACACACCCATGACAAATTGACACGTCCCACGCCCATATCTCGACAGTCACCGATTGGGTGTGATTTATATACTGGTACCCAAACTATCGACGTCAGTACAACACTAAAGTTTCAAGGACTGAGTTCTAGCAGAAAAAAACAAGTGAGTAATCATAGACAAGGAGTTTTTTCTCTACTTTCCTTTTTCCTTCTTTTGGATATTAAGGTATCTGCAACGTCAGAGTGGTTTGTGTAGTCTAGTGTATGGAATTACATAGTATGTAGGTACTATATATAATGTAGTTGGTCTAGTTCATTTTATGTTTGAGTGTGGTTGTTTTGTATAATATTGTGGTAAATAATAATGATAAACTTCCTCGATGTTAATACGGTTTATTATGGTTTTGTTTTATAGTCGATAAAAATATCTTATCCTTTTAATCCGCCTTACATTTATTTGATTAAAGATAGGTATTGGGAAGATTCCGAAATTGTTTTCACGTAATTTGGCGCGAATTATGTGTTAGACACTACTTTTCAATTCACTTTTGGATTTAATGAATATTTAATTAAATTAGGCTCAGTATTCATATAGTTTACCACAATAATACAATTATAAGTACTTATTGAGTATCGATTTTGGTTATTCAGCAGTCATTAAATTTTATTCATCTCTGTAGTGTTTTATGAGCTATATGTATAGATTAGTCGCTTTCACAAGCAAATATTTTGGAAAAAGTGTAGGGTGTTTAGTGAGGGTTAACATAACTGTACCGACCAATACATCTAAACTGTACTATAATATTGCTTGTTCGCTTTATAAGGCTATACGTCAGACACCAGCAGGTCAAGCTACCCTTGAACCTTATTGCTTTAGGGATAAAGTTGAAAATCTATATCTAAAGAAATTTGTAGCGTGATGTGCTGGCGTCTGTACTTAGTCTGGATTCCGTTTTAAAGCTTTGCTTCGTGTATTATTTGGCAGAATATACTTTTCAAGTTAGTGAAAAAAAAAAAACCACAGTCTTGCATTCTCGCCGAAGTGTATTTTCAACGTGATATTTTCGTTATCTAAAGTAAATAAATACGTTTGGTGATAAATGTTACATGTGCAGATAATCTCAAATTGAATCTTGTATGTAGTGTTGTAGTATAAAGATTATTTAGGTAATATAGATAATAGACTGCGTGTAAAAGGTTAACTTGTACGGTTTATTCGATATGTCTACCTTCCTACTTAATGAGAGAAATTACTTTAAAACAAAGATTTCACAAGAAACTAATAAAATATTTTATTATAATTTCTTTTTTACATTACTTACCTAATAAATTAAAATTATAATTAAAGATCGTAAACAGGCCGGTGCTAATCCTGGGACTAAGAACATTCTAATAGCGTAACACCCTATCAATCTCAATCTGAATCATTTTGAAGGATATCGCTAATCCATTGCTCCATATGTTCGAAAAATTTGTCAGCTAAACAACGTAAATAACGCATTGAATGTTGTTGAACTGTCAAAATGAAAGCCATTGCTACTGATAGTGTACGCAATTACCCCGCTGTTATTTAGGATGCGATAATTATGCATTTAGATAGAAATTAATCCACTCGTCACAATCGGAAACAAAAAGAGTTTATTTTTTTCCATCTCCAGAAAAACATGCCATATAAAGTATTTATTGAAACGTTAATGGTTAATGAAGCCTTTTCCTTATGTTGTGTTGAAATATATAGGCAATTTACCAATGTGCTTTATATCAGGATTTGGTTTAACGATTCCACTTCACCGTATTTTGTGTTTATAGCGACATGCCTTTATCTCCACATTTCAGATACCTTAAGGTATCTATTTATCCAAACACCTACTATCTGATGCGTCATCGTATTGGCTATGTTTTCCTACATTCGGAATTAGATAACTGCTAAACTTTGCACTAACAGTTCCAAAACACTGATCAGTTTATTGATTTGTGTTCAGCCAACGATAAAAAATCCAGTGTAGAAAAACGAATACCGTTCCACTATTGTATACAGGTTGGCAGGGACATCGACGCGCAAACTGTAACCATCAAATCAGCACATTATGAAAGAAGTAGACATTTTTAGTAGATTATCAAAAAAAAAAAAAAACAGCTGTATCATAGAAATGTGAAATGCCTGCGCGGTCAAACTGTATGGAACAGCAAATTTTTTATTTAATAACCGATTAAAAATTTCAATGCAGATGTCAGGATCATGTACTGAACCATGGTAACAGGTTGCGCGTCGGTATCCCTGCCATCCTATATAAAATAAATATCTACTGTATGTCTAAATTAAAACATTAATAACACAATTGTTTTACCAATAGACAACAAATCAACATGGCTCTTCCTACCATAACAATTCGCGAGGTGTCCGACGCGACTCAGGACAACACACTGTGTCCGAGCACCAAGAAGGTCGTCGAAGGCCTGCTCAACGACTACATGGACCTGCAATACGGGAAGGAGACACCGTACACAACTGGAAAGCAAGTCGTGCCATCCGGAGCATCGCTTGAAGACGTAGAAAAAGCAGCTTCAGATGAAAGCGCTCCTAAGAAGTACCACGATGTCTTCGTCCAGATCGAGAAGACGGCTAAGAGTGGGGATCTCACCCCTCTTTCCAAGAACGACGGCACATGGGACCCCAAGTTCACCCCCGTCTTAGTCCTCATCACCGCCAACCCTTAGATTAACACCAGAATCTGTTTTGCTATTTATTTTTTTATGTTATTTTTATTGTACCTTGATTAAATATTAAAGTTTTAAGATTATGAAATGCTGCTATCTTATTAAGAAAAAAATAGGTTGTATGCTTATGATAAGTGAAAACTTACGGTTGGAGCAGAGTATACGCGATTCAGCGCCGAGTATACATGATTCAACGTCACCGATCGATGGTTCCGAGTATACCCGATTTAGCGTCACCGACCCGAGCGTGACGATGCAGTTTCGTTCACTGCTCACACAAAAAGCAGAAGCGCAAAGTGCTCCTAAAGAAGTTTTCACTTCAAAAGGTTAAGACATTTAACACGTAGGATTGAGGTTTATTTAATAACAGAAGGTCGACATAACCAAAAATCCATTAGATCGTGCAGGCAGTTTAGTAAAACAAGCAGTTTTGTAGATTCAAACGAAATCAAAATGACGTGCAATAGTTCAGCTTGAAGTCAAAACACGAAATCTATTGGAAAATGTCTAAACAAACCGGTGCACGCACAGAATATATTTATCTAACTGAAGCCACGTCGGAAAAGCTTTCCCGTAGAAATATCAAACAGAGATCAACAGGTCTGTTGTTTCTAAACCTCTCCATATTAAATAATTTGGTACCTATTTACCTAAGATTTTTAAGGTTATTCTTGGAATGTACAGTGGTGGCCTAGACATATATAGGGTCCTTAATTTTCATAGTGACAAGGCAGAAATGTTTACAACTTACCAAGGCTTGCTTACATTGGTACTTGACTTGATTAGCAATAGCTTAGGTAATTCTAGCCTTGATTAAACACTGAAGTCTATACACAGATGGCGCTAAGCTATGAAATACGCACAAAAATCTATTGAAGTGACTTGAAAAAACCTAGCTCTGGATGAGACACTACCTACGTTAAGACAGTTTGTCCTAAGAAAACGATGGATACGAAAAATGTCGAGTGAAGTAATAGCTAGCTAAACTGGTAGTGCAAGAAAGGAAATATAGATGGCGTTACTGGTCTCTTAACTCAGTGTAAAGGTTGCGAAAAACAACTGCATGGTCAGACGGGTTTGCGTAGCATGGATAATGGAGTAGGTTTAATACTATTCACATTTATTACTCAACTCATTATCATCATCTCTCATCTTATCAACATTATTGTTGAATAAATTAAAAAATGGTATCCAAATGTAGCCTAATCTTTTACCTCTCTAGATAGTACAGTCACCACGAGCAAAAGTATGTATACACTCGGCTTTATTCAAAACTGATTTACTCCTTTATTTTTGAATGAAATTTTATGTTGTTACGAACATAGCATTTTCGAACCCATAGGTTTATGTAATGTGTCGTATTTCAACGTTGCGTTCGTTATTTCACGAAAAAATCGCAATTGAAAGTTGCCAAGTGTTGAAATATTGGTGCTCGTGACTGTACCTACGAATATTATTTACGACGGATTTAGTATTTTTTTATTTGCAGAATCATTTATTTGCAATGCAACGACCAATTATTTAACTGTTTCGCCACAAGCTACGTACACGACATAGAACCTTCGTGCTGAACACAAGTAAGTCTCTGATGCTTTGATTTTGATTTTATCTTTGACAAGTGTGACAGCATGACAGAATATTTGGCACGATTGGATTTGACTTGCATTTCAAACTTTTGGTTTTCAAAACTATTGCTAAAGGTTATTTTAGGTCGATAAAAATGAATGCTATATTTTTGGCTCTGTTCGTCGTGGCGGTGACTACCGCTCCTCTTCCCGAGCATGTATCAGGGAGTGATGGCGTGGAGACGGTCGTGAACGGTATGCCCGATGGCACCGCTTTGGAAGTCAGTGACATCGTGGACATCAAGCTGAAGGAACACGCTAATGGTGCAGTCGTTGCAACCAACCTCTTGCACCCGTATACTGCTCTTGGCATCGCCGAAGCTGCTGCTGCCGCCCCTGTTTCAAATGATGTGTCAGTCGTTGATAGTGATATGGCGGCTGTGGCACGTAATGCCCATCCCATGCCTATAGCCATACCTTCCATTCCTGTTCCTGACTCCCCTGGAATTGTGATTCCCGAACCCATTGTGATGCCACCTCCCGCTGTCCCCGAACCCATTGTGATGCCACCTCCCGTTGTCCAAGTTGATGTGGAGCCAGAACAACTGCCGGTTGCCGCTCCTCAGTACAACGGTGAATTGTACAATGATGGACTCGTTCAGGTCCAGTACAATGGTCCGCAGGAGCCTGGCATGCTGTCCACCCTTCAGAGCTGGTTTAACACGGTCGTCAATTACTTCAACTCGCCCAGCAGCGGTTACGCCGCTCCAGAGCTTAGACATTAGATACACATATTAAGATATTCAAGTGGACTCCATATTTTTTCTAAAATTAACAGAAGATTTCCGTAATGTTTTGCTTTTTAAATCCTATTCTGTGCAAAGTGATAATTTAGATCACCGGCTTTGCTAATGTATTGAATGTTCAATTTTAAGAAAGAAAGTCGAAATAAACTCTTTATTTTGTATAAATTGATTTTGTTGAAATCATCTTCCTACTTACTGATTCAGATTTCTTCACTACTTGCTGACCGTTTACGGAAATTATCGCAAGGAGGTACAGTCACGAGCAAAAGTATGTATACACACGGCTTTATTCAAAAGCGATTTACCTACCTTTATTTTTGAATGAAATTGTATGTTGTTCCGAACATAGCATTTTCGAACCCATAGGTTTATGTACCATATCGTATTTTAACGTTGCATTCGTTATGTCACGAAAAAATCGCATTTGAAAGTTGCCAAGTGTTGACATATTGGTGCTCGTGACTGTACACCTCTCCGCGTTTGATATAATTAAATATTTTTGGTCAACATCGACAAGTGATTTGCAAAGTTGTGTAGCCTATACCTCAACTATGTATAGTCATCGTCATCTTTAGCCTACAGCAATTGCAAGCTATTTAGCTCGATTCTCGGCAACTCTCGTCCAGCTGCTACAAGCCACCCTGCGAAGATCGTCGTCATTTCTATGTATAGGTGCTATACATTTTTTCATTTGTGTGTATAGATTTCATTCAGGGGGCCTACTCCGAAGTACAAAGTGCGAATGTTCGGATCGGGCCGACACATGGCCGAACCGAATATTATTGAAAAATGCGAAAAAACGTTCGGATCGGCTCAGTTGGGTCGGGACCATAGTCAATATTCGAAAGAGTGTAGGAGTGTAGGATCAGAACCAACTGAACCAAATAGTAACTTTGTAGCAGGAAACGGCCGAACATTCAGCCGATACTACTTCGGAGTAGACCCCCTGATTTGGACACAGGAAACAAGGGAAACTTCTAAAGTTAAGGTAAATTTATCGTTTGAGCTCATGAAAATGTCAGTAACAAAATGGCATGCGTTGTAATAAACTATTCAAGTATTGTGTGAACTGGCTTAGGGGCTTGGCACGCTCCCGTCTAACTTGCCCGAACTTCACTTACTTAGCTCGTTAAAACGAAGTTCGGCAGTGCTGCTACAAAATGATCGCCAGTATTATATTTAATAGTTTAGCATGCAACACTTGGAACCTGTGAATAGTTTGTGTAAGCATGGCTTACGCTTAGAGGTGCAGTTTAGTGTCTTCCGTCCTGCTTCTTGAAACTTTACACATAAGAATAATCACCTCATACTTATCGTTCCCACTGCTCACAGGCCTCCTTCCTGTGAGAGAGAGTGTGTCATAATCCACCACGCGGGCCCAGTGCGGGTTGATTGATTTCACAAACATGACTTCCTAGGACATGCCGGTTTCTTCACGATGGTTCATTAAAGTTGAGTGTAATTGGAGTCCTACTATTACGGTAATGTTTTCTGTAACAAAAGCTTTTATATAATCCATCCATAATTAGCCTATAATATTCCCACTGCTTGGACACAGGCCTTTGTCTTTGAGAGGGAGTGGGCTCTAATCTGCCACGCGGAGCTAGTGCGGGTTACACAAAGTAAAGAGCTTGCCTGGCTGGGATCGAACCCGCGTCCTACAACTCGTAATTCGGGGCCGTTACCACTGGGTAACGGCCTCAAATTAAGAGTTGGAGCAGGAAGGCAGGAGCAGGAAGGCAGGAGCAGGAAGGCAGGAGCAAGAAGGCAGGAGCAGGAAGGCAGGAGCAGGAAGGCAGGAGCAGGAAGGCAGGAGCAGGAAGGCAGGAGCAGGAAGGCAGGAGCAGGAAGGCAGGAGCAGGAAGGCAGGAGCAGGAAAGCAAGAACAGGAAAGCAGGAGATCAATGGTGGCTCAGTAGCCAAAACTGCTCTGCTCCAACTTTTCTATATGAATTTTGTCAATTACCCTGCATCAGGATTACATATACTGATAAATTACTATTACGTTACTTTAGAATTTTATGATTCTTATTGCACACAATAAACAAATATGACTTCCGTATCACAAATGTTGATAAAATTATAATCATAATCATCATTTAATTATATAATCAATATAATCATTTGTGTGTTCATGCTGACTCGGATAAACGACAAGTTAGATTATTGGCAGTAAGTAAACTAATATTTTTATCCGAAACTGGGAATTGAACCGGAAAACCTAATTCAGTAGTGTTCAATTGGCCCCTTGAACATCAGCCACTACCAGATCCGTATATAGCTTTTCAAATCTTTTTCGCAGCCTCAGCATCGCACAGCAAATAAATACTTACTATCAATAAAAAAACAGTAGGGAAACAAAACAAAATAAACAGGCTAAACAGCAAACAGAAGGGAATTTAATCAAAGCCATTTTCACCATAGACTTTAAATCATAACCCAACCTTTACAAAATCGACTAAAACATACGTCTCGGATGTTTATCGGTAACAATTTACGATCATTTGTTACCATGATTAAGGTCTATCACAAATCACTAAATGCGTTAAACGTATTTAAAACATTCATTTCTGTCATTTTGACAGAAAAACAACGATGTTTTAAATTCATTTCACGATTTGTGGTGCAACTGATTCATTTGTAATATAATTGTGGCCTATGTTATTTTCGGTTTAAATACATTTATTTCTCAAAAAAAGAATATTACGGCTCACTTACATATTGAGAAATGTATAGAAAATATATAATAAAAGTAGATACAGTCTCTGTGATCACATACAGTTATACAAAACAACAGAATTAAAATATTCTATAGGTGACATTCAGTGTTAGTACTTCGTTCTGGCGTATTCTTCAAGGGCTTTTTTATATGTACGAGTATACCATCTGTTACGGTTAAACACATCATCAGGTATTTCATTATAAAGTTTTGTTCCCTCACATAGTATATTTTTCCTAACATAGTTAGTTCTAGGTTTTCTTAATTCTATTTTGTCTCGTCGTCTTGCGTTATATGTGGAAGTTTTCTTTTTAAAGTTACGTTTACGTCGAATATTGGAGAAAAATATTGACGTCAGTGTTTTTTTTTATTTTTACATATTTTGTAACAAACCTATACAGCAGCGATCCAAACAATATTCAGTTTTGATTTGGATAGCTGCTATTAATTACAAAAAAAAAAAAACTGTAAAACTTCTAACCCACCTATACAAAAATCGGCAACACAAAACATACATACAACTCCTCGGATGGCCACCGCCGCGCCGGTCAGCGGTGTGCGGGTTTTAATACGTTTTTTAAGAATCACAAACAAAGTAGAAAGTGGCACGCATTTGTGGTCACGCGAGGAGCGTGCACGCCACCGTGCGACGTGCGCGCTGGTCGATTGCCCGCAGTGCCTGGGCCTCGAACCTGCTCCTACTGGACTGTGGAATAAATTGGGGGAAACTGAGATATTTGTTCACGTAAATTTTGACAGGAATGTGTTTTTTGAGATTTTCTCCTATTTCAAGTCCAACTCAAACTCAAAGCATAAATTAAACCATTTACAAGCACTTTTGAATTGTCATGGAGTCGGTCAGAAAGATTGAAGCTAGTTGTGGCTCGTCCCTTATTACATCTAATGGGAGGTGAGCCACAACTGGCTTCATCCTGGACTTAAACATAACTGGCGAAATGTGGGTGTTACTGCCCATACCTTGGAGGAATATAGGCGTGATGTTATGTTCGAGTGTCTTATGTCAAGCAGTACTGCAATCGGCTTGACGGAATATTTCAGTTGCTTCGTCTTCAGACTTATGTTGTCTTCAAAAGTAGAGGGAAATATTTGTAGCTAAAGAAACGATAGGCTTAAAAAAATATAAAAGTAACGTTTATCATTATTCGAGTAGGATTATAGAAAAACATAATCCTACTCGAATAACAATGTCGTAACCCATCAGCAACTTCCTTTAACAAGTGAAAGCTCAGTAAATGTTTAAAAAAACTAATTCAAACTCTGTAGAACCAGACATCATTATGGACAATATACCCCAAATTCCATACAAAATTTGCCATAGTATTCAAGCAAAAACATTTCACAACATTTACTTCTACTTTTTTTCAGAAAAAATATTTTTTATCAAAAGCGCCCGCCACTATCGCGAGAAATCATGATATCCTTCGTAGCACGTCGTAGCGCTGACGTCGTGTAGCCGCGTAGCTTATTGTAGCACCCGCTACGGGGCATACAGGGACCGCGTAGATAGAGGACAAACCGTAGCTTTACGACTACAGCTATTTATAAAGCAAATTATGGTGTAAAACTCGTTTAGAATAAAAATATTTCGACTTTATAAATCATTTATTAATTCAGGGAAATGTGTTTTTTTATGAACCATAATAAAACCCACGTCTACCCGATTGTTTAAAATCATTTTGCCGTTGCTACAGACATTCAAAGCTACAATAATTTGTTAGCTTATTTTTTATTAAAGCAATTGTAGAACTTGCTGTCGTTAGTTTCGATATTGTCCGAGTTAATTCATATAATAGTCGTACAAGTCAAAGGATCAATAGTAACTTTTAAATCGACTTTGTGACCTAGAAAACGACTGGATCGCGTTTTCAGAAAACCGTTGACCGCATCGTATTCGATCGAGTTAACTTTTTACTTTCACGAAACGTACGCGCTATGAATCGATAGGGTGTGCGGCCGTCGCGGCTGCAGGCAGCGGCACGACAATTATTGTGCCGGCGGTAGCGCGAATTTAGGGCATCGGCGCGGCGGCGCGGACCGGCGGCACCGCCCGGGCCAGGCGGGCCAGTCCGCGCCGCGCCCCGCGCCGGCCGCACGTGTCGCCCCCGCGCCGCGCGTGCCGCTCCGCCGCGCCCGCGCCGAGCCGCGCCGAGCCGCCCGCCCCCCTAACATGTTGCGAGTGTTGTGATACCGGGCACAGGTGAGCATTGCACTAGTGAAACTTTACGGTTTTTAACGTGAAATCGATTGAACTTTACGTCGACGAGATCGATATTTGTTGGTGAGTCGTGTTACTGATACATTATTTATTAAAGAACTTTTAATTTGGTGTTACCCCCTAATTATAGATTTGGGACGGCGCGGCGTGTATTTTTGGTTATGGTTATTTAGCTTGTACATAAAATTTTCTTTAGTGAAAGTTTGGTAGCGCGCGTGGGTATCACATGGTGGTGTGCGGGATGTATCCCATGCTGGTATCCTGACCTACTTCAATAGTGCAGATCGATGACGACATCATTCGACGTAACGGCACATTATAATACAATAAGTGCGGCGACTACGCGTTGCGTGAAAGGTAAAAGGTCAGCACGTCCAAACTAAGTTCGTTTCGTCCTGATACTGCAGATGTTTAAACAATTAAATATTTTATTATCTTAATTGATGACAAGGATACTTACGCTACGATAATCACTCAATTTAATATTCAATTAAATTAAAAAAAAAACATAATTTTAAAGATCAATGGAACTTTAATTACCGTAAGCTCATACTAAATTATGAACAAGTACGTAATATACGTTGTGCAAACTTATTAAAACACAAAATAGTTTCGTCGTGTTCCGCTCACCGTATAGTTCGGCACGGTCAAAGGAATTCTTACTCGTATACCTTAATACAAGTTCTACACACACACACAAATATTTTCCATAATGTCGAGTGCTCACAGCATTCTTTCAATTTCCTTGTTTTCGACTATAGCGGGCGGTCGACCAACGAACGGAGTAGATTCTTTCTATTTTTCAAAATGTGATTTGATTTCCAATGGTTCTGTTTGCCGTAGAGATTGGGCACAGGAGCAAACAAAGACTGAATAATAGACTTTTCAAAGGTCCACTGAGGTGAATAACAAAGAGATTTCTTTTTAATCTCTAATCTGTTGCTACATCTTTGTTAGATCATTCTAGCCTGTTGATAGAGCCTACTTTTTTTCTGACGATTTTCTTCACGTGGGTTTTGAGAAGGGACTTATAATCGCTATGAAAAGCCTTTTCTTCCCTTCCTGTGAACTGCTAAGTCTACTCTCTAGCCTTTAGTCTTCTGCGTCATGCTGACATTCTCACTGAAACCATTATCTCTATTTTGTTCTCTGGTTATTTGTAGGATACTGTTTTACTGGTAACTGATCAACCATCACATAGACAGTCATCTTTGACTAGTTATGGCCTTTAGATTCCTAATGACACCTCTCCACCTACATACCTACATAGAGGTCTTTAAAGCTCTCCTCTTAAATATTTAAATTACGAATCTTCCTTCGTTAAAGTTGTTGAATATTATTTAGAATATTTTGTAACAACTATTGTACTACACAATATTCTAAATATTATCCACAACATTATCGAAGGAAACTTGGAGAAACTTATGAAATTCCTTTAAGTATTTAATTAGAAGTTTAGGAACAAAAACAAAACCTCCGCGATCCGATTTATCCGAACAAACTTAGGAAGTTCGGAAAAGGCAATACTTTATTGATTTAGACTCAAATTACTTCTCTAATATTGAGTTTTATAGTGAATTGAGTAACTGACTAATACTATTTTCATTATTTTATATTTTCTAATAAACATTGTTAAGTATCATACAGCTGAGCGGTCATCAACAGTTTTCAGTGAAGTGCAGACTGTTGATTTAACAGTTGTACGGTAAATACTGCATCACTAACTGAGTCTGATCCGACCAAGATTATGTGTGGACTTTAAAAGATTATGTGTGGACTTTAAAAGAGACTGTGACCTCCGACTTTATTTCGGCCTTTCTTCTCAGAGTAGTTAGGTAGGAAACGCCGACCTCATCTAGTATTAAACAATATGATTGACGTGTAAAAGTGTTTGTACAAACCTACTTACAGAAATAAAATCTTTTATCACACATTTATCTGCACTTGGCAAACGTAAAGGTAGATGAAATTCTATATGTATAAATAAAAATGATATGCTGTTCGTTTGTAAGCGCATCATTTGAGAACGACTGAACGGATTTGGCATTTTTTTTGTTTTAACATGTTTGTAAGAGTCCGAATTAGATTTTTACGGAAAGAAAAATTGTATAAGTTACCCGGAAAATCGGAAAATTCGGGAAAAACGGAAAGTGTTTTTTTATATGGGATTTATTGTATGAGCTCAAAACCAATATTAAAATTTTGACAGGACAACGACTGTCGGGTAAGCTAGATACTTATAAATGTGAATACAAGAGCTTACCTACCACTGTATACTTTTGCAACAAATGAAACATAAGTATGAAATTAACTTACTGTATTATGAGTCAAAGCTTAGGTACCTAAGGTACCTTGTACCTATACTTATTAATAGTCTAATAGCTTTTCTCCAATAAAACACGAAGTAGCATAATAATTTTCTTCAATAGCGGTAGTGATTTTGTTTCAATTTTCTATATAACATCCATGTTAAAAATACTTTATGAGGAAAAACGCCATAATTCATTTTAGCACGATAAATTGGAAAACGGAACGTGTCCCCTTCGCTTTACTCCCTGGCTTTACCGCAAGAAAGGTTTTATTACATAATTTTTTTGATTAATAATCTTGGTAGAAAATGATGTCAAAGTTCGGAGGGCAAGAAGTTTAAATACGTAATGTCATAGAATGGAATTTATGTAGTACTGATCTATTCTGTAAAAAACTTACCGTGAAAACTTAGGTGAAGTATGGTTGATGTAAGCTGTCAATAGTGTCAATCCCAAGCATCTGTAAAAATCTTGCTATGGTGGAATGACAGTAGTGGTATTCTGTAAATACCTCACCGTGAAAACTTGAGTGAAGAAAGCTGTCAATAGTGTCAATCCCTAGAATCAGATGGAATGACAGCTCATTTAAAGCTCACTTCACCTAAGTTATCACGGTGAGATTTTTACAGAACTGACCGGCAGCTCAATAAAAGCTTACTTCACCTCAGCTTTTCGGTGACTATTTTACAAAATAAACCGGTTGGTCTACTCGTACATACAATAAAGGGTATCCGATTGCGAAACGTGGCGATAATGACAATTTATTGGTATCCCATGACCGTTCATTGTTGCGGTCATTGGGACGCCGATATTTAGTAGGCTACATTATACTTGATCTCATGAGTACTTTAGAGTTTCCATTCGCGTTTGCTTACTTGATTTTATTGATAGTCATTGATAATTTCTTATAACTTAATTTATTAAGTAATAAAGGTTTACCAACAGCTTCTGCATAAAATATATTGAAAGTATACGTAAATATTAAAAAACAAAACAAAATAATACGTAATGATAATACTTATATATAAGCACTTGAGTGAGATACCTGAGATACAGGTTTATTCCTAGTTCAGAATCTAGAATCTAGGAAGAATCCAATTATTTCTTACCTACCTCTAGTTTAAGGCCCTATTATGTAAATATTTATGTAAATCAATTATTTCAATAAACAATTTCAATTTCAATTAGCCTTGGACTTACACAGTCACCAATTACAGCATTCTCAAAACAAAGTGAGTAATATATTTTAATTTTTTATTGTTGCTTTCTTCTTCGTTTACACTTCATGTACTTTTTTTCATATTTACTTCATATTGTGCTGATGTCCTAGACTGAATAAGTGCTATTCTGTTCTTTTATACTATCGACCCTCAACAATTTATGTCACAACCTATCGAAATCCTACCCAAAATTAGTACAGTAATTATGCCTCAGTACACCAAAATTCACAGTGTTGCAAACGGGGCAAAAAAAAACCGTCAACACACGTGTTAGCTAATCTGATTGATCTCGGACCTCGGCAGGGCCATCGAGTCGCGGAGGCTGTAGGTCGGTAATACCTCCCGGATACGCTAGGCTCATCCCTCCGGTAAATCCTTAAGTCTCGGCGTACATAGCCTTTAGGCTGAGGATACACTGACATGATCTGATCATGAAAGATAATGTCTGGACTTTAAAAGAGACGGTGACCTTTGAGTTTGTTTCAGTGTTTCTTCCCAGAGTAGTCGATTAGGAAACACCGACCTCATCTAGTTTTTAAAATATTATTGACGTGTGAAAATGTTTGTATAAATCTACTTACTTAGGGCTGAATTTACTAAAGTCAGATATCTTGTATCCGTGAAAAAAATTGACGTCTGACAGTTCTAGTATGGAAAAATTGTCAAAAATTTAAAATTTGTTCTCAGTATAAGACTTATTCTATGTAGGTATAACAGTTTGGTCGAATTCGCCCTGAGAGATATGTATAAGTATAATTTATCATTTACATTACGTAGTGATTTTCGATGTGGTTGGGACGGCGAAATCAGATAAATATGAACTAACAAACATTAGGTGCACAAACACATATGATTCTCTTAAATAAGTCAATTTTTTTTCTTATACGTATACAAGATGTATCAGTAAAGTGTGGTCAAAATAAAGGATGTGGTACATACCATCAAACTGAACAACTTTCTCTATGGGACCAACATCGTAATCGAAAAAATAATCGGTCGTCCCATACATTTGGGTCCAGTATGTATTGTAGTTTTGTATGGGACGGCTCATGTTTTTTTCACGATTACTATTTTACGGATGGATTATCTATCTTTGTTTATTCTTATCTCGGCCTTAGGAAGAGAGAGTAACCCTATTCATACGGGAGTTTGATACACTAATACCGAGTTAATGGAATTAATTACACTTCAGTGATTTAGTGCTTGTGATGGTGGATAGTCAATTATCTCTGATGGACATAATTGTCAGAATATCAATATAATGATCTAGGTATATTCATTCAATAACTGAATTAGTATAGGACATAGGTTCTAAACGTGGGAGATAACACACCCTCGTACGCGTTTGAGACTTTCAGGAGAGTTTCAGTAGAAGACCCAGAGAAAATGATATATCCTAACTTACGACTATACATGTTAAATATAATCGTTGCCAAAGCTGTTTCAGATTCGAACAGAAGTAAAAAAAAATGATTGGCTCTAGAAAAAAAAAAATCTTGAAGTGGTTGGTGGGCCAGATAAGGTCCTATAATGACGTCAGTTTTCCCCAATTTATTTGGTGAAGTATTTATTTTTATCAGCCTTCAGCAAGCGTGGTGATCAATTCTCGTGCCTTCTCTGTATAAGAAGAGGCGTTTGCCCTACAGTGGGACAATAATAGGCTGGTGGTAATTATTTATTTTTCTAACACTCGACATAGATAAAAGTTCTTGAGTGCTCAGCTAAGTATTGCTTTACTTTCTAAACCTCTAGCATGTATTTATTCGAAGACATGTGACATCTACCAACCTTTACCATCTCTCAAAAATGGTAAAGGCAAACATCGTGAGGAAACCGGCATGTCCTAGAGCCAAAAATTCGAAGACGTGACACCTACCAACCTGCACTGGGCCCGAGTGGTGGATTACGGCCCACTCCCTCTCACAGAGAGCAGGCCGGCGTCCCAGCAGTGGGAACGTTATAGGTTGATTATACTCGTATTATGTATTATTCTGCGAAAAATATCTATCTATGAATCCGAGTATATATTCTGATTTTGTTTTACGATCTTAGAAGCGAAATATTTATAACCTCAAACTCTGCTGGCTCCGGTAGAAAAAGCGTCAAAATATAATTTCCCGTACACCTCTTACAAAATCGTGTATTCCACATGACTTACGAGTTACGAGGTACCTCGGCTCCGACTCACGCGCCACAGCCTAATATCAATGAGCAGTAAATTTTACGCCTCTCGCGAGACCCGTGGATTGATTGCACCAAAATTGTTAGGCTGTGCATACTTACTTTTATGCTGCTGTAAAAATATATTACTTTGTGATGTGATGCTGAAATCCTACTATAATATTATAAACGTGAAAGTTTGTATAGATGTATGGATGGATAGATGTTTGTTACTCCTTCACGCAAAAATTACTGAACGGATTAGGATGAAATTTGGCACACAGATGGTTTATAACCAGGATTAACACATAGGATACTTTTTATCCCGATATTCCTACGGGATCGAAACTTATGCGGGTGAAACTGCGGGGCGCAGCTAGTATTATATATAGGTTCAATATTGATTTAGGATTACTAAACAGTGTTGTGGGCATGGTGACTCAATGGCATCGGCTCCGATTTACGAGTTGTACAGTCACGAGCAAAATGTATACACTCTGCTTTATCCAAAAGCGATTTACTGCTTTATTTTTTAATGAAATTTTATGTTGTTACGAACATAGCATTTTCGAACCCATAGGTTTATGTAATGTGTCGTATTTCAACGTTGCGTTCGTTATTTCACGGAAAAATCGCAATTGAAAGTTATCGATTTACTTTGTGTACTTTTTTTCATCACTGCTCTCAAAAATGGTAAAGGCAAACATCGTGAGGAAACCGGCATGTCCTAGAGACAAAAATTCGAAGACGTGACACCTACCAACCTGCACTGGGCCCGTTTGGTGGATTACGGCCCACTCCCTCTCACTGAGAGGAGTCCTGCATCCCAGCAGTGGGAACATGATAGGCTGATTATGAAAACTGTTGTGAGGCAGTTGTTTTCGCATATTCAAATGAATTTAGTCAGGGCGGATTTTTCTTTTCAAAATTCTCCCTTGCTTGGTTTTCTTCATTAAATTTCATACTTACGGGTTAATTATAATAAAAATTGTACCTAGTTTTTGTTTAACGAACCTCACTTTATAATTAATTAAATAGAACTTTTTATAATTAATTTTGACTAACGAAATTTTCTTTCACGCATAACCTAACCTTTTCCATGACATTAAAAAACTCTACTATAAAATGAATTGCTGTTGGTATGGACTTTTACCTTTTCCAGTAGAAAGGTTCCATTGTGAAAGGTAACTGTGACGTAGGACGACCGGTATTCATGGTAGGTAGGTTGTAGCATAGAATAGTAGCTGCAGAAGGTCACCTCCATTCAACCAGCGAAAATTGTCGCATTCACATGTAGACGCACTTTCACTGGATATACATAAGCCAAGGGGGATTTTTACCCGCGGCGATTTATTTTCGCGCATTGGATTTTCAACGCTCTGCTTGGCGCCGAGAGTTGACAATCTAACAGTGTGGTTTTTTGACGGGCTCGGATGCGCTTTGTTAGATTTTCAAAGCTCGGGTCTACACCGAGAGTTTAAAATCCAGAGCGTAATAAAATTCTGCCGCGATATTTTTACGTCTGTCCGAATTTGGGCTAAGGGTTCACGGTCTCCAGCGATGACACTTGCGGCCAGCGACACATGCGTGTCACTTGTTTTCGTCCGTCGCTCCACAAGTCTCATTGCGGTGACTCGTGTCATGCTCTATGGTTCTAAACCACTTCTTTCATATTTTCTCTCTCTAGTTGCTGTCAGAAGACGCTTATCACTTGAGTTGACGTGTAAAAGTGGTTGTACGTACTTTATCTGTCTGTAACTCATGGCCACGGGTTAAAACGTGTTTATAGTTACTCGTATGTGCTGCGTTTTTGCTTAGTGCACGGAGTCGACCTTCTGTATTGGTAAGTATACTGCCGTATCTCTAAGTTACAATGTCAGCTTATCAGGGATTACTATCCTTCCGAAGTGCCGCCTCTTTCTTTATGTACTTGTAATCTAGGTGGGTGAATGGAGACAGGGTTCCAACGAAATGGGCCCCTTACTTAATGGGAGGTGATGATTTTTATTCATGTTAAAGTATTATATTTTAGTTGTGAAAAAGGGAATACTCAGATTGTTAACGTTCTCATATTCTAAACGTGTTTAAAAATAGGTAGGAATCGCTGTTAGTAAAATTATTTCATTATTTATATATAAGATTTAACAAATTGACGGCAATGTAGGGAACAGGATAAGATAACGAGGTTAAAGTTCATCTTATTATCAATTGTATTTATTTCTAGCTCTGCCCGCGATTTGGTTCGCGTGCATATTGGTTTTTATGGGTTTAATTTTTGTTTGTGCGGAGCCCTAATTCTTTATTTTTCTAAAATAAAAGTAGCCCACGTTACTTCTTATAACATCAGCTATCGGTCCGTAAATGTCTCGTCAAAATCGGTCCAGCCGTTTTGGAGATTAGCCAGAATAAAAAGTTAGACAAAAAAAAAAGTACCGTATATACTTTCATATGCACAGTAAAAAGCTGTTATTTTGACATTACGAACAGATACTTCAATTTTATTTATTTGTATGTATAGATTGTATAGATAAATTTATTTGTATTGATCTAAGTACGCAGTACGTAATATCAAACGTGACTCGTTTAAAATAAATAAGAGATTTAAAAACAATGCAACTTCGAAATAAATTACATTCATTTTGTTTCCTATTATATGGGACTTAAACATAACTGGCGAAATGTGGGTGTACTGAAGGTAGACCTCTGCCTAACCCTTCGGGGATAACAGAGGGGCAATTCTCATAACTTTAAGAACGTCCACAATCTAAGGGCTAATTCTCGTAATTTAAAACGTTCAAAATCTAGTCGCAGTCTCATCTCGGCGACAAAGAAATGTCAAAAACTTGTAAAAATGTAGGGTGATTAGAGGTATTTTTGACAGATTGAGACACACCAGAAGGCCACTTCTCCTAATTTTTTAAATTAGGAGAATTGGCCTTCTGGTGTGTGTCAATTGTGTAACCATAATCCAGCACTTACAGGAGCTAAAATAACCAAACTATTTTATTCATACACTTATTTGTGAGGCTCCTTTAAACCACAACCAATAAAACTCGAAAAAACCCCAACTCAAACACAAGGAAAACTATCTTCCATCAAAGTTTATTTATTGGGCACCCAACTCAATGGTTTATGAGCGGTAAAGTGAATAAAAATCAATAGGAATGGGCTATAAACTATTTATATGACGTCTAGACCACATGTACGTTCGGGCTTAGACTCAGGTTAGGTTAGAAAAGGTTGGCCTACTCTGGAGGAATGAGAAATCTATTGTTGGTGCATCTCTACACCCTCTAAAGACATCTACATAACACACACTTCCTCTCTCATTAAACATCATCATTATATTTTCTTTTGCGCCTGTTTCATGATTATTATTATATATACGCGTGTTCCGGACGATATTCATACTCTTCGACCAGATGTTCAGACCATGGAAATAAGCATTTTTCATTATGGACACATTAATAAATTCTTATTTTTAATTTTTTGTTAATTTTCATACAAACTACCTTGATGTAAATCACCCGATATGCATGCTTCTATATCTCTTTATCCGAAGCATTTGATAGATTTATCATTTTAATTGCACTAAGCGGCAGCATAGATCAAATTAAGACACTTTATAGCTCAGTTAAATTTCATTAAATTAAATTACAAATATCTTTGTAACGAAGCCTTTTTAGGTACTACTTCGTTTGGTAGATTTGATTTGTAAAAGCTATAGAAGCGTTTACCAAAGTTTATGGATAACGTGAAGAACACTGTGTATATAGGTATGTACTTATACAGATTTGTATTATGTACTTTATGGATGTATTTATAGTATTATGTAAATGGTACATCACTGACTACCTATAGTATTGTCTCTCCTTTCCCTTTTAATCCATCCAAAGGTTGTCTTTAAAAGATCACTCTTAGCGATTAAGACTACCCATTGTGTCACCCTTTGCACGTTGCCCCACACTAGGAATTCCTCCTGTATCGTGGGTGCGTTTACAAACATTTAAACTAACATACACAAACAGCCAGACCCGGAACAAGTACTTGTAGGCCATACAAATATTTCTTCCGTGCGGGAATCGAACCCGCGACACACAGCGCAGCAGTCAATCGCTTAACCACTGCGCCAACCGTGCTGTCATGTGCAAAATGTCTACATTTACATCTGTAATTAATATGGTGTACATAATAAAGAGTTACCTATTCCACATAATAAAAATCTTAAATTCATTTACTGACAAATGGTTAAAGAAATTTAGAAATAACTTACTTGACAACATTTTTTAAAACAATAGGTATATAACTTTGATATACGAACTAAGTAGATATTGTTTTTTTTAATTCACAAAAAATAATTAATTTTAAATAAAATTTCATTTCGTACGCAATTAAGGCTAATAATTCGATTCGCACGAATTTACTCGCCCGAAACGGGTGAATCGTCAGTTTTACATAATTTTTTTTTTCTATAGACGGCGACTCGCACGAAATTAATTTATTTGTAGGCGAGTCGAATATGTAATAGGTAATTTTGAACACATTTTGAATTTTCAAAAAGGGGCCATTTTATTTTTAAGGTCGCACGTTGTAAACCGTTTTACTTTGTGTAAATTATTGTGAGGAAACCAGCATGTCCTAGAACCAAAAATTCGAAGACATGTGACACCTACCAACCCGCACTGGGCTCGCGTGTTGGATTACGGTCCACTCCCTCTCACTGAGAGGAGGCCTGAGTCCCAGCAGTGGGAACGTCATAGGCTGATTATGTATGTATGTTATGTACGTTTTAAACCTACATTCTGGCAAATAAGTTAATTGGAATTTACCTATCTACAGCGGCTTAGGCTCGGTGATGTCTAACAGTTGACCAGGCAGAATTGTTTTCATCCTAAAAGTTCTGAACATACCATCTCAAATTCTATATTTAGCCGTATTAGTCGAACGTAGACCTTTCCTATAAGTCAGTCAGCCAAAGTTCGTTCGATCGTTTTTACTATCCGTTTACTTCGCGCGTTGTGCCTTCAGTACATAGGTAGATTTAATATCTACGTCTTAGGTTATATTGTTTATGTTTCGAACTTTTGGGACGAAGTTCCTTAACGCGGCTTGCGGTAGAAGTGGACTGGTAGAAATCGTCACGTAGGGAAAAAGCGTTATGTCCACTCCATGCGAATTCTCTCTCTTTCTCACTTTCTATTTTACTTATGGCTGATTTTTCGAACGCCAGATAATTTTATTCGGGCAATCATTTTGATTTTTTGACAATTCTTCTATACAAAAATGGTCAGACGTCAATTTTATTCCACGAATAAAAATTATCTGTCGATTGCAAAATCAGCCCTTAGTACAATAAGTAAATAACAAGTACCTATAATAAAATAACAGTTAATGTTTCAGTCATGTTACAATGAAATCATCAATCTTCTTCTAAAATCAACGTTATAACATAGAATTGCTTCGAGCACTATGTGGAATTCGTCGTGCCTACAGGAATGGCGTAGGTGTGACGTCATACAGACCAGAGATACGCAAGCAATGCTCGCTCTAACGCATACGCCATGCAAATCCAATTTTCCAATAGAGTAGTCAGCTTTGCAACGGAAAACTATTCTTTCACGAGAGAAAAGGATTCTATTTTTGTCGGTGAAAACAAAGGTCTATATTGGGGATGGCAGACCGCTTTTTTAAATGTTTCTATGACAAATCAAATTAAACCAAACATGATTTATTTAAATTAGGCTGAGAATCAGCAGTTTTCGAACGTCAAAATTACATAAGACAGTCCCTCAAAACGCCCTCCGTTCATCACTTCCTAGTGCTTTGACGTACTTACAGGAATGTTTTGGGTAGAAAAAGCACAACCTTTTCTGCATCTACATATAAGTAATTCTAAATAGCGAAGTAAAGTCAGAGAAATTAATTCTTAGCAAAATGATGACCAACTTAAATTGTCCGTTTATTCAAATCACAACTGTCATTCATTGACAGTTGTATAAAATACACAATAACACGGCAAATTGGCGTAGTGTGTCAACATGATAAACATATTTTTACCTGCCGAGCCGGGTATAGGCAAGTTAAATTCAAAATTGAGTTTTGAATTAAGCTCGCCCAGCAAGCCTTTCAGGTACAGAGGGAGATAGAAATAATCAATTCTCGATTAACTTAGCCTTCAAAATGTAGATGAAAATAATTATTTAGACAATGTTTGTAGCATGTTTTTGATAGCATACAATCTGTTATTAAATACGCCTTGTTTATTCCAGCTGATAACTATTGGCGACAAGGAGGAGGAGGAGCGAGCACGGGAGGCTCAGTGAGCCCTCGCCGTGACCAGAATACGGCCGCTGCTAAAAGAAAGGCCCATAGCAAGCGGCCAAGGTCAGTGGACGGCCAGGGGTCGTCCTCTGACGGGGAGCTGGCTTCGGCCAGGAAGATCCCTACCAGTAGGCGGGGAGGAGCCCGAGAGCGGGGCATAGGGAGGGGGCTCACTGCTCGGGAGGCCGCAGAGAAAGCGGAGGAGCCCGCAAAGAAGGAGGGGGGGTCTGGTCGCGCGGGCGCATCGGAGCCCTCAAGTGACGAGGCGGCGGAGGTAGGCGGCCCTGATGCGGACCGCATAAAGAGGTTTGCGGCGGTCGTGGAGGCCGCGATCCGGGACGTGGCCCTTAAGAAGTTACAGACTTCGAAAAACAGGGCCATAGTCTCGGCAAAGGCCTCCATCATGGCGGCAGCGGAGGCCATCCACTTCGGGCCTCCGCCGGACGGAATGTCCGAGATGCGGGCGGAGGTGGCCCGCCTGACGGCTGCCATGGAGCTCCTCCGAATGGAGAACGAGGAGCTCCGAGCGGACCTGGCCGGGCTGCGAGCGGCCGGCACAGCGCAGACATCAACACCACCAAGCCAGCCCGTGCCGGTGGAGAACCAGGTCCTGAACCTGGTTCGGCAGGAGCTGGCGACCTTCCAGGCGCGGTTTGACGTCCTGGAGGGTATTGTCTTGCGCCCCCCCTTGGCGGGTAGAACGGCCCCAGGACTGAAGGCGGCCTCGTACGCGGCCGCTGCCGCCCCTAAGCCCGGGCCGTCTGGCCGGGCCCAGGCACCGGCCAAACCGGCGTCGGCTAGAGGAGCCCCGGCGCCGACGAAACCGACGTCGGCTGGTGGAGCCTCGGCGCCGGCAAAATCGGCGCCTGCCGCCAAACCCGCGGCGCCGGTCCACAAAAAGGGCAGAACGGCTGGGGAGGGGAAGGCCCCAGAGCCTACGCCTCCCCAAAACAAATCTCCCACGACCAACGCCGAGTGGCAGGTGGTCGGGGAGAAGAAGAAGGCGGCCAAGGCGGCCAGGAAAAAGGCGCAGAGGAGGCGCCGCAAGGAGCGAGCCGTTGCGGCTAGGCTTCGCTCCCCTAAGACCGCGGCTGTAGTCATTACGCTACAGCCGGACGCGGTCAAGAGGGGGGTGACCTACTGCGACGTGCTCACCAAGGCGAGAGCGACGGTGGATCTCCAGGAGTTGGGGATCACCGGAGGCCTCCGGCATAGGGTGACCGCCACTGGTGCCCGCATGCTGGAGATCCCCGGCGCGACGAGTGGCCCCACCGCTGACGCCCTGGCTGAAAAGCTAAGGGCGTCTCTCAATGCGGACGAGGCTCGAGTATCCAGGCCCGTCAAGTGCGCGGATATGCGCATTGTGGGCCTGGATGACTCGGTGACGGGAGCTGAGGTGGTAGCCGCCGTCGTCAGGACGGGCGGGTGTCTGGCCGACCAGGTGAAGGCGGGCACCATACGTCCTGACTTCACGGGTATGCGAACCATAACGGTAAGCTGTCCCGTGACGGCGGCGAGGAAGATAGTGGAGGGCGGAAGGCTCCTGGTGGGCTGGGTGTCAGTGCAGGTCAAGCTGCTGGAGCCCAGACCTCTAAGGTGCTATCGGTGCCTCGTGGGGCACCACGTGGGCGTCCAGTGCACCTTAGAGGACCGCAGCACTCTGTGCTTCCACTGCGGCAAGCCCGGACATACGGCCGGCTCGTGCAACGCCGCGCCGCACTGCGTCGCATGTGCGGCTGCTGGCAAGCCGGCCGATCACCGGGCGGGAAGCAAGTCCTGCGCTCCACCCGCCGAAGCCAGGAGGAAAGGCAGGCCCTCCGCCGCCGTCACCACCACCAACACCGTTGCCGCCACTGCTGCCGCCACCGCCACCGTCGCCGCCGCCGCCGCCGCCACCACCGCCGCCGCCGCCACCGCTGCCGCCGCCGCCACCACTGCCGAGGGGGCCCGGGAGGGGGCTGAAATGGAGGAGTAATGTCTCCTTCTCTACGCCTCCTCCAGGCGAACATCAACCACTGCGCCTGCGCTCAGGACCTGTTGCTCCAGAGCATGGCGCAGTGGTCGATTAACATCGCCGTGGTCGCTGAGCCGTACTTTGTCCCGCCCAGGGATGACTGGGTGGAGGACCTGAACGGCTCAGTGGCCATAATTTCGTCGGCTGCCGCCGGTACCCCGTCCCTCGAAGGTGTCACGAGGGGACAGGGGTGTGTAGCAGCACGGTTCGGAGAGATTGTACTAGTGGGAGTATACTTCTCTCCGAGCTGAACTCTCGCCGAGTTCCAAAACACTTTAACAGAGTTGAGTGTCGTCGTCGCCAGAAACCACGCCTTCTCCGTGCTAGTGCTCGGGGACTTCAACGCCAAGAATTTGGCCTGGGGTTCCCGTTGCACGGATGTGCGGGGCAGGATGGTGGAGGACTGGGCTCTGGAAACAGGCCTGGTCGTCCTAAATCGGGGTTCTGTTCCTACGTGTGTGCGGATGCGGGGCGAGTCGGTAGTGGACATCTCGTTCGCCAGCCCCGCTCTGTCACAGCGTGTCATTGACTGGCGCGTCATGGAGGAGGTGGAGACCTACTCCGATCATCGGTATGTCTCCACCCAGACCTCTAGCGCGCTGGTCCAACAGGCCCCGAGTGGTCCGCGGTGGGCGCTGAAACAGCTGGACCGGGAGCTTCTCCTGGAAGCCTCGATCGTGCAGGCCTGGGTGTTTTCACCGGACAGGCCTACTGACATTGACGATGAGGTGGAGTGGTTCCGGGAGGCCATATCCGAGATTTGTGACGTGGCAATGCCCCGAGTCCGGCCAGGATGCGCCCGACGTCGGGTGTACTGGTGGTCGCAGGAGGTTGGGGCGTCACGCAAGGCGTGCGTCGACGCGCGACACCGGTACACCAGGCACCGCAGGCTCCGCATCCGCCCTCCGGATGCGGAAGCCACGGAGGTGGAGCTGTACGAGGGGTACAGAGCGGCGAAGACCGCCCTCCAAGAGGCTGTCCAGCGGGCCAAGGATACGGCCCGCGAGGAGATGCTGGAGACTCTGAACAGAGATCCATGGGGGCGCCCCTACAGAATGGTGCGGAATAAACTCCGCACATGGGCCCCCCCGCTGACGCAGAGTCTCCGCCCACAGCTGGTGGAGGAGGTGGTGAGCGCTCTGTTCCCTTCACGGGGGGAGCATACTCCCCCGCCTATGGCTCCGCCACTTGCGGTGCCTGAAGCGGACCACGCGGACGACGACGACGACACCCCTGAAGTGACCGGGGTAGATCTGAGAGCGGCGGTAGGCAGGCTGAAGGCCAAAAATACCGCCCCGGGACCCGACGGCTTGCCGGGTAAAGCCTGGGTCCTGGCCTCGAGGGAGGCGCTCTTAAGCGCATGCATGGAGAGAGGCCAGTTTCCGCTCCGTTGGAAGACGGGGAAGCTGGTCCTCATTCAGAAGCCAGGGCGCCCTGCGGACTCTCCGTCCGCATACCGGCCCATAGTGCTGCTCGACGAGGTCGGCAAGCTCTTTGAGAGAGTGATTGCGGGCCGCCTCGTCGGGCACCTGGTGAGGACGGGGCCGGATCTTGCGGAGTGCCAGTTTGGCTTCCGCAAGGGGCGCTCGACGGTGGACGCCATCATGCGCGTGAGAGCCCTCACGACGGGGGACGCGGTATCCCGGGGTGGGGTGGTCGTGGCGGTGTCACTCGACATCGCCAACGCGTTCAACACCCTGCCCTGGAGCTGCATAGGGGAGGCACTCCGGTATCACCGGGTGCCGACTTACTTTCGTCGAATAGTCGGGGCGTATTTGACGGACAGAGCCGTCGTCTACCCCGGTCGCGACGGGAATTGGAACCGGCGAGAGATGTCGTGCGGTGTCCCACAGGGATCGGTTCTGGGGCCGCTCCTGTGGGACATCGGTTACGACTGGGTGCTGCGGGCCGACCTCCCTGATGGCGTCAGCGTAGTTTGCTACGCTGACGACACGCTGGTCCTGGCGCAGGGGAGGTCGCATCAGGCGGCGGCCGACGCGATGACACGCGGGGTTGCGATAGTCGTGGAAAGGATCCGGCAGTTGGGTCTCGAGGTGGCATTGCACAAGTCCGAGGCCATGTCCTTTCATGGGCCCCGGTACGGGCCACCTTCGGGATCCCAATTGATGGTAGGAGGGGTTCACATCGGCGTCGAGACAACGATGAGATACCTGGGTCTCGTCCTCGACAGCCGGTGGAACTTCGTCGAACACTTTCGACGTTTGGCCCCCAAACTGGAACGGACCGGGGCCGCCTTAAAGCGGCTCCTGCCCAACCTGAGGGGGCCAAACGCCTCCTGCCGGAGGCTTTACGCGGGGGTCGTGCGGTCCATGGCCCTTTATGGGGCCCCGGTGTGGGCGCGTTCACTGCGGCTTCGAGCCGCACACTATCTGAACGCGCCCCAAAAGGTGGTAGCCGTAAGGCTGATAAGGGGGTACCGCACGATCTCGGGCGAGGCAGCAGGCCTCCTTGCCGGACTGCCGCCATGGGATCTGGAGGCGATAGTCCTCGCGCGCCTGTATGACTGGCGCGCGGAGGCAGTACGTCGGGGGGAAACTCTGCACCCGCGGCAAATCGCGGCGGAGCGGACGAACCTCCGGCGCGATCTCATGGCGGAATGGAAGGCGCGACTATCGCAACCCAGCGCAGGGCACGCCACGATAGCGGCGGTAAGACCCCTCTTTGAGGAGTGGCTAGAGAGGCGTCACGGCGCTCTCACCTACCGCCTGACGCAGGTCCTCTCCGGACACGGATGTTTCGGGAGGTTCCTGCACATAATCAGGCGGGAGGAGACGCCCGGGTGTCACCACTGCGAGGATCGCCCAGAGGACACGGTGGAGCATACGGTGGAGGTCTGCCCCGCTTGGGCAGAGCACCGCCGTGTCCTCGTAGAGGTGATCGGCAGCGGCGGCGACCTCTCGCGTCCGGCCCTGGTGCAAGCCATGGTCCGGGGCGAGAGGGAGTGGGAGGCGCTCACCTCCTTCTGCGAAGCAGTCATGCTAGCGAAGGAGGTGGCGGGATGGGCGAGGGAGAGATCCTCACGCCTCAGCCGCCGAGGGAGACGCTCCGGGCGTCGGGAGCCGCGTGACGACTCCCGGCCACCGTAGGCGCGGGCCTGCGGGCGGAGAGCAATGGGTAGCTCTCCGTCTGATCAGGACCAGGCCCGTGCCGGACGGCGCGTAAGTGTTCCACGTGCGCCTCAAAGAGATGTCAGCATAGATGACGGAGCCTGACAGGGCCGAAGCCTGCCGGGGTAGCGGGATCGTCCGAAAGGGTTACCGCTGCCCTGGTACATAAAGGGCTAAGGAAGGAACACGGGTGGGTTTTAGTCAGTAAGAGTCTGACACTCCCTTCTGCTCCACCCAGAGCGGGAGGGGTCATTTGATGATTTCCCATCCTGAAAAAAAAAAAAAAAAAAAGGGTCCGTGAGTAGTCGCTGAGTCGATAAGTTTCGTGTTTTTGTGTATTTCCGAGGATTTGGAGTACTAGCGTCTAGTAATACTATATGTTTTGTAGAAGATTTGTAGGATATGTAGGGATTTTGTATTGTATTGTGTTACAAACAACTACAAAAGTAGGACAAAGGTTTCATAGGTGGTTTAATAGCCACATGGAAACTTAATATTTTCGCCGTTTACAAACCAAATGTAATGTCAATATGGTTGGATATGGACAGAATTGTAAATTAAACAAATATTTTATTAATCATTTTCTTTTTAAGTTAGTTCTGTAGAAATGGATACTTTAATTTATTTTTTATATAAAAAAAATATTCTAAAATTTCAAATCAAGATCACAATATGGGTAAACTTTTTTGTATATATTATTAGTTAAACATTCCATTTTGAACTTTTAAATTTCATTCATTGTTACTGATATCCGAGGTTTTCATGTTTTTAACGATCACTCCACTAACGGTGTCTATAATAATTTGCAAAATAACGGCCTTTACGAAACAGATCTGTATTGGAAATATGTTAGTCCTAACTAACCATTCGACGCAACGCATGTATACTTTGCAAAAAAAGTGAATTCAAATGAATAATAAAGTACACGATAAAATTATGCATAAAAGACAATTCCCGTAAAAGCAATTGCTAAGAACCAAAACACTCGAGAACTTATAAAGCCACTACACATTTTCGACATCGAATCTCGGAATATATTCGCTACTAAGGTAATACCTGCAGTGAACGAGAGGAAATCGCTATAGCAACGCTTAGTGGCTTGCTACACAAATGAGATCGGAATAATGCTCCTGTACTCACAGTCAACGGCAAAAATAAGTTTTACATTTATTATATTTACATACAGACGCGGACTTAATGCTGTAGACAATTTTCTACCAGACAGCCTTTGTAAGACGATTAATAGAAAGATAGAAAGAAAAAAAATGTTTTTTGTCACAAAATCACGTACATACAATAATATAATTAACTCGAATCATAATGAAAAAATAAAAACAAAATTGATCTATAATCACGATACGGTTTTGGTCCTAAAGTCATTACACTATTATTTTACTTAGCCTAGTCTTTTCTCAATTACTTAGGTGTTAGCGCGGCTTCTAGACTAACCGGTAATAATACGTGTGGGGTCGGGGAACCCCCAGCAGAACGAATTTTATTATAATAAAGATCTAAGATGGCGGTTGCGAAAAAAGTATTTCAATCAATACTTTTTTCGCAGCCGCCATCTTGGATTTTTCTTGCTTGGAGATTCGCACACTTAGATAAATTACCTACACTAAGTTGAATGATTTTCTCCTGAATTTCTTAAAGATTGAGTTTCTGTGCATATAGCATCTTCGCTCAAATCAAACCAATACTCAACAAGAAACTCGCTTTTGTATTTTACTAAGTGAATATCCAAGGTGGAAATGACAATACGACAATAAATTAAACTGCGTACTAAAGACGTTCCCGGTCTGCATACAAAAATTCAATCAAATACAGGGTGGCAGGGACATCGACGCGCAAACTGTAACCATGGATTCAGCACATGAGTTTAGACCCCATAGCATCGAAATTTTTCGTCGGTTATCATTAGTATTTTTCGGCCGTTGACTGTACAGTAGGATGTTGCGTCGGAAACTCGAGTACACTTTGAGATATTCTAAATAGAATAGAATAGAATAGGTCTTTATTTGCTTAGAATGTAGGTACATAAAAATAAGTTTTTAAATTATATAATAACATCCATGTACATTCTGCCTTAATATAGCATGCAAATGTAATACAAAGTAGTGGATAATAAAGATATTACAAAAAAAATTCATTCAAGAAATCCTGCACAGAATAATAACATTTATCTACAAGTAATTCTGTGAAATGCTTTTTAAATTTTTGCAACGGTAAGTTTTTAAGTTGGTCAGGTATTTTATTAAAGATTACAGGAGTGCATAATAGATTCTGGTATTGAGATCTCATAGCTGTATTTCGTTTTCTAGTTTCTATTAAAGTTGCTAATAAACATCGATTTGTTATTACAAATATTGCTAATTCAAGAATATATAGGCACGGGAAAGTTAATAATTTATGAGACTTAAATATAGGTACGCAACTGTCTGTTACTTTAAGACCGAATATAGCTTTCAAGCAGCGTTTTTGAGCTTTGAAAATACTTTCTCGTTCACTACAGTGACCCCAAAATATTACACCATATCTTAAGATAGAAATTACTAGACCATGGTAGGCCACTAATATTGTCGGTAAATTTACTTTTTTTGATAGATTATGCAACATAAACGCGGCTGTGCTTAAACGTTTACATATATCTTCTGCTTGCGGCTTCCAAGTTAATGGCTGTCAATTATGATTCCTAAAAATGTCGTACTGTTTACTGTTTCTATAGTTTGACCATTGTAGTTTATATCCATATCTCCCGCCGATATTCATTGGTAAAACTGCATGATTTTAGTTTTTTGGAGATTAATAACTAAATTATTACTGTCAAGCCACTTTAGTAAACTACTAATTGTATTGCGTTCCACGCGCGCCTCAAAGAGCTGTCAGCAAGAACTGACGGGGTCCGCTAGGGCCGGTGCCGCCGGGGCTGCGGGTTGTTCGAAAGAGATACCGTGGCCCCTGGCACAGGCAACTGAAGGAACACGGGTGGGTTTTAGTCAGTAAAAGTCTGACACTCCCTTCTGCTCCGCCCAGAGCGGGAGGAGTCATTTGATGATTTCCCACCCAGAAAAAAAAAAAATAAAAAAAAAAAAGAAGACTCGATATCTCCGTACATTGTCTACGACCTTTTGGGTACGTTTTTATTAAATTAAGGGTATTGCCACGAATACCGTATGCGTGAAGTTTGGTTAGAGGGTATCGTGATTCATGCAGTCAAAAGCCTTCGACATATCGGCATATATTGCGCATACAGGTATTTTAGAGTCTACTTTTGGCATTATTCTATGGAGAAAGTCGAAAATAGCCATGTTGATCCTTTTATTTTTTCTAAAACCCTTTTGTTCATCACATAGTATGTGATATTTTGTTAGGAAATTGTAGAGAGATTCATAGATAATTTTTTCTATGATCTTTGAGAAGATGGGAATTAGAGCAATTGGTCTATAGTTTGCCATTTCGTCTTTATCATTATTTTTAAATAGTGGTTTAATTATTACAGTTTTTAGACTTTCTGGAAATACTCCAGAGTTTATGCTTACGTTAATGATATGGGCAAGGGGCGCAGCTATACAATTAGAAACAAATTTTAGAACTGTGGTGGAAATGCCATCATAACCAATGCTCTTTTTATTTTTTAAGTTTTTTATTACATGCGTGACATCTTGAGGAATAACTGGGGCCATAAATATTGAACGTGGGTTGATATCTATGTTAATTGTGTCATCTGACTTATGTTTTGGTATACCCGAAATCTGGTCAATGAAGAAATTATTGAAAGATTCGGCTATTACATTTGGGTTTGATATTATTTCATTTCCTTTTTTTATTTGAGAAATGGGTTCTCTTACAATTTTATTTTTATTAATAATTTGCCAGGCAGTTTTGGATTTATTTTTGGAGTTATTTATTAAGTAGGTATTCTGAGCTTTCTGGGTCAGTTCAATGATTTTCTTAAATCTCCGTAAGTAATTCTTAAATGTCCTTGTATTTTTCCTTTCACAAGATGGTTTTATTCTCTGTTGCCACAGTAATTGTCGTTGTCTTTTGCTACATATTCGTATCCCCCGAAAAACTCATTTTAATTTTTTCTCCTATCTTATAGTCACTAATTTGTGAGGCAAACAGAGATCATATAAAATTAGGAACATTTCTAAAAAGTTATCATATGCTTTGTTAGAATCTTCTGTGCTATATACATCAGAAAACGATAGGCTTTGGAGATGCGTTCTAAATTTAATATGATTTGCCTCAGTTAAATCTCGTCTTAATGTTTTCCACGATTTTATTTGGCTGATTTTATTAACTTTTATTTTCTGAGAAATCTATTGTCTATAGGTTTCCGAGGATCCACCTAATTCCTTATATCGCTACTCAGGTAGGTACAGCTATTGTGTAGTCGGTATCATGGGTGCCAATTAATGTATCATGATAATTGTGCAGTCTGCAATTATGGTCAATAACGGGGGATCAGTAATTTACCTGTTGTTCATACTCGTAATTATTGGTTCAATATAACTAGTTATTTACCTAGATATTGCTACAAGATTCTGTGTGGGGCCCGAGGCTAAATAATAACAGCCACACAGGCTGTCATTCGTAGATCTTTGACAGTCGTTACGGTTAGTTAAAAGCTCAACTCTGACAACCAGTCTTATCAAGGGGTATGGTGCTACCCAGTAACTGGGTTGTCGAGGTCAGATGGGCATTCGCTCCATATAAAATAGTGGTACTCAGCTGCAGCCGGTAAGACTGGAGGCTGACCTCAATACAGTTGGGAAAAGGCTTAGCAGATTTATTGAGTCTTTATTATATTAAATACGGTCTGTATGCCATCATCGAATAGCTACGAAAACACCAATTTGGTGTTCAAATAAACATTTCAGCAGAGCGGGATTTAAACGTCTAACCTAACACCTAACGATGTGAAAGTCATCCAAAAGTCCTTTAAAACCGTTCAAACGCCAACGTAATCGAAACGTAACATCGATATCGAATTGCAGCTACGTTAACGATACATGAAAACATGTTGTATTCCGATATCTAACCGTATCGTACGTATCGTAGCTATGTTTTACGATATTTGCATATTACATGTACTGCTACCACAAAATATGTAGGTCCAGAAGCTCTATACCATATGTGAAAACACGGACACACATGGGGAAGACCCAAAGCTCATTTTTGACTTTACGTTGGTAATGTAAGCGTCTCATTAGAATAAGTACAATATACTTAATATAAAATTAATGTTCATATTCGACGCGCTCGGTTGGTGAGCGATGGCGGCCCAGTGGTAATCGTAGGTTCAAGCCCATGCATGCTTTGTGTAATATATTTCATCGCCACTGCTCTCAAAATGGTGAAAGAAAACATGGTGAGGAAACCTACATTTCCTAAAACCGAAAATTCGAAGACATGTGACATCCTCCAACCGGCACGGGGCCCGCGTGGTAGATTATGGCGCACTCCCTCTCACAAAAAGAGGAGGCCTGTGTCCCAGCAGTGGGAACATGATAGACTAATTATGTATGACACGCTTTCTCACAACATTAGGGAAATAAAAAGTTCACATTCGTAAGGATCATCATTACCAAAGAAAACTCAAAGTGCGGTCTGTCAATCATAGACGCCCATAGACGCAATCTCTCAAACTCTCTCGAACGAATGCTAGTCACGAGAACGCTTGCACTCGCTGTACTTGAAACGTAACTATGTGTGCGTGCGTTCTCGTTGGTTCTATGGAGCCGACCTTCTGTATAATAATAATACCTCCCTTTTATGGTCTTACTGCAGAGCAAAGGCGTCTTCTCTTTCAGGCAAGGCACGAGCATTGATCACCATCTTGCGCAAGAAGGGTTGGCGATTTCAGACTTATATTAACTATATATGTCCAGCGGGGTAATTGCGTTACACACTATCAGTAGCAATGGGTTTCATTTTGACAGTTCAACAACATTCATTGCGTTATTTACGTTGTTGAGCAGACAAATTTTTCGAACATATGAAGCAATGGATTAGCAATAACCTTTTAAATGATTCAGATTGAGATACAAGTTTTCTCACGATTGTTTCCTTTACCGATGCCAGTAATGATCGAGATAAACTTAGTGAAAATACATAGTTATTTTGTGCTACTACGGAAATCTTTTCTTGATGCCAACTCGCGAGAAGATATACATGATACTTAAATATGCACAAACGGGCTCAGAAAACGGTCTTCCTCGTCCAATCTAAGTTCTGTATAGAGTAGAGATCTTCTGTTGTTTTGTATAATTATGTTAATGTTGTGTGGGTAGATTTATTGGTAAAGTTTCGTTTGCTGGGCTGTTGTGTGGTTTGTTTTGTCTGGCCACCTGCAATGGGTAGTTGCGTATTCTGTTGAAATTAAGATCTAGGATTCTATTATTATCCTGTTTCACTATTAAAGCCTTTACTATACTTAGTTTTCTATGGCAAATCTTATAAAACTGTCTATCTATGCATATTATAAATAAAAGTCGTTTTTCGCGCCTGTCTGTGTGACTGCGTTGACGTTGACTACGGAATTTGATATGGTTTTCACTATCATTTAGAGAATTTATTCCGAAAGGTCAATGTGCCTAGGCTTTTCCAAACTACGTTGGGGTCGGCTTCCAGTCTAACCGGATGCAGCTGAATACCAGTATTTTAGATGGAGCGACTGCCTGTCTGACCTCCGCAAACCAGTTACTGGGTAACACGACACCCCTTGGTAAGACTGGTTGTCAGACTTTCGGGCTTCTGACGACCCGTAACGACAGTTATTGATGCAAGAATGACAGCCGGGACCAACGGTTTAACGTGATTTACGAGATACGGAGGGGTCTCGGTATGTAAAGATGGCCTCCCATCCACGGACCGGCCGCTGCAAGCGTAGGTTAACCTGGCCGAACGACCTGCGGCTGTTATATCTTAGCCACGAGCTCCTCGTGGTGTTGTTATTCCGAAAGGTATGGTGTATAATAGGTGCATTCATATTAAACTTACATGTAATAGATAAATCTCGATGTTTGGTCAAGTAGTAAAAAGCAGGGGCGAGTCACTAGTTGATTTATGAATTAAAAATATCGTCCTACCATTGAATGAACTTAAACATTCGATGAAAAATTGATGAGGCATGTTGTTATATTCTGTATAGGGTTTATTATTTCCAACCAAGCAGGTGTTTCACGATGAGGAAAAAGGTACAATAATAAAAAGCTCAAAGCACACAGCAGAATTAAAAAGAAACCCACCAAATAGCAAAATAAACGTAAAAAATGTTCTAATAGAAAGTGTGCGACGTATCTTGAACCTCTTTGTCTGGAACATTAAAATTCATTCTTTTTTATTTGGACGTTCGTACCCGTCAGAGAAGGGAAAAGGTCGGCTCTGAAGTATTTTGTTCATTTTTTATAACCCTTTAATAGTACCATATAATTCCAGCCTAATACTGTCTCACTGCAGGGCAAATACCTCTTCTCATCCAGAGAAAGCACGAGCATTGATCACCACGCTTGCTCAAGACGGGTTGGCGATTTCACACTTATATTTACTATTAGTTGAGGTTTCCTCACGAAGTTTTTTCTTTACCGGTGTCAGTAATAGCCAAGATAAACTCAGAAAGTAACATACGATTTGATAAAGTCACATTGGTACTTGCCCGGATTTGAACCCACCACCTCATGCATGAGAGGCGAGGCCTTATCACGACACCTATACCCACCTACAACATCCAAACTTGAATCTTATCGATCTAATTGTAACCATATAGCCTAGGTTTAAAAAAAAACATCTCTGACACTGGATAAAGTATCGATAAATAACATAGATATCCGATAAATACAAAAAGATCAATCTTATAGGTAACCAGCAGGGCAATTGCGTAACTAGCAATTGCAATTCTTTTTTTTATTCGTTGCTCCACACTAGGCACTACTCTTGTATCGCGGGTGCGTTTACAAACATTTAAACTCACATACACAAACAGCCGGACCCGGAACAACTACCTGTATTCAATACAAATATTTGTTCCGTGCGGGAATCGAACCCGCGACACGCAGCGCAGCAGTCGATGGCTCAGCCACTGCGCCAACCGTGTCGTCTTTCATTTGACATGACTACAATTCATTGCGTTGTTTCATTATCGAGCAGATTAATTTTTCAAACACGTGAAGCATTAGGAATTTCCTTCAAAATCATTCGGATTGTGAAAGAAAGTGTGTTACAGATTGGGCCTGGATAAGTTCCTGTTAGCTTATCTGTCAAAAAATATTCATTTTTGTTATGATTTTTTATTCATCTATCTACAATCGTTACACTATTCAACCAACTCAACAAAAGCCAAGTGCACAACACATCATGCAAAAACAACATAACATTAAAAAAAGAATTGTAAAGTACAGAAGTTACGCATAATTTATACACCATTTTAACACAAATAGTTGACAATAGTTGTTGTTGTATCTGTTAAATAGATAGTGGCGCCGATTCCCTTGTTCACAAACTAAACTAAATTTAAGTACAGTGAAGCTTTTTCTTTCTATTTCATTAAAAAAAGGACAGTAGATAAATATTAGTTTACTCCTGTCAAATTAAGTTACTCCATAGACAAGTTTAGACATGATTAAAAAATTAGCTTATAAAAATACGTCAATTTACGTCTGACGTTGACTAATTTAACAGGATTAAACTAATATTTATCTTCTGTTCTTTTCTTAATTAAATAGAAAGACAAAGATGCACTTAACTTAAATTTAGTTTAGTTTCTGAACAAGGGAATTGGGCGCCGGTGCTTAGTACGTCACTGAATCAGTCCCATAGTATCGATCGTTA
Organism: Apamea epomidion; assembly: GCA_947507525.1. NCBI lineage: Eukaryota > Metazoa > Arthropoda > Insecta > Lepidoptera > Noctuidae > Apamea > Apamea epomidion. Next base: position 6,564,338 of record OX382242.1, on the reverse strand, counting down.
CCAAACTATCAATACTACTTACTACGGTACCGGTAGTTTTCAAACCCCTAACTCCCATAAGCTCGTTTCTTTATAAAAAAAGAGTATCTATGATATCAAACGCGATACTGTGGCCATGTTAAACCAATGTTTTTTCATACAATCCCTTGGTATTACAGTTTATTACAATTTTATTCAGGTAAGTGGTCGAACAGATTTGTTGTTATTAGGGAAACGGGATCGGTTACAAAAGGTCGCAATTCTATTGGATCAAGGGACCAAAAAGTTGGGATATTTCCAGTTTATTTCGTTTAAAAAGTTATTTGTTTGTGTTGTGTTTATTGTTTTTTGTTTTTTTTTTATCTTGGATTGGAATCTTTTATCTGTTTGGGTTTTTGGTTGTTTTAAGGTGGTTTATTTGCTATTCAATTATTTTGTGACCTTTCAAAAGGTATTTTATTTGTGTTTTAATAGTAAATGAAGCAATCATTTGATAGCTAATCTTTAAATCATAGAATAAATATTGTAAAAACTAAAGGTTCTTAGGAATTATCCTAGGAAAGAGGTTTTGTCATATTAGAATGATCGTTATAAAAATCTGTCATTTTCACCAGTATCTATTTGACATTAGGCTGTCTAAAAACGCTTTTTTGGACAACCGTTTCTGTGTGACCACTTACTTAGGAAACCAAAGCTTTAGTGAGTTTTCACTTTTAGTTATATTCTCAAATGAATACTTCTGATCACACTTAAATACCTGTTCAAAAAGTAACGCCAACAACTTTATTATAAAAAAAAACGGAGCGCTCAGCTAAAAAATTGAAATATCTATACAAAAATACTAAACCATATTTTTAACCTATCACTTTTCCACGGTAGGTTATCCCAGAATATATTTCCCGGACCTGTTGCAACACTTGCTACCAACACCAAAGTTTGCACTAGACTGCACTTGAAACACTCTTTCGTGAATATTGTGCTAAACTGGTTGAATGCAACCCGTTTTAGCGTTTTTTCACCGCATGGTTAACTTTATGTCTGATGAGGGGCTTGTGGCTAAATAATAACAGCCGCACAGTTCGATCGATATGGTTAAGCTACACTTACCACCGTCGGTCCGTGGATGGGTGACCATCTTTACGTACATACATTGAATTTGAAAGAGCCTGAAAGAAACGACGAATCTTACACTTATGCAAGATTCCAAAATTACTGATAGAAATCTAAACTAATTTTATATGGAGAATTGATTTTTTGTATGTTGGTTTGTTACGCTTTAATGCTAAAGCAGCTGAACTGAATTGACGGAAATTTGGCACATGGGTAGGCAATGACGTGGAATAGGACATAGGATACTTTTTATTCCGGTATTCCCACGGGATCGAAACTTATGCGGGTTAAACCACGGGGCATAGCTAGTGCTATATAAAGGGCCCGAAATACGGTCTCGACGACTATTTCAGATCGTATTTCGGCAACGGTGTCCAATCTCAACGGAGACTATTGTAGCGCGGGAGATATTATACCTAGTGCACAAGTACTACAAATGTTGTATTACCTACATATATAGTGTTATATATTGTTGAAACCATACTATTATGAATTAGCCCTCAAAGTTGCAACCACTAAATCACGAGAAAATTGTTTTTCAATTTAGGGTAAGTGGAAGGTATTTATACGTTAGTTATATACAAACTTATTTATGTCCGTCCATTCTCATTTTTTTGTTAAAAGGAAAACTCACGGCAATATTTTTTCAATTATTTCCAGCGCATAGCGTCTAATAATCATTTTTTATATGCATGTATCAAACTATAGTTTTCAGCATTCTAAAGGTGATAACTTTCACGACTTCATTTCCGTTTTCAACGAACAACTATATACTTTATGACACCCTGCATTAACTGAGTTTGTTTCGATCAGATAGGAAACATCGAACTCTGTTACTGTTAGCCTGCATCATCCACTGCTGGGCAAAGGCCTCTCCCCTGACTTCCAGCTCTTTCGATCTAGGGCTAATGTGGAACACTGGTCGTTTGTTTTCGCCAGCTCGTACCACCATCTTCTACGGGGTCTATCGCGACGACATCGAACTCATAATCAACCTATAATGTTCCCACTGCTGGGACACAGGCCTCCTCTCGGTAAGAGGGAGTAGGCCGTAATCCAACACGCGGGCCCAGTGCGGGCTGGTTCGTCGAACTCATCTAGTTCCAAAACATAAGTTAATTTTGACGTGTAGAAGTGTTTTTAAGAACCAATTCACAGAAATAAACAATTAACATTTACGGCTCCTTTTACAAAACACATCCAAGTAGCGCTCCAGCATCTTGCCAGTGACGTCATGTTGAATGCTGACGTAGATTGCGCTGGAAAATTACAGACAACGTCACACCGATGACGTAGTAGGAAGAGTTGAAAGGGGCTACGCATTCCAATGAGATGCTCAGATGAGTCGATGGGGAACTTGGCCGCATTTTGTATCAAAATTATAAACGGGTAGTTGAACGAAATTAATCTGCGTTTGTTTATTGCAACAATTAGAAATAATTCAATCAAGGAAGTGTGTTCTTCCATCATGCTGCTTGCTGTCAAGTATTGACTTTCTTCCTCTTTTGAAGGATACGGGTGTCGATAAAATTCTTTATTTTAATTTTATACAATTTTTTAATTAAAAAAAAATTAAGTATGTATTTAAAGATGAATGCGATTTAACTTATGAATTTATTTTACAATTTGATTTTATGCATTTCAGTTATTTATAGTATTATTGTGGCATTTATTTAAATCTTTGGTAACTAACATATTTTTTAAGTATACTAACATAAATATGGATCACTGTGTCTGACTTAAATAAATAAATTAAAACTAAGTAGGTACTTTGAACTTTATTAATAGGCACCTACAGCAAACTATGACATAAACAAATACTGGGTTTCCCAAGTGTCCCAAAGTGCGGTATATTTTATTCCTTCCTTTCTAATAATTACCTCATAAATGTAAAATTGAAAAAAAAAAAACTTACATAATCAGCCTATAATGTTCCCACTGTTGGGACACAGGCCTCCTCTCTGTGAGAGGGAGTAAGCCATAATCCACCACGCGGGCCCAGTGCGGGTTGGTGGGTGTTTGGTTGTCTTCGAATTGTTTGGTTTTAAAACAGAAAAAACTTAAATTCTTATACGTAACTACAAAACGTTTTTATAAAACTACATTAACAATATATAATACTACCACTTCAAACTCAAACTACGTACAGTAAACCACTATTAAAAGTTATGTGGACTCAACTAATTCTTTCGTCGTATACCACACTTGAGGGACCAATCGTCTAGGCTTCCTCTCAATAAGTTTCGTACAAACTTCGGCTCAGCCTTGCCTTTAACTATATTAATATACTGAATCTGTTGGAAAGACGATAAAAAATCCCTCGAGTAGATCGTAATTTCGTTGAATATCTCACATTAATCACATAACTCAGGCCATATCTCTCCAAGGGTTTAATAAAAGGAATTACTGTAGTTTAAAATAAAAAATATATCTGAATACATGTTAATATTATTAAATCTTTAAACCACTGCCGACAACAAGTCATGCTGGAAAAGCTTGATGCTGATTGAGTTTTGTCGATTTTAAGACCTTAATGTCGAACGGAATCGAATGGCGAAGAGGGGCTTGTGGCTAAGTAACGACCGATCAGGTTAAGCTACGCTTGCCGCGGTTGGTCCGTGGATGGGTGAATGGGACGGATGACCATCTTTACATACTGCAGCATGGGCAAATGCTACATTATAATTTTATCACGAACGACCTTCTTTTATAACAAATCCAACCTTATTTTTAACCAGAAAGGTTTTTTTCTTCATATTGGTTTTGAATTTTGAACCTAAACTGTCATGCTTTTTCTCTTACCGAGATTTTTCATTTGAAGGATTTTTTTGGACACAGGTCGGAAGTCTAATATATAATTTTTTTCTGCGTTCACAATTAATTAGTTCGCTGCAGTCAATCAACGCTGAATGTATAACGGATTGAACGACCGAGTTCTGTGCGGTCATCCATTGGATCCAAGGGCAGTGTTCCCGAAAATAAACTGATTGTACATCACTAAAAAGTGGTCTCGAGGCGAATTTCATGAATACTCGATTTATCCGAAGACTGTAGCGCGATCTTGAATTAGTTTTATGTATTTCGCTACAATACCAAGACCCCTCCGTGCCTCGGAAAGCACGTTAAGCAGTTGGTCCCGGCTATCATTCGTGGATCTTTGACAGTCGTTACGGGTGGATAGCCCGAAAGTCTGAAAACCAGTCTTACCAAGGGGTATCGTATTACCCAGTCACTGGGTGGTGGAGGTCAGATAGGCAGTCGGTCCATGTTAAATACTGGTATTCAGCTGCATCCGGTTAGACTGGAAGCCGACCCCGACATAGTTGGGAAAAGGCTAGGTAGATGATGAATGTCGAACGGAGTAATTGCGAAACACACTTGCAATGGCAACGCCTTTTGAAAATTCAACAATATTACACACGTAACATTACATCACGCCTGTAATCTCCGAAGGGGTTGGCAGAAGTGTATCAATGACCCACATTTCGCCGGTTATGTTTAAGTCCAATGTAATAGGGGACGAGCTTATCGCCATCAATCGGCCCCAAACTCAGGAGGCTACTGAGAAATTACAGACGGATAAACCCCAATAACACGTAGCTCGACTTGTGATTGAACCCAATAGGCTATTTTCCTAAAAAAATCTAATTAGACCGTCAGTTAGATTATCAAAAAATATTGAACCTGTATTTTTTCTTTTGTCAATTGTATAAAAAATTATGAAGATATCGCCCGTTAAAGTTCCGCGTGTCGTCACTTGCTTGCGACACTTTTGCAAGCAAGTGACGTCACGACGCCCACTCCCAAATTTTGACGCGCTTTATCCTTGTCATTTTTTGTTTGATTGACAAAAGAAAAAATACGTGTCCATTATTGTTCGATAATCTAACTGATGGACTAAATATAATAATATTTTTTACCCAGGCAACTACCCTATTATGGATGCAGATAGGCAGTCGCTCCATGTAAAATACTGGTATTCAGTTGCATCCGGTTAGACTGGAAGCGCACCCCAACATAGTTGGGAAAATGCTAGGCAGATGATGATGAATTAAGAAAGAAAGGAAATATGTTAATTTACGCTAAACATGACGCAGAGAAAGAACACAAAAAAATAACAAGTTGGGGGAAAATATGCGTCACATCCACGCAAAACGGCTATTGCTTAGCATAATGCTAAGACTCTATGCGAAACAGCCCCAGCGCTGGTTGGTGAATTATGGGGGTAGATTACTCTAAAGTAAAAAAAAAATATACCTCCCATCCACACCACACCCCGTTCCGCGCAGCCTTTATTAATCAAACTTTTTAAAAGTATATTCTGTTTGATGAAGATACGCTCGGTAAACTCAAATATAATTTTCCCGGTAAATTTTCGTTCATCATTCCGTCATAATTGATTTATCTTGTTTGAATCGCATTATCCGTAATTTTATGCATAAATGGACGTTCACCAAATTAATCTAATTTCTTTTTCATCGTTTCTTCTGGGCACGCTTCCGGATGAAGTTGTTAGTTAAGTAGAAGTTGATAGTTAGTTAGTCTTTTAATTTATTACGAAGTGTAAATAGTTATAAATTGTAATGTTACTCTTTCAACTTTAAATAAAGTCCTATAGACGTTATAAGTATATTAAGTTTTTGAAAAGATTTTGGTACAACAACTGCCCGTCTATTCTATATAAAATCTCACCGTGAAAACTAAGATGAAGTAAGCTGTCATTTGACACTATTCACAGGTCACTTCAAGCTCACCTACGTTTTGATTCCGGTGAGATTTTAACAGAATATATCGGCCAGTATTGGTTTATTTCTTTTTAATCTAAGACACCACTGATGTTATCATTACCTACTGATTTACGATGAAAACATTTTATAGTTACAAAACCTTCACACCAATTGCGTAACACACGTTCAATCACAATCCGAATGATTTTTAAGAAAATTGCTAATCAATTTTTTCAATACTGCCAGCCTTTTGGGCACTTATCCCATTGACAGTGATGCGGACGAATTTTTTGATGCCCAATGAGCTCCTGCCTTTTTCTATATTTTTTCGTATTCTATACTTGTATATAACTGTATATAGTATATATTAGTATGTTTTCATATATTTGAAAACTTCATCTCCTCGACTTCGTAAATGACGCAATATATTTTGTTGTATTGTCAAAATGAAAGGCATTGCCACTGTGTGTTACACAATTACCCCGTTGGACTTTATGGTCTCAATATCGTCAACACGCAATCGCGTTAATTAATGTTAGTTTTTTTCCTGGACCGTATGACCACTACCTTGCAGTGGTTTAAAGATTTAATCATACTAATAGTCTAGCGGTCGCAACCACTAGTGGTGAGCATGAGATCCTGGATTCGATCCCAAGTCGGGCTAAGTGTTAATGGGTTTTGCCGTCTGTAATTTCCCAGAAGCAGTCCTGAGTCTGGATTTGAGAGCCGAACTATGTAGAGTCCGTCTCAAGAAAGAAGTCCCGCAGACGCGGTGCTACAGGCATGCGACGAAGTCATAAATCCTTATATATAGGTAGTTACTTGCTACGCCCCGCGGTTTCACCCGCATAAGTTTCGATCCCGTGGGAATATCGGAATAAAAAGTATCTTGTGTGTTAATCCTGGTTATAAAACATCTGTGTGCCAAATTTCATCCAAATCCGTTCATTAGTTTTGGAATGAAAGAGTAACAAACAACCATCCATCAATTCATCCATCCATACAAACTTTCGCGATTATAATATTAGTAGGATTTATCTCAACATCATATTACAGGGGCTTATTCCCAGGAGCTCCAAATCTATTGTTCTACAAACAATTTCTCTCCATACATTGATTCCCAAGAGCTCCATAATTTTATTAGTTAAATTAATAAAATACTAAAATTGTTCCCAGCGGCCCCAAACCAAATTGCGTTAGGTTAACAAACAGGGGCACTGGTTAATAAAATGCACAATCTTAGATAGACAAAGGTACGTGAGGTAGGAAGGAGGGTTGTTGGAATGTTGCTAGCTATACACCGTGTTCTTCACGTTATCCATAAACTTTAGCCAACGCTTCTATAGCTTTTACAAATAAATCTTACAAAGGAAGTAGTACTTAAAAAGGTTAGGTTTCGTTACAAAGATATTTGTAATTTCATTTAATGAAATTTAATTGAGCTCTGCAGTAAGAAAGGACGGTAAAAAATGTTGCCGCTTAGTGCAATTAAAATGATAAGTCTATCAAATGCTTCGGATAAAGAGATAAAGAGGCATGCGTATCGGGTGATTTACGTGAAGTTATTTAGTTTGTATGAAAATTAACAAAAAATAAAAAATAAGAATTCATTTATGTGTCCATTGTATATATTGTAGTGAAGATTTGCCAAATTTAACAGATGGCCGATGGGGCCGGAAGGTTCTGGAGTGGCGACCGCGTACCGGAAGACGTAGCGTTAGAAGGCCTCCCTCAAGGTGGACCGACGACCTTGTGAAGGCCGCAGGAATCCGTTGAATGCGAGAAGCACAGAACCGGTCGAAGTGGAGGTGCTTGGGGGAGGCCTATGACCAGCAGTCGATGTCTTTCGGCTGAAATGATGATGCTCAATGTGTTCATAATGAAAATTCTTGTTTCCATGGTCTGAACATCTGGTTAATGTTTATGTATATCGTCCGGAACGCGGTGTATAATAATAATTAGTTTTAACTTATTACCGCGGGACTCCTTTTGTGGGACGGACTCTATCGCTTAGCTGCGGGGTAATAGCGTAAGACATTATCAATAGGAATTAATGGCTTTCATTTTGACAGTGCAACAACATTCATTGCGTTATTTACGTTGTTGAGCAGACAATTTTTTCGAACATATGAAGCAATGGATTAGCACCTTCAAAATGATTCGGATTATGATTGATAGCGTGTTACGCTACGTACATCAGTACGTTATGAATGCAGTCGTTTACAGTCAATCGTGATAGTATGTCGAATTCGTTGTGAATATAGTATTTTCCGGTTATATGAATGGGTAGATACTGATTTTGGACTTATTGTACTGCATGTGCGTCACGCCAGTTTTTCAAATTCATGTTATTTATTTATACCATTATCTATCATATAGTATTGGTATCGTTAGAACATTCATCCCTCGTAAGAGACCCGGCAGATATTTTTATGCAAACTGACAAAAAAACATCATCCTAAATCCCTATCATTTACATAATGTCAACAAAAAAGCCAGTAATTTTAAGAAGCTCGAATCAGGTATCTTTTGCATAATGAGATGCCACAATTACCTCACGCAATCCTGCTCGAGTTTATACACTGTTTTTCGCGAGACTGGAGGCATCATTTGAAAATATGTTCATTTGCTTCTGCGGGATGCGAGGCTTACGGAGTTATGAGCATATGCTCCTCCTACCAATATATGGTACCCTGGTACTTTATGATCCACGCTGATGGAAGTAATGTGTACCTTATAATAAAGATCGCAATAATGCAGGTGACAGCTGGCTTGCCCATTACAGTGTTATAGTACCTGTAAAAGTCAATGGGACTCCTCGACTTTTACAGCCCTCGAGATGAGAATTTGTCGTTTATTAGCTCCTGAAGCTATTTCTTTGTACAAATAAAACTGAGTGTTTTAAATTCAATTTAACTGAAGCCATGTTTTTGTTTGTATTATCTCTAGTTACACAATTTCAATTGAACGATTCTCGTACGTCGATGTGTTTCCGCAAACTCCATTGGTTTGCCGCGAACTCGTACGATTGAACGAGCAACACTAAAAAGTACAACAAATCAAAACTTTAACTTCAGTTAGTCTCGGTTCCATTTACCATCCACGACGATTTGTCACAAGACTAGGCTTTGGAAAGTTTGCCAACGACTAACCAATGTACGTACAGTTGGGCTTAAATTTATACTTTTCGGCTTTAGAGCGGTTAAAGCGCTGCAAGTATTAAAACGTCAAGAATGAAAGCACGATCAACTGAGGAAATGAAAAGACAAGTGAAGTGCAATTAGGCATTAATGAGAAGATAAATGAGCTCGTTTGAATACTTTTAGTTTTCTTCAGCGATTATGCGTTTTTATGTTTGTTTTATTTGAATGTAAGTTGATAATTTTTAGAAACTGCTTATTAAAGTATCACCGGAAGTGACATTATAATTTGACTAATCGAATACTTAATTAGTACCTACGATTTCTTTTTTCACATTTGTTTTACTTCAGAAAAATTATGAAAAATCATTGTTTTGCCTTAGCATAATCAGCCTATAATGTTCCCACTGCTGGGACATAGGCCTCCCCTCCGTGAGAGGGACTGGGCTGTAATCCACCACGCAGGCCCAGTGCGGGTTGGTGGATGTCACATGTCTTCGAATTTTTAGTTCTTTCAAACAAAAAGAAAAATTCACGTGAAGGAAAACATCGTGAGGAAACCGTGACCCTTTTGGGAGCAGTGGTGATGAAATAAATAATTGTTTTCCCTTAGCAAAAGTAAATTATGCCGGCTGGTCGACACTTCACGTGACCAGAGGGCGCGGTCGTTTTTTGTCCAAAGAATTAGCATTGCCATTCAACGTGGCAATGTTGCCAGTCTTCTGGCTACGTTTCTGGATGACAGCGACACGGACGAGTACTTCGACGGCTTAGTGTTATTTTGTTTTTGTATTAATTTGTATAGTTAGTCATTTAATATAGTAAATAGTGTAAATAACTTTTTTTTTTTTTTTTTTTTTTCTTTCTTTAAAGTAATTAAAATAAATATTCGTTCAATTTATGTTAGCGACATCGGATATCTTTACAATAGATAAGATACTATCTGGTAGGCGTACGTACATAAAGTAATCAATAAGCCTTTATTGGTAAAAAATAAAATCCAAAGGAAAAACTCAAAACAAAATCATGAAACCAGGCTTTCTCAAGAGCCGGAAATAACCTAATCCTGTCAACAATGTCAATACCTGCCCTTACCTAAAACAGTTAAATAAAAATGAATGCGTACTTATAAGCTGACAGGGCTACTGGCACAAAAACAACATTTCCACGTTAAAAAGACGTAAGTACCGGTATAAATACGGACTAATCGTTTTTCTGATACCGCATAACGGTGACTAAGAATGTGCCAAAACGGTTTTTCTGTAATAATATTTAGTCAGTGTGTACGATGCCGAGACCGGAAATAACACGAACCGAGCCGGCGGCGGCGGTGTAGCTTCGCCCTTACCATTTGTAATTAAGTTTTTGTCGGTGGAACCTACACTTTAGTGTAGGTTCTGTTTGCTTCGAATGGAAGTTTTTTTGACGTTTGATTACGTAATATTTTGTTTCTTGGTTGGAAGTCTTCGTGTGTTTTTTTGGATCTAATCAAAACTTAAATAAATAGGCGTCCTTACAAAATAAGAATGAGGAATCTACTATTATTAGAGCCAGGAATTTGAGATAATTTTCAAGTTACTTATGGAACAACAAACTGAATGTCATACGTAACAAAGTTTAAATTCCATTGTAACCAATAACTTATTAGGACCTTTTTTTGTTACAAAAGGTCACTTAAAAAGCAACTTAGAATACATTTCACTAAAGTAGATAACTGATTAAGTAGCGATAGAATGTAAATTATCTCAGTTTATGAACATTTCAAATGTCTCTCGTCCTATTTGTAATCTATGTCTTTGAAATCTATCAATACTATACTACAAATAAATAAAATTGAAGTTCCAATCTGTTTGTAATGTCAAAATAAAAGCTTTTTACTAAATGCATATGACAGTGTATACACAGGGTGGCAGGGACACTATCAGTTTTGTAACCATGGATTCAGCACATGAGTTTAGACCGCATAGCGTCGAAATTTTTAGTCGGTTATTAAAAAAAAATTGCTTTTCCATACATTTTGACCGCGTAGGTATTGCACTTTTCTATGAAACAGAAGATTTTTTTTTGATAACCGACGAAAAACTCCGACGCTATGGGGTCTAGTATCATGTGCTGAATCCATGGTTACAGTTTCCGCGTCGATGTCCCTGCCACCCTGTATATCTACTTATAACAAAAAACCTTTTTTTTTTGTCTGTCTGTCTGTCTGTTTGTTCCTACTAATCTACGAAACGGCTTGACCGATTTTGACGTGACTTTTACTGGCTAATAGCTGATGTGATGACAGCTGATGCTGATGTGTGTGCTGTGTGTGATGCTGATGATGACGATGTGAAAGTCAGCCAGACGAAAAAAAATTACTTGTCGTTGAGTAATTAATGTCGGAAAATAATAATTTTCCGACATCCAAATACCTTATATTTGTGTATCGTGTTTTTCTAAAATAAAAGAAACCTAAGTCTACAAAGGTTCCTTTTATTTTAGAAAATAAAAGGAATATACGCGAATGAAGTCACGGGCGCAACTAGTACCAAATAACATTGATTAAACATTTTTAATCGACAGACTACAGTCTAGGAAAGCAGATACTTGAGTACCTACCGAAAAGTTAGCCATAGTATGAACAGTTTTAAAACTTGGACAGTCTAGCAAACCGAGAGTTAGTCGCTGTAACGGCTGCTGAAAGAAAACGGAACGAAAAAAATACTGTTTATAACTCGGATCGCTATGACGCCGGCGCCGTTCAGTGTCCTGCCAAGCGAGCTAACTAAATTACCGATAAGGCCATTTTGAATTTAGCCGCCATTTTGAATTTAGTCGTAGTTTTGTCACAATGACGTGGTAGTTTGTGAGTGCGGACATAAAGTTTGGTTGTTAAAGGATTTTATTTAGTATCACATCCGTGGGAGTACTGGTTGAATGTTTTTGAACAATTTTACCGTAGTGCGGATGAGTTGAGCACACCTGTCGTTCAGATAATAATGAATATTGTGATTTTCATCGTCTATGCAAAGTTTTCGAGTTATTTTTCATTTTCATTCAATTTATGCTAAGAAAAATTACCTTGTTTGGGTAGGTAACCTTGGTTATAGTTTTTATTTAGAAAAAGTAAACGTACTTCAAATTCCATTCAAATGACGTGTTAATCACTGTATTATGGCAAAATGATTGGCTTGGTTAACTGGTACAGAATGCCTAAGGTATTAAGTCCGCGTTCGTACGTTATTGTGTGCGAGAAATTTAAATAAATAATAAATCCATCATTGGGGCAACGCTGTGCGTAATTGATTGCATTCAAATATACGCAGTGGCTTATATCAAGGTAGGTATATATGTGACAAAAGGTTATGAAACTAGGCTACTATAGATTTATTAATTCCAAATCCCAGTTCATTGTACGGAAATCCCAGTCGATATCAAACGTACTAAATTATGTACGTTATGTACTGTCTTATAACGATTAGTTATTTATAGCAACACCAGTCGGTGGCCATGACTGCTGTAAAGTGATTCAAACATACATGAATGTAACATGAAATAATTGGACTTGATTTCAAAGTTTCCATTATTATTTATTTACTTGGGCGCTACGTATTAAAAGTGCTTTAGAAAAATTAAATTTTGTGGAACATAATATTTAGAGGTCTAACTGTCGAAGGATTGTGGCGGCATCTACATCGCCCCAACAACTCAACAAAAATTGACAAAAGTTTCACGCAAAATCCTGCATCGCGCAAGTAAAGTTTACCGCGCAACTAGCATATACAAAACGTCCAGACATTAATCGTCAGGGCAGTTAGGGCGTCTAGACAAAATCAAACTGGTTGCTAATGTAATTGTATAATTTATTCTTTTTTTTTTTTTTGACATTGATTTACATTCTGTAATTACTTGGGGTCACACCCGGACTTATTACTCCTTATTTATTTATGAAAATCGTCTACGTTTGGAATGTTTGTGAATATGTGAGCACCATGTATCTATCACATAGTTGATCTATATGTCATGGTTACATTTATCCATTTTAATTCTTTTACCTATTGTGTTATAGTAAGTTTATTTTTGGGTGCATCGTCTTCACATATAATTATATAAATAATGTATGCAATATATTGTAAAACATTTTAAAAGAGTAACGGTGGAGTTTCTTGCCCATTCTTCTCCATACGAAAACTACCTTTTGGAAGGGGCGACTAGAATCAATTTTATTCTAATTTTATTTTTGACGTTCAAAAGTGCCTTTTATGTGCCTATTTGAAATAAATGATTTGACTTTGACTTTGACTTTGACTTTGAGTTGCCCACCAGACACGACACCCGTTTGGTCGGAGGATCTTCCCTTTTCTATGGAGGATGAGTGACCTTTACATCCTGTTCCAAATTTTTGAGGATCAAATATTGGTAGGTAACCTATCCACCTCTTATGCCGTGCTTACCAAATCGCTTCACACAGGTATATAAACATCGTAGATCATCATCGCATCGCATCGCAGTTCATTTTGCATCAAAATGTCGACCTTTTGAATCTTGTAGTTTTAGTCACCTGTGGCGTAGCCGAATTTTTATTTATGGTGGGATCATTTAGTCACCTGTGTAAAGCCCGCTTTATTGTTTTTATTATCTACGTCGAAACCCTTTTGTTTCACAAAGAAAGAGAGAACAAGATTTAACGCACCCAAGCTTAAAACATATTTTATTTGATTATGAATGTTTCAATAGATCCCCGGGAGTACGCGTGCGTCTTAACAGTGATTACCTCAGGGAGGGTAAACTCATGCATTTGTAATGGCGCCAAGCTACTCTAATGTGCTACTATATAATTGTGGAGAAAAGGGTCTTCATATAATATAAGGGCTTGGAGTCATTCTTCAAGGGCTTCGAGACATTCTGACATATCCGCATTGAATTATAGGTAGTGGTATGTATTTTCTGGTGTACAATAAAGTATAATAAATAAATAATAAATTACATATAAACGTTGCTTATACAAGTTACGACAAGCTTAAACGTCAAAAATTATTTGATTATTATTTTATTTATTTCTGTAACGGCCCGTGACATCACAGCGGGCCCCAGAATACCAGCGCTGCGAAATTTATTTTTATATTGCACCATCATGCAATAGGAGATAGGAGCCTTTTCAATTTTCTTTTTGTTACTTAAAAAAAAAAAATAGGGTGCTTGGTAACTCGACGTGTTCTTTCCAGGGCGTGATAGTGGGACTCATTTGCAACAATTAAGCACCCTATAACCCCCCAAATAACCACCCCTAAAGCTTAGGCGAAAATTCGTGGAATCCGAGAAAAACCGATTTTCATGTTATTTTGAAAAAATCCCAGAATTCGTCACTAAATATCACTTATCTCTAAATTCTCTAATTGAGTGGCTTTCATAGCTATTCCATTGGCTACGTATAAAATTTACTTTTTCAGTTTTCACTGTGTTTAGTTTAATTTGTGATCTTCCTGTACGAATCAGCACTAAATACTTTATCTTTCTTTCAAAAAATTACGGCTGAGCAGACGCTAATTATTACTTAACTTACACACACAAGGTTAATAAGTAAGGGAGAATATGTTATGTGTACAGGGAATAAGAATAACCACAAAAACACAAGCATTCGCTAGTAGGTAGCCCGTCGAAATGAAATACCTAAGCGACTATTTTAAAACTTCTCCCCAAATATAAATCCTAGCAAAGCCTGTGATAGTCACTTAGGAAAGCTGAGCACTGACGCTGAACTGGAATAGGAAAAGAGAAAAGAAAACATTTTCCTCCTAAGGGTCAGGACAGAGGAGCGCAGTTCGCCAATGGTGATTAGGTTGAGAGTTGTAGGCGATATGGGATTTTTGTAACTAGGAAAACCCCATGTACTTATGTCCAGTGAGGAAAATGTATTGTTAAACATACTGGTATACTGTGTGAATTTACCGTGACGCAGCTCTTTGTCATATGACTGACAAAGATTTTTTGACAAACAGCTGGTCTAGTCTCTAAGTCGGATACTAAGTTACGGAGCCGTTTGAAAGAATTTGATTCGTTAAAACAAGTTTCAAATGATTTTTTTTTGGTCGGCAAAAACACGTCGGGATTAGGGACAGTTCTGTAAAATTATGTTCTCATTAATTCTTAGTTCGGGCTCCGAAGTAATCTTATGTCCATTCGTGATATGGAATGGGAAACGCCCGTAATATCTTCCAAAACTACGGACTTCAGGATTTTAGGGAGTAAACCCCCAGGTGTGATTTGATAGTACGGACATCTTATGTTGATAGTCAATCTACTAAACAAAACACAATATTTTCCTGACTGTACTTTAATGTCATTAAACACATTCTTTTTTCCTCCAAATAAGTTACGTACCCTAATCAATTACTTTTTTTTACGAAAAAGGGTTTTTAAAATCCTATTAGAGCTGGTCTGCAAAAGAGTTATTGACGGGCTCCACGTGCCAGTTCCATATTTATATAGCCTGTGACGATGTAATCGGGTTTTCAATACATCATGTAGCCGCCTGATCGGCCATTAATAGCCTGTTATCCCCCGATGTTATGTTATTGTACCGATGTACAGTACCGAAATGAAGCAAAAATTTCACATATATATCGTCGCTGAAAGAGTTTTTGAGCGTTTTAAATGCTACTCGGTGAATTTTAGGGATGTGGCACGCAGGTAAAAGTTTTGAAAGGACAAGTGAAAATTAAATAACACGTATTATGCTGTACAGTGTTTCGTTTTGAGGGGTTTTTTTAATGAACGTTTATTACAATTTTCATATTACTATACTGGAATATTTTTGCATAAAAGCTTTTGATTTAAAGCTCACACAGAATTCTGGAAATTATGAAGTACAATTTTAATCTAGTTCCTAGTATTATTTAAATTGCCAAGGAAACGTGATAACATGTTGAATATGTTTTACATATAAATTCAAACTGGATTAGTTTGTTTCATAAACATTACAATTATTATATACTTACAATATATAACGCAACTAACTATTTATACTATGGACTAAATTATGGACTAAAGGACTAACGAACTGAATTTACAAAACATCCTTTTTATTGGTCATTAGGGTTCGAATTACTCGTCCGCATCGCTATCATACGGAAACGTGTCCGAGAGGCAGTTTTTTTTTTTTTTTAAACGTTGCCCCACACTAGGAATTTCTCCTGTATCGTGGGTGCATTTACAAACATTTAAACTCACATACACAAACAGCCAGACCCGGAACAACTACTTGTAGGCCATACAAATATTTGTTCCGTACGGGAATCGAACCCGCGACACGCAGCGCAGCAGTCAATCGCTTAACCACTGCGCCAATCGTGCCGTCCAGTATTGCTACATTGAATGGCAATGCTAATTATTTAGCCAAAGAATGAGCCAGCCCTCTGGCCACGTGAAGTGTCGACCAGTCGGCGAGACATTTCTCATATTTTTTCCCAATTCATATTATGCAGGTCAAAATCCTTTCTCGTATAGGTTTAATATGCCCAGGACATAATAATGATTTGTAATGTTGATTGGGTTTAAGTTTTATACGATTTATATGGAAAAAAAAGATCAATATTATTGCTGGAAGCATGTCATTTGAGTTTGGTATTAGTAAATAACGAATGAGATAATAATGTCATTTGTTTTTAACACTACCACATTGATGATTATTACGATTTCATTCAGTTTCAAGAGTCTACTAGTTACAGTCAGCCTCAAAAAAAAGCCACAAAAAACAGTATAGGGTGGCAGGGACATCGACGTGAAAACTGAAACCATTAATTAAGCCATAATTCCTCCCTATTAAAAACAAATAAGCTGTTTCATAGAAAAGTACAATACATACCAACGTGGTCATAATTTCAACGCAGGAAGGTACAGAATCATGTACTGAATCCATGGTTACAAGTTGCGCGTCGATGTCCCTGCCACCCTGTAAAATTACACACTGGGCACTTAACTGTAGCCTACATATTGACACAGTATTAAGAAACAAAGATTGTACACACTCAAATGAATTCTTGTCGACTTATACATCTTTTTTAAGCCTGTTTGTATTTCTAGAATCAATAAAAACACGTAACATGATCACCTGAAAATCGCGTGAGCACCACAATGACGTCACTACATCATTATCTTCACATAACCTGCTAAGTGGGTAAGCAGATACGGTGATTTAGATTGTTTACCCGCAACGCCTGCGCGCGTAACATTCAATATTTTCTTGTGTAAACGCCTACGTGCTAAGAAATGTATGATGCTAGGGATGGAAGTTTATTTCCTTTTTGTTTCAGTATTTTATACCGACTGTAGCGTCTACTCTCCTGGTAGTTGGACCTCATTTTTTGTTGCCCTACGACAACTTTGGCTGAAAGCTGGATTGACCGACGTCAATTCAGCATGGTTTTTGAAACACAAGTGACATTAAGTAGGTAATACGACTGAATCATATTGTCTTTTTTTAGCTGCATTAAGGTAAAACGGGGAAATATTCAAATGATCCCCTAAAAACTTTCTTAAACATTTCTTAAAATGAATGTCTTTCAAAAACTTCTTGGCCTACTAATGCAACCTTTTAAAAAATAAATGAGCCTCTTTTGAACTATCTGGCCTATTCTCACAGAAGGACGTAATACCTAAGCAAGCTAGGGTACCCTGACCAAACGGATTAGGTTAGAACTGTGACCGAGAACGCGCGAGTCAAGTTGGTCGCAGTGGTTAGTCACTGCGACCAACTACAAACCACCCCGCACCGCACCGCACCCCGATCAAATGGGTCAGGTAAGAACTGTGACCAACCGCGCGTGAGCTGCGCTAGCGGCTGGCTAGGGCTACATTTAAGTTGGTTACTAGACTATTTAGTATTTTTAGGACACCAAAATAGGAATTACTTGAGGTTCCCAAAAAAAGGCGCTTTCACTATAATAGCTAAAATATTAAACACTACATTAATATTTTAGCAAAATAACAAAGTTTAAAGTATTTGGGGCTTGATTAAATCTATCTATTTAGCTCGTTATGTCTACTTAATAGGAAATTGTACCTATTCCACTATGATGCGATGGTTCATCTCGTCTCCTTAGCCATTTCCACGTACACAATATGTACGTGGACGACGCTAAGTGGACGAGATGCAGCGCTGCTATGCAGCTAATTAATTAAGATTATGACCTGTCATAATGAGGCCCTAATTGCCCGCTCACATTATATTACTTACAAAATTGTTTAGCCTGGCTTAACGGCGAGGCTTCAATGACAAACGATGTTGGATCGATAGAGGAATGGGTTGAGGGACTGTCTAATTACAGTTTGGGATAACTTGTTTGTTTTTGATTGACCCTGCAGTGCGATTCTGTAACCATCTCACCGTGAAAACTTAGGTGAAGTGAGTGTGGAGTGAGCTGTCATTCCAACTAATGCTAGGGATTAACACTATTGACAGCTCACTCTAAGCTCACTTCACCTAACTTTTCACGGTGAGATTTTTACAGAATCGATCGGCTGTATTTGAATAGGTTTCGTTTTGTGTCTATGTTTTTAGATAGTTTAGAATAAAATAGAATACTCTTTATTATGTACACCATATAGCATAATCAGCCTATAATGTTCCCACTGATGGGATTCAGGCGTCAAAAAAAAAAAATAAACAAATAAAATACATACATATAAATTACACATATAAATGTAAATAATCTAGAAAGGGTGACACAATGGGTGGTCTTATGTAAAACTATTTTTTTTATTAACTGCCAGTCTACAATATAATGTAAAGGATACTTTATTAGTTACTAAATTGAAGTTTAGGTACTGATTGCGTACATTTTCTTTTATTGTAAAGCTTATGTTTTTGTGGTTAATTTATAAATCTCCCTCACTATCTCACTGGAAAAAAACACCAAATTGAAAATATCTAATAACCAATAACTAATCGTATTTTTGTGATGCATTTGCTCAATTAGTGCACCTCTTATTCCCAAAACTTTTGGCAAGGTAGTAGCCTAGTAGCCAAAACAAACATATGAAGGTAAAATATTTTGCTAAAGGAATAACATGAATACTAAAACTAGCTCTTATTTCAATACTGGTCACAGTACCAGGACGGGAACTATCCCGAGCAATATCGAGCCAACTAGATCAAGGGCACACCACGAGACGAACAGATTTTGGCACAAAACGAACGGTTATGGACAGAACAGATTACAAAGTAAAAGTTAATAGAAACTCAGATAAAGTCTCCAACGATTTCGGCTACCGGCGAACGGAACGTTGAAATGCCGACATGCGCAGTACACCCCTAGCTCATTAAACCGACTCGTTAAGCGCAGCCCTATATTTTATAAGTACTTAGTAGTGAGGTTTTATGAGTGTGAGTATACACAGGTATATGTAGACTTACAGTAAATATAGGAGCTTTTTATAGAACATTTTAAATGCAAGCTTTTACGAAAGTAGGTTGTGGTTGTGTTAATGTGTCTTCTTGAAACATGTTACTTAAAAACTATGCACTGAATTCGCTGAATAATAAAGTTAACTGCGCCAGAGAAAAATGCTTTAATAATTTGATTGAAATTCGGTTTTATGTATCTATATGAGGTTAGGTTTGTTTAGGTACATAATATGTCTTTGTAGGTACATACGCGATTTTATTTTGCAATATAAAGGTTTTTTTGTATTGGTTAGTACGTAATGTTAGTGGGTATTGAAAACCAGGTAGTTATTTACTTATTAAATGAATAACATTGCGTTTTTTTTTCCATTGGGATTTTTTTAGTAGTAGTCTGGAGTTTGTAAGTTGGCTGTGTGATAGCCCCGTGACTCGGAAAGCACGTTAAGCTGTTGGTCGTGCGCCTGATCTCTCTCCCGTCGTGTTGGATTGCCGTGCCATCGGACAATGAGAATCAGGGAAGAGAGAGTGCACCTGTGTCTGCGCACACAATTGTGTACTATAATATGTACCGCGCCGAAGTCTGGTATGCGCTGATATTGGTCGCCATTGCCGAAATTAGTTACAGCCTACTTAGTTAGCCATTTAAAACCCTAAGTTTATTTAGAAGTAAAGCTACTGCAACTAAACGCTTAACCACTATGGTCAAAGTAAAGGCTAAAAACAAAATAGACGGAAGAAAAACAGCAGAAGACTTAACCCGGCGCCAATGACGCTGGGTCATAATGACCTGAGGCGACTTAAATATGTGATTATACTTTTTTACGCCGATCGTGCAATTCTAAAATTGCACGATCGGCGTTTGTGTAGCTGAAGATACGACCTCCTTCTAACCGAACCGCAGGTATGCTAAGTGCAACGCTGCACACACAGCGAGATATACGTGCATCAACTCAAAACGGGTCAATATGACCCAGCGTCATCGCTGGCGTAGTATTTTTGTGAAATACTTTTATTAGGTCATTTAGTATTTGTTTATTTATTTATTTATTTATTTTACCATTTATGTACACACATATATAAACAGACAATGAAAAACAGAACAGAAAAAATAGGTACAGAGGTGATGCTTATTTGTTGTCAATTGACCTTGCTCTTTTTTAAGTTTTTGATAAATATGGCAATTATAGACCACCCTGAGAGAATATTTGCGGTCTTAGAAGAGTCGGGGTCTGACGAAGAAGGGTCAATTGCTGCATCGACAGTTGCGCGAAAGAATCGCAGGTTTTGCGAGTGACCCCACCTAGGAACCTTCGGGGGAGGTCGACCGAAGGTTCCAGGAACTCACCGAAGATGTCAAATATGACCGTCTCAAAGGGATAAGAAGACATCTAATACTTGTAATGCATGCCAGATTGACATGTGCCCAGATAATTTGATTCCGTACTGCAATAATAGCAGTAGTTCTACATATGTCTCTGAATGAGGAAGTAGAAGACTGATTTGTTACTATTATTATGATAAGAAGTTTGTTTGTTCTCTATTTTATTATGTACGATTATTAATTTATATTATTATTTAGAATAATTTAATAAAAATTTAAAAAATATTAATGTTTTCTTTTCAGAGCTGATTTTGCATGCGCTATTAAGAAAGCTAGTAAAAGTTTGAATTATAAAATATTTGGATTTATTTCTTTTTTACTACATATGCAAAAAAGTCTTGTATAATATATAGTTATTAAAATTTTGACAACTTCTTAAATTTCACGACAATTACTCGATAAAATCTGGGTCATGATGACCCGGTGTCATCGTCGGCGTAATTATGTTCACGTCATTTCCCCCGGGTTAAATTGCCCTGACTTACTGAGCGAGATTGATCTAGCGCCTGGAAGAAGTCCTTTATACTAATTACTTAGTGGACAGTTTCTACAACAGAAGCCGATGTGACGTCACAGTGACGTCATCTTTTGTTTTGCAGTAGATACTCTGTGGGTGTTTTATTTTCTATATTTATTATAAAAGTTTGTCGTATTTCCTCGGCTACTTATTTAAAACCTTTAACACTTTCTTCCTCTGGAACTAATAAAGAACTACTTTATATGATTAGGTTTTGTTTAGGAAAATAAGTAATCTGTGTAGGTAGTGTGTGTTCCTTACATGGAGCTCTCTTATCTCGTGTAGACGTGAGTATACTTCAGGCCTTCTTACTGTGAGAGGGAGTGGGCCGTTATCCACTGTTTGGGCCCCGCCGGGTGTGGGTTGGTGGATGTCACATGTCTTTGATCTTTTGTTCTAGGACTAGTTTTGTACAATGTTTTTCTTCACCGTTTTGAGTGCAGTGGTAATGAAATAATGTATACAGGGTGGGAGGGACATTGACGCGCAACCTGTTACCATGGATTCAGTATATAATTCTGAAAACCTGAGTTGCAATTTTTAGTCGGTTAAAAAAAAAAAAATTCTGTCTTTTAAACCGCGTAGGTATTGAAGTTTTCTACGAAATTATTCCACGAAAAAATTCTACTTTAGGGGGTCTAAAATCATGTGCTGAATTCATGGTTTCAGTTTGCGCTTCAATTTCCCTGCCACCCTATACATCATTTCATTACCACTGTTTTCAAAACGGTGAAGGAAAACATTGACATGGTTTCAGTTTCCGCCTCGATGTCCCTGCCATCCTGTATAAAGTAAAGTACCTGTCTGGGTTTGAAAATACGACCTACAAATCGCAGTAGATCACGCCAGAGGAGAGAACAGCAATAGCCCGGTGGAAACGACTGCGAGTGCTCTCTCCTCCGACGTGAGCTACTTACACGTTAATAGCTCATGTCGAAGTAAAAATATAACTCTGTTAACGCCATGGGCCTGACTGATTGCCTTTCGTGAACTTGGATCACATAAATAATGTAACGAAACAAGCTGTCTTTTAATATGTAGGTTGCTTAATATTAACGTATATTAATGTAGTTTAATAGTAGTAGTATCCAGCTCTGATCACTGGCGCCGGTCGACTTACCCTAAGCGAAATTTTATAGTTTTAAATATTGTTTAGGATATAAATAGCATTTTCGTAAATATATCGCTGGCGATCAGTCGGCGAAGAGCGGTTTTGCACTACGTCCGATCCGAATCCGAATTCAGAGTTCAATTCGAATTGGGAATGTTCTAAATTCGGCCGGACTGAGTTCGGATTTAACAAAAATAGTACTATGGCTACTTTGGACCGTCATTTCTCGAATTCGGATCGAACGTAGTGCGTAACCGCTCTAAAGCTGACGCAGATTTGAGCAGGTCGCACCGCAAAAAATCTCCAACATAACTTTCGCACATTTTGTTAGAACCATCGCACACATCAGGCGGGCCGCCCCGCACTTTTTTTAAATTAATGGCGTTGTGCCGCAGCGCGAACAGGCATTAATGTGCACTTAGCTTTAACTGACATCAGCAATCTAAATGATAAATGATTTTATTTCTGTAAGTAGGTTTGTACAAACACTTTTACACGTCAATCATATTTAAAAAAATAAATGAGATCGGTCAGTCTAACTGTCAAGACGTTTGGCAATAAGGTTTGGCTATATCCTTAAGCAGTGGTGGCCCAGTGGTAATGCGACTTACAAGTTGTAGGTTGGAGGTGCGAACCTAGACAGGCGCTTTACTTAGTGTAAATTATTTCATCACCACTGCTCTCAAAACGGCAAAGGAAAACATCATGCGGAAACTGGTATGTCCTAATACCAAAAATTCGAAGTCATGTGACGTCTATCAACCCGCACTGGACCCGCGTGGTGGATTACGGCCCACCCCCTCTTGAAGAGAGGAGGCCTGAGTCCGAGCAGTGGGAGCATTATAGGCTGCTTGTGTCATTAGGTCGAATCTTATAAGAATTGCAGCAAATCTTCATTCCGTGACTCCCAATAAAGTTCCCAGGTGATGGCATAAATGATTATTAAACTTATCAACTTATCAAAGTTAATGATAACATCATCCTGGTAGAACAAGCTTTGAACTTTCTCGGGAACACGAACAAAGGATCAAGCAATCGGTTCAACCAGCTTATTTGACTTAGAGCTAACTTAGTCCATGTTCCCGTGGTTTAGTTATTAGCGGGGTGTTTAGACGGCTTTAGTGGAAACAACTAGTAAAGTCATCGTTTGTTAGTGACAGAAACAGTTTGAGATAAGTGAGTATGAAGAAGATATAGAGCGATAGTTTGACGAATAATATGAAAGTTAAAAATATTTATTTTATTTTAATTTTACCATTTATGTACACACATATATAAACAGACAATGAAAAACAGAACAGAAAAAAATAGGTACAGAGGTTATGCTTATTTCATAAGAAATCTCTTCCAGCATACCTGAGACACATATATATGCACATATATATGGGCACTGTATATATATTTTTAACTTTCATATCATTCGTCATACTATCGTTCTATTTATATCCAAAAGTTAAGTGACAGTTTCACTCTTCAGCTGATATGCCACATTATGATTTAAAATACTAGTTTCAAATGTTTGAACTGTACGTTTTTATTTACTAATTCAACTAGCTATGACTTACCATAAAAAATAATCAAATATTCCCTTAGGATTACCATTAAAAAAACCATAATATGCCATCATCACAACTGAAGTGGAAAAATGTCAACTAACTTTTGGAGGGCACTGTTTATATATATCTATAAGTATGTACATAAATACGTTTAGGCGTCTTCTGAAGACATTACTATCGCTGTTCAGAAGTGATCTTAATTTCGATCTTCCTCGTTTTTATACCATCTGCTGCCTCGATATTAGGCAGTTTTACCTACTATAAATCGGAGTATTAAAATTGAATTTGACGTCTTAGATGTTCAAAAAAAACTTACCTTATATGAATAGCGCCGACGCGAAGACACATTGATGAGTTTATAGCTTACATTCACAATACCTGATGTAGCCCTTTATCTATGTGTATATTCTTTGTTGAAGAGAGATTCAAAATAAAAGACAAATAGTTTATTATTTGTCCTTTATTTTCAATCTCTCTTCAACAAAAACAAGAGATTCAAAATAAAAGACAAATAGTTTATTATTTGTCCTTTATTTTCAATCTCTCTTCAACAAAGAATATACACATAGATAAAGGGCTACATCAGGTATTAAACAGGTGTACTTCTTCAGCTATAGGAGGCCGCAGCTTGCACAATAAAGTTAATAACTAAGCTCACAATATTAAAATAGGTAGTCAGTTAAATGTTCGAAAAGAGATTGAAACAATTTGGTAAAATTTTCAATAATATTTATTTATTTAAACTTTTCACACAATAAGGTACAAAGGCGAACTTAATGCCTTAGGCATTCTCTACCAGTCAACCAAGTGTAGTTAAGAGATTAGATGGCAGGTGCATTGGTTGAGAGGAACAATGATTAAAAAAACAATTAAAACTAGGTGCACAAATACATAAATAGTTTATATCATACGTTACGTTAACTTTTTCCCTGTATGTAACCGGTAGCTTGTCTTATCAATACGTTGAGGACCAAGGCTAGCAGTGATTAATGAGCCTCGTATTGTCATCGCGATTGAGTGATTCGTTCCGCGTCTTCGTTTGTTTCACGGAGGTTCAGTGGAGCCATGGAGGGACACATTTATCATTTTCTATTTGATTTATCGTGGCCACATGACTTTTTATGCTGTTTTAACAAAGAAACAGTGTATTTCTCGGTTATTTTGGGGTGGTAAATGATCGAAATAATAGAAAGAAAGAAAGAAAAAGTATTTATTGCGACTCGTACAGGCAGATCACAAACTAAACTAAACACAGTTAAAAATAAAAAACCAAATTATAGAAAAAAAGGTAACTAAAAGAAAAATGAAACAAAGTCCTATACGAGGCCAAAACGCTCCTCAAGAAAATGGCTAATATGTAACAACTATCATTGTCAAAGGTGTCTAAGAAAAGGTATTTACAAGACACATGTGAGTGAAAACGCAGGGAGGGGACACACTAGAAGGATATATCATAGTGACCTTATAGGTGATGTTCTGCAGAAAGGTCAGGTGCACTGTACTCGCAACCGGATGACCTGGTGAAGGCCGCAGGAACAGGAATCCGTTTGACGCTAGAAGCACGAATCCGGTCGAAGTGACGATGAGGCTTGTGTCTAGCAGTGGACGTCTTTCGGCTGAAATTATGATTATTTTCATAATAACCAGTACTAAATGTGTGTATCCAGCCTATTGCAGTCTACTGCTGGAGGTATGGCTTTCCTAAATTGTAGTCCTACGACGCCTGTTGTTACTCAAATATTTTATTCCGTCTATTGTTCTGGGTGTTATGTACCGGGTAGACGCTCATTAGCTTTAAGTTTTCACGCTACAGTCGCCCGCCTTTATTAACAACGAAAAACACCAACAATATTTGACGAGTTTTAATTACCTTTCTAGCAAAAAAACACTCTCACCATCTTAAATGTCTATGCGAACGTCATTTCATTCTTCTTCTTCTTAAAGGTTGAAGGTCGAGTCCCTGAAAGGCCTTCGTGGCTTTAGGCACGATGTTCTTTCCCTTCGTTCGGTTCTCAGCTTCTCTCAGGACGTAACAGAGAGTCCAGTGAGGGCGGTTACTTGGTCGGACCAGCGTGTAGGTCACCGTCTGCGAGGTCTTTTTTCATCTACCTTGCCCATCATCACCAACTTTTCTAGATTATCTGGTTCCCGACGGCCAATGTGACCAAAGTAACCGAGAATCCTTTGGTAACGGATCGGTATTCCATTATCAGTTTTTAATATCCTACTAATATTATAAACGTGAAAGTTTGTATGGACGGATGGATGTTTGTTACTCTTTTACGCAAAAACTACGGAACAGATTTGGATGAAATTTGGCATACAGATGGTTTATAACCAAGATTAACATATAGGATACTCTTTATCCCGATATTCTCACGGGATCGACTTATGCGGCTGAAACCGCGGGGCGCAGCTGGTACTGTATATATGAGTAAATAAATAATCGTTCAAATTATTAGTAAATTGCCACTAGCAAAATTACAGTCCAGATATGATGAATTTACTAAAGGATTAGCATTCAACGCTGTCCCAGACCGTATCCCGGGCACCTACTGGAGTATCACAATTATATTACGTCCCCAGCTTCGCCTAGCGACGTTTGTGGACATAACTAATTTAGGATATTCTTTTACTCTAACTGTCTAATTAGTTACTTGAATTTGAGCGTTTATGTAGCAGTGGTGGCTCAGTGGTATCCGCTCCGATATACGAATTGTAGGTAGTGAGTTCAAACCCAGACAGGCACTTTGTTTATTTAATTTCATCACCATTTTCTTTCTTTCTTTCTTTCACCAGTGCCCCTTTAAACGGTGAAGGAAAACATCGTGAGGAAACCGACATGTCTTAGAACCAAAAATTCGAAGACATGTTACATCCACCAACCCGCACTGGGCCCGCGTCGTGGATTACAGCCCACTACCTCTTGAAGAGAGGAGGCCTGTATCCCAGCAGTGGGAATAATATAGGCTGATTATGCTATTATCCCAGACCGTAGCACCTACTAGAGTATCACAATTCTGGCTTCGCGTAACGACGTTTGTGGACATAACTAATTTATGACATTCCTCTGTACCTACTAACTGTCGAAATGGTGACTTGAATTTGAGCGTTTATGTAGCAATAAAGCTAATCATTGCCTAAATTGTAGCTTTTATTTCAATTAGAAAGCACTTATCCACTTGAATCGTAAAAAGTCATCGTGTTGATTCCCGAAGAGAAGAACGGGCAAGAAACTCATATGTTTCTGAAATTACATATTTTGGTAACACTGTTTTCATGATAATGATAAATAAGCGATATTTATTTGATCTATTAATTGACGAGACGGGATATACAATTATGTTGCAAAGAACATGTGCAGTGGACCAACTAGTAGGTAAATTTAATTTTATTGGGATCATTGTTAGAGTTCATCACACTAATTGCGTAACACACTGTTGATCTAAATCAAATCATTTTGAAGGATATTGCTAATCCGTTGCTTCATATGTTCGAAAAAACAACCGACTTCCAAACAAAAAACACTACAAAGAGAAAAATAACTTTAATTTCAGAAGTCGGTGTCGCTGGTTCCGCATTTTCGGTTTTTGACGCCGAATTCCGAAATTAAAGTTATTTTTCTCTTTGTAGTGTTTTTATTTTGGAAGTCGGTTGTTTTTTTTTTTGTACAAACGTTTTTATTTTTCACTTTTTAGTTGTACCTACCCTACACAAATTCGTATATACTTACAAGATTAGAGGTACCCTAATAACAACTTTGACAGAAATGAGGGTGTACCGTGGTATACTGAACACATCTGCGTACCCCTTTAGATTGTACAGGCGTGACGTTATGATGTGTGATGGCGTAAACAATACATACATAAGCGATAGCAGCAATAGCCGTTGATTTTCTGGCATTTATTGAAGAGTTCCGTTGTCTGTCTCCGAAACTCATCATCAGATCTTGTCGAAATTTCAATGGGACCATTTGGGAAGTATACCCTTTCCAACAAAAAAAGAATTTTTCAAATCGGTTGGCAAGCGACGGAGTTATGCGCGAACAAACATAAAAAAAAAATACAAACATTCGAATTGAGAACCTCCTCCGTTTTTAGAAGTCAGTTAACAAATATGTCTGCTCAACAACATAAATAACGCAATGAATGTTGTTCAACTGTCAAAATGATACCCATTGCTACTGATAGTGTGTTACGCAATTATCACTAATAAATAGAATAGAATAGAATAGAATACTCTTTATTGTACACCATACAAAATTACAGAACATAAATATATACAATTTTACAAAGGGTGACACAATGGGCGGTATATGTAGGTATTATAAAAATAATTAGATTTCATTTCAATAGCTCGTCAAGGTTTTTTGTTCTTTCAAACGGAATGAACCGTAACTGAAAAACTGAAGCATGAAAATGAAAGACTAATAACGTTAATTAAGTACAAACACTTTCCATTGTTACGCAAATCCTTCTTTTCATTCGTTTTCTTTAAAAGATTTATTCAAATTCATTGGCGACGAAGTGCGCGATTAAGAAATCCGACCACGATCTAGCCAACTTTTGATTTGAAAAAGGAAAAATATAACAAAAGAGTTTTTATGCAGTATTGTTGAAAAAGACAGCCCTGTTCACAGATTTTTTTTTCTTTTCTTGTTTTTTAAAGCTGACCTGTGATTTTAATCGGTGGGAAAGGTCTTAGATTTGTACACGTTTTGTATAATGAAAAGTATATTATAACGTAGGATATGATTTATATTTTACTAGCGACTCGCCTCTGCTTCATACGGTATTGACCACTTGATAAAACATTGACATTTCGTTATTATAATGTATAAGTTAAATCCGAATGTAACATACTCATAAACCTTCCGTAATCAATTCTATAAATGATGGTAAAAACCGTATTAAGATCCGTAGCGTAGTTTAGAAGGACATAGCGGTCACACAGAATGACACGAAAAGCTACTTTAATTTATAAAAATGTATAGATTGCACATAATTACAAAGTAGGTATATTCAACCGTTACAGCATCATTCAGTAACAAATATCTATATAAACTTAACATATTTTCATTTATTATTATAGTAATATTCAGAATTTCTCTCTACTTTCAATGGCGCTAAGTTTAACTATTATGTCACTCGTATAATAGGATAAGTTAGAAGGTAGTTTAATGTCCTGGTTAATTAAACTACGTATTAAGACCTATCATCAGCACCATAGATCCAATCAGAAACGGGTAACGATGTAAGGTTCTTCTTAGCAAGTCGATGACAATCAAAATTGTGTAAGAAAGAACAGAACTAAGGAGTAAGCTATAATTGCTGTATGGGTCACAATTTCTACACTGCGTTCAAAACTTTGTTTCCAAACATGTAAACAAATCGCATGCTTAATGGAATACTGACTTAACTCAAAAAAGACGATTTTTGTGAAATCGCAAAAGGAGATCTTGCTATGAGGACTTACCCTACTTGTTGATGCATAACAATAAAACTGATTTATATTAATCATGAATGCTTGTATTTTGAACGTCTATGATTAACTATTAATGGGATCTGAGTAAAAAAAAAATGGAAATCACATCTGACCTATCTACTAATGGGTCAGTGTTCCATTAAGCATGCGAAATATGCGTTATTGGAGAACTAACAACAACACCTACTCATAAGGGTTATTTTGCGCTACAACTTCAACATTTACTATGACATTTCAAAAAGAAAATCATCACTAAGGTGAGCGTATTTTCTTGTTACATTTTCAACTGATATCAAGCGGATGCATTAAATTAGCATCGATGAGTGTCAATACTATACAATAAATTATAGGCCTAATCGCTGTCAAAGCGTTTCTGATTTCGACATCGACTTTCAACCGTTTAATAATGTTGTTAGTTTTAATTTTTCTAATTTGGTTATTGTAAGTTTTGGTTATTAGTTTAAGTTCTTAACTGTCGCATTAGGGTAAACCCTGTAATGATACTTTAAGCTGTTATAAAAATAAATAACAGGATTGACATAACTGCTCGTACACTCGGTTACCACAAGTAACCACGCGCGTCGTTTCATGAGATAAAGATACTGTGTCATATTAAACGTTCTGCTACGTACCTTCTATACTCGTATTTCCTGATATCCAGCACAGCATCTATACCTAAACTGAACCAATGACCTTCCATTTAAAACACAGCTAATAAAACTGTGGGTTTACGTACAGATGTGTCGGGTCCACAGAAACCCGTAACTGATCGTGTTAACAATTTATTCACTTGTGTGTTTTATTTCTTTTGTTTACCAAAGGAAAACTGTACTTGTATTTAAAATGGAAGCTTTATTCGAGGGTTATTCATTTATGTAACTAGAAATCCCGTTGGCGTTTATGAGAGTTTTCTTTTTTTAAGGATTTTGGAGTTGGGGAGAGAGTGAGAGAGGATACTGGAGATTAAACTCTCCAGTATCCTCTCTCATAATGAGGTTTTCAAGGAATAGGAAAGAATACTCTTTATTATGTATACCATATAAATTAAAGACATAAATATAGAAATTTTACATAGGGTAACAATGGGCGGTCTTATCGCTAAGAGCGATCTTTTAAAGACAACCTATGGATGGATTAAAACGAGCAAGGAGAGACCAATTACATAGAGTACTATTTCATAATACAATAAATATCTACATAAAGTTTTTTTTTTTTGGTTAGCCTGTATTGTCCCACTGCTGGGCAAAGGCCTCCCCCAAGTCTTTTCCCGCGCCGCGCCGCGTCTCGTATAGGGTCTTAGCATTATGCTGAGCGATGGCCGTTTTGCGTGAATGTGACGCATGTTTACCCCCAACTTGTTTTTTTGTGTGCTAAGTCCTTTTTTCATGCGTCATGTTTGCCGCAAATAAATGCATTTTCTTTCTTCTTTCTTTCTTACCTCGAACCAGCCCTCGCGGTACGCGTCCAGATCATCTCGCCACCGTTTTCTAGGCCGACCTCGGCGGCGCCGTCCATCTTCAGGCACCCATTGTGTGGAAACTTTTGCCCAGCGGTCATTCCGCACGATGTGACCCGCTCAATCTAACTTGAGCCTGGCAGCCTTCTTACCTAGGTCTATTATCTATCCGTCTTGGAACGCAACATGGTGTTCCGAATTTTGTTCTGTCTTTTTACACCCATGATGCTGCGCTTAATCGCTCTTTGGCAAACGCCAAGGCGGAACTTTTGCGACTCGGTGAGCAACCAGGTCTGAGCACCATAGGTTAGGACGGGCAGGATACACATGTCGATAAGTTTGCGCTTCAGGGAGATCGGCAGATCACCCTTCATTAGCGTCTTCGTATATTATATATACAGGGCGTGCCACGGCTATGCCACATGAAGGGAAAGTACCTTGAATATTGTAGATGGAACATTTTACTGAAATAAGACATTATTTTAATTAAAAAAAAACAATTTAAACTGCATTCATAGATTTTTAAATAATTACATGGTTGAACCGGGAATCGAACCCGCTACACGAGAAAAAAAAAATCCCTTTTAGCTTTATCATACCGATCGAAAGGTTTCATCATAAGGATTATTTTTTGCTAAATAACATGGTGTCAGAAATAAAAGGAAGACCATGAATTTTAACATTTGATGTGAAATATTGTTCAGAAAAATGAAAAGCTGACATTGCCGTAAGGACATACAACTGACATTATCATAAGTACTTATTACTAATAAATGTACCCACTTGAGAAGTACGCATCATTTCCCTATTATAATTTAAGTGCATGATAAAATGATAAAGAGATACGTAATTAGTAGGTACCTGGTTGTATGTAACAAATCGAGCCGTATCCTGAGCCGAAAGACGCGTAAATTATTTTGTCCATCGCAATGCGGCTGGCTGATTATAAAGAAATAATTCAAAAATTTGTTCCATTTTCAAAGTTTTATTCTTTTGTTTCTGTGATTTTCATTGTAGGATTTTTGCACTGTATTGTGAATTTTTTACATAACCATGGCGTATCAAAATAATTTTGATTTAATGGAAACATACTTTTTGAACCACAAAAACATAACATTAGCCTTACAATGGCACCGCGAAAGTTATCCTGATAGAAATACCTACACCATCTTGATTTATTATGAAACGTTTGGTGAATAATCTGCTAAATTTGGGACGTTTCGATCATCGCTTACCACAACCGCGGCACCAAATGATAAACACTGACGTTGAACTCGACATTTTGATATACTTTGAGGCAAATCCTAAAAGTTCAGTGAGTGAAGGTGAAGAAGTAATCGGAATTTCGAAAAGCAAAAACACCGTGTACTGAAAAAATACAAATTCAAAAGTTACGTTGAAGGGCGATTAGTACAAAAATGACTGCCGGGTGATGCTGAGAGACGACTTATTTTCTGCCATGAAATGGAGAGGCTAATCCTAGATGATCAGTATTTTCTAAATAATATTATCTGGTCAGACTAGACAAACTTCAGCAATAATGATATGTACAACCGACACAATAATCGCATTTGGTCAAGGGAGAATCCCTTACGTATCCGCGAGACTAATAATCAAGTGCGTTTTTCGTTCAACTGTTGGTGGTGGGATTGTAAAAAACCGGGTGCTCTTAGTACATTTTTACGAAGGGCATTTGAATACGGAAAGGTATTTAGAAATACTTGAGATTTTAAGAAATGAGATAAATAATCTTTACGTTGCAGAACGACAAAACCTTACTTTTCAGCAAGATGGGGCTCCGGCTCATAACAGTCACAAAACAAGGGACTATCTCAATGAACACTTTCGTCCCTGGATCGGGACAAATGGACAAATAAGATGGCCGCCGAGATCCCCAGATCTAACCCAGTTAGATTTTTTTTTATGGGGTTATGTAAAAAATTTTGTTTATAAGAACCAGTATGAAAATGTCGACGAGCTACAAACAGAACTTAGACGTATTATTCTAAATATCCACCACAACAAGATCAAAAAATCGTCAGGGAGTGAAATAATCAAAAGAGTGCGACTTTGTATTCAACAGTATGGGACTAATTTTGAGCATTTGATAAATTGATTAATTTTGTATTAAAAATGTTAAAATTCATGGTCTTTTTATTTCTTAGTAAAAAATAATCCTTATGATGAAGCCTTTCGATCGGTATGATAAAGCTTCAGGGTAATTTTTATTCTCGTTTAGCGGGTTCGATTCCCGGTAATTATTAAAAAATCTATGAATGCAGTTTAAATTGTTTTTTTAAATCAAAATAATGTCTTGTTGCAGTAAAATGTTCCATCTACAATATTCAAGGTACTTTCCCTCCATGTGGCATAGCCGTGGGACGCCCTCTATAATAATAAACATGAAATAGGAGCAAAGAAAATATAAGGTCGTTTGTTTTATGTGGCACTTTTATTTTAAACTTGTTTGATTATTGAAATATGGCCTATGGATATAATTAATTAGTTAGATGTGGCCATTTCTATGCTAGCTTATAAAGTTGGGTAACTATAAAATAAAAGGTGTCTGTGACATCGACGCGCAATCAGTTACCATGGATTCCATAGGTACATGATTCTGGACTATTTCAACGCAGGCGGCGTTGAAATATTTCATCTGTTATAAAGAAAAAATACAGCTGTTCTATACATTTTGACCACGGATGTAGGTATTGCACTTTTGTATGAAACAGCAGATTTTTTTCGCAGCAGGGGTCTAGGATTATTTAGTGACCAGCTGTTGCACGTCGATGTCCCTGCCACCCTGAATAAAACATCCACGGTCTCTGGGCACTTATGTAACTGTTTCATCAACATAATATCGTACTTAACTATCCAGCATACCAAAACATACTTTTTCTGACAAAAGTCTCGTTAGGTACAACGTTTCAGATGAAAAAATCAGCCCGTTGTTGGCTTTCCTTGTTAAAGGATTGGAAGTTTCTCTCTTCAAGTTATGAGTTGGATATGACCGGTTTTACAAACCTTTTAGTCAGGTTTAAGACACACAAGATGGGAAAGTGCTAACACATCCCAACTCTCTAATGCACAGACTTAAACAAAAGACAAATAAAAGAGCGACAGAGATAAAACAAAAATCCATTGGTCATGCAAACTGCAATGACGTCACGAAACAAAAGCTACCCTCCATCTACTAAATGCTAAAGTTGAATCAGAAAAGCATTAGGGCAAAACAAACAGCTGTCATTAAGCACATACAGGGTGTTTCGGAAAGTAATCATTGCTGCTTTCAATGGCTGCGCTGTATACAGGGCGTGGGTTTAGAAACGAGGCTCTTTGAAATTCTCAAAGTGGAATGAGTGAGGCGAATGTTGGACGATGTTGGACGAAGTTACGTATTAGGGCAAGTTTGGATTAAAAAATGTTGATGTGTGAAAATAAATTAATGTTGGATTTTGTGTCTGTGTTGGTTTGAAGTGGAATTTTACTGTAAACTGTAAAGTAGGAACAGCAATAACATTATTGGACTTGGAGTAGCTAGCGATCAATCGTATTTTTGTATTTTGTTTCCTAATCTCAACCTATCACTTTCTACAACATTATGAAGCTTAGTGGTATTATATGGTGTAACCATATAATTATATAGGCTCCCATAAAATATATATATATATATATACAGGCTGATTTTTTAAAGACCAGCCAAATTTAAGGATGTGGTACAGACCATCAAACTGAAAAATTTTCTCCATGGGACAAATGGCGTAATCGCGAAAATTTTATCAACTGTCCCATAGAAAACTTCAATGCCTACTCGACCTAAATGTATGGGACGGCTGAATTTTTATTCGCGATTACGATGTTGGTCCCATGGAGAAAGTTGTTCAGTTTGATGGTCTGTACCACATCCTTAAATTTGGCTGGTCTTTAAAAAATCAGCCTGTATAGATATATTATAAAAAAAAATATTTTCAAGCCTATACCCATGAAATTGAAAACTTGCGCCAACTCGAAATAGGAGTTGCAGTAACAGTAACATCTTATACTGACATTCATTATAAACTGTCATTTTCCAAATCTAGGTTAAACAGGGTTTGGTCTTATTATGTTTTCTGTTTGCATTGATGTTAGCTATCGATATATGTAGGTTGCAAACCTGGACCCCATATTGAAAAAAAAAAAAATGGCGCGACAGTAGGTATGCCACGAACCTTCAAAACCTTTTGTTTATAACACGTTGAATAAGATGGTTCAATTTGGCGCCTGTATATACGAGACTATTACCTCAATATAACTTTGGTGAGTATAGAGGTATACGACATAGGGTAGCTCTACCCACCCTATGTCGAATAGGAAGCCATGATCTTTCATCACGTTATGAAAAGTCAGCCCCTCGCCATACAAATATCCGTAAGTCCAGTACGTGATCCGTCTACGTTCAGTTGTTACGATAATCCTTCAGCAGTTCCAACAATACTGGGGTTGGGTCGGGAGGCTTACCGGACCACACGCTATGTAGCGGTCCGTAGATTCCATTACCGATGACTTAGTTTGGGCCATTTCTTTCGAAATAGTTGAGAAATTACTTGAACGGGAAAGCCTTTGGACTGTAAGAAGTGATAAATGATGTGGAGTCACCAGTACAGGGCTGTGTTGGAAGTTGTGTCGTGAGGTTATGGCATAGAGTACCATAGACTTTATGCAGTGTGTAGATATTCGTTTAGTGTTATAAGAATCTAGGTAAAAAAGTACTAACGAAAAAAATTTATACCTATAGAGACAACAATATATAAAAATAAAAAACACGGCACACACGGCAATGAAAAAAGGATAAAATAAAATTGTTTTGTCTTGACGTAAAACATTGATATTCAGTATTGTTGTGTCTTACACAACAATTTTATTATTTTTTTAGAAGAAACATAACAAAAGTATCTTAAATCCGCATTGAAATCAGATAAAACAAGTACGTCATCCTAAGCACACTGCATAAGACCTTAAAACACGATCGAGTCAAACATTACCAAAGCTTAAGTATCATAAATTCCAAAAAGGTCGGTTCACACGGCACGGGACGTCGGGTTATGACAGTTATTGTCAATACGGCTGCATATTTGGATCAGTGCCCAACGCCCAACTCGACCCAACTCGGAATATTTAGCTCTGGAACGTGTCACGAAGTCGTGCGGCAGAATATCTTGCGGTGTAAAGTAGCTGTCAAATGTCTATAAGATTTAATATTGTAAGGTCACTGGATCGGCTTAGTATTAATGGGCTTTCGAGAGCGTGTGCAAAATTATTTAAGGTTTTCTACTTTTTATATTTTTCGTTCTTCGATTTTCATAGACTTTGAATAAATAGTATAGAATACTCTTTATTATGTACGGTCACCATAGGAGATATGTAACCAAAGTCGTCGGATATATTTGAAGTTTTGTAAGAAACTGATGGATGTTTTCGAATAACATTTTATTTAATTAATAGAAAACAAACAATTCATTAATCAAATTAAATTTTATTCGAAAACACAAATCGGTTACTTACTAAACTTCAACTATATCCGACGACCCTGGGTACTTATCTCCTTTGGTGACTGTAAATCATATAAATTACAGATATAAACGTAGAAATTTTACAAAGGGTGGTCTTATGGCTAAGAGTGATCTCTTGAAAACAACTTTCGGAAGGATTAAAAAATAAAATAAATTAAAG
The DNA here is from genome assembly GCA_947507525.1 of Apamea epomidion. Lineage (NCBI taxonomy): Eukaryota > Metazoa > Arthropoda > Insecta > Lepidoptera > Noctuidae > Apamea > Apamea epomidion. The sequence continues at coordinate 6,527,781 of OX382242.1, read as the reverse complement.
TAAATTAATTAAATTAAATGTTTGATGTTACTCCTGGATTTATGTACAATTTATTTACAAAGTCATACCAATGTAACTCGGTTTACTAGAACTGCATTTGAGCTTAGAATTTGACCACCAATTTCTAAGAGTAATTAGATAAGCATTATTATCAGTGGAGTCATCCTCTGTTACGCGGAACTTTAAAAAATTGAAATAGAAAAACGAAAGAAAGAAAATACTTCTATTTAGCACAGACTAAAAGACACACAATACACCTGAAGGCCAATTCTGACGTGAACGTTCTTAAAATTACGAGATGCAATTCTCCTTCAGAGGTTCGTAATTTTAAGAACGATCACAGTCCGATCTCAGTCTCAATCTGTCAAAAAATAATTTCCCTACATTTGACAAGTTTTTGACAATTTGTTTGTCGCCGAGATGAGACTGCGACTAGATTTTGAACGTTTGAAATTACGAGAATTGGCCTTCTGATACATACATCAGATAAAAACAAATAAAAAATCAAATAAAAAGTGTAAAGATGTAAAAAACTAGCAGGAAATTGTGCCTCACGGCTGCGCCAAAAAGGCCCTGTGCAGCAAAAATACCAGACAACTAGTGTCTGACGCTGGTTTTCAACTGGACCTGATGTGTGAGGTGACGAACGTAAATAAGTTTTATACTGCAACGTGACGTGTGTATGCATACTTAAATAAATAAATAAAATTTTGTATCGGATAAAAACGGTACCTAACGAATATATACAGGCTGATTTTTTAAAGACCAGCCAAATTTAAGGATGTGGTACAGACCATCAAACTGAACAACTTTCTCCATGGGACCAACATCGTAATCGCGAATAAAAATTCAGCCGTCCCATACATTTAGGTCGAGTAGGTATTGAAGTTTTCTATGGGACAGTTGATAAAATTTTCGCGATTACGCTATTTGTCCCATGGAGAAAGTTGTTCAGTTTGATGGTCTGTACCACATCCTTAAATTTGACTGGTCTTTAAAAAATCAGCCTGTATAGATAGACAAAAAATATTGATAAATAAATAAATGAGATGGCCGCTAAAAATGACCAAATGGCCATAAATGGCCAAATGTGGTTATATTGTAGACCACTTCTTACCTACTCCTTCGGGGAATACAGTCGTGATGTTAAGTAAGTAGAAAGTTAAATTGAAAAAGGTCTTTTTAACGTCACCACATGAAATATCAAACGGTGTGTATTTGGGATAGCAAAAGGTTTTTTAATCCTTACGTAAGGCAAATGACAAAGCCAACTCTTGTTTAGATTGTCCCATATTTGAGAGCTTAAATCTAAAATAATCCCGTATGACAGCCGGCCGGTGTAAAGTTGTCAGTTCCCGGATTACCGTGTCGAATGGTCACCTTATTGCCGGAGGCTGAACGGACGGTCGTTGTACGGGCCGGTAGGATGGCGAATTTGTACCCTTATAACCGTAATTGGTACAAGTTGGTGGATTTATTGAATTTGTCTTGTCTGTAACTATTGTTTATTTTCATGGTTAGATGTAAGCCAGTAGGTTTTGTGTAAAATGTAGCCAGAAAAGTAATTTATTTGTTACTGATGATAAAATTGAGCCCTTTCATAAACCTGCGGGATAAATGGGTAATTGCGTAACACAATAACAGCAGCAATGGCTGTCATTTTGACAGTTCAACAACATTCATTGCGATATTTACATTGTTGACCAGACAGATTTTTCAAACATATAAAGCAATGGATTAGCAATATCCTTCAAAATTATTCAGATTGTGATTAAAAGTGTGTTACGTAATTAATTAACCCGATATGTCAATCGTTGACCTTGCTACCATTTCCTGGACACAATACTTTAGCTTCCTACAATGTCATTGAAGCCTACTTCCACACAAAGATCAACTACAATAACGTGACGTCATCTATAACGTATTTAAACACACATCATTCAATAGCCAATCAGCGAAAGCGACGTCATACAGCAATTAAGTAAATTGTGATTGGTTATAACGAAATGACTATACAAAAAGTTTTTTGTCGGTCAGTGAGTTGCAAGTTACCCTCAAAGTAATCAAAGTTTGTAATGTGTTAATAACTGACAGTGTATGTTTAACCAAGAATTGGTACTAATGACGTAGGAATCGTCAGATTTTTTCTAAAGGTTTGTAGCAGCATCTACTTCGCCAAATGTGAAATAGCCACCATACTGACGTCACGCAAAAATCCTGCATCGCGCAAGCAGAGTTTACCTCACAACTAGCATATATACAACGTCCCGACATCAATCGTCCGGCAGTTGCTCACCAGACACAACACCCGTCTGATCAGAGGATCCTCCCTTTTCTATGGAGGATGAGTGAACTTTATAACATCATGCCTCTATAGGTTTGAACGTGGTTGCGATGGATAGAAACATTAAGCACTTAGTTTTCTTTTATTCAATTGCACTTAGACTTAGAACAAACGTCAACCATAACAGCCTATCTATTCTGCAAAAAATCTCACCATGGAAACTTAGGTGAAGTGAGCTATCAATAGTGTCATTCCCTAGCATCAGGTGGAATAACAGCTCACTTCGAGCTCACTTCACTTAAGTTTTGATGGTGACAATTTTACAGAATAGACTGTCTGTACAACATCAGCAGTAGGTAGTACTTACAACTTACTTAGTATCAATCGATTCGTGTGGGAATCAATCAAACGATTCTTACTAGCAGGAGTAAATCGGTCTGCCAGTGCTCCAAAGCCCAATCAACACTTCTATCCAACGGGGTACTTGTGTAACACACTAAGAGTAGCATTAGCCTTTATTTTGACAGTTCAACAATATTCATTGCGTTATGTACGTTGTCGACCAGACATATTTTTGGAACATATGAAGCAATGACTTTGCAAATATCTTCACCAAGAAATAACTGCATGTGCAGCTATACTAAACTCAATATGACGAGTCTCGAAACTGACCTACGCGGTATTAATTTTGACCCCGTTTACAATTCACATGATCCAAATGTTTCTCTACAATATTTTGTCGATTTGTTACGATCTACGATAGGGAAAAATATATTTACGAAAGTAATACCTAGAAAGTATAGTAACATTAAACCTTGGATCACGCCCGGACTTGTTCGCTGTATCAGACATAGAGATAAACTACACCAAAAATCGGAAAAAGCACCGGATAATGAACTATTATCGAATATTTACAAACGATATAGGAATTTCTGTACTAATCTGTTGCAAAAGCTAAAAAACCAATATGATCACAGTCAATTACAGAAAGCAGGTAAAAACAGTAAACTTATATGGAAATTCATAAAAACTAACACTATTAGGTCAAAAAACAGTAAACTTATATGGAAATTCATAAAAACTAACACTATTAGGTCAAAAAACAGTAAACTTATATGGAAATTCATAAAAACTAACACTATTAGGTCAAAAAACAGTAAACTTATATGGAAATTCATAAAAACTAACACTATTAGGTCAAAAAACAGTAAACTTATATGGAAATTCATAAAAACTAACACTATTAGGTCAAAAAACAGTAAACTTATATGGAAATTCATAAAAACTAACACTATTAGGTCAAAAAACAGTAAACTTATATGGAAATTCATAAAAACTAACACTATTAGGTCAAAAAACAGTAAACTTATATGGAAATTCATAAAAACTAACACTATTAGGTCAAAAAACAGTAAACTTATATGGAAATTCATAAAAACTAACACTATTAGGTCAAAAAATCCCGAACCAGCTCTAGATCTTTTATCTTCGCAGCTAAGCCCTACAGAAGAAATTTTTCCATAATTGTTCCCACGAGTATTAAACTTTAGGTACCTGCTCAAAATTCTGTGGTTCGCACTAGTGACTAAATCAAGCTACCCATTAGCCAAGCTTACTACCTCCCTCACGGTGCGCCGCCGCTTGGAGGTTTGGGGAATTTTTTATAGAGGTTAATCTTCCTCGCGGTCCGGGCGGTTAAGCCAAGACCCTCGACCCCCGTCAAAAGTCAGAGACATGACCTTGACAATCTTCGGGGCTACGATATTAACGGTGGCAGGAGGGGGGGGTCTGACACTCCCTTCTGCTCCACCCAGAGCGGGAGGAGTCATTTGATGATTTCCCATCCACAAAAAAAAAAAAAAAAAAAAAAAGCCCTACAGAAGCAGCATTAAAGCTAACAACTTCTTCATTAACGTAGGAAAAAGCTTAGCAGAAAAAACCTTATTATCTAATAGAACTTTTTCCATTCAAAGCCAAACTAAGACATATTCAATTCAATTCAATTTATTTATTGCAGATAATAAAAATCCATAATATTACATAAAAACAATATAAAACATAAAGACGAATACAAATTAAAAAATATGCAGCACGAAACTTGTTTGACGTTCAAAAGTGCCTTTTATGTGTCTCTTTGATATAAATGATTTGACTTTGACTTTGAAACTCTTTTGTCTTATTAATGTTAATGAGGTAGTAAGTATAATAGATGGATTAAAGGAAATTTGTGCCGTAGGATGTGACGACATACCTAATAGCATACTCAAAACATTTAAATACATCATTGCCCCTCCCTTGAATCACATTTAACTACTTTTTACCTACTGTATAACGTCCTGGGGTGGTGCCTGCCGCTAAATCAATTTTATTGTACCTAGAACGCGCCCAAAGAGTAGTCTTAAAGGTTGCTACTTTTCGTCCATTTAGATTTCCTACACACGAGCTTTATATGGCATGTAATGTGCTAACAGTACGTCAATTATTTGTTTTGAATGTAATTTTATTTCAATACACTAAACTTTATTTTAACCCAGTACCTTCAGATAGGAGAAGAAAAGATTTGGTTTGTGCTAACTCTCCGACTAAACATGCTTTTGCTAATCGATTTTATGTATTTTAGGACCCTATTTGTATAACTAGGTTAACAGCGTGATAAAGATGTATAGTTTAAGTTATAATAGGCGTAATTTACTAGTACAGGAATATTTGGCAAAACTCAATTATGCAGACACGGAAAAACTACTAGAAATTTTAAAATAAAATCTATCTACCTACTCTAAGTCTCTTCCTTTACCTAATTAATAATAGTCCCCACTTTATGTACTTTAATATTATTCGTTAATTTTTTAAACATTACTATATATCTTACATACTTAATCTAGTTTTAAAATAATATATCCAAATAGTAACTGTATAAATAATTAAAAAAAAAAAAATATTTTACCTTTTTTCAATTTAGCTTCTAATACATTTATTGTTGTCTTCTTTTTAAATGTTTGATGTAAATTGATGGCCGGAAACACAGGATTTTCATAAACCAAGATCAGGCAGGTCTACATTACAGTTAGAATTTAACTTTCCTCGATAATAATTCATGTAAATCATAATTTTACTTTACTTTATACTTGAATAATTTATTTATTTATTATTTATTTATTTAATATCCCTCAAAATGATTCAGATTGTGATTGAAAGTGTATTACTGGTCTCTCGTAAATTCAGCTATCTATCAGTAGGTAGATAAAGATATGTAAGTACCACAGAATATATTTGGTAGATACACACCTGATAAAGATATGTAAGTACCACAGAATATGTTTGGTAGATACACACTTGTTCTCAAAGCTGAGGAAAAGTAATCGTTTCATAACAACTTCCATCCACAGATAATCATGAAAATGATATTCATTACATCAGCATAAACATAAAGCTAAATAACATCAAATTTATATAACCCTCTGCCAGAATTTTGAACTTGTTTGCCGAACGGATCACGAACTTTTCCGATCAAGAAACTCATTTCAATACGACCAGCCGATCAAAATCCGGTCAATACCGGTAAAATCCGGATACGTGACAGTTTTGTCAATGAGTGTCTTGAACGTTCACCTGCGTTATAACAATATGTCGTCGGCTTAAAATATTTTCATAAAGCATTTTACGAAAAATTCGTTGTACGTTTAACATTTTATTCTGTTAAATATTTTAACAATTTTGCTCGACATGTCTGCGGGTTTGGCCTTGTACAGGGCTGGCATGCAAAACTTTTTTACTTAGAAGTTAAGACGAACTACCGACAACTGTTTATGATATTTTAGAGTGCCGGTATCTTAGATAATATTCTCAGAAGTTGCCGGCGTGAGATGGGAACAGGAATTTTGTAATTTGAGTCACTGACTTATTTGACAACACAATCGTGTATGTTTCAGTTGTTTTATTGACTTTATGAATATTGGTAACAATCTAAAGGTGAAAGGCCCAAAATCGCAAGGTATTGTGTATTTGTTTTATATTTTATTTCTTATTTATATCTCTCCATATGCTGCACTGGTTGAAGTTACCACGTTAACGCCAGTTGCCACTGAAAACCAGCGCTGGGACTCTGTCTCGCTTAGGATCTTAGCATTATGCTAACCGATGGCTGTTTTGCGTGGATGTGACGCATATTTTCCCCCAACTTGTTATTTTTTGGTGTTTGTGTTCTTTGACTGCGTCATGTTTGACACAAATAAACGTCTTTTTCTTTCTAATTGGAATTTCGTTTTCAAATAACTCTATCAAAGTTTCATATCTAAGTAATCAAAAATACTGTCCCTACATAAAATGCATGACTTATGACAACTTTAATTTTTTTAAATCTTTCTTTCGATTCCATCGAGTGCCAGCCCTGTATAGAATTCTCTTTCAGTTTGAAGGCATCTTGAATGCCTTGTCGAGTGTAGCGGAACAAAACCGAGTGTTCATCTCTCTCGTCTTTCGTGTGTCCTCTATGGGGTCCAAATTCAATTGTCCTTTCAGGAGCCCTTGATGGGCATTTCCTTTTCTTTCTACAGCCTTATATTGAAATATCTCAATAAGTATTAGTACGGTATATCCGTTTTTGTAAAGGGACAGAGGAAACTGATGACTTTTTGGATTTTTTTGTGATTCAAAGTTTTTTAATAGGTACGCGTTTGCGACACAGACAAATGTGGCTTGTTTTAAATGTATTTAATTTACGCTAATAACGCAAAGTTTTATTTGTGTTTTGCTTACCTTTTTATCTCTTGTGTGGTTTTTTTTCTAGGTATTTTAAAAGTTAAATAAAAGTATCTGTTAGCAAAACATGCACAATTAACCGGTTTGTACATTCACAAAGAAAATATTATTAGTTATTTTATATCTACATGTGGCTTGGGTTACATTATTATTAAAAACTGAATTTGTTAAATTAGTAAGTTCTTATAATGTAACTGTTTGCTGTGCCTTTCAAGAACAAATAAAAATAAAATAAAAACGACACACGACAGTCACACCTTTATTTTTTCAACAATTTTCCGATCGGCTTAAGCGCTACGGTTTAAACCGGTACATTTTTAATCACCCGGGATTTTATTAAGCGTTGACGATTTAATCCTACAGAAACAAGAAAATGACGTCATCTCTAGAGTACGTATAATCAAAAAGTAGACATTTTTCAGGCTTAGCGGAAGACTCTGTGGTCTCCCTAATTATGTAAATCTCTTTTGTCATGAGATTATTCTATTACAGCAAAATGTAGCTAATAATTTTTGACAGTTTGTTGCTGGAATTACAGCCTAATTCTCTGGTGTTAAATGTTAATTTTCTTTGGTTATTGTGTAGTTTGAAAATGTTTAAGGTCATTCAGAGGTCGTTGGCTGCTATTTTCATAACGATTTCTTTAATATACTTATTGAGTATAGTACGAGTATTAGAGTTGGTTCAACATTAGGAGCGATAGTAGCAATGTTGGAAGTAGATTAGAGTATTATTTTGTATTTACGGAATAGAAAATAAATAATGGGTTTATTTTCTATTTGGTCCTTCGAGGTTTATTTATTTATTTATTTATTTACCATTTATGTACACACATATATAAACAGACAATGAAAAACAGAACAGAAAAAATAGGTACAGAGGTGATGCTTATTTCATAAGAAATCTCTTCCAGCATACCTGAGATAGGACAGTAGATACAGAGATGTAGACAGCGTGTGATAGAGCAAAGGAGACAAAAAATAATACATAGAATAAAAAAAACAATTCACTTAAAAATTAAACAAGAATTACGAGAATATATTAACATACATACAAATAAACATACATAAATACTTCTAAAATAAATGGGTCTCGCACGTTCTCTGGGTCTCGATGGTTCTCGTAGGTTCTTGCCCGTTCGTCTCCATTGAGACCTACGTTTGGGAATGGGCAAATGGCTTTAACTTTATGACTAACTGATTGACTTCTTGACAATACAAAAGTGCCTGTAAATGGTTAAATTGAAATACAATGCTTTGTGTTTGAGATTTGCTGTAAGTACCTTGAGGCGACATCTACATGGCCACATGCGAACTGCGCATCATACTAACGTGACGCAAAATCCAGAAAAGTTTACCGCGCAACTAGCATGTTAAACATCCCGGTATCAATAGTCGGGCACTTCAAGCCCGGTTAAGCAGACGACAACCTCCTAGGTTGAAAAGCGAGAAGCCATTAAAAAATAAAATCGTCGGGCTGTTTTCCATCAGACACGACACCCGTCTGGGCGGAGGATCCTCCCTTTTTTATAGAGGATGAACTTTACACCCTGTTCCTCACACCTCTAAACCTAAAGTTAAACCACAGACCATAAGTTTTTACCATTTGCAATTAGGAACTTGGTTTTGAATAAATCCAAGTCCACCATCAAAGTTATTGCAACAGGATGAAAAATTCAACCTGCGGAACCCACCTTCACAATAATTTAATCGCCTTTATTAAGTATTAATTCATAGTTAATGCATTCACATTAATTATTGGATGCAAAAGCAGTGAATTGCAATGTTATTATATTTATTTATAGGCAGGTTTCCCAGAGAGGATTACAACTTCATTTTCATCCGTCAATGTCTCTTCGTAATCCGTGTTGCTATTATAAATAAGTAATTATTACTGTTGATTGTTTTGTTTGATCATTCAACTTATTATTCATAGGGTAAAATTATTCATTTGTAGGTGGATTGTTTTATGGTTGTGGTTCATTAAGATATGAATTAAAAAAATATCGCTAACCCGTCTTCCAGCCAAGATGGGTGACCTTCTCTATATGAGAAGAGTCCTTTGCCTGCCCGTCACTTTTCCTTAAAGGTTCATTAGAAAACCAGCGTCACACAGCATCTGTTATGCTGAAATAAACCTTTTTGGCGCAGCCGTGAGGCACACACTATTGTTGTCTGAAACATTATTTTAATTTTATTAATTTTGTATTTTGTGTTTCACGAACTGTGTCCAAATAAACTTTTTTCTTTTTCTTTCTTTCTTTCAGTGGGACAATAATAGGCTTGTATTATTATTATTTATATATACTCGTAAAAACTGAAAGTAACACCGCTCATTCAAACGGTTCTCGAATTTCATATCAATTTGAAAACAAAAACAAGTTTGGCCGAAACAATCGAAGTTTTCATTGTTTTTTTTGTTGATAATTTAAAGGTAATTCATGTTCTTTTGTTTGACAAAATGACGTACAATATTTTCACTCCCTGAAAATAGTTGTGCACTCATACAATGTAACAAGACATGTATTTTGATACGGTTTGTTGTTTGTGTCCAATTATCAAATACTAGCTGTGCCCCGCGGTTTCACCCGAATAAGTTTCGATCACGTAGGAATATCGGGATGAAAAGTATCCTATGTGTTAATCCTGGTTATAAACCACCTGTGTGCCAAATTTCATTCAAATCCGTTCAGTAGTTTTTGCGTGAAAGAGTAACAAACATCCATCCATACAAACTTTCAAGCTTATAATATTATTATTAGGATGAAAATTAATCGATATCTTGCCGCAGTCACTAACCTACCCACATAGACACACCCCATTGTGCTTCGGTACACAGATATACTCCAGTGTGCTTCGGTACATACATACATATACTCCAGTGTGCTTCAGATACTCGTGTCACATTGAACCGTTACATCATCCTACTGTTGCGGGTACTTATAAATCTCGTCCGATAAATCAAAGGATATCAGAACTGGCCATAACTATAGCGGCTGAAATGTGACATTCAGGGTCTGAAATGCTGCATAACATAATTATTCTCTGGTTGATCACATAAGACAAGCATGAAAGCTCGGATAGCGGATATAAGATGGCAGCTAAATCAATATGTCACAGTGATATCTAACATGTTAGGAAAATATTACTGTAGTTTCTGCATCATAATTCTCCAACCATTATCCCAATTTATTTGTGGTCGGCGCTACATCATTTGTGGTCGGCGCTACATCATTTGTGGTCGGCGCTACATTATGTGTGGTCGGCGCTACATCATTTGTGGTCGGCGCTATATTATTTGTGGTCGGCGCTACATTATTTGTGGTCGGCGCTAAATTATTTTTTTCTTCCATACTTCTCTATTAGTCGTCATTTCTTTTTAGCTATACTTATCATCATCCACACAGTCCATCCATCGTTTCTTTGGTCTTCACCTACTCTTATTGCTATCCGCATTCATATTCAAAACTTTTTGCCTAGGTAGCCCTAAGGGAATAATCATTGCTGTTGCTTTTATTCTCTACTTACTGTGCCTCGCGGTTTCACCCGCTTAGTTTCGATCCCTTGGGAATATCGGGATAAAAAGTATCCTATATGATAATCCTGGTTATAAACTACCTGTGTGCCAAATTTCATCCAAATCTGTACAGTAGTTTTTTGCGGGAAAGAGTAACAAACATCCATCCATCTATCCACCCATACAAACTCTCACGTTTATAATATTATATTAAATAAATATTATTATTATAGTTTTGCGTGAAAGTGTAACAAACATCCATCCATCCATCCATACAAACTTTCGCGTTTATAATATTAGTAGGATACGAGAGACTAGTTGCATTTCCACAAAATGATTATACCTACTAACGCTTGAAGCCATATGCAAATAAGTATCAAGTTGGATTTCAATATCGCAATGTTATGGCAATCTTCCAACAGATTGACCAGACGATAGCAGTCTATGTTCAAATGACTGGCATTTTCTGAAAATGACTGGCAGTTTGTTTATTGTTTATTTTTTGTTTTTTGAACGTTTGCGTTACAATTCGTTTACGGAAGACAGCGGTTGCTCGTTACGATTGATTAAATCATCTAACCTGCATTCGTGATTTATTTGCCAAAAATGTAAACAAATATGAGTTTATGGAAAAAAACTTTAATTTCTACACAATAAAGTTCAGTTTACGCTACAACTTCAAACATTTTTATAACTTTTTCAGTAGTGCTAGTTACTTTGAAGTCAACATAATAACCACTATGAGAAAGCTGATATTTGTTTAACTTGAAATAACTACAATTTGAAATATTAGTTTGAATAGACTTAAGTCAACATCTGACAAGACATAAGTTTTATTTATGTATGAATAGAATAATATCGACACATTATCGTTCAGCACAATCAGTCAGCTGCATCCGGTTAGACTGGAAGCTGAACCTAACATAGTTGAAAAATGGCTAGGGAGATGATGAGTTCAATTGACAGTTGACTAATTATTTTGTAGCAACAACCTTTTTCTCTTACCAATCGATTGTAGGCCAAATAGACAATAAATCAAACTTCAACGGAGTACAACAGCTATAGCTATTAACAGGTAACCATATTAGAGCGTCTCATTCCGTAAATATCGAGCTTCTGATTGACTCTTGAAGTTCAACGTATTCTAGGTACCTCCGTCACTAAACGGTGCCGGTTAAAATCAATAAGTTATTTCACAACCTTCGATAGTTTCTTCGACATCTATACCTACTTGCTTTAATCGTTACTTTGTTTAATCGACAGGATACTTAGTTTGTGGGTCTGTTTTCTTGTTGTCGGTACGAAGGCTTGGGAAAGTCTCTCACAGAGTACAGAGACGGCTCGGCGAACGCTGCTTTATGCGGCACTGTCAAACGTTCCTTAGGTTAGGTAGGTAGCGAGAGACGTAGCGTTGGAAGACCTCCTACAAGGTGGACCGATGACCTTGTGAAGGCCGCAGGAATCCACTAGATGCGGGAAGCACAGAACCGGCCGAAGTAGCGGTGCTTGGGGGACTCCTATATCCTAGTAGTTGACTTCTTTCGACTGAAATGATGATGGTGATGACCCTGTAGTAGTGGATATAGGTACCTAAGCTGAAAATACACTCAACAAGCACTTTAGTAATGTCAGTTAAAATATATAATCAATTATCAGAAGCAATTAAAAATGAACAAAAATTTAATATATTTATAAATAAACTAAAACAATACCTAATCCATAAATGCTATTATAATATTAATGAATATTTTAATGATAAATAAAAAGAATAATTAGAAATAAATAACAAAAATAAATAAATAAATTCAAAGCCGAAGTGAGTAGTAGAAAAACATATAAGTTCTACTTTTTCAAATAATATAATAATAACAGCCTCTTCCTCTATCCTATCTTGCTGTGCCCGACATCCACAATGATCTAAAATTATGTAATGTACCTACCACCTACGTTCACATTGTGGCATGCAAAGAAATGGATTGAGTATTGAGAAGCTTAGAATAAAAACGATGGTTGCTTATGTAACATAACAGCACGTCTGTATCCCCCGAAGGGTTTAACATTACGCCAGTTATGTTTAAGTCTCATGTAATGGGGGTGAAGCTATTGCCATCGTGATGAAACCGGCATATCCTAGAACCAAAAATTCGAAGACAAGACTCATCTACCAACCCGCACTGGGCCCGCGCGGTGGATTAGATACAGCCCACTCCCTGTCACAGAGAGGAGGCCTGTGTCCCAGCAGTGGGAACTTTATAGGCTGTCTTTGCTTTTGCTTTTGCTATTGCCATCAATTGGGCATAAATCCAGATTTCAGGCTGCTACTGAGAGATTCCTAATAGAGAAACTCAATGACCTTATAGAAATTGATATATCTAAACGTAGAACAAAAATCATGGTTATTTAATCGAAACAAATCAGCTTTGATTCCCTATCTGGGCTAAATCTAGATAAACCCTGACATTACTCAAGCTACGATCACAGATACTACCAAAAATATGCTCGTAAGAGTAATTGAAAACGAAACCAACACACGAATAAGTTGGAAGTCATCGCTCCTCGTATTGCGAGTGGTTTATTATAGCAATAAATTATTTATAACTTCGCGTTCAATATATACTATAAGTTACTAAGTGGAGGTTAAATGGCTTCTGCCGCGTTATATCTAAGTTGTGGAAAATTTGAAGGTTGCATAGATACCCGTACTGAAAGGAGTTACACACGTGGAAATTCGCGTGATTTCGCTTTTGTACATCACTCGTGCCGATTTAAGTTTTACGAGAATAGCTCCAACTAAGCCCAAGTATATTGCGCACAGGATTTTCAACTCTCGATGTTGAGCCGAGCATTGAGAATCCAACAGAGCGCATCCCAGCGGGTCAAAATAACACACTGTTGGATTATCAACTCTCCGCGCTAAGCAGTGCGTTGAAAATCCAAAGCCCAATAACACTTTTACCCGACCTGGCAATCAAACCCAGGACCTAATGCTCAGCAATATCGCTTGCGACCACTAGATGATCGTGATGTAAGTATACCTACACCAGAAGGCTAATTCTCGTAATTTAAAACGTTCAAAATCTAGTCGCAGTCTCATCTCGGTGACAAACAAATGTCAAAAACTTTTCAAAATGTAGGGAAATTAGACGTATTTTTGATAGATTGAGACTGAGATTAGACTGAGAACGTTCTTAAAATTCCGAGAATTGCCCCTCGGATCAAGTAAACTGTTAGGTAATGTGTGTGTGTGTGGACTTATTTCTAACCACCGTCTGTACTTACTTATTTGGGGAAACCTACGTTTAGTAATTAAAGTTTTTCGCTGAAATTATAATATAACCCACTGTCCGCGGCTTTGCTAGCGTTGAGGTCCGAAATTATTCCATGCGACGGTACTATCGGGATAAAAAGTCTCGATCTCATGAGAATATCTTGCATAAAATGTATCCTATGTCCTCACCCAGGTCATGGTCTACCCATGAGCCAAATTTCATCCAAATCCGTTAAGCCATTTTAGCATGAAAGTATAACAAACAAACTAACTGTGATTTTCTTATTGTTACAGGTACGTGTCCCATCATAAACAAAAACTCTGTTAAAGGGATTATAAAAGAGAGTAAAAAATATGGTGTAGCTAAACAGTGATGAAACAAGGCCACGCCCTGGATAGCCAATGTGGCGTTAAATGATATGCGACAGTCTCGGGGCTATCATAATAGTTATTGTCGTTTAGATTTTTCCTGTTAGAAAATAGTATAAACATAACAGCATCCCTGTTTTCCTTGAAAGAGTAGGCAGAAGTGAATGATAGGTCTGTAACTACACTTCGTAAGTTATGTGTAGTCTTGGGTAAAGAGGACAAGCCTATTTCCATTTGTCAGGCCTAAGTCTTGACGACTAAGCGCTGCTACAGAGAATTTCCTAATAACACTTTGTCCGACTCTAAACTCAGTCCCAGGACCAAACTCAACAATCGTCAAGCAACCAGACAGTAAACTTAACAAAAAAAAAAACAGTAGACTTTTAGAAAACGGCCATCATTAAAAAAACTTGATATCCCAATACAAAATAAATAATGTAATTTTTCTTTTATAACAAATAACAACATCTTGAAGGTTACGTCCATACGGACGGGGTCACGAAACCATGCCATTGCGTTGCACCCGTCATGTAGGAACTACGTTAAGGGGATGCGCTAGGTAGCCCGCGAAATTCAAATTTTCAACGGGTTGTATGTTGAACAAAATATGATTCGCGAGCGTAAAAAATATGTAAATTTATACTTTAACAACTACTATTAACTTTTACTGCAAAAAACGTAAGAAAATTTAAATTTCTCATGTATTCATAATTTTATCGGAACTGTACGTCCCAACCGAGCAACCAACTGATTCAAATCAAATTATTTATTTGCATAATACATGTTAAAAGGTGTTACAAGTGTAGAAGGTACATTGTATTATACTATTGAGGTGTGCAAATTAATATATTAGGTACAAAATAAAATTTTAAAATCGATTTACATTGATAAATAGAATGTCAAATTATTATACACAAGTCAGATAAAAATTTCAATAATAATTATATTTGTGGTGCCATTTCAGATAAAATCGACTCATCTTTCATTTAAATAATCATTAATTTAATAGTAACATTTTGCAACTAAGAATTCGTGCAAACATAATTTGAATTGGTTCATTTTGAGTAGGTCTGTGATACTTTTTGGCAAGTTATTGTATACTTTTGGTGCTATGCCCAGAATGTTTTTATTGAATACTGGTTTTTATGACGTCGTACGCATATTTTATTTTTGTGTCGTGCGCTTCTTAGATGGGTATAAAGATGTAGATTCGCTTTGACAAAGATCGCCATTTCATATACAGGGTGTCCCGAAACTCAACTATAACCTGGTACTGGGTGAGAGGCCAAGGTATATCAGTTATGAAAAAAATAAGAAAAAAAAATCCATGTCACTTAGTCAAGCGATAATAGACATTTTTAAGTACTGTGATCACAATTTTTATAATTTTACAGTGATTTTTTCAATAACGTAATCTCAAATAACAGAGCTATCATCGCAACCACAAATCAAAGTAATAAATATTGTTAACTAAGTAAAATAAATTAAGTTTGGACGAGTTATGGTTTACAAAACTATTGTCAGTTAACTTTGACACTCCATGTTGGAAAATTTTTTTTTTTTCTTATTTTTTTCATAACTGGTATACCTTGGCCTGTCACCCAGTACCAGGTTATCGTTGAGTTTCGGGACACCTGTATATAAAGACTATCATTTAAAGTTAAAGTTCGCGAGCACATTCGCAAGAAGCTGGCAGTATCATTACGGTAATGTTTTCTCATTGTTTGTCCTATATGTTTTAATATATTCGTGTATTTATTTGTGCTTATATTTATATATAATTAGTTATATGTATGATATTTATAGTTTTCATGGGAGAGTTTTTTTTATATTTAAAAAAATATTCACTACGTTTTTAGTTATTTCACCTACCACTGTTTGTCTGCATCACCCAAAGTTTGACTGGTAAAAAATGCCTATAGCATTAAGTCCGCCTCTATACATTTGTGTGCTTAAAGTATTAAATAAATAAAACAACTAGAATTCATAATTCACAGTTCCATGAATGTTTTACACTCCAAACGTGTCTAACTTACCGGTAGCCTCACATAGTGGCCATAATTTCGTTGCAAAATCAGATAGTAGTTCATAAATGAAAAATTGTTGTCGTACCAAAAATATTTGTTCTGCAGTATTGTAATATTATGTAAAATTATTTAACAATGTGAAGGTAAAGTGAAACTTTTTCATGAAAATATTAAATAAACTCTGTCATGGCCACGGTGACCAAACGATAGAGAAGTAACATCGGAAACTTGCTACGTGACGTGGTAAAAGTATAGTAGACATTCCTACTTACCTAATCAGCCTAAAATGTTCCTACTGCTAAGACACAGGCCTCCTCTCGGTGAGAGGGAGTGGGCCGTAATCCACCACGCGGGCCCAGTGCGGGTTGGTAGAAGTCTCATGTCATCGATCTTTTGGTTCTAGGGCATACCGATTTCTTTACTATATTTTCCTTCACTGTTTTGAGAGCAGTGGTCATGAAAAAATGTATACAAAGAAAGTCGCCTGTCTAGATTCGACCCTATGACCTACAATTTGTAAGTCGCGGTCGCTACCTCTGGGCCAGCCGACTTACAAATGACAATTTTCTTAAGATAATTAAATAAAAATATTCAAATTCAAATTCAAATTCAAATCATTTATTGTCTGTTACATGTCAATAGAGATGTTATAGTTATAGTTGTAGTAACGATGTAACATACCTATAAGGTGTACAATATATATGTACTTACCATCTGCAGAGATATGGTGAAGATAAAAGATAAATTAAACCAGAATAATTAAATGATAATAGGGAATGTATAACATGGGGCAGAGAAATCATGTCTGGTTTTCTTTAAAAAAAGTTGTTTAGTGAATTTCTGAATTTATTTAAAAAAAAAGCATCTGCAACATCTTTATTACAACTGCGGATTGCATAGCAGGATATAAAAAGTCTATACGAACAGTTATTTTGGCATTTATTCTTTAATATGATTAAGGAAAACTAACTCGGTAATACGACGCTAAGAGAGATTAATTTTTTTGACTATTATCATTTTTTCTCAAATTTTCCTCGAATTATCCGCGTAACCATTAAAAACATGCTCACAGTATAATCGTATATAATTTTTCCGCATGGGCGCGCAGTGTAGCCACACGATCGATAGTTCCCACGACATCCGCTCGCTATAATGAGTATGATGACGTCATTATTATAATTAAGGCTTATACTTGTGTGTGTAGAACGAATTTTAACACAAATTCATACCTTTTCGTAAAGGGGTAGGTTGAACCACCAACGAGCCAGGTACTACGCGCTCTAAAATATTCCTTTTGCTTCGTTCATACATTGTGATCGTATACATACGTAGCAACCTGCCGCTGCTTCAGACGGATGCAATGATATTTCAAAACATGGAGGATTTCTGTGCTATATCTAAGTAATCTGTGAAATGTTTAAGGCACATAATCTCTCGGAAATAAATGCTTTAAATAATGGCGTAAACCGCATCATAATCCATTATTATGTAGTTAAGAAGATTTAAGCGGTCACACAAACACGAGAAGCGACTTTATTTTATAATATACATACAGAATGTATACAGGCACATGCCTGTATACATTCTGTATGTATAATATAATGCCTGTTTATGTATTTCTAGTTGTTTCCACCTGTGTGTTTATTTTAGAATAACTTTAAACAACAATGTACAAGAATTTTGTCTTACATTGTGAAATATGTGGTAGCGTTTGTTTAAATTTTTAATCAATCCGGTTTTGTTGCCAAAGAAATAAAGTTTTGTTGGTGTGAATATATTTATTATTTAGTACTGCGTATACTCTGCGTTTATACCTCGACAACGGTCAGGGTAAAACTTTTTTTTTTGGTAATTTGTTAAAACATATGCTGATGGACCATCTTAAACTAGCTTCAGCCCGCGACTTCGTCCGCGTGAAATTTCTCGTTCCCCTGACCTACTTTGTCGCATCGCATCGCCTGCCCGCGCTCTGTTTCTTTATTTTTGCTCGGCACTTAACGGCCCTAGCGTGATGTTAAATAGCCTACAGCCTTCCTCAATAATTGGGCTTTCAAATGCAAACTGATTTTTTTAAAACTGTCTGGTAGTTCCGGAGATTACTTTGTACATACAAACTTACAAAAAAAAAAACAACCAAAAATATCCTTTACCTTTTTTTATTATAGTAATAGTATAGATGGTTATCGCCTGCTCTACCTATATATTAATAGGAACAGGAGACCCTACGTCATCGTCAGTGGTAACAAAACTAGTATAAGCTGACCTCTTATTCAATTGAAACTCCTTACCACACTAGGTCAGCTCAAGGTCAAAGTGTTACTACCGATGCAACGTGCCGTAGACTGTACTCAGGAAGTTTTGCAGATATATTGCCAATTCTAAACTCCAGCGGGGTAATTGCGAAACACACCAATAGTAGCAATGGCTATCATTTTGACAGTCCAACAACATTCATTGCGTTATTTACGTTGTTGAGTAGACAACTTTTTCGAACATATGAAGCAATGGATTAGTAATATCCTTCAAAATGTTTCAGATTGTAACTGTGAGCCCTTCAACATAAAGCTCTAATACTACTTTCAACTAGTTGTTACTACTCGGAGATCTAAAATTTAGTTTGTGATATTATTTAAACACTTCTAAACATTTGAAATAGTAGAAGTAAAACTATGTAACATTTCGTAGTTTCAGTTGTAAAGTACACTTACAACCACAAGTTCAAAATATTCTAGGAAATTCATTTACCGTAGAAAGTTAAACATAGCTTAGTAATCTGTTAGTAGTTTTTATATGTATTATTCTTACTTTCAGAAAGTGTTCATGTTCGCTAATGTTTCCGGTTTGACTTACGTGCCACGACACGTTATTTCGGAACTGCCCGATTAGTTTCGAACTCGAACGGAGATTGGCATGAGATAATCTACAAACATAACCTAAGAAGTTTGAATCACTCAATTCAGCCTATGCTGGGCACAGGCCTCTCTCAGGCTGCACGACAACACCCTGTCCTCCACCTTCCGCACGCAGTCTGTCCTGGACACGTTTTCAAGAAGAAGTTGGTGTAGGACAATCTAAGTCCCTGTATTTCAGAAAACCACTTAAGCCAAATACCTAGCATAAGCTATTTCATTTAAAACGTCTTTTACGCCAGACAGTTACAGTCCAAAGCCATCGACATCTCTCATCTGAAGTGAGACCTCGAACTTCAGATCTTAGAGCGGCTCTCGATAAGGTATTGTTGGTTGTGCTTTATTGAGTGCTCAAGCTGCAGTCCTGCATTATTGAATGGACTTTTGATCTATTGTGGTCGTAGCTTAGTTCAAGATCTTACTGGTTTGATCGGGCGATTTTATTGGTTGCGGATTTTATAGTGAATCTGTGATTTTAAGTTCGGGTTTAATGACTGTCTTACAAAGTACTTAGTCAATCAATTTTGCAAAATGTCTT
Source organism: Apamea epomidion (assembly GCA_947507525.1). Lineage (NCBI taxonomy): Eukaryota > Metazoa > Arthropoda > Insecta > Lepidoptera > Noctuidae > Apamea > Apamea epomidion. The sequence continues at coordinate 6,508,112 of OX382242.1, read as the reverse complement.
TCTCTATAAATGTCGTGATGAGGAATAAGTAGTTTTAGTAGGGTAGTATTTGATAAAAAATAACATCGTGTTCTTGGTAATCTTTGCCACAAGATTTGATATTGATAATATAAATGATTTTATTTCTGTAAGTAGGTTTGTACAAACACTTTGCACGTTAATCATATTTTAAAAAACTAGATTAGATTTCCTATCTGACTACTCTGAGAAGAAAGGCCGAAACAAACTCAGAGGTCACAGTTTCTTTTGAAGCCCAGACATAATCTTGGTCAGATCATGTGAAGACCATGTAGATTGTTGTCTGAAATGGTCTTTTGGGGAAAGAACCACACAGATTTAGTGGACCTGTCCAGTCAGTGATTTTAAATGTTGATCAGCTCTAACTGAATCTTAAACTGTATTATTTTTTCTCTAAAAAAAGCCATTTACCATTTTGCCACCATTTTAGAGAAGCCACAGCGTAAAAAACTAGAAGGAACTTACAGAGTATCTTTGCATTAAATAAAATAAAAGTATAAACCTTCTATTTTAAAGCCTTCTTAATCCCTAGAGAGACCGCAGACAACGCTCTATGTATGGTTAGGCAAAAAAATGCAAATCTCGGTACTTGCGGCAAGAGGTGGCCAGTTATGTATCGATCGTGACTCTCAGTGGTGGAGTGGCCCACAGGTGTTGCCATGCGGAGCTGGCGTCTTACCAAAAACTCCTTTGTTACAATTTCAGCGTTTGATTTTTAAATGCAGATCTTTATCAAAATAGCTTTTTGGGTTAAATTTACAGATCAAATTGAAAAATGTTTTTGGATGGTTTTTCTGTAAGCTGCAGTATGTTGGCTTGAGTTTCAAGTAAAGTAAAAGCGATTTTTTTCCGGTTACATAAATGAAAAGCTTGATGGCTTGTGATTTTCCACAACATTCTAAAAATAAACTCCTTTACATTTTTATTTTTTGTTGTACAGTTCAATATAATTACAAACAGTACTTTTGCTAAGAAACAAAGAATATCACATATCACACCACATTACTCCATTATTTATCACCTTTACATATCGACAGTCCGGCTTTCAGCCAGCACTTGTCGTACGTGCTCGATCAAAAATGCATCAATACAAACTCATATGAAAGAAATATGCTATAATATTGCGTGCAAATGTCCACAATAACTATTGACAAAAGATCACGTATATACAAATTATGTTTATTTACATAAATATATACTTTTACTGCCATTCTGTGCACGGGCACTCGATGTATGTTCTTAGTATTTATTTTATGCATAGTATACAGCTATAAATAAATATCGGTTCAGAGCAAGATTTTATGTTATTTTATGTAAATAAAAAACCTTTTAAATTGTATAAATTTAATTTTAATAAGTATAGCTTTTGCCCGCGGTTTGCCTGCGTGGATGTCGGAACATATCCCACGGGAACGTACTGCCGGGATTAAAAGTACTCTATATGTTAATCCAGGTTATAAACTATTTGTGCGTCAAATTTCATTCAAATCCGTTCAGCCGTTTTTGCGCCAACCTGGAACATACTTCTAGACAAAGGGACAAAAATGCTTCGTCACTATTTTATTATATGGTTACATATATATATGAATTATTAATTAGTATTGGGAAGACCAAAAAAACTATGGATGAACCGTGTGAAAGAAGAAATGAAAAAAAAAGAAAAGAAAGGGGATGACTACCGAGATGACGACAAATAGAGAAATATGGAAATAAAGGACATTTTGCACTGATCCCAAATAAATTGGGTAAAAGGCAGGCGAATTATGATGATATATGCGGCTGTTCTTTGGTGTAAAATGATGGCAAGATCATTCTTTGGCAAGATTACTAGCTGTTGCCCGCAACTTCGTCTGCAATTTAGGATGAAAAGTAGCCTATGTCCTTCTCCAGATCATGTTCTACCCATGTGTCAAATTTTATCCAAATCCGTTCAGCCGTTTTAGCGTAAAAGCGTAATTCTTAAATTTTCTAATTTTCTGCACGACTTTCTTAATTTTGTTTTTTCAAATCATTACAAAACTTTAAATAAAATAAAAGATGAAATCGGTAAAGTCATTCACAAGTTATGGCGTGGCAAAGGGAAATAGGGATTCATTGTTATAATAAATAGATGACTTACCAAACACTCAGTAATTGCTAAAGCTTTCGTCAAGCGTTACGAAACTAAGCATTAATTTAGTTCTACATACATCTACATCTGCCTAGCCTTTTTCAACTATGTTGGGGTCAGCTTCCAGTCTAACCGGATGCAGCTTTACATGGAGCGACTGCCTATCTGACCTCCACAACCCAGTGACTGGGTAAGACTGATTGTCAGACTTTCGGAATTCAGTTCTACAAACATCAACAACAGTCAGTTAGTCAGTTCTACAATAAACGTATCTACAGGTACAGTCAATAACACGAACATAAAACAACAAACAATAGAAAATTCCCACCAACAAAGCTTTCAGGTATAATTGAACTGAAATACAAGATGGGTCTGCCATTTCTGCAGTCGAAGTTGATTTTGACATCGCAACCGAACGTCAAAAACGTATGCCTAACGAGCATCAATAAAATCCGGTAGACATTAGGAGGATTTGCACCGTAAACGGTTACATTGCTCGCTTAGTTCGACTCGTAGTTTTTGTCAGCAATACTGAGCCATCAGTGTCAATGGTTTTTTTTGCTTGCTCGTGAAAATGGCGGGAAACATTTCGGTGATTTTATTTTGTCTGTTGGTTTTGGATTATGAAAAAAGATGGCTGCATTTTTACACTCAATATTTTAAGTCGGAACTAGAGTGTAAAAATATTGAGTCAGTGATCCGATTAGTCTTGTGAATTTTCCTGGAACTTTTTTACCGATGGGACCTTAATACGTCTAGGTCTATTTTCGTAGAAAATTGGTTTCGAAATTAAAAATATTACCGCGGATTTTACATTTTTTACTTATTTTATTTTACGGATTTACTTTAACAGATTTTACAATTTTTGCAGTACACTTTTTATAGTACTTACTGTAAAGAGTGTAACCTCTATTAAATGAAATACGTTACTTGCATTCCACAATGCGTACTTAGATGGTAACTTAAAATTATAATGTGATCGTTTTATGGTTTAAAAAAACAGAAAATAGAAGTGTAAAAAAAAAATGTTTTACCGCATTTCCAATTTATACTGAAACACATTGAAGTTTCTCCTTCAGTTATTCACTCTAGCAAGTAAACTAATATTAGTGGACCGGAAAATTAATTCCGAATAATTAAGTCTAATATGTTACCAGAGTCCCTCCGGACTTACCCTCCTGCTCAACCGTTATCGGAGATGTAATCTACAAGCCACCTGTGGGCCTGGCCAATCAGTCTTACAGTTTTTAACAAACGGATAACCCTGCGAGAGGCCACCCTCCAGAGGCTCTTTTCAACAAAATTTAATTCAATTTATTTTGCAAAATGGAGCAATATATCTTTTTTTGGTTCTCTAATGTTCGGAACTGTCAAAGCGGAGGGTTCTGAAGTTAATTGATGTGTATGAACGGCGTCGCTGTTCGAGCGCTCGTCTTCGGTGAGACTTGCAATAAAAAGTTGGTGAACCACGCTTGTAACTGCGGCTAAATAGGGTAAAATAAAAGTTTGGTGCTTCGATAAATAAATCGGGGTTGGATTCAACCTTTGCTTAATATAGAGGTAGTAAATTGACTGACTATCTGAGAAAGCGGTTTTCCTTTAAAAGATTGAACAAAAATGTTGGATTTTTATGTAGCCAATAAGTATTATTGAAACCAAGAATAACTTTTTTTTTAAATCATGTTTATATTAACATATTATTTATGTACCTACAATTAACCATTACCTATTATATTTTTGTACGTTAATTACCTACCTACCTATAATATTAACAAGATTTTTTTTTGTCACTTCTGCAAGTTTTTACCTAAAATAAAATTCACCATTTTTTTTCCGTTAAGCATAATAATGATTATACCCGGGGCGGACTTCACGCCGTGCAGCCTACGTATTCACGTTTTTGTCAAAATATTAAAAATTTACAATCATCACCTTCAAAATAGCTAACTACTACGACATTTTGAAACGCTACCTACTAACTGCCCTTATTATCTTCATATTAGTTTAGTGAGAAGACAAAAGAACATCAATCCATTTAAGTTTCCACTTCCTATTATAACAATTTCTCATTTGGCTCCTACAAAGCCTAGGAACTTACTACTGGAATATAAGGCCATCTCCTGCAACCATTAGTCGAAGAATGAACAAATAAATGGTTTGCGGAAATTAGCAGTACTGATGTGGTCCTCATTTCCTTCTCTTCCTCGAACCTACATATCTTCAAGTCGTTTGCAGACGACATGACCCAGCAGAATAGCAAATGACCCGCCTCTGCTTCGCGCGGTTTTTACGACTTGACAAAACATCGACTAATTGCTGTGCTTTATCTAAGTGAAATGTTAATGTACGGTCACAAAAGGAGATAAATAACCAGGGTCGTCGGATATAGTTGAAGTTTAGTAAAAATAAAAATTATTTTAATTCATAGAAAACAATCAATTCATTTAACAAATTAAATTTCATTTGAAAACATCCATCGGTTTCTTACTAAACTTCGTTCATCTATATCCCACGACCCCATTGGTTTTTATATATCAATGCACGACCCTGGTTATTTATCCCTTTTGATGTCTGTACTATACACATAAACCTTCCAGAATAAACTATCTAAATGATTGTAAAAACCGCATCACAAATTCTCAATTCATTGCCTAGTTTAAAAGAACAACTCGGTCACACAGACAATCACGAATACTAAGATACTTCTTAAAACAGCCTTTTGAATACATTTTCTAAAACTCAATAACTTAGGAATGTTCTCGTGTATATTCTGCTTATAAAACTATGGAAAAGTGTACCAACGAGGTTCCCATTTTCGTGCAACTAGAGTTAATGGAGTGAAAAATGTGAGAACGTAGCTTGAAAGTGACAGCAAGTAATCTGTCACACTTGTGCTCAAGAGAAAGCTTCAAATTGATATTGTTCTAAATCCCTGACTCTTTCTCCTCAACCAAGCTTTGTTACGGCTTACTGCTATAGTTTAGTATGATAGCATAAACCTATACTTAGAATACTTTTAAGTAAGTAGATGCTCTGTAGAAGTTTTTACGTCTAGCGTTTAGTTTTAATAGGAATACATTCATAGAGGGCCCTGTAGCTAAATAATAACAGCCGCACAGGTCGATCGATCAGGTTAAGCTACTCTTGCCGCAGTTGGTCTGTGGATGGGTGACCATCTTAAATACCGAGACCCCTCCGTGCCTCGGAAAGCACGTTAAGCCATTGGTCCCGGCTGTCATTCGTGGATCTTTGACAGTCGTTACGGGAAGTCAGAAGCCCGAAAATCTGACAACCAGTCTTACCAAGGGGTATCGTATTATCTAGTAACTGGGTTGTGGAGGTCAGATAGGCAGTCGTTCCATGTAAAATACTGGTATTCAGCTGCATCCGGTTAGACTGGAAGCCGACCCCAACATAGTTGGGAAAAGGCCAGGCAGTAGATGATGAAGGATACAGTCATAATAAACTCAAGTCTTCTTCTTTAGGTGGTAGGCAGAAACTACAGAACGCCACTTGCTACGCTCCGCTCATCACATACTCTTTTTGCCTTGGATAGGAATAGTATAGTAAAAACAATGCCTACATTATTTTGAAGAACATACGTAAGACCATCTTATGTTTGGGAATATGGAAGTGATCTGTTCATTTGATGTACACATATTTAGGTACACCACAGAAAATGTATGATTTAAAGAATTTTCTGTTTTTTTTTTTTTTAAATAGGTACAGCTAGGTACTAAATCAAAATCAAAAGTCATTTAATAAAATTAGGCTGAGAATCAGCCCTTTTCGATCGTCAAAATTACAAAAGACAGTCCCCCAAAAACGCCCGCCCTTCACCTACTACTTATTCTGTTCTCGGGTAACCCAGGACTAAAATAGTGTAGCATGGGTAAAAACATGGGTAAAACTGGCACACAGCACCCGTTTCCGTGTTACTTGAGCAACGTTTACCAAATCTCTATTTTAGTTTACCAAATCTAAATTACTGGAAATAGAATTGTTTTTGGAAGACACCAAGTTTGATGTCATTTGTTTAACAGAGCATTGGTTGAAAGATTATCAAGTAATGTCAATTAATTATGAAAATTATCGTGTAGTTAGCCATTTCAGCCGAAAACGTATGATACATGGCGGGTCATTAATATTACTTAAAAATTCTATTAAATCTAAAGAACGTAAAGACATCATCGTGCTGTCTGTTGAACACATGATTGAATTGTCCTGTGTTGAGCTCGATAAGCATGTTATAGTATGCGTATACAGACCTCCTAGTTACCAGAATCTATCGGTGTTTGATTCTGTAATGGAAGATGTTTTAAAGAAGCTTAGTACTAGTAGTAAGTCAATAATCGTATGTGGCGATTTTAATATTAATTTATTGGAACATAACTCGAATACTGTCAGATTATTGAGTCTTTTTGGGTCATTTGATTTGTCCAATGTGTTTATGGAACCAACCCGAGTGACAGCTTCTTCTGCCACTTGTATAGATAATATTTTTTGTAATTGCGATTACATACACAAACGAATTGTAGATAAGTTGCCATCTGATCACAGTGGACAAATAATAACATTTAGCTCCTATAGGCCTTTACAAAAAATTGAAATAAGGTTTAGGCCAATTACATGTAAAAATTTAGAGAAATTAAATAATTCTTTGGCCAGTAAATTATGTGATCAGAGTTTTAATAATATAGATGACCCCAATGAGTTCTACGCCGAGTTCTTTTCACTATTAAACTCGCAATTTTATGACACTTTTCCACTGAAAACTAAAAGTATTTACACAAAGTTTTTATTCAGTGACTGGGCTACTCCAGGTATTCGTAAAAGCAGGGAAAAACTTTTTGAACTGTATGGCTTAAAGCAACATATGAAAAATACGAACTTTCATCAGTATGTTGCAAAATATTCAAAAACTTTTAAAAGGGTGTGCCAAAGAGCTAAAGCTCTTTATATAAGCAATAAAATAAAATCAGCTGATGATAAAATAAAAACTACCTGGCAAATAATAAATAATGAAACAGGTAGGAAAAAACAGCGAAATAGTGAACTTAATTTAGAGACTGCACATGGCCCCATCAATTCAGATGTAGAAATAGCTCAGGAATTTGAAAACTTCTTTGCTAATATTCCCCTTAAAACTACTGAAGCTTTAAATTCTTCCCCCACGCTTTCTGCTGCCTTACTTAAAAGGAATGTAAAGGCATGCCCTTCGGAGCTTAGGTTTCAGCATACAAACCCCCAGGCTGTTATAAGAGCTTTTAAAGATCTTAAAATTAAATCAACAGAAGATCTCTGGGGTATGTCTGTAAAAGTATGTAGATCTCTCATCGAAACCATTGCGCCCTATTTAGCTTTCATATTTAACACCAGTGTTGACCAAGGAGTCTTTCCGGATCTTATGAAACATAGTAAAGTAGTACCATTGTTCAAATCCGGTGATAGTAAAGATCCCAACAATTATAGACCTGTGTCAATTCTGCCAGTTCTCAGTAAGGTGTTTGAAAAGTTGATGCTCAATCAAATGTTACGTCACTTTAATAAAAATTACATCTTTCATGAACACCAGTACGGCTTCACCAAAGGGCGTTGTACCACTGACGCCGGTGTTACCCTAATGAAGAACATTTTTAACGCCTGGGAAGAAGCACAAGATGCTATTGGAATCTTTTGCGATCTCTCTAAGGCGTTCGATTGCGTAAACCATGAAACACTTCTGATGAAACTCGAGCACTATGGGATTAGGAAAACAGCACTTGACTTGTTAAGATCATACCTGAAAGATAGAAAGGTTAAAATCCAAGTAAATGGCGTAAACTCATTGGGTTCTGAAATGACAATGGGCGTTCCTCAAGGTTCGATATTGGGTCCATTCCTCTTTTTAGTTTATATTAATGATTTACCCCAATTACTTCAAAATCAACCGAAGATGGTGTTATTTGCAGATGACACATCATTGATCTTTAAAATAGACCGTCGGTCACAAAATCTTGACGACGTGAATAACTCTATTCTTCAGGTCCAAGATTGGTTTACGGTTAATAATTTAGTACTTAATGAAAAAAAAAACAAAATGCATTAGATTTAAATTACCTAATGTTAGAAGTAGCGAATGTGACATCGTATTGAATGGCCAAAAATTAGAATTTGTTAATCAGACAGTTTTCCTAGGAATCACGCTAGACGAGAAATTACAATGGGGACCTCATATAACATCTATTGCGGGGCGGCTAAGCTCGGCCGCATATGCTGTTAGAAAGATAAGACAATTAACAGACGAAGAAACCGCTCGCTTGGTCTATTTTAGTTACTTCCACAGTATTATGTCATATGGCATTTTACTGTGGGGTCGGGCTGCTGACATTGAATCCATTTTTATTTTGCAAAAGAGAGCTGTCAGAGCCATTTACAATCTACGTCGCCGCGAATCTCTTAGGGAACTATTTAAAAGGATTAATATTATGACGGTACCTTGCCAATTCATTTATGAAAATATTATGTATGTAAGAAAAAATCAACATCTTTTTAATAAAATAAGTGATAGACATAATTTTAATACTAGAAATAAAGATAAATTAGATCAACCTTTTTTCAGATTATCTAAAGTTCATACATCTTTTATGGGGTACTGTGTTAAATGTTACAACAAAATACCTTGTGAAATATTGCAATTAAATGAAAGAAAATTTAAAACTTATATTAAAATTACACTTTGTAAGCAAGGATATTACAAATTAGAGGATTATATCCAAGATAAGAATGCTTGGAAACATGCTGGTCTTGCTCCATAGGACAATCTCTAGAGTCTAGACAAAATCAAACTGGTTGCTAATGTAATTGTATAATTTATTCTTTTTTTTTTTTTTTGACATTGATTTACATTCTGTAATTACTTGGGGTCACACCCGGACTTATTACTCCTTATTTATTTATGAAAATCGTCTACGTTTGGAATGTTTGTGAATATGTGAGCACCATGTATCTATCACATAGTTGATCTATATGTCATGGTTACATTTATCCATTTTAATTCTTTTACCTATTGTGGTATAGTAAGTTTATTTTTGGGTGCATCGTCTTCACATATAATTATATAAATAATGTATGCAATATATTGTAAAACATTTTAAAAGAGTAACGGTGGAGTTTCTTGCCCATTCTTCTCCATACGAAAACTACCTTTTGGAAGGGGCGACTAGAATCAATTTTATTCTAATTTTATTTTTGACGTTCAAAAGTGCCTTTTATGTGCCTATTTGAAATAAATGATTTGACTTTGACTTTGACTTTGACTTTGAAATACAAATGATTCATTATGATCTACATAAGACAAAATCGACTTAAAAAGCACTTTCACATATTTCATAATTTTCCCACCCCTATCCCAATTTATTTTCAGTCGACACAACATGTATTTTTTTTTCCATACTTCTCTATTAGTCGCCATCTTGGTATTCACCCCCTTTCTAATGATATCATCATTCACACAGTCACATATTTATAAATTAAAAGTAAAGATAAATAAGTATCTATCGTGGTATGATAAGGGAGATTTCCTCTCTAGTTTAATATAATTTCTAACTTCAACTTTGTGTTCGGAATTCAGGATACCTATCAAAGTTCATAACTCCGTTACTTATCTCTCCTGGAATCAGAGAACTGATCGTGCCACTACAATTTACTTTATAGTTTCCCTCATCTAGTGTTACAGGAATGCTATTTATTTTCATTTTAGTTTGAAATCTGAACCGGTATTCTGTACACTATTTCATTAGTATTGGATTGCAAAAAGTTTTCCATATCGAGGGAATATGATCTTTTTACTGCAAAGTTCTACGCTTGTGTTTTCATGTACAATACACAAAGTTTTGCAAGCTATTTCTATTTAAATGTTTTGAAAATTGAGTTAGATTTTCCATTTTTTAAGATGTCAGCTAACGCTCTTCTATTTTTTTTAAAATGTTGTTAGGAATAAAAGTTGCAACAACAGTTTTAATATTTCGGTTATTCTATAGCATATTTCTAGTCAGACAATAATAAACCATCAACTAGTGTAAAAGTTCACCCCTTTATACTAAATACCTACATACATAAACTTATGCCTTCTTCCCATGGGGTAGGCAAAACCTTCAGAACACCACCTGCTACGATCCTTGCATCCTCGTTTTGCTTCGTTTACGTTCATACAGATGGTCACACACGCACGCTTGTTGGGAGTACAATGCATTTGACCTTTCTGAAGAACATCACCAACGAGTTCACTGTATGTATCAATTTTTACATTTATGAAGTAGCCGTATTTATAAAGACAAATGAAAACCTATTTGATAAACTCAAATCGAGAAGACATATATTAAAATTTTCTAATGTACCACACAAAACGGCTCTATTTAACAAAAGCTTCTTTGGCATGGCCTCAAAAATATACAACAAAATACCTACTGACATTCTGAGCACTAAGGAACTTCAAGTATTTAAAAATAAATTACGTAACTTTTTAATTGATAAAGCATACTACACGATCCAAGATTTCTTGAATTATTGACCATGTAATTTGACTGTATAATGATATTTTGACATTTATAATATTAGGGGTTAAAGTATGAAATTGCCGATTTGTACAGAAAAATTGAACTTCGTTTTTTTTTTAATTTAACATATTTATTTAATCAAAATAATTACCAATATTATCTATACATTGCTGCCATCTAATAGGAAGGTCATTTATGCCTTTGCGATAGAACTCTCGTGATCTAGATTCGACAAACTGTGTGAAAGCATTTTGTACTGCCTCCTGAGAAGAAAACTTTTTATCACGTAGAAAATTGTCCAAATCACGAAAAAAATGGTAGTCCGTTGGAGCAAGGTCTGGCGAATACGGAGGGTGACGAATGGTTTCTAATTACAGTTCCTGTAGAGTTAAAACGGTTTCTCGTGCTGTATGAGGTCTCGCGTTATCATGAAGCAATAATGGTGAAGATCGATTCATGAGTCGGGGCTGTTTCACTGCTAGTTTTGCTATCATTGTTTGGAGTTCGGCACAGTAGACATCTGCCGTTATGGCTTGACCAGATAGGAGAAAGCTATAGTGAATAACACCATGCTGAGACCACCAAACAGTTACCATTACCTTTTTATTGGTAAGCTTTGCTTTTCCATCACGAAAGCGTTCAAACCAAAATCGCACGGTGCGTTCATTAGCAGTCCCCTCTCCAAACGCAACATTGATATTGCGAGCTGTTTCTGCCGCGTTAGTTCCGCGTCGGAACTCGTATTCAAAATTAACTCGAATTTTTGAAGTATCCATCTTTCTTGTCTAAGCTGAATAAAAAAAACAACTGAAAGTCGATAATCGTATATTGCACATTTTTTAAAAGAAGAATTTCATAGGTACCATGTGAAAAAAGTTTCACTCAAAAATATCAAATAATGAAGGTTCTATGTCCATTCGAAGTTCCTATTATAATGAAACGGCAATTTCATACTTTAACCCCTATTAACTAAATTAGACATGTAAAATAATTTTAAATCTAATGACACTAAATAATTATTGTATGCCTAATAGGTAGGACATATTGGAACTTTAATTTATTGGCAAGACCTGTAACTAACATATGCCCACAATAAAGATATTTTGAATTTGAATTTGATTTTTTTTTTTAAAGAATAAAAGTTAAAACAAAAGTTCAAGTATTTCGCCAGCAGGTCAAGCTACCTAAAACTGTAAAATTTTCCCAATCAGCCTTAAACCTGAATATTTTAGTAATAAAGTTGAAAATCTATTAAAGCGGTCAGATTTGACAATGACATATAATTCAGTTGAGTATATATTGTGGGAGACTGGTGCCTAAGCTAGGCTCGTGGCCTGTGTTTCAGGACACCAGGATCCCACAATAGGAGGAGGATTAAAGAAATTTAACAGATTGTAGTAGCGTGATTAGTTGGCATCTGTACATACTTAGTTAGGGCATAATACACTATCAACACAAATAATAGTCTGAAAGTTTGTCTTCCTGAACTAACTATATTTTGACTCAGAAAAGAAAATTACCAAACCGAGAACATCTCCAACGATAGTGTCAAAACTGAAAAGGTACAGTTTGCCTCACAATAGTTTTTACATGATGTGGCTTATGATTTTTGCTACAAGTGAGTAGTATCAATTGGTGTATCAACCCTTTCACGCCACTGCTAGCATGGAAGGGGCGATTTATAAAACTTCCTTTCAAGCAAAGTCACTGTAAATATTTTCTTGGGCTGAATAGAAAAGGTTCAACCAAAAGATGGTGTTAGGAACTAAAACGAGAATTGTCTGGGCATTTTTCAACGAAGAAAAGGCTTATAAGCGCTAAATCAATCGGAGAACATGGCCTCTTATAATTCTTATACTAATTATGTAAGTACGAGTCCTGTGGAGGAGTCTTGCCCGTTCTCCTCCACAGGTACCAGTGACTCTCGTAGCTCAGCGTAGTAGGTACTACGCTTTGGAATGGGTAACTAGCTTCATCTTTCTGACTAACCGACTCCTTGACAATTCAAAAGTGCTTGTAATTGGTTTATTTGAAATAAATGCTTTAAGTTTGAGTTTGAATATTTGTCCTAAAAGCTGTCCATTCATGTTACATTTATTATGCTAGCTTTAAACTGCAAATGCTGGAGCTATTGCAGTTCAAAGATAGCACAGGTTTTCCAAATATCGCTATACAGCCAGATTCCTCTCCAGCGCCATATTTGCTTGCTCAACGTAGTGACATACCTATACAAGCGCCACATTTTTCACATCGGTGACTTCAAATTTGTAAGAATTCTTCGCGTTTCGTTTGTAAGAGTCACTGTGAACTATTTCTCTGAGCCTGCTCGGATTTTAACTTGAATCTTTGATAAATATGGTGTCTATTTTTAGACGTCTTTTCGTGCGTTTTCCAGGTTATTGAATAACCTGGAAAACGCCGTAAATTCTATGACATAAAATCACACCTGTTATCCCCGAAGGGTTAGGCGGCGATGTAACTACCTATATATAGTAAACCCACATTTCGCTAGATAACTTACTATACAAATAAATACAAAAACAAAGGACACTTTGGCGTCGAAGTAGGTACTTGTCCGCATCGCTGTCATCCGGAAACGTGCCCAGAACACAGTATTGCCACGTTGAATGGCAATGCTAATTCTTTGGCCGGAAAACGACCCACCCCTGGTCACGTAAGTGGCGATCAGCCGGCGGGAAATTTCCTTAAAAAGGAGACGGGCACTAGGGCCCCATGACCCGAGCGTTTCGACCCCAAACGGCTCAAAGCTGTAGTTACCCATAAGGTTACAGTATTTGCGCCGCTTGAGGATCTCAGCAGCCGCAGTAGTAGCGCCAGCACAGCCGCCCGTACTAGGAACATGAAATGGCGCAAGGGTATCGACACACGTTGCGTCCCACACGTCTGGTGTCTTCATCCGCTAGTTATGTTGGAGTGCCATGTATTAAAATCCGTAGATTCTGTAAGAAAATGTTTGTTTTCCATTCCCAGGATTAATAGTCAGGTACAATTTAGGTTACCATGGCTAGAGTATTGCGTCTTCGCATGAATTTTGCCCTGGAAAACAAAAATATCTAAAATTATTTGTCGTAAAAACACCACCGTTAAAGTTAATACAATTTCCATTTTATCTACTTACAGGAACGTGTTATGAAAACAAATTCACTATTTCCCCTAGGGGAAAATATAATACTCATTAATATTATAAACGGAGTAAAGAAGACCAGGTCAAATAACGGGTTTTCTGTACTTTGCTTATTCACTATTTCCAGGAGACTGTTTAAAATATTTGCTTTAAAAATGTATAATTTTTGCACAATTTCTTTACATTAATATTCTCACTGTTGCTATAGTATTTTATCTAACGAAGCGACGATCACTTTACTTGTGTTAACGAAGTACAATGAAATTTGGTAGATGGGTAGACCATGTCCAGGATTAGGACATAGGATACTCTTTGAATGCTGTGAATGTGTGCGTGAAAACACTCAAACTCACACTTCCGACTTCGCCATTGTCTCGAAGTCGGAACTGTGAGTTTGAGTGTGTGTGTGTGCGTGAGGAAGGGATGTGGCGACGCTACACGCCTTCACGCACACATTCACGGCGTGTTTGTACACTTGGTAACCACACGTAAAGCGCGCGTTGCTTCGTGAGATAAAAATACTGTCAGTATCTTTAAAAAAGTTAGTTTTCACTGACACAATAAAGAGTATCACAATATAGAGTATGTCCTAATCCTGGACATGGTCTACCTATCTACCAAATTTCATTCATATCCGTTCAGCCGTTTTAGCGTGGAAGCGTAACAAGCCAACGTACAAAAAATCAAATTCACATTACAATAGGTATTAGTTTAGACAACCAATCAGCATCAGTCATTCACTCGTTACCGCTAACGTCAAACACATTTCAGCCAATGAAATTGCACATACCTATCTACTTGCTGCCAGTTCTTCATTCAGCCGTTCCAAAGACGTTCCCCGGACGTCGTGTTCAATTAGGTACAATCCTTTGATCTGACATAATAGTGATTTGACATTAGATAGAACTTAGAGCGAGATAAAGTACGACCCAGTTCCATTGTCTCGCGTTTGAATGGAGTTAGATATTACCTGACAGTGAGGCAAGGAGGGGGTAGGTAGATTGGCTTGCTGGTATCTGTGTGACTGGATCTTCGGGAATATTTGTCACCTTAGTAAGTAGTAGTTGTATAGGTATCTACAGGGAAGAAGTATTGATTTTACTAAAGGGTAAAACTAACGTAGAAATGTTTCGTTGATTATCTAAAAAAGTCTGCTGTTTTATATAAAAGTGTATGGAACAGCTAGTTTTTTTTTAATAACTGGCGAAAAATTTCTACTCTAGAATCATGTGCTCAATCCTGGTATATAATAACAGGTTGCACGTCGATGTCCCTGCCAACCTATATGCGTTGTCAAAAATGGCGATTGCAGCGATATTTCTCAGATATCTCCTTTCTAAGATATCAAGAACCTTATATTCAGCTGGGCGGAATTGAAGACTAATACTTTTCAAGACATTTTCTTTTACGGTCTTCAATTCTTCTCGTTTCCGGACTGTCATAAAGGGTAAAATCAATACTGTCTGTAAAATACATCCATCATTAAAATCCAGATACCCACTCTAAAAAGCTTTCTACTGGCAGCGATGCGGACGATTTTTTCGATGTTCAATAAGCACTTTTTTTTTTCCTTTATAAGTATACTTGTTCATAATATATTTATTTTAGTGTTACATTGTATATTCTATTTTAGTTTTGTGTAAATAAAACATGAATTGTCAGTTTCCTAATTGTTGAAAATAAATATTGAGTCGTAGATATGTGTGACACTCTAAAAAGTAATTTAATTAAAAATACAACAGACAATCTATATTCACTTCTAAATTAATTAACAAGCAGGTCGGAAACAGTCTATTTTTAGTCAAGTACTTGCCTAAATTAACGACCTTCGTAAGAAACTACCTCTAAACCCCGAAATCCTAAAATTAACCGTCTTATTTTTTACATCGAAACCGTTCCCCAATTTTTATGGATCCACAGAACTTGATTAAAACTCCCGTAATTAAGTGAGTCGTTAAAAACAGGTTGTTTTTCAGCGCGAGGGTGCGCGATGACTGCGCACTATCCCCGGCTGCCCTAGCTTTGTATCGGTAATCGTTCTTTTGTTTCGAGCCCACAGTTTTCGTGCCCCGGCGGAGTTTGACGTGGCGTATCTGAAACTTCACAATTAGCCCTTTACAACCTTTGTACGGCGTCCGGTGAAAAATGAAACACACCCTGTCTATGAGGCCACTGAATTTTCTTGGACTTTTTTTTTTAAACATCGTTGAAATGTTGGTTACCTCTTTGATTTGAAACACGTTGCGATCCGATTTGTCACCTCTGACCAAAACACGTGACCACCGGATTCAATTATCGATAGAAAGGTTTAATAATTGAATTATTTCACCAAAATGGCCAAATCTTTTGGAGTGATTTACCTGCTGCCATTTTAATTAAACTCCGAAATTATTTTAATGTGGCACAGGCTGTGTTCAAACAAGGTAGGAAAATTAATTTATGTTTGTTGGTGATACTGCAGTTATTAATTAGAAATTCCATTATACAGGTACGTATGTTGTTTTGGTTCGTAATGATGATGTTTTATATTTATTTATCTATAAATCTATGTATACAAATATAAAAATTAAGTGTCTGTAATGTAAAAATAACAGCGTTCTACTAAATACATATGGAATTATATACGTTACTTATAACAAAAAAACAATTTTTAATTATTTTGTCTGGTTGTCAGTTTTAGTTCCGGCTAAACTCCGAAAAGGCTGGGCCTTCGACGGGACTTTCACTAGCAGATAACTGATGTTATAAGTAGTATTTTAGAAAAAGAATTTGGGTACCGCGTAATAAATTAAAATATATAAAGGGAAAAAAGATTATTAATTTTTAATGGAGGAATGGTACCAACTATTTCTATAAAGCGACACATTATTGATACCCGATATCCACGTGAAAGAAGTCGCCGAGACAGCTAGTAATAAACATGAAAATAGTCAGTTAAAAATAAAGGTTCATTCATAAAAGTGCTATGTCGTGGTGTTGAATAAAATAAGTACTATCATCATGAGAATATTCCGCCGAGTCACGTTTGTATCCAATTCACGTCCAACGGACCATAATGTTGTTACAAAGGATAAAATAATGTGCCGGATCAGTATATGGCTCGAATATGACTGGCTGTGAAATATTTTCCTTTTTCTGTCACCTAATTACGGACGTAATTAGTCACGATGTAATTACAGAGTATTTGTCAGAAACAAGATCCTTTTTTTTTTAAAGGTTTTAATGGTTTGACTTTGATGATTTTTTAAATTTTTTACTGTTTGTTTTGGGACTGTCCAACTCCATCTTTCGCATTCAAACGCCGAGCTTAGGGCAATTCTCGTTAATTTAAGAACGTTCACATTCTGCACCCTAATTGCGTAACACACGATCAATCGGAATCGGTTTCATTTTGACAGTTCAACAACATTCATTGCGTTATTTACGTGTTGAGCAGACAAATTTTTTAAACTTATGAAGCAATGGATTAGCAATTTGCTTCAAAATGATTCAGATTCCGATTGATCGTGTGTTACGCAATTAGGGTGCTGATCTCAGTCTCAATCTGTCAAAAATACTTTTAATTACCCTATATTTTTGAAAAAATTTTGACGTTTTTGTGTCACCGAGATGAGACTGCGACTAGATTTTGAACGTTTTAAATTATGAGAATTGGCCTTCTGATTCATAACGTAAAATAAAAAATACATTGTCAGGCATTACTTTTAAATAGACAACACATTCACACCATAGTCAAAACTAGAAACATTTTTAGGAGTATACTCCATCATTGTTTTCATGTACCTAGCGATACTCTGTCTAAAATCAGTTTTCACTCAAGTCTGCCCAAGGCTTTAATAAAATCTAAAGTAGGTCTGCATTATCAACTATCGGAAAGCTACCTAATATAGTCATAGAACATCATATAATACCAAGAAAAAAGTCGGCACCACATGTCGCCATCGCCACATCCTAATGTTATGACAAGAGCAATCTTAATACCTTTAGGTACTTGTGACAAAAAGCGGAATAGCCGGAATGGCCATAAGGAAACTATGAAGATTATTGTTCGGCTATGACATTAGAAGTTGATGGCCGACAAATTGTCAGGGTGTGGGCTACGGGGCTATTATTGTAACTATTATTGCCTGATCAAGGGCTGAGTGATGCGTCACAATCAGGTTGTGATTATTTCTTTGTTAAGTAGAAAAATTGGATAAAGGTAGTGAAGGATTTTGTTTTGGTACTTTTGTATGATGTTTTTAAGAAAAAGGCGTGTTGTTCACAAGATGATTATGTCCTCATCATCAGCTTAGCCTTTTCCCAACTATGTTGAGGTTGGCTTCCAGTCGAACCAGATGCAGGTGAGTACTAGTATTTTACATGGAGCGACTGCCTATCTGACTTCCACAAACCAGTTACTGGGTAATATGAAACCCCTTGGTAAGACTGGCTGTCAGACTTTGACAAGATAATTATGTATGCTATGATCGCAGTAAATGGTATATATTACCTGGGTTAAAATGCATCTGTCTTCTTTCGACTTCGTCCTCAGGTCATTATCACATCAGCAAATCTTTTGGTGTTGCAATGTCAACCTATCGCAAAAATGTTTCTATCTAGCAACAATTTAAACTCTAAATCAGATCTAAATTGCATCTAAATCGTTAATAGAATGTAATTAAATAAGACACGCATCTACGTCACCGCTCCCCAGTAGAAACTAGTCCGGAAGAGCTGCAGCGTGTTCACGACAACTAGTTTACTATTCCTTATTGACAAGTCAGCGACGAGTCTACTCTCTCCTCCTCAATTCCAAGTATTTTGTGTAGCTGCTATACTTAATTTGTACCATTAGGGCGCATTTACAATACAGTTTAGGCGTTAATCGAATACTCTGGAATGTATGTATTTGTATAGGCTCGCCCCTCATTACATGGTACTTAAACATGATTGATGAAATAGTGGTATATTATAGGCCTTGCCCTTTGGGGAAATACAGGTGTGATGATCTGCTAAGTTACGTTGTGTGTAGGTATGTGAGGATGCGTGAAGGATACCAACTTAATTTTCAATCGTCAACGATTGTGGCCAACAGCCTTTAAGTATATTATTACAACAGCCGGTCTAGAGGTAAGATTTTTACAGAATAGACCTGCAGTAGCTACACTGTATTCTATTCTCTGACATTATTCCTTTAAGGGAGATGCGCCAAGGCAGCCGCGCATCATATTTAGATCAACATACAAACCATCATCATCTGCCTAGCCTTTTCCCAACTATGTTGGGGTCAGCTTCCAGTCTAACCGGATGCAGTCGAGTACTACTATTTTACATGGAGCGACTGCCTATCTGACCTCCACAATCCAGTTACTGGGTAATACGAAACCTCTTGGTGAGACTGGTTGTCAGACTTTCGGGCTTCTGACGGCCCGTAACGACTGTCAAAGATCCACGAATGATAGCCGGGACCAACGGCTTAACGTGCTTTCCAAGGCACGGAGAGGTCTTGGTATGTAAAGATGGTCACCCATCCACGGACCAACGACGGCAAGCGTAGTTTACCCTGATCGATCGAACCGTGCGGCTGTTATTACTTAGCCACAAACCCGCTACTGACCTGGAAATTGGAAAAAACGTAAGAAAATTTGTATCCCCGGGATAACCTCACATTTTCGCCTTATGCTGTAAAGTTTTTTGAGCTTTTAACCCTCCGAACTTTGATTTTCAGTTTTCACGGTGAGATTTTTACATAAAAGACGGCAGGAAGCAACATCTAAGTATGTTACTAGAACTATAGATCACATAACAGTGCAGTTAAACTAGATATTGGTACGAATAGGCTGAACTAATCAGAATGATCGCACTGCGGCGTGTCGACCTACTGTTTAGCATTTACAAGCCATCAAGCTGTATCTATGGGCTTGTGACGTAATGGGTTTCAGATATCTTGCTCATAAATCTTGTACTTACAATAGTTACAATATCTAGGCATAGTCAGGGAAATTATGTGTTAAGTAAATTAATACACTACGACGAACACACTACTGTCAAAACTGACAGTTGTGATTTGAATATACGGATAATTTAAATTGGTAGTTTGCTTGTTGCTAAGTGATAACAGCCGCACGGGTTGATCGATCAGGTTAAGCTACGCTTGCCGTCGTTGGTCCGTGGATGGGTGACCATCTTTACATACCAAGACCTCTCCGTGCCTTGGAAAGCACGTTAAGCCGTTGGTCCCGGCTATCATTCGTGGATCTTTGACAGTCGTTATGGGTCGTCAGAAGCCCGAAAGTCTGACAACCAGTCTTACCAAGGGGTATCGTATTAACCAGTAACTAGGTTGTGGAGGACGGATAGGCACTCGCTCCATGTAAAATACTGGTCTTCAACTGCATCCGGTTAGACTGGAAGCTGACCGTAACATAGTTGGGAAACGACTAGGCAAAAGATGAGTTTGCGAAACAATGAATTTCCCCGACTTTACTTACAATATCTACGAACTATGTTCAAGTACCCAGTAAATCGCACATAGTCTTTTAGAAATGGTTTGGCTTTGGAGAGCGTCGTCTCTGTCACTCCTACAAGTGTGACAGTCTCTTTCTAGCGGTCGATGAGTGTCATATTTACGCCCGGAATGGCCCGGTTACGGTATTTGTTTTTCTTATTTCAATGATTTTACTGAGTTTAGTAAATAGCTACCCCCAAAATGCTTTGGTTCATTGAACTCAAATGATCTTTATCTTTACATATTATAAATTAAAGTCGCTTTTCGTGTCTGTCTGTGTGATCGCGTTTTTCATCTTAACTATGCAACGGATTTTGATGCGTTTTTCATCATCATTTAGAGATAAATTCTCTAGATGATGATAAACTAACATATAATAAATAAATCGCGATGTTTTGTCAAGTTATAAAAACCGTGCGAAGTAGGGTCCGGTCGCTAGTTTATAATACACGCACAAAACCTTCCATATTGAGGACAGTCAAAAAATGAGCAATATATGCTCTTGGAAATATCATTAAACGTTGTGTGATGTTTTCAGCATGGCCGCTCAGTCCATTTGATTAATTTTAATCATTTATATTCCTTAGTCCTCTTCCCAGAATTTCGACATTCAATAAAGAATTATCGTTTTTAATAGCGTCATGAAACCAGAACAATATTTTATCCAGGCAAACATATTCTGGGAATTATATCAGAGGGGAAAAGGCTATTGAAATTTACTTTATATTTAATTGTGTAATATAGAGGTCGGAAAGAGCGAGTCGAACTCACGTACTAAGGGTTCTGTAACCACCAGTACTTGCGTAACACACTTTCAATCATAATCTGAATTATTTACAAAGATATTGCCCATCCATTGCTTTATATATCCGAAAAAATATCTGCTCAACAACGTAACGCAATGAATGTTGTTGAACTGTCAATCTGAAAGCCATTTCTACTGTTAGTGTGTTAGGCAATTACCCCGCAGAACTATTATCTTTAGTTAACCTTTTTATTATTTGCCATTAACGCAGACATAGTAACACGTATTCTGTGGAAATTTCAACTGTCCGCTCTGTGGCAAACCGACGGACATACAGACAGACCGACCGATGCGATATGGTCCGACACGCAGACAGAGAAGACTTATTAAACTTACTAATAGTGTCCTGTTTTCACCCCTATGGCAAAAATTAAACAACAATGTAATTGTGGGCCATGCATTTGTAAACTTGAATCTAATTCCCAACTACCCTATGCGGAATGTGGGAGGGTGTTAGGTGAGCACAATGCAATTTGTGGTCTGTGTATCGAGTACGCGAGTCGAGTACGCGTGTATTTGCATTGTTTGTCATATTGTGATTGTTGAATTTCGGTGGAATGTAGGTAGTTGCAAATTGTATTTAAGTGACAAAATTACATTTCAATTAATTTTGGATTTTGTGGTTATGAAAAATATTATTTGTAAAATAATTTTACAAATAATAACATAAGGTTTTTGCTTTTATACCTAAATAAAAATAATATCTGTAAATAATATGTGTATCAATATCAATAATGCCAATATTAAAAGCGGGCCTCTGCGAGTTGGCTTCGAGCCCTCGTACGGCTTCCAAAGGTCAGGGACCCCAGGGTCCCGAGATATGTCCAAGATACAATAATAATATGTCTATAAATATAGCCCGAAAGTCTGACAACCAGTCTACCAAGGGTAACACGCTATGTATTACCCAGTGACTGGGTAGTGGAGGTTAGATTATAGGCATTTTGCAGATCACCATCTATTGCATAATCGAGACCCCTCCGTGCCTCGAAATGTTAGTCTCATTCGTAAATCTTTGACAGTCTTTACTGGAAGACAGAAGCACAACAATCTGAGACCCAGTCTTACCAAGGGATATCGTGCTAACCAATAACTGGGTTGTGGAGGTAAGAAAGGCAGTCGCTCCATGTAAAATACTGCTATTCAGCTACATTATCCTCAACATAGTTGGAAAAGGATTAAGCAGATTGTGGGACAATAATTACCAATCACGGTATATTACCCCGGGCGATAATACTCGCTATATCCCGATGCAATTCCATACCATTCCTAATTATATCTCACATATAATTAGAAACGGATCAATGTTCTGTTTGCGCTAATTACAATCGACTTCAGTCATTAATTTTCTTTAGCAATGTGTATGTTTTGTGTTTTATTTTGACGTATTTAGTTAGACGCGCCGTGTGTTTCAAACGTTTGCTTTATTTCTATCTTTAATTCTTCAAATTCTATTTACGAGTATTCAATGTGTTTATGTCTCGTCTGATTCAACTGTTTCTCTTCAATGATATCTAATTTGTTGTTGTCAAGGCGTTGGTGAGTCACTTGTGCTGGATTTTTTACAAATCTAGCATATTGCTTAACCAAGTAGGAAACTACAGACAATGCGTTGGTAGTTCTCAATCTAGTATACCTGCAGATATACAGTGTGTTATATCAATTGTTTCTTTTTTTCTATTTTTTTCTGCCATTTGTGGACACATATGACATAATTCCTTTTCCAGTTAGCCCTATTAAGAAAGTTATTTCTCAGAATAATAATATTAGAAGATTTTATCTGTGTAATTTATATAAAACATTGTTCAGCCTTTCCATAATCCTCAATAACCAGAAGGCCAATTCTCGTAATTTAAAACGTTCAAAATCTAGTCGCAGTCTCATGTCAGCGACAAACAAACGTCAAAAACTTGTCAAAATGTAGGGAAATTAGAAGTCTTTTATGACAGATTGAGACTGAGATCAGACTATGAACGGTCTTAAAATTACGAGAATTGCCCCTCTGTTCACTTTAGCCACCCAAACCTATAATCAAATATTTTTGATTTCCATTTTCTGCAATAGTCTTACACCAACCTGGGGGTGGTCCTTGGGTGCACCTGCATAGTTCGAACAGGAATAATCATCGGTTCGTGCCTCATTTCATTAAAAGCGTCTAACGGGCCTCTGCGAGTGGTCTTCTGCCCCACGTACGCCTTCCAAAGGTCCGAGCCCCAGGGTCCCGAAATGTCAAGAGACGTAAACGTATCAATAGTAGGAACTCCACGTTCAAGTGCGTATTGTGCGTAGTAATAATAACCATTATTATTAAGTATGGCAATTATTTTTCTCGAGGCGAATCTATCCTGTCATACTTGAATAAGCTCTGCATAGGATAAATAAATTGATACATAAATCCTTCCTCACGCTTTTATAACATGGGGGAAAATAATAGTCAAATTAGTGAGGCAATCAACACTTGACACCTTATCGAAGGTCTGCAATGTTATTCGGTAAAAATTTCACCGTGAAAACTTACGTGAAGTGAACTTGAAGTGTGCTGTCAATAATGACAATCACTAGCATTAGAGGGGCAATACTCGTAATTTAATTTTAACGTTAACGTTCACAGACTGATCTCTGGGTCAATCTGTCAAAAATACCTCTAATTTCCCAACATTTTTGACATTTGTTTGTCGCCGAGACGAGGCTGCGACTTGATTTTGAAAGTTTTAAAATACGAGAAATGGCCTTCAGGTGGAATGACAGTTCACTTCAAGCTCACTTCACCCAAGTTGTCACAGTGAAATTTTTACAGAATTTTTCGTCAAGAGTGGAAGTCACTCATAATAAATATACCCCGTAGCAAATAAAATGTAAATATACGAAGAGCAAAACCAAGTGATACCTATAAACACAGCTTTGATTCAATGAGGGACTCCCAAAGGATATGAAATTAATTCAGTTTACCAGCACAACAAGAGAATGCGAATTGCAAACAATAATATATTATGATCACGCCGGCAATTGTAGCGGGCTCGCTTTGTGGCTTTAGTAACACTGATCGTGGTTTAGCGAGCGTTTAATGCAATGAAACTTTGTTGTTAAGCTGCGTTTACGCGACGGTTGCGTAGCGTTGTTTAGAGAACGTGAGCTGTTTTGTAGAATCTCATAGGGTAGGTTACAACGCATGAGTGTAAAGTGGCATTACGCAGTGGACCTGTACCATAATAACCTTATCCATTGCTTCATAGGTTTGAAAATTTAATGTGCTCAACAACGTTTATAACGCAGTGAATGTGGCTGAACTGTCAAAATTAAAGGCTTTGCGACTGTGTGTTACGCAATTACACCGCTGGATATTTAGCGATATATAATTGAATAATGTTTAACTTTCCGACGTGCTGTTGCGTTAAACTGCTCAGCGCAGTCAGTGAGTTCGTATGCGAGAATTTTCCCGATTTTATAAAAAAATTAAGTCCTACATCCAATGTTTCATAAAATTGGGAAAATTCTGTCTCAATTCGTTAAGTAGTCAGTCGGGCAAAATCAAACTCAAACTCAAATCATTTATTTCAATTAAACCATTTACAGACACGTATGAATTGTCAAAAAGTCGGTAAGTTGGTCAGAAAGTTGAAGCTAGTTGCCCATTCCAAAACGTAGATCTATATGGAGAACGGGCAAGAAACTCCAAGGACACTCTTTTAATCAAGATATTAAATCTTAGGATGCACGCGAGTAAATTAAGTAAATACATATGCACACAATAATGATATTTGATTAAGACTCTTGGTCTTACCAGACCAAGACCAAGAGACCAAGAGTCATAATCAAATATCATATCATAACGCCACTCGCAAAATGATAGTCTGAAACTCTACTAAACTTCGCCACACCCATCTTATTATAAAGGTAAGCAAAGCAATTAATTCCATTAACATCACGTACCCGCTAGTCCGGAGGCGTGTAACGTTAACGCGTCCGTAAACGTCAGCCGCTGTGATAATGCTTCATGTAGATGTGTTTAACGTAATCGTGAGTATATTACTGTGTAGGATTACGGTACACAGCCATTATTTTAATCTTTATTAGGAGATTTTGGGAGTTAATGAGGCATTTGATATTTTTGTGTAGATATCGTGTTTTGTTTTGTGTAAGAAGATCACGTAGGATTCATTGTGCAACGTGAGTATTCTTGAATTGTAACTCAAAGTGCTCTAGTACAATATCTAATTTAAAAAAAGTAAAGCTTTTGATATCCCACTGCTGGGCAAAGGCCTCCCTCCCCTACTCTCTTTCCACTTAATAAATAACTAATTAAAAACCTGCAAAATTCAAAACAAAATTACGCGAATGGTAACTAAAAAAAATCTCAGCAGCTCAAAGTATTTACATCAAAATGCCAAAATACTTTCACACATTCTAAACAATTTTCAGTAAGAAACATTCTACATTTGCTCAATCCGCGTCTCGTAAAGACGACGGGGATTCTCTAATCTTATACCCATTCACTTCTGTATCCCTGGTACTCACGCAGACGCACAGAATAATATGAATCAACATGAATCTGCCTGCCATCACCATGTTCTAGTCACAATAAATTATTCTTCTCTTCGTAAATATTCCGGTCGGACACGAAAATGGAATGGGTGTTATACTTATTTACGACTCGTATGGATTTCTGAAGATTATTGGGTCAGATCTTGTGTGGTTACCTAGAGGCAAGGGAGAATGTCAGACGTGTCGTTTGGTTAGGTGTGAATTTTCTCATAGGTTGGGAGGATTTTTAAGATGTCGTCCTAGAACTCGATTCTTACTTTAATTGTCATGGTTTGAAACTACATGGGGCTCGTGGCTAAATAATAACAGGTGCTCGGGTCGTTCGAGGGTTTAGTTGCGCTTGCCGCGGTCGGTTCGTGGATGGACCATCCATTACATATCGACCTCCGTGCTGTCATTCGTAGATCTTAGACAGTCGTTACGGGTAGTCAGAACGCCAAAAGTCTGACTACCAGTCTTACCAAGGGGTATCGTGTTACCCAGTAACTGGGTTGTGGAGGTCAGAAAGGCGGTCGCTTCATGTTAAATACTGGTATTCAGCTGCGTCCTGTTAAACTGGAAGCTGACCCCAACATAATTGTGAAAAGGCTAGGCATATTCATTATTTAGTATGAACATAAACGGAACTGTGTATGATAATATTATAAACCTAAACTGTGTCACAACATCGAATTGAATAAAAAATCTTTGAAAACAATACCAATAAGTAAGAATACTCAGTGAATTTAACAACGGAAAGAATAATCATCCAATCGGTGTAAAAGTGCCCGAAAATCAGGAAACATGCACAATAAGGAAGAGCAGACAAATCGAAAACGTTTTCAAAGTCGGTTTAAAAGGAAAAAGGTTTCTCTTTTGCGTATTTGTTCGTTTAAAAAGCTTTTTAAAATACTGTCCCCTGATCTAGGGTAGCACTGAAACAAAGTGCATTAGATGCTTATTTTCTCCGAGTTGAAAGTCAAATGGGGTAAAATGGGGTAATGGTAATCGAAGGCGACATCCCGTAGAGGCGGCATTTGTGTTCTATTTTGAACCTTACTGCTAAGAACTTAAGGAAGTTAGGCAACTGGATTTGGTTAGCGGTTTTTGTGACGTGGTTACATTGTGTGTGTAGTTTAAATTATAGTGACTAGAGTAGGTTGGAAAACTACTTTATAATGCATAGGCATAATCAGCATATATAATGTTCCCTTTACTCCTCCTGACGGTGAAAGGGAGTGGGCCTACCACGCGGGCCCAATGCGGGTTGGCGGATGTAACATGCCATTGAATTTTTGGTTTTACGACATGCCGGTTTCCTCACGATGTTTTTCTTCACCGTTTTGAGAGCAGTGGTGATGAAATAATTTATTATTTTATTTATTTCTTTTATTTTATTATTTTTGGAAAACTTACAGCAATCAGATACAATAGTTAGTAAGTTTTTAACGTGATGATGGCCAATTACAAGTTTTCACACAAAGAATAACAACTAACTATGTACTAGGTAGCAGACAGTGTTACTTTCGCATACTTCATATTCGTATATAATGCAAGGGCTATGTTATCTTGTCGAAGAGGTGAATGCAAAGAGCCTTCTTTAAATTGGGCACAATAGTATTAAAGAGATCTATGTCAACTTCCTGGCAGGTTTCATTATACATACGGCTCGCCCTAATCATGTAGGAGTTTTGTCTGTAAGTTGTTTTTGTTGTTGGTATGTGCAACAAACGAGGTTTACGCAAAAACGAAGAACATACGCGCAGCCCAATTTTGCTCAGCAGCTCAGGGATGTCGTTGGATCTGTTTGCAATTTTGGATAAAAATGCTAAATCAGAAATTTTTCTTCTTTCGTAAAGTGGAAGAACATGAAATTTTTTACACCGCACGTTGTAAGTAGATAGAAATGTTTTAGAACGAAATTGAATATACCTAAGGAATTTTCTTTGTATGCCCTCAATACGATCGATGTAAGCATATATAGTTAGGGTTCCAGACTTGAGAGGCATACTCGAGGTGACTACGAACAAAGGAGCAATTTATAATATCATAAAAGTCTTGATATTTCTAAAATCAGACGAGACCCTGCAAATAAAACCTAGTGCTTTCGACGCTTTGTAGACAATATTATTAATGTGAGTGATTTGCACAAAATAAGGCGCGTGTCTGGGTTCGAGCCTACGACAAACAACTCGTTAGTCGGTGCCATTACCACTTGGTCACCACTGCTCTTAGTACTTACTTTATAATAATAACGATAAACATTCCTTATTATATATTTTAAAGAGGTCTAGCCGTATTTAACGACGAGTATTTCAATTTTAGCCCTCAGACAACAGCGACACAGTCCAAGCTTCAGTGCAAGCCTCCAACTGTCAGTCCGAGACAGAAACTTTCTAACAATTTATGCTGTATTGAAGTACCGCTGTCTGTATCAATTCCTTTATCCGACTGCCTAACGAGAGCCTCTTCAAGTTTTTGGATTAGCTATTAGTAATTACTTTGATTGTTAGTAAGTACAATCGGAGATTATGGCAAAATCTCTTTTTGATTGAAAACACTCATAACAGTTATTTAGTTTGAAGACTTTATTTTTATATCAATGGGTGACTCGTTTTGTTAATCGCAGTTTTAACCAAAGGATCTTTTGTATTTCGTCGATCCCTGTGCCTAGGATAGAACTATTTAGGTGCAGTGCATATAGCGCCATTTATATTGTATACCTCATTACCTATCTGGATAACAGAACTACCTGTTAAAAAAAAATTCAAATTAAAAAAAAAAAAAAATCCAAAACGGTTTTGAAAAATGGTTGATATCGCATAGTCTTGACTCAGTCGGAGCTTTTCTCAACAAATAATCATGTCAGTCCTACCACTTCAGAAACGCATTGTAATAATTTTGGAATTATTTATGTTCCTTGGTTGATTTAGTTAACTACGTTATTAGCATATTACTGTATGTTGCTCAACTTACTTACATACTTCATGTATTAATAATTTGCATCCTATCATTACATGGCAGAATGTGTCTTTACACAGAAAATTTATCTAATTATCTTTTGAACATATGCAAATAAACGATTTTGATTTGATTTGATATTTGACCACAGCCTTATACAGCGTGCCTCTTGAATGGCGAAATTAACTTAACACACGTATGCTTCCTTACGGTTTGACGTTTTCGTTTTATGAACATATTTTAATATCATTAAACGTTATTATTTATTTACAAGTTTGTTAAAAAGCAACTTGGAGCAACCTGTACTTAAAGAACTGTAGCGCAGGGGTCATTTGCCGGGGTCACGAATCATAACATCGCATCAATGAAATAAAAACGAATAACCTGCAAAGAGTAGGCGAATCGAAGGAAAGAGACAGAGCCCTATGTCGGCGAACTATTTTATGTTATTATCTCCTTTATTTCACTTAAATACTTACAAATTACATTTTTAAATATTTACAAAAAGAAAAAAAAAAAAACCTTTAAAATATAAAAAATAGTAGCCCACCGGTATCGGGAACAGGGTCCAAGCTACCGACGGTCAGAGCTCTGGAGCCCTGACCGTCGGTAGCTTGGACCCTGCTCGCATCATTAATCATTCTGGACACGGCTCGCATTGTCAGGAAGTTCCTCTCTCTGGAGAGAGGAACTTCCTGACAATGCGAGCCGTGTCCAGAAGTACCGCTTTCTGAATCAAGCCCTTGATCCAGATGCCCAACGAGAGCCTCCTCAGGTGTTGGTCGAGGCTCTTGGCTATTAACTCATTGGCTGTCACGACTATCGTCACAATGATTGCTGAGTCCACATGCCACATGTCGACAACCTCGCGAGCCAAGTCAAGATACTTGATTTTTTTATCTTTCTTGACTTTCACGAGGTTCTCATCATGTGGGACAGTTATGTCAACAATCATTATGTTATTATAATTTTTATGATTACTAGCCACTAGCCTTTCCCGTGAGTTAAATTAATGTCGCCATTGTAGCGGTATACTTTTGAATCTTTTTAGTTTCACCATTATCATCTTGAGTTGTGACCTTTTTGTTATAGTTTCTTTCTCCTCGTCCATCCCTTTGTAAAATAACCCTTCTCTACAATGTCCAAGTATTCTTCACAGACTAGACTACAAAACTATCCCGGCTTTCTGCTGGATATCTAGATAAAGTGAGTGCAGCCGAGAGTCACATAAATAACGAGTAGATAAGAGCAGCCAGACGTTTGCTGTGTGCAAGTTGGTCGGTTATTGTATGCTTTTATATTGCACCGCTTTGAGAACCGGGTAGGGGTAAAGTGAAAGGTTGGGCGATACTGTTGGTTGCTGTTTACCGAAAATTCGAGTCTTTTTGATCTTGGCCAAACCAAGATCAGAAAGACTCGAATTTTCGGTTCTAGGACATCCACCACACTGGTCCCGTGTGGTGGATTACTACCTGTGTTCTCTCATCGAGAGGAGGCCTGAGTCCCAGCAGTGGAACCATTATAGGCTGATTATGCATGAGCTGACTTCAACTCCTAACGTTTTCAATTTACCATCACCTAAATTTCCTCTTCCCCGAACGACATTTTGAATCCTTAACAATCTTTACACAGCTCTCCTCGGCTTGAAGTGACAGAAGTTATTTCCTAAACGCCCGAAGTTGGACAACTGAGGTACTTACTAAGATTTGCACAAATATGTGAGCGGATGGAGATGGCCGCAAGAATCTGGGAGACGCTTCCAAACTATTTTACGGGAACTTGGCTCTAGTGTAGCACTAACGACTTAGTTGATGGGTTGGTCAAGGACGGGGACTATTAATTAATAGTCATAGTCGTTCCTGGGTAAATGTTGAGTGGTAAATGAGAAGTATTTTAGATCTGAGGACCTAGAGAAATGGAAATTGCTTTCAAACCTTTTCGTATATCTACAACGACTTTCAACAGGATAGACATAAGCTTTACGATAGCTTAAGTATCCAAAACATTTTTGACTTTCCAATCATCGTCTTTTTTGTCCCACTGCTGGGCAAAGGCCTCCCTACTCTATTTCCACCTCTCTCTGTCCAGAGCTGCCAAAGACCAGTCTTTACCAAAGGAGTCCAGCTCATCCCGCCATCTCCGTCTGGGCCCGCCGCGATGTTATCGCTGATATATTTTCCCTTTGTCTAGGCCCTCATGGTATGATTTTTTGGAGACAAATTGAGTTCCAATAACGTTAAAGCACTCGTCTCCTGGTGTTTGGAATGCTTTATTTTAGTTACACAAGTTTGTGCATGCGGACAACTAAACTGTAATAAAACCAACAGCCAATTGTGTACTCTGTAGAAACGCTAGAGAAACGCATCAGCAGATAAGAGATGGCGGGACAGGATTGGTCCGCATTGGCTCAAGACAGTGAGCTCAAACTCAAAGCATATATTTCAAAATAACCAATTACAGAATATTGATTACATCAATCGTGTTGAAATTATCCATGTGAGAACGATGTAGAAAGTAAGGACCGACCGAAGGTTCGGTTTCGGTTTTGGGTAGTTTCGGCCAAAAAATCTAGTTTCGGCCAATAATTGGCCGAACCTTCGGCCTCGCCGAAACTAGGTGTTCGTGAATTGTCGCGCATCATTTGGCTAACTTCGAGTGAGCGAACGTGATTTCCAGTTGAGTTCTTACCAGTGCATCTTGCCAGTGATGACCTATAGCACTGAAACGTGGTCGATCACAATGGGCCTTACTAGAAGGCTTAAAGTCACCCAAAGGGCACTGGAGAGGGCTATGCTTGGAATTTCCCTGCGTGATCGAATCAGAAATATCCGTAGGAGAACCAAGGTAACTGACATAGTCCAAAGAATTACCAAACTTAAGTGGCAGTGGGCAGGGCATATGCTCGCAGAACAGATGGCCGATGTTTATTACACGTAATAAATGCGAGTTTTGATTAATTTAAAAAATTTGGTTTTTTTTTGTCATAAAATAAAAATGTGTGCGCGGCTCTCTGCGCATTTTACTGAATCTTTGGGAAACAATGACGGAATTGTAGGTATCGGACATATTTTTATTTATTTATAAGAATACCAATATAAATCTACTTAATTGAATTACACATAAAGCTACATTAGTGTAGCCACATTTTAAGTACAAAAACATAGGCAAGGGTCTTCATAACGAGACAGTAACCTCATTACAAAAAATAGTTCACTTTAAATCACTCTCCTGTAAAATTTGAAAGTAGCAGTTACGTCAATGTTTCTCCAAATGAACGGTGTTAACTGTCTGTATACTCGTACATATATGCGTAAAAATGCAATAGATTTAACATGCTATAAAAATTCAAATAAGTTGCGGTTTCGGTTTCGGTTTCGGCCGAAACTGGGACCAAGACCGAAGGTTCGGTTTCGGTTTCGGCTGAAAATCCGGTTTCGGTCGGACACTAGTAGAAAGACGTGCACGTTAAAAGCGTCCGTTATAAAAAAACATAAAAACAATTCAGAAATTAAAATAAGCCATGGCAGCTAAGAGATGGCCAGTCCTTACTGATGGCGCCCACTCACTCACATGACGTATGGATCAGCATCATTCAGCTCAACCATTTTGAAAATGAGGAGGGGAAAGGAGAAAGGGAAACCTTTGCCTTGGAGTGGAGCAACATAGACTAAAATAAATATATAAATGTTGTACGAGCCAATAATGCTCATACGGAAAAGTACGTTTACGCGTACCTAATTAATATAACCACTCAAATGAGCGTAACTAAAACTCCGTCACGCGCTAATGAGCGGGTCGACGGGCTCAGATAACTAAACCAACATAACTTTAAACTGTTTCCATAAATAAACTATTGAACTTAACAGTAGTTTGGTGTAACTTAACTAACCACGGGGGTATCTGACAACGACGAGAAAAACAAATAATAAAAATAAAATAAATAACTAAACATTTATTTCAGAATCACTTCCATATTTGTTAGTAACAATGTAAACTTATAAACTAGTGTTAGTAACATTTGTTCTAAGCTGCTTGAGGTACGCCGATCCTGGGGAATGTCTACTTGACTGCGTGCAGTCGTATCCACCGCCCCAGGATCGGAGAGTCCCACCTATCAGCCAACGTTCTAAGAATGGTGTTGGGGCTAGCGCGAACACAGCGTAGCAACACACATAATAATCAGCAACTAAGTCTAATAACGTTACTGCCCATTACCACCTGAAAAGTTAATCTCCAAAACGTAATGTACAAATTGATGAAACGTCTGGCCCAATTGTAAACTACAAACAGATACATTATAAATCCCCGAATTCTCCAAGTTTCGGCTAATAATTTATTAAAATCGTAATTAAGGCGTTGGCAAGCTGCCAACAAAAGGTTCGGGGCAAAGGGCAAAATTTATCTTACAAGTCTTAATCCGGCTTAACTTACTCCTTTCAATTTTTGGCTAATTGCCGGCAATTAAGGTTGTGGGGCTTTTAAACCTGTAGGATTAATTCGAAAGCCTCTTGACTCGATTCTCGTATCGATGAGACTTTATTGAGTCGGTATCGAGTGGACTCTTGTGACGGTGATTGCTATCGAGGTTTGGTCCAGTGTTTATCAAACATAGAGGATGTTATCTTTCCGCATCAGTTGAGGAGGCTCATTCGTTGGACTGCATCTCCATGGCAACGATTAAAGATTCATTTAGCATTTTATCGTTCTGAGATGCTGATTTGGTTTTTCCTGCCTTTAATTCAACTACCAGCTTCTGTCTGCGACTTCGACCTGCCGCCTGCGCTATTTCATCGTTTTCGCTTCTAAGCGAAAACGATTAGGCCCCTAAGGGCCGTCGCGTGATGTTAAATAGCTTATAACCGTCCCCAAGAATTGGGCTGTCAAATGAAAAATATTTTTTCAAATCCGACTGGTAATTCCAAAGATAAGATAATTCCGTTCAAACAAACAAACAAAAAAACCAATCTTTCAGCTGTATTATTAGTATAGATATATATATAATAGTATAGATAGTTCCCAAGTCCATTGTGAGCCACTTATTTCTTCTTACTTACGTAGAAATAACCATCATTTGGTGCAGGTAGTTTCGTGAACAAACCTTTCCTGGTTTTCTCGACGTATTTCTCCCGAAAACACTCCCAGAATATATCCAGTTCCGTACAACGTGGTCGATATAAACTAAGCGAGTTAACATGGTAAAACACTACGCAATATTCACGCCCTGTTTAACACTTGTTAGTGCTATTAGATTTTGGACTCAGATCCTTAGGCTTAGGATTTAGTTTACATTGTGGTTGGTTGATTTAAACTAGGGATTGCGTGGGTAAACATTCGTATTCGACTTACCTATTGGCTGAAAGGACGAGTTCTCTGAATTTTCTAAAACATATTTCAGGACTCTGTGCTTTTAAACCATTGTAGAAAGATTTGGTTTCGTTCATCATTCTGGAGCAATTAATATTTATTTATTTAATCTTTTCGCACACAAAAATGGTACAAAGGTATTCTCTACCAGTCAACCAAGGATTGAGAAGAAATTAGATGGCAGGTGCTTCGGTTGAGCCGAACAATGATAAAAGAAAAAACTATTCAAATTATTGAATTATAAATAAAAAACGTACACAAATACATAAATTAGGTTAATAATATTAGATCACCTTTTTTCTGATTTTATGTTATGTGCCCTATATCCCTTCAAATTTACTAAATAACTAATTATGTTTACATACCGTTTAGCGGGACCCTTATGATCTGCTATACAGAATTCCTGGTACAGACACCAGTCTCTCATAAACTAGTATCAATAGTTTCTAAATTTCTCTAAATTGTATGTATATGCGTACGCATCCGTAAAGCTGAACGGATGCGTACGTATTCCATACAAAACGTTGTTTTCTATGGACTAAAGAGTTTTGTTAAGAGAAAATAAATTATTTAAATTTGTCTACTGATTGGTCGTGGATCGTAAAAGCCGACAAAACATCAAACAATTCGTCTACCACTCAATGTTTGAACTTGCATTAAGAGGTCATTGAGAGGAACATGTTTCTAAAGTGAGAGGAGAGAGAGAGGAGAGGAGGAGTGGAGTGTGTTTCATGCTTCTAAAAAAAAAAAAAGTTCAAACAGACGGCCAATTCCAGTAATTTAATTTAAACCTTCTAAATCTAGCCCCAATCTCATCTCAACGACAATCAATGTCAAAAATGTAGGAATATTATAGGATTTTTGACAGATTGAGACTGAAATCAGACTTTGAACGTTTTTAAAACTACGAGAATTGCCCCTCAGATGTTTAGAAGTAACTGCAGTTCTTCCACAGGCATTTTCAGCGGTTTCCCGGAAATGGCCTTTTATTAAAATTATCATTAGCCTAGCTAAGAACGACGGAATATGGTGCTTCACCCTTTTAAAAAGTGCTTAATGAATTAGACGAAGGTGAAAGCGTCAGGGCAGCTCGCGAAATTCATTTTTGTTTTACGTTTTTTGCAATTTGCAGGTCAGTATCTGGTTGTATGTTTGATCTAAACATGATTTGCGTTCCCCTTAAATATACTTTTACTGTCAGAAACTCCTGGTGGCTATTTTCAACACACGTGGAAGAGTTCAAGAACAATCATCTATAGCTGATACGACTGTAGGTCTGTAGGTAATATCTATATACACAGATACAATTGTACTGATTGTAGGTACTATGAGTAAGTACGGTCAGCGACAACAGTCGTTTAACACTGCTAATTTTTCATATCAACTTAATTGACTAAATTTTTTCCGATACATTTTTGTCTTTCAGGTTTTCATATTTATTTACAATTTAATAATAATAAATTTATTTCATAAAAAGGAGATTGTAGTACATGAGGCATACATACAGTTATTCATATAAGTTTGTACCATGTCAAACACAATCTGGTGGGTGAAGTTCAGCTGTCCTAGCTAGGTTATAGATTAACCTGTATTAAGGAATAGCAGTCCCTGTCCCTTACAAAAATGTATTACCTTAATCGTACTGTTGACATTACTCGTATTACAATATATAAGGCAGTACCTAACAGTCACATACAGGGTGACAGGGACATCTATGTACAACCTGTTTTTAACCAGGGATTCAGTACATTATTCTGGCTCCCATACTTTACAATTTTTAGTCGGGTATTAAAAAAAATATAAGTGGGCCATACATTTTGACAGCGTAGCTAAAATGTAACAGCAGGTTTTTTGTTTGATAACCGCCGAAAATTGTCTGTGATAGGGGTTTATAATCATGTGCTGAAATCATGGTAAAGCTTGCACGTCGATGTCCCGGCCAACCTGTATAATAGTTAAGAGTTAATGTTCCTTTAATTTGACTTTTGTTCCGATTTCCATTGAATATTTTCTCAGTAATAAAAATTCAAAAATTCAATTTATTAATCGACTTGTGTCACTAGCTGTACCTACTCCTTACACGTGTTCCCATGTCTGACCTTCACTGGTTTATTTCGGTAGTAGTTCTATTTCCATTATTTTATACTTACCGGGGTGAAATATCTCTGAAACCTACACCATACAGCTAATCATCATGGCCGCGTAGGTATTTATCTGATTAATAACACTGCGTGACTACAACCATTCCTCAAAAGTGATTTTATTGCCACTTGTCCTCATATAAATCTCGACTTTAAACACGGAACGTTAAAGTCCGTTTTCTAACGGGTGGAATGTTAAATGTTGTCATGTTTGTGCTGTATAACCCTGAAATTAGGAATGGCCAAACTAATCAAAAGACCATTATTAATTCGTTGTAGCAAAGATTTATTTTTTATATACAACCAGCAGGGTAATAGCGTATGACACTATCTATATAGCGTATGGCATTTTCTTTCTTTCTTTCTTTCTTTCTTTCTTTCTTTCAATGGGTTTCATTTTGACAGTTTAACAACATTCATTGCGTTATTTACGTTGTGGAGCAGACATATTTTCCGAACATATGTAGCAATGGATTAACAATATGCTTCAAAAAGATTCAAATTGATAGTAATAGTGTATTACGTATTTAGGGTGCAGCTTCTGCCGGCGACTTCAACGTGAAATTTCGGCCCCGATCCACTCCGTCGCATCGTATCGCCCGTCCGCGCTATCACTTCGTTTTCACCTAGCTTTCTTTCTGACTTTTTTCCCTTTTATTCGGCTCCTTTGCGTCATAGCGTGATGTTATACCTTCCTGGAGAATTGGGCTAATAAATGCAAAAATGTTTTTTTTTTAATCAGATTGGTAGTTCCAGAGGTTAGCGCGTTCAAACAAACAAACTCTTTAGCTTTATTATTAGTCTAGATATAGGTATATAGATTGTTGTTGAGTTATCGAAACGTGACTTTTTGTCTTCGATAGTGACAGCTTTTAAAAGTTCGTAACGAGTTATTTGGATTTTGAAACTTCCACATTCCAAAAGTAGTTATAAAATTTCATCTAGGTTCGGTGTTACGGAATGGTTTAAATTATGGTGATTGCATTCATTCGAAAGGCTGGCTGGTAGAATATGCTATATTTTTTTTTTGTTTCAGCTCCGCCCGTTTTAGGACTCTTTCTACAGTCCGTCCACAGTTATTTTACCTAATTTTGCATGAATGACTGTCAAAATCATAATGATATTTATTGCCGTGGCAATAAGGTTGCTATTAAGTTGCTGACATTACCAAGTCTTTCAAAATCACAATAATCTTTATTATCGTGGCAATCCGGTTGCTGCTGTCAAAGGTAAAATAAATGTGAAAGGGCTGTAGGTGCTTTTGAAGCTTCGATCAAGAATAAATTAGGAAGGCCTAAAATGCATTTTTTTGTCAGTTAAATCTATTTCAGTCAGTACTCAGTATTAAGTAGCAGGGGCTCCCACAAGGTGGACCGACGACCTTGTGAAGGCCGCAGGATCCCGTTGGATGCGAGAAGCACAGAACTGGTCGAAGTGGAGGTGCTTCAAAGACGTCCACTGCTGGACATAGGCCTCCCCTATGTCCAGCAGTGGACGTCTTTCGGCTGAAATGAGTAGGGAAAACTTGGCATCCAAATCAAGACAGTATACAATCTTATACGGAATAACAAACTTATGAAACTTCTTCATAAAACGGGCTAGAAGATTAATGTGACCTTGAGCCGACCTTGAAACTGCTGTGGACTTGTTAACATGCATAATATCACGCTTAGTAACCTTAACCGGCTCGGTAGAGTAGTTGCTAGTGCCAAACCGGTATTTGAACGATTGTTTGGCATAAATGTTGCTAAAAAGTTGATCAAATTGCCCTTTCATGGCTGGTTGCCAGTTTTTCTCACTGTATATTAGCTGGCGATATGAGCAAAATGCACGTTGTTTAGTATTGCTACTGTAAACCCTGGTTGGTTTTACTGTAATGCGCTTTCATTGATAAACTAAAACGTAATGTAATATGCAATTATGGACGGTAATGACATTGACTTCTATTGAATGAAATAGCGATTGTAGCATATGAACGAAAATTGCAGTTTTTGTAATCAGTGCCTACCATTTTGTTTAATTTAAATACTTTTTCGCGGTCAGTGAAAGTATCTACTCAAAGTACGTACTACCTACAAGGGGTAGGCACGTAGTATTCGCTCGGTATTTTACAGCCGCCAACCAAACATACCTTTATTTAGGCTTAACTACTATGCATAGCAATTGTAACAAACCCTCGATACAGTTCAACTTCATCTTTGAGTCATGGGCGGTTATTTCACATTCGTACTGATTACCTAACATACAGAAAACGTACACAAATTGATACGTTTCCATGTGTAATAAAGTAGGCTGCTTACGTAATGTAGGTAGGTACAGGCAAATAACCACCCTACTCAAAAAGCCTTGACATCTATCGTCGCTCGATAATGCCTTGCAGGTAGACTTATAAATGTTGAGTTGTAGAAGCGTTTTTCGGCTGTAAATGGGGGAATACTGTAACTGTATGTCCCCGGTCTTCCTAGTTTAGGTAATGTTAAATAAGTCGATGTGAATTACTTATAAGAAAAAGTTCAAGTTTAATGACATTTAGGATTTATTCACAAAGGCATAACAATTACAATTTACAAGCTAACACTATAATATATGTATATATATACTAGCTGCACCCCGCGGTTTCACCCGCGTAAGGTTTCGATCCCGCGGGAATATCTGGATAAAAATAATATCCTATATGTTAATCCTGGTTATAAACCAGTTGTGTGCCAAATTTCATCAAAATCCGTTGAGTAGTTTTTGTGTGAAAGAGTAACAAACATCCATCCATCCATACAAACTTTCACGTTTATAATATTAGTAGGATTATATTCAAGTATATTATAAAAAAATTAAGAAAAAGACAGGAGGTTATTGGACATCAAAAACTTCGAATTAAATTGGTTGCTAGAAAACTATACTTGCTTCAGAAGGCGATAAACGTTGTTTAAGTTTGAGGATCGCCCACTGTGACCCACGGCCACGCACGGTTCATTTGTTTACCAGCTACGTATGCTGGTAAACAAATGAACAGCGCGGCTAACGTGTCAAACCTCTCCGTGCACATCGAACGTATCAGTGGAAGGTCGACTTTACTTGGGGTCGCCTCATCATATCATCTTCTTCTAATCTCTAGAAGCTAAATCTTAGTCTATTCATAAACTTTCTACCCAAAACACTTTAATCAAACTCTTGATTGTACATACCTACGTACGCTATTGTAAATCCTATTAAAAAAAACATCATAGACATCTGTTTTGTTTTTATCCCAGTGATCTTATTCATATACAAAAATAAAATTGGGCCGTAGAAGGAATATAAAATAGGACGAAGCGGGAATAAAATAATTAAAATTTTATTTTGGGACGAAGGAAGCATATTGTTTGGGACGACCCAGGATTTTTTTAAATGTGGGAAGAAACTTTAGGACGAACGAAGAATAAATCCTTATCTTTTTGTATGCACGTGTTTCAGTTTTTCTTTCTTTCGGTTAAACGAATGTCGGTTCTGTCCAAACATAGTGGTTAGGTACGTAGAGACGCGTTCCCGAACGACTAATCCCGGTCCCGTGCGAGTGCACCTCAAACAACATTCAGTGCCGATTAGATCGACTTCGGCTTCACTTGCGGCTTTTATTCACGACTTTCACTTGCATTTCGCCAAATGCTTTTATACTATTTGCGGTTTTTGAACTTATATGGTGGCTGAGTATTACTTTAGGGTAATTTCAAGAGTTAAGCACTGCATATTTAGTATTTACTTTATTGTAAACTTTCCGTTACAAAACGTTCAGCTTTGTAGAGCGTCTTCTCTGTCTCTCAAGCCTACGTCTCTCTTTCTAAAGCTCTATGTGTCATAGTATAGCTATATTTATACTTCTATATTGAATATAATAAAGCTGGAGAGTTTGTTTGTTTGAACGCGCTAATCTCTGGTACTACCAGTCGGATTTGAAAAAATATTTTTGCATTTCATAGTCCAATTCTTGAGGTAGGATATACCTATGCTATTGTGCCGTATGCGTACATTACGCGAGCACCCTTAGGAGCCGCGCAAAAACAAAAGAACCGAGGGAGTTGTATAAAAATATGTCTGTTATTTTAATATATTGTGTATATTACAACTTTCACGCGAACGAAGTACGAGGCAGAAGGTAGTATTTATCAATACCGGCGCCGTACTGTTGAAAGATCGCATTAGTGAACTACTATATGTTCCCTATGATAGATTAATCACAATAAATTCAGAACATAAATCAAATTATTCACATTCATTTTTGTTTATTTATCAACCTGAACAGTCTGTTTACACTGAAAGCCAAATACAATTGACACAATGACATAACATTTGGGCGCGAGTCACACTTCCTATTCAACGGCGTACACTGGCGTGCATTATCAGTGTCGAATGCCGTGATAATATATTTCTTTTTTGTGAAACTTTTGTTACAGACAGGAATCGGACGCTTTTGTCACGACAAACTGGAATGGGTCCTTTTTGTACACAAAAAATAATGTACCTACACGGAAATTTATCAATGTGAACAAGGGACTATTTGGAAAAGTGAGTGAACTGCTAAATGCTAACTTGGGAATTGGGATTGTTGATTTTAGAGGCGTGTTTGTACCTACAAGACTTGAATGGAAGTTATTGTGCTCCTATATTATCTACAAAGTTTAAAATGAATGAGAAGAAAGTAGATTTTGTGATAAATTATTTTATTTAAAGAATATCTTCTTTTTTTGGATTTGGTTACAAACATGATGTAACCAAATCCAAAAAAAGAAGATATTCTTTTTCGACACGTTTTATTTATTAACGTGTACCGATTTCCTCCAAATTTTTACATCAAGTAAACACTATGCCAATATTTGGCCATCCTCTCCCCTCGAAGCAACGCTCGTATTACTCTCCTCTAACGACCCTCAAGAGACGTGCCTCGAAATCACAGCAAAGAAATAAAATATTCATTCTCAAATCTATTGCATTCTGATCAAACAGCTCCACACAAAATTTATTGCCACTACGAGATTCAGAATACAGTTCTCAGGGCGTTTGTCCACCACAGGCGTCACCTAAACGTCACCAAGAAACGAGATTATTCAAACCGAACGTAACATCCCGGTGAGGGCGATCATTTGTCCACCGCGACCAACTCGCCGGCGGTTCAATGTTATGATAGACAAAACAAACTCCAGGTCAAGGGCAGTGTGTCGACAAGATCAGACGTGTTTTGTATCGGCTTGTCACAATCTCGGGCCTAGTTCTAGCGATCGCGACGAACTACTCGAAACTTCGGAAACCAGAATGACGGCGCTCGGGTGACGGACGTGTGGTGGACACGTGGCCATAAAT
Organism: Apamea epomidion; assembly: GCA_947507525.1. Classification (NCBI taxonomy): domain Eukaryota; kingdom Metazoa; phylum Arthropoda; class Insecta; order Lepidoptera; family Noctuidae; genus Apamea; species Apamea epomidion. The sequence goes on along the minus strand of OX382242.1, from coordinate 6,466,689 downwards.
GTATGTTTCGCTACTTCAGCGCCTTCATCTCATTCTCGGTGACGTCCCGGTGACGTCGGCGGTGGGAAAACGCTCTTAGAAGTTCAAGAAAATTGACGTCGAAGTATTAAAATTCATACAACGTTGAATACTTTCATTTTGTCTCGAAAAATTCAAATATAAAAGGGAATCGAGTTACATTTGCTTGAAGAATATTAATTTGAGCTCATTCTGTTGAGCTATTTCAATAAAGGAGATCAGTTTCACCTGGTTCGTTTATTGATATTGCTTCACTGAAGTTTTACGGCTGATAGAAATGGACAGATGTTTGATATTATACAATTTTTCCTAGCTTAGGTAAGCAAGTAAGACTTTAATATCTATCTAGCTTCCAACTATAAGTAGTTGTACAACCTAATAGAAGTTTATGACTACGCCCTTAAAACAATTTAACACCCTACGTCGATTTGCCGTGTTGCAATTTCATAAAACTGTCAGAAAATCCTTATTAGCCTAGCTTTTTCCCAACTACGTTGGGGTCGGCTTCCGGTCTAGCCGGATGCAGCTCAATACCAGTATTTTACATGGAGCGACTGCCCAGTTATTAGGTAATACGATACCCCTTGGTAAAACTGCTTTTCAGACTTTCGGGCTTCTGACTACCCCTAACGACTGTCAAAGATTCACGAATGACAGCCGGGACCAACGGCTTAATGTGCTTTCGAGGCAAGGAGGGGTCTCTGTATGTTAAGATGGTCAGCCATCCACAGACTAACCGTGGCAAGCGTTGCTAACCCTGACCGATCGACCTGTGCAGCTGTTGTTATTAAGCCACGGGCACTAAAACTGTCAGAGAATGGCAGTTGTAATTTGAATAAACGGACAATGGTCAATTTAAGTTGTAAATAGGAATACATAAGCTTGAGTGCTATTAATAAACTTGGTACAATTTAAGGACCTTATAACAAGACAGACAAGTGGGACATGAAGTCACAATGACAGTTATTTTTCGGTTTAGTCAATTTACTTCCACATTTAACCCTGCTTGCTTTCAAAGCAAGAGTGAACAGGCGTCTTCTGGGCACACTCGTTTCATCATAGACCTCATCCATCGCTTTCTATTAGGCGTGATCGAAGTCAAGAGTAGGCCTATTCAGCAATAAAATAATAATAATAAATAAAAAGAAACTTCACTGACAATTTCCGTGACTTCACTTTTGTAAATAAGTACTTATTCGTAGGTGTAGAATCCTCATAATGTAGGGAAAGTACAATATTCTCACCTTTTCATACCTGATTCAATGAACTCCCTTCCCCCTCTATCCTAAGGCTGTTAACGAGGCCACAACTTGCAATACTGGGAAGTAATTGTAGAAACTGTATATTTTCTAACGCCACACTTGTTCAGCTTTCTGTGGAATCATCTGCTTTAATTAAAGCGGTGTAGGATGCAATATTGATTGCATTCTACATCGCTTTAATTAAAGCAAATTATTACAGGTTTGTTTTTACTCAGTTATCTGAGTCGCAAGTTTTGGTGTTAATGTTGTTTACATAGAAATGATTAAATTATAGTTACGTGGCTGTTTCGAACCGACGGATTACGGATTTAGGTATGAAACCAGTGGGGTAATTACAAAACACACTAACAATTGTAACCTCTTTCATGTTGACAATTCGACAACATTCATTGCGTTATTTACTTTGTCAAACAGACGAATGATTCAAACATTCGATCCAATGGATTAGGAATTACCTTCAAAATCCTTCAGGTTGTGAAAGAAAGCGTGACTATTGGGGTGAACTTTTCGTAACCCCCGAAATCAGTGAAGCCTGACGACCTTTAGGCACCTCCTCCACCCCAGTGTTTTCCTGTCATATTATGCCTAGACATAATAACGCCAGAAAAAAGCATGGGTTTTTAAATTATGAGGTCGTTATTATTAGGAAAAATATTATTACGGACCCAATGAGTAACTAATAATATGTTTTATTTATTTTATTTTACTCACGTACAGTCCGTACCAAAGGAGATAAAGAACCAGCGTCGTCTTATAAGGTTGAAGTTAAGTAAGAAACCGATGGATGTTTGCGAAAGAAATTTAATTTCATAAACGAACTGTTTGTTTTATATTAATTTTATTTTATTTTATTCGAAAACATCCATTGGTTTCTTACAAAACTTCAACTAAATCCGACCACCCTGGGGGCCTAAAAAGGCCACTTTAAGCAATACCTCTAAAAGCTATTCATTTCCTGAATTCCCAACTGATCATTAGCAATTCTTCTAATTTTCGTAAAATTTCATTTCATAATTGGTGTAAACATTGCCGCATGAAAAAAATAAAAACCGTAATTTTATCGGTAAATTTTTCATTACAGTTTTTATTAATGAAATTGTTTTTTTATTTTTTATTTCTACAGTTTAAATGTTATTCCATTGTGATATGAATTGCACACAGATCATATTATGAATTGTCAGTTTGTGACCATTTTACGATTTTTAATATGATTCATATTGTTATCCTATTATTTTTAATTCATATCAATGATTTACCAAAGATAACCATTCATCATATGTCACTATTTGCCGACGACAGCACCGTAACTATTAATAACACTAACGAATTACAATTAGAAAATGTAATCAAAAAAACTATGCAATCAATAATCGCATGGCTAGATAATAATAATCTTAGGATAAATATTGACAAAACAAAATTAATGTTGTTCAGTCAACGGCCAAAGGCATCTAATTTGTTAATAGAACACGGTAGCAAAATTATTGAAAACGTAGGTACTAACAAATTTTTAGGTTTAAATATAAATCAAAGGCTGGATTGGAGTACACACAGAGGAATTAAGCAAAAGAATAAGCAAATCTGCTTATGCTCTATATAGACTGTCTTCGATCTTAGGTAACGACGCTTTGCTCACTGCATATCATGGCATCGTTGGCTCAATCTTAAGATACGGGGTTATTTTTTGGGGCAACTCGTGTAATAAAGAACTAATCTTTAAGTTACAGAAAAGGTGTCTCAGAGCGATGTTTTGACTAATATGTACTGATACGTGTAAGCCACATTTCATCAAAAATAAAATATTAACTCTTCCGTCATTATACATTTACGAGGTTGCGGTCTTCGTTAAAACAAACCCAAAACTTTTCAAGAAGCTATCAGATACTAATACCCGAAGTCGACGGGATTATAGTGCATTGTGTGTAAGAAAGTCCAATACAGCACTGATGCATAAAAGTGTGTTCTGCATGGCGCCAAAGATATTTAATCACGTTCCGGCTCACATTAAGGAATTGAATGTTCATTTATTTAAGAAAAAATAAAGAACTTTCTGATTCAAAAAGCCTATTATAATATATCCGAGTTTTTAACTGACAAAGTATTGATGTTGTGTATAATATTTAAGTAAATTAATGTGACTCGTGTGACATAAATAATGTAGATTTTTATTCCTACTTGCTGTGATTATTGACTGGCTAATTTTTATTTTATTATACATTTCGATGACGAGTTTTTGACCCTAATCTATTGTATATTTATTATAATTTGATTGATTCAGTTTTAATTTGATATGTTAATTGCTTTGTATAATGACAAACCTACTAATAAAAATAACCTACCTGTTTATATTTGTACGCCGTTAAGGCAAAACATGACTGTGCTATAATTTTATGTAACATCTTGCATGCCATGTGTGTGCATACTTATGTTTTGAACAAATAAATGATCTATCTATCTATCCTATTATGATTCTGCCAAAGTGGCCTTTTTACATAGGCCCCCTGGTTACTGATCTCCTTTGGTGACCGTACATACTTTAAATAATTACGATTAGCGGTTACATCGGAAGTTTTTTTAAATATTATTCAATAAACTGCAAAATAAACACGAAAACCTCAAGAGATAAGAGAAAAAACGAATTTCACGGACTACCTTGACGCTTTCTCCTTAAGTTTCCTTTCACAACACCCACAGGAAGTGGACGCCTACACTTCCCTGTCCCATTAATGAGATAATCAATCAATAACTACGTTTTATATTTAGAAGGTAACTTTTTAGGGTTCCGTACCTCAAAAGGAAAAACGGAACCCTTATATGATCACTTCGTTGTCCGTCTGCCCTTTTTCTCAGGAACGCGTGAATTTATCAAGTTGAAATTAATATCAAATACTCTGGTCTGCAATCCCTTGAAGTACTGAAAAAATTAAACTTCTAAGTCAACGTAATCAAAATATACGGGCGTTTATGTATCGTTTATGCCGCATATTTTGACACTCGCAAGGGAATCAAAAGCTATAGGGCACTTCCCGTTGACCTAAAATCATGAAATCTGGCTAGAAGCAATGTCATGTAGCACAAGTAAAGGAAAAAATCTGTAAACCGTAAATTTGTAGTTACATACCTACAAGTTTCTACGGAACCCTCGGTGCGCGAGTTTGAGTTGCACTTGACTGGATTTTTTCTCACGTCTTTCCCGTGGCACAAACTAACGAACGTCTCGTGCGATCTGTACTCCTTTTGCTTAGTCCATGTTCAGATACGGTAAGATTGCCAATAAGGATGGTGTATGCTCTTTTAGGGCATCCACTCCCGGCGTTTCTACCAACTTAGGTACATAAAATACAAACAATTCGTAGCTTTAAATTAGAAGAGCAAGTTTGAGGGAGTTTGGCTTTATTGAGCGTCGTCTCGGACTCTCACTGTAGCGGTCTCTATACAGTAATGTACCAAAATGGTCTGGTTACATTTAAAGGTGTGGTACAGACCATCAACGTGATCGACTACATTATTATGTTTGAAGGATGTCTATCGTAGGCTAACCTAAGAGTCTATTCAAATTAATGTTAGCAATTGATGTTATTTCAAGTTACACAAATATCAGATTTCAGAGTGACTATTGAAAAAGTTAGTTTTTTTTTGAAGTTGTAGAGTAAACTGAAATTTAATGTGTAGGAATTTAAGTTATTTTTCTATTAATTCATACTTGTTTACATTTTTGGCAATTAAATCGCGAACGCAGTAGATGCAGCTTAATTTTCTGTTCCCAGTTTCATCTTTTTAACCGCCTTCAAATAATATTTTCTGATTTACTATTGTCTTAAAGCTTTGCAAACATCCTTTTTGTAAACGAAATAAAAAAAAACCTGTTTTCGACGCGTTTGGGACCAATATCGTAATCGCAAAAAATATCAACTGTCTCAAACAAAACTTCAATATCTACTCAACCCAAGTGTATGCTGTTCCTTATATGACCACCTTTTCTGATACATCCTGTATAAAGCTCGAATCATCATCATTCTTCTGCAATTATCCCAATAGGGTAGTTGTCTGGGTAAAAAAATAATCATTATATTTAGTCCGTCAGTTAGATTATCGAAAAATAATGGACACGTATTTTTTCTTTTGTCAATCAAACAAAATATGACAAAGATAAAGAGCGTCAAAATTTGGGAGTGGGGGTTCGTGACGTCACTTGCTTGCAAAAGTGTCGCAAGCAAGTGACCTCACGTGGAACTTTAGCGGGCGATATCTTTATCATTTTTTATATAATTGACAAAACCCGTATTTTTTGGGTCCAATATTTTTTGATAATCTAACTGACGGACTAATTAGATTTTTTTAGGAAAATAGCCTATTATTTGGGGTCGGCGCAAACTGTCTTTTTCTTCCATACTTCTCTATTAGTCGTGATCTCGGTAGTCACTCCCTTTCTAACAATATCATCTTCATTCACACAGTCCATCCATCGTTTCTTTGGTCTTCCACATTCTTTGTTATCTTTCTGTACAATTTTATTAAACTGACAATTCTTATTTGTTCACATTGTGAGTTTAAGAGATTTTTTTACAATTAATTTAATTTTGATCATAGCATCACTATTTTGTATGCCTGTCGGCGGAACATAGGTTGGACCAAACACTATATATACACACATCAACACTGTCTAGGGATATTTTGGATTTACTCAATTTACTCAAAATTTATTAAAAATAACATACAACATGCATATATGTTTATAAAGCCCATTTATCAGACTACACTCCAGAATAAAAGAAAACTAATTTTTTTTGCGTAAACACATTTTTATTCAAATAAAGAACAAACGTGAAATAATGGTAAAACTAACAATGAATGTGTTTCTCAAGAAAAAGTGAAAAATAAGGAAAAAATAATCTGTTATTAACAGTTATGTGAAAAATCAGTAGTCAGTAAAACCGCCCATGACGTTAATAACGGTCCTGCAATGGTTTTCATGCTTTGGATTAAGTTATCCAAGTCTTGCTGCGGTATATTGTCCCAGGTCCGGGTAAGATGCAAAAAAAGTTGCTTTTCCGTCGCAATGTTTGCAGGGAAATTCCTCAAAGCCCTTCTTTGGAGCATGTCCCACGCGTGTTCTATGGTGTTTAGGTCAGGCGATTGAGCGGGCCAGCCTAAGACCGATACGTCGTGCTCCTGTAACCAGCTCGTCACCACTCTCGCTGTGTGCGGACGGGCGTTATCGTGCATGAGCGTGAATTCTTGGCCCATTTGTATTCGATAGGGGTAGATTATTGGTACTAGCACCTCGTTACGGTATTTTTCAGCCGTTATGGTGTTTCTGATCCAAACGAGGTCTGTTCTTCCACCAACACGAATTCCCGCCCAAACCATAATTGTCCCGCCGTGGTATAAATGGACTTCCTGAGGATGTTGTAGACAGCTCTCACGACCAGGAACTCGCCAAACACGTACTCTACGTGTATCGGGATGGAAACTGAACCGGGACTCATCGGTAAACCGCACTACAGACCACTGGTTATCTTCCCAGTGCAAATGTTCACGAGCCCACTCTAGTCGTCGTCCACGATTTCCTCGGCGTAGTGCTGGAGTACGAAGCGGTCTGCGAACATGAAGGTTAGCTTCATGCAGCCTTCTCCTTACAGTTTGGTCACTCACAAGCAACTGGTGCTCTGACTGGAGCCTCTGAACCAACTGCATGGCCGTAACATTTGGTTGTCTTCTTGCGGCAACTTGCAAAAATTGGTCTTGTCGTTGTGTGGTTATGCGCTTCTCGCTTGGGTGTCTTTCAGCCACATCACCAGAAGCACGATAACGTGACCATAACCTTGATATCACGTTTTGTCTTGTTCCAATCTCCTCAGCAATACTCCGTTGAGTAGCCCCAGCTTGGAGCATGCCTACTGCCCTTAACATTTCCTCTCTCGTTAAATGGCGCCGCTGCATGATGCACACAATAATATTAATTCGAAATTAACCGATAACTTGTTATAAAACTTAAATTTGACACAAAAAAATAGCCAAAAACTACTGTAGGTAAATGAAACCTTCGGAGTCCCCTACCATTATGCCGCGTAAATCTTTTGTTTTTAATATATTTTTTCAAATTCAAATTTAGAATCGTTCAAAAAGGTTTACAAAATAAGCTTTCTTCAAAAGAATTCAAAACTGGCCAGTATTTTTTGAATTTAAGAACTTTATACAAAATATCCCTAGACGGTGTTGATGTGTGTACATAAGATCATTGTACCCTGTGTTCAAAAAAATAAATGAATTTTCCCCTACTCTTATAGCCGTCGAAAGTTATACTCAAAACTTTCCTCACGACATTTTCCTCATTCCTCCGTATCACACGCCCATACCATGACAACCGATTTCCACACAACTTAATTTGTCATACTGATATTAAATTCTCTCTACTCAAGTTTCTAAGAACTAAAACAAAAAACGTGAATCCTATAAACCCATCTCCCATTACCACCATTCCACAAATGAGGTCACGCGCCATAATCCCTATACATACGGGTGTCTCCGAGCACGTAGGCCGCCGCCCCTTGACACCACGCCATTCTGTAGGGCTCTCATCACGGCTGGAGGGTCAACACTCGGGCGCCGACAAATACCCGTGAATTTCCCTTTGTTTGATGTATGATGAACTGAAATGCCGCTTGGGAAAGTATTGAAGGTTTTTTGTGGGGCGATTATCTATGGTTAGTCATTTTTTTTTTGTTTGAGGTATAAATGTCTGCGCTGGTGAGGTCAAGATTTTTTACAAATGAAGAGCGGTGGAATAAAATAAATAAAATGTGTGCTTATTGTAATTCAATTGTAAAATATAGCCTCTAATTTTAGAAGCTAATCTTATTTTTTTTTCCTTATAAGTATTAGTCACAAAGTTGGGCAAAGGCTAACATTGCAGGTCCATAGCAGGTCCTCTCCGGACACGGATGTTTCGGGAGGTTCCTGCACATCATCAGGCGGGAGGAGACGCCCGGGTGTCACCACTGCGAGGATCGCCCAGAGGACACGGTGGAGCATACGGTGGAGGTCTGCCCCGCTTGGGCAGAGCACCGCCGTGTCCTCGTAGAGGCGATCGGCAGTGGCGACGACCTCTCGCGTCCGGCCCTGGTGCAAGCCATGGTCCGGGGCGAGAGGGAGTGGGAGGCGGACACCTCCTTCTGCGAAGCAGTCATGCTAGCGAAGGAGGTGGCGGGATGGGCGAGGGAGAGATCCTCACGCCTCAGCCGCCGAGGGAGACGCTCCGGGCGTCGGGAGCCGCGTGACGACTCCCGGCCACCGTAGGCGCGGGCCTGCGGGCGGAGAGCAATGGATAGCTCTTCGTCAGATCAGGACCAGGCCCGTGCCGGACGGCGCGTATGTGTTCCACGTGCGCCTCAAAGAGATGTCAGCATAGTTGACGGGGCCCGACAGGGCCGAAGCCTGCCGGGGTAGCGGGATCGTCCGAAAGGGTTACCGCTGCCCTGGTACATAAAAGGCTAAGGAAGGAACACGGGTGGGTTTTAGTCAGTAAGAGTCTGACACTCCCTTCTGCTCCACCCAGAGCGGGAGGGGTCATTTGATGATTTCGCATCCTCAAAAAAAAAAGGCTAGCATTGTCCCAACTTTGTTGCGGTCGTATTCCAGTCTAAACGGATGCAGCTGAATACCATTATTTTACATGGAGCGACTGCCTATCTGACCTCCACAACCCAGTTACTGTGTAACACGATAGTTCTTGGTAAGACTGGTTGTTAGACTTTTTGGATTTCTGACTACCCGTAACGACTGTCAAAGACCTACGAATGACACCGTTACCAACGACTTAACGTGCTTTCCGAATGCTTCGATATGAAATGAATGGTCACCTATCCACAAACCGACCACGGCCAGCGTAGCTTGACCTTCGATCGACTCGTGCGGCTGTTATTATTTAGCACATAGTCACTAATAAATAATCATTTTGATATCTTGAGAAAAAAAAAACCTAAATAACGCAACGAATGTCATTGAGCTGTCAAAATAAAAGCCATCCCTAGTGTTAGTGTGTTACGCAATTACACCGCAGGATAATAAAGATTTTAAGCCGAATTGATCGGAAACAATTACGAATGAAATATGTTAATTTTATTCAGAGCCAATCTACTCGTTAATAAAAGAGTATTTAATGAAACCGACTTTGTGGGGCTTAGATCAGCGCGGATGGGTTATGATTAATTGGCTTTTCTACAAATTAAGTACACTTTGAGAAATGTGAGTAATATCATCGTACACTTAGCGAAAGATTGTAAATTAGAAGCTCGCCTGTTGCTTTACTAATGTGAGTTATGTTACTATCTAGCATTATTTAGTCTATAAGGTATGTAATGTAAGATATGTCGTTTCTCAAGGTATGTTATTGTGTATTATCTATATCTATCTATCTATATATAAATAAAAATGAATCACCGAAATGTATGTACGCGCATAACATCCGATTGATTGCACCTAATTGGATAAATCTTTTTTTTTGTGTTAGTTATTGTCAGGACAAGGTTTTTATAGAGGAAAATTAAAAGAAAAAAAGATAGGATATTTTTTATCCCGATATTCCCACGGGATCGAAACTTATGCGGGTGAAACCGCGGGGCGCAGCTAGTTTTAAATAATATTCGCTTTTCGCTGTGTGTGTGACCTTGTTGTTCTTATAAATTACGTAACAGATGTGATACGTTCATTCAATTCAATTTAATTCTATTGATCTTTATTGCATCCATAATGTACACGTACAGGTGGTACGTATAATTCATATTTATTTATAAAGTAATATTTATATGTAAAAACCGTGCGAATACGGGGCCGGATGCGAGTATATAATAAAATAAATAAATAAGTAAATGCATATAAGTACTTAGACAGAAGATTGGTCGGTATTATCTCTATTTCTACGTGCAATGGGGCACCACAGGCTATTCATTATTAGATGTGTTCACAAAAACGCTGCCTGCGTCCACGCCCGATTACCTTTAAAAAAAATCAAGCATAAACATGGTTCACACGTAATAATCCTCACATCTGTATTTAAAATGGACACCAAACAAACATAATGAACAAAAATGTTAAACAAAACATTCAAAGCTAAACACAGTGGAGTAACATAGCGTAGCACAACATGGCTTAGCCTAACATACCGTAGCATAACATAACGGTTTTAATTCCAGCACATTCAGATGCAGACACTGGAGTAATGAAACCGCATTCAACTCGGGAACAGTGACAACTCAAATAATACGCGTTATAAAGAATAATACCCGATTCTGCAGCTGGCTCCACTGGCTTAGGAGCAAATTGTATTAATACAGTAACTTCTAAAAAACGGAGGTTCGAGATATCTATAGGTATATCTGTCATGTCATAACATGATGCCTGTGTCGATCGCAAGGATAGGCAGAGCGCACCCACGGTGCACCAGTAAGCACAATCAGTCTATAATGTTCCCACTGCTGGGACACAATTCTCCACTCTTGGAGAGGGAGTGGGCTGTAATTCACCACGCGGGCCCAGTGCGGGTTGGTAGATGTCTCATGTTTTTGAACTTTTTGTTCGAGGGCATGTTCACGATCTTTTCCTTTACCGTTTTGAGAGCACTGGTGATAAAATTATTTACACAAAGTAAAGCGCTTGCCTGGGTTCGAGCCCAGGCAAGCGCTTGATTTTACTAGGTTACAACTCGTTGAACTGCTCCTTCAGATAAAGTGTCAGATAGAATTGACAAAATTATAGATTTCTTTAGATTTTTTTTTATTTGTTTTTTTTTTCGATTCCTGGTAAAAACAAATGCTTGTTCAATAACAAAGAATGCACCTTTTTTTATTACTGCCAAATCAAGATCGTGTTAGTTTAGATCACTTTGCTTTATCACTCATAGTTTCAGTTCAGCAGTCCTATCTCATGTTTGCATAAAAAAAGAAGAAATAAAGAAAATACATTTAATTGCGCTAAACGTGACGCATGAAGAATAATGCACATAAATGGTAGGAAACTCCGTTGGTGCAGGTTGTTGGTTATTATTCTACTAGAACACACACAAATAAGGCTTTCATTAAAGGAATGTGTTGACAACACAGAGCTTGAGGATGAATATTTGCTGAAGTGTGATAATGTAGCCAAAGCACAAACATCCAGTCTACTTGCTACGGCGTAGCAGCGGCATGTCACCGCTACGCAGGCTACGCTGACCTACGAGGCTACGCTTTCGTAGCAAAGCAAGCTAAGCATAACTTTAAAGACTTTGTTCTTTGTTTCTTTTAGTATTTTTGATGTTTAAAATATCTTAGTACTAAAGGTTTTATGCTAGTGTTATGGTGCCCAATAGATAATCTTTTACATCAATCTGCAGAACGCAACCATCTTAAACACATGCAGAATCGTTAGGAAATTGCATGAATTTCCTTATTTAGATAAAAGTACACTCTCACCATAAAATTCACCACACGAAGCATTCACTTCGCTTTGGCCCGAAAATGTAGCTAAATCCAGCCTTAGAGCTGAGAATAAAGAATAATTAATAAAAGTTTAATTCATCAAAAAAGTTATATGACAATGTGACATATTCGTTGAACCACAAACCAAGCGTCGTCGCTTATCTTGTGGCTCTCAATTTACACACATTCATTAAAAATATAGTCTTTACAAAACACTCACTAAAACATCTTTTACAACCGAAAACAAAAATAGAAACCTTCCATTCAACAAACCCGACCCTAGCCCGAATGAATAACATATTCAGTTCCTCACAAATCCGCCAAGAAATCACTGGGAAAATCCTATTTTCTCGAATCAATGAGGCTCAAGGCGCTCATTAATCAAAACCTCGACATTACCAACTAAATAGCCAGTTTCATACATAAATAGACGATAGTAACAAACTGATAGCTTTTGATGAATGGCCTGAGACCTTACGCTGAACAAACGGGCGTTTCTAATTGTTTTGGTATTTAGATTGAGTTGGAAAGTCGGTGAAGTGGGCTTTATGTTGTAGTAATTAATTCTGTGTGGATATGAACGATTAATTCTGGGCGAAATAAATACAATTAGTGCTAAATATAGTGTTACTATGGAGATGGGCTTGTGGCCAAGTAATAACAGCCGAACAATCGATCGATCAGGTTAAGCCACACTTGCCGCGGTTGGTCCGTGGATGAGTGGCCATTTTTACATACCAAGTCCCCTCTGTGCCTCAAAAAGCACGTTAGCCGTTGGTCTCGGCTGTCTGTCATCCGTGGAGCATTGAGAGTCGTTACAGGTCAGAAAACCCGAAAGTCTGATAACCAGTCTTACGAGGGGGAATCGTCTTACCCAGTAACTGGGTTGTGGAGGTCAGATAGGTATTCGCTCCATGTAAAATACTGGTATTCAACTGCATTCGGTTTGACTGGAAGTCGATCCCGACATAGTTGGGAAAGGCTAGGCAGTATTGGATTTGGATTGGATTCAATCTGAACGATTAATTTTGGGCGATATAATACAATTCGTGCTAAATACGTGTATAGTATTATAATAGGCTATTTTCCTAAAAAAATCTAATTAGTCCGTCAGTTAGATTATCAAAAAATATTGCACCCGTATTTTTCTTTTGTCAATTATATAAAAAATGATGAAGATATCACCCGTTAAAGTTCCGCGTGACGTCACTTGCTTGCGACACAAGCAAGCAAGTGACATCACGACCCCCCACTCCCAGATTTTGACGCGCTTTATCTTTGACATTTATTGTTTGATTGACAAAAGAAAAAATACGTGTCCATTATTTTTCGATAATCTAACTGACGGACTAAATATAATAATTATTTTTTTACCCTATTGATTCTGAGGTATATCTTGTAAACCGTGATTAAGAACTTGTTGCGAAACATGGATGACTATCGGAATTTCTACTAAAGCTTTAGTTTCCTAGGAAAGCGGTTCCGTCATATTCAATTCAATTCAATCTTTATTGCATACATAATGTACACATACAGGTGGTAAGTATAAACAATAGAATAAATTATGGACCCTGTCGGGCACAGCAAAATTTTAAATAAGTTGGAGAGAGGAAGAGCGCTTTGATGGTTTTCGTTATTATTAAATATTTATTGTATGTCCTTTCTATCTGTTTTGAACAATAGTATTTGTTTTTATATATTTATTTATTACTCATTTATTTATTCTCTGAATATAATTTGTGTCAGTCAATCTATTTACTAGTATTATTTTTTGTATTAAATTATATATAAATATCGTTTATTTACTTATTCGGTTAAATATTTTTGATTTTAGTGTGTCTAGTACAGTACGAGTACATTACCTCAATGCTTACAGTTTTAACCAGTGAGTGCACTAAAATCATTGAGGTTATAATGAGCGCGGATTTGAAGAGCCGGTGGTGGGTGCCCATAAAGTGGCCCTAAAAAGGGCTGTGGCCCTGAGGAGAGACCCCTGACGCCGCAATAAACGTGGCCACCTACTGGGCCCGAACAGTATAAGCAACACACTAGTAGATATACTATCGAAAGGAATGGAAGAAAAAGATTAAAAGCAGGTCTGCTCGAAGTAATTTCTTAAAAAATAAGCAGTACCTTTGTACTTATTTTTTATTTTTCTTTATTTTCGGAAGGCTTACAGACTACTTCATTATAATAGTTCAGTAATATATAACTAAATTGCTAATTACAAGCCTCCACAGTCCACAGATAAATACAAAAAATATTACTCCTTCATAGTATAGGTTACATTAGTTAGTCATATCTGTAGGTATCTGTTTTACTGTGTGTACATAAATAATAAAATAAAAATAATAAAATCATAATAATTATAAAGACCACTTTATCTTCATAAAATCTTGATCTTCAGAACCAATGAGCGTTGATCATTTTCGCGCCAAATGATACGATAAAATGGCTGCCGATTTCCCTGGAGATGTTTAGATTCTTCTGTTAACGGTTGTTGTTTGAAGTGTATTCATCTTGATTAATGTTTAGTTGCCTGTAGTCTGCATAGCATTGAGTTACCTACTTTATAATGAAAGAGAGATGAAATGATTTTGAATTTATTATGATGGAAGGAACGGCGTACGTAATTTTGAATAAGCCATAACGGTAAGTCGAAACTCTAGAATGCATTCTACGATCTTTATATAGATACTCCTTTTGTATCGTTCATTCATATTTCTGGCCTGTATTAGTATAGCGCATGCGCGTCGTTTACGTTAAAATACTATAAGTATTTTGTTTCCACTCGAAGACAAAGGAAAACAAAAAACAGTCGTGTCAGTCGGCTTTTGTGAAATATCATAGACATGGTCCATAGAATTACAAGCCGTGTGCGCGTTGGGATTTCCCATACACAAATGGTATCTACACCACAGAATACCTACAGAATTGTCTCCATCTCTTTTTTAATCCATCCAAAGGTAGGTAATCTTTAAAAGATCGCACTTAGGTCTTTTTTTATTGCTAATGCTTTACATAATATCATATCTATTTTATTATTTATTTATTACTGTGATTCCCCGTGACATCACCGCGGGCCGTATCAGAATACCAGCGCTGCGACATTTATTTTTTAAATGTCGAAGCATCATGCTGAGATAGGAGCCTTTTGGCCTCGTATAGGACTTTCTGTTTAATTTTTCCTTTTGTTCCTTTTTTATATAATTTGTTTTATTTTTAACTGTGTTTAGTTTATGATCCTGTAGAAGTCGCAATAAATACTTTTTCTTTCTTTCTTAGCAATAAATCCGCCCATTGTGACACCCTTTTGTAAAATTTCTATAATATCTGTAATTTATATGTTGTACAGATGCCAGCAGGTCAAGCTACCCGAAACTGTCAAATTTTCCCAATCAACCTTGAACCTTAATGCTTTAACGATAAAGTTGAAAATATATTAAAGAAATTTGACAGATTGTCGTAGATTGTCGTAGATTGATGGGCAGGCGTTTGTACTCTTTATTATAAAGAGTAGTCTATTCTATTCCCCTATTTATCCCCCAAGGAGGTCACCCTTTAAGGGGTAAATTTGCAATAGCAAAAAAGTGAGCAGAAAGGAAGGGTTTCCTTTCTGCTCACTTTCGCCATAAGGAACTCTTGTGCAAAACTTTATGCTTCTAGCCCCCAGCGGTTTGGGCTGTACGTTGTCTGTCAGTGAATTAATAAATTTAAGATTTTTATTACGTAGAAGATTCATGGAGCAATTTCCTAACCAACCACTCTAAATACTTCTTTAATATTTAAAGTAAATTAAAACCAAAGTACACACCACCGCCTCATTTAAATACGCTACGGTATTCTTGAATAATCTTGTAAACATAGTTGGTTATTTTGTGTTCCCTGGTTCAATTTAAGCTAAGCTTGGAGACCGCAGACTGTTCATGATTATCGAACCTAAAACCGCGCTTATTTGTAGTATATTTAACGTTTATAATTACATAACTCTAATAATGTTTAGTCATCTCTAAAGATAACATGGCGCGCGTTTTGTGGTGCGCTGACTCAACAAAAATAAGAATGAGGCTGTCTTCTTCTGGCAAGCCGGGGGAGAAAGAGACGGTGTTGGGTCTAGAGCTGTCAAATTAGTTAACAGTTTAAACTTCAAAGTGTGATGGAAAGCTCTGTTCATCCCAATTTGACCGGTTTTGTTTACTTTCATCTGCTTCTTGACTCTAAAGGGTCACAGAATTGATTTATTTATTTAATACTTCAAGCACATACATGTACAGGGCGATACAGGCCATAGGCATTTTCTACAAGTCAACCTTTGGGTGATGCAGAGACAAACAGTAACAGTAAACTTTATCTGTATCTTTTCACATAACTTTTTTTTTACAAGCAGCTTGTTTGTAAATTAAGGTTATTTTAATCTCTTCACCGCCCTTAGTTGACTGGTAGAGAATGCCTAAGGCATTAAGTCCGCAGTTGTACCTTTTTTGAGTGCAAAAAGTTAAAATAAATTAACAGATTTCTTCCATCTCCATATTTTTCTTCAATCTTTCAATGAATCAACTTCCGTAGTCGTAATGACTCGGCAAACGTCGGCAATTTTCGGCAAACCCCGAAGTATAGTCACGTAAGTGTCGAAGCGTTTGTTATCGGCAAATTGATCGGAACGTGTAGACAGCAGGGGACTGTCGTTAACGATAATATTAACCTTTATGATGTCCATTTTCGCCTTTTTTCCCTATGTATTTAAGTTGAATATTGATTGGATCGGAAATTGCGGCATTAAAAGGCTGTAAAAATTGTTTATGGGTCCATTAGTTCGAAATTTTAATATTTTATGCTCGAAAATCAATTTGTGAGTTTCAGTGGTGGCTAGCAGTTTAAGCAAATGACATGCGTAAATTAATTAAACTACTGTTAAAAAGAATCCTTCAGATGCACCTTGCAGGTCGCATCTTAAAAACCTTCTCAAGTCCCCACTCCACCGAGTTTTTAAAAGAATAGTAAAAGAACACTATCTGTCGACTTCATCATAGTTGTGTATGTATTTATTATTTTGAGTATGATATAATTATTATCATTCTAGTGATATATATTTTAGAAGTATGTATGTATGTTTATTTGTATGTATGTTAGTATATTCTCGTAATTTTTGTTTAGATTTTAAAGTGTTTAAGTGTAAGTTTTTGATTTCTTGTATTATTTTTTTGTCTCCTTTATTATTTCACACGCTGTCTACATCACTGTATCTATTGTCCTGTCTCGGGTGTGCTGGAAGAGATTTCTTATGACATAAGCATCACCTCTGTACCTATTTTTTCTGTTCTGTTTTTTTCTTGTCTGTTTATATATGTGTGTACATAAATGGTAAAATAAATAAAGAAAGTTAATTCAGGCGACATCGTGAAAACTAAGTTATACTTAATAAGTTATTTATTAATTATATATGTCATCCTATTAAAGTGAACACCGCCAGTCAATAATCCATCTGGCGAGTTTATAAAGTATCGATAAACTGATGATTGATAGTTTATCCATGTCAAACCGTCAAATGGTGAACAAATATGCACTTACCGACAGGGTTCACAATCTGTCCGATTTTGTCACCCGTAAAATTAGGGACCGTCCCTAATTTGCCGGTCTTGGCGGTAGCCGAATTGGTCGCAGTAAGTAAGCCAGGGCACCGCGACCCCGAATGGCTTATGTTAGGTTAGAATTGTGACCACCCGCTCTGCTTCCAAGTTGGTCGCAGTTACATGGCTATTTAGTATTAGCGAAAGGTGCGATCCGTCGCATGCAAGTTTGATACCAGTTTACAATTTGTCGGTTTACCATGGACAGATTATAAACGATCGTAAAATAATGCGTTGAATTGGAAATGGTTTCTTGCAGTTCACTTTTTTTATATAGAGCGAGATAGAATATAAGCTAACGATGTTCATAATTATGCGGTGACATATACAACATGTCCCGGAATTAACGCACACAACCAAACACCCCAATTAGAATATTATGTTTTAATCATAATACATACACTGAATTTTTACTATTATATACACTATTATAAACATTGTTTATTTATTAAATTAGTTATACTGATTGTGGGAGAAAATTGTAGTCACATTACAAATCTACGTACTCACATAGTCGCATACCTATAAGAGCTCAGCGTAGTAGGTACTTCATGCATTTTGATTTGTTATTATTGTTCAGCGGGTGTGACTGTAATTTCCGTAGTCTGAATTATTTTTGGGAAAATATTACCCATATTAAAAATGATAAAAATAGATTCAGTAAACGATTCTGAACAAACTACTTTCATAATGTGCATTAATTCAGTTACACATTGTATATATACACAACAATAAAAGGAACTAATTTATAGGAAATGTTAAGTATAATAGTCAGATATATTAAGCATTGGTTTCTGAGAGCCTATTATATCTGTTGTAAAATTTCGTCTTGGCTTTAATTAGTATGGTTACTTTTATTAGTTTGGTCTTCCAAACAATGTTTTTTTTTTACAGAGTACCGTTTTCATCCTTTGGTTGCTTAAGCAGAAAGAAAGAAAATACATCTATTTGCGGCAAACAGGATGCATATAAAAACACAAACACAAAAAAAGTTAAATTCGGGTAAAACATGCGTCACATCCACGCAAACGGCCATCACTAAGCATAATGCCAAGATCCTATACGAGACAGAGCCCCAGCGCTGGTTTACAGCGATAGCCGGCGTTGGCCGCATGGAGTGGATAAGAAAATGGTACCCTGTACTCGGAAGCTCGAAAGTAGCTTGTTTAAGTTACTCCCACCGTTATTAATACAAATTATTATCACAACATTATTCCTATTAATCCAATTTAGCTAATACCGACTCGTAACGGCGAGCAACAGGGGCACTGTGGGCAAGCTTATCTCAATCCCTTCCGGGGCAAGCTCCGTAAACATTGCCCGGGCATTATATGGCAAATTGATTGCCCGATACAATAGAGCCACAATGGAGATACTTTTGATTGCTCCTATATGGGGAGTTGCGATTATTTCAGCTTCGTATAGAGTTTATCGAGTGATTTTGTTGTTATTCGGTTTAGTGGATTTTTATGGCGGGTCGAGTGGATCTATTTAGTATGTTCCTATTGTTTTTGTAATATTCAGAAATTATCTTCAAACACGATAATATTTGCATAATATATAAGCTAACATACTTAAAATAATGATGTGTAAATGTATATAAAACAAGACAAGGATAATGAATCATAGGGCATCAAAAAATTCGCCCGCATCGCTGTCAGCGGGCAAAGTGCCCAAAAGCTAGGCAGCATTGCCACGTTGTATGGTGGTGCTGATTTTTTGGCCAAAAAATAGGCCAGCCCTCTGGTCACGTGAAGAGTCGGCCAACAGTTTGGCGACGTTTCGAAATGATCTTGCTGCTTAATCGGTGATATGATAAGATTCAAGTTCGATCCAAGATCTTTCTCACTGTAGAGCTTCTAGAACATTATCCTTACTCCCGGTTTGTGAATTGAGAATTTGAAGTTGAGAACTTGTCAAACTCTACTTAGCTACTTAATATTACTAAATACTTACGAATTTCGCGAGGTACATTGTAGGAACTACTTTTAGTAGGTACTTTAGAGCTTGAGAAGTTCTGAAATGCAAATTCAGAAACCGGGTGTAAGACTACGGTAAGAATTAAAGAAGCCGCATATCAAAAGCTTCTTTAATAATAATATATTTGGCACGATCCTTTGAATTCGAAATAAAAGTATTTTATTTCACATAAACCTTCATGGACACTTATAAAACGTCAGAAGCTAAATACACGGTTCCAATTGGTCGTTTCCTATGGAGAAGAAGAGCCAGCAAGAAACTCCATGGTTACTCTTAAAAAAAAAAATGATTTTTATTTTTATATATTTATGTCTGTAATTTATATGGTGTCCATAATAAAGAGTATTATATTCTTTTTATATTTTCAAATTACTGTGCGTGTAGGCCTGTCAAAAAGTATCAGGTACTTAACAAAATAGAAAACGGTCTACAAATCGGCAGTAACAAGGCCTACAACGTTCTTACATTCACAAAATATAGAAGGATCTATATATAAAATAAGATAAATAATATAAAAAACCCATTTAAACCAAATGGCATGATTGCCATTACAACTGTAACAAATTTGAATTATTATTCTGTAAATATCAGAAGGGCAAATTCTGTATTTTTAAGAACTTTCGCTTTCTAATCTGTCGAATATACCTCCAATTTCCCTACATTTTTCACTAGTTTTTGGCATTGATTGTCGGTGAGATGAGATTGAGTCTAGATTTTGAACGTTTTTAATTACGGGAATGGCCTTCTACATTTGCTAATAAAATGCTTTAACATTTAACTCGCATAACTCAACATACCAGAGGGGTCTTACCACCAGCTCTTATTCTACAAAAAAGCAGTGCAGTTCTACTTCTGCTCTGCTATAAGAGCTGGTGGTAAACCCCCAGAAGTCCTTAACGGTTTAGCTTCCCAACATCCTTAATACTACAAATAAAACCTCATTACGTTTTATTGGCCCAGTCCAACAGGCCTCTTACCTGACATCAACAGTCGCGTAAATTCCACATATTACGCGAACGAGATTTACGCGCGTAAAACGGACGTTAATTTAGTGATTCATGGACGTGTGCGTCCACAGAGGGAGGCGCGAAATGGATTGTATTTACACATCTTGATACTTTCTGCGTCCTGTGGGGGGAGGGGATAAAGGGCTTCGTTGGAGTGAAAAATTAGTACCGATTTGGTTTGGAACGTTTCGTTTGTCGTTGGTTTGTGTGGGGTGGTATTGATGCTAATAAGTGGTAGCTGGATTGCTGATCTTCTATATCTATTCTATACATAGTCCAAAACGCTTTTCGTGTTTTTGTGGGTCTTAGTGTCCGCAGGGTTTATATTTTTACAATCATTTTAAACTTACAATAAATATATCTCGGTTTTGTCAAGTCGTGAAAACTGCGGTACGCTATAAAATGAAGTCGCTTTTCGTGTCTTTGTAACCACGCTGTTCTCGTAAACCACGCAACGGACTTAGATGCGGATTTCACCATCATTTAGAGAATTTATTCCGAATGATTTATGTGTGTAATTAAACATCTAACTTTCATAAAACAAACAAATCTCGATGTTTAGTCAAGGCTTAAAAACTGTGCGAAGGTAACTATTACTATTTAACTTCAGTTAGCTATTTTATTACAAAAAGGTTTTCTTAGGGTTGCGTCTTACTTCGTGACTTCTTGCGGTTGTCATAGGAATATCATTATACAGTAGGCCGGTTCTGAGCTCACACATTTAATGTACAGTCAACAGCAAAAGTAGATGATCAAAATCAGAAATTCAATACTAATGAACGGAGTTCGCGTCAGAACTGTGTGGCTGTACTAGTAGTAAATGTTTGGTATAATTTACAATCACATACATTTGAATCACTTCGACGCCACACAGTTCTGACGCGAACTCCGTTCATTAGTATTGAATTTGACTGTACTAGGCTTGGATGCCTAATGCTACTAAAGTTTTTACAGGGCCTAGTTTAAAACAGAATATCTTTGACAAAGGCCAAGTTCTGTCTTCGAAAATCCTATTCCTTTACTTAATATTATGACGTAATCAGGTGAAGAGAAAAAGACTATTGTTTTCCGACAGTAAATATAATAATACCTACCCACGTCGTGTTTGTCTCCATCTGTGTTAGCAAAACAAATTAGCTACCTAATTAATACGTTCCTAAACATGGATTAAATGTGGTTTTAATTATCTGTGATCCTTTCGGTCCCATGCACCCATTAAATTGTTTCCCTTTAGTCCTATAATTAATTTGTAAATGCGAAAAGCTACCTACTTTCCTTTTGGTGAGTTTTCGTATCCAATTATTTTTCGTTGAAGATAACTGGCTACTTTTTTTGGCTTAGGGCAAATTTTTCATTCGACCGATAATTTTTATTCGTGGAATAAAATTGACGTCTGACAGTTTTGGTATGGAAGCACTGTCAAAAATTCAAAATTATTTCTCCGATAAAGTTATCTGGCGATGGAACAATCAGACCTTACACAAAGAAAATAAATGAGAAAATATCAAATGGGAATTGCAAGAATACAATTATGTAGGTACGTCATTTTCATACGAATGTACAAAAAGAAACCTAACCTACCTACCTACCTATTACACATGACTCATAACATCTCTCTCATCACCTGTTATCCCCGAAGGGTTGGGCAGAGGTGTACCTATAGTACACCCACATTTCGCCAGTTATGTTTAAGTTCCATGTAATAGGGGCCGAGCCTATTATTACCGATCAGGCACAGCTCCCGGCTGCCACTCAGAAATTCCAGATAAAAACCCATAACACTTTGTCTGATCTGGGAATCGAACCCAGGACCTCATGCTTAACAGTAGCGCTTGCGACCAATAGACCAGCGGGGCAGTCACCTGTACCTATTACACTTGTTACAAGAAAGGAGATTATTATTTTTTAATCTGTAGAGAAAGGAAGATGTTTACCAAATAGTTAATTTGTACCTACCAGAATTTCCTTTCTGATTAGTCACGGTTAAAACACAGAGTCTAAGGTCGTATTTAAAGTTCAAATAAATACATTTTAGGTTCTCTTCTAACCTACGTTTTACTAGCGCTAAAGCCATATTTATTTTTCCTACACCTTAAAAATTGCTCATACCATAATTCTACCCATAGATTCCCATACAAGCATTATAAAGCCGTACCGTCAGCAGATAAGCTATCATAAACATAGAGTTTTAAAATGCAGTAGAACGGAACGAAGGCCATTTGCTGGCATTTTGCCGACACCCATGATTCAATGGCTGTGTGAATAGCCTTTATGTTTAAGTTGCTAACCGTACCTTTTTGGCCTATAATTTTGGTTAGAATGTCCATTACTCTAATACTAGTAATATTTAAATGCTCAATGTAACTACTACTGTTATGTGAATGTAATTAAATGCAGTGTAGTCGTATTTTTGTGGCCTTTTCAACCCGTTTGGTAGAAAGTAACGTGAACTGCGACATTGCGTGTAGAAAATTTGTTATAGTTTATTTACTCACTATTAAATACAGTTTGTCGTACTTGCTATTAAATATCCATATCATACCCTCGCTTCTTAAAACCGACATCGTCTCTGCCAGGAAACCCGGCCGACGCCCGTTGCAAACTGTGGCAGGATAATCTTCCCTCTGCCACTTACTATTTACCACCAAAGGAGCAGCTCCCTGCAGGGAGTAACCTTCCGTGGTCCACTTGGAAGTTCCTGAACCTTTTCCGGCCACAAGTGGGGAGATGTAACTCCAAGCTGGTAAAGTGGGGCTACCTGGACGGAACGGCAGTAGGGTGCGGCTATGTAGCAAACCATGCTCCATATGCTATCCTGCCCTCTGTGTCCCAAAACATGCAGACAAACTGACCTCTGCACTGCCACTGACGACGCCGTGGAAGTAGCAAAGTTTTGGGCCAATAAGATCTAAAATACAGTCCTGTGAAGTAGCAGATACCCTCATATCTTCGTCCAATATACAGCCTATTTAGTTAACAACTTATAAAGATGACCAAAATCTAGCTGAAAATACGGTCCTTACCCACACAGCCATTATCCTCAATTTCTGCAGCTTACGACAAGTTTTTCACTCGACAAACTTTAGCAATCACCCTCAAAACTTACCACAAAGAACAGACCATTCAACAAAAGTACAAAAACATCTTTCTGGATAAATTAAAAACATCATTTTCCTAAGCGAATGCACTGAGAAAGACGAACTTTTCCCTCGGTAAAAATACTTGGTACTGCGGCAGCTACACAATGGCACAAAATAGCACAATGATGATTCGCAGAGCTCTCTCAATAACAGTGCCTTTGTATGTATGCCATATCATAGTGCAGACGTATGATTTGTGCCAGATAGTTTGCTGGTAACTATGAGGTCCTAGTACATGACTGTTTTTATGTGGTGTTTTGAACGGGAGGTAGGTTTAATTTGATGTTGTTTGTGTCGTCTTGGATGCGGAACTATGATGGTGGTTCTAGATAACTTTGATTTGATTGCTATACATAGTTATATGGGATATCTTCTCAATGGGATAGTTTCATTCAAATTGCCGAACATGCAAATGTAAATATTAATCAACAAGATTCCGCATCTTGTAGAAACGAATGCATCAATAAATTGCGAAACTATATGGGGGTCTAGATAACTTGATTCGATTGCTAGATACTTAGTCTCGGTGGGATAGTTTCATTCAAATTGCCGTAGATGCGAATGTAAATATTAATCAACAAAAATCCGCATCTTGTAGGAACTTATGCATAAATGAACTCGCAAATACTTCCCATTAAGTAAGTAGAAACTGTACCACGTTATATGATTATCCAATAAGATTATTATAAAAAGAGAGATTTCGAGGACAGATTTGTCTGCTGGCACACTCATATTCCACCGAATATATTTCAGCCTAATATAATTTACCCGTACGTTAGCAGCTGCCTCAGCAATTAATGTACGAAAAATATAGGCACAGGAACCCTCCGCGCTAGGTACCACTAATGGAATTGCGTCGAGTACCTACCTCACGTAGGTACATACACGATTTCATAGCAAAACAGCCGGAGCTCGTACAATATTCATCCGCTTTAAGCCGCGGGAGGAGATAAAGTAACTCTTAACAGCACTTTCATAACTTCAATTCATCCCGCGTAGTTCTCGGCTTTGTTCAACATTTTGCACTTTTATTTGACTAAGAAAGTAGCGCCGCAATGCTCAATGAATCTCCGTGCGTCAGCGGGCTTATTGTAGTCCAGCTGCTATTGTGTATTAATCACACAGTTTCTTAAGTAAAATAAATAAAACGATGTTGTTTACTTTACAAAAGTCGAAACTACGTACAAAGTTAGCTTTTCTGTCCATTTATAGAATGTACAGAAATGTTTCCCCATATGCACATTCGTAAACACGAACTATTCTAAACGTCCGAACTCCGAACGAACTATCAAACGGAAATACTCCGTTTATTAATCGCGCGTCTAGAAAATGTTGTTTACGTAAATTAGTCTTCGCAAATAAACTGATTTATTCAAAGAGCGTTTGTACGCCATGTGCAAATAATAACGTTAGTGAGTGGCCTCACTGGTGCACTATTATAAACTGTTTGTTTTTGTTTCAGGTGGCAGTAACATTAGAGAATGGCGTCATTGGTGCGCAAATAGTGTGTGTGAGTGCGAGTGGGTGCGGGCGATGAGGCGGGCGCGCGCGTAGCCTGCGCGGGATGGAGGAGGACGAGAGGAGGCTCTCGTTCCCGCCGCCGGCGCCGCTCAACTCGCCGGGCGAGGAGATCGACGGCTCGCGGCTGCTGAGCGAGATCGTGCGCACGCTCGAGGCCACCAACCCAGAGGCGGCGGCCCCGCTGGTCGCCTCGCAGTCCCGAGATGCGCTGCACGTGGAGGGCGAGAGGCCGCGCCGCGATGAGCTGCGGATCCCGCTGGAGGGCGTCACGTTCGCGCACGAGAGCTGCGTGGGCGCCGTCGAGCGAGACGGGCCGCGCGCCGCCGTCACGCCGTTCACGCGCGAGTCGGCGCGGCGCGCGGGCTCGCGCGGGGCGCAGCTGGTGCGCGAGTTCGGCTTCATGCCGCGCCGCCGCCTCAGCGTGGAGGACGGCGCGCGCCTGCCGCGCAAGTACGAGCCCTTCCCTCCCAAGCTGTACGGACGACCGCTCGAGGAGATCGACAACTTTATTTACGATGAGGTGAGTCTCTGACCCACATTTCATACGAACAGCTTTGTAACTTTCTATAACAGTGGGACTCCACAGAGTAACATTTAAAATATAGAGAAACGCCTCACTGCAGTTGTTCCATTTTGCTGTCAATTCTCTTGACGCATAATAACTCAAAAGTTGCTCGTAATCATAAAAGTCTTTGTACGTTTCCTCTTTATGGAAATACGTTGGAAATGGCACATTTTCAGTCGCGATTTCGTTTAGATTTTGCATATCTCTGGGTATGGTCTATGTATTTGTGCTACCGGTAATAGGGAGAAGTGAGGTCGCCCTTTGCTTGTCATAACGTTTTGTCTCTTCATACACGCACGCACATAATACGACGTCACGTTTTCACTTAGGTACGTTTTGGGAATAAAGGAAATTTTGCGGAAAATATCTATGTGTTTGTTATAGTCAATTGAATATATCATGTGGATTAATACTTATTCAAATAGCATTTTGAACGCGGTTCATGTTCTTAGTTTTTTATGTTATATTCACTTGTAGCATTACAAACATGTTAGTACATTGCTGCAAAAGTAAACAACTAACGAATATTTCTTTCGATTGATCATAAAAACATTTTCTAAAATTAGGCCAGTCATATCTAACACGAAAAAACGCTAAAATCGCAAACTAACGGCTAGTTCTGATTTTTTTATATGTTGTTAGTACCATTACCAGTAGCGTATATCCATGTTTGCAGCAATACCAAAAACGTGCGAAAATTTCGCGGTTTTTCGAGTGCTGCAAAGTTAGCACAGGTCTTTCGAAGCTACAAACTTGGATATCCGCTTCTGGTAGTAGTCCTAACAACATATTAAAAAATCAGAACTAGCCTTTAGTTTGCGATTTTAATGTTCGATATGACTGGCTTAAACAAAATTAGTCCAATAAAACAAGAAACAAATAACAAAACAACGCCGTAATCTTTCCTGTATTCCATGACAAATGAAGCTCATTAATGTTCAACCAATTTTTGTCACCCTCATCCACCAACAAGATGAACGCGTTACCTTAAGTATATTTACCACCATTTAACCAAAATAATGTCTTTTAAGAGCGCTATAACATCCACAGGGGATACTAACATCTCGTTGCGGCCATTATACTTTGACCTATCACAGGTTCCAAGGTTTTAAAGGTACCTAAAGCACGTACAGGTCATTTTAGAGTGGTAGTTGACCGTTTGATAGGTTCTCGTGAACAAGTGGTGTACGAACGACGGATCGTAAAAAATAATGAGTTAACGGCCGGACGTGCCGCGGTGATCTGCTGTTAATCCCTCGTTACGGATTTGTAATGGAATATTCAATTTACATTTTTGAAATTTTCTTTAAAGTGTAAGGAAAATTGGATTTTAAATTATGTTTGGGCTCTTTGAAGGTTAATGTAAGAGATTTTTGTAGGTAGGCATGTCTGAAGGTCGGTTGTGATTTGAATGAAATAGGTACGCCTACATGCGTTTAGTTAAATATCCATGAAAACATATTCGTTTATACGCCTACCGCTTAACTGAGACGTTGCCTGAGGTAGCAGCGCGGTGCGGGAGGGGTGTGGTGACGTGATGCAAGAACTCAGTGATTCGTCAACTTGTGACAACTATCACCCCTCCTGCACCGCGCAGCTACCCCAGGCAACGTCTCAGTTAAACGGTCGGCCTATAATAGTTATTGGAGCTATGTATAGTGAAATAATGATAGTAAAAGAAATACTTACTTTGAATAAAGTTTAAAATATTAAGAAAGATGACACAAAATGAACTCTATAGAACTTAAAGAAAGGGTAAACATTTTTTTCGTTTTGCTCATCAAAAGAATAATAAAAAGCCAGCTTCTTAGAGCGAAAGTACAACATAGAATTAAACCAAGCACTTCACTTAAAAGGAAACACTTAATAATCTGAAATTCACTTACACAAAGCTTGCATGCACTTGCCCACTTAAGCCCACTTACTTGACTTAAACTTAAGACATCTCCGTCACGTCGATGTTAACATTTGCTCGCACGGTGGGAAGGTGGCTAGGTCGCAACTTATCGCGGCTGCTTTGACCGGCTTATCAGATCACTTCGCCTCCCCACTTGTTGCACTCTGTGTACTAAAGTTAGGATACTTTGAATGTGTTAAGTTGATATATGGAGCAAATATAAAATTAGTTAGGAGTAGAGGAGACTTTGGTTATGGAAGGTTGGCAAAAGGGCGGAGTGGAACCTCCCATGACAACATCAAGGAGTTTGACGATGTGTTGTTAATTTACAATATGGAACCCGTAATTTTACCGGTACTGGTACCTTTTAAACTTGAAATATTCATTATTCCCACTTCAATTATCATGGCGTTTATCGCATAGAGAAAATCTAACAACTTCGTTAGTTGGTAAGGCCTAGTGCATTGCAGATACAGAGTTTTATATTTCTATTATAAAGTTTCATACTTATGTAGTATGATAATTGCGGTTAAGAAGACAAGCAGTCGCTCAGGATGGAGTACTGATCTTCAATCTCATCTGGTTAAGCTGTGAGCTGAGCCTTATAAAAGGATAATATTACGCCGCTTTAATTGGCTTATTGATGAAGCAAAAGTATCTTGGATTAGCTCAAAAGCTAGAAATCACCACTTCTATCGTAGCCTAAACCACGATTAGAGCTATCAGAAAATATAAAAGTCTCATACCACGAATTGGAAAGCTCCTCGCTATTTCTTTGCTTCATCCACTTTCGTAGTGCACTTGTTTCGAGTGGCCGGTCCAGGGTTGAGAGTCTTTCGGCCCTTGAGTGGTCTCTTTATCCTACCATAGAGCTGGTATTGACACTTCAGTGGCTTCGACGGGTTGCCAAAGTGGCAGTTAGGTCTGATATTGATAGTGACGTTTAGTGGTGATGTAATTATCATGTTTTTTTTTTGTTTTGGGTGTTGTCTGATATCGCGATGTTAATTAATGTGAGTGATATCGTATTGAAAAAGATAGTTTAAAAATATAATAACGGAATTAGAATATTTGAGTCATTGTATCACTTAAAATATGTTTTTTTTTTAGTTCAAATATGAAAATGTGTCATGTTTCTCGAATCCTTTGTTGTGTCTATGGCTTCAAAATAAGTAGGAGCAGCTTGTTATGTCAGCCACGTGTGAAAAACACCATAAAACAAACAGGTTTCCTTATTAATCTACGGGAAAAAAAATCCCTATAAATGATAGATTGTATCCGCGACAGCGTCCGCCCCGCATAATCCCTCGTTTACTATTCCAAGTGCCGTGTACTTAGATCATAAATAAAAAAAACTCCTCTAGCAAATCGGCCAACTGTCGTAAAAGGAAAATGGCCGGCTTTTCGACGGAAAAGTCACAATTGGCATCGTTTAATTTATTCCGGGAAGTCGGGTGTCGCTCAACGGCCTGTTGTCCCCACTCAAGTGACTTAAGACCATTAGAGTTGCCACTAAACAAATTGAAATCAGAAATGTTGCCAGTAAATAAAGTTTTATGTTCTGTCTGTTTTTTCTTGACTTAACGTAACCTTTTGTTTTTTTAACGTTTTTATTATCTTTTTATGTTTTTCATATTGTTTCTGTAATAGTGTGTGGCAGACAATAGCGCTGTTGTAAAACTAGTGTGTACCTAATGTGTTTCTCGCACATGTTTTTTCTCTCTTGGGAAATTTAGTGCGCCTTCGACAAGCAACGTTGTAGATTGGAAGTAACAGTGCATGAATTTTGTAATACTTCTTTACATTGGCATCGGAATCTATGGATGAATTGTCTGAAAGATGAAATGGCTAGAAATAAAAATGAAACTGAGATGAATACTGATAAAGATGTAGGTGTGGAGGAAGTTATGCTGCGCCCACTCCGAATATATTTAGCGCAGCTTATTTATAGGTAGAATTCGTTGCCGTACCTGCTTTCAAATTAATCATACGATAGCTAAAACTGTACTTTCGATTGCTATTTTTTAGCATTCCCATTTTATTTCATTACAAACGCCAACAGCCGATCTATGATAAACTTAGGCGAACTGAGGCGTCAATAGTGTCAATTCCGAGCACCTGCAGTGCGATTCTCTAACCATCTCACCGTGAAAACTTAGGTGAAGTGAGCGTGGAGTGAGCTGTCATTTCAACTAATGCTATATGCTATCACTAACTTTTCATGGTGAGATTTTTACAGAATTGATCGTCAGGTGGAATGCCAGCTCCCTTCAAGCTCACTTCACCTAAGTTTTCACGGTGAGATTTTTACAGAATAGACCGGGTGTTCTTTATATACAGTGATCAATTAAATACTTATGTAATACTTTTCCCTTTTCAACCTCGACTATCACAGAAAGTTCTACTTCGAAGCCATAACCGCATGAAATATAGGAATCGGAAGTAGATACTTAACACCGTTAAAAAAAGCGGCCAAGTGCGAGTCGGACTCGCATACAAAGGATTCCGTACCACCGTACAATATATCTCTCTACAACTCTACATATATCTTTAACAATTTTGTTTTTTTACATACATTTAAACTTTATTTTTCATCTTATTTATATTAGTATTTGTTATTAAAGCGGCCATAGTAGTAGATACACAACTCTGCGAACATTTCAAGTGTCAACCTATTATGGTTCAAAAGGTACAGTCGTGTGACAGACGGATGGACGGACTGCGGTGCCTCAGTAATAGGGTCCCGTTGGCACCCTAGTAGAACGGAACCCTAAAAACTTCGCTGCAGGGAATTTATCAGCATTTCCAAATTATTCTACAAAACTTGCGAAGTATATTTCCCATGGTGACGTTACAGGAAAAATATAACCGAATTATTGAGTGCAGATAAACTTTCACTGGCCAAATGAACCGAATAACACTTTGGAATAGCGCCAACGTTGCAAGCAAAATCTATTTTGGAATTTATGTGACCATTTATGATTGTCACTTTTAATGGTGTGAAAAAAGTCATGGATGTGAACCTAGTGATCGTTTTTATTAATCAGAATATTAGGTAAATGATAAATGATTTTATTTTTGTAAGTAGGTTTGTAGAAACACTTTTACACGTCAATCATATTTTAAAACTAGATGAGGTCGGCGTTGCCTATCTGACTAGTCTGAGAAGAAAGGCCGAAACAAACTTAGAGGTCACAGTCTCTTTTAAAGTCCAGACATAATCTTGGTCAGATCATATGAAGACCAAGTAGATTGATGTCTGAAATGGTTTTTTGAAGAAAGAACCAAACAGTTTGAGAGGACCTGTCCAGTCAGTGCACGCATTTCTCAGAAATCGTGCAGCTCAACACAACACTTAAAGAGCTCGACGGTTCGACGAACAATACCAAAGAAAGGACATTTAGGTAGGCCACATTAATTACTCAAACTGCCAGACCATGATAAAAACTAACAGAACAGAAAGAAAAATAAAAAATAAAATGACCCACATAGTCTTCACATTCACAATAATTAAAATAATAGAATACTTTACAAAGTAAGCAAATGTCATAGTATATATCAAATTCATTAATGTCAAAGAGTATATAAAAAAAAACAACAACAAAACAAAAAAATAAATACATTCAATATGTAAAAATTGGAAGCAGCTTAATCCCAAGCCTTTTTGTCCTCGATATAAGCCTTAACGTTATAAAAGGCTTCCTGGCACAACTTACGTTTAATGAATTATTTGAATTTATTAAGGCTTAGATCTTGAACGGGGCTTGGAACTTTATTGTAGAAGCGTATACATTGGCATCTGAACGAGCCACCTAAAGTAATATTAGAAAGATGTTGATTATAAATATTATTTACTTAAGTTGCGCCTTAAACATATATACAAGGTGGCGATGACAAAAAATTAAACTGCGTGTAATAATTGGCGTTCCCAGCCTGTATACGAAAATGTAATCAAATAATATCCAAGAGGGCAGTCAGTTGAAGATTGGCCAAACCCAGTCAGCCCAACACTAGTATTTAGCTTGTTAGAAAAAAAACACTTTTTCAATTTCGATGGTAGAATTTATTAAATAGATATATATAAATAAATAAAATAAAATCGTTCCAAAATAGTCTTATGCATTTAGTATTGCCAGTGTTTTCAGTTATTGTCGTATAGTTGATTATTGTCTCCATATTGTATTAGGTACAGCACCTAAGAACCTAAGAGGTATGTATGAGATGATGATGATGTAAGATATATGTGTGTATGTGGTTGTATTTTATGTCTTTTTTTTAATTAGTAACGTGCGTTTTATTTGTGCGGAATAAACTATTTTTCTTTCTTTCTTTTTATATATCTTCCTTTGTCTTTCTTTATGCAATCTTTAATTTTAAACAACAACAAAAAATTACAAATGCCAGCAACATCTGTGTTAGCACTTCATTAACTAAACGTCAAGACGAAACACAATAATTCTTTCAATCCCGAGCTCATTG
Organism: Apamea epomidion; assembly: GCA_947507525.1. Classification (NCBI taxonomy): domain Eukaryota; kingdom Metazoa; phylum Arthropoda; class Insecta; order Lepidoptera; family Noctuidae; genus Apamea; species Apamea epomidion. Next base: position 6,434,736 of record OX382242.1, on the reverse strand, counting down.
CTGATGCAGATCACAAACTCTTTTACCCTGAAACAATTGACAACTCAACGTCCATTTAAAATTGCCAACGGTTTACCTTTCAAGAAATTCTTGAGATAAAACGGTACATACACTACCTAAATAAAATAAATAAATAAATAAAAATTGCCAAATAGTTATGCCATTTTCCTTCTAATTCCTCCTTGAAAATTGAGAAAGAATAATTTTTAAACTATACGGGGTCAAATTAAATTACTAAGCGAAACTCTGCAGACGTGATGATATCAATATCTAAACGTGATTAATTACACAAAAAAAACAGATTTTTGAATCTGCGGCCAATGACAAACAAACATCATCAAATTATCATTATCATTTATTATTATCTTTTTTGTTTTATCGTGTTTACCGAGATGTCTATACCCATCACGTCGGAATTTTGCTAGCTTATTTAATTTGAACGAAAGAGGAAAGAAAATACATTTATTTAGCACAGACTAAAAGACACACAATACACCATAAAAACAAACAAAAAGTCTAAAATCTGATGTAAGAAACTAGCAGGAAAATGTTCCTCACTGCTGCGCCTAAATTCCCAGTTCAACTGAACCAATCTAACCCTATAGATATTACAAAACTGATATTTCCTTCTAAAAATATAAAGTAGAAAACATTTTACAGCGCCTTTCAATACTATTTCAAGATGAAAGATACCTGTTCTAACATATGTATTTTGTGTCAGCGAAACATGGATATGTTGGCATAAAGTAAAAATACGAGGGTGAATATATCTTTTTGTGAAAAGTTCAGAAGACGTGGGTTGAAAATTATTCAGTCTTGCAACCCCAGTGTTTAGTGTTGTACCCAACGATCTCTCGTGGCGGACATGAGTCAGCAATGAGGATAGAGCTGTACCGGTATGCGGATATTTGAATCCTCCGGTTGAATCGTACTATAAACCTTTTAAGAGCCTATAAAGTTGCCATGGTGATATGTAATGTGTTTCCTCTGAATAACTTCTTAGACTGCGATTGTATGCCTTTGCTTTGTTCTAGAATAAGGCTGTCCAACCAGTTTTGAAGGTTGGCCATAATTTTGATTCTGTGTCAGCCGGCGGGCCATATAGGAAATAAAACTTGGTATGGTAGATACTGTAAAGGTTATCCACCAAAGTTAACCTTATGTAGTGCAGGCTGGCTATAACTTAGCGCGGGTTCCATTCGAACATTCAAGCAAGTTTAGAATGGGGTGTCAAATGTTTAAGTAGGTTTTTTGTTTAAGAAAAATCAGTGCTAGTTTAGTCGGGAATATGTAAAGTCGTTCAGTCAAAATATACGTAAAGGAATCGTATCGTTGTTTGATTACTCCCGGTTCTTTACGGGCTCATCAGCCCTTCACAATACCTAGATATTAAAATTAGACAAAACTTTATGTTATGAGTAACATAAAATTTTGTCTAATTTTAATAGCATAGTTTGAATAATCTAAAAAAACCTTGATACCTTTGACGAGAGGTTCAGTTCTAACAACTTATCAATATTTGGCGAGAAATCTGAGGTCGATTATAAAATCAAGTCTGAAAATAAGTTTATAGCACTGTGTGACCTAATCCCGCACTTAAGTCACGCTATTCTGTGACTTAAGTAGTCCATTTTTACACAGAAAAACGTGACTTAAGTGCGGGTTCAGGTCACACGAGTTATAAAATAGTATATGATATGTTTGACTTTAGTAGAAGGACCCGTGGCTAAATAATAACAGCTGCCCAGGTCGATCGATCAGTTTAAGCTACACTTGCCGCGGTTGGTCTGTAGATGGGTGTCCATCTTTACGAGACCCCTCCTTGCCTCGCAAGCTAAGCCGTTGGTCCCGGCTGTCATTTGTGGATCTTTGATAGTAGTTACATCCGTCAGGAGCCTGAAAGTCTGACAACCAGTCTTACCAAGGGGTATCGTATTACCCAGTAACTGGGTTGTGGAGGACAGGTAAGCAGTTAGTAGTAGCAGTAGCTGTGCTGCTGGGGAGTTTGTTGCACCACTTCTTCTTCCCAGCGATAGCACTAGAAAGTGGTGAAGGACAGGCGTTTTTGGGGGACTGTCTTTTGTAATTTTGACGTTCGAAAAGTGCCGATTCTCAGCCTAATTTGAATAAATGACTTTTGATTTTGATTTTGAGTCGCTCCATGTAAAATACTGGTATTCAGCTGCAACCGGTTACACTGGAAGCTGACCCCATCATACATAGTTGGGAAAAGGCTAGGCAGCTGATGACGTGTGACTATATTAGTCTATTAATGCACGGCGTTTAGCTAATTTCACGCCGTGCAATAAAGGACTACTTAAGTTACACGTATCGTATTGTACAGACGCCAGCACAATAAGCTACTACAATCTGTCAAATTTCTTTAATAGATTTTCAACTTTATCGACGAAGCATTAAGGTTCAAGGTTGATTGGGAATATTTGACAGTATCGGGTAGCTTGACCTGCTGGCGTCTGTACTATTTATTGTTGGCTAATCGATAATGGTTTTATACGTAGCAAAATACATTTTAGACCAGCATAGCTATTAGAGCACAACCATCCGACAGGCTATCGTATCGAAAAGGACACATTTCGATACCCTGATTTGCCTTGCCCCCGAAAGCACACAGCTGTCGGAAGAATAGCGGTCGTCTATTTGATTTAAACTGACATCAGGTTTTGGACTTGTGAACAGCGTTTAGATGACTCCTACGATAACATTGATTGATGTTCAATTTATTGCGGAAGCGTATCGAATGTTTGTGAATGCTGGTTCGGTTTTTTAATCCTGAAGTCTGTTCTCAAAAGACTATCGGCAGCTGATAGCTTTTGGCAGCCCATCCGGTGGCCCGCGGGCCTGGTAAGCAGCCTTGTTCTAGAACATTGAACTTTTGTCTTAATAACGTAGTAAACGTCTATGTACTCAACTCAACTCAAAGTATACAATCCTAGTTTGCACAGTTTAATACAGTTGGTGTCCTAATTAAATTTTCATCTCACATCCGCCCATTCTGACGGTAGCTTGCTTCCCATTAAACATAAGTAATTTGTGGATTCCCGCGTTTTATTACCCCGGTAAAGCCTCAGAACAGACTACAATTCACTAGATTTTACGAGCGCCGATTAACATAGTCAAAGGCTACTCGTAAGCGTATTCACATAAATGTAGGCAATTTTACGATAAGGCTTAGTTGCGGAAATATCGATAGGTTAAGCGCATAACCCGCTTTGGCCTCCGCTGCATTTTACGCCAATATTTTTCGCGCCTCCATTTCATCTCACACCAAACAGGCGGCTTGCCTCGCAAAAACACATCGAAGTGGCTGAAAATTATCTTTTTATTCATCGCTCGTACGCTCGAGAACACTTTACAAAAGCGATTAGGGCTGAGAAAGCTACCAATTAAAGTGCTAAAAAAAGAAAACTGTTTCAGTTTAATGTATAGGGGATCCACTTTATATCAAGTGTTACCTAAACTTTGCCAGCTTCTGCTGAGAAATGGGGGGAAATCTATTAGGAACGTTCTCTCAGTCCTGGGTAAATTTATGTTCACATGTGCTGGAATTTCTCCGTTTTCTGTTACGTGTAAATTGTAAAGCTAAAACTCTTCTTGGATGTTTGATTTTTTCCTTATATTACGTACCTACTTAAGTAGATTAAAATTACTGGTGATCTCGAACCTACTTGCTTATTTTTTACGTTTTTTTTCCGGAGTACAAAATTGATTTGATTTGAGAAGACTAGAAGCAAAATCTAAATGTTAGTTCTAAATTCCTCTGGCAACACAAACAACATATTTCTGAATAAAACACAACGTTAACTCGAACATTCAACCTCATTCACTCCGTATCGGTAGGTGTTGCCAGTTGAAATATACGCGGACATTCGACGCAATTTGTTGGAGCTGTCACATACAGACACCCCTTATGTCGCCTTGTGCTGAATGCGGCACTAAATAGATGGCTGCAGAAGTTTTATTACGCCGTATAATGTGATAGAACGAAATAGCCCAAACATTAAATCTGTCGGGGAAAAGAAATGCATTGCTAATACATGTAAAACATGTTTATCTGCGGCTTTTCATCGTTTCTCTCATCTATGTATAGTCGGAGTAATAAATTGTTTATAAAAAATAACACACTAAGGGCTGATTTTACAATAGACAATTATTTTAACGAATAAAATTGACGTCTGACAGTTTTTGTATATGGATATAAAATAATCTGACGTTGGAAAAATCAGCCCTAAGTACGATTTTTGACGGCACGGTTGGCGCAGTGGTTAAGCGATTGACTGCTGCGCTGCGTGTCGCGGGTTCGATTCCCGCACGGAACAAATATTTGTATGGCCTACAAGTAGTTGTTCCGAGTCTGGCTGTTTGTGTATGTGAGTTTAAATGTTTGTTAACGCGCCCACGACACAGGAGAAATTCCTAGTGTGGGGCCACCTTTATTCATAAAAGAAAAAAAAAGGATGTCAATTTGCCGTGTTATAGTCATTTGATACAAGCATAAAAGAATGACAGTTGTGATTCGATTCACTATCATTCTCCTGCCTGTATCCATTATCGACTATACGGTCAATCTAAGCTGGTAGTCAATTGGATGAAAAATTAATTTGTCTGACTTTACATAAGTAGTTTTCGGTTTACCTACATCAGATAGTTATCACTTTGGGCAAAGGTTCGTCACATTCCGATCAAATTCCCAATGAAAAACGGTTTTTTTATTGAATTTTTAATTCTATACTCCCTCATCAAAAGTTGCTCCTGTAATGTGGATCAATGTTTTGTAATTGAAGTTTTTGACACAATATTGTGACCGTGGCACTAGAAGTTTTGACACAACATTGTGACCGAGGCACTACAAGTTTTTGACACATATTCTGCGGAAAAATATCCACATATTTGAATTTGAGACCTTCTAAAATACTCTGTTGAATTTATACCACAGCCTAAGCCCAGGTACGCACGGGCGTGTTTCTCTCTCAGCAATTGTTTTTCGCGTATTAGATTTTCAACGCACTGCTTAGCGCCGCATGTGTGTTTTTTGAGGCGCTCTGTTGGATTCTCAATGATCGGCTTAACACCGAAAATCCAGTGCACGTGGCTCCTATGCTAAAATTTGTTTTCAACTGTACAAACTCTGTTATTTAGCGTTTCTGGTATTTTGCACATTTGGTATATGCCGAATCCGGTGTTTTGCGATTCTGGTATTAAGCTGATAAAATACCGTCGCCATATTTGTACGTCTAAGTAGCTATCCCTATTCCGTGTCATCGAGAGTTGGTATTCTGTTCTCCATTCTTCGCTCCTTTCTGAGAGATTTGTTTAGTTTTATTCCCTCTCACTGGGGATACAAGCCTGTTTTACACGAAGCTGGGATTTGTTCCGCAAATCTCTCTGCGGACCGCACAGGCACGACAGATTTTATATTTTCATTATTACTGCGAAGTATAGATGTGGTCGTGGAAAATAAAATGCATCGCTCCTGCACCCTAATAGCGTAGCACACGATCAATCGGAATAGTTGGGCTATCAAAAGCAAAAAAATATTTTTTCAAATCCGACGCGTAGTTCCTTTAGCGCGATCGAACATACAAATAAAAACACAAACAAACTATTCAGCCTTATTATATTCTATACCCATTTGTGTTGGCCCTTTTTGAGAGCAAGCTGATGGTGATCCGGACTCTTGGAAGCTATATAACAAAAAATAAAAGTCCTTTGCTTTGTGCAAAACCAATGGTGGCACCAGTCCTGCATCCTGTATTACCAATTTACTCAATGGATTTTTTTGATAATGCAATAAGCTATCTGTGTCCCGATGCTTTTCGCCTCCTCTTTCATTAGGAAAATGACTCGTGTCTATGACTTTTTTTCGTCGATGTTTGACCTAACTTCTGTTAGAAACCCTTTGGCAACTGTGAACTTATATTTTATATGGAAGTCATATCTATCATAATACTTATTTCTATAATAATTCCTACGACACCTAAAAACATAGACAATTTATTTATCTTTTTTCTTTGCTCTTTGTTCGAGCTCGACAGCCTAGCTCATAGCACAAAACCAGTACGACCACAAAGGCTCAAAAAACATCAAGCTTAAAATAAAAACTAATCCACAATGACAGGACACATAACTTAGCCGAAACGGTATACAGCCATAGCCTATAAAATGTGAAGCAGAAGGACGATAAAGTACACAGCCTGACTATCGTCAGCTATTAAGTAGTAGTCTAAGTAATGTCCCGGCTGGCTGTCGTGTCACGGATTTATTCGCTCCACCGATCCGTTCGACGTCGTAAACTGTATTTTAAAGTCGAGTCACAGTGTAGAATATTAGGCAGGCACATCCTAGATTTCTTGATTTTTACGCTGTGAAAGATCTGTACCCGAAATCAATAAATGAGAAAGGTATTTGTTCATGTTGAATTCGTATCACCTTCTGCAAATTGATTACGTGGCAGATATTCAGGTCATGTATTCAGCGCATGATCTAAACCTAGGTCCAGAATTATGTACTGAATCCATGGTAACAGGCTGCGCGTCGATGTCCCTGCCACCCTGTATACTTTAGTGATGTGCTAACCTTTTCGTATTTCTGATTATTGGAACAAAATACCTTTCCACTGTTCACGTCGGATTTTGATCACACACAACCAACAAATAATTTTATTACAAAAATAAACGATTCGGTAACAGCTACAAAGTAAAAAAACAATGGCACTTCATTGAAAACCGCGTTCAATTACATTTATTATTAAAACGAACGAGCGAAATTTTAAAACGTTTACGAACATCTATTTCCGTACGTAGTTTGTCACATTTGTCGTCCATATTGGTGTACTGCATTTTCTCGCCTGTGGCGTAGCCAAGTCTAGAAGTTGGAAGTTTCTTTTGATAATTTAAAGTTAACACCGACTCTTGACTCCGACGCCTCGAGCGAAATAAAATTCACGAATATAGAGCAACTGAGTGAGTTTCTTAGCTTAAATCGAATTGTGAGCTGCATAAGTTGTTCTCATATTAATTTCGCGGTGAATGTTCGTTTCTTTATAACATTTTAAGCGTCATTTTATTTTCTTTTGAGTGTTTTCTTCGCGGTTTTACGATTAAGCGGCTTACGCCTCTCTGATATTGCTCGATTGATTGTATTCGCGAGTATCATTTTATTGTCATTTTCGTAATTTGTTTGAGACCTTCTCTCATGGGATTTGAAGGCCGATATTGATGTAATATCTGCCTAATATATAAAGCTTGTTAACTCATTGACATCTCGACTCCAGTCCATGAGCCCAACGTTTGCTTCAAATTGATCACGAGTAACACCAGGCTCCGTCTCCCATCAATTACGATTAATTTAATTAAATGTAAATTAAGTTAATTGGATCCATTTATCCCGTCTTCGCAGCATATCATTCTCGTCACGTATACCGATATTTATTTCTATAATTTCATTTGCAAGTTCCTCGTTCGTAACGCAGCCATTGTAGCTGGTGTAACAGAAAGTAATATTAAAACAAAAGCGGTGCGCGCCACGCCGGAAGGTTGCGGGATCTTGTCCCAGCTTTAATTCATTCCGTGGCAAAGGGAACACTGTAGAATATTAAACAGATACCCCATTCATCTTCGTTCCACGACCCAGATACATCTGAAGTCTCTTTAACAAGCCAGTAAATATGGTCCATAAGTTGGAAAAAGTGTGAGACGTTTATATGATTAACGTCGACGTCATTATTATATAAGATTGTAAACTAATTTGTTGCTATTTCCAAATTGTAATTCCAATTCGTCTTCCAGTTTAAGGTAATGTGCAAGAATCGACGCGAGCCCTCGACCGAAAATGCGAGGTACCGGTAGTTAACTATCATCGTCACGGCCTATAGTTTAAATACATCTTTATGTGAAAATTCGGTGTATGTATTTTATAGTGCAGCCATGTAGCCTCCTTTCTAGATCTCTTAGGAGCTCAAGAATGTATTTTTAACTCATACTCACATACTACTTTTAAGTCATCAATCAGGCTTTTCGTCTAGACGTAATCTGTATATCTACATTGATAGATAATTAATGATTTCTATTTCGATTGTAGTCGTAGTTAGTCGTAGTACCTACATAGTTGGTCGGTCCCATACGAATATAGTCGGCGCTGCATTACTTTTGCAGTTTGTGCTGAGACTGGGTCCGTTTTTGGCTCTGTTTAGCTTTTATTTATTTATCATTATTGTGTCATGTATTGTATACTATTTTCATTTTTTGGTGTGTTGGATTCAAAATTTCCGAATGTTTCACTTTCTTCCTCTTTACTTACTTTTGCAGTTTACTTGCGCTAATGCGAAGGTACTCTGCTTGCCCTGTTGTGTAATTTGATTGTAGATAAACTATGCAAAATTCAATGTAGGTAAGTAATCAACAATTCAGTTAGCTAGACGGATTGAACAAAACAGACAAAAGTGTGTATAGATTAGGTAAATTGCAGGAAGATTAAATCGGCCCGAGACAATGAACGTCTGTCGTTTGCAGTCTAGCCTAGACCGGAAACGACAGAAAATAAGCAGGATAAAGACCTACCTATGGAGGAGAATTGAACACAACAGACTCACCACGATTCTTACTTAATTCATCTTTATAATTTCAGAGAATTAATTTGATTAAGTCCAGGATTCTGCTCGCGATTTTTCCTTTGCGGTGATGTTAGGTCAACTTAAAACACAACTCTCACAATTGAATTCCTATATTAAGTACTGCTGTTCCCATGAGGTAGGCAAAAACTACAGCAGACCACGTGCAACGTACAATCCTACTATCCTACCAGTATTATAAATGTGCAAGTTTGTATATTTAGATGTTTGTTACTAAATCAAACAAAAACGGCTCAACAGATTTGGATGAAATTTGGCACACATATAGCTTATAACCTGGATTAAAACATAGGATACTATTTATCCGGGTAGTACGTCCCCGTAGAATAAATTCATTTTCGACGTTCACGCGGGGGAAGTCGCTGAAAAATGCTGGTTTTACATAATCGTTTTGCTTCGTCTACATTCATACGCGGCCAAGTTAGAAATTCACATAAAAACGAAAAAGTGATGTGCCTATGTGGCGGCAACTACTTATCATTATGACGTCACGCAAAAGCCTGCATCGCGCAAGCAGAGTTTGCCGTGCAACCAGCATTTTTATACAACGAACCGACATCAATCGTCAAGACACTATAACACAACACCCATCCTGGTTAGATGATTCCTCCCTTTTCTATGGGGGATGAATTTACTTTACACCCTGTTCCTCATACCTCTAAACTTATAAGGGAGCCTGAACCTAGTCTATTTTGAGTTACCTTTATAAATAATACCTAACCTACTCTAAAAATATTCACGTAAGTCCAGTCCAACCGTACTTAAACACAATTAAGTAGGTCCCAACATCGAAGGGAAGCGTCGGTGTTAAAGATAGCATCTACCGTCAGTCAGTATCCGGCGAAGCTTATCAGCTGAACTTAATATACCCTGCTTACAAAGCGTACCTTTGTTTAATACGGGATTGTTGAAGTGATAGCCGCTGTAATTGAAACAGCTATGTTATCGGTCGTTACAGGTACTAGGAGTGTAGGATTAGAAAGTGTTTATTGTACTAGCTTTATTTTGGTATTTGATGGGTGTTTTAAAAAGAACGATGTCGCAAAGAATCGTGTTGAACGGCAGAAAAGACAGCCCAGTGTTGATTGTAAGCTGAAATGATGATGACAAAAGTTTATAAAGAACGTAGGTAAAACTACTCCTCCTTTGTTTAATACAGGACCCTTATTGCGTAATCCACTTTAAATCATAATCTGAATCATTTGAATTCAAATGCTAATCCATTGCAGCACATGTTCGAAAAATTTGTCTGTTCGACAACGTAAATAGCGCAATAAATTGAACTGTCAAAATGAAAGCCATTGGTACTGATAGAGTGTCACTCAAATATCCTGCTGGTTGTTGATTGCAATAGTCATTGTAATTGAAATAGCTATGTTATCGATCCCTACAAGTACTAGGAGTTTGAATTAGAAAGGGTTTATTGTAATGTTTTTTTTTTTTGTATTTGATGGGTGTTTTAAAAAGACGATGTCGCAAGGAATCGTGTTGAACGGCAGAAAAGACAGCCCAGTGATAAGATGATTGTAAGCTGAAATGATGATTATGATGGTGCTACAAAGGTTTAGAAAGTAAGTAGATAAAAATACTACTCCTTTGTAAGTTTTTGAAGCAATAGTCGCTGTAATCGAAATAGCTATGTTATCGGGCGTTACAAGTACTAGGAGTCTAGGATAAGAAAAAGTTTATTTTTCTGGCTTTTTTGGAACTGTTTTAAAAAGACAAACGTTTGACGCAAGGAATCGTGCTGAAAGGCAGTAAAGACAGCCCACCCTGTGATAATTCTAGGCTGAAATTATATAATGATGACTCTACAAAGGTATATAAAGTAGGTAGCCAAAACTACTACTTTGTTTAAGTTGTTGAAGCAATAGCCGATGTAATTGAAATAGCTATGTTATCGAGCGCTACAAGTACTAGGAGTGTAGGATTAAAAAGGGTTTAAGTACTGGCTTTTTTTGGTGTTTGATGAGAGCGATTAAAAAATATAACGACCCACGAAATAGTGGAATATGGCGGGAAAGACCGCCCAGTGTTGATTCTAGGCTGAAATGCTGATGATGATGTAATTAAGGTATAATAAATTAATTAGGTAGGTCTGTATCGCTGCTATCAATCAATGCCATCAAATTTTATCTTTGTTACATTTGTTGAAGTGATTGATACCCGCTGTAATTGAAATAGCGGTGTTCTCGGGTGTTACAATAACCAGGAATGTAGGACTAGAAAAGAGTTATTAGATTTTTCAGGCTTTTACAATGTACTGGCTTTATATGTGACGTTATGTTTAAAAGGTTTCGCCTTTTGTTGGTAGAAAATCCTTTTAACTTTTGGTAGATAATTTTTTATCAGGATTTGACGAATCTGGTACTTTATGTTGTACAAGTATTATTTATTACTGATAAGTAGGTAAGTATGTATTAGATACTTCACATTGGAGCTCGTAATACCCGAAATCTTTTATAGAATACAAATAAATAAAATTGAAGTGTCTGATTGTAATGTCAAAATATTTTTTTTTTTTTTTTTACTAAATGCATATGTAAGAATAATTATACGGTACTATAACAAAAAAACTGTCTGGTTGTTTATTCCGGCTAATCTCCAAAACGGCTAGACCGATCTTGACGGGACTTTCACTGGCAGATAGCTGATGTTATAAGGAGTAAAATATAGACTACTTTTATTTAAGAAACAGAATTAGGGATCCGCGTAAACAAATATAAATAATATTCGTATTTCCTAGCGGTAACTTACAACACCTTACATTACAGCTAACTGACTAGTTCTTCTGCCTCTGGGTAACAGTTTCTTCTCCCACATTTTAGACTTAAATAAATAGCAATATTGGATAAGTATTGGCTTGTGGCTAAGTAATAACAGCTGCACGGGTCGATCGATCAGGTTGAGCTACGCTTGCCGCGGTTGGTCCGTGACAACCAGTCTTACCAAGGGGTATCGTATTACCCAGTAACTGGGTTGTGGAGGTCAGATAGGCAGTCGCTCCATGTAAAATACTGGTATTCAGCTGCATTCGGTTAGACTGAGAGCCGACCCCGACATAGTTGGGAAAAGGTTAGGCAGATGATACTCGTAGAATAAGTATTTAATACTACATTCAAACGAATCGAATCTTTCACATAAATATACACTACAAAACGTCCAAAAGCGAACCGGTAACTTCAATAATTTAAATGTCGGGGTTAAATAATTTGAGTCTCCGCGGTAATTCAGCGAGTGTCGGCGATGTCCGCAGTGTCGGGAGTGTCGGTGACACTACGCGTCGATTGTCGTGTCCACATTTTAGTTGCATGCAAATTATTTCTGGTTTTCACTCTGTTCATGTTTTGAATTGGAAATTATTGAGTGTCGTTAAATTAATATGGTAGTATTTTTTTTAGCTTACACTGTGTCCATAGTCCATAGTAGGTAATTCTTTCTTTCTAGGTAATACTTTGTGTGTGATACAAAATTATGTATGTCGAAAAAAAAATTCTTGTTGTTCTTTGTAAATTATTTTTTATTGTTTTTCATGTCTTCTCATTGTGTAAAACAAATGCTGCGATTTCCAAGCTAATTAATGATTGCTTACTTCGATTCATTCTATAACCTTGAAAGGACAATGGGTAAACCTGTATGGGCTCCGTACCAAAAAAAATCACGCCCTGGTCACCAATGAAGTGGATACGTATGGGATATGACTCAAAGATGATATTTTCAATAGCTTGGTATAATAACCAAAGTCCACATACGTAAAAACACATAAAATTTGAAGAACGGACGATGAAAGTCTACACAAGGAATAGATATAGTTAATTCTTATATTACTGCTATTATTTTTAAAGGAAAAATCTATTTCCATTGACATGAAAAAAGCAACTGCCATTTTAATATTGGAGACATATAGTTAGATACCTTTATCTAAATCAACACGTTTAAAAGATGACTTAAAGACTTTTCTTTCTCCCTTAAATCCATCAAAAGGTTGTCTTTAAAAACCGCGATAAGACCGCCCATTGTATCACCCTATGTATTATGTCTACATTTATGTTTGTAATTAATAAAGAGTATGTACTCGTACGTCCACCCTTAACAGACGTCACGTAAGGCCGCAAAGTAATCAAGGGTGTGACGGTACATGAAAATATATGATAAGTTAAAGGAACCTACAGAGACCTACCAGCCTAACAGTCCCTACGACCCTAAGCCCTATAAGCCCTACAGCCCTAACCTATCATATACCTAGTACGTGATAAATAAATATATAAATAAGTTCAGGATGTCTGCACCATGCGACCTAAGGTTACAGGCGGATTGTAGACAGGATTTCCAAGTTCGGGTAGACTCACTGCCAGTCCCACAGACTCAAGAGACTGATCAGAGATGGCTAAAGGTGTCTTGGCCACAGTGAGGGGTATTGAGACAAGAATATAAAATTCAAATCTGATTTATTTACAATATGTTACTGCTTATATACTACTTTTTCTTAACACACACTATTATACAAAATCTTTGTGTCCTATGCGTGTAAGATGCAACCAAATCATTATTTTAACTGGGCCGCGCGTAAGTCAGGCGGAGTGCTGAGTCAATGTCCAAAGGTAACATTGAACGGAGTATTCTAACTATCTATTTATCTTTATTTCATTCAACGTGGCAATGCTGCCAGTCTTCTGGGCACGTTTCCGGCTGACAGCGATGCGGACGAGTACTTCGACGCTTTTGTTTTATATTTATTGATATAGTTAGATATTCTTTTAATTTAGTACCTAGTGTAAATATTTAGTTAAGAGATTGACGACATGGTTGGCGCAGTGGCTGAGCGATCGACTGCTGCGCTGCGTGTCGCGGGTTCGATTCCCGCACAGAACAAATATTTATATTGCCTACAGGTAGCTGTTCCGGGTCTGGCTGTTTGTGTATGTGAGTTTAAATGTTTGTAAACGCACCCACGATATAGGAGTAATTCCTAGTGTGGGGCAACGTTTTATAAAAAAAAGAAAAAGATTGTCAGCAAACACGAGAACGCTTCTGCCAACCTCATGACATATTTAACAAGATAACGTCAGCATTCACGGCACCCTCGAAAAAGGGAGATCAAAAAAAGTCCACAGAGAGAAAATACCTTCCTAATTATTCCAACAGATTCGCCGGAACATAAAGTCGAATCACAGATTATTAATGCTCGGGAAGATTCAGAGATAGATAAGGAACAGATTTTTCGTTTTTGCCCTCTGCTCATCCAGCCGATAGGGTTTTTTTTCGTAACGATTTAGGTTATATCTGAGGGTTACAGTTGACTTTTTATTTGGAGGGTCAGAAACGTTTGGTTGGGAATTAATGAGAAATACTGATTGGTAGGTACTACGTGATTTTAATATTTAATTTATTTGGTTTTAAAGTAATCAAAGGTAGCTTTTCTGAAGTCAAATCAATGTATTTTGATAAGGGGGAAATAATTGGTTCAGTCTATCATCGACACAAATGTATATGCGATCACCCATCTCGCGATCACAAACTTAATTCAACAATCTAATTCTTTAAAAGCAAAAAAAACATCAAAACATCAACACATTCAAACAAACATTTAAAACTCATAATAAAACACTACTGCACTTAACAGCACAGTGTTAATAAATTCCGCTGTCCAGCACGTCCGCCTTGCGTGACCGTTACATATAAACTGAGAGTCGCGCGCCGCGCGGTTTTAAACTACCCTCAAATGCTCCAATTGTTATTGGCCTTCCATGAAACTGCAATTTTGCAAACAAAAGTATTATGTTAAGTCGGCTATCGAAATGGGTGGGTATTACTTCGTTTATTTTCAATGTGGCTTCGCTGCTTGTTAGTCGCTACCTAATGGACTGTCTGACAAAAAAGAAAAATGTAAAGGCAGTATAATGGTTTCTTTACCATCGAATCTGCTAAACAGGTTATTGGAAAAAAGCTGATTCACTATTGGGTAATAACAATTTACATATTTTTATTGTTTGGCATATTTTTTACTGAGTTTGTAGGGTAGTTTTGGACACGTATAGTACAAGCATTACATTTAATTTACATAATTCTAATTAATTAAATCACTTACTTATCACAAACATCATTAATAATAAATATAAACCCTGTGACCTTGCTGACAAGAAATAAGAAAAGAAAAGCGAGCGCCCGTTGAAGCAACTATGAGCTTCAGTAATATTTTATTAGAGTGGGTAGCGGTCCCACCGGTTGGGCGCCAATTTGTCAGTGCACGCCACCCAGATAATTTAAAATAACTTTTTATTTGTAAGCCAGAACATTTTTCTATCTGTTAAGATTCATTCGGATTAATTAGGGGTCTGTGAGTGAGGCTTTACTTTTCATAATATTTTGAGCGTCCCGCTTGAAAAGTTTAAGCGCCGAGTGATGATTTTAATTAATTTAAACTTGTTAAGTTACTTATCTAATTATGATAAGCTAAGTTGTATTGAGTGCCAACTGGTTATTATAATTGAGGAATGGCCAGGTTTATGTAATTTATCGAGTAATGATGATAACTATCATCATAATTTTAAATCAACTTGATGCTGAACAAGACCTCTACTTATTATAAGTAGGTATCTGAAGAACTCTATTTTTAACCGACTTCAATAATAAAGGAGATTCTGTATTCGACCCGTATGTTTGTATGTCTGCGATTTTCTCAAAAACTATTAAAAAAAATTAACCTAAAATTCATTTATTCAGTGACTCACTCACTGACAGCGTACAGCCTAAATAAACATCTTTTAATTTAAAAGATCGCTCTTAGCGAAGGACCGCCCTTTGTGTCACCATTTGTAAAATTTCTATACTTATAACTGTAATTTATATGGTGTACATAATAAAGAGTGTTCTATTCTAACTCACAACGCATTCTAAACCAGATGGCCGTAGCACATAAAATCGCCATAAAACATGCGTCTACTAAAACAACCCCACATAATTTACAATTAGTTTCAGTGAACAAAAACTCCGATTCAGGTCGTCCATTGTTTATTTCAGCATTGTTCTCCTTTTGTAGCACATTTTATATGTGTTTACAATCCAAAGTATCCTATTTCAAGTCAAAAGTTTTGCTTACAAAATATGTTTTGGTGAGCCTTTGATTTGGTTCGAGTGTTTGTTCGAATTATTTTTATCACAACATTCCACACATTACACCTTGTGTGAATAAACGTATGAAACAGTATCAATTCTGAATCAACACTACCCTCCCATACCTGAAGGTCAATCCTCGTAAATTAAAACGTTCAAAATCTAGTCGCAGTCTCAACAAATGTCAAAAACTTGTCAAAAATTTAGGGAAATTAGAGGTGTTTTTTGGCAGATTGAAATTGAGATCAGTCTGTGAACGTTCTTAAAATTACGAGAATTACCCCTCTGTTATAACTGTAATTTGAGAGCATTGTAAAAGCCAATTATTTTTAAAAGAGTAACCGTGTAGTTTCTTGCCGGTTCTTCTCTAGGAAACGACCAATTGGAACCGTGCATCTACCTTCTGACGTGTCATAAGTGCCCATGTAAGTTTATGTGAAATACAATATTTTGTTTGGTGAATTTGACCTTATTTCAAATTTGAATTAAATTAAAATTTCAAACTATTTATTTCATCCAATTTTTCATAACATTTTTATACATAAAAATAGCGCTCAATCTAATTACACTATGATTATGTGCGCTATAAGCTTATTTTAGAGTTGCTCACTTATAATAGGCTAGACACAGGCTGAGAACCTACACGTTGACATCCTCCATTCCATACTTCCCCACAGTAAAATAGGCTTTTAGGATATTTTTAATTTGTTGAGGTTTATTGTCTTCTAATTTTTTGGCAATTTTCTTTGGTAGTTTATTTAGAATATCAAGAAAGGCGTACGTCCAGGCTCTCTTACCATATTAATTATTAATCTTTGGCAGTTTATATGTAGGCAAGTACGACAGGTTACGAATAAAGTTTGGTCTCTTTGAATTTCAAATATGGGTACTGAATAATTTTTAAGAGCTGGTATCATTTCTATTTTTCTAAAATCACATATCTAGACAAAAATGAACAAGCAGTAGATTAGGCTTTGTCTTATCATTTTCAAGTCCTCTTGAAATAACATAAAAAATGTAGATATTTTACCTAGACACAGTTTTATTAAAATGTTGTTGCTACGACGTAACCAGCGATGACGTCACGGCTACGTGAGCTACGCTCTCGTAGCAGATGTCCGATATGCTACGATGGCCATAAGCTATGCATTATGTTACTAGTCTTTGAACTTTGTTGTGTATCGGACGTTTGTACATTGTTCAATTTGAATGATAATATTAGTATGACTGACATTTTGTGAAGTGAGAATTTGTTATAATTAGTGAAGGAAATTATGATAGAAGTGTATCACGACACTGCGACCCAAGTAAGTTTTTTCCAGTGACTTTTCAATTTTTTAAAGTGAATCATCTTAGGGGGCGATTCCATAATTGGACGAGAATTAGAGTGAACTTTCAAGGACGCATCACATTTAGGCACATTTAAATAAATATATTCAATTCAGTCTTAAATAATTTTATCATGTTATATTACTTTTAGGGCTGATTTTTAAATCGACAGATATATTTTATTCGTGGAATAAAATTGACGTGCGTCAGTTTTTGTATGGAAGAACTGTCAAAAATTTAAAATATTAAAATTTCATTATAAGTAATTTAATTATATTACAACACTAACAAGTCTTCTAGCTTCAACATGTTTTAAAATGAAGACATCTCTGAACAAGAAGCAACTTCAACAACAATGTCTTTCAAAATGAATAATTTTACGTACGTGTAGAAGCGGTTGGGAAGTTTCTTAGAATTACTTGAACTTGTTTCAACATATGTATTTGCAGATGTTTGTCGGTTATGTTATTGGAGTCACTGTGAAGAACCGAACACAAGTTAAGATTTTTTAAATAATAATGATAATGTGTATTTATCCAAATTAATACATAGGCTCAGGCTGAGCATAGTGGTAGACACAGGGTGGCAGGGACATCGACGCGCAAACCTTAATCATAAATTCAGCACAGCACGTTTCTAGAACCCCTGTTTTTTTTTTGGTTGGGAAATCATCATAGGGGCAATTCTCGTAAATTTAAGAATATTCACAGTCTGATCTCAGTCTCAATTTGTCAAAAATACCTCTAATTTCTCTACATTTTGACAAGTTTTTGACATTTGTTTGTCTAATGCTACTAGATTTTTAACGTTTTATTTACCAGAATTGGCCTTCTGATGACTTCTCCCGCTCTAGGCGGAGCGGGAGGGCGTGTCAGACCGCCTGGCTTAGAATTTTTTAGTCGGTTATCAATAAAAAATCACCTGTTGTTAACTTTTGTACAAACAGCTGTGTTTTTATACAAAACACTGTGCTTTTGTACAAAAGTTAAAAGGCTACAAAAATCTATTTAAACAAAAAGGTAAGCCCTGTCTCTTAAAATAAGAGGCTTGTATCATAAGAGACAGTGTTCGGCCAGATGGCTGTGTAAATTAAGATGTACCCTTTAACCCTTCGTATATCGAACATGGATCCACTCAAGACACAATGGCTTTTTAATTGTTTCTGTAATTACGGCATTCAACCGGTTAAGAGTGTCGATCTATCAAAACATGGTGAATTAACATTATCTGTAAATTAACCCTTTCACTTTCTTTAAACGATGACTATGTAAACGCTCAAATCTCTGCTGTAAAACGAGCATTTTTGAGAACGTAATCATGTTCGTATAATTGGATTTTACCAATATACATACCTAATATGTATGACTCGGGAACATTGGAATTTAGACGAAAACATTTAAACGTTTTTACTGACGGCCTTAAAAATCTTATTTAATTTTCTTATCCAGCATCAGTGAGTTATTCTTAGCAAGGTAAAAATATTTGTTTGACAGCTAGGTTTGGTTGTAAGCACGAGGTAGGTGGTACGTATCTACTTCGTGGTTGTAGGGCTAACAGCTGTCGGCGACCAGTGGTGACCCAGTTGTAACGCCCGCACTTAGGAGTGCAGCCTAGGTAAAGTACGGGTTCGAACCCAGACTGACCTTTTACTTTGTGTAGGTAATTTATTTCATCACCACTGCTCTCAAAACGGTGAAGGAAAACATCTTGATGAAACTGGTATGTCCCAGAACCAAAAAATCGAAGACATGTGACATCTATCAACCCGCACTGGGCCCGCGTGGTGGATTGCGGCTCGCTCCCTCTCACTGAGAGGAGGCTTGTGTCCCAGCAGTGGGAACATTATAGGCTGATTATATGTAGGGGTAACTGATGTACAGACGCCAGCAGGTCAAGCTACCCGAAACTGTCAAATTTTCCCAATCAACCTTGAGCCTTAATGCTTTAGAGTTAAATTTGAAAATCTATTAAAGAAATTTGACAGATTGTAGTAGCTCGATGTGGTCTGTACCTGACTATTTCAAATATCATCACTCCTAGAGGATTATACAACAAACAAAACAATAAAACGCTCTTTATACCCTATCTTTATCTTACCACGTAAAACCTTTCTATTACCACCCACCTTACACACCCACACATAGGCAGGTGTTAGGGTGGGTCACACAGTTACCGTCTCACACAACACATGCGCAGCGAGGGCATGCATGTTTCATGCTGCAGTTGAGAAGTAGGCGGAGACGCGGAGCGAGAGTTAATGGAAGCGACATCGACCTGGAAAGGTCAAGGTTGCGATCAGAGTAGAGTTTGATTGAAAAAGTGTTTTTGATAGTTGTTAAGGTGGATGCTCCGAGGTAGCCCGCGAATTTAAAATTTTCTTACGTTATTTGCAATTTGCTGGTCAGTACTAAGTTGTACGTTGATTAAGATATGATTCGCGGCCGTCACAATTATGTATTTACAGAATTATAATCATTAGAATCAGTAATACAACTTGTTAAGTTAGCGTACGACGTACGTACGTACGTAACGTACAACTTAGTACTGACCAGCAAATTGCAAAAAACGTAAGAAAATTTGAATGAAAAAACATATATGTGTTTATTTATTTTTATTTCACAATACACGGCTGTTTTCTCCGAAGGATAGGCAAAGGCGTACTTATACGAGTATAGTACCTACACCCACATTTCGCCAGTTATGTTTAACTTCCATGTAATAGGGGCCGAGCCTTTTGCCATCAACCCGGCACACATTCAAACTCCCGATTGCCACTGAGAAATTCCAGAAGAAGATGGAATGGGTTTTTTAAATGTTACGTTCAATACTGTGGACAAGACTTCAAAAAACAATATCCCTACGCGTGGATACGCAAGCTAATCCTGGCCTAAGTTTCAATTTAAAAAAGAAATAGGTACCGTTAAGCCGAAAAGCCAGGTATCATAAAGCCAAAAGTAAGACTAGAGGTGAGGCTACGATCAATTGATCGACGTGACGGCAAAAACTTATTTAACAAGACGTGACGTAACGGAGATGACGTTACGTCACCAATGGTAAATAGTAAGATGGCGGTATGTCGCTTAGTTTAACTGCGTGGGTTTGTACTAAGAATAGAGAAATCTCCGTCTTATGTCGTGGGTGTCGCGAGGAACTGTTAAATATTTATAGAGGGTTAATACACCGCAGCATTTAACTTCTCATCTGACAAATGGAGAATGTTATATCAACTGCATTCTTTTTGTCCTGTATCACCTGTTGCTGTTGAAAAAAATACTCCTTTTAAAGACGTCTATCGACAAATAACGCACAAATAAAAGGATCATCATCTGCCTAGCTTTTACCAACTATGTTGGGGTCGGCTTCCAGTCTAACCGAATTCAGCTGAATGCTAATTACATAGAGCGACTGCTTATCTGACCCCATCAACCTTGTTACTGGGTAACACGATACTCCTTGGTGACTGCTTGTCAGACTTTCGGACTTCAGACCCGTCACGACTGTCAAAGATTTACGAATGACAGTCGGGACAAAAGGCTTAACGTCCTTTCCGAGGCACAGAGCACCCATCCACGAACTGACTGCAGCAAGCGTAGCTTAACATGATCGATCGAACCGTGTGTCTGCTATTATTTAGCCACGAGACCCTCACGCACAAATAAAAGCTTCCCAATAAAAAACTTTACAGCTAATAATAGCTCAGTTATGCCATTGAGGTTATACCTGACACTTCCAGTGTCAGCACTCTATATTGGTGTGCCGTGTTTCAGCGGAGCCTCTAGGGTCTAGAGATTCCGCTGAAAGACGGGACACCGACCCTAGTCTGGGGGGAGCGGCCCAATTCTCGTTTTCAATTTATTTTCACAATTTTATTGGTTAAGTAATGTTTATTTAACCACGTGCTTGGATATTCGCTTTGTGTATACGGAAGTGGTCGTTAGAGTGTTTCTTTTTCTTTGATTTTGTTTATTTATTTTGTGGCAGTATTTGTACTTTTCTTCCTCTGGAATCAATTTGTATGGTTGTAACATTCGTTTGAAATAATATTATGAAGAGACAAAAAAAAAAAAAGTAGAATTTGATTGCGGTAACAGATACCTATACCAGAGAGGTAATGGCGTAATAGACTATCAGTAGCAATGGGTTTCAGTTTGACAGTTCAACAACATTCATCGCGTTATTTACGTTGTTGAGCAGACAACTTTTTTTAACTTGTGAAGCAATGGATTAGCAATATCCTTCAAAATGATCCAGATTGTAATTGATAGTGTGTTACGCAATTAGGGTGCTTATTAAAGTGATCTAAAATTATTAAATATTCAACCTATAATGTATATGTACGAGAGAACAAGAAACAAAAGTCGATGTTGAATTCATGAAACATATATTTATAATGTCCGTACACAGCACGATATATATATATATATATATATACACACATATATACAGGGTTATTTTTCAAAGACCAGCCAAATTTAAGGATGTGGTACAGACCATCAAACTGAACAACTTTCTCCATGGGACAAATAGCGTAATCCACATCCTTAAATTTGGCTGGTCTTTGAAAAATAACCCTGTATATATGTGTATATATATATATATATATATATCGTGCTGTGTACGGACATTATATATGTTTCATGAATTCAACATCGACTTAACAATAAAGAGTATTCTAGCACGGCAAAGCAAAAATGTTTGAAGAATCCGTATTTTTATTTTCTCCTTCAAATACAATATAATCTGCTTTCGCGATATTTGCCAAAAATGTAAACAAATATGAGTTTATGGAAAAATTACTTTAAATCCTACACAGTAAAGTTCAGTTTACGTTACAACTTCAAACATTTTTATAACTTTTTCAATAGGGCTAGTCACTCTGAAATCAGCTTAAGTACCATTACAATATTGATATTTGTTTAACTTGAAATAACATCAATTTGAAACATAAGTTTGAATAGACTTTGGGTACTTTCTTAATTCAAACAGACGGGCCCAAATGTTTAGTATCTTGAAAAATAAATATCACCAAATGCGATGCAGCTGTTATATATATTTTTTTTTTGTTAGCTTATGTTGTGTACCACTGCTTTGCAAAGGTCTCCCCTTTTTCCTTCCAAACCTTTAACTTTGTCTTGTGCGATTTCTGGCCATTAGCTCGCACAAGATAATAAATCAAGGAAAACGAATCAAGGCATTTCGTAAACCCGGCGTCACCCACTTTTCGTATGAAATTATAAATAGAAAAATAAAAATGTAGCCGGAAGAAAATTACTCTAAATTGCTGGCAGGGAGTTAAGAAACTTTGTATTTTGTTTACGTACGACTAATGCAATTTGAATATACTTATTTCCTGTTTGTTCTCGCCTGTCCTGTCAAATTACGAAAGTTAAATTAACATTTTTAATAAGCATAAGTGGCATCATCATAATAATATGAACAAAAAAATGTAAACAAATATGAGTTTATAGAAAAATAACTTTAATACCTACACAATAAAGTTCAGTTTACGCTACAACTTCAAACATGTTTATAACTTTTTCAATAGTGCTAGTCACTCTGAAATCAACTTAATTATTGTTAAAATAAAGTTTATATTTGTTTGACTAGGAATATCGTCAATTTGAAACATAAATAAAGTTTGAATATAGGTAGGTATCGATGAGAACGTAATGCTCTAACAATAACAACAACAACACGTCTGAGTACAATAAAGAAAAAAAATTGGATACACCAGTAGGGCAGCGGGGTAATTGTAACACAGTATCAGTAGGAATGGCTGACTTTAACCTTGACTTTGAGTAGGAATGGCTTTCATTTTGACCGCTCAACCATATTCATTGTATTATTTACGTTGTTGGACAGACAAATTTTCGAACATGCAAAGCTATGGATTATCAGTATCCTTCAAAATGATTCAGATTATGATTAATAGTATGTTACGAAATTAAGGTGCTGTAGTAAGTAAATCCGAAACTATCCCTCTCTCTCACTCTTTAACATTGGAGTTTTACAACCCTGGCGACTGCGTATTCTGTAGTCAATTAATTATTTATTCATGAGCGAATAATTATATGCATATGAATGTATTCAAGTGTAAGCATACATTGCCGCAGGTATTCATAATATTTTCGTTCGCATTTTGAGGTGTGAAGCACGATTATTATACCAAATTATTATCACTATATTCTTGATTGCGTATTATTTTCTTTAACACAATATTTGTACATGACAACATAACATCGCGCTTGTAATTCCCGAAGAGTTAGGTAGAGGTGTACAATCAGATTTCGCCAGTTATGTTTAAGTACCATGTACATAATAGGAGGCGAGCCTATTGCCAGCAACTGGGCAAATTCCTAATTATGAAAAATCCCAATATTACTTCGCCCGAACTGGGAATCGAACCCAGGACCTCATTCTCAACAGAAGCCGTTTGATCACCATACCAACGAGGCAGGAGGCAGTCTACAATATTTATAGGTACTTATTGAAAAACTGTGAAGGAAAAACATAACGCCTATTTCTCTTATTGGTATTCCTGAAAACATCCTAAAACACATTGTTTTAGTGTATTCGAACTTTACACAGGAAATAGTTTACACGGAGTTTTCCGAAGTAAACCCGAAAGCCTTCTATATATTCACCTCTGTAACTCGAGGTATACCCGTACACGTTTAATCCTAGACGTACTGAAGTGAAAATGCATTTGAAATTACAACCTAGTTCGGAACTAAACTCTACATACATAGATGTAAGTATGACCTACATACTTACATCTATGTAGGTAGAGTTTAGTTATAGTATCCTAGTAATCCAACTTCCTACTATATCCTACTAATATTATAAACGCGAAAGTTTGTATGGATGGATGGATGGATGTTTGTTACTCTTTCACGCAAAAAATACTGAACGGATTTGGATGAAATTTGACACACAAATAGACCAGAATAGATTTGACCAGAATTAACACATATAATACTTTTTATCCCGATATTCCCACGGGATCGAAACTTATGCGGGTGAATCCGCGGGGCGCAGCTAGTATTATATATGCTTACTTTTGTAATCATATACGGCATTGATGTATGATTTACTAAGACGAGCTCGAGGTTAAATCATCAGGTTTTACGCTACGCTTGCTTGTCTGTTCGTGGATGGGTGGGTGACCATTACATATCGAGACGCCTCCGTGTGAAAGCACGTTAAACCGTTGGTCTCAGCTGTCATTCGTAGATCCTTGACAGTCGTTATGGTTATTCTGAAGCCCAAAAATCTGACAACCAGACTTACCATCGTATCGGGGGTATCGTGTTACCCAGTAACTGGGTTGTGGAAGTCAGATAGGCTAGGATATTCGGCTGCGATCCCGTGACCCCCGGCGTAGGTGTAAGATGGCACACCGGGGTGGTTTTTAGTCAGTAAGAGTCTGAGAGACCCATGAGACATCCATGAGGATTTTCCAAACAGGAAAAAAAATCAGATATTCAGCTGCATCCGGGTAGACGAAAATAGTTGGAAAAAGGTAGGCAAATTGATATTGAATTAAGAGTATACTACATTATATACTATAAGAAAAACTTTATCAAGTTTTTGCTCCTAACAGAACCATCTTAGATGCCGAAAGCTACGGAATAGTATCAGACATATAAATATTATAACAGCCAGGGAAGGAGATTTGATTTGTACATTTCCGTCGGGCGTCGAGCGATCGACCTACTTGCCAAGACGACTTTATGTCATTACGCTAGTTCTGTCTCAGTGAATGTCTTTTGTGTAGCTTTCATTACAGGTAACCGTTTTATTGTAGGTAAGTGCTCACTCTTAAAGGTAGTGTTTTAATGATTAAAATGTTAATATAAGCACGTACAAAAGCCACAATTAGCAGGGATTGGGAGTTGGGAGTTTTTATTGTATTTGTACATATTTGGAAACCTGAGATCGCCAACCCGTCTTGAGTAAGCATGGTGATCAATGCTCATGCCTTCTCTGTATGAGAAGAGGCCATTGCCCTGTAGTAGGACAATATTTGGCTGGTATTATCTTTCTCCTACTAATATTGTAAACGTGAAAGTTTGTATGGATGGATGGATGTTTGTTACTCTTTCTCGCAAAAACTAGGAAACGGATTTGAATGAAATTTGGCACACAATTCACAAAAGGCACAAATTTGGTTTATAACCAAGATTAACATATGGGATACTTTTTATCACGATATTCCCACGGGATCGAAACTTATGCGGGTGAAACCGCGGGGCGCAGCTAGTTGTTAATAAAACAATCCAAGATTCCAGCAACTTTTTGTCCAACCTTTTTGTCAGGATGTAGGATTTCTAACAAGGTTTAAAATTATCGGGTTGCAAGATAAATTATATGAAAACTATCTATTCTAACTATCTGACCCGCGACTTCGTCTGCGGTCTTGGATGAAAAGAAGCCTATGTCCTTCTCAAGGGCATGGTCTACCTATGTGCCAAATTTCATCCAAATCCGTTTAGCCATTTTATCATGTAAGCGTAACAAACAAACAAAATCACTTTCGCAATTATTATATTATAGTTAGGAAGTTCGAATTATGTAACAGAACTAATTGGATTTAAAATAACACCTACACAGAAGTTTTACGTAAACCTCTTTTTGGATATAACGCTCAGCTGAAAACATTATTGAAAACCAATTATTTATTCTGTAACAATAAACTATTTAATGTTGAAAATGGAATCGAACGAAAGCACGATGAGCGGGCAATTCTCGTAAATTGTAATAGAAACTTCAATTTTATTACAAGCATGTTTACGGCTGGTCAGTGCCGTGTGCTGTGTGCATGTGGGTTTAACGTGGTTCGTGTTACAGAGATATAACAGTCAGTGGGTCAGTGGTCGTACGACTGTAATTACAAAGTAGAGAAATGTATTGGAAGTTTGTTTAGAAAAGAAATCTTACACGCTCAGGGTCTAAATCTGTGACAAAAAAGCGGCTAAGTGCAAGTCGGAGTCGCACACGAATGTTTCCATACCACCATACAATATTTAACGTGTAGTGTTAAATATTGTATGGTGGTACGGAAACATTCATTTTTATTTAAATCACATTTCTTGTATGACCCCTTAAATAATTTACTTTTATTTTATTTTTAATAATTGCTGCTATAGCGGTCATAGTTTTACACCCACTGTGAAAATTTCAAGTGTCTACCTATTACGGTTCAAAAGATACAGCCCTGTGACAGACGGACGGACAGCGGAGACTTAGTAATAGGGACCTGTTGGCACGCTATTTGCTCTGCTCCTAAATGTGGTTTTTTTTTTTTTTTTTTTGTGGATTAGGTACATTTTAAGTTCTTATTTGCTAATACGTTGAGGGCGCTATACTTTGCCTCTAGGGCGTACAAAAGTAGTAAAGCAGTAACAGGGTAATCATCAAATGACCCCTCCCGCTCTGGGTGGAGCAGAAGGGAGTGTCAGACTCTTACTGACTAAAACCCACCCGTGTTCCTTCCTTAGCCCTTTATGTACCAGGGCAGCGGTAACCCTTTCGGACGATCCCGCTACCCCGGCAGGTCCTAAATGTGGCTGGGAACTTCTTTCACTAGCCACGCCATTGCATATTACGTAATTGTAATATAGGTAGAGGTCGCGCTTGCTTGTTAAATCTTGATAAAATCTTAGCACCGGAAACGGGTCATCCATTTCAAATGAATAATTAAAGGTTTTAACGTAAGTTTTTAGTCTTTGGTGCCTTTGGTATAAATAGAGTAATTCAGTTTATCAACGTAATTGAAACTGCATCTGATTCCCTAGTAATCCTCTTTTAAAAGCTTTAGGGGCGCGGGAAAATCCAATAAAACCACGTTTGGGTGTTTGAGTTCACTCGATGAGAAACAAATCGGTTTTCAAACGACAGTCAGCCTAAACAGAGAGATTTATTTTAATTGTGTGCACAGGGCCATAACGAGACGTTAATGGTTTCAGGAACCGTACTTCTTATTGATACCCTTGCTTATCCCTCATCTGGATATACTGTGTTCCAACAGTTAGTAAATTAAGAAACTCACTGCCCCGTTGGTATCGTGGTCTGAGGTCCTGGGTGGTCCGTCGATTCTCGGGTCGGGCAAAATGTTATTGATTTTTTCCATTGGGAATTTCTTGAAGTTGGCGGTGTGATACCCCGTGCCTCGGAAAGCACGTGAAGCTGTTGGCCCTGCGCCTGATCTCTCTCCGGTCGTATCGGAGTGCTGTCCCATCGCACTATAAGAGTGAAGGAAGAGAGAGTGCACTTCTGTCTGCGCACAAACAAATGCTCTGGAATATGTCCCGCACCGAAGGCTAGTTTCCGCTGAGATTGGTTGCCATGGCCGAAATTCGGTCTGAAGGACTTTAAATTAAAAAAGAAAGTATACAAGTATTTAAAGACTTTTATTACAATGTTAATGAAAGACAGTTAGTGGCAGTTATAACTATATATGTAAGTTTTCCTAAGTCATCGTAGGAAAACTTGGGTACAGAGTTACAAGGCTAATACTCAACTTTTAGAAATACAGGGATGGCAGGGATATTGACGCATAACCTGTTTCCATCGAGCATGCAATTTTTTTTTATTACCACTTGTAATTTCTACGGTTGGGGTCTAGAATCATGTGCTGAATTCATTATGGTTACAGTTTGAGCGTCGATGTCCCTGCCACCCTGTATGCAGGCAGGTAGAAAACTACAGCAAAAACACATAAAATTCCATTTAATTCTAAATGTGTTTCAAACTCCTTCTGAATATGCAGTATACATAGTTCTAACTTAGTTATCGTCTACCCAGAAACACGCCTGACCAAGCGATTCATACAATATTTGTCGAGACGTTTGGCTCAAACTCCAACGGTCAAGCGAGCCGGTAACCATTCCATTGCTCATGTTTATGCTGCAGTCTCAAGAGTAACTTTACTAAAAGCATCATAAATAGTGTCTACACGTTTAGTCTCACTTTGTATTCAACTACAGTAATGGCCTGTAATTGTGCTACTGCAGGGAAAAGGCAAAATGCTCATACAGAGAGGAATCGAATATTAATCTACATGTGGCCACAAGATCAACCGTTCAGTCGATGTGGGGTCTTTTTTTTGGGTTGGAAATCATCAAATAACTGCTCCCGATCTGGGTGGAGCGGGAGGGCGTGTCAGACTTTTACTGACTAAAACCCACCCATGTTCCTTCAGTTGCCTGTGCCAGGGACCACGATAACTCTTTCGAACAATGTGAGGTCTAAGATGACAAAAAGTCGTTATATCTATGAAAGATATGAAAATCAAGAATCAGTCATTATTATTTCAACAAACATTTGGTTATTTATTTAAGATTCATGCACAACATTACAGAATTGAATCCCAAGGCGTTGTACAGCGCAATTTGACTAACTTAGTAAGTGTGAAATTGGAAAAATTATATAAAGTATCTGATGAAAATGTAAACAAATGGCTCAGACAACTAATAGTGCCACTTACAAATGGAGTGCTTCGAATTGATTACTCCGAAATTCAAATTTTAAATCATCTGAAAGGTTTTTTTTTTTTTAAATTAAGATTAACTTTATAACCTCGATGATTGTTCAATTACAATTTATTCATGTAATTATGTTTGAATTACATGAATAAATATTGGGAAAACTGTGAGATATTAAGTTGAAACCTTCTAAATACGGATGAATGTGTTAGATACTAATTCCATTTAGTGAGTGATTGAGTAAGAATTTAACTTGAACAGTTGACAGTAGGTAGG
This sequence comes from Apamea epomidion, assembly GCA_947507525.1. Lineage (NCBI taxonomy): Eukaryota > Metazoa > Arthropoda > Insecta > Lepidoptera > Noctuidae > Apamea > Apamea epomidion. Next base: position 6,405,885 of record OX382242.1, on the reverse strand, counting down.
TACTTAAAATACCATGCTAAGGCCCGCTTACACCACAAATCACTTAAAACATTTACCTACCGCTAAGCGACTTCAAAACGTCATTCTGTTTCTGTCAATCTTGTGAAGTTGGCAGAGACAGAACGATATTTTAAATGGAATAATATGTTAAGCGCTAAACGGATTGCGTGATTTGTGGTGTAAGCGAGAAATATTCGTTGAAAAGCGGATCGGCCATCATGGAAGCATTGTATTACATGACAAACAATTCGTTGGATTTAAAAGCTTGCAACAATGTTTTATTGTGGCTGCAATTGTCCTGGAATGTAAATCAATATTGTTAACAATATATTTTTTTATCACTTGCATAATTAGACTGATTTTTTTAGGGTGAGGATTTTTAACGATGCAACATTTATTATAATAATAATATCAGCCTATTATTATCCCACTGCAGGGCAATGGCCTCTTCTTTTACAGAGAAGGCACGAGCATTGATCACCACGCTTGCTCAAGACGGGTTGGCGATTTCAGACTTATATTAACTATGACTCCAGGTTTCTTCACGATGTTTTCCTTTCCGATGTCAGTATTGTCCTAGATACACTCAGAAACCACCTATGAATAATAATAATTAATCATTTCTTTCTTTACCTATGAATAGAAAAAGTCTGTCAAATTTATTTAATAGATTTTCAACTTTACCGCTAAAGCATTAAGGTCCAAGGTTGATTGGGAAAATTTGATAGTTTCGGGTAGCTTGATGTGATGGCGTCTGTACTTTGGCCATTCATTACTTTCGGATTTATTTTTGAAGTGACCCAAATTGAAATGGGATCATAAAGGAGAATATCAGGGCCCGTATTCCCGTAATTTAAAATGTTCAAAATCTAGTCGCAGTCTCATCTCAGCGACAAATAAATGTCAAAAACTCGTCAAAATGTAGGGAAATTAGAAGTATTTTTTGACAGATTGAGACTGAGATCAATCAGACTGTGAACGGTCTTAAAATTACGAGAATTACCCCTCTGATGTATTGGTGTATTGAAACAAGTAGGTACTTGTTAAGTCATAAGTAATTTATTTCATAACAATATAGATACATTGTGTTGAAAAAATAAAAAATGACATTAGATATACAATTGCAATTAAAATAAAATTCATTAAATACATTTAGAAAAGTCAATAAAAACAATAACGGTCAATTAAAAATTTAAGTACAATTAGATCATAAATAATAAATGTCAAAGTAATAAAATTAATCATATATAAGTTACAATGTCATATGTCATTGAGGAATTCATTGATACTGTAATAGCCTTTCCCTAATAAATAGGTCCTCAATTTATTTTTAAATAAGTTAACACTGTATATGGTTTTGAATTCTATAGGCAACTTGTTGATAAAAATACAGAGTGATACCTCGGGCTATGTTTGACAACTTTTAATTTCGGTTAAATAGTGTTGGGCAAATCTTTCCTACGTGTGCTAGCTCTAGTTTGTCTCTGCTCATCAGTCTCAATTTTGTGCAAATTTTTAACTAAGCTGGTTAGCAACACTAAAATGTAAAGGCATGGATGGCACTGTCAAGATTTTTAGTCTAATAAAATTGTCTTTACATGATTCCGTCTGTTTCAAGCGGAGCATAGTCCTTAAAGCTCTTTTCTGAATCACGAATGCCATTTGTATGTTGTACTTGTAGCTATTGCCCCAAAACTCGATGCTGTATCTTAGCCTGGACTCCACCGAAGCAAAGTACACACTTCTAAGTTGAGGTAAACCTAATTCTTCACTCAGTGTTCTAATCGCATAGCATGCTAACCTAATTAGATGATTTTTCCTTTTATATTCAAGAGTCTTCGGCAATTCGTGAATGAAATAAACAAAATCGTCTTGCTTCTTGATTGAATGTTAAGATGATTTGATGATGTAGGTACGAGGTATTCCGGGCCTGTAAGCCTTTGTACGCTACCATCGCCTCCACCTCCTCTCTCCAAATGCAGTGCGATGTATTTATTTTCGATGCCATATTTACCATTTAAAATTGATTCTAAAACAGGCAAATTCGGATAACCCCCGTCTGACCGACCTTTTATTTATTTTTATTGAGTTTTCGAGTATTTAGTACATCAGTTAGTGGGTTCAGTTTAAAAAAATATTATGAACGGCGATCCTTAAAAATCTATTCTCAGTAAAAAGTTTGCTGAATTTTGCAAGCTCTAAATATCATAAACCCACTAGAGTTGTGACGTAACCTAGCACTATGCTAGCTTGGTTACGCTTCCGATGGTCGACGGGCTATCCATACATCACAAGTCCTTCAAAGTGATGTATTGCAAACTCGTCGCTCTGCACGGAAAGCGTATTAACCCTCTTCCCTGCATTTGCAATTTGATTAGACAATAAGAAATTATAATGGACATTTGCATGCTTATGCAGTATGCTAATCAGTAGGTAATTGTATTTCTGGTAGGATACTCTGACGTAAGAGGACACTGTTTGGCTCTCGATGAAGGTTAAGCATTGTTTTTGCCATCTTTTTTACTTTTTACTAGCTGACCTGAGGAACTTCGTATCGCCTCAGAATCAATAAGAACGAATGTATATTAATAAGAAAATTAATTACCTTCATGTATTTTTCGCGAATTTGTCCCATATTTTAATAGTTATTCTGCTATTCGAGGCGGAGCCAACAAATCAATTGAGTTATAAGATAATGGTGTAACTAACCCGAATTTGTTTTATTTAGGACTGATTTTCAATTATCTGATAACTTTATTCGAGGAATCATTTTGAAATTTTAACAGTTATTTCGTACTAAAACGTTTAAATGTCAATTTTATTCCTCGAATAAAAGTTATCTGGCGATGGAAATATCAGCCCATACTTATATAGATTTTATTCCTAAGAAAAAACAAATAGTATTTAAAAAAATAAATATACTACCCTTACATTTTCCACAAATTACAGCTTAGATATTTACTAATTGAAGTCAAACGTAACTGTAGTCAGAGCAAAAACAATTATTATGTGAACAAAAGAAACGTAACAGAACAAAACTCTTGTTCGCGTGTTGTATCCTTTTTTTTTTTTTTTTTTTTTTTTCAGGATGGGAAATCATCAAATGACCCCTCCCGCTCTGGGTGGAGCAGAAGGGAGGGTCAGACTCTTACTGACTAAAACCCACCCGTGTTCCTTCCTTAGCCCTTTATGTACCAGGGCAGCGGTAACCCTTTCGGACGATCCCAATACTCAATACTCAATACTCAATACTTTATTGCATTCCATAATGTATACAAGGCTGGTAGGTACCCGCGCTACCCGCGTGTTGTATCCCACGGGTTCAACATGAACAATAATAAGGAGTCTACTGCTGATCCCTCAGAATTTTGGCTATATTACTTCTAAAAGTCTCTAATCTTTATTTATCGTAGAGTATAACTAATGGACTTTGTCAAGAGGAAAGGCAGCACCATCCATTTACAGTGCAACCTTAATACAACGTACCTCAATATAACGAATTCCTCGATTTAACGCATTCTTCGTAATCCCCTTGAATTGTCCATAAGAGTCAATGTTAAATATAGCTTTACATTGCGAAGATTGTTTGCGAACAACCTCAAATAACGAATTTTAAACTATTGAAAAATATGGTAAACCTATAATTAACGAATTTTGTCAACCTTTATATAACGTTCCCAATAGTATGTGATTCAGTCGCGACAGGTTTTAACACGTTTTTACCACTTTATAACAAATTTTAGACCAACCTAACCTGAATATAACAAACCTCAGTTTAACGAATTACTTGATATAACGAATATTTACTTGTTCCCTTCCGATTTGTTATATCGAGGTTGCACTGTGTTTACTTTTAAAAACAATGGATACTTCCAATAATGTATTCCAACCCCTATAAGAGATCTCGTCAAGGATATAATTATGAGCCAGGCAGCTGCATACCTCTAAACTCTTTGCTTTATTTATTTATTTAGCTCTTCAACAAACTCTACTGTAGCATAGGGGGATGCTAATTGTACCAGGATTAATAAATAAAAGCCTATTTACTTTTATAGAGCGTAATTATTATGATCTATAAACTAATAAAAAAATTTATACCTTCTACCTTTGGCTTGTCAGCCAAATCTGACGCCTACTGTCTTCTAGTCTTTAACTAAATTAATGTTTGTATCGTATTTCTTGCCAGTAACTTTTAATGGATTCGCGGAGGTTGCATGTACCTAAGCACCAAATAGGCAATATATTCTACGGTACCTACACTAACATACAATTTGTAAATTTTTTGCTGCCCTATACTTAATTCTTCCCCTCCCTTTTTATATACTTGTACGTATTATTATTATTTTAAGACTATTAGTTTTTAAATTATGTGAATATTATTTGTACATTGCAAACTCAAGTGTAAGCACCCAATTACTTAAAGAAAATCACAGCATACACATACCTACTGCACGATGATGGATCTGTCAGCTATGCGTTGTTTTTATAATTATATTATAATTAGGAACTGTAATTATATAACAATGTTATGTTAATTAGAATTAACATAACATTGATTCAATTCAACGCAAGAATTATATACAATCTCATCGCTAAAGTTTACTTAGGGTATAACTAGTGACCCGCCCCTGCATTGCTCGGTTTTTACTTCACAAAACATCGACACATCTTTATATGTTAGTTTAATATAAATGTATTATAAACATAAACCTTCCGGAATAAATTCTCTCTATGTTTGTAGATTCTCTAAATAATGCTGAAAACCGTATCAAAATCCGTTGCGCAGTTTAGAAGAACAACGCAGTCACACAGACAGATACGAAAAGTGACTTTAATTTATAATATGTATCCAGGTTAAATAAAATTAGCTAGTGAAACTCTACAGATGTGATGAGTATTTACACTGATATTTTAAGTGAACACACTAACTGCGTCGATGACCCCACAAAAAATCATCAAATTGAATTGATGATTGATTAGATTTTTTATTTTTTTATTCAATTGTTTTCACTGTATTGTATCCTATTGTTAATCGGTGAACAGTGTTGTGGGGTGCAATATTGTCTATATGTTTTATGTTTTTCTTGTTTCTATGTTTTATATTGTAGTTGTTTATTGTTCCTCTTGAATAAAAATAAAATAAAATAAATTAATATATTTTTGTTTTATCATGTTTAGATATCGATACCCATCACATCTACGGAGTTTCGCTAGCTAATTTGATTTGACCCCGTAGATACGACATCTACCTACATATAGGACCGCTAGGCTGTTTTACCAGCAATGTTTGCTGGTAAAACAGCCTAGCGGTCTAACGTTATTTTTTTACCGTTTAACGATTATTTTGTAATCCTTAGAGATAAAACGGTAATCTTAATGGTTAATGTAACTATAGATCCCTAAATAACAACGCCAGACAATCGCGACAGTCGGTCCAGATGGCTACGACCTCGGCCAAGTCTGCCAAGTTAGGAGAACTTGGCAAATGTTAGCCGCCACCTTATCTGGCGGCCATTGTTGGTAATTAATTATATTATAGCTTATTGCCTTTGTGGCATCCTGCTTTGCTCATCATCTTCCTGCTTTAACCCATGTAACCTTTGTGTAATGTTCTTTAATGTATTGTTGGTGATGACGCCATTTTTTCTGTTATTTCATGAAATCAAACCTTATATTTATAGTTTTAATAGGTTTATGCCTATCTTTATATTTAAAATAGTGATTCCTCAATTTTCAAGATTGCACCTACCACTGTTTGTCTCTGCGTCACCCAAAGGTTGACTGGTACAAAATGCCTATGGCATTAAGCCCGCCCAGTACATGTACTCGTAAGTGCTTGAAGTATTCAATAAATAAACCTTCTTTTCTCTACATTTGTATTTTAAATTCGATCTATCTGTTAATATAATATTCCCTGTGACAGACAGACCCAGAATCTATGCCAAAAGCCAGTACTCAAGTATCGAGTAAAAAACAGGTGGTCAAACAAAAACATTCAATTGCATTTTCACATTAAAACTCCTTCAACATTAGAACTCCATTAACTCCTGAAATTCAGGTACTCTAACTTAGCTCTGAAGCCAGGGTCTGACATTTTTCTGTAACCTGTTTTTATGGCAACAAAGAATTTATTTTGTAGCGGTATCTACAACGCCACATGCGAACTACGCGTCATACTGACGTCACGCAAAATCCTGCATCTCGCAAGCAGAGTTTACCGCGCAACTAGTATATATGTAACGGCCCGAGATGAATCATCGGGTAGTTGCCCGTCAGACACAACACCAGTCTGGTCGGAGGATCCTCCCTTTTCTATAGAGGATGAGTGAACCCGTTCCTCTTACCTCCGTAATTCATTAAACCCTCCATTTTTGGCAGGCATTGTATAGGCAGAAACAACAGAACCCCACAAAATACGAGAATTTTTCTTAATTTTTTGTTGCCACATAAGGATCAAAATCAAAGCTTTTGCGCGGAAAAGCTAGCTATTACAGTAACAATAAAGCAGCCTTACAATAATTGCCGAATAAAATAGCTACAGAACTACGAACTAAACTCGTCCATTAAGCTAAAGTTAAGTGCGAACGGCGAACTTGTTGGTAATTCGATTGTTTTCCACTAAAACTGGGACGGTAAATATCATTAGCTTCGTCGGTACTAACTAACTAATGTATTTTATTTATCACTAGCTCCTGCTCGCGACTTCGTTCGCGTGGAAGTTGGATACACAATGCCTATACTAAAGTAACAGCCCCATTTTTATAAAACTCCCTGCGCTATTACTGCGTTATCGCTTAGCGTTCTTTTTGCTTCGCTCCTTTTAGTCGTAGCGTAAAGTACAATATGTTGTAGCCTTTCTCAAGAATCAAGCTATCAAATGCAATAAGAAATTTTCAAACCCGACTGGTACTTCCAGAGATTAGAGCGTTCAAACGAACAAACAAAAAACAAACGCTTCAGCTTTAATATTAGTATAAATATAGATTTCGCTGTGTAATTTGATGATTATTAATTCCTATGGTGTAAGTATGGGGTAGTGTGGCAGAATGCCAAGAAGTTTTGGCAGTATTGTAAGGCTATTTTACGGGAATTAAAGTAAAGTACCTGCCTATGTATTGTTGATAATCGCATGCTGAATCTTGAGCAGGCTTTTTGTATGGTACCTAATTTGAATAGACGATAACCGGTGTTTTTGCTTGCTGTGCATAACAATGTATTTGGAAATTACGGTGTGATACGAGTATAATTAGCGGTAGGTACCTAAACCTTATATTATGTTGTTTATATTGGTTATTATTTTGTTAAAGACTTACATAGTTCATAGGGTGTACAGTAATGTACTGTGTTGGAACGTTGCGCGTTGTTGTAATGGCCCACCAATGTATTATTTCTAGTTTATATATCTGACAGATAATTGCATACAACATCTGTTACTCTCTTTAAATTTACCTGATAGATAGTGCCTATGTATTCAGCTGTATCGGGTTAGACTGGAAGACAACCCCAACATAATTGGGAAAAGGCTAGGCAGATAGGCAGGTAGGCTAGGTGATATAGTGCCTCTGTGAACCTGGACACTGGAACAGACGCTTGACATCTTGACAATAATCTAGTAGTCCTCCAGACCGAATTTCGACCATGCCAGCCAATGGCAGAGGAGACTTACCATCCACGCGGGACATATTATAGTGGACAAGTATGAGCGCAGACACAGGTGCGCTCACTCTGCCCTCATTTTCATAGTCCGATGGGACGGCAATCCAACACGACAGGAGAGAGATCAGGCTCAGGACCGACAGCTTAAGGTGCTTTCCGAAGCACGGGGGCTTTACATCGCCAACATACAAACTCCGGGCTATTACTGAGAAATTCTTAATGGAAAACAAAATAACACTGCCCGATCTGCGAATCGAACCCAGGACGCCATTCTTAGCAGTCACGAGTGTTTAGTTTTATTTTGAGCAGTGTAGGTACAGACCTATAAAACACAAAAAGAACGAAATACACATAGATTTTCTAACAAATTTTCTTATTGAACAAAAATATAAGGAAAACTCATTTACTTGGCTTCATCGTTATAACACAGCTTCGATATTTAATAAGAAAATATTGGAATGCAAATACATAGACCCTTTTTCAATTTACCTTCACAACGTAGAGCATTTTGTGTGCTTACCGTATATAAAGCTGTTGTTTTTAGGGACCTCCCTTATAACGGCGGGTTCGACGTTTACATAATAAATTATGTACGTTGGTAAATAAGCACAGGTTTGTTACTGTAGGGGAATTATGGATATGACGTGTTAAGTTAGTAAGGGCGGTTTTCGTGTATGAAAAGACATTCTCGCTCGTTGTAACCGTTGCAAACTATGGCAGGATACTCTTCCCCCCCTACTTACTATCTACCACCAAAGGAGCATCTCCCTGCAGGGTGTAACCTTCCGTGGTCCACTAGGAAATCCCTGAACCGTCTCCGGACACAAGAGGGAAGGTTGGACTTACCCAACCTGGTAAAGTGGGGCTACCTTGACGAAACGACAGTAGGGTGTGACTGTGGAGCTATGTCGCAAACCATGCTCCACTTCCTATCCTGCCCTCTGTGTCCCAAAACATGCAGTCAAAGTGACCTCTGCACTGCCACTGACGACGCCGTGGAAGTGGCAAAGTTTTGGGCCAACAAGATTTGAAATTCAGTCGTGCTAGCGACAGAGACAAGGGACTTGAACATAACTGGTGAACTAAGGGTGTATTACCTAAATAGGCACACTACAAACACCCTTTGAGGAAAATAAGAGTGATGTTAATTTATGTTATTTTCGCTATGTGAAAATATGTTTTCGATGTTTTCGCTATGTGCATAAGATAAGATGAGAAATATGAAATGAAATCTTTAAATATGTAAGTAGATTCTTAAGACACTTTTAGACGTCAATATTTTGTTGGTCAATATTTTAAAAACTTGATGGCGCCGGCATTTCCTAGCTGACAGATCCCTGAAGAAGAAATGCCGAAACAAACTCAGAGATAGTGAGATTAAACAGGTCTCTTTGAAAGTCCAAACATTATATTATTAGGATTGTATGTGAGTCTAACAATGCAGGGCCATGTCTGGAAGGGTCTTTTGAAGAAAGAGACATTGCACATTTGAGCTGACCTGTCATCGTATATCTCACCCCTATTTTAGGCGGCTCAACGACCAGTCAAACGACGCTACCAGATCAGCAGGGCATTTGAGTAGGCCAGGTACAAAATACTCTAAACCTATTTTTTCCAAAAGGCTATGGTATTGCCTGATGAAATGCCTAGGTATAACTATGCAAAGGGTAGATTCAGAGAGGGTTATCTGTACAGACGCCAGCACATCACGCTGCCCGAAATTGTCAAATTTTCCCAATCAACCTTAAACCTTAATGCTTTAGCGATAAAGTTGAAAATCTATTAAATAAATTTGTCAGATTGTAGTAGCTTGGTGTGCTGGCATCTGTACATTTTAAACGTTCGCTTCAGTAAAGAGACCGTGACCTTGTGAGTTTATTTCGGTGTTTTTTTCTCTGAAAAAGTCGGATAGGAAACACCAGCTTCATGTAGACATAAAAGTATTAAACGAGATAACAAAAACATTATTACATGTAGGTAATGTAACCTATTTATTACCGAACTAGTTTCTGCACGCGACTTTGTCCGCGTGAAATTTCATGTTCCCCCGACCCAACCCATCGCATCGCATCGCCCGTGCTATCACTTCGTCTTCGCTCAGCGTACTTTCTGATATTTTTCTTTTAATCGGCGCTTAAGGTTCATAGCGTCATGTTACATAGCCTATAGCCTTCCTAAAGAATTGGGCTATCAAATGCAAAAAAAAAATTCAAATCCAACTGGTAGTTCCAGAGATTACCCCATACATACTAATAGACAAACAAACCTACCTCTTTATAATAAATTGTATAGATACAGATTAGTATAGATAAAGATCATATATTATATGTAACCAGTTTTCCCGAATATTAGTTTAGCAGCAAAATAATAACACAAATACCAACAGTTATAGGATCATACATAACCTTTCGGCCATCGCTAAATCGGTAACTGGATAAATTCAGAAAACGTCTCTATTCGCATTCAATCGTATATTCGCGTCCGGTAAACCCAGGAACACATAACCGTAAATTCGTTACACAACGATAACTCAAAAGCCTCGGCCATTATCTATTTCGCAGTAATTTTTATTTTTCGGACTTTGGATGTTGTGTTCATAGCCGTATTTTGTGCGAAAAAGTCGGCAGAAACGGTGTGTATATTGAAATAAACGGTAGCGCAATTATCATTTTTTTACATGCCCTTATTTAGGTCGAGTTATCAATTTGTAATAGGACTGTGTGAACGAAAATGTGTTTATATATATAATGTAGTAGGTAACTAGGTAAAAATAAATCTAAAGGGCCATGCTTATAATGCTTACATCATTAGAAAAAGAAATAGTGACAAAAATTTAAAAGAGATTTCTTAAACATATGATTTGGTCATAAACACTTTAGTAGGTAAGTAAGAAGGGACATACTTGAAAGAAGAAAAAAGCAGCTGTTCCGTTAAGAAGTGTAATATAAACACGATACAAATATATTTTTTATTTATTTATTTAGGTTAACCAACAATTGTTTACACTATACAGGCTGATTTTTTAAAGACCAGCCAAATTTAAGGATGTGGTACAGACCTTCAAACTGAACAACTTTCTCCATGGGACAAATAGCGTAATCGCGAAAATTTTATCAACTGTCCCATAGAAAACTTCAATACCTACTCGACCTAAATGTATGGGACGGCTGAATTTTTATTCGCGATTACGATGTTGGTCCCATGGAGAAAGTTGTTCAGTTTGATGGTCTGTACCACATCCTTAAAATTGGCTGGTCTTTAAAAAATCAGCCTGTATACATTTCTGATTTAATGACTAGAGTAACATTTACAAGTGCAACAATTAATTACAGGTTAACACCACATGCACAGAAAACGGATTCACATAACATATTTATAAATTATTGAAATGAGAACTTCTACATACAATGAATAAAGAAAAATTATCATAACATTCAATGCCGTATACAACATGTAAAAAAAAAAAATCATTGGCATGTGATTACTGATTAAATTATAATTGATTAAATTGATTACATATATATATAGTAACGGTGCGGTTTAAAAGAAAATGTAGGGACAAAAATGAGTATGCTTAGTTGGTTTGGTCATGTAGAGGGGATGAATGATAGGGTCCAGTTGAAAACCAGCGTTAGGCATTAGTTGTCTGACATTTATGCTGAACTGGTCGAACTGGGCATATTTAGTGCAGCCGTGAGTGAGGCACACAATACTATTTTAAGTTTTTTTTTTCGTTTTGTGTGTATTTGGTAGGTTCTGCCTACCCCCATGGGAAGAAGGCGTGAGACTATGTGTGTATATGATAAGCTGCAAAAGGTTGTCTAACAAGAAATCAGTCAACTGCCAACGTTACGTTACGAACTAACAGCTTGAGTTTACGTATTATGTATAATTATACATATTCACATTTAAGTTATCCACCAACCCACATTGGGCCCGCGTGGTGGATTACGGCCCACTCCCTCTCACAGAGAGGAAGCCTGTGTCCCAGCAGTGGGAAATTTATAGGTTGATTATGACGACATTGGAATAGGTACCCAAATGCTTCTTAATATTACAAATATACCCACCCATGTAGAGTCACATCACTTTTGCTACTTTAGGTGTCAGACACATATAAATTATTAGGTACAGAAATTACGTTATTTTATAACACAATTTTTTCCACCACTGCATTCCACACTAACGCGGCTATATACCAGGCAAACAGAATAATCAACAGACCCATTTCAATACGTACAAAGTCATTCCATAGCTAGCTACGTGTTGCGGCACACAATGCAGTTATGTGCGAACGTCAATTGGTCACCGGGGCATCCCTGACCATTTCATACAAACATCCTAGCATCCTAGCTGGGAATTCTCTATGGAAACAGGAATACTGTTACCATAGAGAGTATATATATACTACTTGCCTACAGGTAGGGATGCCTAGCGATGTACTTTTTATGCTGTTCGAATTTTCCGGAATATGTTCCATGATTAAAATATGCGGTGTGAATTTGAATTGAAATATTTCTATTGGAGAAGTTTTCATGTCCTACTTTATTATGATAAATGTGAAAGTTTGTATGTTTGTTACTCAATTACTCAAAGAAAGCTGAACGGATTTGGATGAAATTTTGCACACAGATAGCCTGGATTAACACATAGGATACTTTTTATCCCAGTAGTAAATACGTTTACGTGGGATACTTTCCGACCTCCACGCGGGTAAAGCCGCGGGCCTAAACGAGTTAAACATAATACCACATAGACTTACTCTTTATTTTCCAGTAGAAGGTACGTTTACCCCAGGAAAAAACTAGTTTAACATGATCCAAAATAAAAATTGTGTCTGATGCTATGTTAATAATCTATAAAAGCTCAACCTTTTATTATTTACATTGTAGATTATATGTTGTGCTACAAAAAGCCAAAACTTTTAGCACGAAAACCAAACAATAGGTGGACATAAAAATGTGTAGTAAAATGGAGCTTACATTTTTATGTATGACGTACTGCGATTTAAAATAATGACTACACAAATCTACGACTATTTCTGGCACAAAAAACATAGAATAAACACTAACAGTGCAAATATCACACCAATAAAGTATAGAGCTCTATGTTAGGGCACAGAGTAGTATTTGTTTTGTAGTTTTATTTATTTATTTAAACTTTTCGCACAAAAAGGTACAAAGGCGGACTTAATGCCTTAGGCATTCTCTACCAGTCAACCAAGGGTGGTGAAGAGATTAGATGGTAGGTGCTTTGGTTGAGAGGGACAATGATAAAAACAAAACTCTTAAAACTAGGTACACAAATACATAAATAGGTTATATACACATACATACTATTACTATAATATACCTATATATATATACAAAATCAAGGGACAGAGGTGTTGAGATGACTACGCTATTTTTTTTAAAATAACTCTGCAATTTCCGCTTAAATCCATACCGACTGGTAACCGTCCTGATATCAAGAGGAAGCGCATTCCAAAGAAGAATGGACTGAATATGAAAAGAAGAATGAACAAAGTCAGACGTATGAGAAGGACAGAGTAGTTTTAGAGTTTTTGTTTTAGTAAAAAGCAGTTTCACATAGACCTCTGCACGAGTAGCATGACTACAGTAGAAACGGCAGTTAGAGCAATGGGGACGACCCCGTTTTACGAGTTCTAGGTCGTAGTGACATTTATTTCATTACCACTGCTCTCAAAACGGTGAAGGAAAACATCGTGAAGAAACCGACATATCCTAGGACCAAAAAATCGTAGCTATGTGACATATCTACCAACCCGCACTGGGCCCGCGTGGCGGATTGGCCCACTCCCTCTCACAGAGAGGAGGCCTGTGTCTCAGCAGTGGGAACAATATAGGCTAATTATTCTTATTCTTATATTACTTTTAGCGTATAGCTAAAAGTTTGGAATAGATATGAATTGCACAGATAGATATGGGAGCAATATATTATGCTTATGCTTGTATTTAATATTATATTTCAATGTAAAAGGTCAACCAATTGTGAAGACTAAATTCGAACCGCTGAAATTATTGAATAAAACTAATACGTAGCGGACTAACCTAGCTAACGCCACATTCAAATCCATTCAACTGAGCTCTAATGAGTTTGTATGTTTGTTTGTTGTTTGTTTGTACCGTAATACCCTCAAATCGGCTTCACAATCACATTAACTGCGAATTTCTAACCGAATTGCGGCATTCGATTAACCGATTTCATTACTCTAAAATATAAAAGGTAACTAATTTTTAGGCCAATGTGAACTAATCTTTAGTAAACGCTTACATAATTTATTTTCCTTTATGTGTAGTTCGTGTCCCCCTATTATTGTTTGGGGTCAAACATAAGGTGACTAGGTCGCTGGATAAACATCTTGATCCGTACTATATTAATTTAACCCTCGACGCAAAGATACTTACGTCAAAAGTTTTTTTTTTTTTGGGAAAATGTGATTTTTCTGTGGGTCATAAATTCTTATGATAAAATTGTGTAATGTGCGTAAATAAATAAATACAAAAAAGCAATGGACAAAATTGTCAAGCTTTTTCTTGCTTGAGATTGAGTACGAGGCTTTTGGCTAATTTGTAAGTGTGTATTTTGTCTTTTTTTTTTTGTAATGTGCGTTTTGTTTGTGCACAATAAACATATTTTTTTCTTACATTAAATAAAAATACTTTCATTCAGACCTTGGTACATATCCTCATCTACCTAGCGTTTTCCCAAAACCTATGTTGGGACCAACTTCCAGTCTAACTGGACGCAGCTAGATACCTGTATTCTACATGGAGCGGCTGCCTATCTGACCTCCACAACCCAGTTACTGGGTAATACTGGTTGTCAGACTTACGGGCTTCTGACGACCCGTAACGACTATCAAAGATCCACGAATGACAGCCGAGACCAACGGCTTAACGTGCTTTCCGAAGCACAGAGGGGTCTTGGTATGTAAAGATGGTAGCCCATCCACGGACCAACCGCGACCAGCGTAGCTTAACCTGATGGATCGACCCGTGCGGCTGTTATTAATTAGGTTAGTAATACACTCTACATATAAGCTATGTTAGTAAAAAATGAATTAAACAAAATTAAATTTAAAATTTAAAAAAACCCCCGACAACGTGAAACCCTATAAAAAGAGAGACACGTCAAACTTATAACACCCCGTCGTTTTTGCGTCGAGGGTTAAAAATCAGTTCAACTTCATATATATATACTAGCTTGACTAGCTTCAGCCCGCGACTTCGTCCGCGTAAAATTTCATGTTAGCCTTCACCCACCCCATCACATCGCATAGCCTGTCCGCGCTTTTTCTTTTTGCTCGGCTCCTAAGAGTCTTTAAAGGTATGAGGAACAGGGTGTAAAGTTCACTCATACTCCATAGAAAAGGGAGGTTCCTCCGACCAGACGGGTGTTGTGTCTGGCGGGCAACTGCCCAACGATTGATGTTGGGAAGTTTGTATATATGCTAATTGTGCGGTAAACTCTGCTTGCGAGATGCAGGATTTGCGTGACGTCAGTATGACGCGTTGTTCGCATGTGGCGTTGTAGATACCGCTACAAGTCCTAGCGTGATGTTAATATATAAGTTTAGCCTATAGCCATCCTTAAGAATTGGGCTACCAAATGCAACAAAAAAAAATCAAATCCGACTGGTAGTTACAGAGATTAGCGCGTTCAAACAAACAAACTTTTCAGTTTTATTTTTAGTATAAATTGCACTCACCTGACGCACCGGGTATAAGCACATAATTATATACATGTATCCAACACACCATAATGTTGCAACAATATGGCTTATCACTGATGACCTTCAGAATACCGTTGCCGCTCCCACGTACGCTGCGCATGACAAACGCAATCATTCTTCGCAGGATGGTATTAAAACCATCAGTATGTGCTTCGCCAAACCACTCCATGAGTAAACAAGTAGGTGTTAAAGTGATCGCTATCAACTCCAAATAAGATTCAATTAAACAAGACATTTCTCAGCACTCAGGGATATTTGAGACATTTTTTTAACAAAGCAGTGGTGGCCCAGTGTTAACCGCCGACTTAAGAGTCGTAGATCGTAGGTTCGAGCCCACACAGGCGTTTTACTTTGTATAAATTA
The DNA here is from genome assembly GCA_947507525.1 of Apamea epomidion. Lineage (NCBI taxonomy): Eukaryota > Metazoa > Arthropoda > Insecta > Lepidoptera > Noctuidae > Apamea > Apamea epomidion. Next base: position 6,390,110 of record OX382242.1, on the reverse strand, counting down.
TTTCATCACCACTGCTTTTAAACGAGAACTAAAAATTCGAAGACATGTCTTGTGCCATTTACCAACCCGCACTGGGCCCGCGTGGTGGATTACGGCCCACACCGAGAGGCGGCCCGAGTCCCAGCAGTGAGAACTGGGGACATTATAGGCTGATAGCAGTATTTGATTAATAAAAGGTAGGTAGTTATTCTTTACAATAACTTCCTATCCAAAAAATATAAGTATTATTAATACCTAGTACGGAACCCTAATGCGCGAGTATCCGTCTGTCTGTCGAACTGCAAAGTTTCAACTCGGGCTAGTCATGTTTCGCCGGTAACGAAACCATAGCGCGATTCAGGAATCGGCGCTCAAAGAACAACGCCATCTAGGGAGGCAGAAGGTAAACTTTTGACCGGTGTAGCGTTAAAAGGTTGGTTGTGTTGTTATAGTTTCTATGCAGGGTTACTATGAATTATTATCCATCGAACAAAGCCTCGATTCACTCTCTCGCTCTCTCCCATAATAATAACTCTCTCTATCCCACCTTTGCTACTTATCCTAATCTCCGGGCAGTTCAGTCGTATCGAATTCAACATGTCGAAAAGAGGACGTACAATCAACAGCCAGTCACGCACGCGAATTGGTTGTGAAGTCAACCGAATACTTCGAAAGCGAATCAGTTAATGGTGGACCTTTATTGCCCGTAACGCAAGTGCAAGATCGCGTCGCAGAAGCACTTGGAATCGGCAAAAAAACTATTCGAACCATCTTGAAGGAAAAGTATGGGCCTCCCGGTACTGAAGAAAATGTATTACGTACGCCTAAAAAGAGGAAGAAAAGCAAGCCTGTAACAGGTATTGACACATTTGACGCAGACGCTATTCGAAACCACGTGTATGCTAATTACACAAGAAATGAATGAATGAACAACTGTGAGTAAATTGATGATATCACTACGAGAGTGTGGCCTGTTTAGTGGCAGTTCCACGTCTTTAACAACAATTATGAAGCAAATTGGATTCAAATACAAGAAAACCGACAAGAGGAAAATTATGATGGAACGATATGATTTAATTTTGCACAGTGTATCATTTTTGAGGGCGGTGAACAAAATCACAAACTGGGGACAATGTCATATTTATCGATGAGACTTGGCTGAACTCGAATCATACCGTGCCGCAGTCGTGGACGGACGATACCAAGGCATCTTGCTCAAAAGTGCCAACGGGAAAAGGTGGACGCTTAATAATCTGCCACGCCGGATCAGCCGCGGGAGGTTTTGTGAATGATGCCTTACTCGCATTCGAGTCTAAAAGTACAAAAGAATATCACAAAGAAATGGACGCAAATAAATTCACATAGTGGTTTACTAACTTGTTACCAACCCCCCAAACAGTGCATAATCATTATGGACAATGCGTCTTTTTGACAGGCCTGTTGGTCTAGTGGTTAGTGACCCTGACTGCTATGCCGGAGGTCGTGGGTTCGATTCCCACCCAGGACAAATGTTTGTGTAATGAGCACGATCATTTGTTCTGTGTCTGGGTGTAATTTATCTACAATATTTATATATTTAGAAATATATAAGTATGTTTATCAGTTGTCTAGTACCCATGACACAAGCTCTGCTTAGCTCGGGACTAGATGGCGTTGTGTGATAGTTGTGGAATATTTATTTATTTATTTATTTATCTTACCATTCAGTTCAAAAATATAAAGCACCTACTCAAGCAAACAATAAAGGCAGATTTAGTGGCATGGCTACAAAGACAAGGCGTTGAAGCTGACATGAAATTGTTGCAAGCTGAATTGCTGGAACTAGTAAAAGAAAATAAACCTGCGAAACTAAAATATAAAATTGATGAATTGGCACTTCAGAATGGACACAAAGTGATAAGAACGCCGCCGTACCATTGTCAGTACAATGCTATTGAGTTAATCTGGGCTCGAGTCAAAGATACACAGCTCGCCACAATACAAGGCCGCCATTCTCCACTAAGAAAATGATGACATTGCTGAAAGAAGCTTGTGCCAAAATTACTAAAGAAGACTGGGCAAAAGTAGAAAAAAACTCGAAAAATAATAAAGGAAGATTTTGACAGAGACGTCAATATTGATAATAGAATAGAAAATGAAATAATTATATTTACAGGTGACGATAGCTCAACTGACGATTTTGGCTCATCATCCGAAGAAAATGATTGAATGAAGATTCAATGACTTTCGCTTTTTCTTGATTTTTTTGTGATTGAGTGAATGTTATTGTAACTAAAAATATAAAATTAAAGACAAATTGACCTTTCGTACCATTGTATCATTTCAAAACACCTACAATATTAAAGTTTAAGTTAAATTTTCTAATCAGAACTTTAATCCAATGCACAATACATGATCAAATCGATCATATACTCATATAAACTTGAATCGATTAATTGAGAGTATCGAGTAGGTACCGAGTCGTATCGTTACTTCACTAGTTACGTCGCGATGACAAATGTCAAAACGGGCCTTTTATTTTTTGACAACTTTTTAGGGCTTTATTGTGTACCGGGTACCACCCACCGGAACCCAAGAAATAAACTTCAATGAGTACCACCATACTCGTAACTATTTGAAACAAATTAAGATTGAAACCGTACCAGCTTCCGAAAGACCATTCAATGAAGGTAGGAACATTTATTTGCCAGAAACTTGATACACACAGTTGATAATATTATTTTATCTATTTATGAAGTATATTTTAGTTTTATAATAGTATAAGTTAGATTAGGATATTATATTTTTTTATTTGATTAATTTGTAGTTTATTTAGGGTTGATTTTTCAATCGACAGATAATTTTTATTCGTGCAATAAAATTGACGTCTGACTGTTTTTGTATGGAAGAACTGTCCAAAATTCAAAATTATTCCTCCGATAATTATCTGGGGTTGGGAAAATTAGCCCTTAGTTAATTTTAAGTTTTAGTATAAGTTTGTACATATTAGATAATATCTTATAATATATATAACTAGCTTCAGCCCGCGGCTTCGCCCGCGTGGATGTCGGAAATTATCTCACGAGAACATGCTACCCAGACAAAAATAGCCTATAAAGCCTAAAAGGCAGCCTGTGTATCTTTTTTGTGTGCGAAAAGTTATAAGAAATAATTAAATATAATTATGTTACTCCATAACATAAGCTAGTGAAGGTCCCGTCAAAACCGCACCCTAATTGCGTCACACACGATCAATCGGAATCTGAATCATTTTGAAGCAAATTGCTAATCCATTGCTTCATAAATTCGAAAAATGTGTCTGCTCAACACGTAAATAACGCAATGAATGTTGTTAAACTGTCAAAATGAAACTGATTCCGATTGATAATGTGTTACGCAATTGCCCCGCCGGTCCAGCCGTTTCGAAGATTAGCCGGAACAAACAGACAGACAGGGAAAAATAAAATGTTTCTTTTTTATGAGTAGATAGCGAATATATTTTTATACGCATTTTGTAAAATCTGTTATTTTGATATTACAAACAGACACTTAAATTTTATTTATTTGTGTAAATAAGGTACCTATTTAAAAATTTGCATCCGGTTGAACTGGAAACCGACCCCAACCTAGTTGGGAAAAGGCTATAGGCAGAAGTATTCTGTCCTATTCTATTTTTTTATAGCACTTCACCGTATTTGTACTTTCTTCTAATTCACCCCCCCTCCCCTCCGCCCTTCAAAAGGTGGTATAATTTTTTATAAATTAAAAGAATAAGATTGTTCATAAATATATATAATAAGCTACATCCTCCCTTTTCACTGTTTTTTATAAATCGTTAGGTACGTTTCAATTGTTTGACTAAAACGTTATTTATACCCATTTTCAGCGTGAAATCTGGCCCGAACCCTTTCCACCCCGCCAGGGGTTGATTTTTGAAAAACCCTAAAACAGCAACAACGTCAGATATGTTGAAGCGTAGGTATAAGCAATCATATAATGGTAAAATATATAAAACACATGAATCTTTATCTTTTGTTTTCAGTTTAATATTTCCATAGAAACTTTGACGCCCCCTAAATCATTCTTGAGGGGTAGCTTAAAATAACTTATAAGTATAAACTTTATTATTTAAGACCCCTACAAAGAGTACTTTTTGAAAATTTATTATTAATTTAGATAGGCATTTGGGCCAAGTTTCAAGTTTTTAGATCAATGAAATGAGATTTTTCATATAATTAGTCTCCCTGCCCCCTTTTCACCTCCAAAGGCGATAATTTTTGTAAAGTCTTTTGTGACCTTTCCATTATTTGTCTTTATACCAATATAAATTATATACAATACGTTATTTATACCAATTTTCATGTAGCATTAAAATCCTCCCCTGTGAAATTTACTACCCCTTTTCAGACCGTTAGGCGTAGATTTTCAAAAAACCCTGATACACATTATTGTTTACTTTCGATCCTAGGTATAAATATTGAGTTTCGAGTAAATCGGACCGCGCGCTAAAATTCTTCCATAGAAACTTTGAAACCCCCCAATTCCCTTTTAGGGGGTAGTTTAGAAAAACAAAAAGATTAATAAGATTTTTGAAATAAACCTCGTCGTCACCTTTTACCACGACAGGCATTGTTTTTAAAATAGCGTTTGGTACGTTTCCATTGTATACTTAACTTAAAGATTGTTTATATCTACCCATTTTCGAGTTAATGGAAGCAAGCAGTAAAATCCACCTCTTAAACTTTATTACCCTTATCCACCCCAGTATGAGACAATTTTTGAAAAATCCTTAATACACATAATTTTTTTTTTTTGTTTAAGTATTAGTACCGAGTTTCGAGTTAATCCGTCCGAGCGGATTAAATTTTTTTGTTACCTATTATTTTAACTTAAAGTGACCATCTGTACTAATTAGTAAGGCAAATATTGCCATGTATCCAGTTTATTAACCAAAGGAAAAAGATTTAACATAAAAAAAATAACGTATCCCCGCTTTTCACTCCCACAAGGGTGGAATTTTGAAAACTCGTTTGGGATGTATTCATAACTTGACTCAAAGATTATAGTTATACCAATTTTCGAGTTAATCAAGCCACGCATCATAATCCTCTCCTGTAAAATTAACTACCCCTTTTCACCCCGTTAGGGGTAGACTTACGAAAAACCCTGATACATGTTATTCTTTATTTAAACACTGATTTTTGAGTTAATCGGACCCGTGCGTTCAAATTCTTCCACACAAACTTTAACACCCTTATATCCCCCTTTGAGGGGAAGTTTTGAAAAACTTATAATGATAAACTTTATTACTAACGTGGGCAAGTATTCTTGCCAATTTTCAAGTTTATTAACCTATAGAATAAGATTTTTTCATATAAACTATATAACTATAATAGTTATACCAATTTTCGAGTTAATCAAGCCACGCTGTAAAATCCTCCCCTGTAAAATTGACCACCCCTTTTCAGCCCGTCAGGGGTAGATTTTCGAAAAACCCTGATACACATTATTCTTTAATTTCAATCTTAGGTATAAATACTGATTTTTGAGTAAATCGGACCGCGCACTAAAATTCTTCGATACAAACTTTGAAACCCCCAACCTCTTTTTAGGGGGTAGTTGAGAAAAACATAAAATGGCAAACTTCATAATTTACTTAGATTAGTATTGGTGCCAAGTTTCAAAAAGCAAGTGGTGGTGTTTCTTAAGAAATAAGATTTTCCATACAAACAAAATCACCCCATTTCACCCTCTTAGGGGTGGAATTTCGAAAAACTCTTTCTTAGTGGATACCTACTCTTCACTAAGAACACACCCTCCAAATTTCATATCTCTAGGACCAGCGGTTTAGGCGGTGCGTTGATGTATCAGTCAGTCAGTCAGTCAGGACTTTGAATTTTATATTGTATAATAGATTCTTCTGTAGGTACGTGTGTTTGTCGCAAAATTAAAGAAAATTAAATGTCAAATTTAAAATATCATAGATATTTTGATAAATTGATATTTTGAATTTAACATTTAAATTATTTCGCTGCTTTTCCGGGCAGGACGAAGTCTGCCGGGTCCGCTTGTATATTAAAATGGTTAAATAATTAAAAGTCTATATACTAATAATAAAGCTGAAGAGTTTGTTTGTTAATCTTTAGAACTACCGGTCGGATTTGATTGCATTTGATAGCCCAATCCCTGAGGAAGGTTATAGGCTATATAATATCACGCTACGACCCTTAGGGACTGGGAAAACGAATAGTCTAAAAGAACGCTAAGCGAAAACGAAGTATGTTATAGCATGGGCGAGCGATGCAATGCGACGCAGTGGGTCGGAGGCCGAAAGAAATCGCAAGCCGAAGCTAGTATATTAATAAAGCATTAACGTAGGTACCCGGGAGTTAAATTATTTTAACTCCCGGGTACTCGATGTGTTATCACATCGAGTTTTACAAAGTGAAGTGACTATCACACAGTTGACAGAAACGACGTTCTAAAACTCGTGCCATATCTATTTACCGCCAGGAGTTGTTCAAGTTTGATTAGATATACTCTCTCGCCAAAATATGATGAACGAAGAGAGCGTCGTAAAAGTTTTAAGCAGAGATTTAGAACACATTTCAACTTTATGTACACGATACACCTGAAAATATTGCTTACACACCCTCCAGTAAAGAAGGTTCTACATATCACTTGACTGTTTTTGGCTTTACTTTCCGTCTCGAATGATTCGAACTTTACCTACTTTCAGAACCTAAAAGAAATGGCTACTTTGATCTAAAAAGTTCTACTATTGGCCCCTGGAATGCACTTTATAGAAACCACCTAAGTACTCTGCTCCATCTTCGTAGAAAATCAATCACAAATATACACTGCCTCGTTCGCCTGGTCCCCTGGTATTCAATACACGATGCACTTAAACCTAGCTGGCTGAATAGAAAGACCTCTAATTCTCCACAAAATTGAAAAGGCAATATTGAAACACTTTTGATGCTGTTTAGAAAAGGTACTTTAGCTTAAAAATCTGCAGATATTTTTCTTTCAACATTTTGTGGAATATTATTAGAAACATTGAAAATGTGGTGACGACACTGATAGTCTTCACCACATTTAGTCAAATCAAGTAGTTATTCCTATATTCAGTTGGCTAGTACCCATAACACAAGCTCTGCTTAGCTTGGGACTAGATGGCGTTGTGTGATAGTTGTGGAATATTTATTTATTTATTTATTTATTTTATTTATTCCGACTATACTAGACTTTAGCTCCCAAAAATATACATGACTGGCTTATATTCTGCCTGCAACTTTGTCCGCAAGAAATTTCGCGTCGCATCGTATCGTCTGCCCGCGCTATTACTTCGTTTTCGCTTAGCGTTCTGTCTGCCTTTTTTTCTTTTGGCTCAGCTCCTAAGGGTCATAGCGTGATGTTAAATAGCCTATATACACCGTTAAATTTTGATCGTTTTAATCCCTAAAAGGGGTCATTGTACTCATCATTATGAACAACTTTTACTACGGGACCAACGTTGAAATCGTGAAAAAAAATTCAATTGGTACATTTATTATATCGAGCAAGCTTTTATTACTTATTAATAAAAAGGACTAAAATGTTAAAAATAATTTAAACCTGATAAGAAATAAATAAAAGCGCGTTACATTGTGTTCTAAATGTTCTTTAATGTTCCATCAAAATGTAACACGCTTTTATTTATTTCTTATCAGGTTTAAATTATTTTTAACTTGTTAGTCCTTTTTATTAACAAGCAATAAAAGCATAGGCGAACATAAATCTAAGGATCAACTGATTTTTTTTTCACGATTTCAGGGTTGGTCCCGTAGTAAAAGTTGTTCATAATGATGAGTACAATGACCCCTTTTAAGTATTAAAACGATCAAAATTTAATGGTGTATATAACTTTTCTCAACAATTTGGCTATTAATTGCAAAAATATTTTTTCAAATCCGACTTTGAGTTCCAGAGATAAGCGCGATCAAAGAAACAAACTCTTTAGCTTTATAATTAGTATAGATAGATATTATGAACAATGATGATAGGAGGGATTCATAGAGCATAATAATATGTATACCATCAATCATACCCTTCAAGGCTATCAGATAGAAAAATCTTAAAGACAAACAGCACACAGACTCAACAGGCTAATTTTTAGCAGAAGAGGCAAAATCAATTCCTAGAACAAAACTGCTTAGCTTTAAATAGGCTCTGTATCAATAAATCAAGTCCTTGTAGACAATAATGTATGCCTGAGCGCCTACATGGAGAACATAACATGGCAACAGTACATTGTAGTAATAAAATTTATCTTTGTCATAAATCGCGCAGACTCCACAGTGTGCGAAATGGAATTCTCGCAAGACGTAAATAAATAAAAACAATTTGTGGACGGAGCTGATGAATGACTTTCACTTATTTTGAGTAGAAGTCATTGAAGTTTTGACTTAGATATATGTTGCGGCCGTGCACTAACATTCTATTAGCAACATAACATCACGTGTGTATCCACAAGGTAAGGTAGAGGTGTAGGTACAGACACATTTCGCAAGCTATTTTGAAGTTCCATGTAATAGGGGCGAATATATTGCCCTCAGCACCCGTGCAGCTGCGTAACACAATACTTATCAATCACAATCTGAATCATTTTGAAGGATAAGTATTGCTAATCCATTGCTTCATGTGTTCGGAAAATTGGTCTGCTCAACAACGTTAATATAAATAATAACGCAATGAATGTGTTTGGGCTGTCAAAATGAAAGCTATTGCTACTGAGAGTGTTACGTAATCACCCCACTGCTGGGCACAAATCCAGACTCCGAGCTGCTACTGAGAAATTCCTGACGAAAAAACCCAGGAAAATTTTTGCCGACCTGGAAATCGAAACCAGGACTGCATGCTCAGCAGTAACTATGTAGTGCTTGCGACCACTAGACCAATGAGGCAATTAATAAATTCTATTAGGTCTTTCAAAAAGTAAGTTTTATTTTGGACGATGTCAAGCCCGTCCGTCCGTGCATTGCGTCTGAATAATCTATTTCCATTTAAATTGAGTGTTTTTTATTTCAATCAACTCTTTCAATTTGCGGTGTGTTAACTTAAATCTGTCAATGAACGGTTTACCTATTAATAAATTCATTCCCAGTGACAGATTCCATTATGAAACTAGTTGTTACATTTGATTTTCTTCACACCATAAGTACCTACGTTTTTCATAATAAACTGTCTATTTAAATAGTCTTCGTACCCAGGCCGTATCAAGGACAACCTCTACAAGTGTTCATGGACGGCTCAGACCTCCAGTGTGTATGCGGCGTCTCTCCGCAGACAATGGCTCACCTCCCATCTTGCACCACATGCCCTGTCACCCGCATACGTGAGGACCTAATGGCTGTGACAGCGAACGATGTTCGCGTTGCTGAATTTTCGGCAAAACAAATTAAAATAATTACTTTTTATATATTTTTTCGTGTTATTTTTTCATCGAAATGCTAAAAGAAGACAATAAACCGTTGTGTTTCAAAGTGCTTTATTCAAAACAGTTTCAGCATCATAAAAATTATAAATTAAAAGCGGAATTTATGGCAGTTAAACGACCATAATTGAAACTTTTGCCAAGCTATTACGTTCTGAAATAACACTCTTGTTTGTATGAGTTTCCGACAAAACGTTTTTTTCTGGCTATTAAAAAGTTTGCCAGAAATAAAATTGATGGACAAAGTCACCTAAATTATTCAAAAGCAATATGCGTTGGGTTGGCACCCGTGGTAGCCACTGCAATTTAGGTTGCCCTCCCGCAGTGCCTTGACACGAAAAGATTTCATTTTCCTTCCTCGATCAAATCGGCAATAATCTCATCGTAATGGCCATTCCCGCCGTTCCTAATGGCATAACAAACTCAGAAGACAGTGTTTACTATTTCCCTTTTATAGAAAAGCAATTTACGCGGTTTTATGGTAATATTTTTCTCGATTATGCTAAAACGACCGCAACTTTTTTTCAGACGTTACGTTGTCCCTACTTTTGCGTCGCTCTTTCAATTTGTATTCAAGAGGACCGTCAAAGCAGTTAGTAATTTGTGAATAAAATATTGCTGAAGTGTGTCCATGGTTTAGAAATGTCACTTTAATCCATAATCTTTACATAACATTACTTTGAAATATGGTTATCATATTTATAACTTAACCCAATCCAAATGACTCTTTGCGTAGAAGTTCCAATTTTGAATTATGCAAATAGGAAAACAGAATACTTGAATATCATGCGACCTCCTTTCTACGATTAAAAAAGTTGCCAGTGTCGAATATAGCTTTTTATTTACGTTGTAACTTTTTATTATTTTTGCAGTGTAAATATCGTTGCAATTTACAGTTTCATCTAAATTCTAGGTAATATTTACTGTGATACGAGTTTATTTCCCGTCGCGTGTTTTATTAGCTAACAGTTTCAAATACTCACGTTCGCTGGAACCACCTGTTTTGAACTCTCAATATATTATGTAAAGCTTCAATGAAATTACATTTTATGTTCTTGGGTTCACTTTGGACTACGACTATAAAAACGAGTAAAAGATTAATTAGACTTGTGTAAAAAAAAATAGAGAAAATATCATTCTATTAGTGTGAACAAAAACTTCAATTTCTACTAAAAATATCATCTTTTATACCTCATTGCAAGTATCTACACACAACATGCCCATTAATTTTAAAACTCCACCAACTATGAATAAACTAGTTGTAGGCGTTCAATGTATCCATTTGTCGCCGCGTTCGTACGGAAAGCGACACGGCACGGCAGCGGCAGCACGGCAATGCGACATGGCGAATGACGTCACTTCCCCCCTTCCGCTCCCCCTAGCGGCGGTAATGAGCCTCCCAGCCACCTGCCCGGGCGCTTTGACCACACACTTGGAAATTATATTCCCACATTGTATGAAATGTTTCGTTTAAGTTCGTAAAGGTTTTTCATATCCTTTTGGGAATCATTTCCACAATGATTTTATGAGAATAGTAATTGTCGTGAATTTTAATCTTCTCTATTTTGTCGTTCAAAATATTTAATAGAGCGTAAATTAAAGTGTTCAATATTTTCAAGGCAAAAGGAACCTACTTAGATGTTACAAGGAGAAATAAAAACAAAAATGCAACAGAAACATTTAATGTAAAAAAGTGACATCTAAAATGCACCACTACAGCTGACAATCGCAAAAACCCTGTTTTATTTACATTTATTTCAAACAGCCTTTGCATACATTCAAAACTTTTCCTCTACAGCAAAACTTGCCAAAAAGCAGGTGTGAACACTTCCAGTTGGTTTGTATCCTCGAAATCCGCAACATAGTCATGAATGAATCAAGATCCGTGCCGTAAACGCGGCCCGGTGACGAACTGGAGCGATACGACAGATTCGAACACGAGTAGTGATCTGTATTCTATTGATGTATATATTGTATTTGTGTAAGAGTTATACAGAAGATATTTTTGTGAAAATATGGGAGTCGTTTTTAGAAGAGTAAATTATTCTATGTGTTAGGTATTTATTATGCTATAATACAGTTTACGGATTTAAATGATTATAAAACTGTGTCGTCCTAGTGCAGTGCGAAGGCGTCCCGTCCGTTTTCCCATTTGCACTTCTCTAGATCTTTAATCAATATACACAAGTCCTTTGTGGGCGCCAAGCTCTTTTCCAATCTTCACATTGTATAAGTATATATTATAAGTTAAAATATTAAGTATTTATTTACTTATATATTTTAAAATACTAATTTTAAATACTAGGTATTTTAACTTATAATTTTAACTTATACATTTTAATGTACATACTGTACATTCTATACTATACATTCATTTAAATGTACAAAAATACTAAGTATTTATTTATTAAAACTTCTCGCAGGCAATAAGGTGCAAAGGCGGACTTAATGCCCTAGGCAAGTAGGCATTCTCTATCAGTCAATCAAGGGTGATGAAGAGATAAGATGGCAGGTGATCCGTTTGAGAGGAGATAATAATAAAGGAGACAAGACAACACCAAACACATATCACCCTATACTGTTCCCACTGCTGGGACACAGGCCTCCTCTCTGTGAGCTCTGTGAGAGAGGGAGTGGGTTGTAATCCACCACGCGGGTCCATTGCGGGTTGGTGGATCTCACATGTCTTCGAAATTTTGGTTCTAGGACATGCCGGTTTCCTCACGATGTTTTCCTTCACCGTTTTCTGAGCAGTGGTAATAATTTACACAAAGTAAAGCGCCTGTCTGGGTTCAAACCTACAACTCGGTAAGTCGCGGCCGTTCCCACTGGACCACCACTGCTCTCTCAAACGAAGACAACAAAAACATAAAGACACAAAATCTCACTAATAGCCGTCAACCCGAAAATCTACAAATGTCTAAGTACATGATAATCAAAAAACTTTATCGCAGGAAAAGGTCGTGGAATCCCGGACAATATAGATTTGTCGAAGGGCCGACCGCCGCCGTTGACGGTCCAACGTTGATTGATGATACGACATATCCTTTCGTGTGGCCCGATAATCATTGTAAATGTAAAGGGTCCACTGTGGCGGTAATGATTTAATATGAAGGTCGCTTAAAATTGTGGGAGTCGGGGTCTGTATTTAAATTAAGGAGTGGGTTGCTGTATTGAACATTATGGTTCTCTGTCATTAACTAGGTACATTGTATATGTATAGGTTCACTTTATTGTACACTGTATAAAATTCTATGTGGCCTTTGACCTCTGAAAGTTACGTAAGAAAGAATCGGAGAGACGATAATTATTATCACTAAAAGTATAGACTTTACATGGGCTAAAGGTGGAAAGATATATTAACGCAGGTTGTTTGTGGTTTACTAACTGTAGTTAATTTTTTTTTTGTTTGTTTGTGGTAGTTACAGTAGTTATATTCTAGGTACATCGTCTTTTAAAAGAGTATCGCTGGAATTTCTTTCCCATTCTTCTCCATACGAAACTACCTTTTAGAAGGGGCGACTAGAATAGCAGAATCTATTTCATTGTAAATTTTGACGTTCAAAAGTGCCTTTTATGTGCCTTTTTGAAATAAATGCTCTAACTTTGACTTTGTTTTCAATGTCTGGAGTTACTTAAAAATACGCGATGAACCCTTAGCTGTCAGCCCGGTAACTAGCTGACCAGATAATATTTCCACCACTGTACAACGGCATAAACTATTCTCATATTGTTCATGCAGATACTAGACAAGACGAACTTGTGTAGCATATTGATTCACATCATAAGAGTATAAATATGATGTACGTATACGTAAGTATTCTTATCAATAGAACCCTATTGATAAGAATACTTAGGACGAATTTAACCAAACTTCTATACCTAGAATAAGTCTTATGTTAAGAATGAATTCAAACCACAAACACTAGACAACATTGCTCGTCATTTTTCTTCCAAAAATACCTGCAATAGACAATGGGAGGCTTATTTTGTGCGGAAAATGAGAAATGCCCCTTTATTATAAGAGATTGCGGGCACTCGGATCTTACCTGAAATAATTTAATCCAAATGCCGCAGAGATGGGCAGAATGCACCACCATAAATACTTAGAAGTGCCGGAATACCGGCTGAAAAAGCCATGAAACTGAGCAAGTTAATAAATTGAAAAATGTATGAAATACTTTCCGTGGAAGGTTATTAAAAATTGCTTGGAAGTAATTTGAGTTAAGGACGCGAGTTATGTACGCGTTGAGTGGTTGTCTGCTGTTTTTCTAGTATCTTTCGCGGTATTGTAATTGAAACTAAACGGTGCAGTATCTGTCTTTATTTTGCAAAAAATATGACAACAGAGTTTCTTATTAAGTATATCTTATGAATAGGAAGGTTGAGACCATATTTACCTTGTCTTAAAAATACCTTCATCGACCTCGATTAAAAATATATTTTGGACACTTGCAATTTTGCCTGTCTTCAAACCTAAGTATTCGTACATCGATGCCGAAGAGTCCCGATAATACACGATTCAAGACAAGGCAAGCTTGACGTGTGTGATTGTTTGCTGTTTAGAAAACAAGACTTTTGTCTTATCTATTGACTTGTTTTGTTCAGACTTTTATATTACAATAATCATATGAAAAAATTATAATACCATCTGGCTAGCCTTTTCCCAACTATGTTGGGGTCGGCTTCAAGTCTAACCGGATGCAGCTGAATACCACTATTTTACATGGAGCGACTGCCTATCTGACCTCCTCAACCCAATTACTGGGTAATACGATTCCCTCAGTAAGACTGGTTGTCAGATTTTCGGGCTTCTGACGACCCGTGACGACTGTCAAAGATCCACAAATGACCAAAAGCGTAACGTGCGACACGAATGAACAAATGACCAAAGGCGTAACGTGCTTTCTGAGGCACGGAGGGATCTTGGTATGTAAAGATGGCAACCCATGGTCACCCACGGACCAACCGCGGCAAGCGTTGCTTAACCTGATCGATCGACCCATGCGGCTGTTATTAATTAGCCATGAGCCGCTCCAAAAAAAAAATCTACCATAATATTTACTTTAGACCACAAAAAATGAGGCATTTTCCAGCTTCCTGTAGTAAGTTAACAGGCCTTTACGTAAATATGGAGTAATTAGCGTTTCAGTTTCATATCAAATTAAGAAAAGTTACGTACATAGTCAAATTGCCAATTTATTTTTCACGCCTTTTAACAGAGCAACAACCTTTGAGGGCAAATTAATTTGCAGTCGGTTTCGGGAACTTTTTATGTAGTTCACAAGCTATTTTCGGCAATAAAGACACCACCAGTACAACACCAGTACAGAAGTAAATATGGCCTATCAAGTTTTAGAAAACCATGACCCTCCTTGGGGGGAAGTCGAGTAAAAAGGTTAGATTTATAGAGTTCCGAAGTCTGAAAGTGGCCGGTGACTGAAAAGTTCTGTGAAAATCGGTTGTCATAGTGTGGTCAGGAAAGTTTTGATTATGAATGTGGATGGCCATAAGAGGTTTGACCAAAGAAACTATCGATGGACTGTGTGAAAGATGATATGGTTAGAAAAGGTGTGACTACAGAGATGACGACTGATAGAATAGTTTGGATGAATAAGACATGTTGCAACGACCCCAAATTGGGATAAGGGCAGTAGAATGATGTACTGTAGCTAACTTCATCGGTTTTCTTCGCTTACTTTCGGTTATCTTCGCATTCATGACACGTTACTTTGTGTTGATGTTGGCTAATGCACTGTCTGAAACTACAGTGTCTTGGATTAGTGATGTTATGGCTAACATGGCAACTAATTACTTTGTACTCAACGTTACGTTACGGATACATTATACATACAATAACTGTATATTATACAGGGTGGCAGGGACATCGACGTGCAACCCATTACCATGGATTCAGTAACATGATTCTGAACCAGCGTCAATGTTTCTCGTCGGTTTTTAATAAAAATATTAATTGTTTCATACATTTTGACCACGTAGCGTAGTTATTGCAGTTTTCTATGGGACATTTTCTTTGTGATAACATACGAAAAATTTCTACGATAGAGGGGTCTAGCATCATGTGCTGAATTGTCATGGTTTCAGTTGTATGTCCCTGCCACCCTGTACGTATGCCTACTATGTCTATCTTGAGCCCAAGTAAGAAGGGAAGTGACACACTCACAATAATGTTACGAGCTTCGGGTTCGTGACAATAAAAACTGCCGATAAAAATTACCAAAAGTTACTCTTTAATTAAACAACACTATTAACAACTCAAACACACTAATTATAAAACACAATCGCTCTTAAGTCGCACTTGAAGATCGCTTTCGATGTATTCGCTTCTATCGCAGAACCAAGTCTGATTGGTCGCGGCTAGTCCCGGCCTTATATAGTGCCCCAGATAGTTCCAGAACCTTCTATTGTAGAAACATCTAGAATGTTCGAGTACATACCTGCCCCGATTGACCAGATGTCGATAGTTCTAGTAAGTTCAAGCATCGAAATTTTTACTCGATAATAGATGGCGCCAGTGACTCTATTAGTTCAGCCATTCGATAATAGATGGCGCTAGTGACTCTATTAGTTGTGCTACTCGAAACTAGATGGCGCTAGTGGTAACTAATGTCACCATGCATCAGGCATTAATCGTGGCGCGCAACAATAACAATACTATTCAATTCGAAAGTTCAACAACATTCATTGCATTATTTACGTCGTTGAGCAGACGAGTGTCTCAAACATACGAAGCAATGGTTTATTAATTACAAATGTGAGCCTGAATTATCTTGTCCTTGAGTAAATCCTTCGATTAACCAGTCATACAGTCTAAGCACCTACTTATGAAGCCCTGAACAGACATAAATCATCAGAACAACATGTGACACGCGAAATATATCAAACACATACGCATCTATATGTTCCCACGTGTCATAATCGCAAAGTGGCTGGATTTCAATGCGAAACAGTTAAATAATAAATTGATGAAAACGCGAGCCGTGTTACAATTCAAGTTGAACCGCGTTCATTACGTGTATCAAATATTTATGGCTTTATGTGCTGTATGGCGCTGAAGAAAATTACTTTACATAGTACACCTTGGTTATGAAAATGTGGAGGAGTTCTGTTATTGAGTAAAAGTACCTACTGTGTACCTACATCATATAATGTGAGTACTAGAACTTTGAGTAGATAGGTACTTACCTATCTACTCAAAGTTCTAGTACTCACATTATATGATGTAGGTACTATCGTTGGAAAACAGCTGGCCATAAGTTGTGGTTTAAGTTGCCTACCTTTTGGATAGGTATAGTAATACCTAAGGAGATCATTCATTTCGGGCTAAAGTATGAAAGCCAAATAAAAATCCGTTACAATATGTAACTCTCTTCACTTTTCATTATGGGGCCAAATCTGTAGGGTCATTCCCTGCGCTGTTATACGTTTGAAAAATACAGTTTTCAGTATGTTTTAGTTAATAGAATAATAGTAATATAATTTTGTTATAATTATAAATGGACTGTATGTCTGAAATAAAGATAAATTAACTTAAACCCGTATCAAATAAGTATGAAAAAGTGATTAGGTTTGGTTCCATAGTAAAAAATGAGGAGAAAAACGTACTCTTTTCGAATAGGTATACTTTTTTTTTTGCTTGGCCGGCGGCACTTTCTCATTTATCCCAAAAATGTATGTATGGCGAAAGTTCTTCTTTATACAACTTTCGCAGTAAGTAGGCTGGCGCGGTTTGACCGACCTCACCATATAGTTAAAGATATTTGCCACAAACTTATTGTACAAAATAGGCGCGGTATAATATTTTTCTTAATAAATTCGAATACTGAAAGTTGATAAAAAATCCTGAATTTCATGACGCTATTCGCAACATCCCGTTCAGTCAGCTGATATGTCACATGCCAAAATGTAATCGATATTTTCATACTTATTTATGTATGAAGAAACTTTTCTGGCTGAATTTTTTGGCTGAAAAGTTGTTGTATTTAATATCATCTTCCGTAAAAAAAGATACGTTTATTAATATCTGTCCCTAGGCTAAAGGGTTTCTTCACTCTCTTGTTTGTACCCCTGCCCTACATTTCATCAATGACGCATCCAGTCCTATCTCTGCAGAAGGGAGCGAGCATGTTGACCTTTACAGGACGCAATCCCAAAACCCTGGTTGCTACTAAGAATTTCAGTTGTTCACTTATAGACTAACTTGATTAACTACCTAGTTTTACTTCAGATACCTATATATGTATACTGTGAAGGAAAAAAAAAGAAGAAAATTAGGTTTATTTGTGACACAAGCACGCGCTTACAAAAAGATAAATTGTAATATTAAAGAAAAACGAAATAGATCTATAATCACGAGCACAAAACAGAAATACTTAGTCGAACGCTGCACGTCATGACTGTGACGAGGCTTCCACTCAACTTGATGCTATAGGTACCCCTGTATCATGCTGAGTGGAGACCATCAATGTGAGTGGAAAAACAAATCACAGCTCAATTTTTTTTTGTTTTCGTCACGGCTGTCATTTCGAAATCTTGGACAGTCGTTACGGATCATCAGATGCCCGAAAGTCCGACAACAAGTCTTACCAAGGGGTATTGTGTTAGTGTTACCTAGTGTCTGGGTTGTGGAGGTCAGATAGGCAGTGGCTCCATGTAAAATACCGGTATTCAGATGCATCCGGTTAGAGTGGAGGCCGACCCCAACATAATTGAGAAAGGGCTGATGAATACCCATACTAAAAAAATGAAATACCGTACCCTGCAATTTGGAAGAGGGGCGGATCTCCATGGGCGACTGGCATTCGCTGGTACAAAAAACTTCATGTCACAATGTATTTTTTCATAAAACTCCAGAACAATTTCTAGTCACATTAAGTATTTTTACGAACTTTGTCTCACAATGAAAATATGAAAATGAATGTTCAAACGTAATTTAATATGAGAAGTTAATTGTTTGAAATTGTTCGCCAAGCGTCCCGACTACGTGAGTGATATTAAAGTTAGACTTTGTGTGAATACCTAACGCCTGACATAAGTCTATGTCCCCAGTTTGTCGTACTCTAAAGATGCTGAATGCTCTTCTGGCTGCCAACCCTGAATGTGATGTGTTTGCGGATGAATGGGTTAAAATAATGCGGATATGTCTGGTGTTCTGTGACAGAAAGTGTGCAAGGGAGTCCATGTTAGTTTTAAATTATATTATTTTATTGTCAACGTAATTATTGTCTCTATGTTAATTAGTGTAATTAGTGTTGTACCGTTTTAATTAACTATAAATACATTAATAAATGGAAGAACATAATAGATATGTATTTGGTAGGCACTGAGGTGTGTTATGGGGGCTATGGATGATACTTTATCATTATTATGTTTATTCCAAGTCAACATGTTTACATGAATCTATACCTGGTTTTAAAAAAAAAAATCTCATTCTAAATTCGCTTGACTGTTCTAATGCAATCAAAGTTAAAGCAGCCTGCACTACATAAGGTCGAATTTTGCAGACAACCTTTACAGTACCTACGTTAATAATTACGTGCTTATATCAATATACCTACTGTTCCGTTCCAATGAATTATTAAATTATTGATCAGAAGCTCCAGAACCTTGATTAGACAAGAAAAAATAATTAAATAATAATGATTTCATTATTCATTTCAGAAAATAAACCAGCCTCTTAGATATTTTGCTAAATAAACACAACCTACACTTTTCGTCGATTGTAAATGATTTATTAAAATTACAAATTGTGTTTCATTTTGGCTAAAAATACAAAAAAAGAAAATCATCTTGCCGTTTCTGGGCGCCTGGTACAATGAAATAAATGTTACGCTAAACGAAATGGCGCGTAAAGGTAACATGGCCGTTCAATGCCTTCTATTCATTGGAGAAGCAATCACGGTGGTGGCTTTTGAATTTCGAATCTCCCGAGTGCGTGTGGCGTCTTGACCTACTTGTTTGGAGCTATGACCTCCTGGTACTTTTCTCTCTTCACTGATGTTATCTTTTTCATTATCGTTAAAGGTCAAGTATGATTTACGAGGATTTTTTAATTACGATGATTTCTATTGCTGTAAAAAACTTTTGTTCAAAGCGATAGTCTTGAACTAATAATATATTTTTATTAATACATTTTCAGATTTTCGAATTTTCCTCTTGAGAATGTTACTTCATCTTCATGCAGAACTTTATACTTAATAAACTTTAGTAGAAAGACAATCAGTATTTATCTGCAGTCTATACTAAGTAATAATAAAGCTCAAGAGTTTTTTTGTTTGTTTGATCGCGCTAATCTCTGGAACTACCGAAGAAAAAATATTTTTGCATTTGATAGCCCAATTATTGAAGTAGGCTAATAGGCTATTCAACATCATGCTAGGACCCTTAGCAGCAAAAATAAAGGACACTAAGCAAAAACTGAGTAATAGCGCGTGCAGGCGATGCGATGCGACGGAATGAGTTAGGGGAACAAGATATTTCACGCGGTCGAAGTTTCGAGCAGAAGCCAGTAAGCAGATATAAGCCAACTAAACCATTTGTTATTAGCAATAGATTTTCCCAGTCGCAATTTATCAATTTATATGTCGCAAAACCTTGCTCAGAAACCATTACATTACGTCTGCCAAAATTCTCAGAGTATTACATTTCCGATATGGTGAATATCCCACGGGACGCTTTTGTTATACCTACATGATAAAAATATCTTTTAGTCAAATTAGAAGATGATATCTTTATGTTTCTATTGTCTTAGAATTAAAGTCAAAATCAAATCATTTATTTCAAATAGGCACATAAAAGGCAATTTTGAACGTCATCAATTACAATCAAATTGAATTTATTCTAGTCGCCCCTTCCAAGACGTACTTTTCTAATGGAGAAAAATGGCCAAGAAACTCCACATATATTCTATCATACTTTTTATAATAAGTTTATAGTTAAAATATGTTCAGGGGGTTAAATTCAATCAAAAGTTGGTATTTTTTATTGTTATGTTATACACACTTGTTACTAAAATATGATTTTTGGCATTTTCAATCTCAAATAGCAGCTAATTGGAGACTTTCACTGTAACAGTAAAAAATGCTGAAGATGTTATTTCCCATAAGAAAATAGTACTTTATTTTTTGGGTATAAAATGTTCAACACTTGAATAATGTCCTTTCCTTCCACGATAACGTTATAACGTGCACGTATTTCCATACATTTTATGGACGTGGACGTCCACGATAATGTCGTCGCGTTACAAATGATAAAAGCGCACTACGCGTGGTTCGTCATAATGCAGTTCTATTATTTTTTAACGCAGTCAATGCCAAAAGTGGTATTCATGAGTGGTTTGGCACTCATTGAACGCTCGGCTGAAACCTACACCAGTCTATTTTCCTAAAACATTCTAATTAGTCCGTCAGTTAGATTATCAAAAAATATTGAACCCGTATTTTTTCTTTTGTCAATTATATAAAAAATTATGAAGATATCGCCCGTTAAAGTTCCGCGTGACGTCACTTGCTTGCGACACTTTAGCAAGCAAGTGACGTCACGACAGCCCCATACTTTGACGCGCTTTATCTTTGTCATTTTTTTTTTGATTGACAAAAGAAAAAATACGTGTCCATTATTTTTCGATAATCTAACTAACGGACTAAATATAATTATTATTTATTACCCAGGAAACTACCCTAATAGGGTATTTGTGTAGGCGTAGAACATTATCAATCACAATCTGAATCATTTTAAAGGATATGGGTAGCTAATCCATTCCTTAATATGATCAAAAAATTTGTCTGCTCAACCACGCGAATAACGCAATGAATGTGGTTGAACTGTCAAAATGAAAGCCATTGCTACTGTAAGTGTGTTACACAATTACCCCGCTGATATGGAACAGATCATGTCTATGATCAATTTCATAATTTCCTTACTTTAACACTTAACATATTTTTATTCCTCACTTTCTTTTAAAATTTTATTTTTCACAATGTAAAATTATTCCTCGGGGAAAGTTATCTGACGTTAAAAATCAGCCCGAAATTTAATTAAACTGCCGAACTCTTCCTCTTATCCTTTTACACTTTTTATTTTGGGTAGTCTGGCTAGTATATTGTAAAAGAAAATATCTAAGATTATCGATATTATATATTATACAAGATTATTTGTATCATCAGACATAAAAACAGTCTTTACGCCAATTATCTTTTCCAAAAAATGTCAAATAACAAACTTCAACATACACTGGCTGTAAAAAGAAAACATTTTTCATGCGTCTTTGCTCTATAGAACCGTTATAAGTTGTCACAATTGACAACGCATGGCTCTCGATAAGGTAACGCAAATATTACCGTAACAACAGAGAAAAATAATATTCCAATTTACTTTTTTCTCCCCACTATTTATATTTGTTGAGGAACGTATTTTCGTTATTGTATTTTATTTGAATGTACTCGTTACTTTCAGAGTAATTGGGTTACATACTAGGAACGAATAAAGTAACAGAGGCTGTCAATCTTTATTCATTGATCCAAGTCAGTAACGTCAGTTCGTCAGCTAAGGCGGTTCTCACACTACCATGCGCTACACTCCAGTGCGTGGGACACGCGCCCCGCGCGTGATTGTTACATACAAATTCAATAAAACGCGTTTCCGCGCGGGCATTTGGCTCTGTTTACCGCGCCCCGTTGCGTATCGCGTTGTAGTGTGAGACTCGCCAAAGCCCAGTTTTCGCCAAAGCTGTAAGGAACGGGCTAACTTTCAAATTCAAGTTTTAATATAACTGCAAAATCAACACGCCTAATTAAAATAAACAAATCCGCTAACAATGTAATCATAATTCCTTTCCCGATACACCACACTTAAACCAAAACAATCTCGGAGGAAATTCAAATACAACGTGGAAATTACAAGAAAACTTTAAGGCAATTAGTAGGTATGGAATTAATTAACGAGAGGGTCTGGGCTACAGCTTCTATGTGTTTGTTCAGGGAACAGACGTTGGGACTATAAGGGACAATACTCGGAACGATTCAAGAAATACAAGGATGGTTGACTACTGATGTCGTGGTTCTACAGCGATTATTAAATGTGTGGCTCTTCATTACTATCATTTAGTTTCGATCTAGTGTTAAATTTTTAGACTCCTAGGGAGAATTCCGCCAAACTTTTATACCTAGAATAAGTCTTATCCTGAGAATAAATTTTCAATTGGTAACAGTTTTTCCATACTAGACCTGTCAGACGTCAATTTTATTCCATGGTTAAAAGATAGCTGACTTTGGTAAAATCAGCTCTCTTTTTTTTTTTTTTTGAGGATGGGAAATCATCAAATGACCCCTCCCGCTCTGGGTGGAGCAGAAGGGAGTGTCAGACTCTTACTGACTAAAACCCACCCGTGTTCCTTCCTTAGCCCTTTATGTACCAGGGCAGCGGTAACCCTTTCGGACGATCCCGCTACCCCGGCAGGCTTCGGCCCTGTCGGGCCCCGTCAACTACGCTGACATCTCTTTGAGGCGCACGTGGAACACATACGCGCCGTCCGGCACGGGCCTGGTTCTGATCGGACGGAGAGCTACCCATTGCTCTCCACCCGCAGGCCCGCGCCTACGGTGGCCGGAAGTCGTCACGCGGCTCCCGACGCCCGGAGCGTCTCCCTCGGCGGCTGAGGCGTGAGGATCTCTCCCTTGCCCATCCCGCCACCTCCTTCGCTAGCATGACTACTTCGCAGAAGGAGGTGACCGCCTCCCACTCCCTCTCGCCCCGGACCATGGCTTGCACCAGGGCCGGACGCGAGAGGTCGCCGCCGCTGCCGATCGCCTCTACGAGGACACGGCGGTGCTCTGCCCAAGCGGGGCAGACCTCCACCGTATGCTCCACCGTGTCCTCTGGGCGATCCTCGCAGTGGTGACACCCGGGCGTCTCCTCCCGCCTGATGATGTGCAGGAACCTCCCGAAACATCCGTGTCCGGAGAGGACCTGCGTCAGGCGGTAGGTGAGAGCGCCGTGACGCCTCTCTAGCCACTCCTCAAAGAGGGGTCTTACCGCCGCTATCGTGGCGTGCCCTGCGCTGGGTTGCGATAGTCGCGCCTTCCATTCCGCCATGAGATCGCGCCGGAGGTCCGTCCGCTCCGCCGCGATTTGCCGCGGGTGCAGAGTTTCCCCCCGACGTAGTGCCTCCGCGCGCCAGTCATACAGGCGCGCGAGGACTATCGCCTCCAGATCCCATGGCGGCAGTCTGGCAAGGAGGCTTGCTGCCTCGCCCGAGATCGTGCGGTATCCCCGGATAAGCCTTATGGCTACCACCTTTTGGGGCGCGTTCAGGTAGTGTGCGGCTCTCAGCCGCAGTGAACGCGCCCATACCGGGGCCCCATATAGGGCCATGGACCGCACGGCCCCCGCGTAAAGCCTCCGGCAGGAGGCGTTTGGCCCCCTCAGGTTGGGCAGGAGCCGCTTTAAGGCGGACCCAGACCTGGGTCTGGGTCCGCCTTAAAGCGGCTCCTGCCCAACCTGAGGGGATACCTGGGTATCTCATCGTTGTCTCGACGCCGATGTGAACCCCTCCTACCATCAGTTGGGATCCCGAAGGTGGCCCGTACCGGGGTCCATGAAAGGACATGGCCTCGGACTTGTGCAATGCCACCTCGAGACCCAACTGCCGGATCCTTTCCACGACTATCGCAACCCCGCGTGTCATCGCGTCGGCCGCCGCCTGATGCGACCTCCCCTGCGCCAGGACCACCGTGTCGTCAGCGTAGCAAAGAGCCCTTAGTTATACAACTCTGGCAAGATAGGAACAACAAAAAAACGAAAAATTTATTGGTGCATTTGGCTAGGAGTGACTACCGAGATGACGACTAATGGAGATGTTTGGAAGACAAAGACATGTTGCACCGACGCCAAATGTGATGGGATAGGGGCAGGAAAATTATTATTTTAGGAACGGACTTTTAAGATTTTTTACCATATAAGAGATCATTATGTACTCTACACTTATGTACAGACGCCAGCACATTAAGCTACTACAATCCGTCAAATTTCTTTAATAGATTTTCAACTTTATCGCTAAAGCATTAAGGTTCCAGGTTTTTTTTTTCTATTTATTTAAAGGGGCTTGTTCAATTTGAAGATGTCACCCCAAGGTTCAAGGTTGATTGGGAAAATTTGACAGTTTCGGGTAGCTTAACCTGCTGGCGTCTGTACCTGCTTCGCCTCGTCATACTTGTTCAGAAGTTTTTTTTATTTTTATTAAAAGTGTCCAATTACTATCATTACTACAATTACTATCATTAATAGTAATTGGAGACTTTTAATAAATAAATAACTTTTAATAATTATGTCGGAGTCATTCGTTTGACTATTCGGAACGTTAGCGCCATCTCGTGGCGCTAGACAGAGTCTAGCCTGAGTTCGTGGTGGGACGCGAGTAACAGCTACAAAAGCCGTGTGAGCAGAGCTCTCGGGAGGATCGAAACATTGGACATCGTACGAACAACATGTGCTCAGAAACTGTCAATTGCGTCCCGAATCATTGAGTTGTGTGAGTGTGTGATTCGCTAGTGTGACTAACTAGTTCATAAGTTCTAATCTGATTTGAACTGTAAACCGTTTTTCTATTGTGCTATAACCAACATTACCCATAGTACGCTCACAGTAATTAAAATATGCCTGATGCTAACGAGAGACAGATATACCATCTGCGACAAATAAATAACTTTTAATAAATAAATAAATAAAATAAATAAAAAGTTGTGGGTACTATACGCACCTGACCTTTCTGAAGGACACTACCTATATGATCGGTGTATATCATTATAGGGTGACTCCCAGCGTTTTCGTAGACATAATATAACATCACGACTGAATTCCCTGAGAGGGTGGGTGCTATAGGCAGAGGTATTCCTTGAGCACTAGGTATCGCAGACATCAGCGAAAGATAAATCGTTTGTGTTAGAATTATTTCATTCAGAAACAAAAATTAACATCTGTCCCTTAAAAACAGTAATTCATTGTCTTTTCTCTTTTTGCACCCTCGGCGTCCTAATTACACCCTAAATTGACGCAGAATCGAGAATCCCTAATGATTTGTATTTTTCGCTAGCGAAAATATGAAACATTGGTGTTTGTAATATTATAGATATTTATTGGTGTCGTAATAATATTTTATCGAAATGCGGCAGGCCGGTTCGGTGGGCTGTCGTAACAAAATTTAATAACGTAGGTAAATAATAATTGTGAAAGGGTTCCGTAAATGTTTAACTGTTGTAAACTAGAATGGTATTAAACCTTCAGAGTTTATATGAGTCTACAACTTTTGACATTGACTTTAGTTTGAAATTTCCATATGTTTGTTTGCCTTTTATCTCGGCGTCGATGTTACCCGTAACCTGTTCGTAAGTTTCTTCGCAGTTTTTGTAGTAATGCGTGTTTGAAAATGAATCTACATCATCATTTCAGCCGAAAGACGTCCGCTGCTGGACCAGCCTCCCACAACCATCGCCACTTCGACCGGTTATATGCTTCTCGCATCCAGCGGATTCCTGCTGTCTTCACCAAGTCATCGGTCCACCTTCTGGGAAGCCTTCCAACGCTACGTCTTTCGATACGCGGTCACCACTCCAGGACCCTCGGCCCTATCGGCAATCTAATCTGCAAGCAATATGGTCTGCCCACTGCCACTTAAATTAGGCAATTCTTAGGGCTATGTTGGTTACCTTGGATCTCCTGCGGATCTCTTCATGTTTGATTCGATAACGTAGGGAAACTCAAAGCATAGCCCGCTTCCCTTTAGGTGACTTTCAGTCTTCTAATGAGGCCCATTGTGAGCGACCACGTTTCAGTTCCATAAGTCATTAATGATAAGAAATAACTGATTTAAATCTGATTTCATTTGTTTCGGAAGGCATTTGAAATGAAATAATGCATAAATTATATATCGATGTTACATCCTCAAGATTTAACTAACCGTGTTCAACTACATCGTTGTTCTCTTCGGATATAACTTCTTGTTAGATTGCGTTTTCCCTTCAGCTCGATAGATGGCGCTGTACCACTTGGGTATATTTCTGAATCACGGTGTCGAGATTTTCCGCGTATATCATACAAGGTCTAGAACAAATTTTTTTTTTTGTACTCGCTTTAGAAAGACGTTGTTTTATTTTACACTAATCGTCCTCGGGCAGTTGTCAAGTGCCGAACACTTATCCTATAATTTAGGTTGGAATTAACTTATAGGTAAGTTCAATTAACCACAAATAAGTACCCAAAACCTGCCGATCGATTCTGTAAAAATCTCACCGTGAAAAGTTAGGTGAAGTGAGCTGTCAATAGTGTCGATCGCTAGCATTAGTTGGAATGACAGCTCACTCCACGCTCACTTCACCTAAGGCTTCATTTACGGAGACGCGGTGCGTTGCGCGTCGCGTTGTGCGGCGCGGCCCGCACTGATTTCAAATATATGGCGTTGTATGAGTGCGTTTACGGAGAAGCGATTTTAGGCGCGTTTGCTTGAAATGGAGCGTTTTTTGCGGCCGAGCCCGCGCCTGGCACCGCCGCGTCTCACGCGGCGTTTATCGCGGCGGCGCACGCAGCGGCAATTCTCGATGAAGCGATGCCCGCGGTGGAATCTTCTGCCAGTTATATTTGGAAATTGCAGAACGCAGACGTAGTCACAATGGAGTACGATATGATCGATTTTTAGAAAACTGGTCGGTTTGATTGAGTTTCCCGCGTGCGCTGCAGCGTTGCCCGCCGCGAGCTTTGCTACACGCTTGAGGATTCGCCGCGGGCGCAGCGGCGGGCACCGCCACGCTTCCCGCCCCGCGTCTCTATGAACAACGTCTTATATTGCCATACGTTTGTGTTTACGCGTGCGATGATAAATGCCGCTTGACGCGCCGCCGCTCCGTAAACAGAAAAATCGTACGACGCGCCGCGAGACGCCACGTCGCACGCGACACGCGACGCCCCGCGTCTCCGTAAATGAGGCCTTAGTTTTAACGGTGAGATGGTTACAGAATCGCACTGCTGTACCGTAAAGTATTGTAAAATAATGGTAGGTGTATTAAAAAGCTCATTACAGAAGCATAATCGTTAATTAATACATCACCTACATAATAACGATGTAGAGATATCATTAATTTCACTATCAATTTCCAATTAACACTAACCGAAATAAAAAATAAAAAATTACGAAATAAAAGTAGTATTTATTGGTTGGTGGTTGGAGCAATAATGGTGGCCACTGGTAACGCGACTTACAAGTTTTAGGTCACAGGTTCGAACCCAGACTGGCCTAGGGGGGGGGACTTCGTGTAAATTATTTCATAACCATGTCCTAGAACCAAAAATTCGGAGACATGTGACATCTGCCAACCCCCACTGGGCCCGCGTGGTGGATTATGGCCCACTCCCTCTCACAGAGAGGAGACTTGTGACCCAGCAGTGGGAACATTAATATAGGAACATTAATATTAATAACATTAATTATTAACATTATTATATAAAGCAGCACATGAAGTGATTTTTTGCTCCATTGGTGTAATTGCCGTATGGCGTTCCAGTGTGAGGATAAATAAATAAATAAATAGGCTGATTATTTATTGGTTTGTAAAATACATATTACTTTGTTCCTTACTTATTTTGTAGACTCATAAAACAAGTCTAAACTGGCTTACTGAAATATATTTTCTCAATTTATTTTTTGCAAGGTTTTCCCAAAAATATTCTATTTTAAGTTATTCAAAGCGTTAAGTAGAGGGTTGTAAAACGGTGTAAAGCTTCAAGTTACCTCCGCTTAGTTGATGCCTCATAACTTTATAGGACAAAGTTACGTCCCACCTGCGGCCGAATTAAAATAGAAACGCTTGTGCGACTACCCTTTACTTTCTGTTTCACTTACCTCATTTTGGATAAACAACCTGTTTGGACTGCTTTGGGACTTTTTAGAAATAACATAACATCACGCTGGTATTCCCCTAAGGCTCAATTTACTCAAGCAGTTGCTAAGACATTTTAATTTAAATAGCCTCATCCATAATGAGCAATATGGCTTTACAAAAGGTCGTTCAACTACAGATGCGGGTGTTGCTCTGCTGAGACACATATTTTACGCATGGGAGAAATCGCAAAAAGGCCATTGGAGTTTTCTGTGATCTCTCCAAAGCCTTTGATTGCGTGCACCATGACACGCTTTTGCGTAAGTTACATCATTACGGTGTCCAAAACGAAGCTCTCAACGTAATAATTTCTTATTTACATAATAGGGTCCAATGTGTAGATGTTAATGGTGTGAAATCTTCTAGGGTACCAATTCAGTTAGGTGTTCCGCAAGGCTCAATACTGGGTCCATTCTTGTTCTTTGTATATATCAATCATTTACCATTCCATTTGAAGGGCATCTGTGACGTTGTACTGTTTGCAGATGATACGTCTCTTATTTTAGACAGGAATAGATGAGGATTTTGATGACGTAAATAGTGCACTCTCAATAGTTACAGATTGGTTTACGTCAAATAACCTAGTTCTCAACGCCAAGAAAACGAAATAGGTAAAGTTTGCCTTACCGAATGTTAGAAATCTAGGACCCAACATCGTCTTAGATAAAGAGGTGCTTGAAACTGTAGGCTCAGCAAATTTTCTAGGACTAACAGTAGATGCCAAACTTCAGTGGGGACCTCATATATCAAGTCTAGCAGGAAGGCTCAGTTCGGCTGCCTACGCCGTCAGGAAAGTAAGACAATACACTGACGTTAATACAGCTCGTTTAGTCTATTTTAGTTATTTTCACAGCGTTATGTAATACGGTATTCTGCTGTGGGGCAAAGCCGCTGATATACCAAATATATGTGTCTTTCAAAAACGAGTTGTTCGAGCAATTTACCAGCTAGGTGCCAGTTTCTCTAAGAGATTTTTTTAAAGATATAGGTATTCTCACGGTTGCATCACAATTCATCTTTGCCAACATCTTATATATTAGGCAAAATTTACACTTGTACACTAATAATAGTGATATTCATACTGTTAACACTAGAAATAAGGACAAACTCCGTGCCCCCTTTCACCAGCTTCATAAGGTTCATAACTCATTTGTTGGGCTTGGTACAACCTTTTACAACAAGATACCCTCTTCTTTGCTAGACTTGCCTTTTGATACGTTTAAAGCTCAAGTAAAATCCAACCTTTGTTCAAAGGCATACTATTCCATCAACGACTACTTACACGATAAGAATAGTTGGTCGCCCTAATTTAACGCAAGACAATGTTTATGTCCTTTCTCCAGAATAAGCTTACTGACAGGTTATTGTTATTAACTTATTTATTTATTTTATTTCGATGGTCTTAGCTTATTATTTGTGACTTCAAGTGACAGTGTGTACAGAACGTATGTGAACAGAACCCAGCAATGCATAAATATTTAAGCTGTCACGCCCTTTATAATAATAATAATCATTTATTTGCAGACGTTGAAGTCCATAGAATTAGATTAGTAAATATTTATGCCTGGAGGCTTTTATTTGGGTAGTAAGTTTTTATTATAATTTTAATGAATTATTTTTTAGCTTGAGTACGTATAGTTTTTATTATATTTGTTGGTATAATGGCGTGGCTAGCTGACATTTATGGCATATAATATATAATTTTATGTTCGGGTCATAGTATAAAGAGGGAAGTAAGTTATCTTCATACAAACGCACCGCGCGCGGTTTGTACGTGTGCGCCAAAGTATCTATGCGTCGCCGCACGCACACTTAAACAAAATCTCGACCCATTTCTCAGCGCGTCAGTCGGGGCTAACACCGCACGAGGTTCGCGCGTCATGGCTTTTCGGCACCTCTAAATAAATGAAAAATATGTGATAATCGTAGGAGAACGTATTGCTGTGTGTTTGGGTGTCTTAATAATTATTTTTTATAAATAATACTGCTCTGAATCTTGAATACATTTCTGTATTTGTTAGGAAAACCATTGTTGAACTTTATTGACTAATGATCACTGAATTAGTTATACAGAGATGTGTTATCTTTGGCAAGGGCCGGGCTTTAAACTAATGAATTGGTGACAGTAATATCAGTAACCTACCGTTTACTCGTGCTCATCACCGCCCCGCGCCGCCAGTCTGCTGGCCCGTCGCTCTTTCTTTCATCGTGAAAGGTTTCATCATCGTTTAGGTAAAACCGACCTCACAAACCCTGTACCCAGACAATACTAGTAAAAAATACAAGTTCCCGACCTTTGCCAATTTATAGGCACTGAATTAAAATTTAGCTAAAAATAACAACCCTGAGACAGTAGGCAATTATATCGCGGATTGGGCCGGAGATAGCCTACTTCCCCTCTTTATACTATGTTCTGGTCTTGTAATGTTAATCACTGAACAAAGGTACCTAGTATTGTATACAATCAAGTATTTTCTAACTGAACAGACAGCTGTGCTGCTGGGGAGTTTGTTGCGCCACTTCTTCTTCCCAGCTATAGCACTAGGAAGTGGTGAAGGGCGTTTTTGGGGGACTGTCTTTTGTAATTTTGACGTTTGAAAAGTGGTGATTCTCAGCCTAATTTGAATAAATGACTTTTGATTAGATTTTAATTGCTGTGGAACGGAATGGAAGCGATTTTTTTTGTACAAAGCATAATGAACTTTATGTCAATAGTGTAACGCACAAATTATATATACACATACGCACAGGTCGCGCATTTTCTGGAGAATTATCGCACATTATCGCACACGCTCGTATCTAGTTTGTACTTTAGACAATTGACATAAAGTTCATTTTGCTATGTATAATATCGCTACGAAAACTCGCTTTCACTCCATTCCGCGGCAATGTAAATTGAGCCTAAGGGTTATGCAGAGGTGTATCTGCTTGACACCTCTCCCAGGCTGCGCCACAACACCCTGTCCTCTGCCTTCCGCATCCAGTCTGTCCCAGCTACCTTTTTTAGTTCGTCCGTCCATCTAGCTGGGGGGCGTTCCACACTACGCTTGCCGATACGCGATCCGAGGTGTATACAAGCTGTTTTTTTGCACCCTCGTCAAATTTCAGGAGGCTGTTATGAAAAACATAAATAATTAAATAAAATTACGATCCCTGGTAAATAATGAATACATACTTGTTTTTTTAGTTATTTAAGTTTGACAGTATTTCAGAATACACCATTTTCAAAGAACAGAATCGTTTGGTATCGTATAAGCGGCCGCGTTTTTATGTTTGTGTAAAAGGGCAGTTACAGTGCGGTCATTCAGATCAGAGATTCAGGACGCGGGCAGTTCGTAACGTCTTTTTTTACCTAATTTTGACTGTTTCTACGAAACAAGAGCGCGCAACGACGTTGCAAATCGCTCGCCTAAGCGCACGTATGTGCATCCCTTTTCTGAATAACATTCTCTAAATTTACTTTATAGCACACTGAATTAGATATTTTAATTTGTCGCACCTACTCAATTTCATCCTGTACATGTTGTACGAGTATCATGCAGTTTTTTTATTTTATAAATTGGCATTATAAATTAGGTATAAGACTTGTTTTTGTGCAGCAACACTACAAAGCTCACTTTAATGATATGACAAAAGTTTTTTAAAGACATTGAAAGGAAGAGAAAATATGTTTTTTGTACTGTAATATTCAAGCGTTCGTGCTCTTCGCTGTTTCAGAAACGTGCGAAAGACAGCGCGGGAGTTTATTTGCTCTCCTTGTTATGTCTTATTTCATGCTAGTCTAGGTAAATTATGAGTTAATGGAATTTCTTTCGTTAATGTTACGCTTGACCTAAAAAATACGGTGGTTTTACAAATGTACGGCTTTCGTGAAAGAAGACGAAGACGTAGCGTTGGAAGGCCTCCCACAACGTGGGCCGATGATCTTGTGAATTGTGAAGACCGCAGGAATCCGCTGGATGCGAGAAGCACAGAACCGGTCGGAGTGGCAACTCTTTGGGGAGGCCCAGCAGTGGACGATAAATAAATAAATAAATCTTTATTTCCAGTTTTGCAATTTTACATTTATCAAGATAAATTTCGTCATGTAAATTGTAGGTTCATACAGAGTTAAACCTCTGACACCCAAGCTAAGATTGAACTTGTGTTATGGGTGTCAGGGCCCTCAAGTTAACACCAGTTAGACAAACATAAGTTCGGAATTTCAGTGTCATTTTGTTTTTTTTTTAAGAAAAAAAAATAAGAAAAAAAAATTAAAAAAAAAAGAAAATAATGATATTATACAGAAACTAAAACAAACTAATTAAAGATGATGATGATGAAGGCTTTCATAAATTCCTTATCATTTTGGGTGAACAGAACATAAACATTAAGTTGTTCTATCAATTTCCTACAATTTGTAAAAGAACAAGTGTAAAAACGTATCGAAAACAGAAAAACTCTTTTATGGTTAGCAAGAACATCGATAGTTCCAATAAAACCTATTAAAAACAGCCGTTTTCTCATGTACAATGTGTGAATGGTAAAACGGTCACAAGTTCCATTATTATCGGATTTTACGGCACAACTTGCGGCCATGCGGCCACTGGGACGGACTTAATGCGGCCCATAAAACCCCTCAGTTCGACCCTGGACGCTATAAAGAAGACGGTTTTAACCTAAAACAACGTTGTAAAATTTTTATTTTAAGGAGAATTAAATGTACAGGTTTTTTAGTGTGCAATGCAAATGTTCCTTGGAATTAAATGTTTCATTAGGTGGGATTCTTAATTCTATATGATTTATTTTAAAAAAAACGCAATATATAGCACTGTGCTTACCTACTAAGTTTGTAACTGAGCCTGTAGATTTGCAGTCAATTTAAAATCACGTTATGTTTAATTAGCAGAAAGTTTAAAAAAAAAACAGTTAGCGTGCAGTTATCATTTAAAAGCATCATTCATTTCAATAAAAAGGTTTATCATTGACTTTATTCATCGCTGTTGTAGTACAAACCATTTAAAAAACAGCACTGTTTCACGTCTTGAACAAATCATAAATGTTTAAAAGGGCTGCTGTATTTTACCGACTGCCATACAAACTACTTGGTACTATTTCTAGTCTCCTGTTCACAAATAATTTTATACAAGTTCCTAGCTATACATATACACAAAATAAACATTACACTTCCGTCCCCCAGGGGCCGCTAGTTCACGTCGTTGTCAAGAACTAAGAACAATCAGTTGTATGTCACCTTGTTAACCTGTGGCAACTGGTAGGAACTGGTTGTAACTGGTTGTAGCTGGTGGCAACTGGCTGCAACTTTATAGTTTACCGTGTCACGGGACGTTAGCGTGTAATTAACTGTATACGTACGCAACGTTCTCAGGCCCTGTTGTTAATAGAAGACACGTGCTTAGGTTAAGTAACTGTTGTAACTACTTAGATGAAGTACCTGGCCGTTAATATGGTACATCGAGTTTTCGAAGAAGTTCGGCTTTGTAGAGTGTCGTCTCTGTCATTGTACATGTGTAATAATCTCTTACTAAAGTTCGATGTGCAATATTCAAACTCAAACTCAAAGTATGTTCACCATACTTTGAGTTTGAGTTTGAATATTGCAAACTCAAAGTATGGTGAAGTGAGCTGTTATTAGAGTCAATCCCTAGTATCAGCCATTTTTCAACTACGATGGGGTCGGCTTCCAGTCTAACCAGATGCTGGTATTTTACATGGAGCGACGACCCATTTGACCCCAACAACCCAGTTACTGGGTAATACGAAACCCCTTGGTAAGACTGGTTGTCAGACAGTCAATCCCCAATATTGTAAGTGAGATGAAGGTGAGCTGTCATTCCATCTGATGCTAGGGACATTATTGACAACTCACTTCAAGCTCACTTCACCTAAGTTTTCATAGTGACATTTTTACAGAATAGCACTATATATAGCACTATACTATAGCACTTTTGTATTGTCAAGGAATCGTTCAGACTGTAAGATGAAGCTAGTAGTGGCTCACCCCGAAGCGTTAGGTGATTTCTATGGAGGAGAACTCTAAGCACCAAGGTTTTAAATGAAAATATTGGAGTTAGGAGAATTCTTCCCCCGTGTAAGTGCAGTCTGTCTATGCGTTCATCTCAGTCTCAAAAGGAGCACCACTAGTGCAAAAGCAGCACCAGCAGTGCAGTCGTTTTATTTGTCACAACTTTGTTAGATCATAATTAGTAAGTAACTCCCTCGTCATCATAATTTCAGCTGAAAGTCGTCCACTGCCCCTCCCTCAAACTTACCCAACTCACTTGTAAACGCATTTAATTAAAAAAAAGTATAAGTAGTATAAGATCAATACTGATTCGAATTACCAGGAAAAAGAGCAATGAAAATAATATCATCTACATGCAGATGTAGGTATGTGAGAGAAGCAAATGGAGTCTGTCCGAGAGTCTGTTGTAGGTACTTGTAAGAAACTTGCACGAGCCGCTTTGTAGTTTATCACCCTCCCGGGAAAACTAGGTTTTTTCTCTATGTAGGAATAAATAGAAGTATTTCATCTGTTGTGTAATGGTTTAGTAGCATTACTGAAATGAAAACATTACACAATCAGCCTATAATGTTCCCACTGTTGGGACACAGGCCTCCCTTCTTCGAGAGGGAGAGAAAACATGTAATTTGCTAAATGTGGGAGTAGTACTACTTCTCGAACTAACCCTTCGAGGAATTATAAATGTGATGTTATTTGTACTGAAGTGAATGGAAGGAACCACACATAAATATTGCTATGAATAATTAATTATACGTACGTATCACAGAAGATGATAATATGAACCGATATAATAACGTCCAGCTCCAAACGAAAAATTTGGTGCAGCATACGTTCCTTTTACGAGATGATTTTTGACCAACGAGATATTTTTCTGAATTCGTATTTTATGTCTTTGTGGGCACACAAAGACATAAAATACGAGAGATTCAACTTTTGACCGAGGCCCGGTCATTTTTAAGTCAGAATGTGTCTGAAAATCTAATCTATCTGGTCAGTATTGTCTAACTCCGGTCGCTCGTATATTTTCGCATATATATATATTATATATGCGAAGATATTTGTATACCATTATTTTACAGGAAACCATTGCATTTCAAGTAAGGTGTCTTATTAAGACCACAGAAGTCAAAACTTACGACTGAAGCCAAGTAGGTATATCTACCTGATTCAGCGTCACGATTTAGTTTCATTCACTGTTCAGAAAGACTTCAAAGTCCGTTCAAAGAAGTTTTTACTTCAAAAATATCACAAATAATATATGCGTATATCACAATAACAGTAATACCGCTAACGCAGCTGATATTACATTATGAGGAAAACTATGCAAATGCATGTGGTGTGTGTGTGTGACGAAATGCATGTGTATGATTTCTGGGCTTTGAAGTGCGACAAAATACAACACTAATTTAGTCAAAAGTATATGCATCGACATTTGCAAATACTGCCCTACGTTTATACATATATATCAGTGACCGGCTTAACAAACTGAGAAGCAATCCGTTTCCGGAAATTTGAATTTATACGTCAGAAGCTTTGTTGTTCCGGAACGTTTTCGTCAGGAAACCGTTAGAATTTGATCAGCCAATCACAGCCAATCAATTTCGGAATACCACATTCGATTGGAGCTTGCTACTGAGCTCACAATTAAATCTGTGCATTCAATCAACGACAAACGTTGAGCGATACGGGTCGTCTGCTGCATCGCAGTGTTTGTAGTCCTTATTTATTTTTCAGAATGTTCGCTTTGTTTATCGTATTTACTGTTTCTACCTTTATATGTCATATATCGCTAACTGTCACCAAAACTAAAAGAAATGGCTAGACTGCGAGTGATATTGTAGGTTTTCAAGTCAAATTGTACCTGAAAAACAAAATTCATCTTTATACCTTTTGATATTGAATAATTCTATCTTATTATTCGTACTTATAAATATACTAATTGGAATACTGATATTACTAAATGGAAAAGTATACTAGATACTAAATGAAATCATCGAAACGACGAAGAAGAAAATCTACTAATTTAATGTTCTTACGTTAGTAAAACACATTTCGTCTGACTACACAAATATTTGAGCCTATTGCAAATAGTTGACGCTTGGTTCCTCACCATTTCATTCAAGACCGCTATATTTGGGGGAACGATAAGTGAATGTTGTATGGGAGTCACCTATATTTGGTAGTCGGACAGTAAGGAATAAAAAAATAAAATAAAAAAAACTAAATGCTATGTAGTACAAGCCATAAAGGTCTCGCCTTTAAGCACACTCTACAATTTCAGTTTTAAAACCTCAGTGTTCAGCACAAAACTGCAGCTGATTACCTTCGAGGGTAATTTTCAGGTAAACAGAGCGAAACAATTATTTCGAACGCGGTATTAATTCGCGCTGGCAATTAAAACTGTAGCAGGTCTCCGTGGCTAATGGCTAAATGGCTAACGACCGAGTGGCTGGTGGCAGGTGGCCCGCCAATTAACCACGCTAATTTGCAAGCCTCATAATTGTTGCTTGTGCATGCTTTTGTTAAGTTCATGGAGATAATTAGGAAGTGATATCTATTCTTTGTAATGTATCTAGGTTGAAGATGCTGTTTGATGTATTTCTTGGTAATTTATAATTAATCATAGACACCTACATTTGTAATGTGCTTGTACTTTGATAAAGCATTGATAACACATTTTAGAAACGATCATTTGCAGAAGGTTGCCGTAATTTATTTCAAAATTGTACTTACAAGTACAGCGGGGTAATTGTGTAACACACTAACAGTAGGAATTACTTTCATTTTGACAGCTGAATAACATTCATTGCGATAGTTACGTTGTTGAGCAGACAAAGTTTTCAAACATATGAAGCAATGGAGTAACAATATATTTCAAAATGATTCAGATTGTGATCGATAGTGTGTGACACAATAAGGTTGCTGTTGTAGGAAATATGAATTAAATAGTATCCAGGCAATACCATCTTCACTTGTCATCTACCAATCCGCACTGGGCCCGCGTGGTGGATTATAGCCCACTCCCTCTTATAGATAGAGGAGGCCTGTGTCCCAGTCGTTATAGGATGTTTATGCTTATGCAGGTAATCAATTAGTTACATCTACTGCTGCTCTCATTTCTAGGTAGCTAGTTTTTATTATCAGTATTCTATTTATTATTATTATTCTATTTATTTTAACGGCACGGTTGGCGCAGTGGTTAAGCGATTGACTGCTGCGCTGCGGGTCGCGGGTTCGATTCCCGCACGGAACAAATATTTGTATGGCCTACAAGTAGTTGTTCCGGGTCTGGCTGTTTGTGTATGTGAGTTTAAATGTTTGTAAACGCACCCACGATACAGGAGAAATTCCTAGTGTCGCGTCGCGGTGATCGCGGCATGCTCTAAACAACTTCATTCATTTGTTTTCTCCACAGTCGCTATCACAAGACACGAGCGTACAGCTCCCGGCCACGGTGTAACAACTGAACTAATTTTAATTCTCTTGTTCCAGACTTTCTGCGTGGTATCAAAACGTTTCCGCAAGAACTACATCCACCGCTTCACGGCGACACGCTCCTTATTCTGGTACTCGCCGTGGTCGCCAGTCCGCAGGGCGTGCGTCTATCTGTCCACCAACCAGTACTTCGACTACTTCGTCATGGCTACCATTCTGCTCAACTGTGTCTTCCTTGCCATGTCGGAGACTATCGAAGAGGCTGAGTGAGTATTTTGTTTTTTTTTTCTATTTAAATTATACGTACCTACCTACAGTATGACAGGAAAAAGTAAGGACATACCTAAAGTACCTTCTCATGCAAATCATCAACATTTACTATGGCAGTTGTTTCCGCTGAAATATGAAAAAAACAACAGTTCCATAGATTTTTATCGTGTCTGTATTACAGTTCTGAACGGAACAGCTGTTTTTTTTATAAGTTTTTCATTACCTACTACACTCCTTTACAATAGCTATGTCGCTTCTTTAACCTAACATACTGTATGGGTAAATCGTAAAAATTCGTTATATTTAAAATTTATTCTCTGTAATAAAACAAAGATGAACACCAGGAACGATTAATCTCACCAAGCGTTACTTAATGTGCAAAATTAAACATTTTGTGGTGCACATTCCGTGGATCATTGACATCCATCTGCCCTAATCCCAAATTCTTTGGGGCCGGTGCAACAAGTATTCTTTCATTGCCTCTATCTGCCGTGGATAATTCAACATTGAGCATTTCGGAAAACTTGATTGAGACAGTTTCGATCCTCAGAGAGCACATTTTTTGAAAGGACGGGAAATCAGATGGCCAAGAGTCTGAAAACTATTTTACATAATAACATAGGATAATTTTAGTATGTTTAGGTTAATAGGCCCCGAAACCAGAAAAATTTGTTTCATGTCCATGTTAATTAGCCCCAACCACTTATTTAAATCGAAAATGTAATCCACAAAAGATGGCTGTGGTTTGGCGGATAATAACAGACATCATTGGCTAGGCTAGCTAATAATAACTGACATAATTAGCCAAGTTAAGTCAATAAAAAACCGGCCAAGTGCGTGTCAGGCCACGCATAGATTAGGGTTCCGTAGTCACTCATAATGTCACTTTACAAGTTAGGCCTCTATAACTCCTGAACAAACAAAGTTATCTGAGCCATTATAGTTTTCCTTCAAAGTTCATCACATGGATCATGAATTTTTTCAGATTTTTCGAGCCAGTCGTTTAGCTTTTAGAAGGGGGGGACGCCCTATTATAACAAAAAAATGCGCTTTAAAGTTGAATATCTCGCAAACGAATACCTATATAAAAAAATCGTTTTAGCAACCTCTCAATGTTTTTAAAAGACCTATCTAATGATATCCCACAAAATGGGGTAGACGCGAGAAAAAAAAATCTCCCCACTTTACGTGTAGGGGAGGTACCCCAAAAAAGAATATTTTTCGTGATTTTATTTTAGCACTTGTTCGACGTAGTAAGTACACATATCCATGCAAAGTTTCATCTTTCTAGCACTAACCGTTTGGAAGGTAAGTCGAGGACGGACGGACGAACGGACATGACGAAACTATAAAGTTTCCGAGACGTGAACTACGGAACCCTAAAAAACCAACTCACTTTGGTACCTAAAGATAAGAGGGATGATTCTCGTAATTTTAAGAACGTCCGCAATCTGATCTCAGTCTTAATCTGTCCAAAATACTTCTAATTTCCCTACACTTTTGACAAGTTATTAACATTGATTGTCGCTCAGATGAAATTGCGACTAGATTTTGAACGTTTTTAATTACCAGAATTGGTTGAAATGGTGCAACAACCCTTTCACTTTCCCCTGCATCATTATGTTTAACCACAGGGACGTCCGTAGTACTCTGATCTGATATAAAATGTTTTTGGCCTCCCCTAAGCACACCCTATGCCATCTCATGGGACCGTAAGGTCGTATGTTATAGTGACTTACTGCCCGTTCTGAATTGTGAGGTTTATTCCAAATAAATATGGTTTTTTGTGGGGTTAGGTAATAACGGGAAAAATAAGTTATTTATTATTTTACTCGTGAAGCCATATACGTCCACCACTGAAACTACATGAACCAGCCAAGAGCGAGACGGACTCGCGCACGAAGGGTTCCCTTCCACAAGGGGAAAAAGCCGGAAAAACACGTTTCTTGTATGTATAAAATAAAGTTAGTGTTTATGCATGGCATGCCTACGACTGGTTGGTTGCAGGCGCGCGCCCGCTCAGCCGCCGCGCGCCTCCAACCAGTCGTAGGCATGCCATGCATAGACAGATAGTAAAAGTTTTTGATAACTTTATTTAATTTTAATTATTTTTTGTTATAGTGGAAATAGAAATACACACTCTGTGAAAATTTCAACCGTCTACCTGTTACGGTTCATGAGATACAGCTCGCTGACAGTCAGACGGACAGTGGAGGCTTATTAATAGGGTTCCGTTGGCACCCTTTACCCTAGGTACAAAACCCTAACAATGTTAAAGAAGCATTGCCATATTGTACCTATTTATTTTATCAGAATCAAGCATTTAGAAAGGTTGCTGACGGGGTAAGATTAGCGCTTAAACAACTATAGGTAATGTGCAGTTTCGATCATCTATTTTGCAAATAACTACAAAAAATGATGTCAAATAGCTGCCTTCTCATCAAATAAAAAAATATGTGGCTTTACGAACCGATTTTTTAACCCAACCATTGGACGGTCATGCTGAACGCCTCATTAAGTATTTACCTTTCCACAATTTACGATAATCCTTTAATTACTCATTCAAAGTTAATTAATTATTATTATACTGTTTAATCAGCCTATACTCTTCCCACTGCTGGGACACACGCCTCCTCTCGGTAAGAGATAGTGGGCCTTAATCCACCACGCTGGCCCAGTGCGGGTTGGTAGATGTCACATGTCTTCGAATTGTTTTTTTTATTATTTTTTAATAAGTTCTTAGTAATTGATTACAATCTAGCCTAATAGACTAATAAGCAATTTAACTCTAACTTAATATTTTACGAGATTTTTTGTGTTTTGTTATCGTGATGGAATACATATACTGTTTATTTTATTACTTCCCAAAATGAATCGTTAAAATGTCAATTGGCCTAAATTACCAAATGCTGCCCAATTCAAGATTAATCCCGAGATAAACGAGTTCATTGCTCACTTAACGAGAGAGGCCAGTAATATGGTTACCCTGGTCCAATTACCCGGCATTTTAATAAAAGCTTCACGTAGGGAGCTCCCAATATCCCGCTATCATGTACTGTCAAGCACTTGTTGATTGAATTTGTCGTCTGAACCGGTTAATCCGTATTATCCGGGTGGCAATTACTGGGAGTTCAATATTGGATTAAAACAGACGCTTGACATTCCGGTAGTTACAGACTCTGAGTATGAACTGGGTAATAAGATAGGGATTTAAAACTTGGCATTCTATTTGCGACATTTTTTTAACGACCCACCATACTACGTTCCTTTATATTTTTGGGAGATGATTTTTGAGCCAGAAGCCGAAAAGTCTGACAACCAGTTTTACCAAGGCGTACCGTGCTACCCAGTAACCGGGTTTTGGCGGTCAGATAAGCAGTCGCTGCATGTAAAATACTGGTATTCATCTACATCCAGTTAGACTGGAACCCGATCGCAACACGGCTGAGAAAAGTCTTGGCAGATTGATTTTTTTATTATTAAAAAAGAAGTGAATTTTCGGTTACCGTACATTGTAATGAAATAGTAGAGTTGAGTGTAAAAATGAAAGGTCTATTTGAGGTATTTTGTTTGTCACGAGTAACTTTCTTCAAAAGGTTCTTATAAAGACATTAGCCACTACAGCATAGGTCCTCACCCTTATTTAACCCACCGCCCACTTTGAGAATATATTTTTTTCTAGAGCCCCAATCTGTTTTACTGGCCGTCTGTCGCGAATCTGAAACAGCTATTACAACGATTACATTAAACGCATAATATGACACAGTCGTAAAATATGATATATAATTTTCTGAGTTCTTCTTTTCGTGTCGATGGTACTCTTCTTTGGTATTTTATATTGTTTGAGTCTTCTACTGCCCCCTGAAAGTCTCAAACGCCCACGAGGAGGCGTTATCACCCACGTTGAGAACTATGGTCTAGAGTAAAGCACTTTATCCCACAAAGTTACCTAAGCCCAACATGCGCTAAATTTACCAAACTTGTATAACATCCCCAAAAACCACTTAAAAGCGACACCTCCCAATCTGCACTACAACTGAAATTATGCGCAAACTCCGCACTTGTACCATCGCCAACAAAATCTGTTTGCATCAGTGACGGCTGAATCAATCATGTTAGTCGCTTACTTGCGTTTACGTCAACGTTATAAATGATCTCGTTAGTGTGCGCGACGTGTGATGTGTGAGTGTGCGTTACGTAGACCGTACGTAGAAAGCACATGTCCTGTCTACGAACGACACGGAGTACGAACGGTATAATTTACTACGCGTTTGTTATTTATTACTGGTGCACTGTTGTAAGTGGTTGCTGTTGTCGCTTTAATGTTTGATAATATGAGGGTAGTTTATCGGTGCGGTATCGTTAATGCTTTAATAATGTAGGTTCTCTTTTTTACTGGTTGGTAATTTCAGAAGCGATAGGTTTTTTGCCCGTTTTTAGGGTTCAGTTATCAAAGGGTGCCAACGGGGCCCTATTACGGCTCCGCTGTCCGTTTGTCTGTCACAGGGGTGTATCATTTGAACCGTAATAGGTAGACACTTGAAATTTTCACAAAGTGTGCATCACTATGGCCGCTATAAAAATAATGTTAAAAACTAAAAGGGATCCTCAGACAAGAAACATATTTTTTTACTAAAGTTTTTTTTTTTTTTTTTTTTTAGTTTTTAATTATTGTACGGTGGTACGGAACCCTTCGTGTGCAAGACTTGCTCGCACTTGTTTGATGGTTGGTCATTTGAGAAGCGATAGGTCTTTTCTCCTTTCTGAAATTAAACTTTTATTATGCCATCATTTATACGAGTAGCTATCCTTCACTAAGTGTTCTTGACATTTTCTAGACAATAAAGAGTGAGAAGTTTGTTGTTTATAAATGAGCGGGCAATACTGTAGAAACCTATTTAGTTCTAGAAAAGTTTATGGTTTTTATTTCCTTTTTTTTAATGTAAAAATAAAAAAAAAACAGAAGGCCAATTCCCGTAATTAAAAACGTTCAAAATCTAGTCGCAATCTCATCTCAGCGATAATCAATGTCAAAAACTTGTCATAAACGTAGAGGTATTTTTTGACAGATTGAGACTAAGACGAGACTGTAAACGTTCTTAAAATTACAAGAATTGTCCCTTTTTTTTTTTTTTTTTTTTTTTCAGGATGGGAAATCATCAAATGACTCCTCCCGCTCTGGGTGGAGCAGAAGGGAGTGTCAGACTCTTACTGACTAAAACCCACCCGTGTACCTTCCTTAGCCCTTTATGTACCAGGGCAGCGGTAACCCTTTCGGACGATCCCGCTACCCCGGCAGGCTTCGGCCCTGTCGGGCCCCGTCATCTATGCTGACATCTCTTTGAGGCGCACGTGGAACACTTACGCGCCGTCCGGCACGGGCCTGGTCCTGATCGGACGGAGAGCTACCCATTGCTCTCCGCCCGCAGGCCCGCGCCTACGGTGGCCGGGAGTCGTCACGCGGCTCCCGACGCCCGGAGCGTCTCCCTCGGCGGCTGAGGCGTGAGGATCTCTCCCTCGCCCATCCCGCCACCTCCTTCGCTAGCATGACTGCTTCGCAGAAGGAGGTGACCGCCTCCCACTCCCTCTCGCCCCGGACCATGGCTTGCACCAGGGCCGGACGCGAGAGGTCGCCGCCGCTGCCGATCGCCTCTACGAGGACACGGCGGTGCTCTGCCCAAGCGGGGCAGACCTCCACCGTATGCTCCACCGTGTCCTCTGGGCGATCCTCGCAGTGGTGACACCCGGGCGTCTCCTCCCGCCTGATGATGTGCAGGAACCTCCCGAAACATCCGTGTCCGGAGAGGACCTGCGTCAGGCG
Source organism: Apamea epomidion (assembly GCA_947507525.1). Taxonomy (NCBI): domain Eukaryota; kingdom Metazoa; phylum Arthropoda; class Insecta; order Lepidoptera; family Noctuidae; genus Apamea; species Apamea epomidion. Next base: position 6,346,182 of record OX382242.1, on the reverse strand, counting down.
GTAGGTGAGAGCGCCGTGACGCCTCTCTAGCCACTCCTCAAAGAGGGGTCTTATCGCCGCTATCGTGGCGTGCCCTGCGCTGGGTTGCGATAGTCGCGCCTTCCATTCCACCATGAGACCGCGCCGGAGGTCCGTCCGCTCCGCAGCGATTTGCCGCGGGTGCAGAGTTTCCCCCCGACGTAGTGCCTCCGCGCGCCAGTCATACAGGCGCGCGAGGACTATCGCCTCCAGATCCCATGGTGGCAGTCCGGCAAGGAGGCTTGCTGCCTCGCCCGAGATCGTGCGGTACCCCCGGATTAGCCTTACGGCTACCACCTTTTGGGGCGCGTTCAGATAGTGTGCGGCTCGAAGCCGCAGTGAACGCGCCCATACCGGGGCCCCGTATAGGGCCATGGACCGCACGACCCCCGCGTAAAGCCTCCGGCAGGAGGCGTTTGGCCCCCTCAGGTTGGGCAGGAGCCGCTTTAATGCGGCCCCGGTCCGTTCCAGTTTGGGGGCCAAACGTCGGAAATGCTCGACGAAGTTCCACCGGCTGTCGAGGACGAGACCCAGGTATCTCATCGTCTTCTCGACGCCGATGTGAACCCCTCCTACCATTAGTTGGGATCCCGAAGGTGGCCCGTACCGGGGCCCATGAAAGGACATGGCCTCGGACTTGTGCAATGCCACCTCGAGACCCAACTGCCGGATCCTTTCCACGACTATCGCAACCCCGCGTGTCATCGCGTCGGCCGCCGCCTGATGCGACCTCCCCTGCGCCAGTCGTAACCGATGTCCCACAGGAGCGGCCCCAGAACCGATCCCTGCGGGACACCGCACGACATCTCTCGCCGGTTCCAATTCCCGTCGCGACCGGGGTAGATGACGGCTCTGTCCGTCAAATACGCCCCGACTATTCGACGGAGGTAAGTCGGCACCCGGTGATACCGGAGTGCCTCCCCTATGCAGCTCCAGGGCAGGGTGTTGAACGCGTTGGCGATGTCGAGTGACACCGCCACGACCACCCCAAAGAATTGTCCCTCAGATTTGGTTTCGTTTACTTTACACTAAATGATATAATTCAAACGTAACCTTTTTAAAAACAAAAAGGAAATAAAAATCATAAACTTCTTTAAAACTAAATAGGTTGCGTTGTCGTGGTAGGTACCTGTTTTTTTATATTTCTATGGTTGTCACAATACTATACCCAATAATTAGTCAGATCATTTAACCATGGTTCCGTGGCTGACTGATTTCAAACAGTTTTCCATGTTCATTTTACAATTTTGTAAGTAGGTAGTATTTTACATATTATTTGATGCCACAACTGAATTTTTAATTAAACTTTCCCGCAACAATTCCAAAAATCTTAAAATTCCTCGAAGTAAACCCCGCCATCCGTCCTAAAAACAAAGCAATTTAAGTTGTCAGATATTCATGAAGGCGAGACTAAGACCGGACATCCGGTAACAGGGCTGTGGTAGTCGCGATGGGCTGTGAATGCTAAGCGGATGCACTTTAATACCGGCTCGAGGTGGTGATGTTAGCATTTCAATGAATTGGGGGACATGTACCCTAAAGGGGGTATGGGGGAGAGGCATGTTGACTATGGTTTAGTTTGACGAACATAATTCTTGTGTTTTTGGCTAAAAGTATGGAAAGTTAATGCGAAGGTGAGTCTGTGTGTTCTAGATATTGTTATAGATGGTTTCTGATGTGATTTTGCTCATATGTTGGCCATACGGTAGTTTGCATTCTACTGCAGGGGCATTATAAATATGTATGTTTATATTAAGACTTGGTTCTCTACTTATCTGTTAGAGATTAAAGACAACTAGCCTCGTTTTTCATTAAAGATGTGTGGCGGCATCTACATCGCCATAATTATGCTAACAACGCATCACGACGTCGCGCAAACTCCTGCATCGCGCAAGAAAAGTTTACCGCGCGACTAGCATATATACAACCTCCCGACATCAATCGTCGGGCAGTAGCCCACCAGATGCGCGTCGGAGGATTACCCTTTTCTATGAATCATGAGTGAACTATACACCCTGTTCCTCATACCTCTATAGATGTAACTGTTCATACCTTACAATGCAAAATGACACAGAAACACATACCTACTGAACCAACAAAAACAGTAAAAAAATCCAAACAGATCGCCAACAGGTCCAAAACGTAACGTAATCCAGCCAGAATCACAGACGACCCTCTAATCTAATTCCTCACAAGTAATTCGAGATGTAAGTGAAAACAAAGTTGACGACACTCAATTTAGCCGAGCTACCCCAACTTGGGGGCCAAAGGTGTTGGGTGATCAGCTATGCAGGGTGCGTTCCCCCTAAGTGTCCTCACGTGATCGGACTGCGAAGATATAAAGCTTCAGACAGCTTTTATGATAATATTGGAGAGTTAATCTGATGGTATGTTAAGGCTGATAAATTGGCGATGAGTGCGGGTTTTTTGAGATTCTTTGTGGGGTTGTGAAAAAGGATATTAGGATGTTATATATTTTAGCACATTTGTTAAGCCCGCCGGGCAATCGCGTAACTCATTATCAATCGCAATCGGTTTCATTTTGACAGTTCAACAACATTTCGTTGCGTTATTTACGTGTCAAGCAGACAACGTAGCCATTTATTGATATAATGATATTTCCTTGTTTTGAATAACTTTCACATTGCGTTCGCCTTCGGGTTTTTATTCGGAATGTATTCCGAATTTCCCAAATATTATTTTTCATTTGCATGTAAAAAGTACCTGTGTCCCAATGTATTTCTTATGTAATCGGACCCTTAAGCAAACATATGTTGGTGCTACTTTATTTTAACTCTAAAAACTGAATAAAATACGAAAGGAAAAACCGTTTAGGTAGGCACTATTTGCTTACAACAAACAAATGCCTTTCAATGTGAACAGTTTTATAAATAAAACTTGGTCGTTCCACACTCATTGTAACGTTTTCAGCGGCCTTGAGCCCTGTAATTATTTAAATACGTATACAATTATACGAAAGAATGGAATAAAAATACAAAAATCTATTTTCTAGCCACGTGGGAAATTGTAAGTTGTATTTCAAATGGTTAGAAAGATAAATGACTGTGATCTTATAATGATAGTGCAAACGTTAATTGGTTCCAATTCGCCATGTGTTTTGCTACTTCGCTTGGTTCTCAATGAACATGAGTAGGTACCTACGCGGCCATTAAGTAGGCACATCGAGATTAAAATAACTTCGGCCTTTTAGAGTGATGTCTCCTATCATACCTGTATGACAGTCCCTTTGGTCCCTTCCCGTCCTAAAAAACCCTCTCGTTCCTAAAATTATGTCAAATTAACACTCGAATATAGGTACCTCGTACATTACAGTATAGTACTCACAAGCGGCGTGCGTGTCTGACCAGAAGGCCAATTCTCGTAATTTAAAACGATCAAAATCTAGTCGCAGTCTCATCTCGGCGACAAACAAATGTGAAAAACTTGTCAAAATGTACGGAAATAAAAAGTATTTTTTGGCAGATTGAGACTGAGATCAGACTGAGAACGTTCTTAAAATTACGAGAATTGCCCCTCTCATGTATAAACGTAAACGAGGCAAACGGAGTATGTAAGGATCGTAGCAGGTGACGTTCTGTAGTTTCTGCCTACACCCCGTGGGAAGAAGGCGTGAATGAGTTTATATATGTGTATTTATAGGTACACGGGTGTTATGTTTTAGATAAGTACAGCAGGCTGTACTGTTACACATAAAATAAGCATTAATGTATAAAAAATGAGTCGGTACTAACATTACTACGCCCCCGTACTAAGCTACAAAAGCAAACAGCAATTTCTCTTCACCAAACTGCCTAACAAAATGGACTTTACACCATTTTTGTGCCACGTCATTTCAGGCCTCAGTAATCGTACCCTAACCTATAAAGGCGGCCTTATCTAGCCAACATTGTGGCACTGCGGTATTCGAGCTTAATACCAGCTAACATTAGAGTGTAGCATGTTTTATCGGCTCGTTTGATCAACAGGTTTATTGATTATACCAAACGGTGGATACACCTGCGCTGCCCGGAGTTGACGTCGACGAGTTTTTAAACGGTGAACGATAATAGCCGATTCCTTTAATTTACGGGCTGTTATTGGTTAAAATGAAGACTCTTGTATCTTTACCAATAATGAAGCAACTATATATGTACATAGCTTTGCATAGTAGACCCTCCCATATGGGAGCAGTAGCTATCACACGAATGTATTTATATGTCTAGTCTCACAAAAATGCCACCATTGGTAAGCAAAACGATACGTTTTTGTGTTTATAGGAATCGAGGATTAGTCGGCTACGGTGCAGAAGCAGTTACAGATTCTTGTTTTTTTTTCTGAGATAATAATATTTTTTATTACATAACTCAACATCACGCCTTGTTTCCCTGTAGGGTTGGACAGAGGTATACTGATGTTATACCCACATTTTATCTATATATAAATGCGAAAGTTTGTGAGGATGGATGGATGGATGGATGGATGTTTGCTGCTCTTTCACGCAAAAACTACTGAACGAACTTTGATGAAACTGTATAGCTTATATATCAGAATAACACAAATTATACTTTTTATCCCGATATTCTTACGGGATCGACACTTATGCGGGTGAAACCGCGGGGCGTTGCTAGTTATTACATAAGAAAGTTAGCAACTGAATGAGAGTTTTCGAGAATCGAGCTGAATGGCGTGCAATTGTAGAGGTCGGACCTTCGCGGCTGTTATCATTTAGCCACGAGCCCCTCTGAAAGTAAACTCACATCATGTTTTCAACCGTTAATTGTCCCTTCGACATTATAGTCGGTTGTCAGTTCAGCCAGCTTTGATAAACAGGCTTTGACAAACAGTCTTTTGTTTGCCGTTCTCAAATATCATCGCCTCATTGGTTTATCTCACACTGACAGGCGTGATAAATTAACGGTATGAATACTGTCATGGTGGATAATTAGGCTGGTTTCCCGAGTTTATTAAATTTGGCAGCTTGTTTGTATTGTATTTATGAAATGGTGAATATTGTATTTGTTTTGAGAGAGAACATACGAGTATGAACAGAAATATTATTATGGGCTCATTTTACCAAAGTCGGATATCTGCTATCCGTGGAAAAAAATTTACATCTAAAGTATGGAAAAACTGTCAAAAATTCAAAATTCATTCTCAGGATAATAATATATAAATCCTTTATTGAGGGTAACCATGACACTCATACAGTGTTAGTAACAATAAAATAAACTTACAACTATGTATGTTGGTGATACAATTACACAAAAAAACAATCACTGTTTCCGCATTCCAGCTGAGATATACAGCAACGACTTATATAAGACTTATTCTAGGTATAAAAGTTTGGTGAAATTCTCCCTAAGACGAGTAGCATCAGCACACACACACACAAACACTTAAATTCTGACTACGCCATTGCGCTTATACACACACACAGCGTGTTTGTACACTTGGTAACCACAAGTAAAGCCCGCGTCGCTTCGTGAGATAAAAATACTGTAACACTAGAGTACATGGTTTCTCAACCCAAACGTACGAGCATTTTACGCATTGCGCTAACTTATTCCAGTAATGTGGAAGCCGCAATTTAACGTTATAAAGTGTAAAAGCAACAAGCGATGCTTATAATATGAATTCTCAGCTTCTTCCTGCTTGATGTCACTACTTTAGGGCGAAATACTCGTAAATCACGTTTTCGTGGACGCTTTTTACTAGGTTTGTGATCTCTGACTTTGGTTCTTTTGGAGGTGTTTTACGATTAAAATAATAGGGGTTAAAGTATGAAATTGCCGTTTTATTGTAATAGGTACTTCGAATTGACATAGAACCTTCATGGTTTGAGATTTTAGAGTGAAACTTTTTTCACATGGTACCTATGAAGTTCTTCTTTTAAAAAATGTGCAACATTCGATTATCGACTTTCAGTTGTTTTTTTTATTCAGCTTAGACAAGAAAGGTGGATACTTCGAATGTTCGAGTTATTTTTTAATACGAGGTCCGACGCGGAACTAACGCGGCAGAAACAGCTCGCAATATCAATGTTGCGTTTGGAGAGGGGACTGCTAATGAACGCACCGTGTGATTTTGGTTTAAACGCTTTGGTGATGGAAACTTTGATTTGAAGAACGAACCACGTGGAAGACCACACAGGTGAATAACAATGAATTGAAAGAGATGGAGGAAGCCGATCCGAGCCAAACTACCCAGGAATTAGCGGAATGGTTTAACGTTACCTTTCCAACAATACTGACTCATTTGCGTCAAATCAATAAAATAAAAAAATATGAGAAATGGGTGCCTCATGATTTGACTGATCTGCAGAAAGAAAAGCGTGTTGAAACTTGTGTTGTCTTCTTGAATCGATACAGAAATGAAGGAATATTGGATCGAATTGTGACATGTGATGAAAAGTGGATTCTTTACGATAACCGTAAGCCAAAAATGCAATGGCTGACCCCAGGTCAAACGCCGCAACAGTGTCCTAAAGCAAAGCTTACCAATAAAAAGGTAATGGTAACTGTTTGGTGGTCTCAGCATGGTGTTATTCACTATAGCTTTCTCCGATCTGGTCAAGCAATAACGGCAGATGTCTACTGTGCCGAACTCCAAACAATGATAGCAAAACTAGCAGTGAAACAGCCCCGACTCATGAATCGATCTTCACCATTATTGCTCCATGATAACGCGAGACCTCATTCAGCACGAAAAACCGTTTTAACTCTACAGGAACTGCAATTAGAAACCATTCGTCACCCTCCGTATTCGCCAGACCTTGCTCCAACGGAATACAATTTTTTTTTTATTTGGACAATTTTCTACATGATAAAAAGTTTTCTTCTCAGGAGGCAGTACAAAATGCTTTCACACAGTTTGTCGAATCTAGATCACGAGAGTTCTATCGCAAAGGCATAAATGACCTTCCTATTAGATGGCAGCAATGTATATACAATAATGGTAATTATTTTGATTAAATATATATGTTAAATTAAAAAAAAAACGAATTTCAATTTTTCAGTACAAATCGGCAATTTCATACTTTAACCCCTAATATTTAGAATTTAAAATGTCTTCAAAGATTTTTAGAAGCAATTCAATTATAATTACCATGAAATTCGTCTAATTTTAGAAGGAGCAGCTTGTTCTCATCAAATTAGATATTTTTTCCCAAAAAATAGTTAAAGTTGAGAGTGAGTAATAGTCACTCTGAAATCAACTTAACTTACACTGCTTTAAAGTTGATACTTGAAAAAATGGAATTAACATCCGTTGGAAACATGAATTTGAATAGATTTTACATTATAAATAACTTTAACCATTTTGTGGGAACAGAGATCGAATCTTATAAGAATAAGCTGCTCTCTCTAAAACTAGACGAATTAAAAAGTTATAAAAATGCTTGAAGTTGTAGCGTAAACTGGACTTTATTGTGAAGGAATTCAAGTTATTTTTCCAAAAACTCATATTTGGAACACGGACGCAGATTAGACTAAAAGATTTAAGACTAAGGGCTGATTTTTCAATCATCAGCAGGCCAATTCTCGTAATTTAAAACGATCAAAATCTAGTCGCAGTCTCATTTCGGCGACAAACAAATGTTAAAAACTTGTCAAAATGTACGGAAATTAAAGTATTTTTTGACTGATTGAGACTGAGATCAGACTGTGAACGTTCTTAAAATTACGAGAATTGCCCCTCTGATAACTTTATTCGAGGAATAATTTTGAAACTTTGACTTTTATTCCTCGAATAAAAGTTATCTAGCGATGGAAAAATCAGCCCTAAGTAGCACAATATTTTTCAATATTTAATTTTTATTTGATTTTAAAACTAAGAATAACACAAACAACATTAAACATATTAACAAAATAAAACTTTTAACAATTAAAATAAAATTAAATTCAAACCATAAACCAACCTTATAAAGCGCGATTACTCGAAGCTACTCTGAACTACTACCGAAATACAAAATGGAATGTTTTAAGAATTGGAAAGAATATTTTAATAAAACATCACTAGAAAAGGGAATCTGGTACAAGACAATACAATGTGAACCTCCTCGTATTCCTTGGTTTGCCAATATTAAGCTTAATAGAAAGTTTATAATAATAGCGCATAGACTGCGATCTGGACACGTTCCACTCAACAAGTTTCGGCATCTAATGGGATTAAGTGACAGTCCAAATTGCGCAGAATGCGGGACGATGGAGGATGTCCATCACTTATTGGTGGAATGCGTCAGGACCCGAGCTGCTAGAGAGCCACTGATGAATACTTTTAAATGTAATTTGATAGATGTTGGTTTTATTCAAAGTACTTTATCCGAGCCTCTTTCTAACGCAGCTATCTTTGTTTATAAAATAGTCAGTAAGGTTTTAGAGGCCTAATCGTTTATAAGGTGTGTAGCTTCACTTGTATTAGGTTACGATGGGGCTGGCATGGTCTTATTGTGACCAAAAGCCCCTAAATCTATAAAGACAATAAAAAAAATAAAAAAAATAAAGCGCGAGCCTTTTAAACGTCGCTCAACGATCACTGTTGGTAACATGACGTGACAGGCGACGGTGACGTCACGCCTCAACATGTCCGTCTGTCCGAAGCGTGTTTAGAAATATATTTTTTTATCTTTTCACTAAGCCGTCGCTGATTCCACAGATGATTTATTATTACCAAATCAAAGATTAGTGCCCGGATAAACTGCTGAATGCCATTTATAATTTTGAACTGAAAAAAATTAGGACAACTGAGTTCTTACAAACGAGCATTTTTCTTAAACTAAAAACACAACAGTGTATTATTTCATTTAAACACTTAAAAAAATTCGACGCTATTGGCTTTATTGAAATCCCTTAAATTGCGAGTCTTTATAATAAACGTTACTCAATGATCACTGCTGGGAACATGACGTGACAGGTGACTCTGACTTCACGTTGCAACTTATCCGTCTGTCCGAAGCGTGATTAGAAATATTTTTTACCTTTCTTTCAAACTAACTAACAGCCGATTCTGATTACAAAGATGATCTTATTCTTAGCATATTAGAGATCTAAGTTGGACGATAAAATGATGAAAACCATTCATAATTTTGGAAAGAAAAAACACAGGACTGCCGTCTTTCTCACAAACAATAATTTTTGTTCTAAAATAGTAGACGATAGAGAGTTTAATTTAAACACTTAACAAAATACTAAACAAATACTTTTATTAAAATCCCTTAGAACGCGAGCCTTTATAATAAACGTCGCTCAACGGTCACTGTTGGGAACATAACGTGACAGGCGACTGTGACGTCAAGCCGCAACATGTCCGCCGCGCGATTAGTCGCCGCCGGATTAACGTCGGCTTATAAACATGGCGCCGATTGGCGGTCACTCAAACTGTTTGTGTTTGAAAGTAATCGGTGGCTCATTGGGCAATTTGAAATTTGTTAATCCCCTGTTTGATGGGTGAAAGGGATAGCGTGCTTGACTAATCGTCCTCTAGATTTTCCCTAACAAACTTGGGGTTAACTCGTCTAGCAACATCCACATCACGGCCGCATCTACTACTATACATAATCAGAAAGAAAGGAAAAGTATTTATTGCAACTCGTACAGGAAGATCAAAAACTAAATTAAACACAGTAAAAAAAATATATATATCAAAAGTAACAAAAAGAAAAATGAAACTGAAAGTCCTTTCCGCGGCCAAAAGCTAAGCAATTTAAAATAACCCTGTATAACTACATATCTATATTTATATGACAACAAAACCGGCTTAAAATGCTCTTCGAAAGTCAACAAAAGTATACCGTTTAAAATAGATTGAGGGACAGGGACACAATAATTGAGATAGCGTGACTGCTACGTCGTAGCTCGTAGTGACGTCACCGCTACGCTCGCTACGTCGTAACACGAACGTTATGCGAACTTCTTGAACTCGTTTGTGTTCTATTTGCGGATGCAAGTCTTACATTATGACACATGTCTTGTCTTGACTTGTCAAAGTAGTCAGTATACAGGATGTTTGGTAGAAGGACCGACACCATTTTCTTAGGGATAGGGGGAGTCATAAGTTGTTATAAATGTATACAGGTGGTTTATAACGTGAAAATATCTACGGAAGACCTAATTTCGATACACATTGAATAAAATCAAAAGTCATTTATTCAAATTAGGCTGATGCTGTTAGGTCAAAATTACATAAGACAGTCCCCTAAAACGCCCGCCCTTCCCCACTTCCTAGTACACCTTCGCTGGGAAGAAGAAATGGCGCACCAAACTCCCCAGCCCCAAATAACAAATGGAACGGACATGTTGAATCGATTACAGTTAAAATCGAACGGTCAGAATATGTTCAATACTAGTTAACGTTCATTTGACGTTTCCAGTGATTTCAATAACTGAGCTATATCGTGAAGTTCTGTATTATTTGTGGTTATTTCGGTACCTTCATTGTTCCTGTTACTCTCCGGCTGTGTGTTGTCTAATTAGTCCAATTAGTGTTTATCGGAACACAGAAAGATGGCCGTTTGGTTTGTAATGGATATTGTTCGCTGACGTGAACTACGTAATATATAAAAAGTATCTTTTTATGTTTAAAAATAATGAGTTCTTCATCATAAATGTTAGACATGACATTTCCGCCGAAATATCGCAAATAGTAATTGAAAATTTCTTTGTACTTTTGTCACTATAATATAAAACCATAGTTTGTTTGAAGGGACGACGAGTCCCTGAGAGAATACACCATAAATACATTCTATAGATAAGAGTTTTACAATCAACTGTTAAATCATTTACATTACAGCCAAAAGTATCTTGTTGGTTGTTTGTGGCTCGTGGCTAAATAATAACAGCCGCACAGGTCGATAGCAGGATAAGCTACGCTTGCCGCGGTCGGTTCGTGGATGGGTGACCATGTATTAGATATCGAGACACCTCCGTGCCTCGGAGAGCACGTTAAGCAGTTGCTCCGGAATTTCATTCCTAGATCTTTGTTGACAATCATTACGCGTAGTAAGAAGTCCTAAAGTCTGACAATCAGTCTGACCAATGGGTATAGTGTACCCAGTAACTGGGTTGTGGAGGCCAAATAGACAGTCGCTCCGTGTAGGAGAAGCCGACCCCAACATATTTGGGAAAAGGATAGGCAGATTGATAAAAAAAAAATTGTAAAATGATAGTTTGTTTAGGTTTGTATAAAATCTTAAAAATAATATCATCATCACTGAGATGTTTCTCGCAGTAACTGTTAAAACGTTCCCAAATGGCTCAACTAATAAAAAAAAACAATAATTTGTCAATTCAAACTTTATAAACTTAAAAAAGTCGAACTCCAACGAACCCTAAAAATCAAACAACGAAAAATCGTCTCGGAAATGTCAATTTTCCTGTTTTATCACCCGAAATAGACCTTCGGAAAATCCCTACGATCCGAATGTCAAATAAAGCTATCAAAGTTGATTCTGTCCGGGGGAGGGACCGAATAGTTTTCTGATTACTTTACAAAGAACCGAATGATGACAGACACGTCCTCTGTCCTTGTCGACATTTTATTGCCTCGCCAATAGTATTACCTGACAAATGGAATGAATGTTTAATATAATCAAACATCTACGCAACAAGATGTACGCCAGTTCAAAAAAATATGGATCAACTTTGAACGTTAATATCTTTTAATGATTTAAGCTATGGATTTAAATAGATATCATGCGTGACCGCCATTAAAAAAACAAACAAAATGGCGGACAGGTAGGTATATCAGGCTCCATATAAAAATCTTCAATCCCCTTTGAAAAATCCTGATAAAAAGCCAGAATTTCGCAATAAAGTCCGGGCATTTTACTTTTTAATATTTCTTTTCAATATTTATTATTATTTTTATAATTTCTAATAAAAATACCCTTAAGTCAAAAAGTCCAGACAAATGACGAGTCCGGACGGAGGGCCATAAAGCCGGATATGTCCGGACAAATCTGGACGGATGGTATCCCTACTCGCCACTGACTTGTGAGAAAGGGTGTCCAGCAAGTTCGATGCTTTGTATAAGTGTCATAGATCGGTGGAAATGAGAGAATGAAAATATTGTCCTAACGTATGTTTCTAAACAAGTAAAGGTTGTCTGCGCAAAATAGATACCTAGTTTGTGTGTTGAAATGGGCGTGTTCTATTAGAGATTGTCTTTTGTTATTGGAGTCTGGGCGAATTTCACCATCTTTTATACCTAGAAATAGTCTTATCCTGGGAATAAATTTTAAATTTTTGACAGTTTGTCCATACTAGAACTGTCAGGCGTCAATTTTATTCCACGGATAACATATATGTGACGTTGGCAAAATCAGCCCTCAGTGTAAAATATAATAATATCCGACTACTTCAGCCTCGTAATGCTTGAATATTTAAAAATTACAATTATTTATGTAGAAATTTATTTGTTTTCTTTTAAGTCCATAAACAATTTAATAAAAATCACTCCAACATAATCTTTCACATTAAATTCGCAAAATAAGTATGTACCTACAAAAAATAAGGTTCAGGAAGGCGACACGGCAAACAAAATATCCTATTAAATAACCCTTTGTGAAAACAGAGCTTAGCTCACCCTTAACACAAAATATACTGTTTCATGAGTCTATATCCCACAACCTTTGGTCTAATATACACCATATTTACTTTCTATACCAATAACACACACAACACTACTTTAACAGTACAACACACCAACATTACACAACATAATTTTTTAACATTACCTTCACTTTTTCATCATCTTCATTATTATTATTTATTTATACATATACAGGGTTATTTTTTAAAGAGCAACCAAATTTAAGGATGTGGTACAGACCATCAAACTGAACAACTTTCTCCATGGGACAAATAGCGTAATCGCGAAAATTTTATCAACTGTCCCATAGAAAACTTCAATACCTACTCGACCTAAATGTATGGGACGGCTGAATTTTTATTCGCGATTACGATGTTGGTCCCATGGAGAAAGTTGTTCAGTTTGATGGTCTGTACCACATCCTTAAATTTGGCTGGTCTTTAAAAAATCACCCTGCATGTATACTTTATTCTACACCACCCGTGCCTCAGTTGGTCCCGGCTGTCATTCATGGATCTTTGACAGTCCTTACGGGTAGTCAGAAGCACGAAAGTCTGACAACCAGCCTTACCAAGGGGTATCGTATTACCAAGTAACTGGGTTGTGGAGGTCAGATAGGCAGGCGCTCCATGTAAAATACTGGTATTCAGCTGCATTCGGTTAGACTGGAAGCCGACCCCAACATAATTGGGAAAAGGCTAGGCAGAAGATGACTTTATCGTACACCACAAAAATACATAACCAAAACTAAATTATCGAACGCTTAAAATATACAATGCGCGGCCTTATCGCTTTCTGCGATCTCTTCAGTGATTTGCCTGGACATAAAATGGGGTTGTCGCTGGTGCAATGATTAGTTTACAACATACTAAAATAGATAAGTACACAGATATATACATACCCTAAATAATAAATAGGTACATACATACATTTTTATTTTTTTATTGGTATTTTGTGTTTTACGAACTTTGTCGAAATAAACTTAATTTATTGTTTTCTTTCTTTTTTTCTATAGATGAGAATTTTACAATCAACTTTCATTTGATCATTTCTTAACCATTGGTTCGTTTATGTAGCCGGATTTCAGTCATGTAGCGTTAAAAAAAATAAAACAAACAACTGTTTAAGCTGTTACTTTTTAGACAGCTGAGATCTATAAACGTCACTTAGCACATACTTTAGCTTAGATATGTTCCCGTCTTTGTCTTGCACTTATAGTTTGACAGAAGTACAAGAGTGACAGGAATGCACGTGCAACGGAAAACACGTGCTAAGTAACGTTTAGAGATCTCGGCCTTAGCAAGTCTAAAATGCAACAGTCTAAAAATTTCATGTACTAATTAGTAACTTCACCGGTTCTAATAATAGATATGTTCGTGCCCTTTCATGGAGTAGGATTGTAGAAAAACCAGATAGATCTATGTCAAGCCAACTTCCATTATGTTGATGATAAAAACATTCTGGATTGCATTTCGGGATTTAAATGTCCTTCCTTGTATGTGTCCCCCTAATCTGTCATGGCTCTATAACATGTTTTTACGAATACCTAAAAATTTATACCAAGAACAAACTTAACATTGTAGTTGAAATACATGTTCCCATACATTCCAACTGTGAATGTAAAGTACGCACAATGTTGAGAAAATGTCAACACAATATAAAAATCATGAAAATGTCAACACAATATACATCAATATATTCAGAAGCGCCAATTATCGCCCAAAATAAACCTTCGAAACATTCGAACCATAAATATTACATACATATTTCAATCAATTGCGTGCATAATCTGAAGAACAGCATTATCTTCTAAATATAGTTTATTAAATACCTATTTATTTAATTGATATTCACGCAGTCTACCACACACGCAGTGCGGAAGGTAGAGATGTCATTACCTGCCTTGCTTTTTCCCAACTATATTGGGGTCGGCTTCCAGTCTTTTTTTAAAAAAAAATAAACGTTGCCCCACACTAGGAATTTCTCCTGTATCGTGGGTGCGTTTACAAACATTTAAACTCACATACACAATCAGCCAGACCGGGAACAACTACTTGTAGGTCATACTAATTAGATTAGATTTCCCGCGATCGAACCCGCGCGACACGCAGCGCAGCAGTCAATCGCCAACCGTGCCGTCAACCGGATGCAGCTGAATATCAGTGTTTTACATGAAGCGACTGCCTATCTGACCTCCACAACCTAGTAACTAAGTAACACGATACCCTTTTTTTTTTTTTTTTTTGTGGATGGGAAATCATCAAATGACTCCTCCCGCTCTGGGTGGAGCAGAAGGGAGTGTCAGACTCTTACTGACTAAAACCCACCCGTGTTCCTTCCTTAGCCCTTTACGTACCAGGGCAGCGGTAACCCTTTCGGACAATCCCGCTACCCCGGCAGGCTTCGGCCCTGTCGGGCCCCGTCAACTACGCTGACATCTCTTTGAGGCGCGCGTGGAACACATACACGCCGTCCGGCACGGGCCTGGTCCTGATCGGACGGAGAGCTACCCATTGCTCTCCGCCCGCAGGCCCGCGCCTACGGTGGCCGGGAGTCGTCACGCGGCTCCCGACGCCCGGAGCGTCTCCCTCGGCGGCTGAGGCGTGAGGATCTTTCCCTCGCCCATCCCGCCACCTCCTTCGCTAGCATGACTGCTTCGCAGAAGGAGGTGACCGCCTCCCACTCCCTCTCGCCCCGGACCATGGCTTGCACCAGGGCCGGGCGCGAGAGGTCGCCGCCGCTGCCGATCGCCTCTACGAGGACACGGCGGTGCTCTGCCCAAGCGGGGCAGACCTCCACCGTATGCTCCACCGTGTCCTCTGGGCGATCCTCGCAGTGGTGACACCCGGGCGTCTCCTCCCGCCTGATGATGTGCAGGAACCTCCCGAAACATCCGTGTCCGGAGAGGACCTGCGTCAGGCGGTATGTGAGAGCGCCGTGACGCCTCTCTAGCCACTCCTCAAAGAGGGGTCTTATCGCCGCTATCGTGGCGTGCCCTGCGCTGGGTTGCGATAGTCGCGCCTTCCATTCCACCATGAGACCGCGCCGGAGGTCCGTCCGCTCCGCAGCGATTTGCCGCGGGTGCAGAGTTTCCCCCCGACGTAGTGCCTCCGCGCGCCAGTCATACAGGCGCGCGAGGACTATCGCCTCCAGATCCCATGGTGGCAGTCCGGCAAGGAGGCTTGCTGCCTCGCCCGAGATCGTGCGGTACCCCCGGATTAGCCTTACGGCTACCACCTTTTGGGGCGCGTTCAGGTAGTGTGCGGCTCGAAGCCGCAGTGAACGCGCCCATACCGGGGCCCCGTATAGGGCCATGGACCGCACGACCCCCGCGTAAAGCCTCCGGCAGGAGGCGTTTGGCCCCCTCAGGTTGGGCAGGAGCCGCTTTAAGGCGGCCCCGGTCCGTTCCAGTTTGGGGGCCAAACGTCGGAAATGCTCGACGAAGTTCCACCGGCTGTCGAGGACGAGACCCAGGTATCTCATCGTCTTCTCGACGCCGATGTGAACCCCTCCTACCATCAGTTGGGATCCCGAAGGTGGCCCGTACCGGGGCCCATGAAAAGACATGGCCTCGGACTTGTGCAATGCCACCTCGAGACCCAACTGCCGGATCCTTTCCACGACTATCGCAACCCCGCGTGTCATCGCGTCGGCCGCCGCCTGATGCGACCTCCCCTGCGCCAGGACCAGCGTGTCGTCAGCGTAGCAAACTACGCTGACGCCATCAGGGAGGTCGGCCCGCAGCACCCAGTCGTAACCGATGTCCCACAGGAGCGGCCCCAGAACCGATCCCTGTGGGACACCGCACGACATCTCTCGCCGGTTCCAATTCCCGTCGCGACCGGGGTAGATGACGGCTCTGTCCGTCAAATACGCCCCGACTATTCGACGGAGGTAAGTCGGCACCCGGTGATACCGGAGTGCCTCCCCTATGCAGCTCCAGGGCAGGGTGTTGAACGCGTTGGCGATGTCGAGTGACACCGCCACGACCACCCCACCCCGGGACACCGCGTCCCCCGTCGTGAGGGCTCTCACGCGCATGATGGCGTCCACCGTCGAGCGCCCCTTGCGGAAGCCAAACTGGCACTCCGCAAGATCCGGCCCCGTCCTCACCAGGTGCCCGACGAGGCGGCCCGCAATCACTCTCTCAAAGAGCTTGCCGACCTCGTCGAGCAGCACTATGGGCCGGTATGCGGACGGAGAGTCCGCAGGGCGCCCTGGCTTCTGAATGAGGACCAGCTTCCCCGTCTTCCAACGGAGTGGAAACTGGCCTCTCTCCATGCATGCGCTTAAGAGCGCCTCCAGTCGAGGCCCGAGAGCCCTCGAGGCCAGGACCCAGGCTTTACCCGGCAAGCCGTCGGGTCCCGGGGCGGTATTTTTGCCCTTCAGCCTGCCTACCGCCGCTCTCAGATCTACCCCGGTCACTTCAGGGGTGTCGTCGTCGTCGTCCGTGTGGTCCGCTTCGGGCACCGCAAGTGGCGGAGCCATAGGCGGGGGAGTATGCTCCCCCCGTGAAGGGAACAGAGCGCTCACCACTTCCTCCACCAAACACGATACCCTTTGCTAAGACTGGTTCTCAGACTTTCGGGCTTGTGACTACCCGTAACGACTGGAAAAGATCGATACGAACGGCTTAACGTGCGATTCGAGGCACGGAGGTATATGCAATGGATGGTCACCCATCCACAAACCGACCGCGGCAAACATAGCTTAACCTTCGATTAGTTATTGCCACGAGCCCGTCATGTACTCTATGTAACACATTGCATTTTCCAAACGGTACACGTCATTAACATTTGTTTTCTATTAGGTATCTAACTAAATAAAATTTTATTCAAAAACATCCATCGGTTTCTTACTAAACAATAACTATATCCGACGATCCTGGTAACTTATCTCTTTTGGTGACAGTACTTGCCAATAGCGCATCGCGGCAACTGATGAGGTTCAAAATAGCGATGCGTTTGATGTTAGTTGAATCGAATGATTTATCACCATTGAGCCTCCCACATACGTGAGAAAAACTGTTTTAAACAGTAAAAAGGGGGCAAGATAATAAATCACTCGGACACTAATATGTTTATCTACTGCTTTGTCACACATGGAGACATTACATATGTTCGGGCTTATACGATGAATTTCATAATAACGCTCCCTCCTATGTAAAGGATTTAGTGATGAAAATGGTATTTTAACAGCCCAATAACTTCATAAAGAAGAAAATTCAAAATTCAGGCTAATCAAGCCTTGGATAAAGTTCAATAGAGGTGTAATTCTCGTAATTTTAGGAAGGTTCACAGTCTGATCTCAGTCTCAATCTGTCAAAAATACCTCTAATTTCCCTACATTCTGACATTTGTTTGTCGCCAAGATGAGACTGCGCCTAGATTTTGAACGTTTTAAATTACAAGAATTAGCCTTCTGATATCTTCTTTTTATTTATAAAAAGGTTTACCAACTAAACACATAAATAATACACGGCATTAACCCAAAGTCTTTGGCATCTGTGACCTCTGAGTTTGTTTCGGCCTTTCTTCTCAGACTAGTCAGATAGGAAACGCCGACCTCATCTAGTTTTAAAATATGATTGACGTGTAAAAGTGTTTGTACAAACCTACTTACAAAAATAAAATCATTTATCATTTATCATCACGCATGTATCTATGTAAATTAAGTATAAGAAAGCACGGCACTATTAATTAGCCCTGCACTAAACTGCTATATCTAATGGAGTGTAAAGTCTGACTGAATAGTATGCTTGGCCCCATATCTTGCCCAGGGCACGCCAGTAGATACAAGATTTTGAATTCTCTTTCATGAACATAACATCTATCTCATCTAAATCTAACTAGGCCAGTGGGACACAACTGCAGGTCAAAGGTCTCCCTCTCCCTTTCCACAGAATAGGCTAGTTTCCTAAGAAAATTTAATTAGTCCGTCAGTTAGATTATCAAAAAATATTGGACCCGTATTTTTTCTTTTGTCAATTATAAAAAAATGATGAAGATATCGTCCGTTTAAGTTCCGCGTGACGTCACGCCTTGCTACACTTTTTAGCATGGCGTGACGTCACGACCCCTACTCCTAAATTTTGACACGCTTTATCTTTGTCTTATTTTGTTTGATTGACAAAAGAAAAAATACATGTTCATTATTTTTCGATAATCTGACGGACTAAATATCATTTTTTTTTTCCCAGGAAACTACCCTATTCTGTCTTTTGCAAGTACCGACCAGTTCTTACGGTAGGAGTCAAGCTCGTCCCACCATCTTTGTCTTGGCTTGCCGACTGGCGAAATGTGGGTGTACTATAATAGGTACCTCTGCATAACCCTTCGGGGAATAAAGTCATGATGTTATGTTATGTAAAATTAGGAAAATAGCAACATTTTCGCGGACCGACATCTATCACTAAAACATAAGCCTATTCGGGTCACCGCACAAGTTTTTACTTGAGGGTCGTCCTAAGTGTTTCCCTGTGTTGTGGACGCAACAGCCGCCGGCCGGCAAATAGACGAGCCTAATTAAACAAGTTGGGGCGCTGTGCAAATGCACGGATTTTGTTACGCGATTAAATTAGTTACTTTAAATGTTTACTTTTCATTGTTTGTTGTTTGTGTAATGTTTTTAGTGATATGGATCATAAATTAGGTGAGTTATTAAAAAGCTTTAGTATTTTAGCATCAATTATGACGTTGAATTTAGTCCACGTTTTTTACCAAATTGCTGGTATGAGAGGTATTCAATTGTCATTCTAAAAATACAGTTAAGCGTTTCCAACTAAACTAATGATTTTTTTGTTACTCTACTTTATGTAATCTGCTATATACTTACCTACTTGTCGTGGAAACTATCCAGCAAGCGTTGCATGATAACCATAGAAACGGGTTTTGTCGACGGAAGAATAAACAAAATGACAGATTGTAGATAGATTTCTAAAGAAATATGGAGAAAACTGATTCAGATTTCTAAAGAAATCTATCATTTTGTCTATTCTATTTGTCATTTCGTCTATTCCTCCGTCGATAAAACCCGTTTCTACGCTGGTCAAGCTACGCGAGCTGATAACCTACCTATAGCACGTAAATCAGTCCTCTGTAATTTAAGAATTACAGATATTTAACTGCCAGAATCGATCATCACCTCTATCACCACATTTCAAAACCTTACATAAACCAGCAGGTACACACTTCTACGTTTCTTAAAATAACCAACCGTTTTTATCGTATCTATTCCTTCCTACTCCATTCACAAAAGGACTACCGACTACGCAAGAACATTTTAAATGAAACCCTCCTTCCGCGATACATTTGTTTCAGATTCTCGGAGTTATCTGGCCTCCTTCGTACTATGTAAGTTGCCAGTTTTATTTTTTCACGTTCCGAACGTTCGCCGTCTTCGCTTCGGAATTGTTCGGCTTTGGCAGCGTGCCCGAAGTGAAATGTGAAAAAAGGATTCTTTCTCTTGTGGTACTATTACTTATGTTACATGAAAGTTATTAGGTGGGTGGCTTGAAACTTGGGAAGTGTTGTACATAATATTCTTTTTCAAATATAAAGTTTCTTATACCTTTTTGCGGATATGAAAGTGATATTTCCTTCTTTCTCTATTTGCGAGTATTTTCCTGTCAATATTTGGGTTATCCGGTTATCCTCAAAGGTTTGACGTTCACATTCTGTAATCAAGTGTCAACGTGATCTAATAATGTCAATTCTATACATTCATCGTACATTCCTGACATCAATCAATGGACAAAATTGTCAGCTTTTTTTTTTACGCTTGATTATGTGGCTTTAGACTACGTTGTATGTGTATATTTTATGTCTTTTTTAGGGTTCCGTACCCAAAGTGTAAAAACAGGACCCTATTACTAAGACTTCGCTGTCTGTCCGTCCGTCTGTCTGTCACCAGGCTGTATCTCAAGAACCGCGATAGCTAGACATTTGAAATTTTCACAAATTATGTATTTCTGTTGCCGCTATAACAACAAAAATATTTAAGGGGGGCTCCCATACAACGGACGTGATTTTTATAGATAATGGTACGGAACCCTTCGTGCGCAAGTCCGACTCGCACTTGGCCGGTTTTTTTATTCGTAATGTGCGTTTTGTTTGTGCTCAATAAACAATTTTTCTTTTTTCTTCTTTTCTTTCATCATCCACAGCCTGTCTTCACCCACAGCTGGGCATAAGCCCCTCTTTTCTTGTGCCAATCCCTACGCTCCTCTTTCAGCCTCATCCAGGTTCTACCCTGGGGGCCTAGACAAAATCCCTTTTCTATAAACGTTAACGCCAATGGAAATATCAAATTGTATGGAGTTGACATTTGCTTACCAGATGTCACGTGACTGCTGCTAAATTGGTAGACAAAGTCCGCCCATCTCGCCGCCAGATGACCGATATTTCGGCCACTGCCTTACTTCACCTGTCATCACTGCGCCTTGCCACGTGTCCTGCTCAACTCCATTTGAGTTCCATAATTCGATTCCGATATCGAAAACCTTCGTACGTCTTCGGACCTCGACGATTGGAACTCGGTTTAATATTCTATACATTTAATGACTTTAAATGTATATAATATTAGACCGAGTCCAATGACTTTAAATAAGTATATCGTTGTTTTAGCCAGATCCGGTATGTTTACTAATTTCATTGCTCAGTTCACATATACCAATTAGATTTTGTTCATTAACGCTAAACATTTTAAATTAGTGTTACATTACACCATTGGTTATATTTGTGGTTATATTATATTAACACAAAGTATTAATAGAACTTGCAATTTCACCACAATATAAAAAACGTGACCAATATTATACCACAATGATGTAGGTGTAAAATGTACCTACTTCTGTACATACATAATACTCGCTTACATACGTATTAATGTACCTATAGCATACATACGCTCTATTAGAACACCAACACAACTGACACAAATCACACCACCATGTATACATTACACTCTTTTTATGCCTATTTTAAGTTTTAATAATGTACCCATTACATAAAATTGTTAACAGAACGAAGGAGCCTGGATCTCAC
Source organism: Apamea epomidion (assembly GCA_947507525.1). Lineage (NCBI taxonomy): Eukaryota > Metazoa > Arthropoda > Insecta > Lepidoptera > Noctuidae > Apamea > Apamea epomidion. Next base: position 6,324,535 of record OX382242.1, on the reverse strand, counting down.
AACACAGGGAATCCTAATGTGAGGTCTAGGAATTCAATCCACTTGAATGTAAACTTAGCTAAATAAATTTATTCTTATTCTGTTTTCACACAACCCACGTTATTAGTCACGTGTTTTCATATCTATCTCTACATACAAACAAATAAATAAAATTAAAGTGTCTGTTTGTAATGTCAAAATAACAGCTTTTCACTAAAAACTTAAGAAAGTATATACGGTAGGTACTTATAACAAAAAACCTATTTTAAATTTTTTTCTGTCTGTTTATTCCGTCTAATTTCCGAAACGGCTGGACCGATTCTGATGAAATTTGGTATTCACTAGGGTTCACAGTAACCCCATACTGTGAATCCTGGGGAAGGACAAAGGCTTTTTATCGACATACTACGTGGGCGAAGTCGCGGAAGCTAGTACCTAAATATTATACTCGTAGACGCATTCATTTCTCTTGTACTGATGAGAACATGGATGTGAACTGGGCCTATAATTACTGCTTTCTATTTATGGAAACTAAATTCTCCCGGTACTTATTAAGTTAGTCTACAGTTGCCTTGAGCTCCAATTTAGGTGGCTTTCACGACACCTAGGAAGCCCTAATGACATTAAGGGCCCATTTCACAATATCCGGGCCAGATAGGCATTCCGAAATGGACGAGAAATTGTATTAAGTTAACCGAAACTTACCTATACGGACGTATTGAAATACGCCAGGAGTACTTAAGGGCCTTACTCTCGTTTATTACCGTAACACGGTCACTTTATGAAGAATATTTCTCATTAACGGCTTGATTAGAAGATCTGAAAAAAATATATTGTTGGTATAGGTTCATGTACAACATTTCTGAAACAGGATTTTTTCGTATGGCTAATACTTTTCCCTTAAAAATTTTTTTTGCAAAACGCTATTTTTTCCTAATATTCCATATTACTTCTAAACGGCTTTGATGTTTGCAAATATTTTTACACTGAAAAATTGATGGTTAGAGGTACTATAGAAATGAAACAGCTTATGTAAATCAATCAACATTTGCAAAGAAAATTTCCCCACTTTGAGATTGAGCTTCAGAGGTACTCTGCGCGGGCGCGGGCGGCAGTCGTGCGTTAGCACTGAGACGGGAGGGCTGTGTCGCTCGCTGCTCCGCTCCGGCTATCGACCGACTACGCGCGTTTGCCTGTGTTAGTGCAAATATTTACGAACGAATTGTATCAGTGTGCGTTTATTGACTAGCTCGCTGCAGATGGCCCATTTCTATTGTGCGCGTCAGGACGCTTACGATAGTATACAAGTAGTACGCTTATCTAACTAATATTAAAATGAGAAAATATTGAATTTGATCAAAATAAAAGTCCAAGATGGCGGCTGCGAAATTTTTCAAATATTTCATCATGGGTGTCGTTTTCATACTTTTCGAGGGTGATAAAGCCGATAGTGAGGTCAAAATAAAAATCCAAAATGGCGGCTGCAAAAGTTTTCAAATATTTCATCATGGGTATCGTTTTCATACTTTTCGAGGGTGATAAAGCCGATAGTGAGGTCAAAATAAAAATCCAAAATTGCGGCTGCAAAAAATTTCAAATATTTCATCATGGGTGTCGTTTTCATACTTTTCGAGGGTGATAAAGCCGATAGTAAGGTCAAAATAAAAATCCAAAACGGCGGCTGCAAAATTTTTGAAATATTTCATCATGGGTGTCGTTTTCATACTTTTCGAGGGTGATAAAGCCGATAGTGAGGTCAAAATAAAAATCCAAAATGGCGGCTGCAAAAGTTTTCAAATATTTCATCATGGGTATCGTTTTCATACTTTTCGAGGGTGATAAAGCCGATAGTGAGGTCAAAATAAAAATCCAAAATTGCAGCTGCAAAAAATTTCAAATATTTCATCATGGGTGTCGTTTTCATACTTTTCGAGGGTGATAAAGCCGATAGTGAGGTCAAAATAAAAATCGAATAGTCCGGGAGCCGCGCGTATTTGTATGAAGGTTTTGTTTTTTGTTAGGTATGATAATTTAGTGAGTTTCATAGTTGGGCACACACACTAAAATGTAACTAACAGGCCTATGGTGATTTATCGAGGTAGGCACTGCTTATATGCCTTTATGCAATACACGCCACTGACTGATATACTCTGAGTATTCGCGCGCGGCTGTTACGCACGAACGCGGAAGGTTTATCTACTGAGCGGCCGTAGGTGATTATTTCAAGGTCACTAACGAGACATGATACTGTTACTTTACTATACTATAACAGTGGTAACAGTTTTCGTAGTTCAACTGTTACTTTTAACGTACGATTAATAGTAAAAAAAAATCTTTTTACATGAATAACACTTAAAAAAAACACTTCAAAGTGAAAAATGACTTTATTTCGGAAGTCGATGTCTTTGGTTTTGAATTTACGTTTTTTGCTACAGACTTCCGAAATAAAGTTATTTTTCATTTTGTAGTTTTTTTATGGAAGTCGGTTATTTTTTTTTTTTTTTTGGAAAAAATAATTATTTTGCACATTTTAGTTGTGGCACCTACCGGTCACAAATTAGAATACCACTACCTGCTATGTAAATAACAATGACAGGAAGAAAGTTGATTATAACATCATCCGATTGGCTACGGAATCCTAAAAATGCCATTTAGGTACAGTGCTAGTTAGGTAGGTTTATTACTGATCTATAATAATTCAAATTGATGAAACAGGTTCTCATTTTTATAAAATCTCATTTTTATGTAAGTCCTACAGTCTATGCAAATAAAATGTTATTCCATTCCTAAGAAAATACTCGATATCATTTTTAAAGTTCTACCCCCGTCGGGAACTAAGTTCGTTCTCACGTATTATTTTAAACAAAATAAAAAAAAATGAAAAAATTCTAATAAATAATGTCCAGTAAAAACATAAAATATACGTAACATGAGTATCAATCTAAACAAAATATATCAGCCTTGCCTCCGCCATTCCCTTCTGGAATCGTAGGCAAAAATGGCGACCTGCGTGAAGCATGTCTGTGTCTCCGCATATTCTTTGATCGTCGTTTTAGTGCAGCGCGCCACCGCGCGCGTTTTACGTATTCGGGGGTAGAGCGTTTAGCTCCGCCCACATGCACAAGGTCAGCGAGCCCTATATACACCTTAAAAGCCGTAGGTTTAACTAAAAATAACTGTCCATTCGGTAAATCGTTTTTTGACAGATGGAACTAGTGATTGCAGCAACACACAATACATTGATTGATACACGTACGGTATTATAATGTCTGTAAGAAGCCATAAATAAGATAATTCAATAAGATAAGGTAGTTTATATATTTATTTTATTAATCATTTTAAAGTTAACTTTTACTTAATCTGGAATATTTACGTTCTAAGAGAGCTGTCAAAAAACGGTTAACCTAATGGACAGGGTATACATATTTAGAAACATAACATAATATCACGCCGGTATTCCCCCAAGAGATGGGCAGAGGGGTACCGATAGTCCTCGCGCGCCTGTATGACTGGCGCGCGGAGGCACTACGTCGGGGGGAAACTCCGCACCCACGGCAAATCGCAGTGGAGTGGACGGACCTCCGGCGCGGTCTCATGGTGGAATGGAAGGCGCGACTATCGCAACCCAGCGCAGGGCACGCCACGACAGCGGCGGTAAGACCCCTCTTTGAGGAGTGGCTAGAGAGGCGTCACGGCGTTCTCACCTACCGCCTGACGCAGGTCCTCTCCGGACACGGATGTTTCGGGAGGTTCCTGCACATCATCAGGCGGGAGGAGACGCCCGGGTGTCACCATTGCGAGGATCGCCCAGAGGACACGGTGGAGCATACGGTGGAGGTCTGCCCCGCTTGGGCAGAGCACCGCCGTGTCCTCGTAGAGGCGATCGGCAGCGGCGGCGACCTCTCGCGTCCGGCCCTGGTTCAAGCCATGGTCCGGGCCGAGAGGGAGTGGGAGGCGGTCACCTCCTTCTGCGAAGCAGTCATGCTAGCGAAGGAGGTGGCGGGATGGGCGAGGGAGAGATCCTCACGCCTCAGCCGCCGAGGGAGACGCTCCGGGCGTCGGGAGCCGCGTGACGACTCCCGGCCACCGTAGGCGCGGGCCTGCGGGCGGAGAGCAATGGGTAGCTCTCCGTCCGATCAGGACCAGGCCCGTGCCGGACGGCGCGTATGTGTTCCACGCGCGCCTCAGAGAGATGTCAGCGTAGTTGACGGGGCCCGATAGGGCCGAAGCCTGCCGGGGTAGCGGGATCGTCCGAAAGGGTTACCGCTGCCCTGGTACATAAAGGGCTAAGGAAGGAACACGGGTGGGTTTTAGTCAGTAAGAGTCTGACACTCCCTTCTGCTCCACCCAGAGCGGGAGGGGTCATTTGATGATTTCCCATCCTCAAAAAAAAAAAAAAGGGGGTACATTTAGTACACCTATATTTCGCTAGTTATACCTACAGAGTGGCAAGGATATCAACACACAACCTGTGACCATGGATTCAGTATATGATTCTGGACCCCTTGGCATGGCACCCACATTACACTAGCATTTTTAGAAAGTGTATTATCTTATTATTAAGGTGTCAACTCGCGCGCGGCTCGCGAGTTTAACACTCGCCAGTTGACGAACAAGTCTTAAAAGGTGACGGAGCCTGGTTTTTTGCTCCGTGTAAAAGGTGGAGACGATATAAATTAAACTTCGTATATCTGATAAATGACCTTCCCAGTCTTCATACAAAAAATCAACGTATATCCAATAGTTTAGTCACTATAGCTAGTTGGCTGATCGGCAAAACCCATAATCGGCCCAAATAGTTTGTTTGAAAAAAAAAACATCGGTGTTAAGATTTATTTGATAGTTTCAAAATAATCCTATATAGGTACCTTATTATTGTGAGTGTTTTCATTTACTGTTTGCTTTGGAAGCGAAAACCCAATAGACCTGTTGCCACAAACAGTCGTCAGCTAATAACTGGAAGCGTTTTCCCACGTCCATGTTGTCTCTATAAATATTAAATATCTGTTTCTGAAACAATATTTTACTAACAACAGCAAACGTGGCTGACTACAAGATATTGCTAAATGCTCCATACGTAAAGAAAAACGCTTCATTTGAGGAAGTCAGTTTTAAAATCCATGTATTTTTATAAAATTATCAGAATTGTAGTGCGTCTTGGGTTCGATCCTTAGGTCGGGAAAAGTGTTTTCGAGTTTTTCTAAATAAAATTCTCAGCAGTGGAGTCTCGAACTTATGCTCGTCATTAGCAAAAGGCTCATCTATACAGCCTGATTTTTTAAAGACCAGCCAAATTTAAGGATGCGGTACAGACCATCAAACTGAACAACTTTCTCCATGGGACAAATAGCGTAATCGCGAAAATTTTATCAACTGTCCCATAGAAAACTTCAATACCTACTCGACCTAAATGTATGGGACGGCTGAATTTTTATTCGCGATTACGATGTTGGTCCCATGGAGAAAGTTGTTCAGTTTGATGGTCTGTACCACATCCTTAAATTTGGCTGGTCTTTAAAAAATCAGCCTGTATAACATGAGACTGTTAAACTCTGCTTACCTTTTAATCTCAAAGCATTTATTTTAAACAAATCAATTACAGGCCCATTTTAATTGTAAAGGGGTCGGTGAGTCAGAAAGATAAATCTAGTTGCCAATTCCAAAGCGCAGTAGGTACCTATGGAGTAGAACGGGCAAGAAGCTCCACGGACACTCTTTACATCCAAATATGGTTACAACTCTCCTTAACCCTAAAGGCGTGATGGTATTTTTATGTCAATTACTTCCATGAATAGCAAATTCTTACGGAAATTTAACGATGTTAGTCCATAAACATGAACGACTGATACACGGGAGTGTTTCATACATACGTCATGTGATATTGACGTAAGTACTGCGAACGTGGATCCACTTAAAACTTTAGCCCTTAAAAACTTTCTTTGACCGTTTTTGTTATATGAAGACGTTTTTGTCATACATACATTTTTGATGAGAATATTTCTACAAAGGTTTTATAAAGAAAAATAATTATAGATATTGAAACACTGACTTAAAATAGCAGACACCTAACGTACGATTAAACTATTTTGCTACGTAACAGATTGTCTAGAAAACACACTGTTTTTGGATAACAAGAGTACATAGCATCACGCTTGTTATTACCCGAAAGGCAAGCTAGAGGTGCACATTTGGTACACCTACATTTCGCCAGTTATTCATGGAGGCAGGGACTTTTGTTTTCCGTTGGTCTGTATTGTCCCACTGCTGGGCAAAGGCTTTTGACAGCATTAAACACAGCTCAAATTATTAGGTTAGTTATTTTAAAAAATGCCTGTTTCCTACAAAAGTGCAATACCTACGCAGTCAAAATGTAGATATGGAACAGCTAAATTTTTCTTAATAACCGACGAAAAATTTCAACCCTAGTGGGTCCAGAATCATGTACAGAATCCATGGTAACAAGTTACCTATCGATGTCCCCTGCCACCCTGTATAAGCCTCACATGTACTTATTGTTAATCCGTGAAAAAAGCAAAAAAAAAAACGTAATTTCACAAAAGTAATCTGAATGAAAATCAACAAATTACTTAGGTATTAAAACAACATTTTTTATAAATTATCTCGTTTAAAAATCTGCTCATACAGTCACAAGCAATAATATGTCAACACTTGGAAACTCTCAATAGTGATTATTGCGTGAAATAACGAAAACAACAATGAAATACGACACATTACAAAAACCTATGGGTTCGAAAATACTATGTTCGTAGCAACATAAAATTTCATTAAAAAATAAAGGAATAAATCGCTTTTGAATAAAGCTAAGTGTATACATACTTATGCTCGTGACTGTACAACAGCCGTTAGCTGCAAGCTTCTAAAATTAACTTGGGTCGGCTGAGAGAGCCTGATTTGAGTCTTGACTTTGATCGATCGCGCAAACAGCCGGGGCAAATAAGAGACCACAAATAATGATGGATTGTGAACGAAAACATTTTATTGGCAGTTACGGGCTTACGTTAATAATAGCGGTATGGTTCGTTACCATTCATTTCTTGATAAGCAACACTTTGTGAATAATAATAATAAAACTTTATTGCATAAAAGGTGTTGCAGTAAACACAATAACAACAGTTGCACTTTACAAATGAACACTGGTATACAACATAAATGGTTGGGGTACTGTCCTCTTTGATAGGCTACATTATAGCCTGTAGTAAAGAGAAACACTGCCGTATCCCTCAAGAATGGAGAAATTAATTGCTTAGAATTTAAAATTTAAAAAATTAATGATATTAGTTTTAATAACAAAACAAACCATTATGGAATATGCCTGCTGTGTGGGTGTAGAAGTGTGTGTGTCAGGGTGTATGTGTGTGTGTGTGTTTCGAGAGTATGCGTGAAGCGTGTTCCGACGCGGAACTAACGCGGCAGAAACAGCTCGCAATATCAATGTTGCGTTTGGAGAGGGGACTGCTAACGAACGCACCGTGCGATTTTGGTTTAAACGCTTTCGTGATGGAAACTTTGATTTGAAGAACTAACCACGTGGAAGACCGGCCCACACAGGTGAATAACAATGAATTGAAAGAGATGGTGGAAGCCAATCCGAGCCAAACTACCCAGGAATTAGCAGCATGGTTTAACGTTACCTTACCAACAATATTGACTCATTTGCGTCAAATCAATAAAATAAAAAAATATGAGAAATGGGTGCCTCATGATTTGACTGATCTGCAGAAAGAAACGCGTGTTGAAACTTGTGTTGCCTTGTTGAATCGATACAGAAATGAAGGAATATTGGATCGAATTGTGACATGTGATGAAAAGTGGATTCTTTACGATAACCGTAAGCGAAAAATGCAATGGCTGACCCCAGGTCAAACGCCGCTACAGTGTCCTAAAGCAAAGCTTACCAATAAAAAGGTAGGTAATGGTAAATGTTTGGTGGTCTCAGCATGGTGTTATTCACTATAGCTTTCTCCGATCTAGTCAAGCAATAACAGCACATGTCTACTGTGAATTCCGAACAATGATAGCAAAACTAGCAGTGAAACGGCCCCGACTCATGAATAGATCTTCACCATTATTGCTCCATGATAACGCGAGACCTCATACAACACGAGAAACCGTTTTAATTCTACAGGAACTGCAATTAGAAACCAGTCGTCACCCTCCGTATTCGCCAGACCTTGCTCCAACGGACTACCATTTTTTTCGTGATTTGGACAATTTTCTACGTGATAAAAAGTTTTCTTCTCAGGAGGCAGTACAAAATGCTTTCACACAGTTTGTCGAATCTAGATCACGAGAGTTCTATCGCAAAGGCATAAATGACCTTCCTATTAGATGGCAGCAATGTATAGATAATAATGGTAATTATTTTGATTAAATAAATATGTTAAATTAAAAAAAAAACGAATTTCAATTTTTCAGTACAAATCGGCAATTTCATACTTTAGCCCCTAATATTATAAACGCGAAAGTTTGTGAGGATGGATGGATGTTTGTTACTCTTTCACGCAAAAACTACTGAACGGATTTGGATGAAATTTGGCACACAAATATTTTATGACCAGGATCAATACATAGGATACTTTTTATCCCGATATTCCCATGGGATCGAAACTTACGCGGGTGAAACCACGGGGTGCAGCTAGTAACATTATAAACGTGAAAGTCTGTGAGGATAGATGGATGTTTATTACTCTTTCATGCAAAAACTACTGAATGGATTTTGATGAAGCTTTACAGTAATATAACGTATACATCAGAATAACACATAGGATACTTTTTATCCTGATATTCCCACAGGTCGACTCTTCTGCGAGTAAATCGCGGGGCGCTGCTAGTGTATTATAAATCTGGTATTACATAATAGAACTCTTTGTGAAAGAATGATTAACATACCAAAGATTTAAATCGTTACTTTATTAATGATTGCAAAAATTAACAAAACAAACTTCTAACTCATGTTGCATTTGGTACTGAATGTAAATTCTATGACGGATTTTGTCCAATTCAATTGAATTCGAATATCCAAGAGCATTCTAGAATGTGCAATCTGATGTTGAATATTTTAACTATTTCTCCGAAATCCAATTTCGATATCGTAGCATAATTTCTCAGAAGTCGATTCCTCGAGTATCCCTTTCCGTTATTCGATATTTTCGGCCATTACGATATTCAGGAGTTCGCACGTTAATTAAACTGTTCGAAAATAATTGATAGGATTTCCATAATGACCTTTCTTTTAGTGGTTGCAAGTATGACTCCTGATCAAGTCTTGGGTGCAATACCCAGATCTGGCAAAATGTTGTCGTTTTTACATTACATTTTTTTAGCATAGTGGAGTCCGAATTTGTGAGAGCGAGGTAATTATACAGGCTGATTTTTTAAAGACCAGCCAAATTTAAGGATGTGGTACAGACCATCAAACTGAACAACTTTCTCCATGGGACAAATAGCGTAATCGCGAAAATTTTATCAACTGTCCCATAGACAACTTCAATACCTACTCGACCTAAATGTATGGGACGGCTGAATTTTTATTCGCGATTACGATGTTGGTCCCATGGAGAAAGTTGTTCAGTTTGATGGTCTGTACCACATCCTTAAATTTGGCTGGTCTTTAAAAAATCAGCCTGTATAACACACTTTATAGTAGCAATGACTTTCTTTTTGACAGTTTAACAATGTTCATTGCGTTATTTATGTTGTTGAGTAGATCATTTTTTCGAACATAATAAAGCAATGCAGAGCAAATAAATCTGACCAAAATTTTATCTGGACTTTAAAAGAGACTGTGACCTCTGAGTTTGTTTTGGCCTTTCTTTTCAGACTAGTCAGATAGGAAACGCCGACGTCATGTGGTTTTTAAAATATGATTGACATGTAAAAGTATTTGTGCAAACCTACTTACAAAAATAAAATAATTTGTCAATGGATTAGCAATTTCCTTCGGATTGTGATTGAAAGTGTGTTAAGCAATTGGGGTGTGCTGATCATCAAGTCTTGGGTTCAATACCCAGGTCAGACTAAATGTTGTCAGAATTTCCGTTAGATAATTTTCAGTGGCAGCCTGGAATTTGGATTGTGTCCGGTAAATAGCAATATTCCCGCCCTCTATTACACGAGAGTTAGACATAAGGGCTGGCCAAATGTCTACTACAACACATCAGGCTTATGGCTAAGCAATAACAGCCGCGTGGGTCGATCAATCAGGTTAAGCTACGCCTGCCGCGGTGGGTTCGAGGATAGATGACCATATTTATATATCAAGACCCCTCCGTGCCTCGGCAAGTACGTTAAGTCGTTGGTCCCGGCTTTCAATCGTAGATCTTTGGCAGTCGTTACGGGTCGTCAGAAGGCCGAAAATCTGACAACCAGTCTTCAAACCAATGGGTATCGTATTACCAAGTAACTGGGTTTTGAAGGTCAGATAGGCAGTCCCTTCATGTAAAATACTGGTATTCAGCTGCATCCGGTTAGACTGGAAGCTGACCCCAACATAGTTTGGAAAAGTCTAGGCAGATGATGACATCTCTGCCTACCTCTTCAAGGAATACAAGCATAATGTTACGTTGTTTCCAGAATCTATTCTCAAATTCAACGACAGCACATTTCAGTAATCTGTTCTTGCAGACGTAGTGTAAACAGAATGTTGAACGTATTTAGTTTCGTTACAACACAAACAATGGATTTTACTGCTGGGAACATGTTTTTATTTATTTATTCTTCGGTCTGAGACTAATTAAAACTAGCAAATGTGTTTTGACTTCGAATTCTGTTGTTGACTGAAAAAATAAGCTTTTCTCAGTGTAGATAGGAAGAAGCAACTATTTTCAAGGCTTCAAAGAATAGTCTTTGATTACTTCCTGAGAATACTCTCATGACGTAATCCAACTCAAAGCATTTATTTCAATAATAATAATAAGTTTTTGTTTTTTTTTATGCTTAATTTTTATATATGTCGGAGAAGGTATGTCTGTCTCTCGTTAGCATCAGGCATATTTTAATTACTGTGGGCGTACTATGGGTAATGTTGGTTATAGCACGATAGAAAAACGGTTTACAGTTCAAAGCAGATTATAACTTACGAACAAGTTAGTCACACTAGCGAATCACACACTCACACAACTCAACGATATGGAACGCAATTGACAGTTTCTGAGCACATCTTGTTCGTACGATGTCCAATGTTTCGATCCTCTCGAGAGCTCTGCTCACACCGCTTTTGTAGCCGTTGTTCTCGTCCCACCACGAACTCAGGCTAGACTCTGTCTAGCGCCACGAGATGGTGCTAACGTTCCGAATAGTCAAACGAATGACTCCGACATATATAATAATAATATTTAAAAATGTAATAAAATAAGACGACTAAATAAATAAACGACATAATAAAAGTTTATTGACCATAAGTTTAGGTTACACCGGTAATACATATTCACGTAATATAGGGCACACTCACTTACGTTCAACTACACTAAGTTAGAACTTATCTATAACAAGTAGCAAGGGGAGTAGAAGAAGACTTAAATTATAATAATGCTATCACAAGTAAAGCAATGGTTCACATATGTACTTGATAAAATGTATTAATGCCCAATGACGGTATACAGAGAAAAGTTCTTTACCTCCCGTGCTAGTCAAGGACTGTGTTACGGCAAGGTAAGCTTCTCGCTCATGGAATAATAGTCATAATGTAAACACGTTAAGACACTTTTTACCAATTACTTATGTTTTGCTGTGAATCATAGATGACGAAAACGAGTTACAATAAAACCATTTACAGGCCAAGGAGTCGGTCAGTCAAGAAATATGGAGTTAGTTGCCCATTCCAAAGCGTAGTAGGTACATATGGAGAAGAACGGGCAAGAAACTCCATGGACACTCTTATAAATTATTATATTGTTACAACAATATTAGTTACATCATTTGAATTGGCATATTTAGTTTGAATTTAAATCAAACAATTTATTAACAATAACAAATTACATGACAATTTATACGTTCTCCCGCATATTATAATTGATACACGTCTAAAAGAGAGGTGTATTAATTATAAATTTCGGGGATTCAACATCCATTAAGGACTTATGTACTTCGTAGCTTACAAACAAGTCTAACTTTCCGAGAGCACCTCAACATCACAAATTCCATGGCAAATTGAACTCTAATAACCATAAGCTTGAACACAATTTCAATCGGATGATACAATCTTTGGTATACTTACTTCAGTAAGCTAGGCGGTATCTGTCACTACTTCGCAACAGAATCCCGGTTGACAAGCGTTGGAAGTCTGTTAGACCCCTAACTAGGACAGTACAGAAGAATATCAACCTTATTGTATCACAAATAAGTATTAGTATCATTTAATGAGTACAATATTGTTAGCCTTCTCCCAACCTTAGGATATGGATGGAATTTATGAGTTTGTGTGAAAATTATCTGTTCATAAATTGAACCGTGTCCGTTGCAGGCATAGACAATGGCCGCCATTTTACGCTTGTTCCGTTCACACATGACCTCTTTTGTGTTGTCTGTATTCATTGAGTTACGCTCTCGTGAACATTTAGCCGAACTTTGTATAAAGTTCATGAACGGAGTAGGAATTAGAAGTATGAAATTGATGAAAGGGATATAGATACTATACTCCCTTTCAATTAACTTCGTAAATGTTAAAGTATATTGCCTTCCCGTGACAAGCAGCTTTTTTGCAAAGCTAGAAATGCTTTGCAAAAAAGCTGCTTGTCTGAATGTGTTTTCTGTACTAATAATTATTATAAAGAGGTAAAATTTGTTTGTAAGTGGGCGGTAATGTCCGGAACTACCTGGCGGATATGAAAAATTCTTTATGCATTTAAAAAAGAAAAAAGTCAGAAAAAACTCTAAGCGGAAACGAAGTGCTAGCGCGGCCAGGCGATGCGATGCGACTCGGTGGCTCTGGGGGCCGAGGGCGGCCGTTGGATATATATATTTTATGTTAAAACAAGCCACCACACACCTCTGCCTAAGCCGGACCGGATTGCAGGCGTGATATTATTTGATGACACGGTTGGCGCAGTGGCTGAGCGATCGAGTAGTTGTTCCGGGTCTGGTTGTTTGTGTATGTGAGTTTAAATGTTTGTAAACACACCCACGATACAGGAGTAATTCCTAGTACGGCGAAAAGTAAAAAAAAAAAAAAAATATAATATGTACTTCACAGATGTGACGGGTATCACGCGGACGAAGTCGCTGGCAAAAGCTAGTATCTATTTCATAAAACTCCCGGCTTAGTGGTACCACAAATTAATGATCATTTAATACGCGACTGTTTGTCTGTAGTAAAAAATTGCTTCGAAGTGGCACTGACGTATCAATAATAGTCAATAGTTAAGGGAAAATGATCGCTTTTATGAGTTCCAGAGATTAGCGCGTTCAAACAAACGAACTTTTCAACTTTATAATTACTTAGTATAATCTGCACTGCGATTTATTTGCCAAAAATGTAAACAAATATGAGTTTATGGAAATATAGTTTTAATTCCTATACAATAAAGTTCGTTTACGCTACAACTTCAAACATTTTTGTAACTTTTTCAATACTGCTAGTCGTCACTCTGAAATAAACAAATATCAAGTTTATTTTAATAGTTATCTATTAAAATAAACTTGATATTTGTTTAACTGGAAATAATATCAATTTGAAACAGTTTGAATAGACTTTGGTGTAGATAGATTTTAAAGGCTGTCAGTCAGGTATGAGTGATAGAGGCGACGCTCTATCCCCGCGTCCTAATCAAAGCAATGAGCCGCGCAAATACGTGATCGTCGCATTCATGTCACTGTTGTTCGGGAAACCGCAAGGCGCCCTCTGTCGGCGCGATCACACGTTCGGATTCGCCGAGTGAAATGAACGCGACGTTCGTGTGTTTGCACGACGATCGCTTTGGTTAGAACGCGGCCTATTAAGCTGCACTTTTTGTAAAACTCGATGTGCCATATCTGTCATATTTAACGTGCGAACGTGGCACGAACGCAAAAATACCGCGGCGGAATCTTATCGCGCTCTGGATTTTCAACTCTCGGTGTTGAGCCGAGCGTTGAGAATTCAACAGAGCGCATCGCAGCGCATCAAAGAAACACACCGTTGGATTTTCAACTCTCGGCGCTAAGCAGTACGTAGAAAATCCAGTGTGCTGAAAAAAATCCGTGGGAAGAACGCGCCCTTGCGAACCTGGGCTTGCGGACGGGGTATTCTACTATTCGATACGTCAATGTCACTTCTAAATGGCACGTATTTAATCGAACCTCAAATAATTCCCATTTTTCTTTCCCATAAATATTATTGAACACTCTAATAATTATAATGAATGGCCTCTTTTTTTGAGCGGCGAACGGTAACACAAATCACACAATATGATCTACATCTAGTACATGATCTGACCAAAATTATGTCTGGACTTTAAAAGAGACTGTGCCCTGGGTTGGTTTCGGTCTTTCTTCTCAGTGTCAGATAGGAAACGCCGACCTCATCTAGCTTATTTTTTTAAATATATTATCGCATGTAAAAGTGATTCTAATATCCTATGTACAGAATAAACAATGTCATTTCATGTCATTTCATAATGGCTATCGAAATACCACAGCGTTTATTGACACTTCAATGTCAAATACTGGTGAAAATGACAGATTTTCATGACACCACTAAAATATGACGAAACCGCTTTCATAAGAAACCAAAGCTTATAGCGATTAATAAGCTAATAGGTAGATAAAATAACCGATTCTGACCGTCAGTAAATATTTAACCAACTGTAATTATTATGTGTGATTAACTAAGCACCACAATATTTCACAACACTTGGACTCTGCGGCATAGCTCAACTTGTTATAGCCGTAATAACCTAATTCTTTGCTAGTCAAACAATAAAGTTAACGATAATGTACTACGTTGTAACTTTTTGTTTGAAGCCAGAAAGTTTCAGTAGTTACTGGTATATTCTCTCTATCATATTTTGATTTTCCAGAAATTCTACCCTTTCCTACGGGCACGTCTTCCCTACCATTACGGCGCCCCCCACTCTACTCCTTGATATGCAATGGTCGCTGTAGCACCATGAACATGAGGCTACAGGAGCTAGTGCGAATCTTGGGGCTAATTCGATTAATCGAGTCTGGCTTAACCATGCTGGAATCGGTGCATTTCATTCATTCATTCATATCATATTTCGATTTTCCAGAGTCCTGAAGGTTTTCTATAAAAATATAAATCCCATCTAAGCACTTATGCCTGTAGGGTAATTGCGTAACACACATAAAATTACAATTGATCGCAATGTTTTTCTTTTTGACAGTTCAGCAACGTTTATTGCGTTATTTACGTTGTTGAGCAGACGAATGTTTCAAACTTAAAAAGCAATGGCTTAGGTATTTCTTACAAAGCCCTTGGATTGTGTATGAAAGTGTGTTATGCAGTTACGGTGCTGGTTCTTATGTCGAACTGATGAAACTTAGCTGAGGGAAACGTGATGAAAATTCTGTTTTGTCAGCTTCTAAGACTTTTGTCGAATTTGCTTTAAAAACGCTAGAAAAAGAAAACAAAAGAATAAGAGAAATATTCTTTTGTTCTTTTTTCAGCGTTTTTTTAATTAAAAATATATATAACCAGCGCACGGTTTTACGACTTCACAAAACATCGAGATTTCTTTAGTACAATGTAAGTTTTATTGTATAAAAATATACACATAAACCTTCCTGAATAAATTATCTAAATGATGGTAAAAACCACATCTAAATCCATTGCGCTGTTAATAAGAACAACGCGGTCATACGGAAAGACAGACACGATAAGCGACTTAAATTTGTAATGTATCCATATCAATATCGATAGAAAGTAACATTAACTGAACGGTCTGTAAAGCTCAAACAGAAGCAGATCAAACTACACCACTTATATTGAATCATAAATGGCCGATCCATGTTCAACAATTATCCGTAAACCAGAAATGGCAACAGTTATTTCAGTAAACAACTTAACAGTTCTGAGATTGGATAATACACCTTCTATATTCCGAATTGTCCGACTCTCGGGACAACTAGACCAAAGTATCCCAGCATCCGAGAATCCCAGTATTCCTCCCAGGCTATATATCACATTCTAAAGTTTATTTTAACAAAACTACTATGATAAAGTGGGGTAGTTGTCGACAGCTCTTACTGGTTAGTAAAGTTAACAGAGATTTACTCCAGCGCTATTGCATTCAGAGCTTCGCAAGAATATTCATTTTCATAATTAATATTTTAAGTTTGAATATTATTTAATTGGATTTGGATGCATAGACAATTGTAAGCTTTAATTGGTTGAGCGAGTTCTTTGTTCCTTGTCTGTTAGGGCAAAATGTGACTGTAAAAATGAGACTCTGTGACGTTTCGTTTCGAAATAGATTGTAGGTATTGTTCCTGCGTGCATGGCAGACCAGCAGAACGTTGACACGATGGGTTAGAGGAATTGGTTGGCAAATCATGGCTTGTGAAAGCAAAAAATAGACTAAACTGGAAATTACAGCACGCGTAGCATGAGCACCATACGACGTTATAGACAAAATGACAGATCGAATTGACAAAATGACAGTATTCTTTAGAAATCTGTCTACACTCTGTTATTTTGTCTATTCTTCCGTCGACAAAAACCGTTTCTATAGTGATCATGCTATACGTGCTGGAGCAGGCCTATATTCGTCGAGGGGTCCGTAATTAATTAATTTAATATTATTCACTTTATTATGAACTTGTTTTATGCACTTAACACGTTACGTTGACTGCCAGACAACAGACACAATAGAAAATCTATTGCTGTCGGTCACTTGCGATCGCGGTGGAAGTCAATGCCTTAAGAAATTATAAAGGCTTTATTATTTTATTTTTATTTACTGTTTGTTCCTGATACCACTGAATACGACCTTGATTAGGTAACTTAATTAAGACCTCCATTAAAGTCAAGGTGGAAAATCAAAGAGTTCCCATAGAATGAGGATATTTCCTTATAACATTGGCATCACTTAAGATACAAACATAGGGGCACAGGATTTGGCAAAGCTCCGTCGCACCGACAAGTTGATTTATGACAGGACCAAGAATTTCAAACCCAAAATTCGACGAACTAAAGTCCTATTAAAATTCGTTTGCTCCATAACCCCGTATAATTACATTCCGGTCGCTATGCGAGTCCGGTGCCATAAGTAATTCAGTTATACCGTGGTACCGCACACTTTGGGCACATCACTATAGTATACCTAGGTACCTACGGCCCGGGCACATAGCTTGGCAAACGGTTGTAAGATAAGCAGCACGTGTGGAGTGAATTGATATGTTTTGGCGAAAGGTACAAACGTAATGGCATTGTTTACGTTGTGTTCTGGATGGTAACTACATAAATACAAAATGTTTTGGTAATATTATGTGTACGTAACTACAGACCTTTCACGGTTATTTTCACCCTGACAGCTGCAATCTAAAAGCAACCTTATAACAATGGCAATAAACATGGCTGTGATTTTGACTGACTTGACAGTTGCAGGAACCCAATAACAACCTTATTGTCGCGAGATTAAATGCCACAGTAATTTTGACAGTTATGCAAAATCAGAGGTAACTGTGAATGGACTGTATCTACTTATGCAATTTTCCTTTACTTTGATGGGTAAGTCTGGTATTCCGAATCTAAACATTATAGAACTGGTAGGGCTATAAAAAAAAACTATAATGCGACATGGCATAAAACAAAAACTCCTTTCTTTAAAACAAAGGCATCTGAAGACTGACTGTTTTAGCCAAAAAAATCAAGAAATGCTATTAGATATTTTTTTTTATAAATTTTTCTTCTGGCTAAATAAGTAGCATCTAATTTTTTTTACGATGAAAGTGGCCAGCGTTTTAATATAATTGCTTCCTATAATTTTTTTTGAATTTATTCGTGTAAAAATAATCGAAGGTCATTTCACTATTATTATGAAGGCATTTTTATACAATACCTTAACAATGATTACCAACTTTTGGTATTCCATAAAAGCCTTATAAAATTGTTACTAGGTAGGTACTGAGTGGCCTATTCAACCCCGATGATAAATTACGCGGGACCGCATTGTAATCCGGAGTAGAAAAGTAAATTACGACTAAGTGACGTAGGTATATAAGCACGGGGAATCACGCCCACTTGACTACTTTTGCCCGAAACCCTAGCATGAACGCGCGATGCACGTTTGCATAAATTCGAACTATTTTTTAATCAAAATATTTTATTCCACATAAACGTACATGGGCACTTATGAATCGTCGGAAGAGAGGTGCACGGTGCCAATTGGTCGTTTCATATGGAGAAGAGCCGGCAAGAAACTCCGAGAATACTCTTTTCAAAATAATTAGCATTTACATTTTTCAAATTACAGTGTTAATAGGTATGGGTGGTGTGTAGCTCTGTCAACAAGTATCAAATAGAAAATGTTCTATAAATCTGCAGTCTACAAGGCCTACAACTTTAGGTCCTATAACTTTAGGTCTTCCGCTAGGGCCGATGCCAGCCAGGGCCGCGGGTTGTTCGAAAGAGATACCGTGACCCCTGGCACAGGCTACTGAAGGAACAGGGGTGAGTTTTAGTCAGTAAAAGTCTGACACGCCCTCACGCTCCGCCCAGAGCAGGAGAAGTCATATGATGATTTCCCACCCAAAAAAAAGGATTACAACGTTCTCACGTTCCAAAATATAAAAGAATCTATACATCGTTAAACTTTGATCGTTTTAATCCTTAAAAGGGGTCATTGTACTCATCATTATGAAAAACTTTTTTGTGACCAACCCTGAAATTGTGAAAAAAAAATCAGTTGATCCATAGATTTATGTTCGCATAACTCGACATAATGTATGGATCAACTGATTTCTTTTTTCAAGATTTCAGGGTTGGTCCCGTAGTAAAAGTTGTTCACAATGATGAGTAATAATGAGTATAAAAGATAAATAAAATAATAAAAATAAAAACTTATTTACAACAAATCACAGGATTGTCATTACAACCTACGAACTACAAAAAAAATTAAATTAGAATTGTAGGTATATAATTTCAAATAATGAGAAGATTATGTCAAAGATAATAATCGAAATGAAAACTATCCTAATATAATAGCACTTTGGTTTTATTTTTCGCAGCAAGAACAACTAGTATCACATAAAGTCTTCAAACTAAGTAAATGTTATATGCGAAACGAGAATTTTCATAATATTATACTTAGTTCGAATTCACCTTACGTTTACTCCGCAAGCTCGTGGTTCACCTATAGTAGGCACTGTTAACGACGACATTGCATGTCTATTTACCAGGCGGCATGTGGGAAGCACAGATTACGACATAAACAAGTATTTTCGTGGAAACAATTGTTTATTACGCTGAATGGAAAGGAAACGATTAAGTACTCGCACGGTTTAGTGGACTGAAATGTAGCTTTGACGTATTGTGTGTCAGGTGCATTAATGTACGGTTCACTAATGTACATTTATATTTAATGTATTTTGCATTTCTGCTTCTATAGAATACTATTGGACTTTTACAAAATTAATAGCTGTAGAATCCTGTTGATTCCGTATTTCGTATAGTCCCAGTCATGGATTGATGGATTGCAACCAGGTGGCAATTGGGAAAAAAATTCCCAGTTGCCACCGGGTGGCGACTGGGAACTTATTGCCCCCACTTCAAATCGCTGTACATTGCGGCGTGGATCGCCAAAACCTCATCGCTGTCTGTCTTACGGCCGCAATTGACGGGGTTGGCGGTCACATTTCCAATGTGGTTTTATTAGTAGATAAGTGATATTTTAGGGACATACAAACAAGTTTTTCTTCATTGTAGTTGCTTTTAATCATAAAAACCTGGTGTAAATTCGTATCACAGAAAATCTTAGTATTTACAATAATTAAACTACCAAACAAAAGCTAGTCATCAGTCACAGATAATCAAATTACATTTTTACAGTAACTATGTTTTATCAATAAAATTACCTATACGTAAAAATTTCCTCATAATCATAAAAACTTGGTGTAAATTTGTATCACAGATAATCAAAGTATTTACAATATTCATGTTTTACAAAAAAATAACCTTTACCTACGTTTATTAAAATTTTGTATACAAATTGCTTAAAAATGTAAATAGTAAAGGAAAGAGTAGTAGTAATTATTGTAAATACTAAGATTTTCTGTGATACGAATTTACACCAGGTGTTTATGATTAAAAGCAACTACAATGAAGAAAATCTTGTTTGTATTTCCCTAAAAAAATATCACTTATCTACTAATAAAACTACATTGGAAATGTGACCGCCAACCCCGTCAATCGCGGCCGTAAAACAGTCAGCGATGAGGTTTGGCGATCCACGCCGCAATGTACAGCGATTTGAAGTGGGGGCAATAAGTTCCCAGTCGCCACCCGGTGGCAACTGGGAATTTTTTTCCCAATTGCCACCTGGTGGCAATCCATATGGGGGTGACTGGGACTATATACCGTATTTACATTGATTATAATTATTACTGCACTGGCTCACTACCACACCAAGCTTCTCATGCAGGACCATGTCATTTACAACATTTTCCCGCCATTTGTGGTGACAGACAAATGACATTTGTGACAGCAGCTACCTCACTACTTGTGCAAATAAGACAATGTTTAGGTAGATACCTAAATTATTAAATAAATACACTACAGTACCTATCATTTCGCATAACCTCTCGGTCGTTAATATAGGGTAATGTTAGCTGATATGATATTCAGTAGGTATAGATTACCTAGGCTCGAGTCAAAAGATGAAATATACTAACTAAATGTTAAATCCAATCAAAATCGAGAGAGCAATTAATCAAATCATGTCGTACACAGAAGCCGTCGCCATCTTTTGCATTGCTTTACTAAAATCCGCGGCAAAATAAGGGGCATCCAAGATGGCGGCCATCTTCAAAATTTGTTGAACCACAAAATAATGAACCGTCGTTTTCTCCTTGCCAAATTAACTACGAAATTCTTAAAATATACTCTCGCCGATGTTTTATTAGTGGTTTGACGATGTTGGGACAATTTTTATGATGTCGTTTCGCTGTATTTAGTGCATGCGTTGGCATAATGGCGTTATAAATGGGCTCGAGGGTAAATAATAACACCGTACGAGTCAATTAAAAATTAAGCTACGCTTGCCGCGGTTGCTTCGTGGCTAGGTGGTCATCAATTACTTACATATCGAGGCCCCGCCGTGCCTTGAAAAGCACGTTAAGCATAGCATTTCAAAGTCAGAAGCCTAAAAGTTTGACAAACTGTCTTACCGAGGGGTTCCTCGTGTTACCCAGTAACTGGGTTGTGAAAGTAAGATACTGTAATACTACTCCATGTAAAATACTGTAATTCAGCTGCATTCGATTACACTGGGAGCCAACCCCCACATAGTTGGTAAAAGGCCAGAGCTCAGAGAACTTACTGAGTAATTAGTACTGCCGATAAAAAAGTCTTGTTGATTTTAAACATGGCATGCTCAAGACGGGTTGTTATATTTTCATACATAGAAATATTTTTTAAATCTTCGATAGTGATCAATAGAGATAAGAGTGAAGACGCGTTTGCCTTGCAGTGGACAATTATAGGCTGATATTATAAGGGTTTTCTAAGTTGAAAATCAACAATACACTTAAAACTACACACCGAAATGCAAACATTATCGCACACAGGCCAATAAAAGACTACAAAAAATAGCATTCCCAACCAAAAATACCATTTCAAAAGATAGCAAAGAAATCCATTCCCCTATTTTTGTAAGTTTACTTGAAAATTTCAAACGATTCGTGTGTATAGGCGAGGTTTTGTCTCATAATACAGTATGCAAATGAGGGAACCGAGTCTGGATAGTTTTAGTGAGAGTTTGCCTTTATTAAGGTGGTTTTGTAAACTAATCTAGTGAATGACAAAATATTAGCTCTGTAGTGCCAAAGAACGGTTAAAAATATCGTTAAGTTTTTATGTTGTTTTAAGATGTTTTAAGCGTTTCATTGTGGAGCGGGTCGTAAGATTCAAACCTTCTTTGTTTTATATTGCAGACTTAACGTAAAGTTTATTTCTTGTTAAAGTTTTTAATCTCGTTTACTAAATGGTTACTTTTCGGATATTGCATTCATTTTAATATTAATGTTCAAAGGTAAACAAATTTCTATTATAAAATGACGAAAATGATTGCAAGTAGAAATAAACCTTTTCCTGTCTGAAAGAGTTCCTGCTTCTATTTGTATAAACCTCCTTTGTCCTTCAAAAAGGAAGCAAGCCTCTTTACCTGCGGCTCTTATTTTTCTCTTGATTAAATTCGTAATGGTTCCAGACAGTCAGCGACAACTCAAAGTATTATAAATTTCAGGGTGACCATAAGGGCCCGATCACACGTACCACGACCACAAATAATATAATAATACTAATAATAATAATAATTAAGCAAAAAAAATTTTTTTTTTTTTTTACATCGCAAATTTTTTCCCTCGTCACTGACAGGACTATTGTTGCCAATAAGCCTGATATAGTGGTGGTCGATCGATCAGAGCGGCGCGCAATGATTGTTGACATAACCGTCCCGCATGATGAGAACCTCGTGAAAGCCGAGAAAGATAAACAAATCAAGTATCTTGACTTGGCTCGCGAGGTTGTCGACATGTGGGATGTGGACTCAGCGATCATTGTGCCGATAGTCGTGACAACCAATGGCTTAATAGCCAAGAGCCTCGACCAACACCTGAGGAGGCTCTCGTTGGGCAGCTGGATCAAGGGCTTGATTCAGAAAGCGGTACTTCTGGACACGGCTCGCATTGTCAGGAGGTTCCTCTCTCTGGAGTCCTGACCACCGGTAGCTTGGACCCTGTTCCCGATACCGGTGGGCTACTATTTTTTATATTTTTAAATGTTTTTTTAATCTTTTTGTAAAAATATTTAAAAATGTAATTTGTAAGTTTTAAAATGAAATAAAGGATATAATAATTAAGCAAAAAAAATTTTTTTTTTTTTTTACATCGCAAATTTTTTCCCTCGTCACTGACAGGACTATTGTTGCCAATAAGCCTGATATAGTGGTGGTGGATCGATCAGAGCGGCGCGCAATGATTGTTGACATAACCGTCCCGCATGATGAGAACCTCATGAAAGCCGAGAAAGATAAACAAATCAAGTATCTTGACTTGGCTCGCTAGGTTGTCGACATGTGGCATGTGGACTCAGCAATCATTGTGCCGATAGTCGTGACAGCCAATGGCTTAATAGCCAAGAGCCTCGACCAACACCTGAGGAGGCTCTCGTTGGGCAGCTGGATCAAGGGCTTGATTCAGAAAGCGGTACTTCTGGACACGGCTCGCCTTGTCAGGAAGTTCCTCTCTCTGGAGCCCTGGCCGCCGGTAGCTTGGACCCTGTTTCCGATACCGGTGGGCTACTATATTTTTTATTTTATTTTTTAAATGTTTTTTTTATCCTTTTGTTTATAAAAATATTTAAAAATGTAATTTGTAAGTATTTAAATGAAGTGAAGGAGATAATAATTACAATTACTAATTATTTTTTTTGTTTCGGGTTCAACATATCCACAAACGTCTTCCACCCTGGGGAAGAGCGGAGGGGTATGTCAGACTCTTCCTGTCTCAAAACCACCCCGGTGTTCCCTTCCTACACTAGCACCGGGGATCATGGGAACTTGTGCGCCTTCCAGAATCCCCGGTTGAGCGACATTATTCACACGTAACCACTCCTTGCCCACATTTTGTCGCTTCGATGTGGTATGGTTGTGGTACATGCGAACGTGCCCTAACATCGCGGCCGACAAATGGTAATTAAGCGTAGAATATGGCGCCGCACCGTGTGGTGGTTCCGTATTAGGGAAGGACCCAACCCTTTAGAAAGGTAGGATTATACGGGTAGCTATACGGTAGAAGGGTTCACTGTAAACTTAGAAGTTGAAACAACTGTACTTTGGTTACTGTTGACTCGAAATTGATTTGTTTCAATTTGTAGTAAAAGAAGTATTAAACGTAACTTCAATATAATTACACTCAAATCAAGTTAAGTTTACTGAGAACTTACTGAATAACCGATTTATAAATAATATCGAAATCTTCGATATAAACTCATGTAGGTACTTTAAATAACGTTGTCATAAGACATGGAATCAATATACTTCTTCTCAGAGAAATGTAAATACCTCCGTATGTACTTACTATTCCAACAAAAGACGGAAGCCTACGATTTATCCATTTTAAAAACACACTTTTAATCACAATCCGAATCATTTTGAAGGGTATTGCTAATTCATTGCTTCATATGATCGAAAAATGTGTCTACTCAACAACGTAAATCCTACTAATATTATAAATGCGAAAGTTTGTATGGATGGATGGATGGATATTTGTTACTCTTTCACGCCAAAACTACTGAATGGATTTGGATAAAATTTGGCAGACAGATAGTTTATAACCAGGATAGTTTATAACATAGGATACTTATTATCCCGATATTATCACGTGATCGAAACTTATGCGGATGAAATCGCGAGGCGCAGCTAGTAATATTATAAATGCGAAAGTTTGTATGGATTGATGGATGGATATTTGTTAGTCTTTCACGCCAAAACTACTAAACGGATTTAGATAAAATTTGACAGACAGATAGTTTATAACCAGGATTAACACATAGGATACTTTTTATCCCGATATTATCACATGATCGAAACTCATGCGGGTGAAATCGCGAGGCGCAGCTAGTAATATTATAAATGCGAAAGTTTGTATGGATGGATGGATGGATATTTGTTACTCTCTCACGCCAAAACTACTAAACGGATTTAGATAAAATTTGACTGGTACAGATAGTTTATAACCAGGATTAACACATAGGATACTTTTGATCCCGATATTCCCACGGGATCGAAACTTATGCGGGTGAAACCGCGAGGCGCAGCTAGTAACGTAATGAATGTTGCTGAATTGTCAACACACTCTAACAATCGCAACACCCTAACAGTAGCAATGAAATCCATTGCTACTGGTGTGTTACGTAACTAGCCCGTAGACTGCAGTCATCGAATACTTAATTCAAATTGGAATGAAACCCTGTACTTTATAGCGATAGGTCCATAAAAAGTAAAGTACGTATTCCGCAATCTTTACCGGAACACCATTTTGAAAATATAAATCATAATGTCACTTAGTGAAACAACCTAATGATGTTCTTAACGGCACAACACGCAACTCCTTTATTATTTTTACCAAGTTACTTGACATATTATTAATAATGTTAATACGAATAAGTAACTTTGAGGAAATTATGGTTGACCCCCGCTGAACTTTGCGGGGAAAAGTTTACCGAACATCATCATAAGTTGCTTCCTTTCTTACGAAATTCGGCCTCTTTTTCCCATTGGTAACATTTTTTTCGTGGAGTTTTCTTGTTGATAACAAAAACATACGTTTCTATTTAATGTATTAGGGCTAATTCTATACGGAAGACGAGGCGGTATGGTCGAAATACTAGCCCGCCAATTGGGCGAATTCAAAAAAAATATATATTAGGGCTAACTAGACACAGAACAGCGAAACACACTTGACAGCGTAACACACTTTCAATCACAATCTGAATCATTTTCAAGGATATTGCTAATCCATTGGTCCGGAAAATGTATCTACTCAAAAACGTAATTAACGCAATTAATGTTAGGTACCTATTAATTTTGTTGAACTGTCAAAATGAAAGCCATTGCTACTGTACGTTACAAATTGTGTCTGAAAAAGTAGACGTCATAAAAACTAAACAAACAAAAGCCACTTCAAACATGTCGCTTTTTTGCTAGCTCCAAAAAGGCGACTAAAATATGAATATTTTACTAAAACGCCCGTTATCCCCGTTATCAATACCTACATTCGTTGCTGAAGATCTCCCACCAGGACATGAGTTACCTTGGCAAGTCTTTAAACAGACTCCGGACCCAGGTTGGCCCAAGCAAGGAAAACCTGTTCAGAGATGCATAGACCACTCCGCCTTGGAGTGTAAATGTGGTTCTGTTCCACAAACGACGGGACCCTTACTTAATATCGTGTCCTGCGTGTCCTGTCAGCTGCACGTTACAGGAACTGATGGACGCTAGTGATGGCGCCACACAAGTAGCCGAATTCTGGGCTGAGTCCATTTAGATTGCTATCGACACGCTAGGAAGAATACCTAAATTGTTTCGAAAACAGGTGCCTTTGATTAAGTTAGATATTTTTGCTATAACTAAAGCCATTTTCCTCTATTCCAGGTACATTTTCCTGGCGATCTACACGGCGGAGATGATAATTAAGTGTATAGCTAAGGGGTTCATATTAAATAAGTACACCTACCTTCGAAATCCTTGGAACTGGCTGGATTTCGTGGTCATCACTTCAGGGTACGCCACCATCGGCATGGAGGTTGGCAACCTAGCTGGTCTCCGGACCTTCAGGGTGCTGAGGGCTTTGAAGACTGTTTCTATAATGCCGGGTAAGTACCTAGCCTCTCAATTTACTATGGTGTTAGGACAATTAACTAGCTTACTAAATTCTTTAAAAACTGCTGTACTTCCTAACAATTCAAAGTCTATGTAGGTAATTGAAATGCTTTGAGTTTTTTCTTGGAAAAATGTGGTGAAGCAAAGCTTGTTATTTACAGTAATCATAATTGTCATCCTGTTAAATTTACTTGAGAGCAGTGGTTGTCCAGTGGTAACGGTGTAGGTCGTAGGTTCGAACAAAGACAGGCGCTTTACTTCGTGTAAATAATTTCATCTACCAACCCGAACTGGACCTGTATGATGATAGATTACGGCCCACTCCCTCTCACAGAGAGGATAGGCATCATCTCACCTCCTCTCTCTGCTGGGACACAGGCGTGTCTCAGCAGTGGGAACATCATTGGCTGATTATGCTAGTTTACACATATATTATATTTGCCGTAATCAGAGGGGCAATTCTCGTAATTTTAAGAACGTTCACAGTTTGATCTCAGTCTCAATCTGTCAAAAAATACTTCTAATTTCCCCACATTTTGACAAGTTTTTGACATTTGTTTGTCGCCGAGATGATACTGCGACTAGATTTTGAGCGTTTTAAATTACGAGAATTGGCCTTCAGGTGTCTTTTTCGAAAGCTCCTTCACCAATATCTGAAAGCATTGCAATTTATTCTTAGAACACAGACAGACGAAACTACAAATGAAACTAGTTCGTTCCCGATTTAGCGTCTGGGAATTAAACTCCCTGAACAAACGAGTGAGAGGGTCTTATGTCGGTCTTTAAGGAGTGAGGGAGACAATACGAGGACATTGAAGTCGTTTATTTAATGACACATTAAACCTTCTCTTACATATAGCCTCAACGGTAAATTTCCAGATTGAGATCAAAAGACACTCAATGAAGATTGCCTAAACAAGGAAGATTTAATAAGAATCATATATAAACTTAATAAAATCCAAACAATCCTAAAGACGAGATAATGTTTAAACGTGAACAAAAAGAAGAGAACTTAATTATTGATGTATTAACGAAAGTCATCGACCAAACCATAGATGTACCTATATCCTTTTTATTAATTAATATTTTCAATCAAAATCAAATAGACTAGTCCGGTTAGCCCTATATATAGTCATCTGAATCCACCTATCTTGCAAAGTTGTAACGTGATTCTCTCTAAGTGCAACTACTGCATACACTGCACCTACGAGAACTTTTTAGCTAGGTAGAAGGTTGGTAATAAGCCTGATTAGCAATAAGGCTTATTACCAACTTGTATTACCACTGCTCTCAAAATGGTGAAGGAAAACCTCGTGAGGAAACCGGCATGTCCTAGAACCAAAAATTCGAAGCCATGTGACTTCTACCAACCCGTACGGGGCCCGCGATTACAGCCTATTCCCACTCGAAGAGAGGAGGCCTGTGTCCTAGCATGGGGAACATTGTAGCCTGATTATGATAGGCTTGCAGCAGACTTGCTCTGTCTCCTTCCCACTCGTGAAGATTCTTAGTCAGTTAGGATCAGTAGTCCCATTACCAACGTAATACAATTTATCATCAATCGAGTATCCTCCTTGCGTTGTCATCCCCAGTCGTGAGCAGATGACCTGCTCACGACCCGATACCGAGACCGGTTTCAAGAACCGATAACAAGTATTTAAAAAACAGCCTTTTTCCAGGTCTAAAAACCATCATCAACGCGCTGTTGCACTCGTTCAAGCAGCTAGCAGAAGTAATGACGCTGACCATCTTCTGCCTGATGGTGTTCGCGCTGTTCGCGCTGCAGGTCTATATGGGGGAGCTGAGAAACAAGTGCGTGAAGAACCTCGTCGTGCCGCCGGGGGAGAACTTCACTGATGAGGCGTGGTCGGCGTGAGTACCAATGTTTCATTATCATCATCTTCCTACCCTTGTCCCTTGGGGTCGGTGCAACATGTTTTCTTCTTCCATTCTCCCCTGTCAATCGTCATGGTACCATTCACCCCCTTTTCTTTAATGGATTGTGTGTGGGGACACACAAAAGTTGATTTAGGTTAGGTCAGATTTTTCAATCGACAGAATTTTTTTATACGTAGAATAAAAATTAACGTCTGACAGATTTTGTATGGAAGAACTGTCAAAAATTCAAAATTCAAAATCAGCCCATAAACACACACAGTTTAAAAAGGCATTATTGAAGAGGTCAGAATATTTTACGTAGCTACTGGCTAGAAAGGTTAATTCCATAAAGCTATTTGAAAAATAAATGCAAACATATTGTTTCCATTTACGAATTCTTTTGTTTTGATCATGTCGTGTCAATTTCATATTTTGTTTTTGTATTTTAAATTCCTATTATTAAAAAATAGGTAATTTAAACCTAAGGTTTAAACTCTAACTGCAATAATTACGATTCTCGAAAATAAATTCCACTCTACCGAACTTTAGCAAACAGTTTATCTTTCCACTAAGTTTAAGGAATCAATTGCTGTGAAAACGATGAGCACCATCGTGAATTATGAGCCTGGTTCAAGAAATTTAAATGAAGGGATTATCATTTTGTGGATAAAATATTATTATTATGAGTGAGATTTATGAAGTCCATTGAATAAAGACGTTTTATTATTATAAAGACTAGCAAATGCCAGACAAGACATGTGTCGCGATTTTTTTTTTTTTGTGTGTACTGTCTCCGGCGCTCACACAACTCCTCACAATTTTGTTATTTACTTCTTAAAAAATATCATCATACAAAAATCATCACTTTTTATACGAAATACGATATGAAAATTAAAGTGAATTGATAAATAATAAAAAAAAAAAACATCATCATCATTTCAGCTTAAAGACATAGACTGTTAAATAATACGACCTTTAAACCTGTACCTGCTACTATCTGATTTTTTATGGTTGTTAGTTTTTAATCACTTTTGTCATATTCTTGTCTACATCTTGAAGTTTGGTATTTTTGTCATAAAATGATGCTTGGGGGAAGATTGAGCAGTAGCAAATTGATGTCGATGATGATGATTTTAACGATTAAACTTTTACTTTTATTTATCCAGGTGGATCCAAGAACCATCAAATTGGATGGTGAACTCGGACGAAGTGCCTATCATTTGCGGCAACCTGACCGGGGCCAGGCACTGTCCCGAAGAATGGACCTGCCTATGTGTGGGCCCCAACCCAAACCACGGGTACACCAACTTCGACAACTTTCTGTGGTCCATGCTCACCACATTTCAGTTGATCACCCTGGATTACTGGGAGAATGTATATAACATGGTGAGTTTCTTAATTAATATGTTTAGCCATAGTTTAACTATTGGTTACACTTATATATGCATGAAATCACGTCGAGATTTAGCAAAAGTTCAACAACACAGTATTTTTTTATGTTTTTGCATGTATAATAGTTTCTTTTTAAAACTCAATGTGTTACACACACAGAAGTATCCTGCCATAATGATGTATCATTATGGCAGGATACTTCTGTGTGTACGTATTAACCAGATAAGGCACAGATACCACTTATTACTTAGACAGATACCACTTAGCGAGACGACGTCTTCAAGGCAATAGAAAAAAGTACAACAGACAGCCTAATTACGAGTATTACGAACATAAACTATCAAAACGTTAATCACATCGTGCTTAAAGAACACCACATAAGAAATTGATGGCCCTATAACAACTCCATAAGACGCTACTTCGTTTGAAAACAATACGTTGAACAAATATCATATCCTGACCAGCACCCTTATTGCATAATCATTTTAAAGGATATGGCCAATCCATTGGTTGATATGTTCGAAAAATTTGTCTGCTCAGCAGCGTAAATAACGTAATGAATGTTGTTGAATTGTCAAAATGAAAGCCATTGGTACTGTTAGTGTGTTACGCCGCCCCACTCCACTGAAGCAACTCGGGACATAATCTTATTCTGCAATTCAGCACCCGAATGCTCCCAATAACTCTCGCGATGGCAGATTGCATGTTACAAAGATAGACATTGTAGAATTCCACACAATAGACAGTACGTTAGATTCTCGATCATTATCGTCTAGAATTCCCCGTGGTATGATCAACCAATGGTATTGATACAATTCTCGTATATTTGTTGCAAAATATTATAGTTATACTCTGAAGCTCCATCGGCTTGATTGCCTGGCTCGTAACAGTTGGATCAGGTTACAATATTGAAGTTTATTGCACAATGCATACCTACACTGTAAGACGGTGGCAGTTTCATCAAGCTAACAGGGTATTTTTAACTTACAAATAATATCAATTCAACAATCAAAAGTTTGACGGGCACGAACACGGATACGAACCCAACAATAAATTTCATCACCACTGCTCTCAAAACGGTGAAGGAAAACATCGTGAGGAAACCGGCATGTCCTAGAACAAAAAAATCGAAGACATGTGACTAGCAATTTGCCCTAAATATATCGCCAATTTATAGCGTCAGACTACTTTATAAAACAAACACAATAAAATAAACAATATCCCTACTTTACCTCCATTAAAAAACTTACTTCATCAAACATGCACCTAACTAAACCCTTCGAAACGCTCCAACGGTTTTGAGGTCCGAGAATTTTATTAAGAAGGGTCTGCCAGACTGTAGCCAAATGAAGTTTACGTGAGTTGTGGGTGTGGTCATAATGTGAGGGTCGTTTACCGGTCGCCCCTTAATTAATTCTAAGAGAACCGCTTTCAAGATGGCAGTGCGACAGGAGCGCTTTGAAACGAAATTCTGTGACGTTGAGAGACATTGCGAAATGTATTCGTAGAGTCGTGTACTTTGGGCAGATTCAATTAAGGCTTGATTCTATTATTGCTGTACAATAAAGCTTGTTTATTTAGTTGTACAGTCAGCAAGAAAAGTCGATTATCACTTTTTTATTAGTATAATTAAATTATTACTCAAAATATTAATTAAAAAATCGGAACTGATGTAAAATTTAAGTCATTGACTGCCACCGCGGTCACACAGTGTCCGCCAACAATAGATTTTCTATTGTGTCTGTTGTCTGACAGTCAATGTGTTAAGTTACAGAATATCTGTTACCGAATATCATTATAATATATCATTTAAAATCAGGCAATCAAAGCCCTAAATTCACACTCTAGGGTATCCATCAAATTAACTAGACTACTCTAACGGGACTAGAAATTGCTGTATCGCAAATGCTGCTGCAACTATCATCAATCATTCACATATCTATGCCGTTTGGGATTTGCATACGAGTATAGGTAGCTGAATTCGGAAATCGGATCCACGGTCCCATGAACAGACAGGTTGAATCAAACTGAACTGATTACTTCAGTTACCATAGCAATTAGTCAATTCATATGTGCAACATAACTCAT
The DNA here is from genome assembly GCA_947507525.1 of Apamea epomidion. Taxonomy (NCBI): domain Eukaryota; kingdom Metazoa; phylum Arthropoda; class Insecta; order Lepidoptera; family Noctuidae; genus Apamea; species Apamea epomidion. The sequence continues at coordinate 6,292,643 of OX382242.1, read as the reverse complement.
GAAACTCATTTGAAATTAAATTATATAATAGTAGGCAACTTTGTACGAAACGGTAGCACGAAGTTAAAAGTCAAATAAAACTTCATAATACGGTATGTGGGGTGTTCATAATACGGTAAAAATATTAGCTTAACTATAGGTAGGTACGTACCATGTATCTGCTAATATGTTTATAGAAAAACAATCACTTTGAAATGATAGTAACAATTGTCTAAGAAATAAGGTTCATAAACTTACGTCTGTTATCTTTTTATTAACTCAATAACTTCTAAGTAGCGTGCTCATGCATCTTCATGCTGAAGCATGCTCCCCGTGTGTCTAAAACAGGTACTCTTTTCGTACGAGTGGGGTTTGTACGAAAAGATCTGATTTTGATCCGCTCCGCCGTAGCACGACTGTGCTACGCCGTAGTAGTTCGAAATCAGCATGCTTAATGATATCGTCGTAGCATGTGTACTCCAGGCTTTACCATATTTAAAGTAATATACCTCACAAGTATGTCCCTAAATAAACACAGAAAACGTGCTTATCTTCCGTCCGGTCGGGCAAGCGGCGGTTACACTAATAAATTACTTTGCACAATCTTCTAGAGCGGTTCGGAGACAAACGTTTAGAGGCGCGGGCGTCTGGAGACCTACTAAGTAGGTTTACGTTTGTTTTCTCTCTTCTCTTAGGAGGGCATGACATGGTTTAACACTAAAGGGATGCTGTTACATCTGTTATTGGCCACTTTAATTAAGACTTGGTCTCTCTGTCTCTGTAAAGACTCGTTTAATTCGTGTATCTTTTGGTAGACGAGAAAGACAATTTTATTTATTAATAATTTGATTATAATGATTACACTGGTCTGGACTAGTAGAAGCTTTGAGCTTCGCTTAGCTTGAATCCATGCTTGTTTGATGTTGTTGTCATGAAGTTTTAACCAAAATTTTCACAAAGACTTTGAACCAAGCATTCTGACACGTCAATTTTACTGAAGAGCCAAAGATTTTTATCGTTCAAAAAGTTCAAATTCTTTATTGGTGTGATTTTTGGTACATTTTCAAAACATAAAGTCACGCCTTCTTCCCATGGACGTAGACAGAAGCTATTAATACGTGTAATACCAAATTTGCAATACAAAGCGCAAGAGTAATATTCGTCGATAATATTGCTGAACATTGCTCCCAATATGAGGTAGTTGAGATGTAGGTACCCAGCTAGCGTTATTGCATCCAATATACGAGCATATCCTGGCTTACTGAATGTTTATCTATAGCTAATCAAAAACCTTACAAGCATGGATTCCACTTATTGGTTGGGCATTTAAAGATGGACCTGCTAGAGGTATTTCTTTCCTTCCTCTTTTCTTTTACCCAAAAGCGTCGACCTTTTTTTGGGTTCCATATCTCGAAAGGAAAAAATGGAACCCTTATAAGATCACGTTATTGTCCGTCCGTCCGTCTGTCTATCAAGACCCTTTTTCTCAGGAACGCGTGGAGGTATCAAGCTGGAATTTATATCAAATACTCAAGTCTACTGACCCTTGGAGCTGTGAAAAAATTAAACTTCTAAGCCAACGCAATCAAAAGATACAGTCGTTTATGCCGCAAATTTCCGCAAATTTTCGACACTCGCAAGGGAATCAAAACCTACAGGGTACTTCCCGTGAACTCAGAATCTTGAAATTTGGCACGAAGCAACGTCTTATAGCACAGATAAAGGAAAAATTGCGAAAACCGTAAATTTTTAGTTACATACTTACAAATTTGTACGGAACCCTCGGTGCGCGAGACCGACTCGCACTTGACCGGTTTTTTTTCCCTGTGATGGTAAATCCTCATGTATGTTCGCCGCCCTGGGGTGGGCAGCGTTGTCTGTCAGACTCTTACTGACTAAAAACCATCACGGTGTTCCATATCACACCTACGCCGGGGGTCGCGGGAACGTACGATCCGTCCGCAACCCCCGACTGAAAAGTGTCACCCTAAACCAACTCACAATACAGCAAATAGTCTATAGTACATTACCCATTAAAACCATAAGTACCTACCTACTCCAAGTTTCGTTATAACTACACCACAAAACTGTAACATATTATAATGATTAGGCATTGCAAACTGTTTCAACAAGATCAAGTTACTAAACTTGCTTTGCAAACTAAATCAGGAGCTGATCAATAAGCGCCAGCTGACATAGTGACAATTAATGCCTACATAACAATAGGGCTCTAAACTCTGTAGACAAAGCGTTCTGACCAGAAACCGCTTTCTGCCGGTCATTAAACCTACAGGTGGAGACTGACTTGCAACGTTTGTTTTTAATGTATCGAGTTACATTAGTCAGGGCAGCGAGCCGAGCCGCTCGATGCGAACATTGCGAGCGCATGTTCACAAACAAGTCAGTTCAGGTTTAAGTCACGTTGTTGCAAGCGCAACGTACCTATCTCATTTTACTCTCTTTTCCAAAATAAAAATATACTTTTCCAAAGTAAAATCCGACATCGTTTTGTTTTTTTCTTCTTCTAATAATAACCATAACTACCTACATAAAATTAATGAAGTTCACATAACCACTACGTCCGCCATTCCGAATAAATATGGAACACCCTTGAGTCATGTGCTTGAAGCGAGCGTTCGCCGCGTCTTCTGTATCGCCGTTTTGTAACCTCACCTCGAATGATACATTACAAACAAACGTTGCAAGTCAGTCTCCGCCTTACCGTAATCAACATCACTAATTTCAACATATTGGTAGGTGAACTCAGGGCAAATTATTGTTAAGTAAATTGATCACAACTGCTTCTTTGACAGTTGTATAAAATGGTTATAACACGACAAATTGAAGTAGAGGACAATTTGCTAAACAATTAATTATCCTAGCTGTACGTTTGAGAAATATTAGTTTTCTACCATTTTTTAGTCTACTAGCAGCGCCCCGCGGTCTCACTCGCGTAATTGTCGATCCCTGGGAATATCGGGTTAAAAAGTATCCCATGTTAATCCTGGTTACAAAATATCTGTGCGCCAAATTTCATCCAAATCCATTCAGTAGTTTTTGCGTGAACGAGTAACAAACATCCATCTATCCATCCTTACAAACTTTCGCATTTATAATATTAGTAGTACTAAGTATTTGACAAATATTCTTGTTCTTGTACCTTGTTAATTGCTAAAACGGTTTTTTCGGTCCACATTAACAGTGGTAAAATCGGCCATCTCTTGAAAGTAATTACAGCTACATGTTTAATGCTAGTACGGACCCGTCTAAGTTAAAAACATTTACTAAAAATCACGAACTCATTACAAAACCGACCTAAATATGAAATCATTAACTGTGAACCCCGCCTGTTTTATAAGCCACCTTTACTTTGATTTTAACATCAAATTGTGGGTAACTGCGGAACTTTCAGCGTTATAGATGTTCGGAGGTAATGTAGGTTAATTTCCGCCGCGGCTTTCAAGTATTTTGGGACAATCATTTACTGCCATTTAACCATTATAATAATTAGGTTTATTATAAAGCCGTTCGCGGTTTAAAGCCGTCTGCAAACGAGCGGTATATTATTCATTAAAAGACAGCTAGGAAGCCGTGTTTAAAAGCGTATATTGAATGTGAAACTGCCTTATTGGGTTTGTGATCGAAAACGCTACCATAATCAGCCCATAACGTTGCCACTGCTGGGACACAGACCTCCTCTCTTTGACGGGGGCCATAATCCACCACCCGGGCCCAGTACAGGTTGGCGGATGTCACATTTCGATATTTTGGTTCTAGGACATAGGTTTCCTTACGATGTTATTCTTACACAAAGAAAGTGCCTGCCTGGGCTCGAACCCACGACCTACAACTCGTAAATCGCGGCCATTACCACTGGTCTCTGCAATCAAGCGCTACGCTGAGCATGAAGTCCTGGGTTCGATTCCCAGGTCGAGCAAAGTGTTATCAGGTTTTTCTATCAACAATTTCTCAGTAGCGGCCAGGAGCCTGGATTTGTGCCAAGTTGATGGCAAAAGGGTCGCCTGCTATTCCTTGGGATTTAAACATAATAGGCGAAATGTGAGTGTACTATAGGTACACCTCTGCCTAACACTTCGGGCGATAACAGGCGTGATATTATGTTATTGAAAGGTTTTTAAGCGCTTTTGTAATTCAAGCATGTGAAAAAGCGACATCTTTATTTAGGGATAATTTGGATGTAAATCACACGGTATAAATCAGATCTTATCAATTAGAGAACCCGCTGTTTCCACCCCCATATTGTTCCGGGCCGACTGTTTTGCCGGTCCGGTGAAACGACCGGAAATGCTGGTGACAAGACTATTTATACGGATCCGTTTATTTTAGGCCGGCCCCAGTTAATCCGTCTGCCTTTATCCGTTGGCGGTTTTTACCAACGAAGCCTGGAAAAAGCTGTAAATCCAGTTTTAAAATAAGATTTCAGGTTAAACAATAAGCCCAGGTGGCACGGGCGCATTTTTCCCGCGGCGATTTTTTTCGCGCACTGGTTTTTCAACACACTGCTTAGCGCCGAGAGTTGAAAATCCAACAGTGTGTTTTTTGACGCGCTGGGATGCACTCTTGGATTCTCAATGCTAGGTTCAACACCGAGAGTTGAAAATCCAATGCACGATGTTTTTACGACCTTGCGAACGTGGGCTAAAGTTTTCAAAGTTCAGAGGACTTCGCATTGTTTGAGATATTGATATCGCACTTAAGAAAGACTAAGAGATATTAATTATTAAACCAATCTAAACGATGAATCCTAATAAAGATCCGGTAGAGAAGTGGATTGGTCTGCATCATAGATTGCAGGGTCGATCTACAGCCAACATGGCAGGATATATATATTTAAGCCTTCTATTCTATACATTTACATCTTACGAGTGCCGAGTGCCTGCAGTCACACAAATAAATAAAATTTATTATTTTATGTGTAACAAAGGTGTGCCCGCGACTTCGTTCACGTGCGTTTGCGCGGAACCCTAATTATTTTTCTAAAATAAAGGTAGCCTAGTTGCTCCTTATAACATCAGCTATCTGCCAGTCCAAGTCGTCTCAAAATCAGTCCAGCCATTTCGGAGATTAGCCGGAACAAAGAGCCAGACAATTTTTTTAAATATTATTTTTTGTTTATCATAAGTACCGTATACTTTCACACACTTCCATTTTATTTATTTGTATAGATTATATTATTAAACATTATCCATGATGGGAGAAGAAATCGTGGCCTAAAAATAGAAAATAACTGAATTTATGGCTTGGACAAAGTGTTCATACATTACGCCCTATTCTCATGAACCGGGCTTGTATCCAGACTCCGTTCTACAACTGTGAAATTTCAGATAGAAAAACTCAAAAAGACGGCGAATTTGTTACCGGTTGATAGCAATAGGCTCGCCCCCCAGTACATAGAACTTAAACATAACTGGCGATATGTCGGTGTACTATATGTAGGTACACCTTTTTTTTTTTTTTTTTTTTTTCAGGATGGGAAATCATCAAATGACTCCTCCCGCTCTGGGTGGAGCAGAAGGGAGTGTCAGACTCTTACTGACTAAAACCCACCCGTGTTCCTTCCTTAGCCCTTTACATACCAGGGCAGCGGTAACCCTTTCGGACAATCCCGCTACCCCGGCAGGCTTCGGCCCTGTCGGGCCCCGTCAACTACGCTGACATCTCTTTGAGGCGCGCGTGGAACACATACACGCCGTCCGGCACGGGCCTGGTCCTGATCGGACGGAGAGCTACCCATTGCTCTCCGCCCGCAGGCCCGCGCCTACGGTGGCCGGGAGTCGTCACGCGGCTCCCGACGCCCGGAGCGTCTCCCTCGGCGGCTGAGGCGTGAGGATCTTTCCCTCGCCCATCCCGCCACCTCCTTCGCTAGCATGACTGCTTCGCAGAAGGAGGTGACCGCCTCCCACTCCCTCTCGCCCCGGACCATGGCTTGCACCAGGGCCGGGCGCGAGAGGTCGCCGCCGCTGCCGATCGCCTCTACGAGGACACGGCGGTGCTCTGCCCAAGCGGGGCAGACCTCCACCGTATGCTCCACCGTGTCCTCTGGGCGATCCTCGCAGTGGTGACACCCGGGCGTCTCCTCCCGCCTGATGATGTGCAGGAACCTCCCGAAACATCCGTGTCCGGAGAGGACCTGCGTCAGGCGGTAGGTGAGAGCGCCGTGACGCCTCCCTAGCCACTCCTCAAAGAGGGGTCTTACCGCCGCTATCGTGGCGTGCCCTGCGCTGGGTTGCGATAGTCGCGCCTTCCATTCCACCATGAGACCGCGCCGGAGGTCCGTCCGCTCCGCAGCGATTTGCCGCGGGTGCAGAGTTTCCCCCCGACGTAGTGCCTCCGCGCGCCAGTCATACAGGCGCGCGAGGACTATCGCCTCCAGATCCCATGGTGGCAGTCCGGCAAGGAGGCTTGCTGCCTCGCCCGAGATCGTGCGGTATCCCCGGATAAGCCTTATGGCTACCACCTTTTGGGGCGCGTTCAGGTAGTGTGCGGCTCGAAGCCGCAGTGAACGCGCCCATACCGGGGCCCCATAAAGGGCCATGGACCGCACGACCCCCGCGTAAAGCCTCCGGCAGGAGGCGTTTGGCCCCCTAAGGTTGGGCAGGAGCCGCTTTAAGGCGGCCCCGGCCCGTTCCAGTTTGGGGGCCAAACGTCGGAAATGCTCGACGAAGTTCCACCGGCTGTCGAGGACGAGACCCAGGAATCTCATCGTTGTCTCGACGCCGATGTGAACCCCTCCTACCATCAGTTGGGATCCCGAAGGCGGCCCGTACCGGGGCCCATGAAAGGACATGGCCTCGGACTTGTGCAATGCCACCTCGAGACCCAACTGCCGGATCCTTTCCACGACTATCGCAACCCCGCGTGTCATCGCGTCGGCCGCCGCCTGATGCGACCTCCCCTGCGCCAGGACCAGCGTGTCGTCAGCGTAGCAAACTACGCTGACGCCATCAGGGAGGTCGGCCCGCAGCACCCAGTCGTAACCGATGTCCCACAGGAGCGGCCCCAGAACCGATCCCTGTGGGACACCGCACGACATCTCTCGCCGGTTCCAGTTCCCGTCGCGACCGGGGTAGATGACGGCTCTGTCCGTCAAATACGCCCCGACTATTCGACGGAGGTAAGTCGGCACCCGGTGATACCGGAGTGCCTCCCCAATGCAGCTCCAGGGCAGGGTGTTGAACGCGTTGGCGATGTCGAGTGACACCGCCACGACCACCCCACCCCGGGACACCGCGTCCCCCGTCGTGAGGGCTCTCACGCGCATGATGGCGTCCACCGTCGAGCGCCCCTTGCGGAAGCCAAACTGGCACTCCGCAAGATCCGGCCCCATCCTCACCAGGTGCCCGACGAGGCGGCCCGCAATCACTCTCTCAAAGAGCTTGCCGACCTCGTCGAGCAGCACTATGGGCCGGTATGCGGACGGAGAGTCCGCAGGGCGCCCTGGCTTCTGAATGAGGACCAGCTTCCCCGTCTTCCAACGGAGTGGAAACTGGCCTCTCTCCATGCATGCGCTTAAGAGCGCCTCCAGTCGAGGCCCGAGAGCCCTCGAGGCCAGGACCCAGGCTTTACCCGGCAAGCCGTCGGGTCCCGGGGCGGTATTTTTGGCCTTCAGCCGGCCTACCGCCGCTCTCAGATCTATGTAGGTACACCTCTGCCCAACCCTTCGGGGGATACAGGCGTGGTGTTATGTTATTCTAATGAAACATGTTTACCCCCAGGTGCTGTCATCGTGCGGTCCGATGTCGGTGTCGTTCTTCACCGTGGTGGTGTTCTTCGGCTCATTCTACCTCATCAACCTGATGCTTGCCGTCGTCGCGCTCAGCTATGAAGAGGAGTCGCAGATCACGCAAGAGGTGTGTACCTACAGGTTCTAAATAACGGCTTGTAAGGTCAAAGTAGCCATCCAGAAAAAGAGAATTATAATTAAGCAGATAAGATAAATATTTTTTTTGTCCAAATTAGATTTAACAAAGTTGTTAAGATTAAACTAGGTACGACTATTACAAACAGTGAGTCTTTACTAGACAGCTGATATGTAGCTTTGAACTCTTAATTCAACATTGGTAGGATTAAGACTCATAGGTCACATAAAGTCCTGCACGTCTAATAGGTATAATCATTTCATAAGAATTTATGACGTCTTCAAAACACCCAAACAGAAATAAAATTCGTCAGAAATACTATGAGTTCGCAAGGTCAAGGTGATCTAGACAACTGCCGCACATTTTATCCAAATTGCCCCTTACATCTTCTTCATCATCCAGGAAAGGAAGAAAGACTTGAATGAGCATCGCGACGACAGCACGTTTAGTTTCGACCCCACGTCGCTGGCGGTGCGCACGCTGGCGAAGGACTCGCGGAAGCGCATCGATGCGCGCAAAGGCCTGCTATTGGCCTCCTACTCACGCAAGCGCACTAGGAGACGTAAGCGCGGACGGAGCGCCATTCATCATACTGCTGCGATAGCTGCGGTTGCCGAGTGAGTAAACAGTCTTATTTACTAACATCTGCAATGTATATAGAAAAACATCTTGATATACAATATAAAAAAAACAATACGACAATAAATGAAAACACTGGCAATACTTATGCATAAGAGTATTTTGGAACTATCAAATAAATCCTAAAAAGTGATTTTTCCTTACAGACTAAATAATATTGATTGGCCGACTATGGGTTTTGCCAATCTTTGACTAGCTAACTTAACTAACCTATTGAATATATTTGATTGAATTTTCGTATGCAGACTGGGAACATAATTAAATATACGCAGTTTAATTTACTGTCGTCTCCGCCTTATATATTCACAGTAGCATGTGTAGAGGCGAAATGACGTTTGGCGAAGACGTGTGTGTCTTAAACACACACGTCTTCGCCAAACGCCGTCGTCACACGTAAGGACTATCTAGCACATGCATTTTATAGGTACCCAATGTCAGTTAACTTTCATTATAAAGTTAATCGGAACTTATTTGTACATGGTGAAACAGGGGGCAATTCTCGTAATTTTAAGAACGTTCACAGTCTAATCTCAATGTCAATCAGTCAAAAATACCTCAAATTTCCCTACATTTTGACAAGTTTTTGACATTTGTTTGTCGCCGAGATGAGACTGCGACTAGATTTTGAACGTTTTAGATTACGAGAATTGGCCTTCTGGTCATTGTAGTTCTTAGATAAGATACTTACTAGGTTCTTCTTTCTTAGCCAACAAACCTAGTCTAATAAATAAAAACTAGTCTCGGGCTAGTGCACCAGTCTGTTAAAATGTTGTAAGATATTGTTTGTGGGATTTTGAATTGGAATGATGTTTACCGTGAAACTATTTACAAATACAGTCGCATATGTCCCACTGCAAAATTCAGCGAGACATTACGGTAATGTATGTGACCGGATGCCGGCGGCAGAACACGACATCTGAAATCGCTTGAATGTTCTGAAACGTGAAATTTCTGTAGCTGTAGCATTTAGCTGAGGGATTTTTTCCTGAAGACATAGATAGTCTGCACAGACACGGAATTCAATTGTTTGTCAATTCAACACACAGCCTCAATATGTCGAGTTAAAGCCTTTTCGTACAACTGTCACTGAATGGCAGTTGTGATTCAAATTTAATAATATAATTTGGTAAGTAGGTAATCAAATTGATGAAAAATTTATTTCCCTGACTTAAGTTGAAGGTATGATGTATTATATAATTAACTAGCATCTGTCCACGTGCAATTTCATGTTCCCCCAGCCACCACGTCGCATCGCATCGCCTGCCCGCGATTACTTCGAGTTCGCTCAGGGTTCTTTCTGACATTTCGTATTTTTGCTCGGCTTTTAAGGGTCCTAATGTTATGTAAAAAAACATATAGCCTTCCTAAAGAATTGGGCTATCAAATGCAAAAATATTTTCTTAAATCCGACCGGTAGTTCCAGAGATTAGCGCGTTCAAACAAACAAACTCTTTAGGTTTATTATTATTTTAGAATATAATTAGTACTTATAGTTATAGATTTATCAGCTTTATTATCAGTATAGCATTTAGAAAAATAGATTGTACCAGCTCTCTTTAGTGGCATTTATTGTTATTTAACATTTTTTTTTTTTTAAACCTTGCCCCACACTAGGAATTTCTCTTGTATCGTGGGTGCGTTTACAAACATTTAAACTCACATACACAAACAGCCAGCAATTGGTGTTCGTCAAAGCTAAGGGAGCTAGCGTAACTTCTAACGAACACTAATTGTAATCAAAGTCACGTTAAAGACGTTGATTACAACTAGCGCTCGCACTATTCTGACTTGTATTCAACCTTTTGGGGAACACGATGTTGTACTAACAGGATAAAAAGTATCCCCTTTATTCATAAACATTGCTTAAAGTTAAGTAGTGATTAGCGACTGTTTAAACATACATTTTTGACGTTTGATCGTCACTTAACTTTAATCATCTTCTATCTTCTATCTATCTATACGTCGGAGTCATTCGTTTGACTATTCGGAACGCTAGCGCCATCTCGTGGTGCTAGACAGAGTCTAGCCTGAGTTCGTGGTGGGACGAGAGCAACAGCTACAAAAGCGGTGTGAGCAGAGCTCTCGGGAGGATCGAAACATTGGACATCGTACGAACAAGATGTGCTCAGAAACTGTCAATTGCGTTCCGTACCGTTGAGTTACGTGAGTGTGTGATTCGCTAATGTGACTAACTTGTTCGTAAATTATAATCCGATTTGAACTGTAAACCGTTTTTCTATCGTGTTAGAACCAACACTACCCATAGTACGCCCACAGTAATTAAAATATGCCTGATTTAAACGAGAGACAGACATACCTTCTTCGATATATATATATATATAAAAATGAATTCCTATTTCCCTTGGTCACGCCATAACTTGAGAACGACTTTACCGATTTCATCCATCTTTTTTTTTTACGTTTCCTAATACTTTGTAGAAGGTTCTTACGGAAAAGAAATTAAGGAAGTTGCGCAGAAAATTTAAGAATTACGCTTTTACTCTAAAACACCTGAACGGATTTAGATGAAATTTGACACATGGGTAGAACATGATCTGGAGAAGGACATATGCTACTTTTCATCCTGGATCACAGACGAAGTCGCGTGCTCGCGACTTCGTCCAGGATGAAAAGCTAGTCGTTTATAAATAAACACCTACTTATTTATTTTAGTTGGTCTGTTAGTATTTCGTCGTGTGTATATAGGTTCTGTGGTACCTATTCCGGGAATATGATATAATAGTCAACGCGAAACTCAGCGCTGATTACAATTTAATAACTTTGCAAAATAACTAGAATTTCAATCACGAAAAAGCATCATATTCATTTTGGTTTCCAGAAACCAAATAGGTTTTTTATTATTTTTCAAGTCCATCTGCTAGTAAAATATCTTTCTAAGGCTTGACTTTCATAGAATATTTCGACCCCTCGCGTCCGGCCCTCATACAGGCCATGGTCCGGAGCGAGAGTGAATGGGAGGCCGTCACCTCCTTCTGCGAAGCAGTTATGCTCGCGAAGGAGGAGGCGGAGCGTGCGAGGGAGAGGCAATCGCTGCACCCTCGCGCTCCTAGCCGCCGCAGGAGACGCCCTGGACGGGAGTCAACAGCCGACTCCCGGCCACCATAGGCGCGGGCTTGCGGGCGGCGAGCTATGGGCAGCTCGCCGCCCGGTAAGGACCAGGCCCGGGTCGACGGCGCGTTGTGTTCCACGCGCGCCTCAAAGAGCTGTCAGCACGAACTGACGGGGTCCGTTAGGGCCGATGCCGCCGGGGCTGCGGGTTGTTCGAAAGAGATACCGTGGCCCCTGGCACAGGCAACTGAAGGAACACGGGTGGGTTTTAGTCAGTAAAAGTCTGACACTCCCTTCTGCTCCGTCCAGAGCGGGAGGAGTCATTTGATGATTTCCCACCCAGAAAAAAAAAAAAAACTTGACTTTCATAGAATATTTTCAGTGATAAGCAAAAAATAAGTCTTTTTCCGATTCCCAATTTCGTTTCGTGTCAATGGCTCTCCATCTCCTCTGATAAGATTTTCGAAGAGCTTCATTCTTTTTTGTACCGGTAACGTATGATTTTTATTTCTGAACATACGACGCTACCTACGTATGCCACTGAGAGCCAAGCAAAATCAAAAGTCATTTATTCTAATTAGGCTGAGAATCAGCACTTTTCGAACGTCAAAATTACAAAAGACAGTCCCACAAAAAAGAAAGAAAGAAAATGCATTTATTTGCGGCAAACATGACGCATGAAAAAAGGACATAAACACACAAAAAAAAAAACAAGTTGGGTGTAAACATTCGTCACATTCACGCGAAACGGCCATCGCTCAGCATAATGCTAAGACCCTATACGAGACAGAGCCCAAGCGCTGGTTTTCAGCGGCAGCCGGCGTTGACGTGATGACGTTAACCAGTGCAGCATGCACTTATACATAAATAAATAAAAACAACAATCAAAACAAGAAATAAAATAAACCATTGCAACATATGATTCGACACAAAACAAAAATCTAAACATGAAATAAAACGCCCGCCATTCACCTCATTTCCCAGTGCTTTCGCTGGGAAGAAGTGGCGCAAAAAACTCATCAGCAGCACAACGTCCTGTTCAGTTAGAATATAGGTACCAAAGTCATATACATATGCATGGGTATAAATGAATGCTTGCAACTACAACTTGCTCACTGTGCATAAAACATTCACAGAGAACAAAGTTGTTCTATCGGTTGTAGGTAACTTTCAAGCATTGATTTATGCCAATGCATATCTGACTTTGGTATTTTACAAACCATCAACATCAATAGATATCATTTATCTGGTCGTATCATTCTTATAATATCAATTTTCACATTTTTCCTTGTAAGTAAGGGACACACGGGAAATGGGACACAAAATCATAAGAGCTGGTCAAAGTATTATATCTAAGTCGGTGGGCAGCAATGACCCACGAACTGGATTTGCTCTGCGGCAACACACGAAGTAAAACATTTTTTTCCGATACCAAAGGAGTTACAAGATTTCTTACAAACAAATCTTCCAATCTGGAGGCAAACATAAAAATCCTAATAGAAAAACTCAGCTCGTCTAGAATCTCTGACGTTTTCTGGAGTGAAATCATATAAAAACTAAAAAATATCTATACATAATGGAATAGTATCGAAGAATTTTTGCCCGTTTGTTTGGATGTAGGTATGTTCCGGATTGGCGTAAAAACGGCTGAACGGATTTGGATGAAATTTGGAAGACAGATAATTTATAACCTGGATTAACACATAGGACTTTAATCCTGGTAGTACGTTCCCGTGGAATATATTCCGACATCCACGCGGGTGCAGCCGCGGGAAAAAGTTAGTAAAAAATAACAAAGTAGGTAGGAAGAGTATTACAGAATTCAAGCACCTGATGCTATATAAGCAATATTTTATACAATGCGATTCCTCTGAATGGCTCCCGAGAGTCACGGAGCGAACACTCACAAGAGGTCATTTTCTAACTTAAATAAAACTTTAAACTGTATATTTGTGTGAAATAGGAGTATTTTCGGACTGTTGTGGCGTTGAAGAAAGAAATATTGTGAAGAAAAATTAGAGAATTTCATTTAATAAGCGTCAGTCTGTTTACAGGTTTCTCAGAAATAGTAGGAATTCCAAGTCAAAGTCAAATCATTTATTTCAAATAGGCACATAAAAGGCACTTTTGAACGTGAAAATTAAAATTAAAATAAAATTGATTCTAGTCGCCCCTTCCAAAAGGTAGTTTTCGTATGGAGAAGAATTGCCAAGAAACTCTACCGTTACTCTTTTAAAATGTTTTACAATATTTTGCATACATTAATTATATAATTATCAGTGAAGACGATGCACCTAAAAATAAAATTACTATACCACAATATGTAAAATAATTAAAATGGATTAATGAATCCATGACATATAAATTAACTATGTGATAGATACATGGTGCTCACATATTTACAAACATTCCACAAGTAGACGATTTTCATAAATAAATAAGGAGTAATAAGTCCGGGTGTGACTTTAAGTAATTAAAGAATGTAAATCAAGGTCAAAAAAAAAATTATACAATTACATTAGCAACCAGTTTAATTTTGTCTAAACTCTAGAGATTGTCCTATGGAGCAGGACCAGCATGTTTCCAAGCATTCTTATCTTGGATATAATCCTCTAATTTGTAATATCCTTTCTTACAAAGTGTAATTTTAATACTTATAAGTTTTAAATTATCTTTCATTTAATTGCAATATTTCACAAGGTAACATTTAACACCATAAAATATGTTGATACTTTAGATAAACTGAAAAAGGTTGATCTAATTTATCTTTATTTCTAGTATTCAAATTATGTCTATCACTTATTTTTTTAAAAAGATGTTTTTTTTTCTTACCTACATAATATTTTTAATTGAAATAAAAACACATAGATTGTTTACAATTAGTAGTTTCCTTTTTCTGAAGGCTTACTTTTAGGCATTATCTATGTATGGAATACCATATCATTTAAATGACCCCCTCGGCTACCATTTACCTGTCAGATAGCTGTGGGTTACAGTTGCCCAAAACTCGGGTCATTATTGCATTGTCTGTGCAGCAAACTGCTAAATTCTCATGTTAATTTAGCTCCCCTCCTGTTAAAGTATGTAAGAGGTAGGTACTACATACTTTTGCTTCGAACAAAATTGTTTAAAGACAATGTTCTATTTTTTATTTTGTAGTCGGTAATTAATTTTTACTACATGTGGTAGTTAAAATATATTAATTAAGTAAGATACTTTAATGATGGCTTTTTCTTTCTATTATAAAATTAAGTTCATGGTGTAGGTCACCTATCCCTTACAAGATAGTATAATGTATTCAGCAAAATTGTTCAGTTTATTAATAAATAAAATCTACGTTGTTATTATTGGCTTATCTATATCTATTCATATTATAAACTAGCAGTGCCCCGCGGTTTCGCCCGCATAAGTTTCGATCCCGTTCGAATATCGGGATAAAATGTATCCTATGTGTTAATCCTGGTTATAAACTATTTGTGTGCCAAATTTCATCCAAATCCGTTCAGTAGTTTTTGCGTGAAAGAGTAATAAACATCCATCCATCCATCCATACAAACTTAAAGTCGCTTTTCGTTTCTGTCTGTGCGACTGCGTTGTTCTTCTAAATTACGTAACAGATTTTCATGCGATTTTAACCATAAATTAGAAAATGTATTACGGACGGGTTATATGTATAACACATTAATATTAAACTGACAAATAATAAAGAAAACTCGACGGTTTCTCAAGTCGTAAAACCCGTACAAAGCAGGGGGATCCCTAGTGTCATATAAATACGTTCCACCAAAATACCTTTGAACAAAAGGTAATTATATCTCCAAATATCATTCAGAAACAAAAGGTAGGTGAATGAGCCGATCGATGACACTCCTAACGCGCTTACAATTTATTAATGTCATCAGCAAATGTTTTTCAATAATATCAATTCAGACATTTATTGAATGTGTATCATCTTGCCGATATCTTTTGTTGGTCTTTATTTTTTTCTCATTTACTTTGTCAGATTACATGGTTCTTTCTTTATTCTTACATTTATTACTTGACGAGGCACTTTCTTTATTTTAGGTTAGGAATTATCTACCTATATCTACTTATAATCGATATGAATAATTATAAGTCAAAGTCGCTTTTCGTGTGTCTGTGTGACTGCGTTGCTCTTCTAAACTCGCAACGGATTCTAATGCGGTTTTCACCATTATTTTGCGAATCTTATGTGTATAATATAATCATATTAAAACTCAAAATAAAGTAATCACCGATGTTTTGTCAAGTCGAACCGAAAAACCGTGTAAGGCAAGGGCGGCTCACTAGTGTAGATGTAGACAATTAGTCGGTACAGCGAAAAAACGGTACTAATAACAAGCAATAAAATTACTAAACGTAGCTTTAAACAAAAGCCGCAGCGATCCCAATTTGAAAACGCAAAAAAATAAAAAATGTTCCATATTCATATTTTAAAAAGTCTGCAATAAAGCGAATCAAGCGCGATCGACAATTGTTGATTGTTGGAAAGCTGTCGACGGCATGCGGCACTGTACGGACGATATACTGTACAGATACCGTATCTACGGAGATATAGGCGATGGCGCTATAGTCGGAATGTCAGCTGCCAACTGAAGTATATCAACGATGCATTCGCTTTGATATCGAGCTCCCTTTTAAACGAGATTCAGCGTTTTGCAGTACTTGCTGGATGCGAAATTGTTCCGCTTACGGTCTAATGTTGTTTTACAGACTTTTTCATGATTTGTTTTTTACATTAATGGTAAATGTACGATGGTAATGGAATGGATTGCGTTTAGGTAAATATCTATCAAGCGATTAGATACAAATCACTTTAATATTCACTGTTCCAAAATGTAACGGATGACGCATTTACATATTAGTTAGCAAACCTATAGCAAAACCATTTAAAATAATCAGAATATCTACAAAGTAAGATTCTCAGACATCAAATCGCACTCAGCTTAACACATCAAATTAAAATAAGCCCTGTACCAAGCGTTAAAATTATCTCTAAACCTACAAGCGTGTCACCCAAACTAATTACAAATCTCATGCTACAGAGTAATTAACTAATTATACAAAGAAAACACAGTGACAAACAAAGGGATGCAGTCAAAGAGCGAGGAGGCGGCTGACAAGATTCCAGAGGCGGAATTATCACGAAGTTAAGCCTGGAATTAGGACGAGCGGGAATTATCTGAGCCAGCCGCGGGACACTTTGCCGCCGACGCTCCACAAAAAATAAATATCTGCATTTTGAGCGATAACATTCAACGAATTTGCGTTTTGTACTTGAAATAAGCTATGAATTCTGAGAGAGAGCTTTTGAATTTAAACAGTTCGTTGGACTTAAAGATGATAAAACGGATGAAGTAACACATATAGAATAGAATAGAATAGAAAACTTTTATTTCAGACAGGAGCCCATAGGGTTAGTAACAATTTTACTTAACTTCTAGTGTTAGTAGGTTACAGACACAGATGTACATACAATTAAAACTCAGCGTGGAGCTGCATCCACCTCCGCAACATCGGGGAATCCCACCGATCTGCAAACACACTGAGAATACTATTGGTGCCGTCGCGAACACGCGTCATCAAGGATGCGCATCTACTCCTAATAATGGCGGTAAAACTATTAATATTATTATCCGCAAACATCCCTGACGCACTACAACGCCACGGCAGCCGCAACAGTACTCTCAGACATATAAAACGTACCTAGTTCATTCAATGTAGAAACTTTTAATTCATCATCTTCTAAATAATGTACAGCTATTTTGAAAGACATTTCTAAATAGAAGCGAAAGCAATAAATCAGAAAGGCCATGATGAAAAACATGCCGATTTAATCAACACCAATTCTACTATAAATAAACTAGACACAACACATCACTAACACCCAGTAATTACATCGCAAAACAAACTAGAATCAGAAACTAAACTGTTTACTGAAACCTGAGTGAAAGGTGCGCGACGAGGGAATCAAATAAGCAAGTCTGAGCCAACAAACTTACTTAGGTACGGTCGTACGGAACGAGTTTACTTGCATCCACAGAGGAAACTCGAAGACTCGTAGATAAGTCGGCTGAAATGCAACCCCGTATTGTATCGGCAGATTTTGTTGAGCTAAGCTGACGTTCTTTGTTGAGCTAAGCTGACGTTCTTTGTTGAGCTAAGCTGACGTTCTTTGTTTATGGAACAGACATGCATGCTTTAGCAGCGGTGCCAAGTTTCAAAGGTAGTGAAAAATCTTATAGGTAATCGGAAAGCTCATTTTCATAGCTGGAATCCAAATCCGGTTACCATGTTTTAGACATGATAAGACAACGCATATTTTTTTAATAACACTATGTTCCCTAAGAGATAAAGAAACCCTACAGATAAAGGACTTGTCCACTTCATCATAGTTGTGTATGTATTTATTATTTTGAGTATAATATAATTATTATCATTCTAGTAATATTTATTTTAGAAGTATATATGTATGTTTATTTGTATGTATGTTAGTATATTCTCGTACTTTTTGTTTAGTTTTTAAGTGAATTGTTTTTTGATTCTATGTACTTATTATCTTTTGTCTCCCTTGCTCTATCACACGCTGTCTACATCTCTGTATCTATTGTCCTATCTCAGGTATGGAAGAGTTTTCTTATGAAACAAGCATCACCTCTGTACCTATTTTTTCTGTTCTGTTTTTCATTGTCTGTTTATATATGTGTGTACATAAATGGTAAAATAAAAAAATAAATAAAGGAACATAGATATGTGAAAAACATAACCCTGTCTTTAATGTTGTGCATTCGTGTAAAATGATCAATGAACTTCATAGTAGTTCATTACCAATCCCAGTTAGGCGCAATACTGCTTACCTGGTGAAATTTTACAACAAACGCATAATCTCAATCGATCCACAGTTGTCCAATTATGAAGCGTAATTCAATAAAATCGAAACGATTCTCCCGATTCGTAGCAGATTGTAAGCCCCGAGGTGATAATGAAAAAGCTCATTTAGTCTGGGCCATTCTACCGAGCTTTGTCTGCCGTCTGGCTATTGACTAGGGTCGAACATCAAAAGACTGTAGACGAATCATCTCACTAAAAAGACGGACTCAATATTTTAAAGTAACACTTTGAAGTATTGGGCTCTCTGACAGAGAAATTTTGAAGAAAATATTCCACAAAGAGAACTGTCGGATTTTATCTCAACATATTGCTGAGCTGTCGTTTGTAACGTTCAGAAGTTACTGGAATCGTATGATATGGAGAAATGCAAAATATGATTTCCAATAACTTTGATAATGTACCTAACTAAAGCATCTCGATCGAGTTATATCGAGTTTCGCCAATCGTAATCCAATCTTTGTGAAACTTCATTGAATGAAGTCTCTTGGGGGATATATACGGAACAGTAAAGCAATTTAAGGAAAGCGTCAAACAGACGAAATGAGCTCATTGGTGGAGTAACATTGTAGCTGTTTATAGCGCTCGTAGGTATATTGAATTTTCTTACTACATATGTACATATACCTACGGTATATTTGTTAGAAATGGTTAATCAGAGTCAGAGAGTAAAGCAGTGGTGGCCCAGTGGTGATGGCCGCGATTTACGAGTTGCAGGTCGTAGGTTCGAACCCAGTCAGCCGCTTTACTCTGTGTAAATTGTTTTAACACCACTACTCTCGAAACGGTGAAGGAAAACATCGTGAGGAAATCGACACGTCCTAGAACCAAAAATTCGAAGACATGTGACATCTACCAACCCGCATTGGGCCCGCGCGTGGTGAATTACTCCCACTCTCTCACACGGAGAGGTGGCCTGTGTCCCAGCAGTGGGAACATTATAGGCAGATTATGTGAATCAGAGTTATGATGGCATCTACAAATCTATCTTCTGCTTTAATAACTCAAAATGGTTTCATTATAAAAGTTCATAGTTCAACTCTGAATTAAATGAAGAACCTCTAAGCACTTCATTAACTTGATCCGATTAAAAGTTCAAAGCACTTGAACGCAACACTTTTTGGGTAAGTTGCAGCAAAGCTTGGCCTTTTCCATTTGAAATAATATTATACCTGCATTCTGTAGTCTGCTTTATATTAAACGCGATAAATACTAAACTCGCCAGATTACAACTACAATAAAGCGAACTATTAATCTAGAGAAGCCGACGACAAATGTAGTTCCCGCAATCCACAATACATATTTCCGTTTGAAAACCGGCTCACCTGTTTGACCCAATTCCGGAAAACTCGAAGTCAACACGTGAATTTACATGATAATGCTGTTTGCTGCGGGACCATTTACCATGGCGAGCGGTAGTCGCGCTAAGCCTCGTATCCATTAACGGCGAAACTTGAGAGGCTATAAATTTTTGAACATGCCACGACGATGTTCAGGAATTGGTGTAATTGATTGATGCTGGTTGGGTTAACTTTAAACATATTATTCGTTGATATGACGACAACCAGTCGTCTTTGTCGGTAGAATATATGGTTGAAGATGAGTGTATAATGCTGTTGATTACAATTTTCTACGGATTAGCGTTAAAATAGTAAAAGTCATCCTTGACTGCACAATACTATTTTGTTCTTACATTCCATTCATAGGGTAGCCGCACGCAATAATATTGTCAACTAAATACACATTGTCAATAATATTGTGTGTGTAAATATATGATACGGCGTAGTGTGCGGGACCATAATATAAGTATTGATCAACATTTTTGTAAATCTTGCAATTTACAATATAATTTTGTGTGTGTGCGTCCAGCCATAGACTTGGTTTAGTAATATAGGCTGCTAATACAACTAATCTCAAGTCGTTTTTATACGGTGTCTTCCTGAACAAGAAAGAGTATGATTTTTTTTTTTGAATACGTTGCCCCACACTAGGAATTTCTCCTGTATCGTGGGTGCGTTTACAAACATTTAAACTCACATACACAAACAGCCAGACCCGGAACAACTACTTGTAGGTCACACAAATATTTGTTCCGTGTGGGAATCGAACCCGTGCACGCAGCGCAGCAGTCAATCGCTTAACCACTGCGCCAACCGTGCCGTCAAAATTTAATAATTAATAGTATACTTACTTGCATTTAATTTCATACTCTTATTGTATAAAATATTCAAATTAGGCTGAGAATCAGCACTTTTAGAACGTCAAAATTACATAAGACAGTCCCCTAACAAGCCCGCCCTTCACCCCTTCCTAGTGCTTTCGCTGGGAATAAGTGGCGCAATAAACTCCCCAGTCGCACAGCTGTCTGTTCAGATAGAAAAACTTGCTTCTTACAATATTAGGTATGCAAAGTAATTAACATTCAATTAAATCAAATTATTTGCCGCATTATACGTCAATATACCAATAATACAAAGAAAAATTAGTACAGAGAAATTGTAGAATTCCTTAAATATTTAAACACAACCAGGTCATGTATTCTAAAAGTTGATATTTGAAGTTGTTCCGACGACCTGCACGCCGGTTAGACGTCACACCTGCGTGCAGAATACAATTTAGAATTTAGAGCAATGGCAACTTGTACAATGCACACACTAATGTTTCCATAAAGTTAGGTTACCTACATGTAGCCTACAGCTTGCATAATACGATTCTAGCATTATGGAAAACTGGACTTTAAGTGTACCTATTTGTGACAGGTTGCAACTTTGCAAGGCCCTCTTTTGATTTATAAGCACAACAGTAACAATATTATTTCTCCAGTACCTAACTATGCTCAAGGTCTCCCCATAACAATATTTTCTCGATGTTTATCTTCGAGAAAAGTTGAAAAATGTACTTGTCAAATTGATACATGCCAGGTTTGAACTAATTTTCTCTCAAATGCTAATATTATGTATTACACCCTGTTACACCACAACAATGTCATACAATTTCTGTTTCAAGTTTAATTTATTTAGTAAATAGTGTCTATTTAAAAGACTCGACAAGAAAAAGAAGAGAGAATAGATCCTTAACGTTTTTCATTTGTTTAGAAGACGCAATCTGAAACAAGATGTTCTTTACATTACAGATGGAGGACAATTTTCTTTTTTTTTTTCTTTCTTTACAGCTGTAAGACCGTGTCCATGTTGTTTCAGTGACGCTAACCGCCGGTCCCGGTCGCGGTCTCGGTCGCGGTCTGTGACCCCGAGCAACTCCCCGCCCCCGATGCCCGCGCCGCAGCCTCCGCCGCCGCCCCACACTTTGCACCCAGACAATGCATTAGGTACAACATCGTTTTATACTTCTACAGCCTGTGTTTACTTGTATAAGGGCTATTGAGGTTTGAAATCTAAAAGGAAAACGTTTGTGGAGGGATATTTGAACTTGACCAACAGATTTGTTCAGTTTCCCGAGAATGATATCGAGGGTTTTATTTATTTTAGTAATTTCATTTCGTCTTGATTGTTTTTGCTACATAATTTTAATCCTCTTATCGAACTTATTATTATTTAGCATAACAAAGGATGTTGTATAGCTGGAGCTTAGAAAATATAATGCCCTCTGTCCTTGACCTTGATTAATCAAGCTGTACTACTGAGTTATTAGTAACTGTGTGATTTAGATTGAATTCAACATAGTATAAATTCGTATTCTAAGCTCATTCAATATTATATTTTAAAAAAAACAACCTGTATACGACATAATTACGTACCTACTAGAATCATCTCCGTACAAGTACGACTGTGCCATTTACATCGCACGTCGGACTAAAAGCTTCCATATTTATATGAATCTGGCAATACAGCGACAGAAAGATTAATTCTCTGTCGAATACCGTCTATTCTCGAATATGTTAATATTTTCCTCGAGCTAAAACGTATTGGATAAACGTATTCGGATGCTTCTACAGAAGACGAAGTTTTCTCTCAAAACATCATTTGTAATAGATGAGAAAGGAACATCTCTTTGATAACAGTCGGTTTTATTTGAGGCACTGGCATTTGCCTACTGTACTGGCATCGCCATCAAACGTAAAAGTTTGGCGAGTTTAGAATTATGTAACCACCACTGTATTAAAATACCAGTAGGTAAATAAATAAATTAAATTAAATTTCAGATTGAAATTACCGAATTATTAGTAAAATTAAAATAGAACTCGCTATTATATTAGGGAAACCTGAAGGCAAAGTTTTCTAGAATATTATTGTGTTGACTGTTGATATCCCAGGTCGAGGTGCACTAAGTGCAGCGGGTCGCCAGTTAAGTGACCACAGTAACAACAGAGAGTCTTCCTTAGACGACTCAGGTGTGGTGGATGACCACGACGATGGAGAGCATACATCGGACGACCAAGCACCACACCCACACCCAAGGAGGCATCTGCTGATACCACAGCTGCCACTACCGCCAAATCACCCACCGACACCGATGCCAATGCAAATGCCGATGCCGATGCAGACGCCAATGCAAATGCCGATGCCAATGCCCATGCAGATGCCGATGCCCATGCAGATGCCCACACCAATGCCTACACCTATGCCGATGCCCATGCCCCAAATTCAACAGGTATGGTCGAAAATAAAAAATTGTAGAAGTAGAATGTTTTAGTAGAGATTTGAAAGAATCAAAAAGAGTCATCAGTCTCCCAAGGATGACAAAGTTGTTGAATAGATACAATTCTTAGATTAGTTATATGCTACGTAATACGACGATCCATAGATATCCGCCATTGCAGGTTACCCAGGACACACAAACACAAGAAATAAAATATAGACAGCCAACAAAGAGTGAAAAGCCTGCTGTGAAACCAATAAAACCTGTGAAAAGCATTCAGGACAAGTATCCGCTGAACCCTGACTACCTCAACCAGATCGTGGTGCTAGGTAAAATCTACTTCGAACTTTAGCACATTTTTCACTTCCTAAAAACTTTTCGGGTTCAGTAATGCCATCAAATTCAATAAGGTTACGAGAGCAATACTTTGCGAAAATATATTCGGCCATATGTGATTGAAGAATTGGAGGGCAATCAAATATAAACCAACAATTTGATGGCACTACACAACCTAATCCAATTTATTGGCACGGCTTCAACACTGAATAGCACGAGACAAATAACACTGAAACTAAACGATGCTGCCACTATGTATCAGAATGAACGCTTTGCAAACACGAAGGGCTAACTATACTATGACTATGAATGCATTTTATAAGGGTTCGGTACAATTCTTGAAGTTAATGAACTCGCAAAATTAATTTTGTAGATTTAGATTACGAACGTAAGTTTATTGGCTATAATTCTGCATGATATTCAATAATTCTTGTCAAAATTGCGTCACTTAGGAGTTCATTATTTCGATATCTATCAAACTTTAAATGCTTGCGTTCTTTGCAATTTTCTACTTTTCTAAATTGAAATTACATTGTACAGGTTAATCTTAATGCCAAAGTTTCTAAATTATTAGGTAGTTTGTCTTTAAGTACTTTTTCTTCTAAAAATTCTAACTATTCACTCTGTTTCAACTCTCATTTGCAACAGATGATATTTTCTTTGGATTTCAGAAGCATTATGTAAGGTTCCACTTTGATTTTTGAACAATCCTCGAATACGAGAACCGTTTGATTAGGGAGGAATTCTAAGAAACACTCATGTATTTGATATTCCTAATCAAACGGTTTCACATTAATATTCTTTGGTAGCTTTACGAATAAATTAATTCACTGTTTCAAATAATTCAAGCCGCTCTCGTAAAAGCTACTAAAGTTGTAGATACTGCAATTACATTATGCAATTAAAACAGTTTTAGGTACTGCTAATTTGTCATAGAAATAACTATTCCATTTCTGTTTCAATTAATTTTAGTTTTCAAATCAGTTTTGTAGAGATGGAATACTTATTTTCTATGGTTTCACCAGTAGCTTCACTTCTCAATGAGGAACACTTCATTGAGCATTTTAATACTACACGGTTGCAATCTCGCTTCTACCCTCATTAATATCGTCAGGGGCGGACTGGCCATACAAGCGCGCGCCCGACCTCCCGCAAGCGGAGACGACGAAAATTAATGAGCTCAGTTTATTGGCAGCCACGCACAAAACTCATATGGGCAATTACGAGCAAAATTGCACTTACTTCACAGGTTAGTAAACACAGACGCAAACGCTTCTACCCCCCAGTCCACCCCTGTCCCCACAGGAAGACTGCAGGGTGACTGCGATTGACTAGCTGTCGTCTTGTCATAGCTCAAGAATCGCATTCAAGTCTTTCCACATTACATTCAATTACTTTGACAAATACTTTGAACACTTGTGCATAACTTTTATGCGATTCGTATTTGGAAACATCAAAATTCATATCAGTGTTCTGTCGAACTTTCAGTTTAACCACTGTACCGGTAACTGCACCGTTTGTACACATAATTGGCATATCAAAATTTTTCGTACTACCATGCTGGTTTTCCTTGCATATTAATGCAATTTTCCTGCATATTTTCTTTGTCCTGACTTCGCTTTCAATGCATGATGAGTTGTTATATTTGATAAGCGATAGATTAATTTAGTAAAACGAAAGCTTTGCATCGATGAAACTTGAATTTGCGTCACTATGCTTTCGCTTATTCTAATTGATCTATTTCTTCACTTCTTTCTTTCTTCTGTTCGTGATGTATATGTGTGATATTTGTTGTTCTTGATGTTTGTATACTTTGTTGACTGGTTTGAAATTTCTGGCAGATGAGCTGGTGGATAGAAACTGTGAGTGCTGCGTCACTTGCTGTATAGACTATGAAGGCTGGCTCCAGTTCCAGAATTGTTTGTATGGGATCGTGAAGGATCCCTTATTCGAGTTGTTCATTACAACTTGCATTGTTCTCAATACGCTCTTCCTCGCGCTAGAGCACCATGGAATGAGTGAGAACGTTAGATCGGCCTTAGATATAGGAAATAAGGTAATCAACATCACCAAAGATATTATTAGAAAACCGTATTATGGCTGCTGATTGTATCAAGAAACTGCTATTACTATTTTTGCCGACATGCTTATATAATATATATGTATTGTATATATACATTCTCTTCTATCCTCATAATTATAAGTGAAACTAAATGAATAATTTCCAGGTGTTCACGTCGATATTTACACTAGAATGTATAATGAAAGTGATGGCGATGAGCAAAGACTTCTTTGCGTGCGGCTGGAATATATTCGACTTGATTATAGTGTCAGCAAGCCTTCTAGATCTAATATTTGAGCTCGTTGATGGCCTATCAGTGTTGCGGGGTCTTCGTTTGGTAAGTTAGTAATATGAAAATAGCTTTAATTTGTTTATAAACATTCACAGAACTCTATGGATTACAAATATCTACGAACCTTATACCTATACAACTTTGAATATTTTAAAATTAAGAAAACCTATTGTAATGTTCTACTTTATTCTAATTTTATCTTATGTACTTTTTCCACAATTCAGGTATAAAAGTAAAACTTACTGTAGTCAGTCCTGTAGTTAGCCCTTTATTTTACTAATTATACTAGATAGGTATATCTTTATATCTGGAAATAGAACCCTTCGTAATCATGTATTAACTCTGTTTCAGTTACGAGTGTTAAAGTTAGCTCAATCATGGACTACAATGAAAGTGTTATTGAGTATTATAATATCGACAATCGGTGCTCTTGGTAATTTGACGTTCGTGTTAGTGATAGTTATATACATATTCGCTGTGATCGGTATGCAGCTCTTCTCCAAGTCCTACACGCCGGATAAGTTCGACCCGGATCCAGTACCCAGGTATGACATCATAAGTTATTGCATGACGTCAGAATCTTACTTTTATTGCAAGTATTGTAACTATAAGATGATTGTTTACATATTTATGTATAATTTATTTTCCAACGTGTAGCTTTAGAAATATAATGTCGTTCTTATCATTATTCTCTAAAACCTCTGTTGCACGAACCGTTTCCCCGTTTTATCATCGACCAGTTTTTTTTAACAATGTATCTACTAAAAATTCTGAATCATCAACGTACAAAGGTGGAACTTCAACGACTTCTTCCACTCGTTCATGATGATATTCCGGATCCTGTGTGGAGAGTGGATTGAGCCCCTGTGGGACTGTATGCGCGCGGAGCAGGAGACCGGGGCAGAGAGTTGCTTCTTCATATTCTTGCCCGCGCTTGTCATGGGCAACTTTATGGTGCTCAACCTCTTCCTTGCCTTGCTGCTCAACAGCTTCAATAGTGAGGAACTTAAGAATAAGAAAGAGGTAAGTAACTTTATCTATTCTACCAAAGTGTCTGAGATCTGCATTCTTAGTATTCCCATAAACGGTTGGAAGTTAAAAATAGAACAGAATATTATTTATTATATACACCATAAATATTACAGATATAAGTATAAAAATTTTACAAGGAGTGAAAAAAAATATCCCATTAAAATAATGGTTTGTTGTTCGTTGCTGTGTGATTATCTGTCACCATGGACATCGAATTCACGAAAAATATCTGTAGTTAATGCAATCCATTGACACGAAAGAGTAATGGCAAATATCAAATCGTATAACATTTTTAATTCAAAAGTACATTGTCGCTAGATTTCAAAAAGGGATTGAAAATAATGGATGTCTGGCATCCATTATTTTCAATCCCTTTTTGCAATGCCTAAAGATGATATCGCACTACCGTTTACCGGGCGTGCAGCGTAGGCGTTCGTCGGCGCCATTATCCATTCTTCATAAGCGCGGCGTCTGTGCTACGCATGTGAACGATAACCGCCGCCTACACCGCTGGTATTAATGAGATAGTACCCTTGAAAGAGTAAGGAAAAGTGAGCCTTATTCAAAGCTAAGTAAGAACAGAAATAATCTCAATAATGATTTTCAGGAAGTTGGTGAAGATTCAAAATTAGCTAAAAGTTTCGATAGAATACGTTCTATAGTAAGAAAAAAAGGTTTCCTTATATCGAGAAGTAAAGAGACTGACAAAAAATCTAAGTTAGAAGAGCTAGTTAACGAATTTATGACACAACAACGCGCCATAAAGGAGAAGAAGGCGTCGATACCGTCGATACCGAGCGAGCAGAGATACTCTGCGTCGATACAGGAGACCATCCTGTTCCCACACGACAATATTTATAGTCATAGTTATCAAGAAGCATTAAATAGGTAAGTATTAAAATGTTCTATCAATTACGTCGTCCCTTTAATAATAATCAAAAGAGATATTATACATACTCGTACAGTCACGAGCAAAAGTATGTATACACACGGCTTTATTCAAAACCGATTTACTCCTTTATTTTTTCAATTGCATTTTCGAACCCATAGGTTTATGTAATGTGTCGTATTTCAACGTTGCATTCGTTATTTCACGAAAAAATCGCAATTGAAAGTTGCCAAGTGTTGACATATTGGTGCTCGTGACTGTACAACCAAGTTCAGCCTAGCATAGCTAGTATTGCCCACATACGACCAGGTTCAATCTAGTGCAGCAAATTGGTAACTGTGCTCAATTTTAATTGTTAAGTCATTTATTTTAAATGTGTCCCTTATATAAATAAACGATTTTTATATACAGCATAATGACAATTTATTGAAAGGTTCAAGAACAGAATATGAATTCTCAAAAGAAAAGACGTATACGACTATTTCAAATGAGAATTCGTTCTCTCGGTTTTCTTAAAAGTTATTTTTCCCAAGTTAGAACTAGCGACGATATCTGAAACTCGTTCACAAGTCAAGTTATCTAACTTTACAAAAATATTTCAGGCCAATATCGGTAGGTTCCGACTTCGCCTACCCACAGCTTTACCAAGCTACCAACAACTTTAACCACGGCAGTCAAGAAACTTTAAAAGATGTGCGTGACTTGGCGGCCGAACATAAGATAACTAGTATTAGGGAAGACTCGAAAGAAAATCTTGAAGACACATCGCTGCCTGAGCAAGTTACCGCTCAAAAGTTATTGAACCAGATGTCTTCTGGATATCATACACAGCCTTCGGATTCGAGAGGTAAGAATTTACCTAAAATGGTTTTTAAGGAAGCTAGGTATATATATTTTTTTATATCTATAGTATTTTTTATATAGTTCCTCTGTTTAATAACGTGTTAAGATACACGTAAAAACTTTTATTAGTCTTAGGACAAAATAATAAACTCGCATCTAATCAATATTTCAGATGAAAACGAACATTATGAAATGGCACAATTGTCAAGTAGAACAACCCCAGAAAAACCGAAGAGGCAACACCAGCCCAGGGAACAACTTCCGTCAAACAATTTAAGTAAGGAACCAGTCACAGGAAATGACGAAGACATGAAGCGTCCGTGGCAAACTTTAGTCTCATATGTAGATGAATTAACCGTAGGTGGGAGAAAAAACTCACAGGGTCAATATGTTGATGCGATGGGAAACTTCCCCGGATTTGGGAAACAGAAAGAGCCGAAAGTACCCGAGAACTGTTTCCCTCGCCAATGTTACGATGCGTATGTATTCATTCAAGAATGTCTCGATGCTCAATGCCATATTCGCTTCCATTTCTATTGTAGGAGTTTGGTAGTTATCCAAGTCTTTTGAAAACCGATTTTTACGATTAACTCTTCTTCCTTTGACATTAATCTTCATGCCCTTACCGAGTTGTGTATGTCTCTTAACCTTTTGCACTTCTAAACAACCTAATGCATCCAGTAATGTAATGTACTCGTAATTTAATTAATTAACTCATCATTCTATCTTTATTGCTATGACCATTGCTTCACAACATTAATCGTACTAATATCCCTACAAAACTATGGAACCAAGGTAACAAATAAAAGGTTCCAGGGATGGAAATTAGAATCACAATTCTCCGTACGTATTTAGGATAACCAGAAGTATGTAGGTAGGTACAGGGTTGTAATAGTTGCTTGTGATCCGAATGAATGCAAATACGCTGTCCTTTTAGGAGTTCTTGTTGGGATGCATGTATTCAGACCAACGTGGGTCAACGTTGGATGTTCCTCCGAACCTACATCCTGCGGTACGTAGACACTCCAGCCTTCGAGTGGTTCGTATTGGTGCTGATCTTCGCGTCGAGCATCACGCTCTGCTTCGAAGACATCCACCTCGAGAAAAACAAGCCGTTGAAGAAAATACTGTACTGGACCAACTTGGGGTTCTGCATGATCTTCATCATCGAGATGTTTCTCAAGTGGATAGCGTTGGGGTTCTTCAGATACTTCACTAGTTTCTGGACGCTATTAGACTTTACTATCGTTTTTGTAAGTATCAATTCTTTTAACATGTTTATTGAGGCTTTAAAACTTCTCTTTCTAACGCTTTAATTCCGCTTTCAGGTTTCAGTATTCAGTTTGTTGATAGAAGAAAATGAAAATCTAAAAGTGTTAAGATCGTTAAGAACTTTACGTGCATTGAGGCCGTTGCGAGCGATATCGCGGTGGCAGGGGATGCGTATCGTAGTGAACGCTCTAATGTACGCGATACCTAGTATCTTCAACGTATTGTTAGTGTGTCTAGTGTTTTGGTTAATATTTTCTATCATGGGAGTGCAGTTTTTTGGTGGGAAGTTTTATAAGTGCGTCGATGATGAAGGAGAATTATTACCGTTAGAGGCAAGTATGACTACATATTGATACCGACATTTGAATATTGCTATGGAGTTTTTAATGTTTTCCATTTCATTTTAGATAGTGAACGATAAATGGGAATGTTATTATAACAATTTCACTTGGATAAATTCGAAGATATCGTTCGATCATGTGGGCATAGCCTACTTGGCGTTATTTCAAGTGGCCACATTTGAGGGATGGATGGAGGTGATGGCCGATGCTGTGGATGCGCGAGGAGTAGACTTACAGCCGGCGAGAGAAGCCAACATCTACGCATATATTTATTTTGTTATCTTCATCGTATGCGGTTCATTCTTCACCCTTAATTTGTTTATAGGAGTAATTATAGATAATTTTAATATGCTCAAGAAGAAGGTAATTTGTTTTTAATTTATAATATCTTGCAATAAATCTTTTTACGAAGTGCTAATGCTACAAAATTTTACTTTCAGTACGAAGGCGGAGTTTTAGAAATGTTCCTTACCGAGAGTCAAAAACATTACTATACAGCAATGAAGAAACTCGGTAGAAAAAAGCCCCAGAAA
Source organism: Apamea epomidion (assembly GCA_947507525.1). Taxonomy (NCBI): domain Eukaryota; kingdom Metazoa; phylum Arthropoda; class Insecta; order Lepidoptera; family Noctuidae; genus Apamea; species Apamea epomidion. The sequence continues at coordinate 6,261,968 of OX382242.1, read as the reverse complement.
GTAATAAAAAGGCCGAGGAATCAATTCTTAGCGATGTTTTACGATCTCTCGAATTCGCGACGATTCGAGATCGCCATTTTCGTTTTAATATTCCTGAATATGCTCACTATGGGCATAGAACATTATGATCAACCGCATTCTGTTTTCTTTATATTAGAAGTTAGTAATGCGTTTTTCACGACTGTATTTGGTTTAGGTATGATAATCGTTTCAATCTATCTTGTACAGCGCTAAACCCTTTCCAATTCCAGCTAAAGTCTGATGACCTTCATCGAATTTTTCTTAAAATATCTTGCCTCTTTGAAAAGATATTATAATTTTTACTAACATTATTCAACCTTCAAATAATAATGGATAATTCACTATGTGAAACTTCAACTCTCGAGGGTTTGGCGCTTATATTTTGTCAATCGACAATCTCCTCTATGCTCCTAACTTACCTAAAACTTACAGAAGCGATAGTAAAAATAGTAGGTCTTCGATACCACTACTTCACGGTGCCGTGGAACGTGTTCGACTTCCTGCTGGTGTTGGCTTCGATCCTGGGCATCCTGATGGAGGACATCATGATTGACCTGCCCATATCGCCCACTTTGCTGAGAGTCGTACGAGTGTTCCGGATAGGGAGAATTTTAAGACTGATTAAAGTGAGTAGTTTTTAGCCTCCATTTTGTTTATTTCCATTGATATCACATGTTGCCGTAGTGAAATGTTAGTTCCTCATAATATCTAGTTATAAACCTGGAAAATTGTCTGGAAGTTTTGAATATTTCGAAGTACCTACTCTTCGCGCATTTTCAGTTTGCCATCTCGTAAATTTTCCACGGACGCTGCCATATTGGAAAAATACGGCTCTACAGTGGGTTTTTAATAATGTGTGCTTTTTCACGGTCAATTTACGATTTAAAAAAAAAATGAAAAAAAAAGGCCCTAATTTTGAAAAGACCTATTTATTCCTTTTCCAGGCCGCTAAGGGCATTAGAAAACTGCTGTTCGCGCTTGTGGTGTCGCTGCCCGCGCTGTTCAACATTGGCGCGTTATTGGCCCTCATCACGTTCATCTACGCCATCATCGGCATGTCCGTGTTCGGGCACGTTAAGGAGCAGGGCGCGCTCAACGACATCGTCAACTTTCAGACCTTTGGGAGAAGCATGCAATTGCTTTTTCGGTAAGTTTCTAGATTCATATCATCAAATTATATGTTAAGATTGATTAGTAGATTCTTATTTTGCAACTCATAGTTTTACTTTTTTGACCTTATTATAAAATGATCATTCTCTCCCACTTTCCAGTTTAATGACATCAGCGGGTTGGAACGACGTGCTAGAATCCCTCATGATCCAGCCTCCTGAATGCGAGTTGGGGGAGCATCCTGGTCAGAACGGCAACTGCGGGAGCCCTCTGCTGGCCATCACGTACTTCACGTCATTTATAATCATCAGCTACATGATCGTCATCAACATGTACATAGCCATCATTCTCGAGAACTTCAATCAGGCGCATCAGGAGGAAGAGATTGGCATCGTTGAAGATGATCTCGAGATGTTTTATATACGGTGGTCGAAGTAAGTGCATCTGCATTATGACTAATTATTAGTTAAAACCCACAAACTAATAAAGATAAAGGAATGATTAAATGGATATACAGAACCTTTTAGGAAAGCATGAGCAAACCGCGACAAAAAAATGCTCGTAATCTATAAAACATGAAAGATCAATAAAGTACCGTAGATTAAAACTTGCCCCAGCACCTCCAATATTGAAACAGTCTGTAACCAATAGGTACCTACCACTTACAGTTATTAGAGCTATTTACAATTACGACAGTTCAGAATGGACACTTTAAACAGAAATGACGTCGTAAAGGGAAGCTCGTAAATCTTGCCATTTATCTCGATCCCCGGCTTCAGCTGAACACATTAAAAGTTACTCAAAACAATTATTGCTTGGTATTACCCTCATCACTTGTGGGAACGGTATTTAGCAATTGTGTTTCTTATTCACTAATAAAACTAATATCTTTAACACGTACCGTATAACCATACGTACCGACCTAGTTAGTAGGTAGTACGGCAATTTTATTCTCAACCAATCGATATTCATCTTAACTGTTTGTTTCAATGCAGCCCTGTTTAAACTATACTAGTAGATTTGAAACTAATCTACAAATATTCTTCTTTCCAGATACGACCCCCACGCAACTCAATTTATAAGTTTCGCTCAACTATCTGACTTCATAGCTTCTTTAGACCCTCCGCTAGGCATCTCCAAACCCAATACAGTGGCTTTAGTCAGTTTTAATCTACCCATCGCGAAAGGCAACAAGATTCATTGTTTAGATATACTCCATGCCCTGGTCAAGCATGTGCTGGGGCATGTGGAAGAGACGGACACGTTCAGACAGCTTCAAGAGCAGATGGATATCAAGTTTAAGAAGCAGTTCCCTACGAGGAAAGAGCTGGAGATCGTGTCCTCGACTAGGATATGGAAAAGGGAGGATAAGGCGGCCCGGACCGTGCAGCGGGCGTGGAGAGATTATGTCAAGTAAGTATGAACGCATTCTTTCTTTTTGGAGACCTATTAAAAATCTTCATCATCGGGTTATTAGTAAATAGGTTTTTTTATTTCCAATCCCATCCAACTCTTCCTATGGTCATCGTTACACATATAAATTGGTGGCCGCCATTGACGACTTCGTCAATATAAGTTACCTACATATTTTGACTCGGATTCTGAACTTTTTCGCATCAGCCTTCAGTGTCAAACCCCACACAGAATCTTTTAGTAGGATGCCCTTATTAAATCATTAAGTCAAAATAATTCAGCACAGCACTTTCAGAGCTGTCCAGGCAGCTTAGCTACGTACTGGTCGGACCAAATTTGAGAAGTAGTCAAACGACACGAAAAAAAGAATCTTAGCAATAAAAATCTCTCACCATTATTCCAGGCGTAAGAACCGCAGCCCCTCTCAAGAAGAAGAAAGCACGAAGTGGTCCCCCGGCGGTGGCTGGGGGGGTCGGCTGAGCGCGCTGCTGCACGTGCGGCGCGGCTCGCACGCGTCTAGTCGCAAATCGTCACGCGCGTCCGACGCGTCCGACATCAGCGAGCTGGGTGGAGCGTGGTTGAACCTACCGCTGTTGCTGCTGCCGGGAGCCGCGCCAGGGGAACAGGTAATGACCACCTACAGTACTTCCGATAGAGTGACATATGCCCGTTGTTACACTAACAACGACACCCAAATGAATGAGTAAACGTTTTTATTTAATCATTCATTTTGTTGTCACCTATTGTTAGTGAAAAAGTGCATTAGTCCCATCTATCTGGGACTCCCAGGTACGAAGCTACATAGCCAAAAAAATGGAAATGAGTCAATTCAATATGACACTGACGCGGTAGTGTACAGGAGTAGATTTGGAGGTTAGACTGAACTTACACATTTAGTTTACGCCTAAATAGCGGCTAAGGCGAATATTGATGATAGATTAGTTGCGGCTGTTACAATTAGGTTGTTTCCTACTAAGATATCGCCAGAGTAGTTGGTAATTTAAGTAGTCCAGTTAACTTTGTTTTATCTCTTTAGGCATCTAATTTACGTATTTGCAGTAAGGTAGTAAAGTTTAATTTCTTGCTAAAATACAGGACGAGAGATTTCTACTGGAGGATCTTAGCTTCTTCTACTGGAGGATCTTAGCTTCTTCTACTGGAGGATCTTAGCTTCTTCTACTGGAGGATCTTAGCTTCTTCTACTGGAGGATCTTAGCTTCTTCTACTGGAGGATCTTAGCTTCTTCTACTGGAGGATCTTAGCTTCTTCTACTGGAGGATCTTAGCTTCTTCTACTGGAGGATCTTAGCTTCTTCTACTGGAGGATCTTAGCTTCTTCTACTGGAGGATCTTAGCTTCTTCTACTGGAGGATCTTAGCTTCTTCTACTGGAGGATCTTAGCTTCTTCTACTGGAGGATCTTAGCTTCTTCTACTGGAGGATCTTAGCTTCTTCTACTGGAGGATCTTAGCTTCTTCTACTGGAGGATCTTAGCTTCTTCTACTGGAGGATCTTAGCTTCTTCTACTGGAGGATCTTAGCTTCTTCTACTGGAGGATCTTAGCTTCTTCTCTTTATGACTTTTATTGTAGTGCTTTAAGTAATAAAATCCATTCCATACCGTTCATAACCGATGTTGCCAATATCGGTCTCCGGCTCCCAAAGAACAGATAAAAGAGGTTATCTGTTCTGTGCCGGCTCCTATCCTCTCCATTTTTAAAGCTAGTAACATTTATCGTGGAACAGCCGAGTGGCTCCGAGTCAGCGCCACCGCGAAGGCGGTCGGCCTACGGGTTGCCGATTTTCCTGCGGCATCAGGACGCCATGGACGAGGAGACCGGCCCGAAACGAGCAGGTTCATATGTAATGTTTTGCTTTCCGTGTCTCTTCCTCAGTAGGTTTAGAGATAGATGCATTTGATTACCCTTCAGTCTGGTTGGGGAACTCGTTGCATTGCGTTAAAAACAATGTTCGAAAGTACAGTTGACCTCGTGGTCGCTTTACCATCGTAAGGTTGAATATCACTTGCACGTCTTAAAACGTCAAGGTCTACTTTTGCTTTAAGACCAATGTAACAGTTATATAGTTTCAACCTTAGTGAAGTGTCAATATTTTCATGGGAATTTTTGTGGTAGGTTTAAAAAAATTAAAGTTTAAAGCAATTACGAGGTCGCCCATACAAAATATGGATAATGCAAAGCGTTTTTTGACGCAACGCGTTGCCCATCTAAGACTTGGCTAGCACTGAGTGGTTAGTCACCAGTCTTGATTTTTTTTTTTGTATCCTGTAGTAAATGGACTCGGAAAGTAATCCTAAAATTAATATTTAGTCATTCTTGAGTGTTTGCTTTCGTTTGAATGTCTTGTGCCTGTCTAATTGGAAACATTTGTCTTGCCAAGAGTAGCCCGAACCAACCACTCGGTCCTGAACTTCATAGGTACCTAAATTCATTTGATTCAAAATTTTAACAGTGATTGAAGCATTGACTGGCAATAAATTCCATACCATCTACTAAAATCTATTTCAAATGAGTTTATATTTCACCTATATTTCTCAGTTTTTAGATGGCGTGTCTAACAAGCATACCTAAGAACAAAGTTTCAAAGTCACCAGGATATTGACAGCTTATGCATGATTTAGTGGTAGTACCCCAGAGAATCTCGCTTCTGTAGCTATATCGTTGTCAGTGAATGTCCGCATGACAATGTAGTGTGTAAGTCTGAGTAGTTTGTTCCCCTTTACAGTCTTTCGTTCACTTTTTACGCAACTCAGGAGTCCGTAAGTACAATTCTTTATTTTATTGATTCAACCAAATCTATTCGTGAACGCCTTTATATGGCAATGGTAGTAACCCTTCGATCGCACAGATTAACACAATAGAAGACACAAAATTAAAACTACCTGGAGTAACTGCTACCTTCACTATTACTGAACTACTTTTGCTGGAGAACAAACCGTTTAGCCCGTCACTTTCTTCAGACTGACATGCCTAAGGTCCGGCGGTTATAAATAATCGCATCATAGAATTATAGAATAATCACAGAATGATAGAATCCAACAATAATACTGACAAAACCTCAAGAGGAAAGAGAGATAACATAGATGGCTTTATCACCTCAATTAATGCTAGGAATATCAAAATATTTCGGAAATGGTGTGTTAAGGTGTTGTGTGTGACGTGTCACAGGTTCCCTTCGGCTGAGCAGCTCGCGCCGCAGTTCCATGCGGCGCGTGACGCCGCCGGCGCGAGCGCGCACTCCGTCACCGCACGCCAACAGCGAGGTGAGCATCCTGGTGACGGAGGCGTCGCCCGACGCCGCGCCCGCACCGCCGCCCGCGCCCTCCGCGCCGCCCCCGCCGCCACCGACGCTGGTGCGAGTGCTCGTGCACCGCGAGTCCGACGAGCGCCCCAGCTGATCTCCGACACCCGAGCTCGAGCCCCGAGCTCCATATACGGACGTTCCGGAACCGAACGATCCCCATTGACTCTCTAACCGGTAGTGTTCCGGCGAATAATTGTGATTTTTAAATTTAACTAGCCCCGTTCGCGGTTGTCATTATGGTGGATACGTTGAGATAGATGACCCCGTTTCTCTACACCTACCAGTAAACGTTAGAACACGAGAGAATTAATTTTGTTATTTACTGGTAGAACTTGAAATGCGCCCATTTATCTCAACAATTAATAATAATAGATAGTTAAATACAGTAATAACCGGAAACTTCCAGATTCGTTACAATAACGTTTTCATTAGTATCTCGTCGAATTCAATAAGCTTTACGATACTGAACTGCGCTGAAACGCGCCACGCAAGTTGCATTACGCGCTGTTAGGTATCATTCGTTTGTAGACGCTTCGATAGATTAATGTTGCTGAATCCGGTTTTTTGGATCGTAGAAAACTTGGATATATAGGTTTATAGCTTTTTGAAGATTCGTACGTATCTTGTAATATCAAGAATAAGAAATGCCACCTAAATGTGCCTAGTTTCTACAGCATTACCATAATCCAGAAAATTCGATATGGAAATGGTTTTTAGCATAAAGGGTAGAAAACATTTACCACACTTGAAGTTCATAGAAGTCATACATGATTTGAGATATTTATAAGTACTTAATACATTTTATCACCCTAAAACTTTCTCTTCTTTTGATTAATACATAGTTTATAGATATAGATTTTTGTATAAATACATAATAGCAATTGGTCGCTACTAATATTAGCAGAAATAAATAGAAACCTCTTCTATCCTTCTTCTACGATCCAAAATTCGGTAAGACAGCAGTTTTTTATGCAATTTAATATTTATTTAAGTAGATACGCGAGGCCAGTGTCAAGTTGGATGTAAATCAATTTGTTGTTGTAAATAGTATTGTAATTATATGAGAATGACTGATGTCACCATGTCGATAGAATTAATAAGAAACTCATTAAAGCAAGCTGCACACCAGATAATCAAATCATACATATAATACACATTATATTTATTTGTGTTCAAACTCTGACTAAACGACAGTCATGTTTTCGCTCTCAATTATATTTTCCGTTCTTTTCGTAACATAAATGTACATCACACCCATATTACCATGGTACGGAGCAGTAAAAAAAACTGTTGGAATAGCAACGGGCCTAAAATATTTCCCTGGGGAACTCCGTAGAGTTCATAGTTATAAATAAGGTGGTATTACTGCGGTTAATTTTAGTTTAATTTGACAATTATTTTTTTAAATTTTATAATAATGAAAACTTTATTCCTACCACCCATACCTGTAAAATTTTATATATTTTAATATGATCGACATGATCAAAAGCCTTGCTCATATCCATTTAAAGGTTTAACCGGAAATATTTTCAGGAATTGTTTTGAACTTTTTTGATTAATACAATTTTTAAGCGATTTGAATTTCTATGTAGGCACAAAATATGTAGGTATTACATGCCTCATGCTTGTTTGGTGTGCGGCCTACTTAAAAATAACTTGATCGTTATCGATTGATCGTCTCACCGAGTTCAGGCTTCTAAATGAATGTTTCCAGATCTAATGCCATTATTATTGTTGAAGATTATTAGAAATTAAGTATTTGCAAAATATTAGTTCTAATTATATGAGCATTAAAATGGAGGGCATGTTATGTATTAAGTTTAAGTATGTTGCCATATTATTTAGGGAAAAGTGTGCTTGATATCTTTAATCTAATTATAACCCCTATTTCCTCATTTATATGAAATCATTTGGTATATTTCTCTCTTAAAACCTGTAATATTAAATACATAAGTGCTATAACTAATATCCAGGCAGAATTACTTATACTCAGGTTGTGGAAAAGGCGTGGCAACGTCAAAAGACTTTTAGTAAACAATAACCATCACCCTTAAAGTAACTTTTAAATAATAATGTAGTATACAGGAAGGTCCAACTTCGTGAGCTAGGTATTTGTGAATTTGATTCAAAACTTACACCACCACATGGAAAGTAATTAAGAATACCTACCAAACTACACAACTATGTAGACTCGACCCTTAACACGTTGGTGGACAGTACTATCTCACTGGTTGCGGCTACTGAGACACTACTTATTTTTATACATTGCCCACGAGGGTAGTGTCACAACGCATGGTTAAAAAAAAATGATATGACAGAACGGATCTAGGCGTACAAACAGTACTACGCTTTCTAAATAACAAGTGCGCGCGAAAACATGTAGCGACACGCAGGAACACTGCAGCGGCGCACTACTCAACTGATCGTATGTAACTACGACGTCCACGAGCGTAGTGTGCGGAGGGAGGGGACGTGGAGGTACTTTCGTTGACGTAACGACAAAAATTGTGTAGTGACAGTACGAAAGTCTTAATTATACCTGTGGTGACAGTATAACATGCCGTTCTTTATGATAGTATGGCAAATCGGTCGTCGTGTGGCGTACTGATTTTATGCAAGTAAAAACTCAGACGACGACAGGCGTGCTGTCGTATCACTTTTAGCCACCTAGACGCCTGTGGTCATTACTGCCCGCCAGCGTGTTAACTTGTCTCTACACTCTGTATATTCCGAAATTCTACACTAGGTAGATTCGACTACCAGTCTTCTCGACTAGATTAGAAATTGTTAAACTTCGAGATTTTTAAATTATCAGTTTCTAAGCAATTTATTTAATATCATTCATGAAGCAGCTAACTAGACGTAGTTTATTATTTATTATGTAGTTTTTTTTTCTACGACAAGAATTAATTGTATTCTTAGCTACCTACCAGTCAATATGATCTCGATAGAGCTTTAATCTTTTTGACATAATAGGTAGGTACTAGATAAGTGGGGCGAATTTTGGTAAAAATTCTGACATAAAACACAAAATGATCATAATTATATCTCACGTTTTTATTTATTCTACAAGTGTGAAGTAAATATTAACCTGAGCCATTTAGAACTGTTAGATATGACGATGGAGTACTGAAAAGGTGTAGTAGTTGCATTTCAAGACCGCATTGTAATTTGAACCTTATGTTAATGTTCATAAAAGTCTTATGAATCGCACTACTGATTTGCAACGACTTTAGTGTAGTAGCAATGTATAGTAGTAGATACCTTTTTCATCTAAGTTGGTAACCAGAGCTGAAGTTTATGGGAGATGCGCTTAAGTAGCCCGCGAAATACAAAGTTTATTGCAATTGCACATGTTTACAGAATTATAATAATTACAATACAACTCGAAACTCTAATACAAAAATGTCACGATGTCATGAAATAGCTATTCAATAGGGCAATTTGATCTTATTGTTGTATCGATGATTATAATATTTATCACGGTCGCGAATTAGATTTTGAGCAAAATACCTACATCATAACACAGAGATGCAAATTGCGAAAGAATTTCGCGGGCATATGCACTATCTGACTTCCTGGTATAAACCATTACTGCAGAATATCATTCTACTTAAATACCTACAAAAATTACATTATAGTAACAAAATATTCCTTTCTCGCACAAACAAGGCAACCTAGACACTGACATGTACAAAATGGGCAAATATTCGCACAAATCTCAATAGATATTGAAATATGTAGTTAGTTTTGACGTTCCATTAGTACTTATTTGTAAAAGACAGTATAATTTTGTTCACAATTTTTTGTCTATTTATCGGCTATATTATTTTACTTGATTGAATCATGAACTTATGTGCCTACAATGTAAATTATGATTACCCTTTACTTCAGATGTTATATAATTTTATACATTAATTAATTCTCTTTAAGCGAAAGTGTATAATTTGTTAATATTTAGCCCGTCCACATGTTCCTTTTGTTGATTGTTTTATAGTTGTAACATTAGCTGCTAATAGTGTTAACAAGTTGCTAATATAGGCGCACCAAGTGCTTTCGAATTATATTTTAGCTGCATTTATGTACAATCGGCCCGAAAAGTGATCACATTTTATTTGTTGGCGAATCAATTAGCGCCATAAATCACTTTTGGAACCGATGTTACACGTATGACGAGAATTTATTTAGGAAGATTGTAAAGCATCCAATAAAAAGTTGATGCGTTGATTTTAAATAGTTCATAATAACTATAGAATTAGCTTTTTTTCTAAAAGAAAAGTTTAAAAAGAAAATTTTAAAATTTCTCTAGGAGGTATACTTGAGCAGGTAAATTTTAAAACCCCCAAATATTTTCCAATTTAGCAAGGACCAAAACTTCGTTTCGTTTAAAAAATTATCTCGATTTACTAATTATATTCTTGACCAACTTTTGAATTCATTTTTACTTAGAATTTTCGAGGCCTGTATCAGATTATGCTAGAATTTTAGACGCTGACACCTTGTAACATACTAGTATTTGTACCACCTCGCTTTATGACAAGTTTTACACCATTTGCTTTAAACCCTTTGATATCTCAACAACCCACACTCACTATTAAACATTTAGATCTATAAAAGGAGGAAACATGATAAAGTTGTTCTAATAGAATAGATAAAATTTCTCAATATTGTTCATTACTATGTACATAATGAAAGAAGATGCAATAATTTTTCATAATTTTATCTATAGTTATAATCTTGAGAGGTTGTTAGAGGTTACTTTTAACTATAATTTATAATTATGTACGATGTACATGTAAAACTATTGTAGTTAGTGAAATTGCAATGTTTAAAGCATGTGTTGGGCATGGTTCGATTTGTGTAACATATGTTTAAATTGTATGATATGTAAATAAAAACTTTAAATGAGACCTGCGAAATATGATTTACTTCCGAGGTACAAAATATAAATTAACCATGTTGAAAACTATGATTAAATGAAAATATAGAAATGTTGCAATTTTATTACACACCTTTTTTTAAGTAAGTACTTTTACGTCTTTTAGCTGGTTAACAGTTATTTTCCCATGTCGTGTGTTTATCAGAAAGTTTTACTCCCTTACAAAAAGAACAATGTGTTGAAAAGTTTTAAAATATTTTAAAAGGTTTAGCAGCAGACTTCAATATGCTGCCTAATTATTTAGATTAACGCCCGTTTCTACTAACACTAAGCAATACCTAGATAAAAGCTCGCTGTTGGATTTTTAATTTTCAGTGCTGAGCCCAGTGTTGAAAATCCAACAACGCGTTTTTATATAGATGTCGCCTAGGTGTTAATGAAAGGGCACATTAGTTGGCTAATCGAAATAACTTACAGATCATAATATGATTTTAAAAAATCATCAAATAAATGAATGAAATATTTACCTACAAGAAGATATTAGGAACTTGTGTGGTAAGCAAAGAGATTTAAGATAGGTACAATAGAGAGGCTATGCAAAGAAATGTCATAGAAAAACTGTGATCCCATGGCTCAGTGACGCCATCTAGCATAATATAGCAAAATTAGAGTGGCAATTGGGAATATCAAATAGTAAAATAGAATTAAATTTATTAAAATATATTCAGCTATCGCTCGGTAGGTGGCCAGTGTGGTCAGTGTTGCCAGATCCGATTTTCAATCCGTGGATTAAGCTTGAAAAACCTAATAATCAATCAGGTAAATAAATATTGAAAACTAAACAAATTAAGCAAAACTTGTCTCAGACAGTAAAAACTATTTTAGAATTTTATTTGTTACTATTCATTGTCCATGACACCGTCTATGGCTACGTATCAGTTTCAAGTGTGTGTGTTTTTTATGTACATTTTAAAATAAAATAATTTTAAACGTGCTTTGCCTCCGAATTATTATAGCACTCAGTTTATTACGATTTTTGTGTAAAGTAGACCTATTATGTCACAAAGCGCATTTTTTGCAATTGTCTGCTGCATTTAGTTTTTAGAAAAATAATTATTTTTACACTTTTGTTTGCAAATAATTGTAAATCTTATTATATCGATATCCGAGGCGAGGTCCAAAAATCCGTAGAACTATTAAATTCGTTAGTCTGGCAATGCGGGGTGACACTAGAAACTATAAAACCTGTGGTAGGAATTTTATCATTTAGATATAAAGGTATCGATAATATTGAAAAATCTTATAAGACTATTTTTTCGGATTTGAATAGATTTAAACAATTGCCAAAAAAATAGGAAAGCAATAAATTGATTAGTAGTTTCAGTGTTTACAAGTTATTTATCTATAAAATTCTTTTTACATACAAATTAATAAATTATCGTTATTATGATCTAGTGATACAAGTGTCAGACTGTTAATCACGAAGACATGGGTTCGATTCCCACAGGACACAAATATTTATGTGATGAATATAAGTATTTATTTACAAGAGAAAGTATTACATCCATTGTTCAGTACCTATAGTACAAGCTCTGCTCTTTGAAGCAAACAGATCAGTCGACCTTGCGTACGTACAAAATATAAAAGTCAAAACACTTATGTTGAGGAAATTACGGGCGTTCTACTTAAAAATCTCATACATGACGGTCGATCAAATAATGATAGCGACTACTACCAACAGATCAGACGTTGGGGACATAGTCAGACCTACCATCCATTGACGAACTTTTAAAAGTTGTTAACAAACTCCCACTTAATAAAGGATCAATAAAATAAATTTTAACCTGTTTACATCGCGTTTTTTCTTATTTTTTTTCCTTTTGCTCGGCTTCTAATAGTTCTAGCGTAATGTTAAATAACCTATTAAGCCTTTTTCAAGAATTGGGCTTTAAAATGCAAAAATAAATTTCCAAATCCAACTGGTAGTTCCAAAGATTAGCGCGTTCAAACAAACAAGCAAAGAAACTCTTCAGCTTTAGTATTAGTATAGATTGTCAAAAAAGTTTAGCTCTGCAGCATACGCCGTTAGAAAAAATCGTGATTAACTGACTTAGAGATAGCCCGTTTACTTTACTTTAGTTCGGTCATACGTTATTATTTTCAAACAGTATTATATTTTAAGTGTTATTTATTATTTACCTTAATAAATATTATCGATAACAAAATCGATAAACAACATCACATCTCAACAAGGCAGTAGTAAAACTATACAACTATATATAACTATAAACTAGCAATAGAGGCCGTTTATTACAAAATTAGCAAATTTTCTAAATCTCTTTATGAAAATTATTTAATTCTAATTACTGAGTAAATATAAATAATTCATGCGTAAATAAACCGAAGTTAGGTCCAGTGGTTTTACCATAACAAGATTTGCAATATCGTAATGCGCAACTCGGCATGTTTCCTTAGAAAATATTTTTCTTTTGGTGGACACGAATGCGTCTTGACACGCAGGCGTACGACACTAGACAGAGCGACTTTTGACCACTAGGACAAAAGTATTGGATTACGATTTTGTTCGTAATGTCCTGTCCATTGTCAAGTAAATAATTTAATGTCTTTGGTGCTAAGTAATCCACAATCAGTTTTCTCAATTTATTATTTCACCTCCAAAAGCAGCTAAAAGAAACTGGGAATTATAGGAAAATATTAATAAGTATTATGACCACATTTAAAGTACAGATTTTAGATAAAAACCTCAAAAAAATAAACAAAGATAAATTCAACAGCAACTATTTATTTAGGTTCAGTAATAAACTAACATATCCCATTCTATTTCTGAATTAAAATGAAAAATGAATAGGATTTCATTAAGTATATTAAATTAACATCATGACTAATAAAATAACCAAATATCAAATTGTACTAACATTTTTACTTCGTAGACACCCTGGTACGACGGTTCCATGAGAAGTTAAGTCCGTAGCTCTTAGGCCTTACTGGTTTCTCAATCTTAGGCACATCTAGATACCAGCACCATCCATTCTTCTCGCAATGTTCAATAGCCTCCTCGGGATTTCTGAATGCCACTTTCATGTTGGATAGTGGGTCTCCAGTGGATGTCCAGCCCATCAAGGGGTTCTCCCAGCGTTGGCGGTTGTCAAACTCCATCTCCCAATGATGGATATTGTTGGTGCCACTCTGCATGGCATTCTTGGGAGGCTGGTAGATGCGCACACGACGACTCCCAACATGTTCCTCTGGAACACCACTCACAGGGGTCAGGTCCACCTGGAAAACATGGTGCAAATATTTTTAATTAAAATAATGTACATGTTAATCTATTCTATTTATAGTTGATAAAACTGCCCTTTTTTTTTTTTTTTTCAGGATGGGAAATCATCAAATGACCCCTCCCACTCTGGGTGGAGCAGAAGGGAGTGTCAGACTCTTACTGACTAAAACCCACCCGTGTTCCTTCCTTAGCCCTTTATGTACCAGGGCAGCGGTAACCCTTTCGGACGATCCTGCTACCCCGGCAGGATAAAACTGCCCTTGACTCAGTTTCAGAGGGTTTTAAATACTAGCTGCACCCTGCGGTTTCACCCGTATGTATAAGTCTAAGTCCCGTCAGAATATCTGAATAAAAAGTATCTTATGTCCTAATCCAGGTTTGAGCTTGAAAGTGTAACAAACAATTTTTTATCTTTATAATATTATTAGTTTAGATTAAAAACCTACACTTTCCTAATACAAATTATATTTTAACTTTTTAAGTACCTACCTATGTGTGATGGTAGAGAACCAACCTTCACTGATACAACATTTAAAGTTCAGGCAGTCTTGTATTGGGAGCACCACAGGTTTTTAGTAGACAAATTTAACAGAATAATTTTAATATTCTTTCCACATTGAATAAAACTTGTAGGTAATCTGATTAATTTAAAAAAAATAAAAATAATTGTGTAGCCTCAGGAGAACACTACCTAAAACCGAAACCAATCTTACCTTGACAGGAACCTTTATGGTTGACTCCAAAATAGTTCTTTGTTGTTTTTCGTCGGGCGATGCTAGAGCAACATCATTGTCAATTATAGGCGCCTCATGTCGCCCAAGTTGGTCGCGTTCATTGAGGCGAGATGTTGTTGAGAATGCAGGCAAGGATCTAAAAAACGAAAAAAACAATTTGTTGCTATCATTGGATTTGGCATGACTTGAGTTCTATTGGATGTGTGAAGGAATTTAAACTCTAAAGGGATTGTTCTGTTAATATACTTACCTTGACAGCTGAGTTCGAGACAAACTCGCTGCACGGCTAATCACCTGAAACATCTTAATTTTTACGTAACAATCAATGAAAATGAAAATTACGTTCCGAGTTCTGGTTTTCTGTCTGATCTTGCTTGAGTATTTTATTTTACAATGACATCTGTCAATCTGTGACACTAAAAAATACAGATCACACAGCAGCATAGCTGACAGACGCTCCCGTTCATTCTCGATACGTATACGGTTGTTATTATATTCTGTGCATGTACACACGGCTACACATCAAGCTAGACTGTTTGGACTTTGGACTACTAGAAGTTGAACGCTGCGTATCGTGTGAGAGGGTGCGATATGTTTTTGTTATTTCGTCTCACGCACCTCGCAGGACTGCGTGTGAGCGCGAGCAAAGTATTAGAAAATATTGTAATACTGTGGCGCGAGGCACTACATCAACGCGTCTAGATAGATGCGTATCATGTATATTATTTTGTAAACAAGTTGAGCTCGTATTATAATACTAGCTTCTGGCCGCGACTTCGTCCGCGTGAAATTATTGTTCCCCCGCCCCACCCCGTCGCATCGCATCGCTCGCTTCTCGTTCTCGCTTAGTTCTCTTTCTGACTGTATTCATTTTAACCTAGCATGATGTTGAACAGACCAGAACGTTATCATACCTATTTTGTTGCGGAGTTATTTTAAAATTATGTTATCTCCTAAGTAAACAAATTGACCACGGAAATTAAAATATTAAAATCGCTTTGCCAATCTTCAACAATTATAGAAAGCACTCCTATAAACACTGAAAAAAAGAAAAAACATTCTCGCTTCAGTCAAAACGTGTCATCTACACCTTCCTCGCCGAGATCAACAGCAAATACCAACACCGACGCTACTCATGGACATCTACAACAAAAAATTATTATTCTACAAAAAGATCTTCAAAACGCTGAAGAAGAGATAAAAGCTCTAAATACAAAAATACAGGGACTAGAGCAGTCTCTCAGGACGATGCCAAAACAAACATTATCTACTGAGACCCATCCAACCACAGACTTTACCTCAATCCAGCAACAGTGTTTATTTGGAAAAACCATAGCTATCTTTGGCGCGCAACAATGCGTAGGCCTGGCTGCGGCTCTACTTCATTCAAGAAAGTCTACACAATATGAAAAGTATGGAGTCTTTGCCCAAACGATGCCATATGCACATAGCGACCAAATTGTAAAGTGCTGTACTAAGGTTAACCTCCGACCAGTAGACAAAATTGTAATATGTTTGGGCGAAAATGACCTTTATATTAGTAATGTATTATCTCAACTGAAAAGTATACTCATGACATTTGTTAAAAATAGTATTATTGTTTTAAGTGTATTGAAAAATGACAACCTAAATGTCAATAAACTAAACAATAGTATCAAAAATATCTGTAAATATTATAAAAATTGTAAATTCACACACAATAGCAAATATAACTTGCCTGACATTTGTAAATCAATAAATTACCTAATAGATTGTGAAGATTATAACAAAAAATTCCTAGATCCAGTCGAGATCAGGAAGCACCTTGCCAGTAGCAAACTAAGCTTTATACCAAAAACAACGGCAATTGAGCCCAAAAAAGGGACCATTCCGTTTTACTTTAAAAGTAGCAACAGTAGGGAATTTAGAGTAAATAATGTTTCTTATATTTCTACTGAAAAACCTAAAAAAGGTACCATACCTTATTATTTTCCTCCAATTATTAAAAACGACACTTTTTTTCGTGCCTAAAATCGCGATGCCTACTTCTCACAATTTTAGGATACTCCACCAAAATATTGCAAGCGTACTATCAAAACAGGAACTTTTAGAATTAACGTTACAGGAGATGAGAGATTTACAGAATGACCCGCATATAATTTGCTTCTCCGAAACATTTATCAAAAAAGGATATGAGAACTATCTCAAGTTATCGGATTATGACATGGCAACACATTTTTGCAGGGAAAAAAATCGTGGTGGTACTTGCATACTAATTAAGAAGGGTATAAGTTTTAGAGAACTAGCATTTGTAAAAAATTATGCATCAGTAAATACCTTCGAGGCATGCGGAATAGAGTTAGCATTTGAGAATTTAGTAATTATTTGTTTATACAGAACACCTCAGTCAGACCCTTACCTATTTTTAACTAAATTAGATAGTATGCTACAACATTTACACAAAAAATATAAATCGAAAACGCGGATAGTTTTAACTGGGGACTTTAATATAAATACATTGAAAAAAGGCAAAATAACCCAAGACTTTCAAGACTTAGCACACACACACAACTTGAAAATTCATATTAACGTACCCACGCGCAAATTTTCCTGTATAGATCATATACTAAGTAATATACACAAAGCAATTGCTAACGTCTTACCACTACATCTTTCTGACCACGATACAGCGCAAATGCTAAGCTTTCCCTTACGATTTCAATCAAAAGCCACAATATATTACATCTACAAAAGAGATTACAGTGTAAATAATACTCTTAAAATTAAGGAATGTTTGCAAAACTTACTTTGGACGGATGTATACATGGATAATGATGCAAATACGGCATTCAATAGCTTCCATAACTTAATATGCCTGTTCTACAATCTCTGTTTTCCAAAAGTAAGAGTTAAAGTAAATACAAACAATAAAATTAAACAAACGTGGATAACTAAGGGTCTTAAACTGTGTTCTAAAACTAAACGATCCTTACGATATCAATATTACAAAAACAAAAATCGAACCAACAAGAACAAATACACCACATATTCTAAAATATTTCAAAATTGCATACATAATGCTAAACGGAATGCTAATATCAAGTATGTGAACAACAATAAAAACAAATGTAAAGCCACTTGGTCAGTTATAAAAAACGAAATCCAAAATACGGACCCTAAAGATAATATTGAATGTTTACAGGTTGACAATACAGTTCTAACAAATCCAGCGGAAATAACTTCTGCCTTCAACAACCATTTCATAAACTGTTTCCCTACACAAAATCAAATAAATAGTTGTTCCAATGACAACGTTATTGCTAGCTCGATGTTCCTCACCCCTATGTCTGAAAGTGAGGTGAGGCAACAGATAATATCATTGAACAACACCAATTCTGAAGGCTACGATGAACTAAACACCAGAATAATTAAGACATGTACCAATGAAATAAGTAAAGTATTGACATATTTGATCAACTTGTCATTTTCACAAGGTTTATTTCCAAAAGCTCTAAAATTATCCGTTATTAAACCATTGTTCAAAAAGGGTGATAAATGTGATGTGAACAATTATCGCCCTATTACATTAATACCCATCATCTCAAAAATATACGAGAAATGTATGTATCACAGATTAATAAATTACTGTAGTAAATTTAACATAATAAGGAAACAACAATTTGGATTTCAAAAAGGTAAATCTACATCACTAGCCATATTCTCACTCTTAAAAACAATACTGAGCAGTTTAAATAAAAATCAGTTGGTAACGGGGCTTTTCTTTGACTTATCGAAGGCATTCGATCTTGTTACACATACCAACTTATTACAAAAATTAGAAGCTCTTGGAATCAGAGGACTGCCGCATCAATGGATATCGTCGTACCTAACTGACAGACAACAGAGTGTCGCAGTTACTAAACTGGACGAAAATAGAGACATGATAATGCATACGTCTGAATATCAATGTGTAAAACGCGGCGTGCCCCAAGGTAGCATATTGGGTCCCATCTTATTTCTTCTCTATATAAATGACATAGTTGACATAACTAAACACAGATGTTTTCTTTTTGCGGATGATATTTCCATAATTGTAACTGCTGACAAAAAATATAATTCAATTACTGACCATGAAACTGACATAAATAATACTATTGACATTCTAATTAATTGGCTGAACAATAATAATCTATCTATAAATCTCGACAAATCCGTATACATACAATTTAATAAACACCATAATAATTAATTTAATTTAAAAATGGATATACGTAAAATAACACATGTCGAACAAACTAAATTTTTAGGTATTGTTTTGGATGAATATTTAGACTGGAAAGCGCAGGTTCAGTACGTATGCAATAAAATAAATAAATTTGTATATGCCCTTAGAAAAATTAAATATGTAACTAATATAAAAACGGCTGTAATGTCTTATCGAGCGTACGTTGAGTCCTCGTTGCGGTACGGACTAATAACATGGGGAAATAGTACGGAACACAACCGGGCATTTATCGCACAAAAAAAATGTATACGCGCCTTATACGGAATTCCGTCCGATGAATCGTCTAAACCAATATTTAAAAAGCTTGGTTTGCTACCGTTGCCATCGTTATATATTTATGAGATGTGTATGTTCGTAAAGAAACACAAAGATTTATTTAAAACAGCAGAAGGAGTATGTTCACGAAGTCGGCGTGACCAATACACACTTGTACTTGATGAACTGCCTAGGTGTACTAAATATAATAAAAACTGTGTAGCTATGTGTGTACGTGTATTTAATAAGTTACCAATGACACTGAAAGAATTAAATTGTAGACTATTTAAATTTAAATTGTACAATTGGTTGAATGAAAATAATTTCTATAGTATTAAGGAGTTCC
Source organism: Apamea epomidion (assembly GCA_947507525.1). Taxonomy (NCBI): domain Eukaryota; kingdom Metazoa; phylum Arthropoda; class Insecta; order Lepidoptera; family Noctuidae; genus Apamea; species Apamea epomidion. Next base: position 6,242,324 of record OX382242.1, on the reverse strand, counting down.
TAGAACACTAATATTAGCAACATTCAACACTTGCATCTTGCACTTGCTTGTGCTTAACAATTTTGCATGCTTTATTTTTAAGCTAAACATGTATGATCTCATTTTTATGTAAGACCTTTTTATACCGTGTTTTAAGCAAATAAATATAATATTATTATATTATTATTATTATTATATTAAGATGTTGATTGAAATCAAGTGATGTCAAAGGCAATTTTGTTCACAATTAAATACTTGTGATGAATAACGTATTTATTTGGATAAAGATTAATATCATATTGATAAAACACCTTCGCAGATAATGCATTAATTTCGAGCAAATTTGATTACCATAAAAAAGGCTATAGTGAGTCAATCTTAAAAGATAGACATATGCTGTCGCGGACTTTTTTTTAGAACTTTTAAGGAGGAATAATTCCTTTATACATGATTTTTGCGTAACTTAAACCGTTTACGCAGCGCACGCAATGGAAGCTCTCAAAAAGGAATCAGTTTTCCCGTTTTTGCAATAATGTCCATTGATGCTCCGTTCCTATTGGTCGCAGCGTGATGTTATATAGTCTGAAGCGTTCCTCGATAAATGGACTGTCCAACACAAAAATAATTTTTCAATTCGAACCAGCACCCTAATTGCGTAACACACAGCAATGGATTAGCAATATCCTTCAAAATGATTCAGATTGAGATCGATTGTGTGTTTCGCAATTAGGGTGCAGTACTTCCTAAGGTTAGCGCGTTCAACCAAACAAACAAACAAACTACTCTTCAGCTTTATAATATTAGTTTAGATGAGTTTGCACTAATAAATCCATTACCATTAGGTATTTATTATTATCATTTAAGTATATTATTATATTATATTTCGAGCTTGCATACGTGTAGGTAATTCGGAAATCTACATCCTGTCGGATTTTCATACAAACTTTCAACCAACACCGCCATCCAACCACCCATTCCATTTTTATAACAAAAACACTGAAACACTTATTACTTTATTGTCAACCGAAATTACAAATACGAATTTTGATAGATCTAACTTCAAAACGACGGATTTTCATACAAACTTTCAACCCCCATAGGATTTTTATCAAATGGGTTCTTATATTACTTAATATCTACTTATGGCAAATAAAACTTAATTACTAAAATCATTAGCTAAAGGCCTATTCTATTCAGATACCTATAAGCGATATTCGACAGATACGGTTGTAGGTAACAACGAAATACGAGTGGAATATTCCGCCGGGTAGGTAGGTATATTTTGTATTCTGGTTTCGCGCTAGCCACGGGAGGTTATACAAATATAAATAGATTTGAATAGGCATACATGTTGCCTAAGCTAGCATCACATGCATTGCATTGGTATATCATCAATGTGTCGAAGAAAGCCTTAAATGAATTAACAATTTAAATATACTTCAATTCACAAAGCTCCGTGCGGGGCGTCCGCGTCGGCTGACCGCGTAACAATAGTAAATACTTAATGTAGGTAATGATTCATTATAAATTTTGTAAATAATAATAAATTTTTTAGTAGCATAGACCAATAAACCATATCAAGTTTTATTTTCCATATTCATTATAGAGAGTTGTCACTGGATGAATATTTCTTTTTTTCAACTTTGTTGTTTAAATGTTCATTATTGATTTCGATTTTTAACTATTGTTGGCTCCTGAGGTAACTTGTAGTTATGTTTAGACTATGATTGTTATTTCACGCCGTTCAAGCGTTAATTAATTAGTCAAACTTTATAATGAATCATTACATTAAGTATTAACTATTGTTACGCGGTTAGCCGACGCGGACGCCCCGCACGGAGCTTTGCGAATTGAAGTATATTTAAGTTGTTAATTCATTTAAGGCTTTCTTCAAAACATTGATGATATACCTATGCAATGCATGTGATGCTAGCTTAGGCAACATGTATAAAGGCCTATTCAAATCTATTTATATTTGTATAACTTCCCGTGGCTAGCGCGAAACCAGAATACAAAATATACCTACCTACCCGGCGGAATATTCCACTCGTATTTCGTTGTTACCTACAACCGTATCTGTCGAATATCGCTTATAGGTATCTGAATAGAATAGGCCTTTAGCTAATGATTTTAGTAATTAAGTTTTATTTGCCATAAGTAGATATTATGTAATATAAGAACCCATTTGATAAAAATCCTATGGGGGTTGAAAGTTTGTATGAAAATCCGTCGTTTTGAAGTTAGATCTATCAAAATTCGTATTTGTAATTTCGGTTGACAATAAAGTAATAAGTGTTTCAGTATTTTTGTTATAAAAATGGAATGGGTGGTTGGATGGCGGTGTTGGTTGAAAGTTTGTATGAAAATCCGACAGGATGTAGATTTCCGAATTACCTACACGTATGCAAGCTCGAAATATAATATAATAATATACTTAAATGATAATAATAAATACCTAATGGTAATGGATTTATTAGTGCAAACTCATCTAAACTAATATTATAAAGCTGAAGAGTAGTTTGTTTGTTTGTTTGGTTGAACGCGCTAACCTTAGGAAGTACTGCACCCTAATTGCGAAACACACAATCGATCTCAATCTGAATCATTTTGAAGGATATTGCTAATCCATTGCTGTGTGTTACGCAATTAGGGTGCTGGTTCGAATTGAAAAATTATTTTTGTGTTGGACAGTCCATTTATCGAGGAACGCTTTAGACTATATAACATCACGCTGCGACCAATAGGAACGGAGCATCAATGGACATTATTGCAAAAACGGGAAAAATGATTCCTTTTTGAGAGCTTCCATTGCGTGCGCTGCGTAAACGGTTTAAGTTACGCAAAAATCATGTATAAAGGAATTATTCCTCCTTAAAAGTTCAAAAAAAAAGTCCGCGACAGCATATGTCTATCTTTTAAGATTGACTCACTATAGCCTTTTTTATGGTAATCAAATTTCTTCGAAATTAATGCATTATCTGCGAAGGTGTTTTATCAATATGATATTAATCTTTATCCAAATAAATACGTTATTCATCACAAGTATTTAATTCTGAACAAAATTGCCCTTGACATCACTTGATTTCAATCAACATCTTAGGAGATAACATAATTTTAAAATAACTCCGCAACAAAATAGGTATGATAACGTTCGGGTCGGTTCAACATCACGCTAGGTCAAAATTAATACAGTCAGAAAGAGAACTAAGCGAGAACGAGAAGCGAGCGATGCGATGCGACGGGGTAGGGTGGGGGAACAAGAATTTCACGCGGACGAAGTCGCGGCCAGAAGATAGTATTATAATACGAGCTCAACTTGTTTACAAAATAATATACATGATACGCATCTATCTACTTAAACGCGTTGTTGGTGCCTCCCGCGCAGTCCTGCAACGTGCGTGAGTGAGACGAAATAAGAAAAACATATCGCACCCTCTCGCACGATTCGCAGCGTTCAACTTCTAATAGTCCAAAGTCCAAACAGTTTAACTTGATGTGTAGCCGTGTGTACATGCACAGAATGTTATAACAAATGTACTAGAAAAAAAAATTTATAAGGGCTAGCGCTTGGCCGTACAGCGTTTGTTGTTGTACGGTTTTTTACCGCAAGAGTTAGTGACAGATCAGAAAAATAGTGCGAATGGTGACAGGTGATTATTTGTCGTGACTTATTTTCTTATTCATTATATAGACAAGAAAGCTTTGGATGCATATTATGCACAAAAACCAAAATTATTGAGCTGTATCGACTGTTTAGAAAATGGTCCGCGAGTAACTGAGTGCAACTGTGTCCGTTGGACCTGGTTCAGTAGGACCACGCGCTGTACTCAAGTACCGTATCTACGCTTAAAGTTTATCTAAGTGAAAATACATGGGGGTGTTTCAAGAAACCCTTGGATAGAGGATTCAAAAATTTTCTTTTGGACGTCGTTTCATAGGCCATCTGTATAATAATTATGATGTATTTACTAATTGCATGCTCACTGGTGTTGTGTCCACGGTCCACTGATACTGTATAATCTATTGTCCACTGTGTCTTTATTATTATTTAATCTGTGATCTATATACTACATAGCGGTCGGACGACGACAGGACAAATGTGAAGTTTGGAAATTAGATTGTCAAATTGTCAATAGGAAATCTATGAATAATTGCGAATATCGCAAAAATCTATTTTACCACGATTTGAGCTGCACCATTTGCAACTAAACTATTCTATGCTTCAATAGTTCTCTCCTGCGTATGTTTATGTGTAATTTACTTTTATATTCAACGTGAAAAATGGTGTGCAATATTTATTTCGCGTTCAATATACTTCAAACAGCTGTTTTCATGTAAAGGTAAGTTTTTCTATAAAAAAGGAAGGTTTTTCAGCTTATTGGCCGTAGGTCCAGTCTTGTTATCGATATTTGTTCATTTATCTAACATTACGAAATGATAAAACTGTAAATAAGGCGGGCAACAAATAGCCGGTGTCACCTATCATTCGACCTTGTAAGCCGATACGAAAATGTTTTACGAAACATATGTACCTACTTTACTACCATCGGAAGTTCAAGCCTCCTTTTTTCTACATCACTTCTGATCATTGTCATGTCATTGTAAATTGTTGTGAAATACTTAGGTAACTAAGCATTATTTCGCTGATAAATGAAAGTACTACTACTTAATAAATCCATCATAATGATAATTGGGGTGGGAATACTGTAATTACCTACTTACCAATTTTGGCAAACATAACTTTGATTATTTAAATAAATAAATCAGCCTCTGTTGTCCCACTGCAGGGCAAAAGCCTACCTTCATTTTGATTATTTTTTGGGATTGCACCATGACATGTGGTGCAATCCCAAAAAATACAGTTTGCTGAACTAATGTAAATTTATTTAATTTGTGACATATAAACACTGGCTAAATTCATGTCGGACCATGCGCAGTGAATGGTTCCATAGTTGGGATGAATATTTAAACATTTATTTATTTATTTGGTTAGACACACTAGCAGCTAATTAGCTGATGCATGTGTATCAAATAACTTGGACATGCACAGTATTCTATTAATAATTTTGAAAACAACTATGATTGTTATAAAAAAGCACCATTATAACCAAGCATATTTCTATTGCAGATTGCCACCTAACCAATCATGTACTGTTAAAGAGGGGAACCGTAGCTCCTCCGGGAGCTACTCTTGAGCTGAGCTCTACATTGTACCTGTTTATTGCTCATTGATATTATTCGCGAGTTCCACGCACATATCTACTTTTTAAAGAATTAAAACATATATTTTTTTTTTAAATAGAGAAATCTAGTCTTTAACTAATAGCACAATAAAATATTGTTAAATTATCACAGTGCTTATATCGGACCTTTTAAAATGAGTAAGCACAAAGTGGAAGTGGACTGTACGCCACGGTGTAGGTCTCGGAGTCACGGACAGACTCTGACAAGTGCCATCACGAAGAGGTCAGTCAGTGATGAAGCGCTGGCAAGCTTCATTAAAGGAACGTGTGCTAATTTTATCAAGGCTTTTGATTTTGAGGTAAGAAATTGAAATTAATCTTTAAATAATATTAATTCTTTATTATTTCTATTTTTTACATGAGTAAGAACTGAATGTAGACTATGGTTTTAATAATAATAACGCTAAGAACCTCCACAATAGCGAGATATGCAGTCTCAGGGAATATTTCCTAGAAACCGACGTGGGGATGCATCGAGATGTAGTCGCGGTGGACAAGGGCCTCACCCCGCTCTCCTTGGGTAAAGTGAAACTCAAACTTAAAAGTCAAACTCAAATCATTTAATTCAACTAAACCAATTACAGGTACTTTTGAATTGTCAAAGGGTCGGTCAGTCAGAAAGATGAAGCTAGTTGCCCATTCCAAAGTGTAGGTACCTATGGAGAAGAACGGGTAAGAAACTCCACGGACACTCTTTTAAATCATAAAATTGTTATGATGAGAGAACTGTCGCAAACCATTAGTGCTTGAAACTAATGAACGCATGGAGGTATGGCAGAGTAAGGAGCTTCACGGACGCTTCTTCCGGGCCCTACATGGACCCGATGTAATTCTACTAGAGTCCGTAGCCTGGCTGCGTTTCGGTGACGTCTTTGGAGAAACCGAAGGTTTTATCTGTGCAATTATGGATGAAGTTATGATGACGAACAATTACCGGAGATTTATTGTGAAAGACGGCACGGTCGACATCTGTCGGGCATGCCACCGGCCGGGGGAATTAATCAGGCATGCCACCGGCTGGGAGAATTAATCAGGCATATTATCTCCGGGTGTTCTCGTCTAGCCAACGGAGAGTATTTGCATTGACACAACCTTGTAGCTAGGATAATCCATCAGCAACTTGCTCTGAAATACAACCTTGTGGAATCGGAGGTGCCATACTACAGGTATGTGCCTGACCCAGTTCTCGAAAATGGAAATATCACATTGTACTGGGATCGATCCATCATCACTGACAGGACTATTGTTGCCAATAAGCTTGATATAGTGGTGGTGGATCGATCAGAGCGGCGCGCAATGATTGTTGACATAACTGTCCCGTAAACAAATCAAGTATCTTGACTTGGCTCACGAGGTGGTCGACATGTGGGATGTGGACTCAGCGATTATTGTGCCGATAGTCGTGACAGCCAATGGCTTAATAGCCAAGAGCCTCGACCTACACCTGAGGAGGCTCTCGTTGGGCAGCTGGATCAAGGGCTTGATTCAGAAAGCGGTACTTCTGGACACGGCTCGCATTGTCAGGAGGTTTCTCTGGAGCCCACCGGTAGCTTGGACCCTGTTCCCGATACCGGTGGTCTACTATTTTTTATATTTTTAAATGTTTTTATACTTTTTATATTCTAATATTTAAAAATATAATTTATATGTGTTTAGATTGAAATAAAGGAGATATTAATGATTTTTATTTCGGACCAAAGAATCCAAAATATAATATTAATTTTGGCATTTCTGTCTCTTCTACCACCACTTTTCGCCCATTACTGAGTATTGCAACAATATTAAAGAGGCTTGTGGCTGAGTAATAACAGCAACAGGGGTCGATACCTCGAGTTAAGCTACGGTTGCCGCGGTTGGTCCGTGGATAGGTCACCATCTTTACATAACAAGACCCCCGTGCCTCGGAAAGCACGTGAAGCCGTTGGTCCCGGCTGTCATTCGTGGATCTTTGGCAGTCTTCACGGGTCGTCAGAAGCCCGAAAGTCTGATAACCAGTCTTACCAAGCGGTATCGTACTATTACCCAGTAATACTGGTATTCAGCAGCATCTGGTTCGCCTGGAAGCCGACCCCAACATAGTTGGGAAAAGGCTAGGCAGATGATATGACACAAGATTTATAAAAAAACAAATACGGTCATTCCAAGGTGTCTTCAAAAATAAGTTCAAAAATGTTCTTTTCACCAAGGTCGCATAGCCCTAGAGAAAAAAGTAAAAGTCTATCATTCCAGGATGTCTTCAAAATATTCAATGTTCTTTCCCCCAGGGTCGCACAGCCCTCCACACCGCAGCATCCCGCGGCCGCATCGCCCTGATGGACTGGCTCATCCGCCACTCTTCAGTAGCCTTCATCAACGCGCGCGACCGCGAGTCAGGGTACACGCCCCTTCACCGAAGCGTATTCTATGGACAGATACATGCTGCTGTCGGGCTTATGAAGATAGGTAAGCTAAGCTTTATGTACCTATTAATTAAATAGAATTACATAAACATACATAATCAGCCTATAATGTTCCCACTGCTGGGACACAGGCCTCCTCTCGGTGAGAGAAGCAATAGAGAAATAGAATTGGGTTCGGATAATAACGACCTTGTGCCCATTTTTAAATAAGATGAGATTGCGTTTTCATGCATTTAGTAAACCTAATCTGACGCCACCGAGGTCGACCCAGGAAGCGATGGTGAGATGACCTGAAGCCGTACCGCGAGGGCTGGTTCGTGGTGCCGCGGAAAAACAGTTCCTGGAAGAACTTGGAGGAGGCCTTTGCCTAGCAGTGGAACAGCAGAGGCTAAAAAGCAATCAGGGCAGAGAGAAAAACGCCTTCATATTGTCTGATTCTTATCAGACGGGTGTAAAAAGACAGTTGCGTAAAATTCTTCCCATCCATCTGGTTATGGACATTTTGTCCGAGATGATAGAAGTGATAGAACGTATGGAAATCTATGCAACAACGCACACGGGCCAAAACGACCGCGCCGCCGATGCTTGCCGGATGACCGCTATCTCGGTCATTCGCGGTCAACATGTCCGTCGTCTGCTGAGCACCTAGTACTCGTTTATGCAAAGTGGAATTGGAATATAAAGTGCTACATTATACGACGGTCTGCGTATCACTATTTCCAGCCTGAAAAACTACAAAAGACAGTAAAAACCCTAATTTCCAGGTGTAAACACCGATATAGTCGATAAAGATGACTATCGAGCGCTAGAACACGCCATGCTAGACCGCCAGTACATGTACAAGCATGACGGTACTCAGCCCAGCGAGGTGTACGTTTGGGGCAGTAACTGCAACTACACGCTCGGCACTGGCACGCAGCAGCAGAGGAACTCGCCCGAGCTACTCACCTGCTTCAATCGAGCTAATACTAATGTTACACAGGTATGTTACTAAACCTATAGTCTGTTCCAAAAGTCATCACCTGTCTAGCCTTTTCCCAACTATGTTGGGGTCGGCTTCCAGTCTAACCGAATGCAGCTGAATACCAGTATTTTAAATGGAGCGCCTACCTATCCGACCTCCATGACCCAGTTAGGGCAGGCGAATGATAAAATTGCAATGCTTGTAAAAGGCTGCTAAGTCATAAGTATCTACTAACATAACATAACACCAATATTGTACACTTAGTTTGCAATAAACGTGTTGACTTTGACTTACTGGGTAATAGACAATAGTCTTACCAAGGGGTATCGCCCATGGTAAGACTGGTTGTCAAACTTTCGGGCTTCTGACGATCCGTAGCGACTGTCAAAGATCCAAGAATGACAAGCGAGACCAACGGTTTAAAGTGCTTTTCGAGTCGCGGAGGGGTCTCTTGATATGTAAAGATTGTCACCCATTAACGGACCAACCGCGGCAAGTGTAGCTTAACCATCGATCGACCCGTGCAGCTGTTATTATTTAGCCACAAGGCCCTCAGTCAGCCCCTCTTTCAGTCTGTTCCAAAAGTATCTGATGAAAATGTAAACAAATTGATCAGAAAACGCACCTGTGGATGCCAATATGTAGTGCCACTTAAAAATTGAGTGCTTTGATTTGATTATTATAGTACTTTAGGCGGATCTCACATTACAACGGAGCACTCAACGGAGCGCGGAAAACGGGCCAAATGCCCCGCGCGGTAAAGTTTTTATTGAATCTGTATGTAGGAATCTTGCCGCTCAACCCGGAATTCAAAATTATTTTAAACCACCTTAGAGATGTTTTTCATAAACAATTGCGGTTAATTTTATAACCTCAATTTTCGTGGATGATTTGTCAATTACAATTTAATAATGTTCACCAAACAATATTTTTTGGAAAAAGTGGTGAGTTAGAAAATTGAAACTTTTTAAATACAACGAACGTGTTACCTTTAGTGAGTTATTGCAAAATGTTAAAACTTTCATTAGATGCTTTTGGTACAGACCATAGTGTTTAATGTCATCACCATCATTTAGCCGAAAGACGTCCACTGATAGACATACACCTCCCCCAAGCACAGCTACATCGACCGGTGAAGCTACGGTTTCCTAGAAGAGCAATGACCGCCACATGCGGCCGTAATGTCCAAATACAGAGGTGTTCTGCCACCTTGTAAAGTACTGGTGAAAATTAGACTTTCATGACGTTATATATAAATATGACAAAAACGTCGGTAGAACTGGGGTCCCCGCGCCGCACCGCTAAGTTGTGGTGCGGCGCCACAACGCATTGTGTGTACTTACAGACCCTAAGTTTGTAACATTTTGCAGCATTTACTAAAACTGCCCGCCAGCGCACCGCTGGTCGCCTCTATTTGAACAGCGCATTTGTCTGTCGTGTGCGCGGCGTAATACTCTGCCTGTTGGCGAACCAAAGAGTTTTGCTACAACCCCCGTACGCTAGACTAACCTCTTGAGAAACGCATTCTCCTTTTCTTACCTAAAAAAATGCTGGCCTGCAAGATAAGACAATGTCACAAATGTCAATTTTGGAAATAACCCATATATTTCAATTAATTTTTAATCAATATATCTTCATCTTGTAATACTACCAAAATATGCATACAGTTGGCTTGCCGCGAACATGCCTAGGATTCACAAACTTATTGTTCTTCGTGTTCGGTCTGATCGGGTTTGTGATATGCGTTTGGTGCGCAATGAACACTGATTTCTTCCGTGATGTGAACTACACCATTACGAAGAGCTCTCTAGTCGATGTTATCGCTAAATTCGTCAATTTAAATCTGTGGGTGACCCCTCTAACGTCGATACTGATACCAATAGCCGGCCTCGCAATGATGACGTCATGCTGCGGAGTGCTGGGCGCCGGTTGCAAAGTGAAATGCGCGATAAAAGCATACATATTTCTCGTCAGTGTACTCGGTTTCGTTTCATTTTGGATATTCTTCATAACAGGAATCTACAATATCTACACAAAAAATGACAACACACGGAGATCCATGCAGTCGTCCATAAACGCATATTACGGGAAAGATAACGATTTCATCACGTACATGTGGGACTACGTCATGGTGAAACACGAATGCTGTGGCGCGGTCAGCTATAGAGATTTTTCGAGTAGTCACTGGCAGATCTTGAACCCTACAAAAGTACACCCTATCCAGTGTTGCAAGCTTGCTAACGTGAGTAGTCTCGTGCCGGTGTCTAAGGGTTGCTCGATGAGTCTTGATCCCGGCATAGAGTCTAACATAGAAGTCGGATGTTTCAAGGCGCTGCGGATGGCAATAATCATGAATAAAGGAAAATTAATATTTTATATCGTCATGATAATTTTCATGTATACAGTGTTGACACTGTTTGCGTATTGCATAATACGGGGAGAGCCGTTATTGGGGGCGATGGCGGGGCGTTTTACGGAATTCATTCCTTCAAAAGCTCGGCACGATGCAAACAAAATGGTTGCTCCAAGTGCGCCTTTGAGTAATATGGTGTATGTGGAGGAACAGCCTAAGAAAGTGGTGAAAGTGGTGTCGGCTGTGAACCCCTTCCAATCCTACACGCTGACTCCGAGCGCGTACAGTCGCCCTGAAGACTATGGCGCCGATAAATATCGAACACATAGCATGAGACCATAGATTTAATATTCAATAAAACATTTCAAATATTATATATTTGGGTTTAATTTCTTGAGTAATTCAGTTTTAGTTAATAGCCGTGATCGTAGTGTTGCTGTCGCCTGTCCTGCTTGTTAGCTGTTGGAGTTTTTATCATAGTTGAATATAATCCAGAAGTCAGAAAATGGCGAGTTAATTGACAGGAGTCACACATGCAAATTTATTCTAGATTCACTCAATCAACTCAGCCTATCATGTCCACTGCTGGACATAAGCCTCTCTTAGACTGCGCCTGTCCTCCGCCTTCCGCATCCAGTCTGTCCCAGCCACCTTCTTTAGGTCGTCCGTCCATCTAGCTGGGGGGGCGTCCCACACTACGCTTGCCGATACGCGGTCTCCACTCCAGGACTCGTCTACTCCACTGCCACTTCAGTTTGCTTACTCTGGAAGCTATATCGGTAACTCCGGTTCTTTTCCGTATAATTTAATGATTAAATTAATTTAATGATTTAATGCTCCTTTTATATTCTAGTTTGCAACTGAGAAATGTTAGATTTAAAAATGAACCGTTTATCATTCAATGATTCACACAATTAAAACAAGTAGCAGTAGAGCTCATTGTGAAGGAGCTCGTCCCGAGATTAAGGTCATACCCATTCCTACCGACGATTTGCAACGTTCTGGGTTCCTGGGATGGAAACGCAGCTATGATGCCTCTCCTTTTGTGGATGTCCATAATACTTATGTGGCGGTAACGAATTACCATCAGGCGGGCAGTCCGTCGTCGGCTTGTTTTCCATCAAATACCACAAAGCCGTAGTCATGGTAAAAAGAACATGGTTCTCGCAACAACATTTATTAGTGATCGATGGCAGAATAGTAATAAAATAAAAAGTAATTTTAAAGTTCAACACAATCTTATGGAACTTTGGGCATAAACAAATAACAAGAGTATGAATCTCTAAAACAATATTTATACAGGCAGGCCATAGTTCAATTATTCAATATTACATTCAGTACTTTAGTCACAATAACCCCACCCCCGGAGGTTCCTAATTTTACGGTTTAAATCGCGTGCTTCTCGCTTACTCACCCGACTTTGCGAGACAGCATGGGTGTTGTCCACTCCTACGGATGAGTTCGAGGCGCCGACTAGCACAGCTTTACTAAAACTGATAGTCCACCCACAGGTGTGCCTGGGCAAGTTCCACAGCGTGTGGCTGTGCGCGGGCGCGGCGTGGTGCTGCGGGCAGCAGGCGCGCGCGGGCGGCCCGCTCGCCACCGCGCTGCGGCCCGCGCCGCTGCGCCTGGCCGAGCCGTGCGTCGCTGTGGCCATCACCTTGAATTCTACTGTGTTTCTGCTTGAGAGTGGGATGGTATGTATTACTACTTTGAATTCAGAATCTCTGATAATTATCGAGTTTTGAGAATATAAATTGTATATCATACATGACTAAGTTCGAATTTCATTGCAACCCAAATTTTTTAGGACCTTTTTCTTACAAATGGTCTCACTAAAATGGACTTAGCATATAATAACGCTTCTTTATTTTTTATCAGGTCCTCCAATACGCCCTGAACAGTACCGACAACATATCAAGCCAATCCACCACTAAGACGCCATCGTCCATCAAACTGGCCTCCATCAAGCCACTGATCAAGCTGTCGGAGCCCCTCGGCGTAAAAGGTGCGCGTGCGCACTGCGTCGTGTGGAACGTGCGGGCGGTGTACACTTGGGGAACTAACAATGGACAGCTGGGGCACTCGAATGAGGATAAGTTTGTTGCTACGCCGAAGCGGGTTAGTACTTTTAATTTTACTGCTATAAGATATGTCTTATGTCTTTTAAGGCAGTTCATTCGCCCTATGAATGTACAGTATCCCGATTCCCGACGTAAATATCGACTCATCCGAAGTTTTTCTAAAGTTCGATGTTTTATATTTACGGCGAGGTGTTATGGCCTGCCCAGAAAAAATGGCAACGACCGAATTACGCATCGTTCTGACGTCACTCTAAAGTCCTGCATCGCGCAAGCAGAGTTTACCGCGCGACTAGCATATATTATATACAACGTACAACGTCCCGACATCAATCATCGGGCATTTGCCCACCAGACACGATACCCGTCTGGTCAGAGGATCCTACCTTTTCTATGGAGGATGAGTGAACTTTACACGTCATACCTCTATACTGGGGCTAAAAAACGAATAGCAGGAAAAGAGTTACGAGAAATTACTAATGCAGGCGGGTATCTGGTTCAGCCCTTACTCCCCTTAACAGTAATGATTGAAACAGAAATTTCACCCTCTCCCTGTTTATCTTCAGGTGGCAATATCGATGAACAACAAGGAAGACGCTGGCATCCAGCTGGTGGACGCGGCGGACGCGGCCACAGTGCTCACGACGAGCCGCGGCGACGTGTACCTGCTGCACAAGTACATCTGCAAGAAGATTGCTATAAAGTGAGTTTACTGCTGAATCTTTGCTTGGCGTAATAGTTTAAAGCTATACATTTCCAGTATAAGCGGGCTTCTCGTTGTACAAAAAGCCTATACAATGCGAGGTCAGCTAAAACTGGAAATGTATAGCTTGATATGTCGCCTTGTTTACTTAGAATTATTTTGTCAAACCAAAAGCTACCCTACTGCTATTGGATTAAAGTTTATTATTGTTGCAATGCGAACATTGTACAAATAAACCAAGAAAAGCGCCTGCATATTACGATAATAATATCATTTGGTAGTTTTTTTTACATTGACAACGTTATGTAATTCATCATCTTCATTTCAGCCCGGAATCACCCACTGCTGGGCCTCCCTTTTTTTCTGCTGTACTTCCCGATTCCGTGCGTTTCGTTGTGTAATTAAAAGCGATAAAAGTTTTTTTTTTTCTTTTCTTTTTTTAAGAAAACGTTGCCCCACACTAGGAGTTTCTCCTGTATCGTGGGTGCGTTTACAAACATTTAAACTCACATACACAAACAGCCAGACCCGGAACAACTACTTATAGGCCATACAAATATTTGTTCCGTGCGGGAATCGAACCCGCGACACGCAGCGCAGCAGTGAATCGTTTAACCACTGCGCCAACCGTGCCGCCGTTTAGTTTAGTTTGTAAGTAAATAAAGAGCTATGGTCAAAATGTCTGTTATATTATTTCAAGGTCACCGTTATTTATTTATTCTTGTTACTAAGGGTTATTTTGCTTTAGTAAAAAGTTCTTGCAGACCTTACATCAGTTTTCTGAAAACCCTGATCACGCCAGTCTCTGACCAGTCGACTTTTGGACTTAGGTCAGTTTCTTTTTTGTCTTTTCGGAAAATGTTACTTTATTTGATTTCCTTCTTTTCCAGACAAATAAATCTACGTCAAGTCTGCGTAGAGGCTAAGGTCAACGACCAGGGCGTGTACTCTCGAGTGACGGTACTGCTGCTCACTAACGTGGGACAGCTGTTCATATGGCAGGACACTACCAACAAACTTACTAGGTAAACATTACATTCTAGAGACTATATGAACTGCCAAGAGTACCAAGCAATCTAAATATCAATCAAGGAACTCTCCTGGTGAGACTCTCCAAAAGAGTGCCTTGCCTCGAAGATAAACTTGCTTACCAAGTTGAATCGTGGTAACAGTACTTCCAATACTCGCATTTTGAAAGGCGAGAATAGGCATTGCTTTTTAATTACCAGCGTTCGTGTACACGAAAAATATCGTATCTCGTGTTACAAGTCACAACACACAGCTCGAGAAATCGCCTGGCAAGTCTCGCATGTATAATTTCGCTTCTTGACGTTTAAAACTCTCTTCGTGTAAATGAGCATAATTATACTCCTTCAAAATACTTATTCTACAAGGTCACATTAAATTATTTTGCAAAACTCCGCAAACGCGATGGATATAATAGATATCTATCGATATCGATAAAAGAAAAATAAACTATTTTTCTACACTCATACTTCAAGCAACAAAACTACCAGCGGTCGTTCACCCAAAAAAAAACATAAAATATTTTTTGTTTAATTGTCTATTTAGATTTCGACCCATGCCATCTGCGGAGTTTCGCTAGCTAATTTAATATGACCTTGTGTAACAACAAACCTAAACTAAAAAATTTCTTCTTTCTAGATGCGTATTCGGCCTCGTTCACCAAACAATAATAACAAACGTAGCGCTCACCCACGACGCTCTCTACTTCACCACTAAATACGGCGAAGCATTCACTGGCACAATCTCGCGCAAGACCACGCCCACCGCGCCTTCGCAGCCAATCAAAAAAGAGAAGGAAAGAGACAACAAGTCCTCGCTCGTCAAGTTTTTAGAAAAGGACGACTGTACGTCTGTCAGGATTGTAAAGATACCCAATGTTTATAGAGCAGTTTCAATTGCTGTGGATAGCGAAGGACTTAATTTTGCGTGTTTGCAGGTTTGTGTTATTATTTTATAACCTATTTGAACACTCAATATACCAATTGCGATAAAGAATAATCTACCTAAACAAATCGTCGAAAGACGCAAATAAGAATAATTTAGTGCCTGAACCAAGACGATCTTCGCTTGGATCTTTATTTTGTTCTCAAATAATCATTATCATGTATTATTGCATGTAATTTAATTTACTTCAATTTAAGTCCTATGTGTCTTAACTAAATGACTATGGTCGCACTAACTACGCAAATAATATTTTAAGAATATGACCTTATTTCAACAAATCAAATTATTATCGTTTATAGATCAAACCAACTTGCGGCCTGAAGTCCCTACCGCAGCTATCACCGACAAATATGTCCAAACACATGGAATCTCTGCGTGAATGCGCCTCAGAAGACGATCTGCTGCATGATGTAGTGTTCAAGGTAACTGATTACTCACTAGCTGCAGCGATATCCCATCCTACAAAGGCATCTTCACTATTGAATTATACTTGCATAGTAAAAAATATACTTTAAGGCGGAAAAAACTGTAATTCCTACACTTGTATTAAATAAATAACATAAATAGGTATTCAAGTTAACTTCAAGTAAAGGAAACCATTACAAATTAACTCCCAATTTGGGCTTCAATCTATTCACAAAGGACCCTATTTTCTGAAACACCGATAAACTCTCTCGATCACCAAATATCACCTCTTTTAATTTGCAGGTCGGTACTAAACTCTTCCCTGCGCACATTTTTATCGTTGCCTCGAGCAGCGCACTTCTCTACAAACTGTACCAGGACAAAATAACAGCCCCAGGGGATAAACCCGAGGTCACACTCGACAACGTTCACCCTGAAGCCTTCGAACGTATCATGAAGTTCATGTATACTGGCACTTGTGATGTCACGGAGTTGGGACCTTGTGGACTAAAGATTACTAAGGAAGAACTGGTGAAGAAGGATAAAGATTGTGATGAGGAGGAAGAGTTGATTGGTGAGTGTGTAATTTGATTTTGGCTTTGAAATGTAACATAGTGGTTGTAATCTAAAGAGATTGGGTATTTGGTGTCTCTCTGCAAAAAAGCGGCTGTAGTTTTTAATCGATTTTTCTCTCATTGTAAGACAGTGTAGGTGACTGTGACTGCACCGTTACATTGATAGAACACGCTCGTCTGTCTGTCTTTTTTTTAGAATTCCGTACCCAAAGCGTAAAAACGAGACCCTATTACTAAGACTTCGCTGTCTGTCCGTCTGTCTGTCACCAGGTTGTATCTCAAGAACCGCGATAGCTAGACAGTTGAAATTTTCACAAATTATGTATTTCTGTTGCTGCTATAACAACAAATACTAAAAACAAAATAAAATAAATATTTAAGGGGGGCTCCCATACAACAAACCTGATTTTTATAGATAATGGTACGGAACCCTTCGTGCGTGAGTCCGACTCGCACTAGGCCGGCTTTTTATAACTTGTTCTTGCTTTACAGAAAACCCATCAGAGATATCAGCCTTCGAAGTATACAACAAGCCTCTGGACAAGTCCAAGCGGCAACGCAACCGTCGCAACACGGATACTCCACCGCGCACCCATCTGTATTGTGACCCCGTCAAGCTGCTGCAAGCCTCCGCCAAGCGACTGCAGGTCATGAGCCTTCATAAGCTGTTGGATAAGTTCTAGTAAGTAGCTAAAATGACTTGTAAAACTGTGTTTAAAAGATACTTTCTATTCAGTTTTTTTTATGAAAAAACATTGTAGGTTGGAGTAAATTGCATCTGCCGGACCTTAGGTCCTAGTTACGATCCCCGAGTCAGGCAAAAATTAAGAAATTGTGTTATTATCTGAAAATTCTCAGCAGCCACAGTTAGCCAACCCGGTTGGTAGTAATAGGCTCGCCCATAATTTCTTGGGACTTAAAACTTAACTTACTACTTACTTACTTAATAGGTAATAGGTAAAACGAGCTGGTGTCCGCAACTCAACGACAATGCGCGTATTTTCCGTACGGGTGGGAAAATCGATCATTCGATCCACCCCAGCTCCTCAAGGAAGGCCAGCAACGCCTTGATGTTACGGACCGCCTCACGTAAGGAACCTGGGTTACCGAAGTACACCGCCCTGTACGTGGCGACCACCGGGCAGTGTAGCAGCACGTGCGCCGCGGTCTCGTCCTCCTCCATGCAGGCCCTGCACAGCGGACTGTCTGTTACTCCTATGACATAGAGGTGTTTGTGAAATGACCCATGGCCAGTTAAAGCTGCAGTAACTGTGCGCAGCTTTAGTTTATTTAGACGGAGAACCTGTTTCGTGAGGCGGCCATCAATTTTTTTTTTTTTTTTTTAATTTGCTCCGGAACAACTACCTGTAGGCAATACAAATATTTGTTCCGTACGGGAATCGAACCCGCGACACGCAGCGCAGCAGTCGATCGCTCAGCCACTGCGCCAACCGTGTCGCCAATTGTGGGAAGTACTTCCTTGGCCTGCCTACATTCGCCTAGCTCCGTCCAAAGTTTGTCGTGTTGGTCTCTGGTGCGTTATCTTACCAGAGTACGTATGTATCCGAAGGGGAGTGGCGCGATGGGTCAGGTCCCACTGGTGCCATGCTCGACCCCCTTCTGGCGAGTTCATCGGCTGCATCGTTACCTAACGAACCGCTGTGTCCTTTGATTCATTAAATGGTTATGTTATTAAGGCTACCCACCTGGTTGAGGCGCAGGTGGCACTCGTATATTAGCCCAGAATCAACTGTATAGCCGTTCAACGCTTGCAGAACAGCCATGCTGTCTGAGAGTATGCGGATGGAGTGTTCCTTTACTTCCCTCGCCATAATGGCTGAGGCAGCTAGGGAAATGCCCATGCATTCGGCCTGGAACACTGTGTTGTGGCCCCCAAACTTACTCCTAATTACCCCTTCGAAGAATACTGAATTCATACTTCGTAATATTGTTTATGTATACCAATACAATCAAGCTATTTAGCCAAGAAAAACTGAAAACTTAATACACATGTTTCTAACACTATCACACTATCCTTACGTTACTTTTAACAAATACATCTTTACGTACATTTCTATCAAAACGTGTGTTACATAAAATTTCTCCTTTAACCTTTATTACCAATCAAACTTCGTCCCCAGCTACAAGAACGGCTCCATATGTCTGAAAGAATGCGCGAGCACGAATTTCAGTCGCAACCCGTGCCCCGACTGGCAGCGCGAGACGTTCCTCGAGCTCGTGGACACGAGTGTCGAGTCTAAGGACGGTGCCAGGGTGGCCGCGCACAAGTGTGTGCTCGCGGCCAGGCTTGAGTACTTCCAAGGAATGTTTATGCACTCTTGGACTGAGGTGAGCTATTCAAATCTTATTTTCAATTGACGTTATTTCCGCTTAAACAAATATTAACTTTATGTAAATGTGAAGTAAGAGTATTTCAAAATGTAGTAAAAGTACTATTGAAGCGCTTAACGGTCAGATTGTGATCCAATCGATTGACATTATTTTATTATTTACTTTATGGGAAAAAATGAGCATGACTTCCTTTGCTGAATATGATTTGCCTAAATAACTTAATTGGTTGGTATGCTAATTCAGGCCGTTTTATATTGTATTTTAGTAGCTACCAAGTCTTGTCACCGTCAATGCTGCAATTCGCTAGTTACATTTTATGTGTGTATTAAACCGCATTTTTACATTTCCAGAGCAAGATGCTGTCAACAGTAACTCTACCAATAAACTATGGCATCCTACTGCCGGTCATCAACTTCCTATACACAGACTCCTGCCCCGAACTAGAGAACTGTGACAGCATCGACTTCATATGCAACCTCCTCATAGTCGCCGACCAGCTGTTCATAACTCGACTGAGAGAAATGTGTGAGATCGCACTAGCAAACTTAATCAACCTCAAAAACTGCACAGAACTCTGCCAGTTCGGACACACGTACAACGCTACACAGCTCAAACAATGCTGCATGGAATTCATCGCACTAAACCTAAACAGTGTCCTAGAAAACAGATCTTTAGATCTACTAGAAGAGACATTACTGGACGATATAACTCAGTATTATTGCAAGTTCAACCCGATCATGTCTTCCAGAGTCATCACTCCATTCTACAACGCGCCTACAGATGAAATTATTGAAGAATTCGCTAAAACACATCCTGTTAACTTGGAGGTAACCGATGAGGATCTTAAGAAAGATGACAGTATTACAGAAATTGTTAAGAAGAAAAAAGGAAGGAAGATCGAATACACTGACAGTGAGAAGGAGAGAATGAGGTACGAATCTGTAAGCTCTGTGACGTCATTGGACCTATCTAATGACACATCCGGGGATATAACACTATCGTTAAGTAAGATAACGAAGGAATCTGAGAAGGTAACGCGGGATAAGAAGGAAAAATGGACCGAAGTGCCGTCCTCACAGCAGAAACAATTGAAAGTCGTGCAAGCGAGACTGAAAGCCATAAACATTGCGAAGGATTTATTGAATGAACCTCCCGCCGAATCGTTCACGAAACTCACGAAGAGTAGCTCTTCGAGTGCCATGACAATAGAAGAGAAATCACCTATTTTACCTACCTCATCACGAATGTCAGTCTCACCGAAAGATTTTTCTATCATGGAATCTCCTTGGAGTCCAAAACAGGGTAACGTAGTTATAAGTCATGTGGGACCAAAACTTTCTCAGAAACAAAGAAAGAAATTAGCTTTGCAAGGCAACGAAACAGCATCACAAAGTATTGATGATTACTTTACTAAGATAAATGTAGGCAGTCCGCCTGAGAAGCCGAAGAACCCATGGAAGATCTGTGAGCCACCGGTTGCTAGCAGCAGCCCTAACTCGAAATCTATAGAGTTTAATAAGATATTGACTGACCAAAGGAAACAGAAGGAAGATCACTCGAGAATCATGACCAAACCACTGCTTATGACACAGGTATGTACATAAAGCGTCGTTAGTCTACCATAATTTCTAACAGATGAGTTATTTATTTCCTTCATAATTGTGATAGAGAAAATGTGTAAAAGAAAGTCAAATAATTTATATTATAGTATTTTTATCTCATAAAGCGGCGCGCACTTAACTTGTGGTAACCAAGTGTACATACATGCTGAGAATGGGTGTGTAAGCGCAGGTCTCGGTACCGTCCGAGACACGGGCGAAGTCGGTAGTGTGTGTGTGTTCTGATGTGCTGACGCTACGCGTCCTCACGCTCACATTCACAGTGTTTTTGAACAATTGATTACCACAAGTAAAGCACGCGTCGCTTCCTGAAATAAAAATACTGTACTTATGTTATACTTACGTAAAGTTAAGTTATCGTCAGGAACAGTAGTTTATTACCGATACCAGGAAACCAATAGAAATGGATGTTCACAAAAAGCCCACCAGCATCAAATCAAAGCTGCTGTTGGTCTGAATAGCCAGAGCACATAGTGTTGCTGATCTAGGCATTTACCATAGAAGATGGCAGGACGAGTTGGACAAAACAAACAACCAGTGGCCTACTTTAGCCCTGGATCGAAAGAGCTGGAAGTCATGAGGAAAGGCGTTTGCCCAGCAGTGGGTGGGATGATGCAGGCTCACAGTAGCAGTAAGCCATTGACTACAACAACTAGCAGCGATGTCTACAGAGCTCAAGTCCCTCATGTTAATAACTCATGTGTGTTAATTAATACTCATATTATTTTTACAGCTTGAAGACAAAGCTATAGAGCAACTGGAGAGATTCTACAACATCCATGAAATAGATGACGAGTTGATCACGGTGCGACGAATAGAGCTGCAAGTGTCTTCTCCACAATGGTTACACACTGCCCCTAAGTGATAACTGTGCTATTTTATACACTTTACTAGTTCTTATGATATAAGATTGTAATTAATTACTTATTTTTACTTAATATAAATGAAATATGACATGATCTGATTGTTTTTTTTTTTTCTGCAACACTGTTTCAAAAGTATCTGACGAAAGTGTAAATAAACACTGTTCGGGTTAAATTACTAACCTACTCAATCACTCGCTAACGGGAGATTCACACTTTCGTTCTTTCGAACTTTTTCCAACAATTATTGTTAAAATAATAATAGTAATATTTAGTGCCCGACCGAAACAGGATTTTCAGCCGAAACCGAAAACTAACCTTCGGTCTTGGTCCTTAGTAATATTATAAAATTGTAAGTACTTGAAAAATCATCTAGGAAAATTTAATATAAAATAATAAAAAAAATAAAAAAAGTATAAAATAATAAAAAAAGTTGCATAATTATTTAATTAACTTCAATAAATTGTTATTATAAATTGTTTCGGCCGAAACCGAAACCTTATTTGAATTTTTATAGCATGTTAAATCTATTGTATTTTTACGCATTTATAGACAGTTAACACGTCGCTCATTTGGAGAAACATCGACGTAACTGCTACTTTTAAAATTTTACAGGAGAGAAATTTAAAGTGAACTATTTTATTGCCTATGTTTTTGTACTTAAAATGTGGCTACACTAATGTAGCTTTACGTGTTATTCAAATAAGTAGCATATTTATATTGGTATTCTTATAAATAAATAAAAATATGTCCGATACCTACAATTCCGTCATTGTTTCCCAAAGATTTGGTAAAATGCGCAGAGAGCCGCGCATACATTTATATGCTTTTATCACAAAATGAAACCACATTTTTTAAAGTAATCAAAATACGCATTTATTACGTGTAATAAACATCGGCCTTCTGTTCTGCGAGCATTATAGAATTGCCAAACTTAAGTGGCAGTGGGCAAACTTATATGCCCTGCCCACTGCCACTTAAGTTTGGCAATTCTTTGGACTATGTCAGTTACCTTGGTTCTTCTGCGGATATCTTCATTTCTGATTTTGATCACGCAGGGAAATTCCAAGCATAGCCCTCTCCATTGCCCTTTGGGTGACTTTAAGCCTTCTAATAAGGCCTATTGTGAGCGACCACGTTTCAGTGCCATAGGTCATCACTGGCAAGACGCACTGGTAAAAACTCAACTGGCAATCACGTTCACTCACTCGAAGTTAGCCGAATGATGCGCGACAATTCACGAACACCTAGTTTCGGCGGGGCCGAAGGTTCGGCCAATTATTGGCCGAAACCGAAACTGTGGCCGTAACTAGATTTTTTGGCCGAAACTGAAACCGAAACCGAACCTTCGGTCGGTCCTTAGTAATATTATAAAATTGTAAGTACTTGAAAAATCATCTAGGAAAATTTAAGTTGCATAATTATTTAATTAACATTTAAAATAGCGTAGAGTCATCTCAACACTTCTCTCCTTGATTTTGTATATATATATATATATTATAAGTAGGTATATATTATAGTAATAGTATGTATGTGTATATAACCTATTTATGTATTTGTGTACCTAGTTTTAAGAGTTTTTTTTTTTATCATTATCCCTTTCAATTAAAGCACCTGCCATCTAATCTCTTCACCACCCTTGGTTGACTGGTAGAGAATGCCTAAGGCATTAAGTCCGCCTTTGTACCTTTTTGTGCGAAAAGTTTAAATAAATAAATAAATTAACGTCAATAAATTTGTTATATGAAATAATTGTTCAAACTGATTTAAAAATTAAAATCTCAGGTTTTAGTACTAAAAAAATCTAATCAAAGCACTCAATATTGTAAGTGGCGCTAAAAATTGAGAGGGGGCCTGTGTCCCAGCAGTGGGAACATTATAGGCTAATTATGATGCTACAAATTGGGATCCACATGTATATTTTCTTTACTTTCATTTAATTATTTGTTTACTTTCATTTATTATTTTTGGAACAGATCATAAATTGTACTCTGCCCACTACCACTTTGGCAGACTATGTCAGCAACTTTTTTTTGAACATTACATAAGACAGTCCCCTACGCCTGTACTTCACCACTTCCTAGTGCTTTCGCTGGGAAGAAGTGGTGCAACAAACTTCCCAGCAGTATATCTGTTAAGTTGATCTCTCTGACTCCCACAAGAATTCCTCCAGATTTGATCATGATGCAGAAAAACTCCAAGCGTAGCTCTATCCACTCTGTGTGGCCATCCATAAGGCCCGTGCAAGTCCCATATTTAAATGTCAATCACCTTGGAGCATTTTTAGAGCCTAGAGAGAATACAATGATAATAATGCTCAAAAGCAGGTTATTCATATAAAAATTTATGAGGCTCACCCAAACCTCGGGATGCTCTCAACCTGGCTGATCAATGCAAGTACCTACCAGTGTTGAACACTTACTCAATAGGTTCAAACTCAAAAACATACAGGACGAATGCAGAATAGTAAAAACAAAGAATAAATATATAACAACTATTTATTTCTATAATTATTTATAAATACAAATTCATGAATTAAACTACTTGTTTTTTGGGTGGAAAAGCTTTCAATAGTTGGTTTAATTGTCTATGCGTCAATTTCTTCTCTCCTGGGACGAGGATACCCTTCTTTCCTTGCTCTCTCTGCGCTTTCAATCGTTCACTGTATTCCTTATAACATCCTTGGAACGCTGCCACTTCCTTCAAGCACTCCGTCTGGTCAAAGTCAGACTTCTTGAAACATGCAAACATAACAGCCATTTCTTGCATACAAGCTGCTTCTTTGAGCTTATCTCCTTTGCCAGAAACTGTTTTCCTCAGCTCCAATGGTAGCAACTGTTTAAATGGTACAGGCTCTCTCTGAGGCCTCCTGGCACTTTTCTGCGAAGGGCCCGCAAACAAGATATAGTTTAGCCTCATAATGAATGCTAAAACTATACAATTTAATTCAAAGTAAAACTAGTTTTGTAGTTTCCACCTAAATAAAATCAGGAAACGTAAGAGGTTATAATACCTAATTGCGTTCCACTGTTCCAATAATAAGTTGAAAATTGTCCATACATTGCTTGGAAGAGAAAGAGAGACAGCTTTATTTGCATTTGCCTTAAGTTGGTAGAGGTAAAGGAAAACACTAATGCAATATTTAGTAGTTTAGCAGTAACTGACTTTTCATTACACTGACAGGAATGCAATGACATAAGGTGTGACATTGAGAGGTTAGAACTCGTTCAGAAATGTAACTTGATTTATCTCGTCGAGAAACGCATTAACAAGGTCGGGAGGAAGAGTCTCATCAGTCGCGATTTTGAAAAGCTCTTTGTTTTCATCTTTTCTTACCTACTTAAAATATTTTCTTATAGACTTTTGGCCTAGTCTATAAGACGTTTTTTACAGCTTGAGTTATAAGCGATCAATCATCCGCCCGTCGATAGCCCGCAAAATTCAAATTTTCTTACGTTTTTTGCAATTTGTAGGTCAGTGTCAGGTTTTATATTGAACACAATATGATTCGCGAGCGTATGACACATTGTGCATATCGTTCATCTGGTCTACGATAAACTCTTTTGACCATCAGCACCTTAAGGATACATACATACGGGACTCATCAGAAAAGAGTACTTACCCTCATTGAGCCAAAGTCCAGTCACAGTGTTGACGCGCAAAATTTAACCTTGCTGCCTTATGAGCTGTGGTAAGTTTAGGACCTGTTGCAGGTCTGCATGTCTTATTATTGTCCTATCACTTAGGTACAGCGACACCCCGGACATCTCTGAGCAGATGCTGCAATTCTACTCCAGAACGATGACGATATCTGAGGCTTGCTGACACTTCAAATCGATCATCCCGTTCAGATGTCTTTCTTTTTCGACCTGATCCAAGTCTTCTGATGTAGCCACCAGATACCTTTTGTAGAAATATTGAACCGTTGATCGACTAACTTCACATTGTCGAGCGACATTTCGCTGGCTTATTCCAGTTTGTAACAACGTTACGATTTGAAAAACTTCAGCCTCGTGTAGATTCATATTTATCAGTGAAAAGGAAGAGGGAGCCACATAAAATAAAACAAAATCAGTCAAAAATAAATCAATCAAATATATCATCTCGAATTTAACGATAGTTTTAAATAGCGTCCTAGCGACAGGACATTAAACATAAAAGAATAAAAGTGTGGGTACCAAAAAAAACTGATTAAATTATATTTAACACATTTACACTTGATCATTTTATCAATAAACCCTCTACTTAGATTGCAAATGAACAAACGTAATATTTAATTAATTTTACAGACCGTAATTAATGAATAAATCACAAAAATATAATAATTTAATTGTCTAATTTTATTGTCCACCAGTGTTTACTATTTACGCAGACGCTAGCGAGTTTTGGCTGTGCAAACTCATGGTAGAGACTAAATCCATTTGCTTGTCAGCCTAATTTCTTCTCAATTTAAATGGTCCTGTTTGTCTCGTTTTTTAAACCAATCACTTATATTAACAAGCTCGCGGAGGTTGCATGTTAGCACCAAGTAGGCTATAGTCTCTACAGTACCTAATAGAGGCGTGTTTTATCGAGTCACCCTTAGTTTGGACACTTCTACGTGTTTGTCGTCTTGGGTTTCGGATATGTAGGTACTAAGTAGGCACGCGGCAGACTTATTATATCCCCTCAATCAATCACTTGAAATCATTCTACTCTTGGTAGGTAGGTACTCCTTAACACTTCAGTGCGGTAGGGTGTAAACTGGTGCCATAGAGCGCAATACCTATGTAGGTATTTAGTATAAGTTCTTTGTCTATAATCAGCCTATAATGTTTCTACTGCTGGGACCAGGGGGCCTACTCCAAGGGCAAAGTGCGAATGTTCGGATCGGACCGATACATGGCCGAACCGAATATTATTGAAAAATGCGAAAAAAGTTCGGATCGGCTCAGTTGGGTCGGGACCATAGTCAATATTCGAAAGAGTTTAGGAGTGTAGGATCTGAACCGACCGAACCAAATAGTAACTTAGTAGCAGGAAACGGCCGAACATTCGGCCGATACTACTTCGGAGTAGACCCCCAGGCCTGTCTCTGTGAGAGCGATCGGGCCGTAATCCACCACGCGGGCCCAGTGCTGTTTAGCAGATGTTACATATCTTCGAGTTTTTGGTTCTAGAACGTTTTCCTTACGATGTTTCCCTTCACCGTTTTGGGAGCAGTAGTGTAGTGATGAAATGATTTACACAAAGTAAAGCGCCTGTCTGGGTTAGAACCTACGACCTACAACCCGTATGTCGCGGTTGTTACCACTGGGCCACCACTGATCACTGATCTTCTTCTTTGTCTATAATAATGATGTAATAGGTTTGTTTTTTATTATTAATTTTAACTGTGCATTATCTTAGGTTTACGTCTGCAATGTTGTTTTATGATTATCATTGTTGTGTAGGGATCACATGCTAAATAAAAACGTGTTACCTATAATCTACGTCACACCGGTATCTAAAACGTGAATTGTATCGAATTTTTACTACATTCGTCTAAGCCGTATCATAAATAGCTACTGCAGTTGAACTAGATAACCAAGTCGTAATTGTATATATTTTATATCAGTATTAAAATATATCTGATCTGGTAATAAGAGACGTTGTAAATTACTAGTATTTATACTGATAACTTTATTTTTGCGCACTGTTATGTTATTGTACCGAAAATCCAACGTCGTAGAATTTTGGGCTGCATAGCACTGCTCGGAGGTGAGGATAGCCGCACGAGCGCTCCCGTCCCTGAAACACGATGCGCAGGCGGCTACCTGAGGAATAAGAATTTAGTATATTGTGACCAAAAAGTCTCGTTAGATACCTGGACGGGGGGGAGGGGGGGGGGAGTACAGGTTTACATTCCTCAGACGGTCTAAGGGCTGATTTTTCAATCATCTGACAACTTTATTTGAAGAATAATTTTGCAATTTTGACAGTTATTTCATACAACAACTGTCAAAAGTCAATTTTATTCCTCGTATAAAAGTTATCTGGCGATGGAAAAATCAGCCCCTAGGGCTGATAGATAACTTAATCGGAGGAATAATTTTGAATTTTTGACAGGTAAAGCTAAACTTTTAAAGTCAAACATAAAATGAAATTAAAGAAAGGGAAGTAGAAAACCATTAAAGATATATTTATAAGAAATTAAAAGATGGAGATGGATTGAAGAGTGGTGTGTAGTATGTGGAGGTGGGGTGTATGGATGACGATGCGTGATAGAGGTGGAGATCCAGTTGGAGGGCAGACGCGAGGCAGGTGCCGACGACAGGTGCAGGTACAGATGCAGGTCCAGGTGCAGGTGCTGGTACAGGTGCAGGTGCAGGTACAGGTGCAGGAGCAGGTGAGGGCAGGTGCTGGTGCGTGAGCGGCACGGAAGGCCCACGCAGCAGGACAGGACGCAGCACGGCAGCAGGAGAGAGAGGCACGGGGGGGACGCTGTCAGCCCGCCAGGTGAGGCGGCCCTCGGATGAGGCGCGGCCCAATAGTAATAGGAGCCCTTCACGGAGGACGGAGGCGTAGGCAGGGTCCGACCGGTACCGGAGCGGAGATGTACGCTGGGTATTCCCGGGATAGGTAGCCCTGGAGTATCAGGCTTTATATTATATTTGCTTTAGAGGCAAAACCCGAACTGATCCTTGCATTGCGTGGATCTATAATGTCAGCTCGTAGAATAACATCATGTAGAAAATATGAATTTGAGATATGAAATTAGCCAGGATTCATTTTGCAGAAGTTTCAATGTAAAAATCAGCTAAAAACAAGGAACTTATATCCAACATGGAATGTGCATTTCAATTTGACACCAATATAAAAATAAACCTTATATAAATGAAGCTAAGTTCTATTATAGACTATCACTTGGTCAAAGAGAAATCCGGTCCGAGAGAGAAAGCGCTTCGAGAGCCCTGTGTCCCTTTCTAAAATGTTGCCAGCAGGATTATTCCCGAATTTAATAGGAATGGTAGGAAAAAATAATATTGTCACGTCTTATTAAAAAAACATTAATTTTCGTTCTGATATATTTCTAATATTTTTCAATTATCTGTTAGAATGAGAACATTTTTTTAGCAATAATTTGGACACTGTATTGCAATGTAATTAAAAAAGAAAAGATTATTAGTAGAATATATATAAGTTAGACTGGCAGCCCGTCAGCCATATTTATTTGTTGTAAATTATGGTGATTTGAATTGAACCGCAATTCGACGATAAAACAATCAATTTCTTTATTCGGACGTAATAAAGATGGTTAAAAAGTGTGCGATTCAAGGTTGCAAAAGCGAATCTTATGCAGAATGCGGTGTTTCTTTCTTCAAATAGGTATATTTTAATTCTTGAAGTAGGGTGCCCAACTGCCCATAATGAACGAAATTATAAGATTATTTACACAATGCAGCATATAACTAAGAGGTAGTCTTCAACGTAAGCATGATTACGCATGTCTGTTATAGGTATTTTATGTTTATACTAGGCTGATTTTAACATTTATTTCAGTAGGTAATATGTGTGTTGAGACTCTCCTGTAGTACACGCATATGCATACACACGTCACGTTGCAGTATAAAACTGATTTACATCCGTCACCTCACACATCAGGTCCAGTTGAAAACCAGCGTCAGGCACTAGTTGTCTGGCATTTTTGCTGAACTGGGCCTATTTGGCGCAGCCGTGAGGCACACTTTCCTGATAATTTTCTTGCATTTAATCTTTTATTTATTTTTTAATCTTATTGTTTGTTTTGTCTGATGTATATATCTGGTGTATCGTGTGTCTTTTAGTTTGTGCCAAATAAATGTATTTTCTTTCTTTCTTCTTTCTTTCTTACACGCCACGATAACTTTATAGGGAATGGTGTACCGAATACTTAATAGACGTGATCTTGAAATTTCGCATTTTCCGAGGAACATTGTAGGGAAATGGCAAAAAACTTTCAACTTCCCATATTAATCGCTAATTTAGGTGCGTCACTTCGTATATCTATATATATAAAAATCAATTGCTGTTCGTTTGTCTCGCTAAAACTCGAGAACGGCTGGGCCGATTTAGCTGATTTTGGTTTTGAAATGTTTGTAGTCCAGGGAAGGTTTAAACGGTGAGAAAATATGAACTTTAAGACAGAAATTGCATAAAACTGTTTTATTTAGTAATATGTGAACCTGACTGTAAATATCTACCAAATAAATGTTTATAAATTCTCCATAATGCGTTTTACTTTAATCCATCCTTAAAGTATAATTATTATTATTTTATTAAATCAAATGATTGGTTAATATATTATATCCTATTATATTAGTATCTACCTACATCATATTGTTTAGTCACCCTAATCAAAGGGACAGAGGGCTCTCGCGAAGCTATCTCGCTCGGACCGTATATCGGTAGCCTGTGCGCATTCCAGGTTGGATAAAAGTTCATTGGCTAAAAAGATACAGGCCGGTAAGGATTTGAAATAAAGGTTGCCATGGCGACGTATTAAACGTCGTTGTCAAAGCTGTCATAATAAAATATATTATTAGTAAAATACAATAAAATCTATAGTTATTTTGTATTAGAAGTATAGTGTTTATAGGAAAAATGATATCCATCAATGTGGGAGAAATTACCAACCCTTGGATGTCACTAAATCGTCGTATTCTCATGGTAAAGTTGGAGCTGTGTCTGTGGACTGATTGTGGATAAAACGTGTCGTAAGAAATAATTAGATCAGCGCCTAACGGTAACACAATGCATGTTCTGACCTGGAGGAATGAATGAAGATAACTGTGAGTATGTACATTATGTTACAGTATTTTTGGTATTTATTATATCTTTTGATACACAAGTCACAAGCTAATCGTCCAATAAATAATTTTATTAAGAACTGCGGTTTTACCAGCGGTTTATCCGCGGTTTTACCCGCATAAGTCTCGATCCCGTGGGAATATCGGGATAAAATGTATCCTATGTTCCAGCTATCCAGGTTATGGTCTAGCCATGTGCCAAATATCATTCAAATCCGTCCAGCCATTTTAGAGTGCAATCGTCACAAACAAGCATACAAACAGTTTAGATATATTGCAGGGTACGCACGATGACACATCAAGCTATACTTTTCCAGTATTAGCTGATTTTTCATTATACGAAAAGTCTATACTTGATAAATGTTGCCATCTGTACAATAAACAAAGATCCAGAATTATACAACTTAATTGAAGGTCACCGCAGAACTATATAAATTAGATAAACTGCAATTTGTGTTCCAATCTGTAGATAATGGACCATATAAAAAGGTAACGAAAGTGAGGAATGGCATATTTTTGTATTACATACAGACAAGAAAGTAAGTACCCTCAGCATAGCCATATTCAAATATCTTAAAATGACAAAATTAATATTCTTTAAGTACTTTTAAATGATTTTAGTCAAGGATTACCACACATTTCCGGAATTTAGCGTTGTCGAATTTGTATCCCCGATAGTCAACTTTTGATAAATAGGAGATATATTGATTAATTATCTTAATTTATTTGCAGATCTATAAAGATGAGATTCTTCGCTGTCATCCTTCTCACCGTCGCCGTCGCGTCGGCCGAACCCACCAACACACCCGCTTCAATCATCGGACAAATCCTCGAAGCCATCGCTTCCCTGAAACCTGAGCCCATTGCTGTCGGACCTGCCTTAGTTGACACTGAACCTATCTCCGTGGGCCCCGCTATCATCGACTCTGAGTACGAACCTATCGCTGTTGGCCCCGCAATCGTTGACTTCCCCCTCCCTGATGGTGGTGCCGTCTCTGAATCCGTCGTCGCTCCCTCCCCCGTGTCTATAATTCCTGGACCCGTTGCTGACGTCTCCGCTAGTGCACCCCTTGTACAGATCGTCGTGAACATCAACCAGGCCGCTGAGTCCAGCCCCATCGCTATCGCGCCCATTGACATCATCGCCCCCGAGATCAAGCCTGAACCTGTTCATGTTGTGGATTCCGCCCCCGAGCCCATACAAGTTGTTGAGGTTGCTCCTGAACCCTCACCCATCGGCAATCCTATTGCCGTGAACCCCATCGGTGTGGCCGCTCCCGAACCCGTGCAAGTTGTCGAGATCGCCCCGGTGCCGGTTGAGCCCGTCCAGATCGGCGTCCCTGTCATCCCCGAAGCCGCTGTCGTTCTCCCCGAAGAACTGAACTAAGAAGTAAAAAAATATTCTCCTAATTTATTGATCTAAAACGTATTTAAATACTCATGATACTGCAATGAAACAATGATTATAAATCAAAATTTATTTAATTATCCTGTTTTTGATACTATTGGTTTATACAAATCAAACTATATGAAGATAAATAGAATATTAAAAAAAAGATATAAAAAAATATAAATACATACGACAGATTTTTACCACATTTGCTTCTACGGAGTAAATAAGGACACTAGCTATATTCACAAAAACACAAACGAAGACCAAGATCTTCGTCTTCTTCTTAGAGGAACACCTTCCTTAGAGTAAATTGTGTTTTTGTGGCACTGGTGTAGTTGTGTGTAGAGCCAATAGACACATCTCCAGATAATTTCCCCTAAGACGAAGCCACTGGAGCTGTGTACTAGAGTGTTTTCTCGAAATATAAGTCTTTAAATATCGCGCATTATTTAGTTCTTAATGTTTACATATAGTCAATGCTAATCATGTTTTATGTTCAAGAAAACAGTTCAATAAATATCATAATTTTTTACTACAACAATTTTTTTATTTTTAGGTACAATAGTTACATTAGGACAAAATAAATAAGTAGATAATACTGAAATATATTCTTAAACATATTTTCTGTTTAAATTATCATAGAGAAGAAAACAGTAGGTTTATGAAAGAATGAAGAAGAAATAATATAACCAGCAGACGAGAACGAAAAAGAAAAATAAAGAAACAACTTTTAAAATGCTGTACGTAATAATTAAAACGTGCATTTTATAGTCGCTAATTGCGATCCAGCCTATCCCTTGCTGCCCTCTCCCGCGACGCCCTAAGCCGAGGTCCGTACCCCACAGGTGCCCTTAGCGTGCAGTCACTTAGTTTTTAAGTTTTTTAAGCCCTGGCTGGAAGCCTTAATTTATTGAGGCATCCAGAGGCAAGCCCGGTTAAGCAGACGTCAAACTCATACATTGAAATGTAGATGCCATTCCAAAAAAAAATGTTTCAGCCTTGCGGAGACAATTGGGTAGGTTGGGTGATATGCGGTTCCATACTACGCAATTGTTATATAATAACAAATGAAGGAATGAATAATTGCACTGTATAGATTTCACGCACATCAAGAGTTCTACGAGTTTAGAAAACAGCAAGGTTTTCACTACCATCTTCAAGAAATATTATTATGAAGCTAGGTAATATCTACTAATCTGCTGATCTACTGATAATGTAGATAGTACATACATACGTTTTTAGGAATTATAAAATGATGAGATTGCGCTTTCGAAAATAAAAGAAGCAATCTCACATCATAATCCTAGCTAACATCCTATTGAGATTGATCATATGTATATGTGTGTTCGTCAAATTATAATACTACGAGTATATTGGGCCAAATTATCGCGTTATGTGTAGTGTAATTGTACTTCCCCTTTCTTCACAATGAGCTCTACTACATAATATTTAGAAATCTGATAAAGAATTAGTAATTATCTTGCATAACACATGCATAATCAGCCTATAATGTTCCCACTGCTGGGATACAGGCCCCCAGTTTCTGTGAGAGGGGTGCGTCCGGCTTCTGGCCATAATCCAACATGCGGGCCCAGTGCGGGTTGGTGGATGACATACTCGTATGTCTTTGAATTTAATCATGTAATGTAAAAATCAAATTATCTTGTTAAATAATAATTAATAAGCAGGTAGCAGGTACCACAAATTCCAGGATATTATGGAACTTATAACATTTTCTCAATAAACCCATGGATTCCTCAATTCCTCAAGGGTGTATTGTAAGCCCTCTTCTTTTGCCCTTTATGGGGCCCCGGTGTGGGCGCGTTCACTGCGGCTTCGAGCCGCACACTATCTGAACGCGCCCCAAAAGGTGGTAGCCGTAAGGCTTATCCGGGGGTACCGCACGATCTCGGGCGAGGCAGCAGGCCTCCTTGCCGGACTGCCGCCATGGGATTTGGAGGCGATAGTCCTCGCGCGCCTGTATGACTGGCGCGCGGAAGCACTACGTCGGGGGGAAACTCTGCACCCTCTGGATCAGGCGCAGGACCAAATGTATTACGTGTGAACCAAGGCACGGTGACACACCGCCATCTTCTAAACTCCGTGCTACTAGGTATTGAGAATTCCAATTGGATAAAACCATGAACAAATTAAAATCAGCAGAGACTTCACTGCCTGATATATTGGGTTTGTTAGATGGTAATAATCTCTATATTAAACCTAATCTATATGTGTAACCAATAAGGAACACAATACAAGATTTACAAACCCAATAAAATTAGTTTCCTAATCCTAATATAATCTGGGTGTAAATATGAATAGCATGAATCACAATCTCGTCTAAAGTAATATAATTTTCTTAAACACTGTAAATGGATCGATAAGCAATAATATAAAAAGCTGACGAAAACCAAAAAATATCACAGTCGAGTTAAAAGCAGACAAAAGTAAGTAAACTTGTTTTAGAAGTTTTTGGAGTATTTAATAATTATATATGTATTGTATATACATATATATCCTAGCTAAGCTCACTGTTTACGGCGACTTTGTTTGCATATAAACTTCAAGTCATATGTTTATCCATTTGATTTTTTTTTCTTAACACATTTATAGTCTCACATGGATGTACTTCCTGTATCTTAAAATAAGATGTGTCCGGTCATGTCTGTCAGTCAGTCACGCACTTATGTATAGATTACTAAAAACTTTCGCGAAACGATAGTTTTGCTAACATGAACTCGTTTTCCAGATAAATCAAAATGAAATACTTCATTGCTATCGCCCTTATCGCCGCTGTGGCTTCGGCTGCCGTCAGGCCCACCCCTGTGACCGCTGAGGCCGCTGAGATCCAGGAGATCATCGCCGCCATCCAGAGCCCGAGCACCGACCCCGCCACCGCCGTCATCCTCGAACAGATGCTCCTTGATGTCCTCGGAATGCCTGCGATGGAGGGCATCGCTGTTGGCCCCGTCGTCGTTCCCTTCCCCCTTCCCGATGGTGGTGTCGTCGCTGAGGAGCCCGCTGTCATCCCTGCCCCCGTGGTTGTTGCTCCCAACCCCACCCCCGCAGTAGTTGCCCCTGCCCCCGCTGCCAGCCCCTCTGCTCCTCTGGTCCAGATCATCCTGAACCTTAACCAGGCCGCCGCTGAGTCCAGCCCCGTCTCCGTCGGACCCGCCGCCGCCCCCGAGTTCGTCGAGATCAAGCCCGAGCCCGTCCATGTTGTAGAATCCGCTCCTGAGCCCGTGCAGGTTGTTGAAGCCGCTCCTGAGCCCGTGCAGGTTGTTGAAGCCGCTCCTGAGCCCGTGCAGGTTGTTGAGATCGCTCCCGTGCCCGTTGAGCCCGTCCTGATCGGCGTCCCCGTCTTTCCCGAAGTCGCTGTTGTCCTCCCCGAGGAACTCAACTAAATAAAATACTGATAGTGATTTAAGTCTTGCCTATATTTTGTCTCACAAATACTTGTAATGCAATAAAAAATTAAATACAGTCAATAAACATTTTTGTTTTCATTCGTCTTCCAATATTAGAAGGACTAAGCTCCAGCATGTACTCCCATAGAGATCTGTAAAAAAAAAAAAAAAGTCAAAAACCCGTCTGCAACAAAATAAAAACAAAACAAGTTTACTTTGCAAGTAGTCTGATGCAGTTCGTGGCAGTTATTTTAGTTAAGTCTGGGATTTCATGCCACCAACTGCATCCTTGTAAAGTGAGCTTGTTTTGAACATTTTAGTTACAGTCGTGTCCAAAGTATATAATACAATATAGAAACTAAAATAGAACAATATAGAAACTAAAATAGAACAATATAGAAACTAAAATAGAACAATATAGAAACTAAAATAGAACAATATAGAAACTAAAATAGAACAATATATAAACTAAAGGACTTCCAAGTTCCAACCAATGATCTGGATGAGAGTTGGTCTATGCGTGGCGCGCTCATTTAAATGATCTCTGATATCGGAACTAACTATATGGGGAAAATTCCTGCCATGGTTAAATATTACCCAGTCCACAATGTGGTACCGTGGCTGAACGACCAGGGTGCGCCAGAGTCAGAAGTCAGAAGTATCGCCATTTGCGAAGGCTGACATTTTAATACCCATCAAATAATGACGAAGTTTATGACAATTTTGCTGTTGTTACAGTGTTAGGCGTGGTGTGACAACTGTAGTCATTAGTGCGGCCACCTTTCGCCAGTCATGTTTAAATTCCATGTCGTAAGGGGGGTAAGCCTATGGCCATCAACCGGGCATTAATACACATAGACGCCCCACGACGCGGGCTGCTGCTTTATCGTTTTTCGTATTCTACGTCCCTTATGGCAACTTCATCATACACAGTGTGTCCCTCTTGATGCGAAGAATTGTATACATCTTTTCAGCCACTGCAAATGACATGATATCCATCCTTTGGATTTACAGAACTAGTACTGCCGATCGATCGTGTAAAAATCTCACCGTTTAAAGTTAGGTGAAGTGAGCTTAGAGTGAGCTGTCAATAGTGTCAATCCCTAGCAATAGTTGGAATGACAGCTCACTCCGCGCTCACTTCACCTAAGTTTTCACGTTGAGATGGTTACAGAATCGCACTGCAGATGTTTGTAAAGATGTCAACACAATCATTGCCAACTTTCTTCCATTAATTGTTGAGTATAGGGCTCCTCCCTTTCATGCCATGATTCCCTGGTCGGAGCTCATTTCGTCAATATCTTCACCAGCGGTCCTTTAGCTTCACCCACCCATCCGTGTCATATTCCCATCTGGTATTGGTCTGACAACACTCCTTCTGCCGGCTCTCGGCAACCATTCGGTTAGGGCTCTTCTCTACCTGCCACGCGCTTACCACGTCTAGCTTAAGTGAGCTGCCCACTTTCAGTTCAGAGCTGCTATCCGCAGGTTGACAACTTAGAACTTTGCTCACTATCGTTTACATAATATAAAGAAATACATAATTATTTACTGCTTGGGAAACACAATCTATAAAGAAAATAATACAAGTTTTATGCACCCAAATAAAATGTAGACATAAATAAAACGTTATCCAATCAGGGTTGTAAATACTGATCAAAATATGAAATGAAATCTGACTGCAAGTACAGAAGTATTCCACTTCTGTACTTGCAGTCAGATAAATTTCTATTACCCCGTAAATTAATAGATAAACATCAATATAAAAGTGCATGAAAAGTAAAAATATCACAGTTGTGTAAAAAAGAGGAAAAAGGTAAGCGCACTTACACAATACCTAAGCAATTTTTCTTTCTGTCATCACATGTTATAAATATATATATATATAGTATATATTGAAAATTTATATATATTAACTGATTTATAACTATTTTCTAAATGACTATTAGCCTACCAACCTTCATTTGCCATTAATTAAAAAAATAGTCCTTAAAATAAATAATGTACATATATTTTGCCTCCACAAATTACGTTCACAATTTGACAGGTAATTTATCAAAATTTTGTAATTTGTGCTAAACCTAGGCCTGTATTTTAGAATTCCAGAATTCCCAATTCAACAGAATTTTCTTCTTACTTAGTAGAAAGGATTCATTATTTTATTCTTCATCCTATTTTATTTAATTTATTTATTTATTCTCACACTGGAACGCCATACAGCAATTACACCAATGGAGCAAAAAATTAGCCTACAGCTGTCTGAACAAGTCATTCTGACACAGAAACTTCTGCGGTACAAGATAATTTTCTAGCTTAATTAATTACTGTGATTCCAGATAAAGCAACATGTAATACTTCATCGCCATCGCCCTTATCGCCGCCGTGGCTTTGACCGCCGACAGGCCCACCCCTGTGACCGCTGAGGCCGCCGAGATCCAGGAGATCATCGCCGCCATCCAAAGCCCCAGCACCGACCCCGCTACTGCCGCCGTTCTCGAACAGATGTTCCTCGATGTCCTTGGAGTGTCTGCGGTGGAGGACATCGCTGTTGGCCCCGCTATTATTCCCTTCCCCGCTGTCGTCCCCGCCCCCGCAGTTGTGGCCCCCGCCCCCGCTGTCAGCCCCTCTGGTCCTCTGGTCCAGATCATCCTTAACATCGACTAAGCCGGCACTGGCGCTGCCGAGATCAAGCCTGAGTCCGTCTCCCCTCTTGTCAGGCCTGAGCCCATCGGCAGGCCTGTGCCCGTCGGCGAGCTTGAGATTCCAGTAGAGCCCGTGCAGGTTGTAGAGGCCGCTCCCGAGCCCGTGCAAGTTGTCGAGGTCGCCCCCGTGCCGGTTGAGCCCATCCAGATTGGTGTCCCCATCATCCCCGAAGCCGCTGTCATCCTCCCCGAGGAACTTAACTAGATGCTCAGTGATTTAAAACCCTTAACTTTAT
Source organism: Apamea epomidion (assembly GCA_947507525.1). Lineage (NCBI taxonomy): Eukaryota > Metazoa > Arthropoda > Insecta > Lepidoptera > Noctuidae > Apamea > Apamea epomidion. Next base: position 6,204,272 of record OX382242.1, on the reverse strand, counting down.
TATTACAACGAATACAATAAAAATCATAATACAAATACAGTTTTTAAATAATTAACCTTTTAAAATATATACTTTAATTACATTGTGGAAACAAGATTTAGGTCTTGGTAAAAAATGGTGATAAATGAGTATTTTAACTTTGGCTAAAATGACATTACCGCAATGTTCAATTCTTCGTCCTCTCCATTTTTTGGCTGACAACTACCGATTAATATTCTAATTAAAAATGTATTAGGGTACTAATTACAATTTACAAGCTAACACTAAAATAACAAAATTTATCCTAAATTAACTCAAACTATTTACAAAGTAAAATATAGCATCGAAAAATTCACCCGCATCGCTGTCGACTGGTAATGTACCAAACACAATGGCGGCATTGCCACGTTGTATGGCAATGCTTAGCCTCTGGCCATGGTAAATGCCAGCCCTTGGGTCATGGGAAGTGTCAACCAGGATAATATTAATAATATGTATGTGTTAATATTTTCCTTTTGTTTATCCAATACTGACCCTCCAGGAGAGGGTAACTAGCCCTAATTCACTATGAACACTTAGCTTTTACTTACGTCAAAACCACGTCAATTCCTTACCTAATCACGATATCTGCTAATAACGTATTCTCTATGACACAATGGCATGGTGTCAAAATACTTGTTTGTCAGTACGGTTGACATTTCGATTCCTTGCCGTTAACAAGACACTATATGTGGTTTGCACATGGTAAGATTTCCCGGGGAATAATCCAGAAAACAAGGCACTATCGCCTTTACTATAGGTAACTACTATGAAAACTAGATAAACATATGGAAGTAGGTACTATGTCTAAGAACCTACAAATAAAATAAAGGACGAACAAATAAAAGAAGGTAGAAACTTGAGGAGGGCTTTTAGCTCAGCAGCAGTAAAGTAAATGACCAATAGAACAGCAAGGTTTGACAGATAGTTTCCACTTTCACTTGTCATATTGATTCTGATGAAGTACAAAAAGGTGCTAGCGTCTTTTCCACATTTGTTTTACCACGGATTTTGCGTCACTGTCAAAATCAGAGTGACCTTTGTTGTCGTTATAATAAGTTTGCTTTTGGGTTGCTGCCACTATCAAGCTTGACAAAATAGCAGTCATCTATATTCTCGTTACAATAAGGTCGCTGTTGGGTTGCTGCTGTCAGAGGTAAAATAACTATGAACGGACTATAGGCACGGGGTAGACACCGAGAGAAATAAAATCATACTATTGATAAAGGCCCATAGAAAACCATTAAAATATTTTGTTGAGGTGGCAATGCTTACTGTAATACTTTTCTAAAACAAAGATGACTTGATAGAAAAAAAAATGATTAGTAATCCCGTAATCAGCAGGTAATATAATTGTAAATTATTATCTGATAAGATTTGAAACTTCGCACTAAGCTACGCAAATAAAGACTGTGTCGCTTGTCTGTACTTAGTTAACTTAACCTTAATCCGCACTGGGCCCGCGTGGAAGATTACTGCCCACTCCCTCTCGAAGAGAGGAGGCCTGTGTCCCAACAGTGGGAACATTATAGGCTGATTATTCTGTTGCTTCGTGGTATAACCTACATCAGAAATGTTTAGACTATAGGGTAGTTGTCTTGGTAAAAAAAATATAATTATATTTAGTCCGTCAGTTAGATTATCGAAAAATAATGGACACGTATTTTTTCTTTTGACTATCAAACAAAAAATAACAAAGATAAAGCGCGTTAAAATTTGGGAGTGGGGGGTCGTGACGTCACTTGCTTGCAAAGGTGTCGCAAGCAAGTGACGTCACGCGGAACTTAACCAGGCGATATAGCTTCATCATTTTTATATAATTGACAAAAGAAAAAATACCGGTTCAATATTTTTTGATAATCTAACTGACGGACTAATTAGATTTTTTTAGGAAAATAGCCTATTCTGAACATGTCAAATACCAACCCAAAACCTCCATTGGTATAATTGCTGTATGGCGTTCCAGTGGGAGGCTAAATATTTTTTATTTTTTTAAATTTATTTACTGATATTTTAATACAGTGGTGGTTACATAATTCTAAACTCGCCAAACTTTTACGTTTGATGGCGGGAAGCGCTCTTATGCATAACATACTACAACTACTTTTAGATTATAAAAGAAAATACAAAAAGGAAATATAAATAAAAGTACGTCACATTATATATAACTCTCTAGTGACGTATTTAGTTCTGTTTGCTATCCTGTATAATGTTTTTTTTAATTTTGTCTTAAGTGATCCTTTACTAATTTTGACATTTTCTCTTAATAAATCTATTTTGTTAAACACTTTAGGTACCAAATAATAGCTAACACTAATATATACTATATACAATTATATAATACGAAAAAATATAGAAAAAGGCAGGAGCTCATTGGGCATCAAAAAATTCGTCCGCATCACTGCCAATGGGATAAGTGCCCAAAAGGCTGGCAGTATGGTAATGCTGCCAGCCTTTTGGGCTGATCAGCATTGCCATCCAACGTGGTAACGTTGGATGGCAATGCTGATTCTTTGGGCTTAAAATAGGCCAGCCTTCTGGTCACGTGAAGAGTCAACTAACCGCTTGGCGATGTCCCGAAAAATTCGATGAGCACTCGGACCCCAAGGCCCTAGTGTTTCAACCCCAAACGGCTCAAACATATAGCTCCCAATAAGGTTGTTATATTTGCGCCGTTTGAGGTTTTCTGCTCCAGTAGCAGCCGCCCCAGCACAGCCCACCGTGCCAGGAAGATGGGATGGCGCGAGGGTGTCAACACAGGTTGCATCCCGCACCAAAGGCCTACCCAACTTCCAAGGCATTATTGTATATAATACACCAAATACTTAGATTTTCTCTTACCATAATAATTTGTTATCTGTGGTAGAACCAGTTTGTTCTCTCTAACCTTGCTTTAACCCTACGTGTGTTGTACTTGTTTATAACATTAACTTTATATTCGTGGTTATAATAATATTCCAGACCTACCAAATAATCTAATTTTATACCTATGGATATCATTTTACAGAGGGGAAATAACTTAATATACTCTTTGTTGCACTTATCTCTAACATTTTTACTAACCAGAAACTTTATCAGTATTATTTGTATGTCTTTAATATCTTTTAAATATGTAATAAAGGTTCGCCCGTACACAAGAAGCCCATAGCTCATTAGCGAGTCAGCAAGTGCAAAGTACACCATTCTTAACGTCTGTTTGTTTAATACATTTTTTAACTGGTAAAACTTACTTAGCACCGATCTTAGCCTATTGCAAATGTAATTTACATGTAATCTCCAATTGAAGTTCTTATCTATTGTTAGACCTAAATATTTAAATTTATCTACATAATCCAATTTTGCACGGTTACAATTACGTTTATTACTATGCAAACATTCGTATGTATGACCTATTACTGTGAGATATTCATTGTTTACAGATTATATGGCATTTCGATTATATGGCGAGTGTATGTGCATACATTTAGTTTTTGAAAGATTTAATATAATCCCATTGTCGCGTGCCCATGTGTAATAAATCAGCTGCTTCGCCTGACGGCTACATATCAATTATCTACTCATGATAAAATGTTTCAATTCAATAAACGATTCCTTATCTTTTTGGGGTTGTAAACTTTAAAACCCTACCACCATCACACACAAAGAATGATAAACTAAGTTCCAATATAGATTCGTAGATAAAATCTAATATAAATACTGTACAAAAACTACTTAATGCAAATCGTCTTCGAAGCGCGTCTCATAAAGTAAGTACAGACGTTTTTAAAAGTTATATCCACACAGCCCGAATATTCGTGGCTATCTTTATTTATACAAACGATAAACTTTCAGATCCATCATGATGAAATACTTCCTGGCTATCGCCCTTATCACCTCCGTGGCTTCGGCCGCCGTCAGGCCCATCCCTGTGAGCGCCGAGACCGCCGAGATCCTGGAGATCATCGCCGCCATCCAGAGCCCCAGCACCGACCCCGCCACTGCCGCCGCCCTCGAACAGATGCTCTTAGATGTCCTCGGAGCAGAGCCCGTCGCTGTTGGCCCCGCTATTGTCGAGACCCCTGTGGAGGGCATCGCTATTGGTCCCGCCATCATTGACTTCCCCCTTCCCGATGGTGGTGTCGTCTCTGAGGAGGCCATCATCCCCGTCCCCGCAGTTGTCGCTCCCGCCCCCGCCCCCGCTGCCAACGCCCCTCTTGTTCAGATTATCCTGAACATCAACCAGGCCGCTGAGTCCAGCCCCATCGCTGTCGCACCCGTCGACATCATCGCCCCCGAGATCAAGCCTGAGCCCGTCCATGTTGTGGATTCCGCCCCTGAGCCTGTGCAGGTTGCTGAGGTCGCTCCTGTGCCCTCACCCATCAACCCTCCTATTGCTGTGAACCCCATCGGTGTTGTCGGTCCTGAGGTCGAGCCCGTGCAGGTTGTTGAGGTCGCTCCCGTGCCCGTTGAGCCCGTCCTGATCGGCGTCCCCGTCATCCCTGAGGCCGCTGTCGTGCTCCCCGAAGAACTTAACTAAGAAGTAGCAGAAGCATTGATCGACTTATTGTATCTATAAAATGTTTTTTTCTACATGTGATGCAATAAAAGAGATTTATGGAATATACACATATTGTTTTAATTTAATTTAAAAAAATACATAATAACAAGTAGGTAGTCATGTACCTCTTAAAAAGTAGCTTTATTAAACTCTCTAAAACTCTCAAAAGTCAAGTAAGTATTGGAGAAGCAGTAGAAGGTAATCCGCCATGCACCATAACCCGCCCCACTCACCACAACATAAAACTTATTTAGGAGTGCCCAGTTACTTGCGACTTAATGGTTTCGTGGTCTAATAACGACATTACATTACCCTTTTCAGTGCCTGAAAAGTCAAGTCCCAATCAAAATGTGGTTTTCTGTACAGGTCAGATGGCGAATTCTCGTATTTATCGTTCAAAATCTAGTCACTATCTCATCTCGCGACAATCAATGGTTAAAAGTTGACTAAAATGTAGGCAGGAAAATTAATTGTAGATATTTTTGACAGGTTGAGACAGAGATTACCATTTCCCGTTGTACCGTATGCGCCATTGACCTGCACCATAATTTGAACGTTCTTAAAATTACGAGAATCATCCCTCTGGTTTCTATCAGACATAGTCATATTTAACAGGCATTTTACAGGCTGGCAGGGACAAGAACGCGCTGTGTCCCTGTAACAATGAATTCAGATCATGATTCTAAACCCCCAAGCGTATAAATTCTAAAGCGGTAATCAAAAAAAAAATCTGCCTTTTCATAGAAAAATGCAATACCGACGCGGTCAAAATGTATGAATCAGCAATTCTCTTTTAGATAACCGACGAAAAATTTTAACGCAGTGCTGTTCAGAATCATGTCCTGAATCCACGGGTTGCGCGTCGATGTCCCTGCCACCCTACTTATATGCAATTTCGTACTCACACGGGTACTTAAATAGGTACTCTGTAAGAACGATTATCATAAGGAAAATGTAAGGATCGTAGCAGTTTTGTAGTTTCTGCTTGCCCCCATGGGATGATGGTGTGAGTTTATGTATGTATGTATAATAACCAGAGATCGGATAATCGGATGCATTTTACCTAAAGTTCATTTTTGGTTAGGGAATTATGGAAGCGGCTTCTTAAAACATATTTTTTTAAATATAAAATTTTTTCGATACAAAAGTGCATTTCATAATATTATCCAACACCTTAAACTAAGTAAATATTCCTGCACCCGATTTGATTCTATAGTAAAAAAACTAAATTTGTCGATTCCGAATTCCCGGGATTTTTTCGATACAAAAGTGCATTCCATAATAACCAACACCTACACTTTAGGTTAATATGCATCCGATTATCCGATCACTGATAATAACGTAATCCTTAATAATGTACGCACACAAATTTACTATCTACTTTTTATATTTTATTTTATAAATTAAAAAAATCTAGATATTTGTTTTAGGACAATGACTGTTGTATAGGTATTGTATCGGTATTACTAACTAGTTTTAAGTACTTTAAATTGTAATCTGTGGAGAACGTAGTGGGTAGCATAATCGTTTTAAAATGTAATATTTATGTTATTATGACCGTTTCTTCTTGTGCTACTGTTTGTTTTTCCTTATATTAATAAATAAATGTATGTAAGAACGATACACAGGACAACTTACATTAAAGTAATATTCTCAAGAAATGTGAACAAATTGGAACCATAGAGGAGCGGTCCCATGATGCTACGTGAGCGAGTGTGACCCACAGCCCACTGCTCACCTGGGGGCCAAAAAGGCCACTTTGGCAGAATCATAATAGGATAACAATATGAATCAAACTCAAACTCAAACTATTTATTTCAAATAAACCAATTACAGGCACTTTTGAATTGTCAAGGTCGGTCAGTCAAAAAGATGAAGGTAGTTGCCCATTCCAAAGCGTATAGTAGGTACCTATGGAGAAGAACGGGCCAGAAACTCCATGGACACTCTTTTAAATCATAATAATATTGTTACAAAGTATTGGTTACATCATTCGTGTTCAAAATTATGCATGTGAGAACCATGCAGAACGTTAAAAGCGTCCGTAATGAAAAGATTAAAAAAAAACAATTAAAATATTAAATTAAATTAAAATACGCCATTTCAGCAAAGAGTCGACCAGTCCCTACTGACGGCGCCCGTTCACGAACATGACGCATAGATTAGCACCATTCAGCTCAACCAATTTGAAGGGAGCTAAATGATCCAACACATGTGCCACCATCAGCGAGACATTAGAGTGAGCATGACATACTCTCATCCGCCAAGGCACATTCAAGTCAATGAAAGACGTACCCGGTAAATGGTAGCTTTATAGTATGTAACATAGTACTCACATACGTTCTATGCAATTATACAATACTAGGAGATTGAATTTATATAATGCAAACATAGTATTTTAGAATCGTCAGCAGCTAGGGTAGGCGTGTGTGAAGTATTTTCAAATGCTAATCAATTTATTTATGCGTCCTGTGGAGCAGGACCAGCGTTTAGCCAAGCATTTTTGTCAGCGATGTAATACCCCAACTTATAATATGCTTGGCTGCATAGTGTGCGTTTTATGCAAGATTTGAATTTCGTTTCATTGAATTGGAGTATGTGGGGAGGTATTTTATTGTAACATTTTAAACAGTACCCGATAAAGGAAGAGTCTACTTTAGCCAGTCTGAAACCTGGTTGAACTAATTGGTCCCTATTTCTGGTTCTATAGGTGTCTGTCACCTCTTTTACTGAAAAGATTTAAATTTTTCCTTACATACATGATGTTTTCATAGTAATATTGACAAGGTACCGTCATGATATTAATATTTTTAAACAGTTCCCTTAGAGAATCGCGCCTGCGTAGGCCATATATTGCTCTGATGGCTCTTTTATGCAGAATAAAAACAGACTCGATATCTGCAGCCCGTCCCCATAGTAAAATACCGTAAGACATGATACTATGAAAATAACTGAAATAGACCAGCCTCGCGGTATCTACATTAGTAAATTGACGGATTGTTCTTACAGCATATGCTGCTGAACTTAGCCGTCTTGCAAGAGATGTTATATGAGGACCCCATTGCATCCTTGAGTCGAGCGTTATCGCCAGGAAAACAGTTTTATCGACGAATTCTAGTTTCTTTTTATTCAATACTATGTCACATTCACTACTTTTAACATTCGGTAAAGCAAATCTTATGCATTTAGTTTTTTTCCCATTTAATACTAAATTATTAGCAGTGAACCAATTTTGCACTTGCAGTAGGGCGTTATTTACGTCGTCAAGATTTGATGCACGTCTTGATCTTAAAAATTAAGGAAGTATCGTCAACAAATAACACCATTTGTGGTTGGTTTTTTAATAAATGGGGCAGGTCATTGTATACTAAAAAGAGGAAAGGACCTAATATCGAGCCTTGTGGAACACCCATTTTTACTTGTAAACCAAGTGAATTGACACCATTTATTTGAACTTTTTGTAGTCTATCATGTAAATAAGATTTTAGTAAGCTGAGCGCAAGTTTACCTAGTCCGTAATGCTCAAGTTTCAAGAGTAAGGTTTTGTGATTAACGCAATCAAATGCCTTGGAGAGGTCACAAAAGATTCCTATGGCATCTTGGGCTTCCTCCCACGCTGTAAATATGTGTTTTATTAAAGTGACGCCGGCGTCAGTCGTACAACGTCCTTTGGTGAAGCCATATTGCTGATCGTGTAAAATTTTGTTGTTGTTAAAATGATTAAGCATTTGATTGAGCATTACCTTTTCGAATACTTTGCTGAATACCGGCAACACGGATACTGGTCTATAATTATTGGTGTCTTAGCTGTCCCCAGATTTAAAAAGTGGAATAACCTTACTATATTTCATTAAATCTGGGAAGACTCCTTGATCTACACACAAATTAAACACTAAAGCTAAGTATGGTGATATAGTCTCGATTATGGATGTACAAACTTTGATAGACATTCCCCATAGAGAGAGAATCATATTAAAAATCGTAAAATGGTCACAAACTGACAATTCATAATATGATCTGTGTGCAATCCATATCACAATGAAATAACATTTAAACTGTAGAAATAAAAATAAAAAACCGATTTGATCAATAAAAACTGTAATGAAAAATGTACCGATAAAATTACGGTTTTTATTTTTTTCAAGCGGCAATGTTTACACCAAATATGAAATGAGATTTTACGAAAATTTGAGGAATTGCTAATGATCTGCTGGGAATTCAGGAAATGAATAGCTTTTAGAGGTATTGCTTAAAGTGGCCTTTTTAGGCCCCTTTGTTCATTGTTATGACAGGATCAAGGATAGATGAAGCATGATGATTGTTCTCTCTGCTGGCGTAATAGATGTATGTGGTTCTAATTCGAGGACAAATTAGAACGGTACATACCGCGGTCTTCTTCAAGACAATTGGGTGGAAAGAATCAAAATACTTTTAAATACAACTATGGAACATGTCAGGTTAAAGTCAGTTAAAACCTATCTAGATAACATAATTTTCTGCATTAAAAATAAAATGAATATGACTGAATTGATTAAAGATGATTAAAAAAAAATGTATCGAGTGGGGCTTGTATCTAAGTGTGGGGCTTGTGGCTAAGTAATAACAGCCAGACTGGTTGACCGATCAGGTTAAGCTACGCTTGCCGTGGTTGGTCCATGAATGGGTGACAATCTTTACATTCTAAGACCCCTCCGTGCATCGGATAGCAAGTTAAGCCATTAGTAAAGGTAAAGGTCATTCAAGTTTACAAAACGTCAGGCCGGGACATGGCTTAGGCAATCTTAAGATAATTAGTAATCTTTAAAAAATACATAGATAAATAATCAATATAAATACTAAACGAAAATTGAAAGAAGCTAAGTCCTCTTCGATACGCGTCTTATAAAGTAAGTACATTGATTTATCATGTTTGCTTATTTTCTCGTATTTAGATTTAAGGCGAATAAAATTGTTATCCCTGCACCTTTGATGGCTTAAAAATCTTCTCAACATTATTTCTCTATAACATCACTTTCAATTTGCAGATACTGTCAATATGAAATACTTCATCGCCGTCATCCTTATCGCCGTCGTGGCTTCGGCCGCCGTCGTCAGGCCTTTGCGGTCTGAGCTCTCCGAGCTCCAGGAGATCATCGCCGCCATCCAAAGCCCCAGCACTGACCCCGCCACCGCCGCTGCCCTCGAACAGATACTCCTCGATATCCTTGGAGCAGAGCCCGTTGCTGTTGGCCCCGCTATCGTCGACTACGAACCCATCGCTGTTGGCCCCGCAATCATTGAGTCTCCTTTGGAGGGCATCGCCGTTGGCCCCGCCATCGTTGACTTCCCCCTGCCCGATGCTGGTGCCGTCGCTGAGGAGCCCGCTATCATCCCCTCTCCCGTGTCCGTGGTTGAAGCCTCCCCCACTGAGATCGCTTCCGGCACACCTCTGGTCCAGATCATCCTGAACATCAACCAGGCCGCCGCTGAGTCCAGCCCCATCTCCGTTGGACCCGCCGTGGCCCCCGAGTTCGTTGAGATCAAGCCCGAGCCCGTCCATGTTGTAGAATCCGCTCCTGAGCCCGTGCAGATTGTTGAGGCCGCTCCTGAGCCCGTGCAGGTTGTTGAAGCCGCACCTGAGCCTGTGCAGGTTGTTGAGGTCGCTCCCGTGCCCGTTGAGCCCGTCCAGATCGGCGTCCCCGTTATCCCTGAGGCCGCTGTCGTGCTCCCCGAAGAACTTAACTAAGAAGTAGCAGAAGCATTGATCGACTTATTGTATCTATAAAAGGTTTTTTTCTACATGTGATGCAATAAAAGAGATCTATGGAATATACACATACTATTTTATTTTTTTGTTATCTAAAAAAAATGTACCTAGTAGGTTATATGTAGTACTTGTTAAAAACTAACTTTTTTTTTCAATCAATCAATCAATCTTTATTTGTAAACATAGGTTACAACAGTACAGATGTTACAGTCAATGTTATACATATTATAGTTTCTCTATGTTTTGCCATTTGGCGTACAAATATACATTTGAAGGAGGCTTTTGCCAATCAAGTGAATAAATTTGGTATATAGGTATGTACTAGTATTATAAAAAGGTAAAAGTTTCATTAGTAATGTCAATATCAATGTTAATAAAAATGCATTAGGTAATGTCAGGTAATGTCAATCTTTAATAAAATAGGATAATGTCAATAATAAATAGTTATGATGTCAATACGTTACTGCTAAGAAAAATGCTTAAAATTGATATGGTCCACAGTGCTGTGTGAGTCATCATGCTTTTATAGTCAAGTTACGAGTATACAAATATGTTATGTCAAAGAACTGTCATCAAAGTAGTCGCTGAGAGAATAGTAACATTTTTGTATTAATAAAGTATATAATTTACGCTTGAAATTGACTAAATTTAGATTTTTTATTGAGCAAGGTAATTTATTAAATATTCTTTGGGCCATACAAAAAAAGCTTTTCCTCATTAACGCCGTACCTGTATATGGTACTTTGAGCTCTAACTTATTTCTATCACGTAGTTGTCTATATTGACTTTTGAAAGCTGGCTCATATACGTTCATGTTTGTTTGAACAAATATATTTACCTCATAAGTATATTATACAGGGAAGGCAAGGTTAAAATTTTGAGGCTTTTAAATAGAGGTTGACAGCTGTCGGTACTTTGTAAACCACACATCGCTCTGATGCATCTTTTTTGGGCTTTGAAGACATAATCCTTATTTACTGAATTGCCCCAATATATTATACCTAATCTTAGTATGGATGCAACATAGCCGTGGTAAGCCATTAAAAGAGATTCCAGGCTGACAATTTTAGTCAGTTTATAGAGGGCCTATGCAAATTTATTTACTTTTTTACAAATATGTTCCGTTTGAGGTTTCCAGGACTAGTTATTATCTATAATAACACCAAGAAATCTAGTCATGGTTGGCGACTCTATTTTAGTCCCCAAGTAGTTAATGTCAAGGTTTATACTACAAATCCTTTGATAAAAATGCATTATTTTAGTCTTTTCTAGATTTATGACTAGATTATTATTATTTAGCCAAGTGATTAGTTTATTTAATGTCAAATTTATCTCTGCTTTGTATAAATTAGGATCGTCACATTTTACTACTATCATGCTGTCATCAGCAAATAATACCATCGGATGATTTATTTCTCTAGGTAGATCATTTATATAAGTTAAGAATAGTAGAGGTCCTAACACACTACCTTGTGGGACTTCGTATTTAATAATCCTACTACTAGATCTGTATCGTCTTTCGTAACCAGTGCGTGGGCTTCGTGTTATTTCTAAAATCTGCTTTCTGTTGTGTAAGTAAGATTCAAAATGTTGCCTCTTATACCATATTTCTTTAATCTATTTGATAGTAATTTATGATCTACGTAGTCAAAAGCTTTTGTAATGTCCATATATATAGCACATACGGCATTTCTTTGATCCACATTCGATAAGATAGGGCGTATCAGATCATGGAAGGATTGCGCAAGAACAGAACAATTAAAATGGCTATCCCATTTTAATTGTTCTGATTTTGCGCAATCCTTTCTGCTCATCGAGTAAAATGTTTGATTTCTCTAGATAAGTATAAAGTGCTCTATTTATGACATTTTCAAATATTTTTGCAAATATAGGTATCAAAGCAATTGGTCTGTAATTTTTCATTAGACATTTGTCTTGTTTTTTATATAGTGGGATAATTATGGAGGTTTTAAGATTATCTGGGAAGATACCCTTCTCATTACTTAAATTGATTATATAACTTAGATGTGGGGCTATGTTTTGAGAGACTGTTTTTATGACTTTTGTACATATTCCTGACTTTTGTTTTAAGTAATATCCCAAAAGTCATGGGATGGGAACAACATGGGAATTATACTGAATTAACATAACATAACATCACGCCTGTTTTCCATGAAGGCTTAGGCAGAGGGAGACAAAAATAAAATCATAAATTCACATGTCTGCAGGATAACTTCTTTAATTTAGGAAAATACACCTATTTTCGAGCCACCATGTTTTAAGTCATGATAATATGAGCAATATGAGCATCAGCCTTCAGCACATCCAGAATAAAGGATACGCTGGACTTGTGGTTTAATCTTAACTTCATTGACCACATTTTCGTCACCAGCACCCTCTGGTACTGGATAAACGACCTTCTATTTTAATTTTACGCTGTCAATGCTTCAGTTTTAATAGATGATGGAGATATACGTATTTGGAAAAGCAATACAGAGCAATCCGCTATGCTAAATCATCAAATTTATCTAAGAGTGAGCACAGCAGTGGTGGCCCCGCAGTGGGAACATTATAGGCTGATTATTATTGTTTTATGTAAGAGGGCCCGGTTTATGGTGATGATAAGCTCACCTCACCCCCCTATTACATCATACTGAATGGCTTCGTGGTTTATTAACGCAATTACATGATGTACTCCTTTTAATGCCTGAAAAGTCAAGTCCCAATTAAAATATGGTTTTCTGGTAATAATTCTCGTATTTACAATAAAGGCTATTTCCCGTATTTACAAATGTTCAAAATCTGGTCACTGTCTCATTTCGCGACAGTCAATGTTAAAAAGCTGCCAAAAATGTAGATAAGTCAATTGGAGAATTGGAATTTATTTGTTTATTTATTGGTTTATTTACAATCGTCACGCTGTTCAGCCAAATTAACACAAGCCAACATACACGCCAAGTTCACAGTATTATCCGATATAATAAACAGAGCATGCAAAAATTTACTGTCCTTAAAAATAGATAAGTATCTACGGAAATCAGCCGTGTAGTTTGTATCAGGCATAGTCATATTTAAGATACAATTTCGTATCCAAACCACAACAGATACATATTGAACCTCATCCTATCCCGATAGATACCGAGATAAATAATATTATTTATTGTAGGTACACTGCAAGAACGATACACAGGATTTCCATTAAATTAATATTCTCAAGGAATGTGCACAACGTGGAGTATGTACAGTCACCAAAGAGATAGTAACCAGGGTCGTCGGATATAGTTGAAGTTTGGTAAGAAATCCATGGATGTTTTCGAATGAATGGAGATAGTGTTTTTTGTTCGGCGATTGGTCCCAACAAAAATTGTGGCATCTACTAGTGACATGTGTTGATTTGTTTCTTATGATCTCTAGATTACAGTGGGAGTAATCATTATGCTTCATCTAACGGGAAGACTGAGAAAAACGATAATGACCTAAAAAATCACTAAAAAAGCTATTGTTTAGCGAGTAGGTTGGCCTCATCGTAATGTAGTAAAATAGTGCACTGTTAAGTAATAAATAGTAGGAATATAGGGTGTATTAAACGGTTCATGAAATAAAAAATCACATTATAATAATATAATAATAAATTGTTTTATTGGGAACAACATAGGAACCACTTTTTGTTAGTACACACCTTAGAAACTACAGCTTAAAACACTAGGGTTAGTAACAAATTTAAACATATTTTATTACCTAAAATTAATGAGTCATGTACTTACGAGTCGTATACCGGGGTCTTCCATTCAGTGTAGTATTGGACAGTGTGCTTAAGAGCCAGAATCGCGCTTTCAGTTGACAGTCCAGGTCTAAAACCGAACTGTGCGTCATGTATGTTTATGTACTTATCCAAGCAAGACTCAAGCACACTATCCAACAGTTTTGCTACAGTTGTCGCGAGAGAGATCGGGCGATAATTTCCCTTGTCCGCTATGTCACCTGTCTTGTTCTTCACTATGGGCACCACTGTAGTTTTCATCCAATCATCCGGTAGGTATGAATGACTAATGCACATACCTATTGAAGAACATAGACATATATGACCCTCGGCGCATGTACGCCAGCATGTTTAAAATGCTCAATACTGAGCCCATCGTGGCCAGGAGATTTACCTCTACGCATACCGCTTATCACCTTTTTTAATTGCTTTGCACACTTAAGTAAAGGTTCCTCGTCCGCCACGGCGGGCTCACCATCTGACATAATGGTCGAAGGACCCAGCGGAGAGCGCACTTTAAAGTGCTCCATAAACAAAGTAGCTATATCCTCCGGGTCACTCCGGCCATCAACATTTGCAGGGAGGCCAGGCTTAATATCAAGCTTGCTAGTGGACTTCCACGTAACAAAGCATTTTTATTACTATAAGCATATGAATTCCGACGTCAGACGACTTAGAAGTAGATAGTTTTTTATCTAAAAAAGTCGCAGGTCGCTCCACCATCTTTGATACCATGTCCAAGATAGAAATACTTAAAAACCGCACGCTCAACAATACATGTGCTCAACAGCCAACAGTACCAACGTCTGCCCACTAAACAACTTGCTGGAAACTTGCAAAAATATCCAGCAAGAGTAGCGCTAGTGTTAGAAATTGACGTTCTAGGTACCTAAATCCACCTGAAAAAAATAGAATTTTTGGTAGAAAATAAACGTATTATAACTAATATTCTTATTGTTCTCTTTGGTGTGTTGGAACCCACTGCAAAATAATGTTCTTTTTCGCAAAGTCAACAAGCATAGTATGCGTTTGTTGTGCAGATCGACATGGAATGTAAATATTCCTGTATCCAAATCTCCATAATTAATCGCTCGCGAGGTTGTCGACATGGGGCATGTGGAATCAGCAATCATTGTACCGATAGTCGTGACAGCCAATGGGTTAATAGCCAAGAGCCTCGACCAACACCTGAGGAGACCCTCGTTGGGCAGCTGGATCAAGAGCTTGATTCAGAAAGCGGTACTTCTGGACACGGCTCGCGTCGTCAGGAAGTTCCTCTCTCTGGAGCCCTGACCGTTTTCCCGATACCGGTGGGCTACTATTTTTTATATTTTTTAATGTTTTTTTATCTTTTTGTTTATAAAAATAATTAAAAATTTTATTTGTGAGTTTTTAAGTGAAATAAAGGATATAAAGTACAAAAAACAAAAAGTATAAAATTCTTTTAAACACTTTTTAACACAAAATAATGTAATCTTCTAATAGTAATCTTAAATAAAACTTTAGACAGTTAATATGATTAAAATATTTTTTGTAATTGATTAACAATATATTTTTTTGTAATATCACTTGTAATAACTTTTTCTATTACTAAACTAGCCTTACAGATTTTATGCAAAACCAGATAACGTTACAATACAACGCGAGACTCTAATCGCAAAATAACAAACAAGGGAAATAGGAAAGGAAGGTGAAAATTTGGACTCACTAACTCGCCTTTCTCATTTTCAGCTACACCATGACAAATTTGTTTGGTTCGTAGAATTACCACAGCTGCTATTCAGGGCCACCCGAACGCGTAACACGAAAAAGTTGTATTCCGTAAAACTCGACGGACAGCGCAGCTCTATTCGGCGATCCTACCGGCTGCGCCAGTCAAGTATTTGGAGCGTTATGTTTAATAAAAAAACTAGAAATACGTATGAGCAGAAGCGCATGCTCTAATATAATGCCTTTAAAACTTAACCTATCGATTACATGGTGGGACTAAATGCTAAATTGGCAAAAATGCATCGAACCGTCTGGAAGGGCCACCCTGAATTGCAATCATGCATTTTGTGCTCTCATTGTGATTACGTGTTTCGGTTCAGGTTGCATAACTAGCTTGTCCACATAATATTTTTTCATTTTTCTTTAATATTTTTTTTTTCAAAGGCTATCTAAGAGTTTTCACGCTCATACTTATTGAATGCAGCCTCTTTTGTTGGAATATAGGGATAAGTGACAATTACTGGCCATCTGTCTTCAAAATAATTTTTAGATGCCCTTAACATTTTTTTCTGTGGTTTTTTTTCCTTGGAAAATGGCTTTTTAATTTTTCTCACCTACATTGGCCAGCCCTATTTGTTCATTGGGTAATCGATAGCAACCTCTTTTATATGAAATGAACGGAATATATGCTACTCTCTTTCGGAGTGTTTCAGATAAAAATAATATTTGCATTCGGTTAAACCCTCTGCAGGTTTACCTAAAGGGTTGCAAGAGAAATTATTTCGATTATACTATCCATATTTAACGTAAGTACTATTCTACTAATTGAAATATTGCTTTTAGCGATAAGACTGCCCATTGTGTCACTTTGTGCAAAATTTCTAAATTTATATCTGTAACTTTTTTTCCCACTTTACATGTATCAGAATCAGAATGCTTTATTTGTGAACATAGGTCAAATTACAATAGTGTGCGAGATGTTACAGATAGGTAGATCCTCTATGTTTTGCCCAGAGGCGTACAAATATATTTAATTAACACTGTCGATTTTTTTACTTTTAACACCAATTTAACTTTTGAGATATCGTAAAGACGAAATTCAGTACATAATTTGAACACAATACAATACGTAATGTCAAGTATAATAACATGATTATAAATTGGTCAAGTTCAGGGTAAATACAGTTAAATTGAAAATATAAATGATTTAGTACAATTCAGGAGTATTCCTGAATCATTTATATGTTCAATCTCTGTATAGAGATGTCATGATTATCAATTTAAATTTTTATCTGTCAAAAATTCGCCAATTGAGTAATAATATTTATTAATTAATAGATCTGTCAATTTCTTTTTGAAAAGTGGATTTGTCTCATTTTTTATTACATGTATTTTGTTAAAAATGATCGGACCCCCCATACATTTAATACTTCTCTTTAATAGAGCGGTATCGGAACCACAAACAATTAGCAATTTTTTATACTGTCTCCTGATTGGCCGGTTTCTATTTTCGGACACTTTATTAAAAAGATGCATAGATGACTCAACAAAAACAGCCACCTCAAAAATATAAAGTGATGGGAATGTTAATAATTTTAGGGACTTAAATACAGCTACGCAGCTATCTGTTACTATTAAATTGCACATAGCCCTTATACAGCGTTTTTGAGCCTTGAACACTTGTTCCCTCAGACTACAATTTCCCCAAAATATTATGCCGAATCTCAAAATCGACGCGACTAACCGTGGTAAGCAATTAATCTTGTGGCCATATTTACTTTTTTAGACAGGTTAAAGAGTACATACGCAGCTACACTAAGTTTTTTGCATACTTTTTTTAAGATGTAGGTACATACGAGTACCTACAAAGCCAATCAAGAGTATTCTATATACACACATCAACACTGTCTAGGGATATTTTGGATTTACTCAATTTACTCAAAATTTATTAAAAATAACATACAACATGCATATATTTTTATAAAGCCCATTTATCGGACTACACTCCAGAATAAAAGAAAACTATTTTTTTTTTGCGTAAACAAATTTTTATTCAAATAAAGAAAAAATGTGAAATAATGGTAAAACTAACAATGAATGTGTTTCTCAAGAAAAAGTGAAAAATAAGGAAAAATTAATCTGTTTTTAACAGTTATGTGAAAAATCAGTAGTCAGTAAAACACCCCATGACGTTAATAACGGTCCCGCAACGGTTTTTCATGCTTTGGATTAAGTTATCCAAGTCTTGCTGCGGTTTATTGTCCCAAGTCCGGCTAAGATGCAAAAAAAGTTGCTCTTCTGTGGCAATGTTTGCAGGGAAATTCCTCAAAGCCCTTCTTTGGAGCATGTCCCACGCATGTTCTATCGGGTTTAGGTCAGGCGATTGAGCGGGCCAGCCTAAGACCGATACGTCGTGCTCCTGCAACCAGCTCGTCACCACTCTCGCTGTGTGCGGACGGGCGTTATCGTGCATGAGCGTGAATTCTTGGCTCATTTGTAGTCGATGGGGGTAGATTATTGGTACTAGCATCTCGTTACGGTATTTTTCAGCCGTCATGGTGTTTCTGATCCAAACGAGGTCGGTTCTTCCACCAACACGAATTCCTGCCCAAACCATAATTGTCCCGCCGTGGTATGAATAGACTTCCTGAGGATGTTGCAGACGGCTCTCACGACCAGGAACTCGCCAAACACATACTCTACGTGTATCGGGATCGAAACCGAACCGGGACTCATCGGTAAACAGCACTACAGACCACTGGTTATCTTCCCAGAGCAAATTTTCACGAGCCCACTCTAGTCGTCGTCCACGATTTCCTCGGCGTAGTGCTGGAGTACGAAGCGGTCTGCGAGCATGAAGGTTAGCTTCATGCAGCCTTCTCCTCACAGTTTGGTCACTCACAAGCAACTGGTGCTCTGACTGGAGCCTCTGAACCAACTGCATGGCCGTAACATTTGGTAGTCTTCTCGCGGCAACTTGCAAAAATCGGTATTGTCGTTGAGTGGTAACGCGCTTCCCGCCTGGGTGTCTTTCAGCCACATCACCAGTAGCATGATAACGTGACCATAACCTTGATATCACGTTTTGTCTTGTTCCAATCTCCTCAACAATACTCCGTTGAGTAGCCCCAGTTTGGAGCATGCCTACTGCCCTTAACAATTCCTCTCTCGTTAAATGGCGCCGCTGCATGATGCACACAATAACATTAATTCGAAATTAACCGATAACTTGTTATAAAACTTAAATTTGACACAAAAAAACAGGCAAAAACTACTGTAGGTAAATGAAACCTTCGGACTTCGCTACCATTATGCCGCGCAAGTCTTTTGTTTTTAATTTATTTTTTCAAACTCAAACTTAGAATCGTTCAAAAAGGTTTACAAAATAAGCTTTCTTCAAATGAATTTAAAACTGGCCAGTATTTTTTTAGTTTAATAACTTTATACAAGATATCCCTAGACGGTGTTGATGTGTGTATATAAATAACGAGGGTGTCGCATACTGAATACGGGAAAAGCCGAATGTTAGATTTAGTATTTGCTGAAGCATTGGGGAAAATCCCCAATATTGTAGGTTTTGGATTGTAGGTATAGAAGTAACAGACTTTTCTTCGCCAGCCAGTATTTTATTTTATTCTATTCGGTAAACTTACGGCTAATTTATATAATTTGAAGGTCATTTACAAGTTTCCACTGATAAATAGTAAAAATAAAGAAAACAACCAAAGGGTTGTCCCCATCTCCATGCTAGTTTGTTGTCGAATTACCTACCTGTAAATAGGTAGATACCTACACACTTTTTTTTAAATAATATGTACAAGTCACTCTACAAACACAATAAATGTATTTTCTTCCTCCTACGTATCTACCTAATTATAGAAATGATGACATGGTGAAATATGTAAGTACCTACGTATAACACTGTTAACAAATTAATTACAATTCATTTTCATGAAAGTCTGTTTTTTGTTGACCAGGAAGTGCAAATAATACCTGAAATTGTATTGTATTTATCATTTAAAAATATCGGGGTTACTTTAACAATAATTTATGATAATTAGTGCAGTATAAAGATTGATGATATTTTGAGTTACACAAAAAGTTATTTTTGCGAAAAGTACATCTAATAGTGGCACATTTAGATTTGCAGTCACATTTCCTGAAGCTTTGGCCATAAATTACGACATCAGCGGGGTAATCGCGTAACACACTATCACGCTTTCATTTTAATTTTGACAGTACAACAACATTCATTGTGTTATTTACGCTGTTGAGCAGACACACTTTTCGTACATATGAAACAATGGATTAGTAATATCCAAAATGATTCAGATTGTGATTAAAAATGTGTAAAGCAAATGGTTGGGTGTTTTCCCTTCAATCCTTCCCTTTATTATGATGTTCTTCAAGAATGCGTCATGTATATGATATTACCTCTCTGGTTTCCTATAGGGTAAAGCATTTCTCGATTATACTTAGGACTTCTTCGTTTGTGTTTTTGTCCAGCTGATCCTATACATTTTACTCCAGCATTATTAATTTCAAAATTTCCTAAGTGGCATCCACTGCGGATAAAATATCAATAACTTGCTTCTTCCCGCGGCTTACGTGGTTGTCGGAAATTAATCGGGACAATAAAAACAATTTTACAAAAAAAAAAACAACCAGCTGCCATAAAAAAACACTACAAAGTGAAAAATAACAAATTAAAATTAACAAATAAATAATAACATTTATTTTTCACTTTTTAGTTGTGAAAATCAAACGACGCAATTTTATTTACTTGAAGTTTTATCCGTAATTTTGGTTTAAACCAAACTTCTGCACCGATTTTGATAAAATTTCTATGGGACCAATCTGAAAGTAATAGGGGTTTTTTTTTTTTTTTTTTTGTGGATGGTAAATCATCAAATGACTCCTCCCGCTCTGGGTGGAGCAGAAGGGAGTGTCAGACTCTTACTGACTAAAACCCACCCGTGTTCCTTCCTTAGCCCTTTATGTACCAGGGCAGCGGTAACCCTTTCGGACGATCCCGCTACCCCGGCAGGCTTCGGCCCTGTCGGGCCCCGTCAACTACGCTGACATCTCTCTGAGGCGCACGTGGAACACATACGCGCCATCCGGCACAGGCCTGGTCCTGATCGGACGGAGAGCTACCCATTGCTCTCCGCCCGCAGGCCCGCGCCTACGGTGGCCGGGAGTCGTCACGCGGCTCCCGACGCCCGGAGCGTCTCCCTCGGCGGCTGAGGCGTGAGGATCTCTCCCTCGCCCATCCCGCCACCTCCTTCGCTAGCATGACTGCTTCGCAGAAGGAGGTGACCGCCTCCCACTCCCTCTCGCCCCGGACCATGGCTTGCACCAGGGCCGGACGCGAGAGGTCGCCGCCGCTGCCGATCGCCTCTACGAGGACACGGCGGTGCTCTGCCCAAGCGGGGCAGACCTCCACCGTGTGCTCCACCGTGTCCTCGGGGCGATCCTCGCAGTGATGACACCCGGGCGTCTCCTCCCGCCTGATTATGTGCAGGAACCTCCCGAAACATCCGTGTCCGGAGAGGACCTGCGTCAGGCGGTAGGTGAGAGCGCCGTGACGCCTCTCTAGCCACTCCTCAAATAGGGGTCTTACCGCCGCTATCGTGGCGTGCCCTGCGCTGGGTTGCGATAGTCGCGCCTTCCATTCCACCATTAGACCGCGCCGGAGGTCCGTCCGCTCCGCAGCGATTTGCCGCGGGTGCAGAGTTTCCCCCCGACGTAGTGCCTCCGCGCGCCAGTCATACAGGCGCGCGAGG
Source organism: Apamea epomidion (assembly GCA_947507525.1). NCBI lineage: Eukaryota > Metazoa > Arthropoda > Insecta > Lepidoptera > Noctuidae > Apamea > Apamea epomidion. Next base: position 6,182,715 of record OX382242.1, on the reverse strand, counting down.
ACTATCGCCTCCAGATCCCATGGTGGCAGTCCGGCAAGGAGGCTTGCTGCCTCGCGCGAGATCGTGCGGTACCCCCGGATTAGCCTTACGGCTACCACCTTTTGGGGCGCGTTCAGGTAGTGTGCGGCTCGAAGCCGCAGTGAACGCGCCCATACCGGGGCTCCATATAGGGCCATGGACCGCACGACCCCCGCGTAAAGCCTCCGGCAGGAGGCGTTTGGCCCCCTCAGGTTGGGCAGGAGCCGCTTTAAGGCGGCCCCGGTCCGTTCCAGTTTGGGGGCCAAACGTCGGAAATGCTCGACGAAGTTCCACCGGCTGTCGAGGACGAGACCCAGGTATCTCATCGTCTTCTCGACGCCGATGTGAACCCCTCCTACCATCAGTTGGGATCCCGAAATAGGGGTTAAAGTATGAAATTGCCGTTTTATTGTAATAGGTACTTCGAATTGACATAGAACCTTCATGGTTTGAGATTTTTGAGTAAAAATTTTTTCACATGGTACCTAAGAAGTTCTTCTTTTGAAAAAATTGCAACAGTCGATTATCGACTTTCAGTTGTTTTTTTTATTCAGCTTAGACTAGAAAGATGGATACTTCGAAAATTCGAGTTATTTTTTAATACGAGTTCCGACGCGGAACTAACGCTGCAGAAACAGCTCGCAATATTAATGTTGCGTTTGGATAGGGAACTGCTAATGAACGCACCGTTTGATTTTGGTTTAAACGCTTTCGTGATGGAAACTTTGATTTGAAGAACGAGCCACGTGGAAGACCGCCCACACAGGTGAATAACAATGAATTGAAAGAAATGGTGGAACCCGATCTGATGCGGCATGGTTTAACGTTACCTTACCAACAATATTGACTCATTTGCGTCAAATCAATGAAATAAAAAAATATGAGAAATGGGTGCCTCATGATTTGACTGATCTGCAGAAAGAAACGCGTGTTGAAACTTGTGTTGCCTTGTTGAATCGATACAAAAATGAAGGAATATTGGATCGAATTGTGACATGTGATGAAAAGTGGATTCTTTAAGATAACCGTAAGCGAAAAATGCAATGGCTGACCCCAGGTCAAACGCCGCAACAGTGTCCTAAAGCAAAGCTTACCAATAAAAAGGTAATGGTAACTGTTTGGTGGTCTCAGCATGGTGTTATTCACTATAGTTTTCTCCAATCTGTCAAGCAATAACGGCAGATGTCTACTGTGCCGAACTCCGAACAATGATAGCAAAACTAGCACTGAAACAGCCCCGACTCGTGAATCGATCTTCACCATTATTGCTGCATGATAACGCGAGACCTCATACAGCACGAGAAACTGTTTTAACTCTACAGGAACTGCAATTAGAAACCATTCGTCACCCTCCGTATTCGCTAGACCTTGCTCCAACGGACTACCATTTTTTTCGTGATTTGGACAATTTTCTACGTGATAAAAAGTTTTCTTCTCAGGAGGCAGTACAAAATGCTTTCACACAGTTTGTCGAATCTAGATCACGAGAGTTCTATCGCAAAGGCATAAATGACCTTCCTATTACATGGCAGCAATGTATAATGGTACTAATAGTAATTTAAAAAAAAACGAATTTCAATTTTTCAGTACAAATCGTCAATTTCATACTTTAACCCCTAATATATCCTTTCACATAAAAAAATAATTTTGCAAATCGGCTTATAAATAACGGACTTCTGACGTAACAAACATAAAAAAATTCGGTCTAATTGAGAACCTCCTCCTTTTTTGAAGTCGGTTAAAAAGTAGCCTATGTCATTCCCCCGGATGCCATCTATCTCCTTGCCAAATTGTATCGAAATCCGTTCAGTGGTTTAGGCGTGAAAAGATAACATACCGACAGAGTAACTATCGAATTTATAATATTAGTACCTATGGATGTTTTATTCAGGTTGTCTTCTACGGAAGAAGCCACGACAATAGTTAAAACGCTGGGCTGGTCAGAAGTGAACAAACAGGTCTAGTTTAGAACATGATGTACGGAACTACTGTATGTAACTACCTAAATGATATTTGCCCGAAAATTTGTCACGCTCACGATACACGACAGTTGTCCACTTGCTTAAATAGAGCGTGAAGCAAGTAATTGAGCACTTGCACAGCTCACACTGATGGACTCCACAAAAATGAAAATTTTATATGTTAAACATTTTATATTCCTAATGTAAGTGATATTTTGATAATATTATATTTTTTTCCTATAATTGTATTCTGTCAATTTCCGGCCATTTTGAATAAGACAGTTGTAGTTATTATTATTAATTAATTATTATATGTTCCTTGCATCAGAAGGCCTTTTCAAAAACCTCTTGATACCTGGGAAGGTACTGTACGTATTGGTAATTCCAGGATTTCTCACATTTTCCTTTTTTCTACGTCATGTATGAAATCATCTCAGATTTCCTTTTAAATTTTCTTTTTAAGCCTTAACAGTGACTTCAAAATGAATGTATTCGTATTCACAGATTCATACAAAATGTGTTAGCTGATGCAGTTCAAGTGCAGTTGGAGCAGGGCTGGTTGGAAGGAGAGATACTGGACTTAGTTACTGGAGACGGACAGTACAACAGTTTTAAGGGCATTCCGTACGCCCAACCTCCTACCGGAATCCGGAGATTTAAGGTATTACTAAAAGGATCGCAAGGAAAATCGGCTTGTGTTGTGTGAGCTATTAAAGTATGGTTAACTTTTAGAATGCAAAGGTTACAAGATTCAAGCTCACGGCTTATTCTGTATACTTCATCATCATCAATAACTCAGCCCACCCACTGTACTACCCACAGCTGGGTATAGCCCTCCCCTTTCTTCTGCCATACTTCCCGGTTCCGTGCGTCGCTCATCCAGGTGTTTCCCGCGACTTTACTCTTGATACTTATTGGCATGTATATGTGTATAATCGGTCCCTAAATAATTCCGTACGCACAACCTCCTAATAAGACACGGAGATTTAAGGTAAAACTACCAAAGTACTGGATTGTTAATAATTTAGCTTGTTTGTGATCTCTACGAAAGGCCATTAAAAAGCAAAATAATATTTTTGGCATTCATTTTCAGGCGCCTCTACCTGCTCTTGGGTGGGATGGAGTTAGAAACGCAACTCAACATGGTTCAGTGTGCCCTCAATTTGACATTCTTGCAAACGCAATCATCCCTGGCAATGAAGACTGTTTATTTCTCAATGTATATTCGGCAAGCTTGACACCTGAGACTCCTCTACCAGTTTTTGTATACATTCACGGAGGGGGATACAAAAGCGGATCCGGCAATGTCGACTCCCTCGGACCAGACTTCATAATCAGAAAAAATATGGTCGTCGTGACTATTAACTATAGATTAGATGCATTGGGCTTTCTTAGCCTCGGTACTAAAGACGCTCCTGGGAACGCAGGGCTGAAGGATCAAGTTGAAGCTTTGAAATGGGTGCAAAAGAACATCAAACATTTCGGAGGTGACAAAGACAGAGTGACTATCGTCGGACAGAGCGCAGGTGGCGCTTCTGTTGGATTACATATTATTTCTCCGATGTCGAAAGGATTATTTCATAGGGCCATTGCAATGAGTGGCTCGCCGTTTTGTGACTGGAGCTTGGCTTTTCATCCTGAAAGACGTGCTTTTGTTCTTGGGAAGGAGCTTGGCTTTAAAACTGAAGACCCCGATGAACTTCTCAAATTTCTTCAGTCCGTCCCTTTAGAAAAATTAATAGACACGAGTCCTAACATCTTATCATTTGAAGAGTATAATTACAACCTCATTAGAATGTATCAATTTGTACCTGTGGTTGAAAAATATTGTGGCAAGGATAACTTCCTGACATATAATATTTATAAACAATTTGACCATGTTAATAAAGTAGATATTTTGTTTGGACACACTAACCAAGAGGTTCTTACAATAATTGATGCTATCGCGACTACTTTTATTGAAAACTATAACAAGTACCCAGATCTTTTTGTTCCTCGAAAACTTTTAAACCAACTTAAACCAAATGACATCTTGGAATTATCGGATATGATTCTAAAACATTATTTCGGAAATAAAAGTATTGAAATAGACTCTTTAAAAGAGTTCGTAAGCTATACGAATAATGCTGGATTCGTGTATGATACCACAAGATATTTTTCGAAACTGCCTAATATTGACAATACTGTAAGATATTCTTATCAGTTTTCGTCCATGTCAAGTAGAAATTTGTATGGTCTACAAGGAGAAAAATACAACATGTCTGGAGCTGGCCATTGCGACGAATTGTTCTACTTGTTTGACCCAAAAGACAAAAATCTGGCTTTGGCAAAAGACAGTTTAGAATTTAAACTTATTGATCAAGTCACTACGCTCTTCACGGACTTCGCTAAATATGGGTATGTAACATGATGGGTATCTAATAATGCTATATCCTAACGTTCTACGTCATGTTTGGCTTCTTATCCAAACGCACAACACAACAACATCATTCGGTTCGCCTAGCAACCCAAGTTTTTACGTCACCATGATGATAAAATTAACACTTTTTTAATGTTCATGGAGTCGAGGACGTTCCTTAAAGCGGACTTAGAATATGGTGCAAGGTGTAAGGACCCGTTGCAGCATATACTCTGTTAGTTATTAATGTCCCGTTCAGCATTTTATACCTACAATATGGTTTTTGCTAGGGAAGAAGTTACACAACAAAGTCCCCAGCAGCACAGCTGTCTGTTCAGTTATAAAACTTGATTCTATACAATAGTATGTATCCAAGGTAATTAACAGGTAATGAACAAATATTTCTTTATTTCAGCAACCCCACTCGTAGTTCTGCATTCAACATAACGTGGCCAGTGTTTGACAACCAGAACATGCAGTACGTGGACATAGGAAATAACTTGACTATCTCAAGTTTCATTGATGATGTCGACCGCAATTTCATGGAAAACATGTATTCCTCCATTGGAACATATATTTAAACAGTTTTTAAATATTCTACTGCTATATGTTTCGAGACGTGTACTAGGAGGTTACACTGTGTTAAATACGTACAGAAATAAAACCTAAAGTTGTCTTCAGAATTAAGAGCTTGTGTTTTCAATTTTCACTAACCCGGCCTCTCCTAAGCCATCCTCCTCCTCAGCCATTCCAACAATTTTAATTAATATTTTTTTTTTTTTTTATTAATTTAGAATAAGACTAAGGCCTACTGTCCACGGACGCGTCATTTGTCGAATGCATGCAACCTACAAATGACGATAGGCGTATTTTGCATATTTGTTATGTCCACGCTGCTTCATGCAATCGTCAATCACCCTACAAAACGTCTCAGTTTTCTTTCGTTGGTCTCGAGGTCTTTTCGTTGTGAAAACGTCAAGTGATGATGATGAAGTGATTATAGCATACAACTTTATTAGAAGACGACGAAACCGGCGAAGAAAATACTGCATTCATCCATACATCGAAAGAAATATAAACTGTAGATTGTTTGTTGCTTCCAGAGATTTTTGTTATTTTTTGTATTTGCATTGTATGACGAACGCATGACGAGAGGCTGACGCGACGTTAGGTTGATTATATTATATATTTTAATTCATATCTACCATTTCGAATTGAACAGTACTTTTTTGTCCTTAATTGATTTACTTAGTTTGTTCGCAGTTATTATGTATGCACTATTCACAGATCCAAAAGTTGGATTCCAACTACATGGCTTAACATCAAATAGATTCAATTCAAAATAATGTAACACTGATTATACATCGAAGACTTCACATGGTGCCATAAGCTCTAACCTAGAAGTAGCTTGTAGCTAGTAATTTTTTTCGAATTCTTTACTAATATAAGTCCTTTATTCCCAGTAGTTCCATGTAGCTAGTTCCACATGGAACTATTGCAACCTAAAGGCCTCCTCTCTGAGAGAGGGAGTGGGCTAATGAATCTACCATGCGGGCCCAGTGCGGGCTGGTACCTAGATGTCACATACTCACATGTCTTCGAATTTTCGGTTCTAGGACACGCCGGTTTCCTCACGATGTTTTCTTTTACCGTTTTGAGAGCAGTGGTGATGAAATTATTTATTGAAATTATTTCTTAGTAAGACATGAATTATCTTACCTGAATACTAAGATGACGTAAGTTTATCGTGCAGGTGAAGGTAACCTAGGGTACATTCACATGTAGGTAAATATTGAAAAAAGTAATTCATAAAACAGTAGATATCAGACAACAACATTATCAGGCAACAACGACGGAACAATAAAGGAATTAATTACACTGACGTTTGATCTAGATACAATAATAATCAACTATTATAAAACATCTAAGTATTGTCGACTAATATTCGGATATGTATGACTAGTAGACCTACTTTGTATATTTATTGCTTCATTGCATAGTTGACTTACATAGCTACCTAGTGCCTTTTCTTGAGTGCCAACACAATCTAGCAATAAATTATTTATTTGCACTTAATATTGCAACAACAATGAATATTTTATGTGCGAAGTTCACTATAATATTCCTCATGTAAGTAAAATATGGTTTATAATTTTTCCATGTTGAAGTAGCCGGTAATATTTTTGAATGCATACGAGCAGAGAGCAACGCGCAACCGAAACAATACACCCAGTATTGTGTCGGTTGCGCGTTGCTCTCTGCATCAATTTTGTCTCAGAATAAACTCAATATTTGAATGTGTTCTTAAAACAAAATGCGCGGAACGCGGGGTGCGGAGGGAATGACATATGAGACGCCATTTTGTGGAAATTCAGTCGCCATGTCGCGTTTCACGGGGGAGAAACGTACTTTTTGTGTAAACGCGTTTCTTGAAAACAACAAATCTTACGTGATAGAACATTTCGACAAAAATATCGTTTACATGATTTTCGATGAGAGGTGACATCAGATAGCCCCCGACCTCACACCTCCACTTTTTTTCCTCTGGGGTTATCTGAAGAGTTGGGTGTAGGTACAACAATAATCCATCAACCATATCTGAATTGAAGGAAAACATTAAACCAGAAATCAACAACATTCCTACTCCACTTCTGAGGCGCGTTTGCAAGAATGTTAGAGATCGCTTTGAAGAATGCCAGAGCCGCGAAAGACGCTTCGCGGCTCATCATTATACGAAAGAAAAATAACATTATCCAAATGTCGTCATATTTGAATAATGTTATTTATAAAAAGCAATTTTTCCACGTCTTTAGTTTCTGGTTTTGTAATTTAACGTTTATAAACATATTTGTTAATTTTTTATGCATCTACAAAAGTTAGTTTTGTTCTGATACACCCCGTAGATTCAAGTGTAGGTCTGTATAGGCAAATAAATATTACATCGAAGTACGCGTGTACTGGGACACTCGCACGAAGCAACGTGTAAAGCCGTGTACGCACGAATGAACAAAAACATGGTGAACAAAGTGTTCGATGTTCGTGTTCACAATGTTTTAGTTCCTTCGTGCGTACACGGCTTTAGGACACGTCGCGGCACCACGTTTAAGCCTTCTTCTCCGCCTTGTTCCCCACATGAGCGATCGTCACACCAGAGAGCAGTTTGTTCAACTCCTCGTCGTTGCGGATGGAAGACCGGGAGGTCATCTTGTTGTTTCTCATGGTGTTGCCGGCCACTTAAAGTTTTTAAATCTTTTAATTCTGTTGATACTTCTGCGTTTACAGTATATTATTTTGGTATTTTGTATACCTAAAAGTGTTGAGAAACCTCGTGTTGAAATTCATCATGTTTTCTCGCACAATACTGACAATACTTAAACGATAGTGGTGTAACTATAGCAATTACAGCTTAGTATTAAATGCAAAAATGTATATTATGGATTATAGGGTACCTACCTAACTATTTTGACGTCAAGTAATGAGTAATGAAATATTGCTCACACATTAAATAAAATGTTCGCAGAGTTATTCAAAATTTATCAGGTAAAGGGATTCGAGTAAGAGTGGAGCAGGGCTGGTTGGAAGGAGAGACACTAAACCTAGTTACTGGAGACGGACAGTACAACAGTTTTAAGGGCATTCCGTACGCTCAACCTCCTATTGTGACCCGGAGATTTAAGGTATTAACTGAAAGAATCACAAACAAACTCGGCTTGTGTTGTGTGAGCTATTAATGTATGGTTAACTTTTAGAATGCAAAGTTTACAAGATTCAAGCTTACGGCTTATTCTTGATAATTCACCATCATCAACAACTCAGCCCACCTACTGTACCACCCACTGCTGGGCATAGGCCTTCCCTTTCTTCTGCCATACTTCCCGGTTCCGTGCGTCGCTCCTTCAGGTGTTTCCCGCGACTTGATTCTTAATACTTATTGCCATGTATATAATCGGGCCCCAAATAATTTGAAAAAGATCAAAAAGTCTTTTGAGGCTCAATCAAATCTTCCCCATATTTATTTTCAGGCACCTCTGCCTCCTCTACCGTGGACTGGAGTAAGAAACGCCAAGCAACATGGGTCAGTGTGTCCTCAGTTTGATGTTTTGACAAACATACTGATCCACGGCAATGAAGACTGTTTGTTTATCAACATATATTCGCAAAACTTGAAGCCTTGCCATCTTCTGCCAGTGATAGTATACATTCACGGAGGGGTGTACAAAAGTGGATCAGGCAATGACGACATTCTTGGTCCAGACCCTCTAGTCAGAAAGAATATGGTCGTAGTGACATTTAATTATAGATTGGACGCATTGGGCTTCCTTAGCCTCGGCACTAAAGACGTTCCTGGAAACGCGGGACTGAAGGATCAAGTTGCAGCTTTGAAATGGGTGCAAAAGAACATCAAACATTTCGGAGGTGATGAAGACAGAGTGACTATCATGGGCCAGAGCGCAGGCAGCGCTTCTGTTGCATTACATATGAGATCCCCGATGTCAAAAGGATTGTTCCATAGGGCTATCGCATTAAGTGGCTCGCCGTATTGCGATTGGGGCTTGGCTTTTCATCCTGAAAGACGCGCGTTTGTTCTTGGGAAGAAGCTTGGCTTTGAAACTGAAGACCCCGATGAACTTCTCAATTTTCTTCAGTCCGTCCCTTCAGAAAAATTAATAGACACGAGTCCTAACATCTTATCATTTGAAGAATATACTTATAACATCATTAAAATGTATCAATTTGTACCTGTGGTTGAAAAATATTGTGGCAAGGATAATTTCCTGACTCACAATATTTTTGAAGATCCTCTCTATATGAATAAAGTAGATCTAATGTTTGGCCACACTAATCAAGAGATCGTTGCATTAATTGAACCCATCACAGCAACGCTTATAGAGCGCTATAACAAATACCCAGAACTATTTGTCCCTCGAAAAATTTTGAATGAGCTGGGGCCAAATCCCATTTTGGAATTATCGGATATTATTCGTAAACATTATTTCGGTAACAAAAGTGTTGATTTAAGCTCTATTAAAGAATTTGTAAGGCACGCGAATGACGTTACATTTCTATATGATATCTTAAAATATTTTATCAGATTGCCTCAAAGCAAAGATACTGCAAGATATTCCTACCAGTTTTCCATTGCGTCAAGTAGGAATTATTATGGTTTACAAGGGAAAAAATACGGCATCTTCGGAGCTGCCCATTTGGATGATTTGATGTACTTGTTTGATCCAAAAGCATTGAATCTGGTTTCGGATAAAAACAGTACAGAATTCAAACTTATAGATCTAGTTACAACGCTCTTCACGGACTTTGCTAAATACGGGTAAGTTAGACCTGCATGTTTTATAGGTACATACTAGTATTTTTTTCGAAGGTATATTTTTGATAAACTTTTTATGTCCACATGTTAGCGCTCTTGATCATGTTCTTTTTCTTTGTCAAACGCACAACGCCCTGTGCTAATGTTTATTTTAGGAGGAACGTATGGTTTGACTGTAGAAACTGTTGTTATCATACTCATAATAATGAAATCATTAAGTTAATACAAACACATAAATAATTCAGCTCAGATGGACAGACTGGATGCGAAGGCGGGAACCGCGGCAGTCTAGCAGTGGACTAATGCTATAGGCTAAATTGATTGAAGTGCAATTATTGCATATAGGGCCTTTGCCTTGACGATTCAAGATTAGAACCAAATCCCTAATTACGTATCATACCCATTAACCCACTTGTCTTGTTAACACTCCTAGCTGTGTCCTACTCCCCTATTACGTGACATCATAAACATATAAATATATCTATGGATGACACATATTAAAAAAGATTGTTTGTTTTAGTAACCCATATCATAGTTCAGCATTAAACATAACGTGGCCGATGTTCAACAGTTGCAATAAGCAATACGTGGACCTGTCAAACAATGGAGCCAAAGTTACAGCGATAGTCTTAAGTGTGAATGATGATGAGAACTTCCTCTTTTGGGAGCAGCTCTATTCTTCGATTAGAAATTTTATTTCATATGATTTAAACGATTTTAGAGTCATGGCACCGCATCGTTTTAATAAATATGGTTTTTACGGAAATAAATCCAATTAAATAAAACAGTTACACTCATCAAGAATGGGTGTCTGAATTTGTTGTTATTGTTATCCACTCTGTTTACTTTCCATATATAAATAAACCTACTTTTCCATTACTTTATGCTTCCGTTTCTTCATTTCAAACCATGCCTTATTTACTAGTGGTGAGTGAAACACATTTTGCTCGTGCTGGTCATAGTTTGTGTAGGCTGTAGGTACATAGCTATTAATATTTAATAGAATATTGTATGTATGTAGGCGATTAACAAATAAAGCTTGGTCAAAATTTAAAAAAGTATCGCTTCATCACACTTCTAGGGTGTAGGTACAATAATAAGAAAATAAATGAAAAAAACCTTCAACTCGCCTACCCCGCTCTGGGCGGAGCAGAAGGGAGTGTCAGACTCTTACTGACTAAAACCCACCCGTGTTCCTTCCTTAGCCCTTTATGTACCAGGGCAGCGGTAACCCTTTCGGACGATCCCGCTACCCCGGCAGGCTTCGGCCCTGTCGGGCCCCGTCAACTACGCTGACATCTCTTTGAGGCGCGCGTGGAACACATACACGCCGTCCGGCACGGGCCTGGTCCTGATCGGACGGAGAGCTACCCATTGCTCTCCACCCGCAGGCCCGCGCCTACGGTGGCCGGGAGTCGTCACGCGGCTCCCGACGCCCGGAGCGTCTCCCTCGGCGGCTGAGGCATGAGGATCTCTCCCTCGCCCATCCCGCCACCTCCTTGGCTAGCATGACTGCTTCGCAGAAGGAGGTGACCGCCTCCCACTCCCTCTCGCCCCGGACCATGGCTTGCACCAGGGCCGGGCGCGAGAGGTCGCCGCCGCTGCCGATCGCCTCTACGAGGACACGGCGGTGCTCTGCGCAAGCGGGGCAGACCTCCACCGTATGCTCCACCGTGTCCTCTGGGCGATCCTCGCAGTGGTGACACCCGGGCGTCTCCTCCCGAACCTCCCGAAACATCCGTGTCCGGAGAGGACCTGCGTCAGGCGGTAGGTGAGAGCGCCGTGACGCCTCTCTAGCCACTCCTCAAAGAGGGGTCTTACCACCGCTATCGTGGCGTGCCCTGCGCTGGGTTGCGATAGTCGCGCCTTCCATTCCGCCATGAGATCGCGCCGGAGGTCCGTCCGCTCCGCCGCGATTTGCCGCGGGTGCAGAATTTCCCCCCGACGTAGTGCCTCAGCGCGCCAGTCATACAGGCGCGCGAGGACTATCGCCTCCAGATCCCATGGCGGCAGTCCGGCAAGAAGGCTTGCTGCCTCGCCCGAGATCGTGCGGTATCCCCGGATAAGCCTTACGGCTACCACCTTTTGGGGCGCGTTCAGGTAGTGTGCGGCTCGCAGCCGCAGTGAACGCGCCCATACCGGGGCCCCATACAGGGCCATGGACCGCACGAACCCCGCGTAAAGCCTCCGGCAGGAGGCGTTTGGCCCCCTCAGGTTGGGCAGGAGCCGCTTTAAGGCGGCCCCGGCCCGTTCCAGTTTGGGGGCCAAACGTCGGAAATGCTCGACGAAGTTCCACCGGCTGTCGAGGACGAGTCCCAGGTATCTCATCGTTGTCTCGACGCCGATGTGAACCCCTCCTACCATCAGTTGGGATCCCGAGGGTGGGCCGTACCAGGGCCCATGAAAGGACATGGCCTCGGACTTGTGCAATGCCACCTCGAGACCCAACTGCCGGATCCTTTCTACGACTATCGCAACCCCGCGTGTCATCGCGTCGGCCGCCGCCTGATGCGACCGCCCCTGCGCCAGGACCAGCGTGTCGTCAGCGTAGCAAACTACGCTGACGCCATCAGGGAGGTCGGCCCGCAGCACCCAGTCGTAACCGATGTCCCACAGGAGCGGCCCCAGAACCGATCCCTGTGGGACACCGCACGACATCTCTCGCCGGTTCCAATTCCCGTCGCGACCGGGGTAGATGACGGCTCTGTCCGTCAAATACGCCCCGACTATTCGACGGAGGTAAGTCGGCACCCGGTGATACCGGAGTGCCTCCCCTATGCAGCTCCAGGGCAGGGTGTTGAACGCGTTGGCGATGTTGAGTGACACCGCCACGACCACCCCGCCCCGGGACACCGCGTCCCCCGTCGTGAGGGCTCTCACGCGTATGATGGCGTCCACCGTCGAGCGCCCCTTGCGGAAGCCAAACTGGCACTCCGCAAGATCCGGCCCCGTCCTCACCAGGTGCCCGACGAGGCGGCCTGCAATCACTCTCTCAAAGAGCTTGCCGACCTCGTCGAGCAGCACTATGGGCCGGTATGCGGACGGAGAGTCCGCAGGGCGCCCTGGCTTCTGAATGAGGACCAGCTTCCCCGTCTTCCAACGGAGTGGAAACTGGCCTCTCTCCATGCATGCGCTTAAGAGCGCCTCCAGTCGAGGCCCGAGAGCCCTCGAGGCCAGGACCCAGGCTTTACCCGGCAAGCCGTCGGGTCCCGGGGCGGTATTTTTGGCCTTCAGCCTGCCTACCGCCGCTCTCAGATCTACCCCGGTCACTTCAGGGGTGTCGTCGTCGTCGTCCGTGTGGTCCGCTTCGGGCACCGCAAGTGGCGGAGCCATAGGCGGGGGAGCATGCTCCCCCCATGAAGGGAACAGAGCGAACTCGCCTACTTTCAAAGCAAGAGTGAATAGGCATCTTTTGGGCACGCACTTTCCTTCATGGAACTCATCCATCGCTTTCCATCAGGCGTTATCGAGGTCAAAGTTTCAAGATCAAGGTCAATGTTTCGAGGTCATGGTTTCGTACTTCGTCAGCTGTCAGCTGTCAAACATCAATCATCTCGTTGTTTTAGTTTAATTAAGAATTAATGTATTTTTTATATAAATATTCCCTAAACTTCCATACTTACACTCGAAATGAGTGGATAAAACAGTGACAGTGTTATCTAAGCTTAAATCACCTAACTTTTGTGGACAAGGCAGTGTCAGGATGAGGGTGACTTCAACAGGGACTAAGCACCACCATCCCTATAAACACCCTAAATTCAGATTCAAAGACAGAATATTTTCAACGTAAACGAAGAACAGAGACTCATTCGACCAATCATTAAATAGCTCACTAATTTGACAGCAAATTCTTTCGTCCAGAAACTTAACTTGCTGTACTTTATTCACATTATATAAGCTAACATTTTAAATAATAATACATATGTACGTGTGAAAAAATAAGCAAAAGAATCATACGCATAGCATCTTAAATGGACAACAATTTGGCTATCAAAAATCATTGGGAACCGCCGATGCTGATGAGGCATTAGTCGATGAGATTATTTACAATCTTAACGACAAACATAAGGTGGCAGGTGTATTTCTGGATCTTAGTTTGGCCTTCGACACGGTGGACAATGAAATTTTGCTGGCCAAGTTGGAACATTATGGTATAAGGGAGAAAGTTCTAAAGTTATTACGATCTTATTTGCATAATAGACGTCAATTTGTAGAGATAAAGACGGTAGTGGATGAAGAACAAAAAATATTTAACTCCAATTTAATGATAGTGTTTCGAGGTGTCCCTCAGGGATCAGTTCTAGGCCCAATTTTCTTCATTCTATTTCTTAATGACTTAATTGAGTACATAAATAAACGTATTACAGACACTAAGCTTGTTATTTTTGTGGATGACACTAATGCAATAGTGTCGGCAAATAACTTAAATAATTTACAATTCAAAATTAATAATTTATTAAAAGCTTTCCAACACTGGTTTGGTACAAACAATCTTAAGCTCAACGTAAATAAAACAAAATGCGTACTATTCAAGTCGAACGTTCGGAATAACGCTAGTCTTGAGGTTTTGCCATGTGGCAACAAAGTCGAAGTGGTTGACTATGTGAAATTCCTAGGTGTTCACTTTGATTCATTGTTAAACTGGAAGGTTGAGACATCGTCTGTAATGAAGTCTGTTAGCTCGGCATGCTATGCAATCAGTAGCCTGAGGGAAGAACTGACATTGGCCCAGCTTAGGATGATATACTTTGCCTTGGTCGAGTCTAGGCTTGGTATTGAGTTTTGGAGCAACAGCTATATTTGTAACTCAAAAAAGAGCCTTAAGAACAATGCTCCGCTTAAAACAGACGGATTCGTGCAGAGACCATTTCATTAGGCTTAATATTTTGACTGTGCCATGCCTCTATATACTGGTGCTGCTAACTAATTTTGTTAAGAACTTGCACAAATCTGAAACTGATGACCAACGACAAGTTAGAATTAATACACGTAGGAAAGACTTGCCTAACATAATCCAACCGAAAATAAACGTGGTTCATCACAGTCCTAGGTACCAATCAGTATTTCTATACAACAAGCTTCCCGTAGAATTTAAAAGCATAAATAGCGCAAACTTATTTAAAAACAAATTAAAGACATATTTATTGAGGATGGGCTATTACAGTGTCGATGAGTACCTAGATGATAAGCGACAATCGTAATATTATCGTTCTGGATATTAATTTATTGAATGGAATTAATTTTAAATGGCATGGTTGACTATTATTATTCTGAAATTTTTACACTAAATATTGTTTATTTTTATTTTTTATTATGTCTTTTTGTTTTTATTATTGTATTTCTTACTCATATAGATTATTAAATGACATCTTATCTTTAGTAACATTTCTACACAATATATATTGTTTTGAAATAAATGACTTATGACTTATCAAAAGAGGGAGTCAGAAGAATATTGCAAAAAATAACATGGTTAGAATAAACAGAAAACTATACTATGTACAATATTTATTGGTGAAAATAAGTACACATAGATGCAGCAAAAAATTAAGTATGTAAAAATCTAGGGAGGACTAATCTTCAGTAGCTAAAATTTCTTCGGTTCTCTCCTACAAGTGAGTTAACCAATTCTTTATATCAAAGGAATGGTACAGACATTTCAAGAAATGATAGTTTTTATTGTCATGTACTCATAAGATACTTTAATCATTCTCAATGTCTATGTACACATCGTCGTTGGCTAAAACGCAGGCCAGGTTAAGTTGCATGTTGAATCAGGAGTAGGATTCCTGAAAAAAAAAAAGTTATTTATTATCCGCTGAATACAGTACCCGGCCGTAAATTATTCCATTATATCAACACATCTAGTTTTTAAAAAGAGACGCACCGGGTGGGTGTCTCTCTGTGTGCACATGTGGGTGTCTCTCTGTGTGCACATGTGTGTGTCTCTCTATGTGCACATGTGTGTGTCTCTCTGTGTGCACAGGTGTGCCTCTCTCTGTGTGCACAGGTATGTCTCTCTTTTTGTAAAATACCTACTTTAAATGTATTACACGAGACCTCTCTACAAAGCTAAGCTGAGAAAAGAAAAATGAGCCTTACAGTTACGGCTGGGTTACCTATTGTTAGGTAGGTACCTATAGTACTTAAGCAGCTTAATTATTTTTAGTCTTACCCGTATTTAGCAAAGTTCGTGAAGAGCGTAGTCCTTGTTAAATAAATAAATACTTTTTCTTTCTTTCTTTCTTTGTTCTATGAGTTGAAATTCTCGGGTATTTTTATCCAAAAGCATATTTAGTGCCTTCTGGTCAAACAAGTATATCACGTCACCCCTGTGTGCAGCGCCGTAGATACCATATTCTGCTCCTTGATTACCAAGCACATTTCTCTTTGACAAACTGGAAAACTGATAGAAATATTTTTTTGTTTTCCCAATGCTAGGCATCAACTCAAAATATCTGATGATGTCATAAACAAAAGACGCGTCATTAAAGTAAGCTACGAACTCCTTAATTGAGTTAACGTCAATGGTTTTGTTTCCTAAATAATAATTACGAATTTCACTTGAAAGGGGCTAAATTGAATATGGTGAAGAAATGCTTGAAATTTTTCTCGGAAAAAATACTCCGGATACTTGCTGTAACGTTCTAAAAGTGTAGAGGCAATAATTTTTTACTCCTGTTAGTACTTCTTGACTGGCGTAACCAAACAAAATGTCTGCTTCATTTAAACTCTCTGTGTTCTCAAATGCGTTCTTGGTCAAGAAACTATTTTCACCTTCATATTTTTCAAAAACAGGTGCAAAATGATACATTTCTAATACACTGTAGGTTTCTTCAGATGCTAATACATACGGAGATGTGCCTACCAATTGGTTTGCCGAAACATTCTGTAAAAATACGAGCAGTTCATCGGGGTCTTCAAACTCACGGCCCAGTAGCTTACCAAGAACAAAAGCGCGCCTTTCAGGCTCAATCGCTAAGGCCCAATCACAAAACGGAGAGCCACTCAGTGCGATAGCCCTTTCAAACAATCCTTTTGACATTGGAGAACGAATACATGTAACAGAAGCGCTGCCTGCGCTCTGGCCTATGATAGTCACTCTGTCTGCATCACCTCCGAAATGTTTGATGTTCTTTTGCACCCATTTCAAAGCTTCAACTTGATCCTTCAGTCCCGCGTTTCCAGGAACGTCTTTAGTGCCGAGGCTAAGGAAGCCCAATGCGTCCAATCTATAATTAAATGTCACGACGACCATATTTTTTCTTATAAGGAAGTCTGGCCCATACAAATCAACATTGCCGGATCCACTTTTATATCCCCCTCCATGAATAAATACTATCACTGGTAGAGGAGTGTCAGATGTCAAGTTTGATGAATATACATTGAGAAATAAACAGTCTTTTTGCCAGGAATTGATATGTTTGTAAGGATGTCCATTTGAGGACACACGGGACCATGTTGCGTTGCAGATCTTACACCGTCTCACGCAACAGCACGTCGAGGCGGCTGAAAAATGAAAAATTAATGAAGGCTAGTTATTTAATATTATTAAACTTGCGCGCTAAATATAAAAAATATAATTGCGTAATTGCCATATATGAGCTTCCATTTCCCATCTTGATCGAACTTTTTTAATTACTCACACTTATTAGATTTAATAGGTACAGACGCCAGATAGATTTTCAACTTTATCGCTAAAGCATTAGGGTTCAAGGTTGATTGGGAAAATTTGACAGTTTCGGGTAGCTTGACGTGCTGGCCATCTATACCTAGCACATTAAATTTTAACCTAATCAATTTAGGATCGTCATTCTGGCAGCAGCCTAATTGGGCTCCATTTGGACCCACTGCCGAGCCGGCTGAGGTTGGTGTGCTGTGTGTATAACTCCAGCTTCCTCATTTGTAATAGAATGATTCTACCTATGCCAATATTTAAGGCATAATAGCTGCAATCAAAGTTCCCAGTCTTAATTTAGCTGCCACAAAAACACAAAAATCTGAGTAACATCACTATAGTCAAACTGACGAGCAACAAAAAAAGTACAATCCGTTTCACGTTGATTTTTAAACTACTTTAGGCGAGAGTAAGTATTTCTGATCGTCCTCACTTATCAAAATTTGTATAAAGCATGACCTTCCACTCACGGGGTGGTCAAGACTTTCCATTAGCCAGCAGAATAAACCAGCATGGGCTGTAGACCTACTCAATTTAGCTTAGAGGTTGTTTGCCCAGGAGTTACCTACAGTATCTCATTCAGATAGCGACACTCAATATGGCTGGCAAAGTGTGGCGTAGCATGATATGAGCACGGTTATGGTCAAAAGATTATTATTCCATGTTTCGAGGTGTGGTCCTTAATTCAAAAAATTCTAAATTATTTATTTTTGGGACAACTAGATCCAAAGGTTAGTATACAAAAACTTAGAAAACTATTGTTAGTACTTAAATACAATTGCAAAAGACAACGCTCTTTAGAAGACTCATTTAAAGTTCATAGCAATTAAATATTACGGCCTTACATTTAAGTAAGTCATATTGTGACAATAATCGAGACAAGAAAGGCAAAATAAAAAATATAAATTATTCGCAAATCCCTTTTATTGTATCACACGTAAGGACATTTTATTATAGATACTGTAATTAAGTATCAGGACCACTTCAAACATTTCACTTCTTAGTTGAGTTCCACGGGGAGGACGACAGCGGCTTCGGGAAGGACGGGGACGCCGATCTGGACGGGCTCAACGGGCACGGGAGCGACCTCAACAACCTGCACGGGCTCAGGAGCGGCTTCAACAACCTGCACGGGCTCAGGAGCGGCCTCAACAACCTGCACGGGCTCAGGGGCGGATTCTACAACATGGACGGGCTCGGGCTTGATCTCAACGAACTTGGGGCGACGGCGGGTCCAACGGAGATGGGGCTGGACTCAGCGGCGGCCTGGTTGATGTTCAGGATGATCTGGACCAGAGGAGTGCCAGAAGCGATCTCGGTGGGAGTGGCTTCAACGACGGAAACGGGAGAGGGAATGATAGCGGGCTCCTCAGCGATGGCACCAGCAACGGACAGAGGGAAGTCAACTATGGCGGGGCCAACGGCGATAGGTTCGTAGTCGATGATAGCGGGGCCAACAGCAACGGGCTCTGCTCCGAGGACACCGAGGAGCATCTGTTCGAGGGCAGCGGCGGTGGCGGGGTCAGTGCTGGGGCTTTGAATGGCGGCGATGATCTCCTGGAGCTCGGAGAGCTCAGACCTCAAAGGTCTGACGACGGCGGCCGAAGCCACGGCGACGATAAGGGTGATGGCGATGAAGTATTTCATATTGACAGTATCTGCAAATTGAAAGTGATGTTATATAGAAATAATTTTGAGAAGATTTTGAAGCCGTCAAAGGTGCAGAGATACTTACTTTATAAGACGCGTATCGAAGACGACTTAGCTTCTATTCGACTTAGATTCTGAACCACTTTTCCGAATTTTATTTGTTCGAATTTCATTTTATCGAAAACTATTGACCGACGTCTTTTTTGCTATATCCATTATTTGACATAATATATTTTTAGATGTATTGTGTATTTTTTTTTTTGTGATGTGTGTTTATTTTTTATTTGTGTGTTTTTTTTGTGTGGGTGATGTGTTTTGTTTTTTTAGATGTGTCATAGGTATTATTTTACCGAACTATATTTCTCCGATTTACAAAATAACTTTTTCCTATTGGCCGAAGCCTCTTTTGATTTTTTTTCACTAGGTGAATGATTTATATGCCATAATTTTCACCACACTGAAACAACATTTTACGGAATATTTTTTGGTTACAAATATATATCCGGTTACTTGGTAGCATTTTCAATATTAAATTAAAATACTGTCATAAAAAGTCAACATGTTGTGCTACAAAATTCAGTGATAGAAACGAATCGCTGCAAAACCGACTTCACGCAGTTTTGTCTGCCCTACCCTAGAGTGTAATTTAAGCCCGCGTAGGCACGGAGGCGTGGGGCGGCCCGCGAGCTGAGGAGCCGGTGGTTTGCTGCGGTGGTAAGCGTTAAAACCATCTGCGACGATAACCCGAGAGCCACGAAATGCGACGCTCCAAGCGAATTTGCCTTGTGCTGCAAGCGTCAGCGTCGAGCGTCAAAAACAAATGTATGTCTAGTAACTACTAGGCCACAAAGTAGCGCTGCAAGCAGCAGCGAAGTTCGCTACGAGCGAATTTACACGAGCGTTGGATGATCTGAAGCGTGTTTTATATGAGTGTCGAAAACAATTGTATGAGAAAATTCCACAGTGTGCACGAAACAGTCGCTCCACGCAAAGACTACAATATGGACAGATCCACGCGCTCCGATAGAAGCGGTCGCTCCGCGCGTCTGCATCTAAAACAAATTCTTTTGTTTTAACCGCGTTTATAGTAACTAATCCACTATGAATACTGAAGAATTTATCACTGCAATCCAAAATCGACCTGCGTTATGGATGAGTTCACGTACTCATTGTCGCAAATTCATAATAACATGTGAGAAAAAACAACTACTTTCAAAACAATATTTAGTTATTTTTGATAGCGACATTTTCACGTGTAATGCCGATCACTCTGTACTGAACTGATTCATCCCCCCATCGTACACGCTACAGGCGAACGTTTGAAGTTCGTGGCCTTGCTTTTGGCGCTTAGAAAGGCCGCTTGTAGCGAATTGACGCCTCAAGCGTGGCGTTACTTTCGTGGCCGAGGCATAAGCTCGCGTGGGGCCGCCCAAACCCCGCAGCGCCGGAGCCGTGACAGAAACTTGCTGCACGGTGCATGCTTGCTTGCATGCTGCAAATCCCCTGTATTATTGATGAGTCACTTCACTTCAGTTTTACAAGGCGTTTTAATTTCGAAATTCTATTAATCGGTGTTTTAATAATCGGAATTCGTCGTTTCGAATTATCATTAAGTCGGACTTGTTGTTATTCGATCTATTGAAACTCGGTATTTTGAGAATAGTAATTATAAACGTTAGGAATATTGAAATTTAGGAATTATAAAAATAGGAGTAATGATAAGTCGGAGTTGTTATAAGACAACACCCTTAGATTTCAACAACATATAGACTCACTCATTACTAGGCTACGTAAACTGATATATGTTTTCAAAACTCTGAGACACGTAGCGGATGACAAACTAAAGAGGTCAGTCTACTTCGCCCTCGTTCAGTCGTTGATAAGTTACTGCATAACAACTTGGGGCGGTGCACCTAAAACCACTCTCCTTAAACTCGAGAGGGCCCAGAGAGTTATCTTAAAAGTATCCAACTTTCTCCCATACCGTTATCCCACAGATCTGCTATACAAGCAATCAAAAACCCTAACTGTACGCCAACTATTTATCCTGAACACCCTACTAAAACAACACTCACTACTCACCTATCACCCATCAATGACACATGGTAAGAGACGATATAATCCCGTAAGTCGCACTCATTCTCCCCTTTCGACAGTATTCTCCAACCGCTTCTTTTGTTATCTGGGACAATTCTTGTACAACAAAAACAATAATAACGTTTATAAAGGGATGTCACGTGTGAACCGACACGAGGACGTGACAGATGGCGCTGTTAAGTAAACATTGGTTTTATTGTGCTCCCGTAAAAAAATCATTTAAATAATAGAAAAACTAACAAAAAACTCTTAGACAGTGGAACCCGTTTAAAAGTGAACCTGACGCAACAAACTAATTGTGACAGTGTTATAAACAATCTGTGTAGCATAATTAACATAAAAACAGTGATATTTGACCTGCTTATACAAAGACTTGTATTACTATAATTAATGACCAAAAGGCAAAGTGAAAGACGTGTGTGCGTGTAATCCGGCTAAATAAAACATCTACCAACAATAACATAAACATCTGTTGATATATTTTCTGGATAAATCAACACTATTGAAAATTACTGCGATGGGATTCCGTTTTTTATTTGAATTGAGTGTTACTACAGCACCATCTATTAAAACACACAGGAACTAACACGTACTGAGTGATACCATACGTCAATGCTCTAAATAGTAATTGACTATTGTGAATACCGACCCGACATCTCTTAGTAGAAATAGTAATCTTTATCGTAGTACATAATACGACCGCTAATTTCACATTTCAAAGCGTCTGCCAGTTGACCAAGCGGCTTACCAGTTGGCTTCTCAAGTAAGGAGGTATGAGTTCGAATCCCAGAAAACGAAGATATTAGGAATATTGTTTTTGAATTTTAGTATCAATTTATCATCATGAATTTCCTTGAGAATATTACTTTCCGTCGTACACGCAGACAATCAGAACCAAGTAACGATGACAGTGATATTATATCACAAACATTAAATTGTACCTCAAATAGCATGCCGGATATATCAGAAGATGATGATTACAACCAAATAAAAATATTGAAAGACGAGATTGATACTTTTAAGGTACAATTAAATAGTGCACATCATGAGGTTGAGTTATTGATATTGGAAAATAATAATTTAAAGTTATGCAATGAAGAACTATTGAAGAAAAAAAATCTTTTCCAAAGAATCGTCAGTAGTCCAGTGAACCAGAAACAAACAACACCAATAAAAACATCATCTAATATTAAAACAAAATTCAAACAAAGGCAAACTATAAATTTATCGAAGAAGATCGTCGGGGAAGATATTACTACTTTAGATGTCTGTACAAAAATTAATGTCGCCGATACGGCATGCACTTCAAGCGAAAAAGATCTTGTATTGCAGACAACAAATACCAGCAGGAAAACATCACCGCCCTTACGGACGCCGCCCACGTTGGAACCATCGACTAAACAAAATAGTTTTATTGAGTGGTGAAACATCTAATAGACTGTATAGTATGGCTGAAAAAACTTATCTAAATAATTTTGAATTGTGTCATTATCGTAAACCCAAATGTGGAATAGAACTTATCTTCGATAATATTGATGCAAAAGTCCGAGAGTTTACAGAGTATGATTACTGTATTATTTATATTGG
The DNA here is from genome assembly GCA_947507525.1 of Apamea epomidion. Taxonomy (NCBI): domain Eukaryota; kingdom Metazoa; phylum Arthropoda; class Insecta; order Lepidoptera; family Noctuidae; genus Apamea; species Apamea epomidion. The sequence goes on along the minus strand of OX382242.1, from coordinate 6,160,003 downwards.
TGAGGAAGATTTTCGAACAACTCATAATTATATTGAACTCGTCACTTTTATTCGTGGAAAGTTATTACCATAAATCACACCAATTTCATTATTTGTTTACCTACTTTTAAATACATGGAAAAACATAATATTATGTATAACAGTCGTGTAGATACCTTTAATAACCTGCTTTGTTTGGATGTACAGACATGTAATTATGCGCATGTATTAGATTCTAATTTAAATCTGCCATATACAACACCTATAACAAACGACATAACACACTGAATAATAAGGGATTAAATATTATTGTATCAGACTTGGAACAAGTTATAAAATTATGTAGCCTGGATAAAGTGTTTTCCTATGTTGATTGTGACCAAAATAATGAATCTGACTCACTTAATCAACCAGAACTGCTATCAAAAAATTTACAAATCGACCTCAGTGACGATAGTGACACGAATTTGACCAAAAATATGAATTTATTTCGTTCACAATAGTGTTATAATACTACACCAAAACATAGCTGGACTTTTAAACAAAGCAGATCTACTGACCGTCCACCTTCAAGAAATGACTGGAAAACAACAAAACATAGATGTTATTTGCATTACCGAACATTTTATAATGCGTGGGCAAGAAAAACTACTTAATATTCCAAATTATAAACTGGCCGCATGTTATTCAAGACGAGAGACGAAGCGGGGAGGCGCTTGTATTCTAGTTAGTAAGTCTCTACAATGCACAGAATTTAGAGACGCAACAAAGTATTCAATATCAGGTGTAATCGAATGTTGTGCTATTGAACTAATACAACAGAAACTTATAATTATATGTGTATATAGACCACCAAAGTCGAGTAATTTAAATACCTTTTATGATAATCTTGAAGCTATTTTAAAAAAACTATGTACCAATCCTAATAAAAAAGTAGTTATTTGCGGGGATTTTAATATAGACAGGTTAAAAAGATATAATACTAGTTTAGATTTCGAATATTTTCTTCTGGGCTTTGGCTTGCGATTAGTGCTTGACCAACCAACTCGGCTATCTAGTAACAGCTGTTTGGATAATTTTTCACATAATTCAAATAATAAATGTAAATGTAAATACTGTAATAGACTTCGCCTTATCTGATCACTCCGCACAAATGTTTGAGATAAAAGTAAACAAAACTTATAGAGTGAACTCATGGTATGTTAAAAAGCGGGACCTATCATTGGAATATTTGTTGAAATTCCAAAGCTATCTACAATGCCTTTCATTTTCCGAAATGTATAAGACAGAAAATGTAAATGAAGCATATAACATATTTATGCAGCAGTTTGGTTTGTTATATAATCTTTGTTTCCCTTACAAGCGAATCACAATAACGCCATTAAAAAACCTAAATGGATTTCTAAGGGAATACGATTATGTAGTAGGAAACAGCGTCAACTTCTATGGGAACACAGACTTCATCCATCGCATGAAAGCAAATGTAAATTTAAAAATTACTCCCAGCGATTTAAAAAAATAGTGAAATGAACTCAAAAAGCACAAAATAACTTTTTTATCAACACTTCACTTAATAAATCGAAGGCATCCTGGCAAGTAATCAACAATAAAATATGTACTAAAGAACCCATTTCTCAGATAAAAATAAACAATACAATTATTAGTAACCCAAAGGACATTGCAGACGCATTCAATAATTATTTCATTAATCTAGTTAAAAACTCATCCAAAGCCTCAGTCGACACAAGTAGTTTACGCGAAAACCCTAATACAATGTTTATGACTCCAGTTATACCGCAAGACGTAGTCAGGGTAATAAGGACGCTAAAAAATAAAAATAGCGTCGGATATGACGAAATAGCAACTAAAGTTATAAAGTTTGTATCAAATAATATAAGCATACATATTTGTCATGTTATTAACTTAGCCATCAGCACCGGTGTATTTCCGGACGCTTTAAAAACTGTCATAGTTAAACCGCTACATAAAAAGAATTGCAAAGAGGATATAGCTAACTATAGGCCGATAGCATTGATTCCTGTGTTTTCCAAAGTTATAGAAAAGGTTATCTATGAATTAATTAACAAATTTTTGACAAAATATGACATCCTATGTAGTGAACAAGCAGGTTTCAGAAAGAATAAAAGCATTAATGCAGCAATGTATGACTTATTACACGAAGTTATGATAAACATTGATAAAAAGATCCCTATCTGTGCTATTTTTACAGACATGACTAGGGCTTTTGATTGTGTCAATCATGATATTTTAATAAGCAAACTTAATAAATACGGTATAAAGGGTAATGTGTTAAATCTCCTAAAATCTTACCTTAGTAACCGCACACAGTATACCGAGATATCCAGAATTTGTCTTAAGACAAAATGTGAAAAGAAATATCAGTCTGAGGGTAAAATAGTCAAATTTGGTGTACCACAGGGTAGTGTATTAGGTCCTCCAATATTTTTGCTGTATATAAATGATTTGCCTCAACAAATTCGACATCCTATGGTTCTATTTGCCGATGACAGCACAGCGCTTATAAAATGTAATGATATTAGTGATTATGAAGAGGACATCAACAATAGTATTAGAAATATAATTGATTGGCTTGATAAAAATAATTTGGTAATAAATTTAGTAAAGACGAATATAATGCATTTTCACCAACGTACAATTCCACCAAACGTTAACGTAAACTATAACAGACAGACGATTCAAAAAACGAAGGTCGCGAAATTTCTAGGAATCCTTATAGACGATCAATTAACATGGAAACCACAAGCAGAAGAGGTCTGTAAAAACTTGAGTACGGCTGCGTATGTCCTATTTAATTTGAAAAAAAAGTTGACACTAGGACGGCTTTAGTTGCATACCATGGCTTAGTCGCATCGGTCTTGAGGTTTGGGATAATTTTCTGGGGTAATTGTACTTTAAGAGATACCATATTTAAAGCCCAAAAACGCTGTATAAGAGCCATGTGCGGTATAAAACCAAGAGATAGCTGTAAACCCTACTTCAAGTCGTTAAAAATTCTTACGTTTCCGTCATTGTATATTTTAGAAATGGCAATTTTTGTTAAAAGCAACATAAAGCTATTTGCGAAGGTCTCAGACACCAAGAAAGGTCCCGTTAGAAGTCAATACAAAAATCTTTTAACTGTCAGCAGCTATAAAACTGCACTACTTAGAAAAAGTGTTCTTTGCATGGGTCCAATTATATTTAATAAACTACCGGACAACATAAAAAATGACACCCTTCAACAATTTAAAAACAAACTCAAGGCATATTTGACTCAAAAATACCGCCCCGGGACCCGACGGCTTGCCGGGTAAAGCCTGGGTCCTGGCCTCGAGGGCTCTCGGGCCTCGACTGGAGGCGCTCTTAAGCGCATGCATGGAGAGAGGCCAGTTTCCACTCCGTTGGAAGACGGGGAAGCTGGTCCTCATTCAGAAGCCAGGGTGCCCTGCGGACTCTCCGTCCGCATACCGGCCCATAGTGCTGCTCGACGAGGTCGGCAAGCTCTTTGAGAGAGTGATTGCGGGCCGCCTCATCGGGCACCTGGTTAGGACGGGGCCGGATCTTGCGGAGTGCCAGTTTGGCTTCCGCAAGGGGCGCTCGACGGTGGACGCCATCATGCGCGTGAGAGCCCTCACGACGGGGGACGCGGTGTCCCGGGGCGGGGTGGTCGTGGCGGTGTCACTCGACATCGCCAACGCGTTCAACACCCTGCCCTGGAGCTGCATAGGGGAGGCACTCCGGTATCACCGGGTGCCGACTTACCTCCGTCGAATAGTCGGGGCGTATTTGACGGACAGAGCCGTCATCTACCCCGGTCGCGACGGGAATTGGAACCGGCGAGAGATGTCGTGCGGTGTCCCACAGGGATCGGTTCTGGGGCCGCTCCTGTGGGACATCGGTTACGACTGGGTGCTGCGGGCCGACCTCCCTGATGGCGTCAGTGTAGTTTGCTACGCTGACGACACGCTGGTCCTGGCGCAGGGGAGGTTGCATCAGGCGGCGGCCGACGCGATGACACGCAGGGTTGCGATAGTCGTGGAAAGGATCCAGCAGTTGGGTCTCGAGGTGGCATTGCACAAGTCCGAGGCCATGTCCTTTCATGGGCCCCGGTACGGGCCACCTTCGGGATCCCAGCTGATGGTAGGAGGGGTTCACATCGGCGTCGAGACAACGATGAGATACCTGGGTCTCGTCCTCGACAGCCGGTGGAACTTCGTCGAGCATTTCCGACGTTTGGCCCCCAAACTGGAACGGGCCGGGGCCGCCTTAAAGCGGCTCCTGCCCAACCTGAGGGGGCCAAACGCCTCTTGCCGGAGGCTTTACGCGGGGGTCGTGCGGTCCATGGCCCTATATAGGGCCCCGGTATGGGCGCGTTCACTGCGGCTTCGAGCCGCACACTACCTGAACGCGCCCCAAAAGGTGGTAGCCGTAAGGCTAATCCGGGGGTACCGCACGATCTCGGGCGAGGCAGCAAGCCTCCTTGCCGGACTGCCACCATGGGATCTGGAGGCGATAGTCCTCGCGCGCCTGTATGACTGGCGCGCGGAGGCACTACGTCGGGGGGAAACTCCGCACCCGCGGCAAATTGCTGCGGAGCGGACGGACCTCCGGCGCGGTCTCATGGTGGAATGGCAGGCGCGACTATCGCAACCCAGCGCAGGGCACGCCACGATAGCGGCGGTAAGACCCCTCTTTGAGGAGTGGCTAGAGAGGCGTCACGGCGCTCTCACCTACCGCCTGACGCAGGTCCTCTCCGGACACGGATGTTTCGGGAGGTTCCTGCACATCATCAGGCGGGAGGAGACGCCCGGGTGTCACCACTGCGAGGATCGCCCAGAGGACACGGTGGAGCATACGGTGGAGGTCTGCCCCGCTTGGGCAGAGCACCGCCGTGTCCTCGTAGAGGCGATCGGCAGCGGCGGCGACCTCTCGCGCCCGGCCCTGGTGCAAGCCATGGTCCGGGGCGAGAGGGAGTGGGAGGCGGTCACCTCCTTCTGCGAAGCAGTCATGCTAGCGAAGGAGGTGGCGGGATGGGCAAGGGAGAGATCCTCACGCCTCAGCTGCCGAGGGAGACGCTCCGGGCGTCGGGAGCCGCGTGACGACTCCCGGCCACCGTAGGCGCGGGCCTGCGGGCGGAGAGCAATGGGTAGCTCTCCGTCCGATCAGGACCAGGCCCGTGCCGGACGGCGCGTATGTGTTCCACGTGCGCCTCAAAGAGATGTCAGCGTAGATGACGGGGCCCGACAGGGCCGAAGCCTGCCGGGGTAGCGGGATCGTCCGAAAGGGTTACCGCTGCCCTGGTACATAAAGGGCTAAGGAAGGAACACGGGTGGGTTTTAGTCAGTAAGAGTCTGACACTCCCTTCTGCTCCACCCAGAGCAGGAGGGGTCATTTGATGATTTCCCATCCTGAAAAAAAAAAGGTATATTTGACTCAGAAATGTTACTACACAATAAGTGATTTTTTGAATGACCCTCTACTGTGACATTGCAGTTACACCATGAACACTGTATTATTGACATGAAGTATTATTGACATTAATTATAATTGACATTAAGTAGCTATTATTGACATTTGAATTTGAAATTATTATATTAATTATTTTATTAGTTTACCTTAATAATGTATTGAAGTCTAAAATTTAATTTTGAAATTATTATATTAATTATTTTATTAGCGACATTAGTGTTCCTTAGTATTTAAATTTGAAACCTAATTTGTTAAATTTTTGCATGCCAATACTCGGGCAGAATGTGTACGGGCCAATATATATTTTTTTTTACCAACTTTTTGTTAAACACCTACATTCTATGCGAATAAATGATTTGATTTGATTTGATTTGAAATAAAACTCAACCTATTTTTAACCTTAATAAAGGACAATGTAAAAAGAAGCTTGCCACGTGGCTCCAGGGGCTCAACTACGTTGACACCGAAAAACTACTTACCAGTATGACTTAATGTATACCAACTGCTATTTATTAAACCCTCATCCCCACCCTCTCACACACACACACATACGCACTCTCGCACATACGCACTCTCGCACATACACACACGAAACACATCTTACTCACGTCCTCACTACATAATGTTTTCTGACAATTCTAACACTATACAAACACTTTTTCTTTTTTCATTGTTTTGTTGTTTCTCTTTTTTGTCTATTTTGTTTTTTCCATTCATTTATTATTATTGTTTTTTTTAACACCTAATGTTAAACTACAGACTCTAAAAGCTATTATACAACCACTTATTCAAAATTTGTTAAATCACTTTTACTATGATTATCATGCAATGTATCGAACTGCTAGAGGGCGGAGACCTGGTGACTTGAAATACAGGCCCTTAAAGTCTAGTTTAGGCACCAGTCTCCCACAGTAAACTAAACCAAATAATATATCATGTGTAACAATGTCTGTAATGTTTATTGTGGTGAGAAAATAAATACTTATTATTATTATTATTATTAATTATGTTCGGAATTTTAAAATTCGTATTTGTGACTGACGGAATAAAGTTTTTCGTATTTATGTAGTGTACCCCCATGACCCGGTCTAACGTTTTGTAAACTCGAATGACATGTAGTAAATTTCTATTAAATGCGAAGTGTTATTAATAAGGTAGTACCTAACAGTTTAATTTACAGCAAAGGTGATAAGGATTTATTATGCAAAATATACTTATTATTCATATCAATTTCCCTTTGTTGAGTAAATCATTGTTTACAGTTCAAACTCTTCGTTTACTCCCCGTACTGTTCATGTTACCATTAGCTAGTGTTTTATAGAATTACTTATGCAGCAGCATTATAGTCCTTTTGACCGAATTTCGGCCATGGCGACCAATCCCGGCGGAGACCAGCTTTTGGCGCGAGATATACATGATTATACTGCACAAGTATATGTTCAGACACAGGTGCACTCCCTCTTCCCTCACTGTCATAGTCCGATGAGACACTAAAACATTCACCTATGTTGATGATACTGTGTCTGTTTAAATAAGTGTTTGTATTGTGTGTTTGTAGTGTTTGTGTTTGTGTTTATATTACCTAAGTAAATATAACTCTATCTAAATGTAATCATTTAAATAAAATAGCTACCTTCTTACCAACAATAGAATTATTTATGTTATTGTTAATAAGTTCCAAGTTCTAATTTTATATAATATTTTTTTATTTATATTACATAATTATTTTTGCTATGCCTTGACAGGGTCTACAACGGCTCTTAGCTCTAGCCCTTTTGTTAACATCTTGTTTTACCTTGTGGAACGCAAATAAAGGAATGAATACTGCAATTTATATACATATGTATAACACTGCAACTACTTCATGAACGCAGTTCAATATAAATCAAATCGATACAAACTAATTAAATAAACATACAAATAAGAATGCCGACGTCGAAGATGAGGTGCTTTAAAAGATTATAGTTACTGATAGCATATCACTAACCAGATTAACCCAAGAATCAGTTTAGAGAAAACCTGCTAGTAAAAGTCGAAAAAAAAAAAGAAAAAAAAAGAGAAGATAAAAAAAGAGATTAAAAGATAATAAGTATTCATAATATTTATGAATTAAACGAGTGACTTTTAATTTTTTTGTTTTTTTGTAGTTTTCAAATACGTTGCCCCACACTAGGAATTTCTCCTGTATCGTGAGTGCGTTTACAAACATTTAAACTCACATACACAAACAGCCAGACCCGGAACAACTACTTGTAGGTCATACAAATATTTGTTCCGTGCGGGAATCGTACCCGCGACACGCAGCGCAGCAGTCAATCGCTTAACCACTGCGCCAACCGTGTCGACAATATGAGTCATTTTTAATTTTTACTAGCAGTAGGTAAATCTAAGATTATCTCAAGATACCGATATCTAATAAATAAAATATCGGTACTTTCACTAATGCTCCTTATTAGTGAAAGTACCGATATTTTATTTATTATCTTGAGATTACCTAATAAATAACCTACCAATATACACTAGATTAATTTTATAATCGATATCTAGAGATCTATTTAATTATGTAATTAAAGAAGGATTTCCGGTACAAGAAAATTGTTTAGATAATAATTATCCTGTTTAGCATGAGCACCACCCAAAAAACGCAATTATTTAATTTTTTAGTTCCGCGGTAAACTCTGCTTGCGAGATGCAGGATTTTGCGTGACGATAGTATGACGCGTTGTTCGCATGTCGTTGTAGATACCGCTACAATAGGAATTGTCATACCGAGACTCCGACTACCTATATAAACTATAAAGCGTAGACGAATTTAGGGTAAGTTCCAGTGTTCTAATGATGCTCTAGCTAGCCTAGGTCCTAGAATATATTTAGAAGAAATAAGCCTTCTTCTTTATGAAAGAATTTCGATAAGAGATTCTTTTGAGTTGTGATAATGTTTGATCATAATACCTAATTCCCCTGCCCTTATCCCAATTTATTTGGGTATCGGTGCAACATGTATTTTTCTTCCTTACCTCTCTATTAGTCGTCATCTCGGTAGCCACCCCCTTTCTAACCATATCATCATTCACACATTCCATCATCATTTAAAATTGCAAATATTAGCTAGTTGCCAGGTTACATAAAAGTTGTTTAACTTCGGTTGGCACTACATTTGGTTACTACGATTGTCAAAGGGTTCCTTGGACGAACCGAATTCTTTGTGAAACGTCACTTGTGAGAGCAATGCTTGATATTCAACTGCTGTGAAAGAGTTACTGTTACTGTTAACCTGTATCATCCCACTGTTGGGCTAAAGCCTCTCCCCATGACTTGCAGCTCTTTCCATACAGGGCTAAGTGGACGACTGGCCGTTTTTTTCTCCAGCTCGCCCCGCCATCTTCTGTGAAAGATTCTCACTATTATTTTACCAATGTCATATACATTGATAGACCATGAACAGTCGTGGTTCATACAATGAAAAGTTTGATCGGTGAATAGGAAAATGGGCGTGATGCGAAAAGCCAAGTCATAAAAAAAGATTTTACAAAAGCACGGTGCATATCATAATCATATTACAATATAGCGTGATGATAAAAAAAAACTGTTAATTTATTACAGTGTAATTTGCCGTCCGATAAACTCCGGATAATTCGGCAGGTATTAGAAGGGCTCATAAAACGATAAATTCAGATTAACATTTCGTCTACCGTGACGTCATGGCTGCTAAAAACGTGATCTTAATCTTTTACTTTGTGATTTTTTAGGTATACACACCTACACCAAAATATGAAGACTCATGCTTCAACGATCAAAGACTTCTAGGACAAAATGGATGTGGAGAGTGGATGTACTAGCGCAACTAAGGAGTGGTCTAGAGCAGTGTAGATTGATGACCTACGAGATAACCATATGGTGCAAAAGAATTAAGAAAAAGTCGAGCACAGAATGAATGAAGCATTGGCAGGCCTTGGGAATGACCCATTAAACTAACGGGGAATATTAAACAAAACAAGGCAAGGCAATCTATCTGATATGGAAAACGAGATTAGGCCGCAAAAGAGATGAATCATTTAATGCACGCAGCTGAGTTGACCGATCATTTTTATGGGGATCGTTTGCCACGTTATAGCTTCGTGATATATCGAGGAATAAGAGACATGGTGATGATAGATGTTTCAGTAATAACAATATGAGTACATGTGAAAAAATAAGCAAAAGAATCATAGGGCATCAAAAAATTCGTCCACAGGGACAGTGTCCAAAAGGCTGGCAGCATTGCCACGTTGTATGGCGATGATAATTCTTTGGCCAAGAAACAAGCCTTCAGTAATATAGTTGAAGAGAATAGAAAAGGAACACCAAGAAAACGATGATTGTAGATTGGATGTTGTGTGTGTGAAATATTTTGATGCATGGCCAGATAGGGTATGAATACTGGTGATGACGGCACAAAGAGAAGTAAGGAAGATGATGTAATTTAATATCATTTGTGAAATTGCCATGATTTTTCATCTATGACTGTATTAAAAAACCAACTAAGTGTTTAAAAGTGTTCCAACACCTTTTTTTTTTTGGGTAGGAAGTCATCAAATGACCTCTCCCGCTCTGGGCTGAGCGGAAGGGCGTGTCAGACTTTTACTGACTAAAACCCACCCGTGTTCCTTCAGTTGCCTATGCCAGGGACCACGGTATCTCTTTCGAACAACCCGCGGCCCTGGCGGCATCGGCCCTAGCGGACCCGTCAGTTCGTGCTGACATCTCTTTGAGGCGCGCGTGGAACACAACGCGCCGTTGACCCGGGCCTGGTCCTTACCAGGCGGCGAGCTGCCCATTGCTCGCCGCCCGCAAGCCCGCGCCTACGGTGGCCGGGAGTCGGTTGTTGACTCCCGTCCAGGGCGTCTCCTGCGGTGGCTAGGCGCGTGAGGGTGCAGAGATTGCCTCTCCCTCACGCGCTCCGCCTCCTCCTTCGCGAGCATTACTGCTTCGCAGAAGGCGGTGACAGCCTCCCATTCACTCTCGCTCCGTACCATGGCCTGGACTAGGGCCGGACGCGAGAGATCGCCGCCGCCGATCGCTGCCACGAGGACACGGCGGGGTCCCGCCTAAGCCGGGCAGACCTCCACCGTATGCTCCACCATGTCCTCCAGGCGATACACAGAGTGGTGACACCCTGGCGTTTCCTCCCGCCTTATTCTGTACAGGAACCTCCCGAAACAATCGTGTCCGGTGAGGACCTGCGTCAGGCGGAAGGTGAGGGCGCCGTGGTGCCTCTCTAGCCACTTCTCAAAGAGGGGGCTTATCGCCGCTATTGTGGCGTACCCAGCACTGGATTGCGACAATCGCACTCTCCATGCCGCTATGAGATCCCGCCGGAGCTCTGTCCGCTGTACCGTGATTTCTCGCGGCAGAGGAGTAACGCCCCGGCGTTTTGCCTCCTCTCGCCACTCCCATATGTAGGCGAGGAGTGTTCCAACACCTTAATTCCAATCGTAATTATTTTCCCACAGAAAACATAAAAGTCCTGTTACTCGCCGCCCTGGTCGCAGTGGTTGCTGCCAAGCCCGGGCTAGTCCAGGCTGGCCCCGCCGGCCCCGCGCCTGCTCCTAATCCTGAGGATGTGTCCCATCCCATCGCCATCGGCCCTCGACATCGACAAGTTCAAGCCCATTGCCATTGGACCCGCCATCGTTGACACCATCGATCATATTGCCGTTGGACCCGCCATAGTCGACAAGTCCGTCCCAGTTCTCGTCAGGGTCTTAGCATTATGCTGAACGATGGCCGTTTTGCGTGAATGTGACGCATGTTCACCCCCAACTTGTTTTTTTTGTGTGTTTACTTCCTTTTTTCATGCGTCATGTTTGCCGCAAATAAATGCATTTTCTTTCTTTCTTTCTTTCTTTCTTTCAGTTATCCCGTCTTCTGGTAGTCCTCTCGTGCAGATCATCGTAAACGTCAACGCTGCTGCCAGTGCACCCGTTAGCGTTCCTATCCTTGCTGAGCCCGTCCAGGTGGTTGAAGTCGCCCCCGTGCTCATTGAGCCCGTCGCCATCGCAGTCCCCATCCTCCCGCAACCCGTCAACCTCCCTGTAGATCTCAACTAAACTAAGAACCGAATAATATTAGTAAACAACAACAGGAATTGGTACTTAGCATTCAAGCAGGTTAAGTGAAATTTGTATATATTTTGATTAAGTCAAAGAGCACACGAAATTATTCCAGTTTTTCATAAAATGTATATCATATCGTTTTAAAGCCACTACAATGTAATGTGCTTCATGAAATCGAGCTTAGTACTAATGCTAAGAAAGAATAAAGGTTATTTTTAAGAAACAGATACTGTGCTATTGTTTCCTTATCTCCTACCATACGTTCTAATTATTCCCTGTCTTGACATGAGTGGTGCGCTTTTTAAGTGATCAAGTTATTTCTTTGTATCTTTTAGCCTCCGGAAATAATAGGGGTTAAAGTATGAAATTGGCGTTTTATTGTAAGAGGTACTTCGAATTGACATATAACCTTCATGGTTTGAAATTTTTGAGTGAAACTTTTTTCACATGGTACCTATGAAGTTCTTCTTTTGAAAATCGTGCAACATTCGATTATCGACTTTCAGTTGTTTTTTTTATTCAGCTTAGACAAGAAAGATGGATACTTCGAAAATTCGAGTTTTTTTTTAATATGAGTTCCGACGCGGAACTAACGCGGCAGAAACAGCTCGCAATATCAATGTTGCGTTTGGAGAGGGGACTGCTAATGAACGCACCGTGTGAGTTTGGTTTAAACGCTTTCGTGATGGAAAGTTTGATTTGAAGAACGAACCACGTGGAAGACCGCCCACACAGGTGAATAACAATGAATTGAAAGAGATGGTGGAAACCGATCCGAGCCAAACTACTCAGGAATTAGCGGCATGGTGTAACCTTACCTTACCAGCAATATTGACTCATCAGAAAAATGCAATGGCTGACCCCAGGTCAAACGCCGCAACAGTGTCCTAAAGCAAAGCTTACCAATAAAAAGGTAATGGTAACTGTTTGGTGGTCTCAGCATGGTGTTATTCACTATAGCTTTCTCCGATCTGGTCAAGCAATAACGGCAGATGTCTACTGTGCCGAACTCCGAACAATGATAGCAAAACCTGCAGTGAAACAGCCCCGGCTCATGAATCGATCTTCACCATTATTGCTCCATGATAACGCGAGACCTCATACAGCACTAGAAACCGTTTTAAATCTATAGGAACTGCAATTAGAAACCATTCGTCACCCTCCGTATTCACCAGACCTTGCTCTAACGGACTACCATTTTTTTCATGATTTGGACAATTTTCTACGTGATAAAAAGTTTGCTTCTCAGGAGGCAGTACAAAATGCTTTCACACAGTTTGTCGAATCTAGATCTCGAGAGTTCTATCGCAAAGGCATAAATGACCTTGCTATTAGATGGCAGGAATGTATAGATAATAATGGTAATTATTTTGATTAAATAAATATGTTAAATTAAAAAAAAACGAATTTCAATTTTTCAGTACAATTCGCCAATTTCAATCTTTAACCCCTAATATTTAATTAATAATCTTTTATTATTTTGTTTTTTGCCATAATCTGAAACGGTATGAAGTACAAGACTCGTAATCTTAATAACAAGTTATAAAAGGTAACGGATAACGATAATTCGCTATTATTCATGTTTACATTGATAGGTACTTACGACTATGCAAAAAAAAAACTATCTACGCACTTTGCGAACGAGAAAATCATCGAAATCTTCGTCCTCTTGCCCACAGAACAGATAAATCAATCTACCTTGCCCAATCAATCTACCTAGCCTTTTTCCAACTATGTTGGGGTTGGCTTCCAGTCTAACCGGATGCAGCCGAATATCAGTATTTTACATGGAGCGAGTGCTTATCTGACCTCCACAACCCAGTTTCATGGTACCCGCTGGCAACACTGGTTGTCAGATTTTTAACCGACGAAAAAAAACGGAGGAGGTTCTCAAGTCGACGCGTACATACATTTTTGTTTTTTTATGTAAGACCATGCTTAACTTTTTACAGAGTAGTCCGATTTTTTGGACTTCTGTTCAGAAGCCCGTAACGACTGTCAAAGATCTTCGAATGACAGCTGGGACCAACAGCTTAACGTGCTTTCCGAGGCATGGAGGGGTATCGATATATAATGGATGGTCACCCATCCACAAACTGACCGCGGAAAACGTAGCTTAACCTTCGACCCATCTGTTTGTTGCTGTTATCATTAATCCTTCTGTCCTTATTCTAATATTATTATATTCTAAGCAGTTCAGTGTTCGGGAAGATGTATACAAAGTGTAACCAAAATCCTGTCCGATCCGAAAGGGGTGCATGGTTTTCTACAACATTACCAAAAAGTGATAAAAATCTTATTCCCGTGGTTACTATCAAAATTACCCCAATTTCATTAAAACCTATCACTTCGCCTGCGACTTCGTTCGCGTGAATTTTGTATTTCCTCATACAAACTACACCCTTTCCACCCCTATATAAGATAGTTTGCCACTATCTTAAGTGAAGTCAATTTTAATCTGAGGAACAATTCTCGTAATTTTAAAAACTAAATTCCCTACATTTTGACAAGTTTTTGACATTGCTGGCTTGTCGCCGAGATGAGACTGCGACTAGTTTTTGAACGTTTTAAATTACGAGTATTGGCCTTCAGGTGTCATACGAATGGTCAAATATAATTATTTGTATTATGAAGGGCTTAGGGGGTTGTACGTGTTTAGTAGTTTAAAAAAATAGTGTAGTAGTTTAAAACACGCGAACTAAGCGACAAGTAGGTAATCAGTGATTGATAAGCTCATCGACTGCGAGCAAAACTAACTACTGAAAAGTGGCGTCTCAACATGCAAACTAGTCGTGTCGACCTGGCTAAATAACGTAGGAAGAGTTTATGTGTGGCGAAAAGATAAAAAGATATTATAAACCAATTAATTAATTCGATTATCAATTTATCACTGAATTTTTAAATGTTTGCAAATCCGAACTTTGCTAGCATTATCTACTGTTTCATTGGCATCTCTAAATATTTTTAATATATGTATACCTACCTCGTTAGATAGCTGATTAAATGAAGATGTCTTCCCTGTAATTTGTACGCTTAATGTCATGGTAAAATTTTGAGATAATTGGTGTTAAAGTTCATGTACATGATTTTTAGAAATGGTTAATAAACTTCTTCCTGTAACTTTTTACTGTTTGATGTTTTATTTGGTTACGTTACATCGAAAGGTGTGTTAAAAAAGATATTGATAGTTTAGAGATAATTAGTGACGAAATCTGGAAAATTTTCAAAAATACATGAAAATTTTGTTGTCTCGCTTTCTACAAATTTGTGCTTAGGGTTTAAGGGGTGCTTCATTGTTGCCAATGGGTCGCACTATCACATCCTGGGAGAAATACGTCAAATTACAAGTCATCCTATATAAAATATATGAATTTCAAGCACGGTCCTTCTAAAACCTTATAGGTACTAGGTAAACGTTTTACCATAATCTGAAATGTGTACTTTTGATACGAGATAATTAAAAAAAAGTGAAAGGCAACGACTTTTATCCTGATTTTTTCCGTCGCCGTCAGAACTTACAACAAGGAGTAACACTAAATTATAGTGCTTCTTATTCCTTCCAAATTAGAGAAACGGACCGGATGTATTTTTTTTTGTCTCCTTTACTCTTTCACACGCTGTCTACATCTCTCTATCTCTTGTGCAGGTATGCCGGAAGAGATTTCTTATAAAATAAGCATCACCTCTGTGCCTATTTCTGTTCTGTTTTTTTTTTCTTGTCTTTTTATATATGTACATAAATGGTTAAATAAATAAATAAACGGGCCATGCCTGATACTCAATTACAAGTAGGTGTTGGTCTTATTTTCCAGTTTTACCTTAATTGCATCAGCATTTTGATCAACTGAAATCAACAAGACACGTCAGAAACCGATAATAATGACGGGAGTCATAAATTAGCTTAATGTTTAATCAACCACTTCCTTGTAATCTGTAAGTTTAGGTGGATCTTCTAAGATTACCAAAATTAAAAGCTTGAGTATTTTGATTTGATAACGATTTCATATAAAATAGCGTGAATCCTAATCGAAAAACATACTTTGTATTTTGCAAGTAAACTAAACACAAGTAAGTAATGTTTTATTTGGAAGTATTTTTATATTTCACATAATATGTCTAGATATATTTTACTTTCATTCGCGGAAGACTATCCATAAGCAATGTGTTTGTGTACTCACGGTTATATACTATACTATACTAGTTATATACTCACAGTTATATTTTGTTCCCAGAAATGAAATTCCTACTGACTGTAGCTGCCGTCATCGCCGCAGCCGTCGCTGTGCCCACACAGCGCGGTCTAGTGGCCCCCGGACCTGCCGGTCCCGCCCCCGCCCCTGAACAGCCCTTCGAGCCTATTGCCATCGGACCTGCCATCATCGACTCCTTCGAGCCCATCGCTATTGGACCCGCAATCATCAACCCCGTTGAGGGCATCGCTGTCGGACCCGCCATCGTTCCCTTCCCCCTGCCCGAGGGTGCTCCCGCTATCGTCCCCTCTCCCGTATCCGTCGTTGAAGGCGGCGCCACAGAGGTCGCTTCCGGCACTCCTCTGGTTCAGATCATCCTGAACATCAACCAGGCCGCCGCTGAGTCCAGCCCCATCTCCGTTGGACCTGCCGTCGCCCCCGAGTTCGTTGAGATCAAGCCTGAGCCCGTCCATGTTGTGGAGTCCGCCTTTGAGCCCGTGCAGGTTGTTGAGGTCGCCCCTGAGCCCGTGCAGGTTGTTGAGGCCGCTCCTGAGCCCGTGCAGGTTATTGAGGTCGCCCCCGTGCCCGTTGAGCCCGTCCAGATCGGTGTCCCCGTCCTCCCTGAAGCCGCTGTCGTCCTCCCCGAGGAACTCAACTAAACTATAGTTACTAGACGTTATAATTAAGAAAAATTACCTGAAGTACTTTGTTGACATTCTTCTGCCAACATGAAACGATTGTACTTACACCCTTTGAGAGACTAAATTACACGATTTGAGTCATCAATTATGTTTTTGTTCCTTCCTTTTCCTAATATTTATAACTTCGTTGGATATTGTTGGTTGTTGCCAGTAGAAAACAATACAAAAGAATATTAGTTAAAATGCCAACAAAATATCACAAAACTACAAAACCAAAACAAGTGACATGCCTTTAATCATTCATTATTATGTTGAAGAGTTATTTTGACTTCGAACGTGGAATATTTTCTATTTACTGGTACATAATATTTAATTTTATATTTATAATGAAACTTGCAATGAAGATGGGCAGGATTCTTAAGACCTGATGATGACAGCTGGAGTTGAGCCCTGACTGAATGCTTAGCGAGGGCTGGATGACGTAACCTCGACTACAAAACTATTCGAGTGTGGGATTCATTCACGTGTGCGTGATGTTACCAATATTAGAGCTGTTTCTCGAGATCAAATAAATTATTTTACTAAGATTCCGACCTTAAAAGGAAACGTGGAACCCTTGGCAGTACTGTGCTGGATGCTGTTATAATATTTACCACTACTAGTACTGTGCTGGATGCTGTTATAATATATACTACTACTAGTACTGTGCTGGATGCTGTTATAATATATACTACTACTAGTACTGTGCTGGATGCTGTTATAATATATACTACTACTACTACTACTGTGCTGGATGCTGTTATAATATATACTACTACTAGTACTGTGCTGGATGCTGTTATAATATATACTACTACTACTACTGTGCTGGATGCTGTTATAATATATACTACTACTACTAGTACTGTGCTGGATGCTGTTATAATATATACTACTACTACTACTACTGTGCTGGATGCTGTTATAATATATACTACTACTACTAGTACTGTGCTGGATGCTGTTATAATATATACTACTACTACTACTACTGTGCTGGATGCTGTTATAATATATACTACTACTACTACTACTGTGCTGGATGCTGTTATAATATATACTACTACTACTACTACTGTGCTGGATGCTGTTATAATATATACTACTACTACTACTACTGTGCTGGATGCTGTTATAATATATACTACTACTACTAGTACTGTGCTGGATGCTGTTATAATATATACTACTACTACTACTACTGTGCTGGATGCTGTTATAATATATACTACTACTACTAGTACTGTGCTGGATGCTGTTATAATATATACTACTACTACTACTACTGTGCTGGATGCTGTTATAATATATACTACTACTACTAGTACTGTGCTGGATGCTGTTATAATATATATACTACTACTAGTACTGTGCCGGATGCTGTTATAATATATACTACTACTACTACTGTGCTGGATGCTGTTATAATATATACTACTACTACTACTGTGCTGGATGCTGTTATAATATTTACTACTACTAGTACTGTGCTGGATGCTGTTATAATATATACTACTACTACTACTGTGCTGGATGCTGTTATAATATTTACTACTACTAGTACTGTGCTGGATGCTGTTATAATATATACTACTACTACTAGTACTGTGCTGGATGCTGTTATAATATATACTACTACTACTACTACTGTGCTGGATGCTGTTATAATATATACTACTACTACTAGTACTGTGCTGGATGCTGTTATAATATATACTACTACTACTACTACTGTGCTGGATGCTGTTATAATATATACTACTACTACTACTGTGCTGGATGCTGTTATAATATTTACTACTACTAGTACTGTGCTGGATGCTGTTATAATATATACTACTACTACTACTGTGCTGGATGCTGTTATAATATTTACTACTACTAGTACTGTGCTGGATGCTGTTATAATATATACTACTACTAGTACTGTGCTGGATGCTGTTATAATATATACTACTACTAGTACTGTGCTGGATGCTGTTATAATATATACTACTACTAGTACTGTGCTGGATGCTGTTATAAAATATACTACTACTAGTACTGTGCTGGATGCTGTTATAATATATACTACTACTACTACTACTGTGCTGGATGCTGTTATAATATATACTACTACTAGTACTGTGCTGGATGCTGTTATAATATATACTACTACTACTACTACTGTGCTGGATGCTGTTATAATATATACTACTACTAGTACTGTGCTGGATGCTGTTATAATATATACTACTACTAGTACTGTGCTGGATGCTGTTATAAAATATACTACTACTAGTACTGTGCTGGATGCTGTTATAATATATACTACTACTAGTACTGTGCTGGATGCTGTTATAATATATACTACTACTAGTACTGTGCTGGATGCTGTTATAATATATACTACTACTAGTACTGTGCTGGATGCTGTTATAATATATACTACTACTACTACTGTGCTGGATGCTGTTATAATATATACTACTACTACTACTACTGTGCTGGATGCTGTTATAATATATACTACTACTAGTACTGTGCTGGATGCTGTTATAATATTTACTACTACTAGTACTGTGCTGGATGCTGTTATAATATATACTACTACTACTACTACTGTGCTGGATGCTGTTATAATATATACTACTACTACTACTACTGTGCTGGATGCTGTTATAATATATACTACTACTACTAGTACTGTGCTGGATGCTGTTATAATATATACTACTACTACTACTACTGTGCTGGATGCTGTTATAATATTTACTACTACTAGTACTGTGCTGGATGCTGTTATAATATATACTACTACTAGTACTGTGCTGGATGCTGTTATAAAATATACTACTACTAGTACTGTGCTGGATGCTGTTATAATATATACTACTACTACTACTGTGCTGGATGCTGTTATAATATATACTACTACTACTACTACTGTGCTGGATGCTGTTATAATATATACTACTACTAGTACTGTGCTGGATGCTGTTATAATATATACTACTACTAGTACTGTGCTGGATGCTGTTATAAAATATACTACTACTAGTACTGTGCTGGATGCTGTTATAATATATACTACTACTAGTACTGTGCTGGATGCTGTTATAATATATACTACTACTAGTACTGTGCTGGATGCTGTTATAATATATGCTACTACTAGTACTGTGCTGGATGCTGTTATAATATATACTACTACTACTACTGTGCTGGATGCTGTTATAATATATACTACTACTACTACTACTGTGCTGGATGCTGTTATAATATTTACTACTACTAGTACTGTGCTGGATGCTGTTATAATATATACTACTACTACTACTGTGCTGGATGCTGTTATAATATATACTACTACTACTACTACTGTGCTGGATGCTGTTATAATATATACTACTACTAGTACTGTGCTGGATGCTGTTATAAAATATACTACTACTAGTACTGTGCTGGATGCTGTTATAATATATACTACTACTACTACTGTGCTGGATGCTGTTATAATATATACTACTACTACTAGTACTGTGCTGGATGCTGTTATAATATATACTACTACTACTACTACTGTGCTGGATGCTGTTATAATATATACTACTACTAGTACTGTGCTGGATGCTGTTATAAAATATACTACTACTAGTACTGTGCTGGATGCTGTTATAAAATATACTACTACTAGTACTGTGCTGGATGCTGTTATAATATATACTACTACTAGTACTGTGCTGGATGCTGTTATAAAATATACTACTACTAGTACTGTGCTGGATGCTGTTATAATATATACTACTACTAGTACTGTGCTGGATGCTGTTATAATATATACTACTACTACTACTACTACTGTGCTGGATGCTGTTATAATATATACTACTACTACTAGTACTGTGCTGGATGCTGTTATAATATATACTACTACTACTAGTACTGTGCTGGATGCTGTTATAATATATACTACTACTACTAGTACTGTGCTGGATGCTGTTATAATATATACTACTACTAGTACTGTGCTGGATGCTGTTATAATATATACTACTACTAGTACTGTGCTGGATGCTGTTATAATATATACTACTACTAGTACTGTGCTGGATGCTGTTATAATATATACTACTACTACTACTGTGCTGGATGCTGTTATAATATATACTACTACTACTACTACTGTGCTGGATGCTGTTATAATATATACTACTACTAGTACTGTGCTGGATGCTGTTATAAAATATACTACTACTAGTACTGTGCTGGATGCTGTTATAATATATACTACTACTACTACTGTGCTGGATGCTGTTATAATATATACTACTACTAGTACTGTGCTGGATGCTGTTATAAAATATACTACTACTAGTACTGTGCTGGATGCTGTTATAATATATACTACTACTACTAGTACTGTGCTGGATGCTGTTATAATATATACTACTACTACTACTACTGTGCTGGATGCTGTTATAATATATACTACTACTAGTACTGTGCTGGATGCTGTTATAATATATACTACTACTAGTACTGTGCTGGATGCTGTTATAATATATACTACTACTAGTACTGTGCTGGATGCTGTTATAATATATACTACTACTACTACTACTGTGCTGGATGCTTTTATAATATATACTACTACTAGTACTGTGCTGGATGCTGTTATAATATATACTACTACTACTACTACTGTGCTGGATGCTGTTATAATATATACTACTACTACTACTACTGTGCTGGATGCTGTTATAATATATACTACTACTAGTACTGTGCTGGATGCTGTTATAATATATACTACTACTAGTACTGTGCTGGATGCTGTTATAATATATACTACTACTAGTACTGTGCTGGATGCTGTTATAATATATACTACTACTACTACTACTGTGCTGGATGCTGTTATAATATATACTACTACTAGTACTGTGCTGGATGCTGTTATAATATATACTACTACTAGTACTGTGCTGGATGCTGTTATAATATATACTACTACTACTACTACTGTGCTGGATGCTGTTATAATATATACTACTACTAGTACTGTGCTGGATGCTGTTATAATATATACTACTACTACTACTACTGTGCTGGATGCTGTTATAATATATACTACTACTAGTACTGTGCTGGATGCTGTTATAATATATACTACTACTAGTACTGTGCTGGATGCTGTTATAATATATACTACTACTAGTACTGTGCTGGATGCTGTTATAATATATACTACTACTAGTACTGTGCTGGATGCTGTTATAATATATACTACTACTAGTACTGTGCTGGATGCTGTTATAATATATACTACTACTACTACTACTGTGCTGGATGCTGTTATAATATATACTACTACTACTACTACTGTGCTGGATGCTGTTATAATATATACTACTACTAGTACTGTGCTGGATGCTGTTATAATATATACTACTACTAGTACTGTGCTGGATGCTGTTATAATATATACTACTACTAGTACTGTGCTGGATGCTGTTATAATATATACTACTACTACTACTACTGTGCTGGATGCTGTTATAATATATACTACTACTACTACTACTGTGCTGGATGCTGTTATAATATATACTACTACTAGTACTGTGCTGGATGCTGTTATAATATATACTACTACTACTACTACTGTGCTGGATGCTGTTATAATATATACTACTACTACTACTACTGTGCTGGATGCTGTTATAATATATACTACTACTAGTACTGTGCTGGATGCTGTTATAATATATACTACTACTACTACTACTGTGCTGGATGCTGTTATAATATATACTACTACTACTACTACTGTGCTGGATGCTGTTATAATATATACTACTACTAGTACTGTGCTGGATGCTGTTATAATATATACTACTACTAGTACTGTGCTGGATGCTGTTATAATATTTACTACTACTAGTACTGTGCTGGATGCTGTTATAATATATACTACTACTAGTACTGTGCTGGATGCTGTTATAATATTTACTACTACTAGTACTGTGCTGGATGCTGTTATAATATATACTACTACTACTAGTACTGTGCTGGATGCTGTTATAATATATACTACTACTACTAGTACTGTGCTGGATGCTGTTATAATATATACTACTACTACTAGTACTGTGCTGGATGCTGTTATAATATATACTACTACTACTACTGTGCTGGATGCTGTTATAATATTTACTACTACTAGTACTGTGCTGGATGCTGTTATAATATTTACTACTACTAGTACTGTGCTGGATGCTGTTATAAAATATACTACTACTAGTACTGTGCTGGATGCTGTTATAATATATACTACTACTACTACTACTGTGCTGGATGCTGTTATAATATATACTACTACTACTAGTACTGTGCTGGATGCTGTTATAATATATACTACTACTACTAGTACTGTGCTGGATGCTGTTATAATATATACTACTACTACTACTACTGTGCTGGATGCTGTTATAATATATACTACTACTACTAGTACTGTGCTGGATGCTGTTATAATATATACTACTACTACTACTACTGTGCTGGATGCTGTTATAATATATACTACTACTAGTACTGTGCTGGATGCTGTTATAATATATACTACTACTAGTACTGTGCTGGATGCTGTTATAATATATACTACTACTACTACTACTGTGCTGGATGCTGTTATAATATATACTACTACTAGTACTGTGCTGGATGCTGTTATAATATATACTACTACTACTACTACTGTGCTGGATGCTGTTATAATATATACTACTACTAGTACTGTGCTGGATGCTGTTATAATATATACTACTACTAGTACTGTGCTGGATGCTGTTATAATATATACTACTACTACTAGTACTGTGCTGGATGCTGTTATAATATATACTACTACTACTACTACTGTGCTGGATGCTGTTATAATATATACTACTACTAGTACTGTGCTGGATGCTGTTATAATATATACTGCTACTAGTACTGTGCTGGATGCTGTTATAATATATACTACTACTACTAGTACTGTGCTGGATGCTGTTATAATATATACTACTACTACTACTACTGTGCTGGATGCTGTTATAATATATACTACTACTAGTACTGTGCTGGATGCTGTTATAATATATACTACTACTAGTACTGTGCTGGATGCTGTTATAATATTTACTACTACTAGTACTGTGCTGGATGCTGTTATAATTAAGTTTTGTTTAAAATCTCGATCCATAGCAAAAAAATTAACGAATAACTTGTTAGACGAACTGTGTACTCTTGGTCACATTGGATATTGGTCAAATAGAGAAATGCCACTATTAGCTACTACATTCGAATTAGTAAAAGATGATAATATAGAGTCAAAAGCTACCCTAGACATGTTTAGTTTACATACATGGGTAACCAA
Source organism: Apamea epomidion (assembly GCA_947507525.1). Taxonomy (NCBI): domain Eukaryota; kingdom Metazoa; phylum Arthropoda; class Insecta; order Lepidoptera; family Noctuidae; genus Apamea; species Apamea epomidion. The sequence continues at coordinate 6,136,164 of OX382242.1, read as the reverse complement.
TTTTAACATTAAAGAGTTGATTGTACTTAATTTAGATATAGTCAATATGCCCAAGAGAACATATAATCCCACCTATCTTAATTTTTCTATGGTCAATGAATTACGTGAAAAATATTCAGAGTATTATATAATTTTTAACCCCCGACGTAAAAACGACGAGGTGTTATAAGTTTGACGTGTCTGTGTGTGTGTGTGTGTGTATGTCTGTCTGTGGCATCGTAGCTCCCGAACGGATCAACCGATTTTAATTTTGTTTTTTTTGTTTGAAAGGTGAATTTGTCGGGAGTGTTCTTAGCTATGTTTGATGAAAATCGGTTCAAGATGGCCGCCGCAACAAAATGGCGGATTACATATTTTTTCACAACTCCCTCAATATGGGTATCAAATGAAAGGGCTTGACTAGTAGAATACTATACACTATGATAAATTTCAAATCCAAGATGGCCGCCACCACAAAATGGCGAATTACATGTTTTTTTCACAACTCCCTCTATATGGGTATCAAATGAAAGGGCTTGACTAGTAGAATACTATAAACTATGACAAATGTCAAATCCAAGATGGCCACTACCACAAAATCATGAATTACAAAAATCCTGATTAAATACCAAATTACCTTAATCCTGATTAAATAATAAATTCTTAAAACGCAAGAAAATAAAAGAAATGAAATAACAAGGAGTCCCTACAAAAAGCATGAAATAAAAAACCGCTACTATTTTAAACTATAACAGAACGTTTGGCTAATAATTAGAGCGGTCCCCCGACGGGACAACATTTAATCAAAAAATTTCATACGTACTTACGTAGGGTCATAATTTCAAAGTTATTTTTTTCTTTTTATAGGGTTTCGCGTTGTCGGGGGTTTTTTAAATTTTTAATTTAATTTTTTTACAGATGGATCCAAAAGTACTGTAGGTGGAGGTGTGGCATATTATGATCCTTTAAAACCGAATCATAGCAATTCCTATAAGTTAAATAAATGTTTTAATATTATGTCATTAGAACTCATTGCAATTTCGGAAGCGTTATCTTATGCTAAAACTATTGCAAGTAATAAAATTTTAATATGTGTAGATAGTAAAAGTGCTCTGCAACATATAGCTCGATGTACCTCTGGTATCAGAGGTGTATCGATAGCTTATACTATTATTTCTAAAATAGACAAAATGACTAGTTTTGGAAAAAAAGTAAAGTTGCAATGGGTTCCATCACATATAGGCATAAGTGGCAATGAGAAGGTTGACATTCTAGCGAAGAAGGGAATTTTAGACGGCAAAGAATTGAACATCAAACCAGATTTTTCCGAACTTTTACCAAAATATAAGGAAAAATGTCATCAAATTTGGATAGAGTATTTTAACTTACGATCAAAAACTAAGGCTATCTGGTATAAAACGATAGTCTGTGAACCTCCTCATATACCATGGTTTTCAAATTGTAAAATTAGTATAAAATTGTTGATAACAGCTCTCAGACTGAGATCCGGACACATGCCGCTTAACAACTTTGCATTCTTAATGAAAAAATGTGTCTCCCCTAACTGTGAGGAATGTGGTAAGGTGGAAGATGTTGTTCATCTCTTAACGGAATGTGGCCGGTTTCAGGTTGAGAGAGATATATTAATTAATTAATTAGATTTAACTAAAAACAATATAGGTTTATTTAATGAAATTTTTTCTGCTCCTTTATCTAAAAAGCTGTATAGCTTTGCAGGTCTTCGTTTTGTTAAATAGATATTAAGATTATATTTGTTACTTTTAGTGTATAAGTTTAAGATATAAGGTACAATGGGACTGCCATGTATTTCTGTACAAAAGTTCCTAGTTAAATAAAGAGTGTAAAAAAAATTTATTAAAACCGCACTAATGCAAAAAAGTTTTTTTGGCATAGCCCCACGCATTTATAACAAAGTACCTAATATTATTAAAACTATGACTGTATTCAAATTTAAAAGGGCACTAATCGAAATATTAACTGAAAAAGTTCATACACAATTGACGACTTTCTTAATGATGAATCACTGACTGATTGACATGATATTATACCATTTGACGTTTTATTTCTATTGTAACCTATATGACTTTTTTTACTATAATATTACTGTGACATTTTTAACGTTTTACTGTGAGTTTTACTGTTTTACTGTGACATTTTTACTGTATTACTGCGACATGGCATTATTGTATTATTGTGACCTTTTTACTGTAATTCAAACGATTTGACATTAATTTATATTATTTTATTCTACTAATTGTTATTTAAAATTATAATATCTTTTGTGTAAATTAAATAATAATTTTGCATGCCCATGTGACGGTAGAGCATGGAGGACTCTCATAATAAAACATCTATGTACTAAATACCCATGTTTGCAAACCAATAAATGATTTGATTTGATGATTTGATTTGATTTGAATGATTGTGTCAAACTGTCATATTCATTCTTCAGCTAAAAGTTAACTGACTCTTGAAATATCAACCCTAAATTGATTATTTTTATGTAATCTAGAATCTAGATGATCAGTTGTTGCAGGTTTCTGGTATACCAAGATATAATAGATTTTACTAACGCCTTATTTGTAGGACATTCAAATAATTAATTTCTATACTTATAATAATTTATATGAGAAGGCAGGAAAGAAAACAAAAACATATTTACATTTTAGATGTTTTAATGTATTTCAATATTTTGGACATACAAGCGTTTCAAGGTGTTGGTAGATAGCCCAAGGAATCTAAGTTCAAACAATTTTAGATGTTAAATTGTCATGCGCAGTGGCTTCGTCACGATGGTAGACGTTTAGTTGAGTTCCTCGGGGAGGACGACAGCGGCCACGGGGATGACGGGGACAGCGATCTGGACGGGCTCAACGGGTACGGGAGCGACCTCAACAACCTGGACGGGCTCAGGAGCGGCTTCAATAACCTGTACGGGCTCAGGCGCGGCCTCAACAACCTGCACGGGCTCGGGAGCGGACTCTACAACGTGGACGGGCTCAGGCTTAATCTCGACGTGCTCAGGGGCGAAGGCGGGTCCGACGGAGACGGGGCTGGATGCGGTGGCCTGGTTGATGTTCAGGATGATCTGAACCAAAGGAGTGCCGGAAGCGATCTCGGTGGCGATGCCTTCCACGACGGACACAGGAGAGGGGACGAGAGCACCCTCTGGCAGGGGGAAGGGAATAATGGCGGGTCCAACAGAGATGGGCTCGAAACCCTCAACGATAGCAGGTCCGACAGCGATACCCTCAATGGGGTTTATGATGGCGGGTCCGATAGCGATGGGTTCGAAGGAGTCGATGATGGCAGGTCCGATGGCGATAGGCTCCGGGGCGAAGGTGGGGCCAGCAGGTCCAACGGCGACTAGACCGCGCTGTGTGGGCACAGCGACGGCCACGGCGATGACGGCAGCAACAATCAGCAGGAATTTCATTTCTGGAAGTAGAACATTATTTATATAAGTGTTTATTTTATTATGTATTAATGAGGTAATAGGCTATTTTCCTAAAAAAATTATATTAGTCCGTCAGTTAGATTATCAAAAAATATTGGACCCGTATTTTTTCTTTTGTCAATTGTATAAAAAATGATGAAGATATCGCACGTTAAAGTTCCGCGTGTCGTCACTTGCTTGCGACACTTTTGCAAGCAAGTCACGTCACGACTCCCCACTCCCAAATTTGGACGCGTTTTATCTTTGTCATTTTTTGTTTGATTTTTTACCCAGGCAACTACCCTATTACATATGTTAGAAATGACATGGATCTTTGAATTTATAATTATGGTAAAAGTTTTAGGTTAATATTATGATGATAATAGTAAAAAGGTATCATGAGATAAAAAAAAATATTATATGTGAAGTGGATTATTAAAAAATGGACAGAAATTATTAAAATATATCATAATAAATTCAGGTACTTACTTATGCTGCTTGTTTATAGCTGCAAGATACAAAGTATCTATTGATTTTCGACTAGAATTTACGATATTTATACTAAATTTTTATCAGACTAGATGATAAAATGATTACGTTTTACTGTTAAGTTTTATGCACATCATGTGTGTTTTTTACACGTTTTATGGTTGAGAAGGTCGTTTTTTTAATTACGCTATTACGCTAAAACTTCTGAAAGGATTTGGATGAAATTTGACACATGGGTAGACCATGATCTGGAGAAGGACATAGACTATCATAGAATACCTATCATCATCCTGAATCACAGACGAAGTCACGGGCAACAGCTAGTAATAGATAAACTAAAAATTGTACAATAAACGCATTTTGTCAATATTTAACCATTAGTTACTATTTTTAACCGACGAAAAAAACGGAGGAGGTTCTCAAGTCGACGCGTATATTTTTATTTTTATTTTATGTATGACTACGCATAACTTTTTAAAGAGAAGTCCAATTTTGATCATTATTTTTTTATTGGAAAAGATACACCCCAAAGTTGGTCTCATATAAATTTGGAAATAAATTCCAACCCTAAGGGTGAGAAAATAAGGGTTATGTATTGTTCACTCACAGATTTTGAATGCTGAGTTGTGTATTATTACTCTACTCAGTGCCACATATGTATGCCTGCCCTTTGGCAAACAATTAGTAGATTATAGCCACAAAAAATAATTTTGAGTCGGCGCCGTTAAAATTTAAGGCAATTTAGTGATCTTTGTTTATTGATTGTTTGGCGCCGACTCAATATTACTTAGGTATACTGACATTAGTTTAAGAACTTAGTTATTAAGGTTAAATAAAAGAGGTTTATTATTTTTTGCTTTTCAGTTTTTTCGGCGGTTTAATTTTTTTTTAACAATAAATTGGTTGAGTTTAACTACGGATCAAAAAACCGGCCCCAAGTAGCACAAGAAACCATTTGTCTAATGAGTCCAAAAATTGCCTGGCAGGTTTGTACTGGTCTCTATCAACTAATTGCGAGGATTTTTAAACTATTTCAGCTTTTCGGCTAACTGCATTCTTATACATATACATAGTGGCAGGATCATCAACGTGCAACCTGTTACATGGATTCGGTAGGTACATGTTTTTAAACCCCCTGGGTTAAATTTTTTCGCCGGTTATGTAAAAAAAAAAAAATAGCCGTTTCAAACATTTTGACCGCGTAGGGACACGTGTCTATGAAACAGCTGGTTGATAGAGTCTAGAATCATGTGTTGAACTCATTGTTACAGTTTGCGCGTCGATTTTGCCACCCAGTAGTAGTAGAGGCTTAAGTCTGCCGAATGCAACCTCATATGTTGCAGGCCGGACACAATTTAGCGCGGATGATATTCGAACGTTCAAGCTAGTGTCAAATATATTAATTAGGATTTTGGTTTAGAACTGTCATGGATAATTTAGACAGAAATATGTAGAGAGGTTCTACAATATAAACTTAAAGGAATCATATAGTGTTTGATTCCTCCCATTATCTCAGAGGGCTCTTCTAGCCTTCTATAGTACCTATTAATGTTAAGGATTTTTTTCCAGGATGTATAGACCCATGTTCTTCTTTGTGGGTATCAAAAGCAGTTCTTCATTTACCCTAGGACGAACATTTTCTTTTAATAAGATTTGTAACTTGTCAACCTTTTTAATTCTCTCCCTATATACTATTCAAAATTCGTGTTTCCCTCTTCAGTTAAATATGTATGTGTCTTCGGTTTCATCAACTCATGCTTCCTCTTTCTTTTTAGTCCATGTTCCCCCATCGACCATCACTCATCTAACATTTACATATAAACGGTTAGAACTCACTCCCGGTATGTACTAACTATCACATTATATTTATGTGAATCTGGTTAGACTTTCATGCATGGCTATGCAGGGCCATGTCTGGAATTGCCTTTTGAAGAAAGAACCATTGCACCTTGGAGTTGACCTGTCTCAACAGATGGCATGGATGCATCAGTCATCGTGTAGCTCAACCCTATTTTAGGGCAAACAAGTAATAATCACACAGTCTAAGGACATCTGCCATAACTTAGGCATCGCCGGTGCTTTGCCGTCCCAGACACAAAGTAAAAATGTCTCAAAGCTGCTTGTCCTCATTTAGTACTTAAATGCGTAGAAACCAAAGCCTACTGATGCAACATTTCAGCACGATTTAGAAGTAATAAAACACTAAAGTAATATAATAGTAGTCACACGTACACACTATCGTTTATATCGCCAGAATATACGATATCAATTCGCAATCAGTCTGTCATATATAGTGGCTGAATTATAAAGTATTCCGGCAAACGCTTATTCCGATAGCTTTACGTTTTATTTATTACAAGTGCGATCAAATTGATTAAGTTTAATAATAATAATAATACTTTATTGATACTAAATACCTTTTGTTACAATAAGTAGTAAATGTCGGTTACAATAACAATTGGTTGTAAAAAGGTTTCTGGAATGGTGGTAACCCTGCCTCCTAAACTAGGGGAATCCTGTGCCTTAGGAGACAAAATTAAGTACGGTCGCGATCATTATTGCTGTGAACGCGCGGTAAAGGCCGTACCTACGTCTGTGTGCATAAAGTGATGTATCAACACAGAACGCCCACCACATAATTCGCACACTGGCTGGCGTCGAACGAAACAAAAAACATGACGTTGCTTGGTTCATAACATTGCTAAAATGGAACTCATTACATCAAGTACCGATAGCTGGTGGTCTTACGTATTGGATTATTGAACGCATAGATCTGGGTTCCAAACTCGAGTAGGGACTTTTGTTTTTCTTTTCCAACAATAATCTTTATCGGTTATTTTGTTATTCGTTTTTTATAGATTAATAAACAAGAATCATAAAGCAATAATTATTTTATTTTCATTATTATATTGCTATTGTAATACGGGGTTCAAATAAAAATGTGTTATAGGTGATTTCAAAATGTTCATTCGCTATAATTTTATAAACTAAAAAAAAAAGAAATAAATAAACTTCTAGTCAAAACAGTTTATTTTCTCATAAAGAACAATTTATTGAAGTAAAGCAGGTAATCAGTGAACTACGACCATTTTTTTTTTTGCCTATTGGAAGTCATCAAATGACCCCTCCCGCTCTGGGTGGAGCGGAAGGGAGTGTCAGACTCTTACTGACTAAAACCCACCCGTGTTCCTTCCTTAGCCATTTATGTTCCAGGGCAGCGGTAACCCTTTCGGACGATCCCGCTACCCCGGCAGGCCTCGGCCCTGTCGGGCCCCGTCAACTACGCTGACATCTCTCTGAGGCGCACGTGGAACACATACGCGCCGTCCGGCACGGGCCTGGTCCTGATCGGACGGAGAGCTACCCATTGCTCTCCGCCCGCAGGCCCGCGCCTACGGTGGCCGGGAGTCGTCACGCGGCTCCCGACGCCCGGAGCGTCTCCCTCGGCGGCTGAGGCGTGAGGATCTCTCCCTCGCCCATCCCGCCACCTCCTTCGCTAGCATGACTGCTTCGCAGAAGGAGGTGACCGCCTCCCACTCCCTCTCGCCCCGGACCATGGCTTGCACCAGGGCCGGGCGCGAGAGGTCGCCGCCGCTGCCGATCGCCTCTACGAGGACACGGCGGTGCTCTGCCCAAGCGGGGACCTCCAGACCTCCACCGTATGCTCCACCGTGTCCTCGGGGCGATCCTCGCAGTGATGACACCCGGGCGTCTCCTCCCGCCTGATTATGTGCAGGAACCTCCCGAAACATCCGTGTCCGGAGAGGACCTGCGTCAGGCGGTAGGTGAGAGCGCCGTGACGCCTCTCTAGCCACTCCTCAAAAAGGGGTCTTACCGCCGCTATCGTGGCGTGCCCTGCGCTGGGTTGCGATAGTCGCGCCTTCCATTCCACCATGAGACCGCGCCGGAGGTCCGTCCGCTCCGCAGCGAATTGCCGCGGGTGCAGAGTTCCCCCCGACGTAGTGCCTCCGCGCGCCAGTCATACAGGCGCGCGAAGACTATCGCCTCCAGATCCCATGGTGGCAGTCCGGCAAGGAGGCTTGCTGCCTCGCCCGAGATCGTGCGGTATCCCCGGATCAGCCTTACGGCTACCACCTTTTGGGGCGCGTTCAGGTAGTGTGCGGCTCGAAGCCGCAGTGAACGCGCCCATACCGGGGCCCCATAAAGGGCCATGGACCGCACGACCCCCGCGTAAAGCCTCCGGCAGGAGGCGTTTGGCCCCCTAAGGTTGGGCAGGAGCCGCTTTAAGGCGGCCCCGGCCCGTTCCAGTTTGGGGGCCAAACGTCGGTAATGCTCGACGAAGTTCCACCGGCTGTCGATGACGAGACCCAGGTATCTCATCGTATTCTCGACGCCGATGTGAACCCCTCCTACCATCAGTTGGGATCCCGAAGGTGGCCCGTACCGAGGCCCATGAAAGGACATGGCCTCGGACTTGTGCAATGCCACCTCGAGACCCAACTGCCGGATCCTTTCCACGACTATCGCAACCCCGCGTGTCATCGCGTCGGCCGCCGCCTGATGCGACCTCCCCTGCGCCAGGACCAGCGTGTCGTCAGCGTAGCAAACTACGCTGACGCCATCAGGGAGGTCGGCCCGCAGCACCCAGTCGTAACCGATGTCCCACAGGAGCGTCCCCAGAACCGATCCCTGTGGGACACCGCACGACATCTCTCGCCGGTTCCAGTTCCCGTCGCGACCGGGGTAGATGACGGCTCTGTCCGTCAAATACGCCCCGACTATTCGACGGAGGTAAGTCGGCACCCGGTGATACCGGAGTGCCTCCCCTATGCAGCTCCAGGGCAGGGTGTTGAACGCGTTGGCGATGTCGAGTGACACCGCCACGACCACCCCACCCCGGGACACCGCGTCCCCCGTCGTGAGGGCTCTCACGCGCATGAAGGCGTCCACCGTCGAGCGCCCCTTGCGGAAGCCAAACTGGCACTCCGCAAGATCCGGCCCCGTCCTCACCAGGTGCCCGACGAGGCGGCCCGCAATCACTCTCTCAAAGAGCTTGCCGACCTCGTCGAGCAGCACTATGGGCCGGTATGCGGACGGAGAGTCCGCAGGGCGCCTTGGCTTCTGAATGAGGACCAGCTTCCCCGTCTTCCAACGGAGTGGAAACTGGCCTCTCTCCATGCATGCGCTTAAGAGCGCCTCCAGTCGAGGCCCGAGAGCCCTCGAGGCCAGGACCCAGGCTTTACCCGGCAAGCCGTCGGGTCCCGGGGCGGTATTTTTGGCCTTCAGCCTGCCTACCGCCGCTCTCAGATCTACCCCGGTCACTTCAGGGGTGTCGTCGTCGTCGTCCGTGTGGTCCGCTTCGGGCACCGCAAGTGGCGGAGCCATAGGCGGGGGAGTATGCTCCCCCCATGAAGGGAACAGAGCGCTCACCACTTCCTCCACCAGCTGGGGTCGGAGACTCTGCGTCAGCGGGGGGGCCCAGGTGCGGAGTTTATTCCGCACCATTCTGTAAGGACGCCCCCATGTATCTCGGTTCAGAGTCTCCAACATCTCCTCGCGGGCCATATCTTTGGCCCGCTGGACAGCCTCTTGGAGGGCGGTCTTCGCCGCTCTGTACCCCTCGTACAGCTCCGCTTCCGTGGCTTCCGCATCCGGAGGGCGGATGCGGAGCCTGCGGTGCCTGGTGTACCGGTGTCGCGCGTCGACGCACGCCTTGCGTAGCGCCCCAACCTCCTGCGACCACCAGTACACCTGACGTCGGGCGCATCCTGGCCGGACTCGGGGCATTGCCACGTCACAAATCTCGGACATGGCCTCCCGGAACCACTTCGCCTCACCGTCGATGTCAGCAGGCCTGTCCGGTGAAAACACCCAGGCCTGCACGATTGAGGCTTCCAGGAGAAGCTCCCGGTCCAGCTGCTTCAGCGCCCACCGCGGACCACTCGGGGCCTGTTGGACTAGCGCGCTAGAGGTCTGGGTGGAGACATCAAACCGGATATACTGATGATCGGAGTATGTCTCCACCTCCTCCATGACGCGCCAGTCAATGACACGCTGTGACAGAGCGGGGCTGGCGAACGAGATGTCCACTACCGACTCGCCCCGCATCCGCACACACGTAGGAACAGAACCCCGATTTAGGACGACCAGGCCTGTTTCCAGAGCCCAGTCCTCCACCATCCTGCCCCGCACATCCGTGCAACGGGAACCCCAGGCCAAATTCTTGGCGTTGAAGTCCCCGAGCACTAGCACGGAGAAGGCATGGTTTCTGGCGACGACGACACTCAACTCTGTTAAAGAGTTCTGGAACTCGGCGAGAGTTCGGCTCGGAGAGAAGTATACTCCCACGACTACAATCTCTCCAAACCGTGCTGCTACGCACCCCTGTCCCTTCGTGACACCTTCGAGGGACGGGGTACCGGCGGCAGCCGACGAAATTATGGCCACTGAGCCGCTCAGGTCCTCCACCCAGTCATCCCTGGGCGGGACAAAGTACGGCTCAGCGACCACGGCGATGTTAATCGACCACTGCGCCATGCTCTGGAGCAACAGGTCCTGAGCGCAGGCGCAGTGGTTGATGTTCGCCTGGAGGAGGCGTAGAGGAGGAGACATTACTCCTCCATTCCAGCCCCCTCCCGGACCCCCTCGGCAGTGGTGGCGGCGGCGGCGGCGGCGGCGGCGGCGGCGGCGGCGGCGGTGGCGGCGGCGGCGGCGGCGGCGGCGGCGGCGGCAGCGGTGGTGGCGGCGGCGGCGGCGGCGACGGTGGCGGTGGCGACAGCAGTGGCGGCGACGGTGGTGGTGGCGACGGCGGCGGAGGGCCTGCCTTTCCTCCTGGCTTCGGCGGGTGGAGCGCAGGACTTGCTCCCCGCCCGGTGATCGGCCGGCTTGCCAGCAGCCGCACATGCGACGCAGTGCGGCGCGGCGTTGCACGAGCCGGCCGTATGTCCGGGCTTACCGCAGCGGAAGCATAGAGTGCTGCGGTCCTCTAAGGTGCACTGGACGCTCACGTGGTGCCCCACGAGGCATCGATAGCACCTTAGAGGTCTGGGCTCCAGCAGCTTGACCTGCGCTGACACCCAGCCCACCAGGAGCCTTCCGCCCTCCACGATTTTTCTCGCCGCCGTCACGGGACAGCTTACCGTAACGGTTCGCATACCCGTGAAGTCAGGACGTATGGTGCCCGCCTTCACTTGGTCGGCTGGACACCCGCCCGTCCTGACGACGGCGGCTATCACCTCTGCTCCCGTCACAGAGTCATCCAGGCCCACAATGCGCATATCCGCGCACTTGACGGGCCTGGAGACTCGAGGCTCGTCCGCGTTGAGGGACGCCCTTAGCTTCTCAGCCAGGGCGTCAGCGGTGGGGCCACTCGTCGCACCGGGGATCTCCAGCATGCGGGCACCAGTGGCGGTCACCCTATGCCGGAGGCCTCCGGTGATCCCCAACTCCTGGAGATCCACCGTCGCTTTCGCCTTGGTGAGCACGTCACGATAGGTCACCCCCCTCTTAACCGCGTCCGGCTGCAGCGTGATAACTACAGCCGCGGTCTTAGGGGAGCGAAGCCTAGCCGCAACGACTACGACCCTTAGACTTAAAATATTGTATCTTAGTACTACTGATGTGTGTGGGTACTCTAAGAAATCTCAACTAGCAAATCTACCCACGTAAATAAAAAAGTTTGAACTCCTTGTCACAATACAATTAAATTACTTAGTAGTACTACTTTTTGTTTCCTGCCAGTGCGTTCGTTTTAACTTTAGTTGCCTATCTCAAACGTCAAAGTTAACAAATCGTATTTATTAGGGCAATAAGTCCTAATAAATACGATTTGTTTGGTTATAGCTTAAGTGTTCATGTTTATTAGGAAAAGAAGATTGAAACTAAACCTCAAAATAATCGTTATTACGGATATGACACAATATTATTTTAATATTACTAAAATCAATTTGTAATTTATAACTAAATACTTTGTTTGTAATAGGGGTTAAAGTATGAAATTGTCGTTTTATTGTAATAGGTACTTCGAATTGACACAGAACCTTCATGGTTTGAGATTTTTGAGTGAAACTTTTTTCACAGAGTACATAAGTTCTTCTTTTAAAAAATGTGCAACATTCGATTATCGACTTTCAGTTGTTTTTTTTAATCAGCTTAGACAAGAAAGATGGATTGTTCGAAAATTCGAGTTATTTTTGAATACGAATTCCGATTCGGAACTAACGCGGCAGAAACAGCTCGCAATATCAATGTTGCGTTTGGAGAGGGGACTGCTAATGAACGCACCGTGCGATTTTGGTTTAAACGCTTTCGTGATGGAAACTTTGATTTGAAGAACGAACCACGTGGAAGACCGCCCACACAGGTGAATAACAATGAATTGAAAGAGATGGTGGAAGCCGATCTGAGCCAAACTACCCAGGAATTAGCGGCATGGTTTAACGTTACCTTACCAACAATATTGACTCATTTGCGTCAAATCAATAAAATAAAAAAATATAAGAAATGGGTGCCTCATGATTTGACTGATCTGCAGAAAGAAACGCGTGTTGAAACTTGTGTTGCCTTGTTGAATCGATACAGAAATGCAGGAATATTGGATCGAATTGTGACATGTGATGAAAAGTGGATTCTTTACGATAGCCGTAAGCGAAAAATGCAATGGCTGACCCCAGGTCAAATGCCTCAACAGTGTCCTAAAGCAAAGCTTACCAATAAAAAGGTAATGGTAACTGTTTGGTGGTCTCAGCATGGTGTTATTCACTATAGATTTCTCCGATCTGGTCAAGCAATAACGGCAGATGTCTACTGTGCCAAACTCCGAACAATGATAGCAAAACTAGCAGTGAAACAGCCCCGACTCATGAATTGATCTTCACCATTATTGCTGCATGATAACGCGAGACCTCATACAGCACGAGAAACCGTTTTAACTCTACAGGAACTGCAATTAGAAACCATTCGTCACTCTCCATATTCGCCAGACCTTGCTACCAATTTGAAACAAAATTATTTTGAAAATAGAAATGTTACATATTATATTATTATATTGTTGGTTGTCCTTAAATAAATAAATAAATAAAATTATTATACTTAATGTTATATTTTCTATTCATAAATATTTTTTTTTCTTGTATTTAGGCTTTATGATAAATATAAAACGTATAAAAAATAACTAAAAAGATCAGCAGTTAAACTTTAATTAGAAAAAAAATCGATAAAATAATTAAATCATAAGACTTCACACTCAGTCCGGTTTCATCAAATATATGTGCTATAATATTAAGTCCACTTTTACGCAGTACGATAATATCTGCTTTCATCTCAATATTTAAATTTCCTTGCATTTCAAAATGAACTACAGCAGCGCTGATAGATTAAACACACGTCACTAATCTACAATAACAACCAACCAAAAACAAATAACGTTCTATTTAGTCGCGGTGAATGAGTCGTAAGTTAACTGCATTTATCTACCTTATAATTTATTTATTTAGATTTCTGCGGGTATAATCATAAAGTTTAACGAATTATGTGAACAAGGCGAACATGATACGGAACTATATTCAATAGCGTGATTATTCGAGTGGGTAATTATAAAAACATTTTAAAAAATTATCACCGCGCGTGAGATTCGAACCCACGGCTCGCTACGCATGAACGTGCTTACCGACGTATGATAACCGCTAGGCTATCATGTCATATAACCTAATGGTTGAATTTATGAACTACAAGCAGTTGCAAACGAATGTGGGAGTGTGTGTCTATAGTATAGAAATTACTCATTATAAACTTGACCGTTACTAGAAGCTTACAAGTATTGGAGATAGGCGACTTCATTTCCCGCTTTAGCAGTCCGCTCTTTCTACCCTGTAGTCTGTCTCTTTCGCACACACCTCCCCTCCTACCAGGCGCGCGAGGTAACTGGTGATCCGAGCCTGTTCGTCATTGGCGTGATATTTCCCGCGCAGTTCACTTGTGCTAAGACTAATATTTTATTCACTATTTTAATACCTATCAGTGATTCCAAGGAAGAACACACGTATGTGCACAAGTGATTTTATATTAAACGATGTTATCGTTCGTTAAGGTTTTAACACTTTCTGGCGCGGTATAGGTACGGCTATAGCCGTCATTTTAACAATAAAACTTTGAATGTGTCTAGTAGGAGTAGATGTAGATAACGGGCTTTACAACGAATATTGCGTCTCGCAGGCGTCACCAATACAGAATTCTGAGTACCCGGTAGTTGTACCGGATTTATCTTTTGATATTGTAACAAAGTTAAAAGTTCCCGCGGTTCCAAAAACTCCAGCAAATTATTTAAACATGTTAGACGAAGTTCAGCGTTTTGGGCAAAACTCGTGGACTGATATTAGATACGCAGAAACACAAAAATTATATAACCATTCACCGGGATTTACAGAAATGGAATCAAACGAGGAGGTAAAGGCGTATGATAATATACGCCACCTGGCCTATTCCGATAAATCTTACGCAGCTATTACATTCGGCATTTTGAAGCAAAAAGAGGTTTTAATAAGTAGTTTTCGTAGTTTAATTGCATGGTCTCAAACGCCAGATGCTATTCTTACTGATTTAAAAAATAAAATTGATGAAATTTTTCTAAAAGGAGAATTCCAGAAAGTTTCTCAAGACCTCTTACAAATGCCTTGCGGCCACAGAGCTGAGACTATAGAAATGAGAAGAGACGGTATCCTTAAGTACATTAGAGACCCTTTGGTAAAAACTTCTGTAAATAAAATCCCTCCTTCAAATACACACATTTTCAATTCGGAAGCTTTCACATCGGCCCTTGAAAAAGCAGGCGGTGTTAGGAAAGTTTTCTGGCCAGTGAACAGGCCTAGCAGCGGGAATGCTTCGCGAGCAAAACCCAGTAGTTCTGCTTCACGTTTCCCTTCGCAGAGGCACCTGCGTAATGTGCCATCGCATGGTCACGGTCACCCAAGCTATTGCTATGATGTATCAAGCAATATGCATGGCCCTCACACTCAGCCCTCGCAGGGTAATTATCAAGGCTACCGTAACTACAACACGAAAGCACAAAACAATGCTGGCCCAGACCAACGCACTAGTAACTCTAACAATAGGAGCTCTAATAATAATTTTCGATCTCGCGGATCGCGACACTCTCAAAGAGGTCAGAAACGCCGCTCGTCGCCTTCGGGCTACAGAGGCAACAAAAGGCAGAGACAATGACTCGCAACCTTTCCTAGCCGGACAGTTAGCACATTTTGTCAACCTGTGGAAGCAAATGGGGGCTCCTTCCTTTATGTTACGCATAATAACAGGGTATCGCATACCTTTTCGGCAAAAACCTCCCTTGATAACACCGGACCTAAAAGGCGATCGCCATCGCACCTTAGAGTCAGAGGAGATGTCTTCAATCATTCGTCAAATGAAACATCAGGGCGTGTTGAAGGTAGCACCTCTCACTCTGAGCTTTGTGTCCTCCCTGTTCTTGGTACCAAAAACCGATGGATCATACCGACCTGTACTCAACCTACGGTTGCTCAACCACTATGTGCTATCAGAACGTTTTCGATTAATAAACATGTTCCGCGTCCCGGACTTTCTCCAATCTCAGGATTGGATGTGCAAGGTCGACCTTTCGCAAGCATACTTCCATTTGCCGATAGCAGAGTCACACAGGCGATTTTTACGTCTCCTTTACAGGGACGAGGTACTGGAAATGACATGTCTTCCGTTCGGGCTAAGTACAGCCCCGAAAATTTTCGCTTGTCTTACAAATTGGATTGCTCAAATTCTTCGAGAAAAAGGTCTGAGAATAATAGTTTATTTAGAATATTTTTTGGTAACACATCAAAACCCAAAGGTATTATTAGTCCAACAGGTGGATCTGCTATTGGAGACGCTAGAAATCCTCGGATTCCAAGTGAATTACGGAAAGTGTGTCCTTGTTCCGCGTAAGTCCGTAACATATCTCGGAATTGTTTGGCATCCTTGGACAAATCACAAGCAACTACCAGCCGAAAAGTCATCTGCAATCTGTAATCAAAAAAAGTCACACATGCTTTGATGACAGGCAAAATGTCCTTAAAAGAACTACAAAGCCTGGTAGGCCTACTGAACTTTGCAAGCTTTGCGGTCCCCCGAGGCAGGTTAAACCACCGGTCCACTCTGAAGTTCCTAAACTCCCTACCCGAGTACAACAACAGCCCCAACCAGATATGTGCTACCTCGCTCGGTGTTAGACGAGATGCAATGGTGGCTTCAACATTGCCATCTTTCATCCCCACTTCACATTCCACCTCCGACACATTACTTAACTACGGACGCCTCGGACATAGTATGGGGAGGACAGCTCGACAACCAGACCTTGTCAGGTGTTTGGAACACAGAGGAACGATTTTTACACAGCAACGTAAAGGAGTTGTTAGCCATTCTGAAAGTCCTAGAGTTACAAGCGATAAACATAGCGGGAGCATCAGTTCTCATTCAATCGGACAACCGATCTGCGGTATCCTATCTTCGCAACGAGGGCGGGACCAAGTTCCAGTTACTCATGAATGTCACATACAAAATTCTACGGAACCTGGACCATCATCAGATTCTATTCAAAATTTATTACATTCCCGGGAGATTCAACAATCACGCGGATTGTTTATCCAGACACCGGCGAACCCCAGAGTGGCACTTAACGTCGAGTTGCACAGCGATGATCTTTGCAAAAATGGGAATACCAGTGATCGACCTGCTTGCATCCAAGACCGCAAGAGTAGTAGCAAATTATGCAACCCTAGACTTGAACGATCACGAGGCGATGATTCACGATGCTTTCAGCGAAACTTGGAATTTCCCTCTGGCATGGATATTCCCACCACCATTTCTTATTCCCAGAGTATTGTTGCATCTCAATCAAGCAACAGGTCTGTACCTCATTGTAGTCCCACGTTGGGAGAAGGTATTCTGGCGGGCGGACCTGAAATCACGGGCAATTGGAGCCCCCTTCACCTTAACGAATCTGAAACGATTCCTAGTCGACACGTCGACGGGGCTACCACCCTCCAAAGTCGAGAGCATAGTTCTAGAGGTCTGGAAATGTGGGGGTGGGAGGACATAATAAAAACATGGGATTCTAGTCAGGTATCCTTACTTAAATCGGCGTGGCGTGCTTCGACGTGGAAAACTTACAAGGCACCATGGAATCGTTGGGTGTCATGGACAAAACAGAATAATATAGATCCAATGCATCCTGAAGCATCCCATTTAGAACAATTTTTAGCCGACCTAAATATTAAATTTAGGTTCTCTTATAACACAATCGTCCTTCACAAATCAGTAGTTTCCACTCTTTGTAATACAGAACTGTCTGGTAAATTAGGTGAAAATGTTCTTGTAAAACATATTCCAAAACCACCTATTTGGGGCATTAACATACTGACCAATTTTATGAGTAATTACTCGGTAGACAGTACAAACGTTTTCCAAACTGTTCGACATACTGTAGCACTGTTATGCCTTTGTTCGGGTCGCAGGATTCACGACTTGACCCTTTTGGCAGTTGACAGAGATCAATGCATTATCAAGAATGATTTAATTACTTTCTGGCCTCAATTTGGGTCTAAAACAGACTGTAGAGATTATAGACAATCAGGGTGGAGTCTCATGGCTAGCACTCAAAATCAAAACTTAAATCCTGTATTTTGGGTCAATCAAACTATAGCCACTCTAAATGAAAGACGTAGAAACTCTGGTACATCAAATTTATTTATAACCTTGCGAGGTCCACCATAACCTGCCTCCAGGACGGTCATGGCAGGTTGGTTCAAATCGCTTCTGAAGCAGCAGGTATATCTGCAACGCCGGGAAGTGTGCGTTCGGCTGTAGCCTCTAGAAGTTGGATTGACAATTTCTCCCTGGAGGATATTTTAGAGAAGGGGAATTGGAAATCTGTAAAATCTTTCCAAAAATTCTATCGTCGAAAGGTAATGGTTTCCTCAAGTAATAGTAATCCTAACACGGATATTTCCACACTTTTTGTTCCAGTTCATTGATTTTGACACTAGATACTTCATTATTGCAATATTCAACTTTAGTCAATTACATTCAACTGATTATAAAATGATAAATTAGTAGTTACTAAAATATTTCTAAGGAATTTAGCATGTGTTAGATCATCGGAAAGGTGTTATTTTCACTGCTCAAGAACTTAGTTGAGTTCCTCGGGGAGGATGACAGCGGCTTCGGGAAAGACGGGGACGCCAATCTGGACGGGCTCAACAGGCACGGGGGCGACCTCGACCACCTGCACGGGCTCAACAAGCAAGGGGACGCCTATCTGGACAGGCTCAACAGGCACGGGGGCGACCTCGACCACCTGCACGGGCTCAACAGAGTTTATTTCGATTTTTCTTTTCTGGGTAGTCGTAAACGCCGACCTCAGGTACCAGGCTGAACGTAGGTATATACTACGAAATAAATATAATTTACCAAATATTCTTTTTCGAAAATTGAAATTAAGTATAAACATTTGTTTAGATTAAAAATCTGCTTGGTACGCATGTGTCTAACTTTTATTTCTTGCCTGTTTACCTTCAGTCGGAAAGAAGACTAATAAAACACCTGCATATTCTGAAGGGGTAGTAAGAGTTAGGTATATCCGGTTCCAGAAGCATGAGCTCGGAGACAGATGTCGTGTGGTGTTCTGCAGGGATTGCTTCTGGGGCCGCTCCTGTAGAAAATCTTTTACGACTCGGTGCTGCGCGGTACACTTCTCAGTAGTGTCGGTGTTATATTGTGTAATAACGACGCTGGTGAGAATAAGGGGGAAGACGCACCAGGCGACCATGTTGTCGGGGGCAGAAAATAAGGTCGCGTATAGTACTTAGGTAGGATAATTCCGTGGACAAGCTTCGTTACCCAATCATCGACAGCAGTATCTCAGGTAACGTAAGCAGTGCAGTTGTGGGGCACTACCCTGGACTAGGTCCTTTAAACAGAGACCTCTTCACCAAAGAGGTGGATGATTTCGTCATTTTGCCATGCTTAACGTGCACACCTACAACACGGATGATAACCAATATTTTGATTTACAGGGTGTCCGTCACGTTTTTACCTGACCAACTCCTTAACAATCAAAAGTGCCTGTAAATGGCTAAATTTAAATGTTGAGTTTCAGTTTCCCAGTTAGAGCTTAAGTCAACATGCGGCGTTGTATGGAACCCTGCCTCTGCTGGTTGCATCACATTATATTGAGAGAGAACTTTATTGATACCACAAACTATTACTGTGATTTATTATTATTTTCCCAGATAACCATAATAACTTAATTAGGTAACATTTTACCGTTGTATATTTAAAGGGAAAACTTTTACCTCACGGGAATTGACGATGTCAATACTAAGGTAGTGTCTATCAAACTGATAAATATTTGCTTTGCTTACCTTGTTCTAAAATATAGTAGGAATGTTGTGATATTAACTTATTTAATAAAACATAAAATATTGTAAGTAGAATATTTATTAAGAATTTAGCATGTGTTAGATCATCGGAAAGGTGTTATTTTCACTGCTCAAGAACTTAGTTGAGTTCCTCGGGGAGGATGACAGCGGCTTCGGGAAAGACGGGGACGCCAATCTGGACGGGCTCAACAGGCACGGGGGCAACCTCGACCACCTGCACGGGCTCAACAAGCACGGGGACGCCTATCTGGACAGGCTCAACAGGCACGGGGGCGACCTCGACCACCTGCACGGGCTCAACAGGCACGGGGGCGATCTCGACCACCTGCACGGGCTCAACAGGCACGGGGGCGACCTCGACAACCTCCACGGGGGCGACGGGGATTTCAGCGGGGACCTCAGGGGTGGCCTTGTTCACGTTCACGATGATCTGGACCAGAGGAGAGGCACCAGCGGGAATTTCGCCGATGACAACGGGAGAAGGAGCAACGGGGGCGGTGACGGCACCGAGATCAGGCTGGGGGGCGATGATGGCGGGTCCAACGGCGATAGGTTCGGGATTAACGACGGGGGCGATGATAGCGGGTCCGACGGCGATGGGGCTAGCGGCGGCGACGATGGCGATGAGCTGTTCCTCGAGGAGGGCGGCGGTGGCGGGGTCGGTGCTGGGGCTGTTGATGGCGGCGATGATGGCCTCCAGCTGATCGAAGTCAGCGTTCACGGGCTTGCCCAACGGAACGGCGACGGTGAGGGCCACGAGGGCAGCGAAGGCAACGAAGAATTTCATTATTCGGTTTTTTTGGGTCTGAAAATGTACGAAAAATCACATATTATAACTCTATTCCAACTTAACGTCATTATTCCCTGAATACCTAAGGGTACCAGATGGTACACGCAGGTCGCCATCACCATTAGTAGTCCTTTTTCATCCAAACCCCGTGCTGATACTTAGAAATTTCTTATGGAAACACCAAACGTCTCGGGAATCGAACCACAGACCCCACTTTAAGAATTGAGGCGCGACACCACCACTAGACCAACGTAGCAATCATTTACTACAATAACAATTTACTGTTGCAAGTTCGAATTTAATATTATTTTTTATATTAAAATTTTTTTTTTTTTTTTTTTTTTTTTTTTCTATAAAATATTATTAATTATAAAACTTCAACTTACCTTTATCGATTGTGTCGATCAAGAAGATGCTTTAACAATCGTGTATTTCTGTTTGAATACTTGACGTTTTATACCAAAGTGTTATCATATCAGAGGAAGTAAAAAAATCTATTTATGATCCAATTAAATTGATAATGTGATGCGCCATTCGTTTATATTAGGGTCTAATTGGTATCAATATATTATCTTGTTTTATTATGAAAGGGCTTACTGTGAGGGTCTCAAATATATTTAATTAAAATTGTTTTTAAATAGTTTTAAAGTTATTTAAAAAGTAGATTAATATGGACCATTTCCAGGGTATCTTCGAAACTAAAATTAAAAAAAAATACAGTAGCCAGTTCTATACTTATTGATTACAGGAAAACATAATAATATAAGAAGTATATGGTCTTAAAATACCATGGTAACTGTTAACTGTTAACTGTTGTTAACTGTTGGTAACTGTGTAATGTTCTTGGGATAAACTCTTCCCAATTACAGAATCATTCATCCACCACGTGGGAGCAGAACTACGGGGTGATTGCGTAACACACAAAATGACAATTGATTTTCGGATTTCTGACTACCCACGAATCCACCTCGGAAATCGTTGCGTGCTCTTGGATCGATCGCACCTTGCTGCTGTTAGTTAGTCACGAGCCCCTCTAAAAGCTATTTAATAATAATACGTACCTACGTGTTTATGTAAAACTAAATAAATATTATGTACGTAGAGACGCCAGCAGGTCAAGCTACCCGAAACTGTAAAATTTTCTCAATCAACCTTGAACCTTAATGCTTTAGCGATAAAGCACGTCGGCGGCGTCTGCACTACATTACATTTCTCATTCTGTAACCCAGGCTCCTGTGGGTTGCCGAAAGCAACACAATGCCATTAGTACATTTTCTAAAACTCATCTTTCGGCGCTCTCTGCACTGCAGGAAGGAGGTGTTGTTTGAATTTCTTCTTCATTTGGAATAGTTCAGCTATTATCCAGAGGATGCCATTGTATGATTTTAATAGTATTTGATTATATTGATGGACTCTCATTCCCAATTCCTTGTTAAAATCGGACATTCTTCTGCCTTAGCTAATTTATATCTACGGGTGCTGCGCTGTCAAGTGTCAGTTAACAATAAATAAATAACTGAAATATTCAAATGTCTTTTGATTGGATCTCTATAAGTTTAGCCTTAAATTTATAAAAAGTGATTTTTAAACGAATACCGAATATTTTACTGCCCGCAAAAATATGTTGAGCATCTAGTTTCCTATAGTACATCTATGTTATTAATATAATAAAGAGGGAAAATTTGTTTGTTCGTATGTAGGGGGTAATCTTCGGAACTACCAGGCGGATTTGGAAAATTGTTTTTAGCCCAATTCATGAGGAAGGTTATGGGCTATGTAACATCACGCTAAGACAAAAAAGTCAATAAGAACGCTAAGCGAAACCAAAGTACTAGCGCAGACAGTCGATGCGACGCGATGCGACGAGGACAACAAACTTCACGCAGACGAAATTGCGAGCAGAAGCTAGTAGGATATATATCGGAAATATTCCTCTTGTTGACGGACCCCTTGGCATGTTGGCAATTATTAAAAAGATGATTGTGCAAAACGATTTAATGCGCCTACCATTTATATATTGCTTTGAAAATAAATAGGCGTCTTTAACCCTAGTATTAAATTAAACTCCGTTACTTTTTAATCCATCCTTCAAACCGACTAAATCGTGTACGGTTCTTTCCTCAAAAAAAGGCCTCCGACACTAATAATCTGCTTTGTCCTCACAATCTGACCAAGATTATGTCACACGTTTAAGTAAATGAGACTTTAGAGATTATTTCGGTTTTTCTTTTCTGGGTAGTCGTAAACGCCGACCTCAGGTACCAGGCTGAACGTAGGTATATACTACGAAATAAATATAATTTACCAAATATTCTTTTTCGAAAATTGAAATTAAGTATAAACATTTGTTTAGATTAAAAATCTGCTTGGTACGCATGTGTCTAACTTTAATTTCTTGTCTGTTTACCTTCAGTCAGAAAGAAGACTAATAAAACACCTGCATATTCTGAAGGGGTAGTAAGAGTTAGGTATATCCGGTTCCAGAAGCATGAGCTCGGAGACAGATGTCGTGTGGTGTTCTGCAGGGATTGGTTCTGGGGCCGCTCCTGTAGAAAATCTTTTACGACTCGGTGCTGCGCGGTACACTTCTCAGTAGTGTCGGTGTTATATTGTGTAATAACGACGCTGGTGAGAATAAGGGGGAAGACGCACCAGGCGACCATGTTGTCGGGGGCAGAAAATAAGGTCGCGTATAGTACTTAGGTAGGATAATTCCGTGGACAAGCTTCGTTACCCAATCATCGACAGCAGTATCTCAGGTAACGTAAGCAGTGCAGTTGTGGGGCACTACCCTGGACTAGGTCCTTTAAACAGAAACCTCTTCACCAAAGAGGTGGATGATTTCGTCATTTTGCCATGCTTAACGTGCACACCTACAACACGGATGATAACCAATATTTTAATTTACAGGGTGTCCGTGACGTTTTTAACTGAC
Organism: Apamea epomidion; assembly: GCA_947507525.1. Classification (NCBI taxonomy): domain Eukaryota; kingdom Metazoa; phylum Arthropoda; class Insecta; order Lepidoptera; family Noctuidae; genus Apamea; species Apamea epomidion. The sequence goes on along the minus strand of OX382242.1, from coordinate 6,113,110 downwards.
CAACTCCTTAACAATCAAAAGTAAGAGAAAAGTAAGAAAGAGAAGAAAGAGAAGGGAAGTAAGAGATCGTACGGCGCCCTTCGTGTCCAGTACAACAATGCGTTCAGGATGTTGTTGGGTCTCCCCCGTTACTGCAGCGCCTCGACAATGTTTGCAGAGGCACGCGTAGATTGTTTTTACGCAATGATAATGTGTATGAGTCTTGGTAACTTGAAATAAATGATTATTATTATTAAAAGTGCCTGTAAATGGCTAAATTTAAATGTTGAGTTTCAGTTTCCCAGTTAGAGCTTAAGTCAACATGCGGCGTTGTATGGAACCCTGTCTCTGCTAAACTTGGTACAGCATGTGGCTGGTTGCACCACATTATATTGAGAGAGAACTTTATTGATACCACAAACTATTACTGTGATTATTATTATTTTCCCAGATAACCATAATAACTTAATTAGGTAACATTTTACCGTTGTATATTTAAAGGGAAAACTTTTACCTCACGGGAATTAACGATGTCAATACTAAGGTAGTGTCTATCAAACTGATAAATATTTGCTTTGCTTTCCTTGTTCTAATATATAGTAGGAATGTTGTGATATTAACTTATTTAATAAAACATAAAATATTGTAAGTAAAATTTTTATTAAGAATTTAGCATGTGTTAGAACATCGGAAAGGTGTTATTTTCACTGCTCAAGAACTTAGTTGAGTTCCTCGGGGAGGATGACAGCGGCTTCGGGAAAGACGGGGACGCCAATCTGGACGGGCTCAACAGGCACGGGGGCGACCTCGACCACCTGCACGGGCTCAACAGGCACGGGGACGCCAATCTGGACGGGCTCAACAGGCACGGGGGCGACCTCGACCACCTGCACGGGCTCAACAGGCACGGGGGCGATCTCGACCACCTGCACGGGCTCAACAGGCACGGGGGCGACCTCAACAACCTGCACGGGGGCGACGGGGATTTCAGCGGGGACCTCAGGGGTGGCCTTGTTCACGTTCACGATGATCTGGACCAGAGGAGAGGCACCAGCGGGAATTTCGCCGATGACAACGGGAGAAGGAGCAACGGGGGCGGTGACGGCGCCGAGATCAGGCTGGGGGGCGATGATGGCGGGTCCAACGGCGATAGGTTCGGGATTAACGACGGGGGTGATGATAGCGGGTCCGACGGCGATGGGGCTAGCGGCGGCGACGATGGCGATGAGCTGTTCCTCGAGGAGGGCGGCGGTGGCGGGGTCGGTGCTGGGGCTGTTGATGGCGGCGATGATGGCCTCCAGCTGATCGAAGTCAGCGTTCACGGGCTTGCCCAACGGAACGGCGACGGTGAGGGCCACGAGGGCAGCGAAGGCAACGAAGAATTTCATTATTCGGTTTTTTTTGGGTCTGAAAATGTACGAAAAATCACATATTATAACTCTATTCCAGCTTAACGTCATTATTCCCTGAATACCTAAGGGTACCAGATGGTCGCCTGTATGATTGGCGCGCGGAGGCACTACGTCGGGGGGAAACTCTGCACCCGCGGCAAATCGCTGCGGAGCGGACGGATATCCGGCGCGGTCTCATGGTGGAATGGAAGGCGCGACTATCGCAACCCAGCGCAGGGCACGCCACGATAGCGGCGGTAAGACCCCTCTTTGAGAAGTGGCTAGAGAGGCGTCACGGCGCTCTCACCTACCGCCTGACGCAGGTCCTCTCCGGACACGGATGTTTCGGGAGGTTCCTGCACATAATCAGGCGGGAGGAGACGCCCGGGTGTCATCACTGCGAGGATCGCCCCGAGGACACGGTGGAGCACACGGTGGAGGTCTGCCCCGCTTGGGCAGAGCACCGCCGTGTCCTCGTAGAGGTGATCGGCAGCGGCGGCGACCTCTCGCGTCCGGCCCTGGTGCAAGCCATGGTCCGGGGCGAGAGGGAGTGGGAGGCGGTCACCTCCTTCTGCGAAGCAGTCATGCTAGCGAAGGAGGTGGCGGGATGGGCGAGGGAGAGATCCTCACGCCTCAGCCGCCGAGGGAGACGCTCCGGGCGTCGGGAGCCGCGTGACGACTCCCGGCCACCGTAGGCGCGGGCCTGCGGGCGGCGAGCAATGGGTAGCTCTCCGTCCGATCAGGACCAGGCCCGTGCCGGACGGCGCGTAAGTGTTCCACGTGCGCCTCAAAGAGATGTCAGCATAGATGACGGGGCCCGACAGGGCCGAAGCCTGCCGGGGTAGCGGGATCGTCCGAAAGGGTTACCGCTGCCCTGGTACATAAAGGGCTAAGGAAGGAACACGGGTGGGTTTTAGTCAGTAAGAGTCTGACACTCCCTTCTGCTCCACCCAGAGCGGGAGGAGTCATTTGATGATTTCCCATCCACAAAAAAAAAAAAAAAAAAGTGTACCAGATGGTACACGCAGGTCGCCATCACCATTAGTAGTCCTTTTTCATCCAAACCCCGTGCTGATACTTAGAAATTTCTTATGGAAACACCAAACGTCTCGGGAATCGAACCACAGACCCCACTTTAAGAATTAAGGCGCGACGCCACCACTAGACCAACGTAGCAATCATTTACTACAATAACAATTTACTGTTGCAAGTTCGAATTTAATATTATTTTTTATATTAAAATTATTTTATAAAATATTATTAATTATAAAACTTCAACTTACCTTTATCGATTGTGTCGATCAAGAAGATGCTTTAACAATCGTGTATTTCTGTTTGAATACTTGACGTTTTATACCAAAGTGTTATCATATCAGAGGAAGTAAAAAAATCTATTTATGATCCAATTAAATTGATAATGTGATGCGCCATTCGTTTATATTAGGGTCTAATTGGTATCAATATATTATCTTGTTTTATTATGAAAGGGCTTACTGTGAGGGTCCCAAATATATTTAATTAAAATTGTTTTTAAATTGTTTTAAAGTTATTTAAAAAGTAGATTAATTTTACCATTTCCAGGGTATTTTCAAAACTAAAATTTTAAAAAAATACAGTAGCCAGTTCTATACTTATTGATTACAGGAAAACATAATAATATAAGAAGTATATGGTCTTAAAATACCATGGTAACTGTTAACTGTTAACTGTTGTTAACTGTTGGTAACTGTGTAATGTTCTTGGGATAAACTCTTCCAAATTACTGAATCATTCATCCACCACGTGGGAGCAGAACTACGGGGTGATTGCGTAACACACAAAATGACAATTGATTTTCGGATTTCTGACTACCCACGGATCCACCTCGGCAATCGTTGCGTGCTCTTGGATCGATCGCACCTTGCTGCTGTTAGTTAGTCACGAGCCCCTCTAAAAGCTATTTAATAATAATACGTACCTACGTGTTTATGTAAAACTAAATAAATATTATGTACGTAGAGACGCCAGCAGGTCAAGCTACCCGAAACTGTAAAATTTTCTCAATCAACCTTGAACCTTAATGCTTTAGCGATAAAGCACGTCGGCGGCGTCTGTACTACATTACATTTCTCATTCTGTAACCCAGGCTCCTGTGGGTTGCAGAAAGCAACACAATGCCATTAGTACATTTTCTAAAACTCATCTTTCGGCGCTCTCTGCACTGCAGGAAGGAGGTGTTGTTTGAATTTCTTCTTCATTTGGAATAGTTCAGCTATTATCCAGAGGATGCCATTGTATGATTTTAATAGTATTTGATTATATTGATGGACTCTCATTCCCAATTCCTTGTTAAAATCGGACATTCTTCTGCCTTAGCTAATTTATATCTACGGGTGCTGCGCTGTCAAGTGTCAGTTAACAATAAATAAATAACTGAAATATTCAAATGTCTTTTGATTGGATCTCTATAAGTTTCGCCTTAAATTTATAAGGTAAATCAGTAATGAAAGTGATTTTTAAACGAATACCGAATATTTTACTGCCCGCAAAAATATGTTGAGGATCTAGTTTCCTATAGGACATCTATGTTATTAATATTATAAAGAGGGAAAATTTGTTTGTTCGTATGTAGGGGGTAATCTTCGGAACTACCAGGCGGATTTGGAAAATTGTTTTTAGCCCAATTCATGAGGAAGGTTATGGGCTATGTAACATCACGCTAAGACAAAAAAGTCAATAAGAACGCTAAGCGAAACCAAAGTACTAGCGCAGACAGTCGATGCGACGCGATGCGACGAGGACAACAAACTTCACGCAGACGAAGTTGCGAGCAGAAGCTAGTAGGATATATATCGGATATATTCTTCTTGTTGACGGACCCCTTAAAATGTTGGCAATTATTAAAAAGATGATTGTGCAAAACGATTTAATGCGCCTACCATTTATATATTGCTTTGAAAATAAATAGGCGTCTTTAACCCTAGTATTAAATTAAACTCCGTTACTTTTTAATCCATCCTTCAAACCGACTAAATCGTGTACGGTTCTTTCCTCAAAAAAAGGCCTCCGACACTAATAATCTGCTTTGTCCTCACAATCTGACCAAGATTATGTCACACGTTTAAGTAAATGAGACTTTAGAGATTATTTCGGTTTTTCTTTTCTGGGTAGTCGTAAACGCCGACCTCAGGTACCAGGCTGAACGTAGGTATATACTACGAAATAAATATAATTTACCAAATATTCTTTTTCGAAAATTGAAATTAAGTATAAACATTTGTTTAGATTAAAAATCTGCTTGGTACGCATGTGTCTAACTTTAATTTCTTGTCTGTTTACCTTCAGTCAGAAAGAAGACTAATAAAACACCTGCATATTCTGAAGGGGTAGTAAGAGTTAGGTATATCCGGTTCCAGAAGCATGAGCTCGGAGACAGATGTCGTGTGGTGTTCTGCAGGGATTGGTTCTGGGGCCGCTCCTGTAGAAAATCTTTTACGACTCGGTGCTGCGCGGTACACTTCTCAGTAGTGTCGGTGTTATATTGTGTAATAACGACGCTGGTGAGAATAAGGGGGAAGACGCACCAGGCGACCATGTTGTCGGGGGCAGAAAATAAGGTCGCGTATAGTACTTAGGTAGGATAATTCCGTGGACAAGCTTCGTTACCCAATCATCGACAGCAGTATCTCAGGTAACGTAAGCAGTGCAGTTGTGGGGCACTACCCTGGACTAGGTCCTTTAAACAGAAACCTCTTCACCAAAGAGGTGGATGATTTCGTCATTTTGCCATGCTTAACTTGCACACCTACAACACGGATGATAACCAATATTTTGATTTACAGGGTGTCCGTGACGTTTTTAACTGACCAACTCCTTAACAATCAAAAGTGCCTGTAAATGGCTAAATTTAAATGTTGAGTTTCAGTTTCCCAGTTAGAGCTTAAGTCAACATGCGGCGTTGTATGGAACCCTGTCTCTGCTAAACTTGGTACAGCATGTGGCTGGTTGCACCACATTATATTGAGAGAGAACTTTATTGATACCACAAACTATTACTGTGATTTATTATTATTTTCCCAGATAACCATAATAACTTAATTAGGCAACATTTTACCGTTGTATATTTAAAGGGAAAACTTTTACCTCACAGGAATTGACGATGTCAATACTAAGGTAGTGTCTATTATCAAACTGATAAATATTTGCTTTGCTTACCTTGTTCTAAAATATAGTAGGAATGTTGTGATATTAACTTATTTAATAAAACATAAAATATTGTAAGTAAAATATTTATTAGGAATTTAGCATGTGTTAGATCATCGGAAAGGTGTTATTTTCACTGCTCAAGAACTTAGTTGAGTTCCTCGGGGAGGATGACAGCGGCTTCGGGAAAGACGGGGACGCCAATCTGGACGGGCTCAACAGGCACGGGGGCGACCTCGACCACCTGCACGGGCTCAACAAGCACGGGGACGCCTATCTGGACAGGCTCAACAGGCACGGGGGCGACCTCGACCACCTGCACGGGCTCAACAGGCACGGGGGCGATCTCGACCACCTGCACGGGCTCAACAGGCACGGGGGCGGCCTCAACAACCTGCACGGGGGCGACGGGGATTTCAGCGGGGACCTCAGGGGTGGCCTTGTTCACGTTCACGATGATCTGGACCAGAGGAGAGGCACCAGCGGGAATTTCGCCGATGACAACGGGAGAAGGAGCAACGGGGGCGGTGACTGCGCCGAGATCAGGCTGGGGGGCGATGATGGCGGGTCCAACGGCGATAGGTTCGGGATTAACGACGGGGGCGATGATACCGGGTCCGACGGCGATGGGGCTAGCGGCGGCGACGATGGCGATGAGCTGTTCCTCGAGGAGGGCGGCGGTGGCGGGGTCGGTGCTGGGGCTGTTGATGGCGGCGATGATGGCCTCCAGCTGATCGAAGTCAGCGTTCACGGGCTTGCCCAACGGAACGGCGACGGTGAGGGCCACGAGGGCAGCGAAGGCAACGAAGAATTTCATTATTCGGTTTTTTTTGGGTCTGAAAATGTACGAAAACTCACATATTATAACTCTATTCCAACTTAACGTCATTATTCCCTGAATACCTAAGGGTACCAGATGGTACACGCAGGTCGCCATCACCATTAGTAGTCCTTTTTCATCCAAACCCCGTGCTGATACTTAGAAATTTCTTATGGAAACACCAAACGTCTCGGGAATCGAACCACAGACCCCACTTTAAGAATTAAGGCGCGACACCACCACTAGACCAACGTAGCAATCATTTACTACAATAACAATTTACTGTTGCAAGTTCGAATTTAGTATTATTTTTTATATTAAATTTTTTTTTTTTTTTTTTTTTATAAAATATTATTAATTATAAAACTTCAACTTACCTTTATCGATTGTGTCGATCAAGAAGATGCTTTAACAATCGTGTATTTCTGTTTGAATACTTGACGTTTTATACCAAAGTGTTATCATATCAGAGGAAGTAAAAAAATCTATTTATGATCCAATTAAATTGATAATGTGATGCGCCATTCGTTTATATTAGGGTCTAATTGGTATCAATATATTATCTTGTTTTATTATGAAAGGGCTTACTGTGAGGGTCTCAAATATATTTAATTAAAATTGTTTTTAAATAGTTTTAAAGTTATTTAAAAAGTAGATTAATATGGACCATTTCCAGGGTATCTTCGAAACTAAAATTAAAAAAAAATACAGTAGCCAGTTCTATACTTATTGATTACAGGAAAACATAATAATATAAGAAGTATATGGTCTTAAAATACCATGGTAACTGTTAACTGTTAACTGTTGTTAACTGTTGGTAACTGTGTAATGTTCTTGGGATAAACTCTTCCCAATTACAGAATCATTCATCCACCACGTGGGAGCAGAACTACGGGGTGATTGCGTAACACACAAAATGACAATTGATTTTCGGATTTCTGACTACCCACGGATCCACCTCGGAAATCGTTGCGTGCTCTTGGATCGATCGCACCTTGCTGCTGTTAGTTAGTCACGAGCCCCTCTAAAAGCTATTTAATAATAATACGTACCTACGTGTTTATGTAAAACTAAATAAATATTATGTACGTAGAGACGCCAGCAGGTCAAGCTACCCGAAACTGTAAAATTTTCTCAATCAACCTTGAACCTTAATGCTTTAGCGATAAAGCACGTCGGCGGCGTCTGTACTACATTACATTTCTCATTCTGTAACCCAGGCTCCTGTGGGTTGCCGAAAGCAACACAATGCCATTAGTACATTTTCTAAAACTCATCTTTCGGCGCTCTCTGCACTGCAGGAAGGAGGTGTTGTTTGAATTTCTTCTTCATTTGGAATAGTTCAGCTATTATCCAGAGGATGCCATTGTATGATTTTAATAGTATTTGATTATATTGATGGACTCTCATTCCCAATTCCTTGTTAAAATCGGACATTCTTCTGCCTTAGCTAATTTATATCTACGGGTGCTGCGCTGTCAAGTGTCAGTTAACAATAAATAAATAACTGAAATATTCAAATGTCTTTTGATTGGATCTCTATAAGTTTCGCCTTAAATTTATAAGGTAAATCAGTAATGAAAGTGATTTTTAAACGAATACCGAATATTTTACTGCCCGCAAAAATATGTTGAGGATCTAGTTTCCTATAGGACATCTATGTTATTAATATTATAAAGAGGGAAAATTTGTTTGTTCGTATGTAGGGGGTAATCTTCGGAACTACCAGGCGGATTTGGAAAATTGTTTTTAGCCCAATTCATGAGGAAGGTTATGGGCTATGTAACATCACGCTAAGACAAAAAAGTCAATAAGAACGCTAAGCGAAACCAAAGTACTAGCGCAGACAGTCGATGCGACGCGATGCGACGAGGACAACAAACTTCACGCAGACGAAGTTGCGAGCAGAAGCTAGTAGGATATATATCGGATATATTCCTCTTGTTGACGGACCCCTTAAAATGTTGGCAATTATTAAAAAGATGATTGTGCAAAACGATTTAATGCGCCTACCATTTATATATTGCTTTGAAAATAAATAGGCGTCTTTAACCCTAGTATTAAATTAAACTCCGTTACTTTTTAATCCATCCTTCAAACCGACTAAATCGTGTACGGTTCTTTCCTCAAAAAAAGGCCTCCGACACTAATAATCTGCTTTGTCCTCACAATCTGACCAAGATTATGTCACACGTTTAAGTAAATGAGACTTTAGAGATTATTTCGGTTTTTCTTTTCTGGGTAGTCGTAAACGCCGACCTCAGGTACCAGGCTGAACGTAGGTATATACTACGAAATAAATATAATTTACCAAATATTCTTTTTCGAAAATTGAAATTAAGTATAAACATTTGTTTAGATTAAAAATCTGCTTGGTACGCATGTGTCTAACTTTAATTTCTTGTCTGTTTACCTTCAGTCAGAAAGAAGACTAATAAAACACCTGCATATTCTGAAGGGGTAGTAAGAGTTAGGTATATCCGGTTCCAGAAGCATGAGCTCGGAGACAGATGTCGTGTGGTGTTCTGCAGGGATTGGTTCTGGGGCCGCTCCTGTAGAAAATCTTTTACGACTCGGTGCTGCGCGGTACACTTCTCAGTAGTGTCGGTGTTATATTGTGTAATAACGACGCTGGTGAGAATAAGGGGGAAGACGCACCAGGCGACCATGTTGTCGGGGGCAGAAAATAAGGTCGCGTATAGTACTTAGGTAGGATAATTCCGTGGACAAGCTTCGTTACCCAATCATCGACAGCAGTATCTCAGGTAACGTAAGCAGTGCAGTTGTGGGGCACTACCCTGGACTAGGTCCTTTAAACAGAAACCTCTTCACCAAAGAGGTGGATGATTTTGTCATTTTGCCATGCTTAACTTGCACACCTACAACACGGATGATAACCAATATTTTGATTTACAGGGTGTCCGTGACGTTTTTAACTGACCAACTCCTTAACAATCAAAAGTGCCTGTAAATGGCTAAAATTAAATGTTGAGTTTCAGTTTCCCAGTTAGAGCTTAAGTCAACATGCGGCGTTGTATGGAACCCTGTCTCTGCTAAACTTGGTACAGCATGTGGCTGGTTGCACCACATTATATTGAGAGAGAACTTTATTGATACCACAAACTATTACTGTGATTTTTTATTATTTTCCCAGATAACCATAATAACTTAATTAGGTAACATTTTACCGTTGTATATTTAAAGGGAAAACTTTTACCTCACAGGAATTGACGATGTCAATACTAAGGTAGTGTCTATTATCAAACTGATAAATATTTGCTTTGCTTACCTTGTTCTAAAATATAGTAGGAATGTTGTGATATTAACTTCTTTAATAAAACATAAAATATTGTAAGTAAAATATTTATTAGGAATTTAGCATGTGTTAGATCATCGGAAAGGTGTTATTTTCACTGCTCAAGAACTTAGTTGAGTTCCTCGGGGAGGATGACAGCGGCTTCGGGAAAGACGGGGACGCCAATCTGGACGGGCTCAACAGGCACGGGGGCGACCTCGACCACCTGCACGGGCTCAACAAGCACGGGGACGCCTATCTGGACAGGCTCAACAGGCACGGGGGCGACCTCGACCACCTGCACGGGCTCAACAGGCACGGGGGCGATCTCGACCACCTGCACGGGCTCAACAGGCACGGGGGCGGCCTCAACAACCTGCACGGGGGCGACGGGGATTTCAGCGGGGACCTCAGGGGTGGCCTTGTTCACGTTCACGATGATCTGGACCAGAGGAGAGGCACCAGCGGGAATTTCGCCGATGACAACGGGAGAAGGAGCAACGGGGGCGGTGACTGCGCCGAGATCAGGCTGGGGGGCGATGATGGCGGGTCCAACGGCGATAGGTTCGGGATTAACGACGGGGGCGATGATAGCGGGTCCGACGGCGATGGGGCTAGCGGCGGCGACGATGGCGATGAGCTGTTCCTCGAGGAGGGCGGCGGTGGCGGGGTCGGTGCTGGGGCTGTTGATGGCGGCGATGATGGCCTCCAGCTGATCGAAGTCAGCGTTCACGGGCTTGCCCAACGGAACGGCGACGGTGAGGGCCACGAGGGCAGCGAAGGCAACGAAGAATTTCATTATTCGGTTTTTTTTGGGTCTGAAAATGTACGAAAAATCACATATTATAACTCTATTCCAACTTAACGTCATTATTCCCTGAATACCTAAGGGTACCAGATGGTACACGCAGGTCGCCATCACCATTAGTAGTCCTTTTTCATCCAAACCCCGTGCTGATACTTAGAAATTTCTTATGGAAACACCAAACGTCTCGGGAATCGAACCACAGACCCCACTTTAAGAATTAAGGCGCGACGCCACCACTAGACCAACGTAGCAATCATTTACTACAATAACAATTTACTGTTGCAAGTTCGAATTTAATATTATTTTTTATATTAAAATTATTTTATAAAATATTATTAATTATAAAACTTCAACTTACCTTTGCCGATTGTGTCGATCAAGAAGATGCTTTAACAATCGTGTATTTCTGTTTGAATACTTGACGTTTTATACCAAAGTGTTATCATATCAGAGGAAGTAAAAAAATCTATTTATGATCCAATTAAATTGATAATGTGATGCGCCATTCGTTTATATTAGTGTCTAATTGGTATCAATATATTATCTTGTTTTATTATGAAAGGGCTTACTGTGAGGGTCTCAAATATATTTAATTAAAATTGTTTTTAAATAGTTTTAAAGTTATTTAAAAAGTAGATTAATATGGACCATTTCCAGCGTATCTTCGAAACTAAAATTTTAAAAAAATACAGTAGCCAGTTCTATACTTATTGATTACAGGAAAACATAATAATATAAGAAGTATATGGTCTTAAAATACCATGATAAATCTCTGAATATTGTGTGTACAACTTATATTTGCAGTTGGAATGTATGGGAGGAACATGTTTTTCAACTACAATGTTAAGTTTGTTCTTGGGATAAACTCTTCCCAATTACAGAATCATTCATCCACCACGTGGGAGCAGAACTACGGGGTGATTGCGTAACACACAAAATGACAATTGATTTTCGGATTTCTGACTACCCACGGATCCACCTCGGCAATCGTTGCGTGCTCTTGGATCGATCGCACCTTGCTGCTGTTAGTTAGTCACGAGCCCCTCTAAAAGCTATTTAATAATAATACGTACCTACGTGTTTATGTAAAACTAAATAAATATTATGTACGTAGAGACGCCAGCAGGTCAAGCTACCCGAAACTGTAAAATTTTCTCAATCAACCTTGAACCTTAATGCTTTAGCGATAAAGCACGTCGGCGGCGTCTGTACTACATTACATTTCTCATTCTGTAACCCAGGCTCCTGTGGGTTGCAGAAAGCAACACAATGCCATTAGTACATTTTCTAAAACTCATCTTTCGGCGCTCTCTGCACTGCAGGAAGGAGGTGTTGTTTGAATTTCTTCTTCATTTGGAATAGTTCAGCTATTATCCAGAGGATGCCATTGTATGATTTTAATAGTATTTGATTATATTGATGGACTCTCATTCCCAATTCCTTGTTAAAATCGGACATTCTTCTGCCTTAGCTAATTTATATCTACGGGTGCTGCGCTGTCAAGTGTCAGTTAACAATAAATAAATAACTGAAATATTCAAATGTCTTTTGATTGGATCTCTATAAGTTTAGCCTTAAATTTATAAAAAGTGATTTTTAAACGAATACCGAATATTTTACTGCCCGCAAAAATATGTTGAGCATCTAGTTTCCTATAGGACATCTATGTTATTAATATTATAAAGAGGGAAAATTTGTTTGTTCGTATGTAGGGGGTAATCTTCGGAACTACCAGGCGGATTTGGAAAATTGTTTTTAGCCCAATTCATGAGGAAGGTAGGAAGGAGGCTATGTAACATCACGCTAAGACAAAAAAAGTCAATAAGAACGCTAAGCGAAAACAAAGTACTAGCGCAGACAGTCGATGCGACGCGATGCGACGAGGACAACCAACTTCACGCAGACGAAGTTGCGAGCAGAAGCTAGTAGGATGTTTATCGGATATATTCCTCTTGTTGACGGACCCCTTACAATGTTGGCAATTATTAAAAAGATGATTATGCAAAACGATTTAATGCGCCAACCATTTATATATTGCTTTGAAAATAAATAGGCGTCTTTAACCCTAGTATTAAATTAAACTCCGTTACTTTTTAATCCATCCTTCAAACTGACTAAATCGTGTACGGTTCTTTCCTCAAAAAAAGGCCTCCGACACTAATAATCTGCTTTGTCCTCACAATCTGACCAAGATTATGTCACACGTTTAAGTAAATGAGACTTTAGAGTTTATTTCGGTTTTTCTTTTCTGGGTAGTCGTAAACGCCGACCTCAGGTACCAGGCTGAACGTAGGTATATACTACGAAATAAATATAATTTACCAAATATTCTTTTTCGAAAATTGAAATTAAGTATAAACATTTGTTTAGATTAAAAATCTGCTTAAACAGAAACCTCTTCACCAAAGAGGTGGATGATTTCGTCATTTTGCCATGCTTAACGTGCACAACTACAACACGGATGATAACCAATATTTTGATTTACAGGAGGTCCGTGACGTTTTTAACTGACCAACTCCTTAACATTCAAAAGTGCCTGTAAATGGCTAAATTTAAATGTTGAGTTTCAGTTTCCCAGTTAGAGCTTAAGTCAACATGCAGCGTTGTATGGAACCCTGTCTCTGCTAAACTTGGTACAGCATGTGGCTGGTTGCACCACATTATATTGAGAGAGAACTTTCTTGATACCACAAACTATTACTGTGATTTATTATTATTTTCCCAGATAACCATAATAACTTAATTAGGTAACATTTTACCATTGTATATTTAAAGGGAAAACTTTTACCTCACGGGAATTGACGATGTCAATACTAAGGTAGTGTCTATCAAACTGATAAATATTTGCTTTGCTTTCCTTGTTCTAATATCACTCAACATCTGGAGACTTTCATGAAGGAGGAATTTTGGCCGATCGGTGTCGTGTATCGTCGGTTTCGCGGAAGGCTACATGACACCTCGACTCAGCGCAATACGTCGCCGACCCAACGTAGTTAATAAATGTAAGGTTTTTGTATGTATTAGTTTATTATCGTATAAGATTATTTTGTGTATTTTATCTATGGGCCTTAGTTGCCTGAAATAAATTGATTAATAATAATAATAGGCATATTCCAAGGTGACTCGCTTAGCCCATTATGGTTTTGCCTTGCCTTAAACCCCTTATCAAACAAATTAAATTCACTAATGCCAGGATATAAACTCAATTATAATGACACAATAGATGACATACGGACAGACAGACACGACTGTAAAATTAACCACCTGCTCTATATGGACGACATAAAATTGTACGCTGCTTCTCCAGAAGACTTGAATGACCTCGCCAATGCCACAGATACATTTTCGAGTGATATAGGAATGGATTTTGGAATTGATAAGTGTAAAATCAATTCAGTCAGGGCAGGTCAAACATACGAACATTCGTATACCACACAGTCAGGTGAACCCATCGATTCCTTAGATGAAAATGGAACATACAAATCTTAGGATATATTCAAGCGAAACAAATTAAATATAAGGCAATAAAAAATAAACTCACACAACAATTTAAACACAGACTAAAATCCATTCTAAACACTGAATTGTACTCCAAAAATACTATCAAAGCAATAAATACCTATGCGATCCCCGTCCTTACATACTCCTTTGGCATAATAAGCTGGACAAAGACTGAACTTACGAACCTACAACGCGTCATTAACACCAGTTTGACTAAATACTGAAAACACCACCCTCGATCTTGCGTACAGCGACTAACACTACCAAGGAAAGAAGGAGGACGAGGAATAATAGATATAACGAACTTACACAATAAACAAATCAGTATCCTTAGAAAATATTTTAACACAAAAAGTACAACCTCTACCCTACACAAAGCAATAGTTTATAATGATCGAAAACTAACCCCACTAAACATGTCTGACAAAACAACACAAAATAATGAGAAACAGACTGATAAACAGACTAAAATATCGGAATGGACCCAGAAGTCACTCCATGGAAGACATCGCCATGACCTTTGCCAACCTAACGTCGACAAGTTAGCGTCGAACGAATGGCTCGGACGCGGAGATTTATTCCCTGAGACTGAAGGATTCATGGCAGCAATTCAAGACCAAATTATTGAAACCCGTAACTATCAAAAGCACATCATGCGAATCCCTATTTCAACAGACATCTGTAGGCGATGTCATAGTCCTTCTGAAACTATTCAACACATTACTGGAGCATGCGAAGCAATAGTTCAGACTGACTATAAACACAGGCATGATCAAATAGCCAACATAATTCATCAAAAACTTGCCACTACAAATATACTCCAGAAACTGTTCTTGAAAACACAACACACAAGCTATACTTTGATCGAGCCATCCTCACAGACAGAACAACACATTATAATATACCATTATATAACTTTACTAGATAAAATTAATAAAACTGCGCAAATTATTGATATAGCAGTACCAAACACACACAACCTACAAAACACTATAGCAGAAAAGCTGTCAAAATATACAGACTTAAAAATTGAAATAAGTCGAATGTGGAGATTAGGTAGCGTTGCCATTATTCCTGTAGTACTTTGAACCACGGGGGTCATTCCCAAACAACTGCATCAGTCATTAAAAACGCTGGATGTAGCTCCCTCCACCTACCAAACCCTATAGAAAGCTGCCATCCTGAACACTTGCAGAATTGTTCGGAAATTCCTGCAGAATGACAATGATGCACACCCACAAATATCATTCACCACCGCAACACAAAGTGAACACATTACATCACCACGGCATCATCATCAATTATCAATTAGGTTAGTACTCTCAGGGGTAGCACTTGGCTTTGGCCCGTGTTACCCAAAAAAAACCGGCAGATCAGTGCCGAGATACAAAAATGTATATCACCAAATAATAATAATAATATATGGTAGGAATGTTGTGATATTAACTTATTTAATAAAACATAAAATATTGTAAGTAAAATATTTATTAAGAATTTAGCATGTGTTAGATCATCGGAAAGGTGTTATTTTCACTGCTCAAGAACTTAGTTGAGTTCCTCGGGGAGGATGACAGCGGCTTCGGGAAAGACGGGGACGCCAATCTGGACGGGCTCAACAGGCACGGGGGCGACCTCGACCACCTGCACGGGCTCAACAGGCACGGGGACGCCAATCTGGACGGGCTCAACAGGCACGGGGGCGACCTCGACCACCTGCACGGGCTCAACAGGCACGGGGGCGATCTCGACCACCTGCACGGGCTCAACAGGCACGGGGGCGACCTCGACCACCTGCACGGGCTCGGGAGCGGCCTCAACAACCTGCACGGGGGCGACGGGGATTTCAGCGGGGACCTCAGGGGTGGCCTTGTTCACGTTCACGATGATCTGAACCAGAGGAGAGGCACCAGCGGGACTTTCGCCGATGGCAACGGGAGAAGGAGCAACGGGGGCGGAAACGGCGCCGAGATCAGGCTGGGGGGCGATGATGGCGGGTCCAACGACGATAGGTTCGGGATTAACGACGGGGGCGATGATAGCGGGTCCGACGGCGATGGGGTTAGCGGCGGCGACGATGGCGATGAGCTGTTCCTCGAGGAGGGTGGCGGTGGCGGGGTCAGTGCTGGGGCTGTTGATGGCGGCGATGATGGCCTCCAGCTGATCGAAGTCACCGTTCATGGGCTTGCCCAACGGGACGGCGACGGTGAGGGCCACGAGGGCAGCGAAGGCAACGAAGAATTTCATTTTTCGGTTTTTTTGGGTCTGAAAATGTACGAAAAATTACATATTATAACTCTATTCCAACTTAACGTCATTATTCCTTGAATACCTAAGGGTACCAGAAGGTACACGCAGGTCGCCATCACCATTAGTAGTTCTTTTTCATCCAAACCCCGTGCTGATACTTAGAAATTTCTTATGGAAACACCAACCGTCTCGGGAATCGAACCACAGACCCCACTTTAAGAATTAAGGCGCGACGCCACCACTAGACCAACGTAGCAATCATTTACTATACAATTATAGAGTCAGTAACAATTTACTGTTGCAAGTTCGAATTTAATATTATTTTATAAAATATTATTAATTATAAAACTTCAACTTACCTTTATCGATTGTGTCGATCAAGAAGATGCTTTAACAATCGTGTATTTCTGTTTGAATACTTGACGTTTTATACCAAAGCGTTACCATATCAGAGGAACTAAAAAAATCCATTTATGGCTCAAATAAATTGATAATGTGATGCGCCATTCATTTTGATTACCTGTGGTCGTGATTAGTATCCATGATTTCCTTAACCCTTTGTACTCGTACGTATCTACTTACAAAATAATTGCGAATACGGAATATGGAACGTCTTACATAAGCAGAAATCGTTTTCATCACCAATTGCCTGTACTGGGACTTGGGCCTCCTCTCTGTGAGACGGAGTGGGCCGCCGTAATCCACCACGCGGGTGCAGTACTGCGGGGTAATTACGTAACAGACATAAATTGACAATTGATCGCATTTTCTTTCACCGCGTTCATTGCGTTATTTACGTTGTTGAGCAGACGAATTTATTAATCAAATGCATTGCTTCATTCGATTAAGAAATTCGTATGCTCAACAGCGAATACAAATATCCTTCAAAACTCTCGGATTGTGCTTGAAACTGTGTTACGCAATTAGGGTGCGGGTTGACGATACCCGCTAAAGGTCACCACACCACTGAAGCTTTGAACATAAAACCGTAGTGTTTTCGATAAGACATACATCTTCATTAACTACAGTCTCAGTAGACATGGATCTTCTGTTTAATCTAATCTAAGCTGAACAGAGACCCTAGCGCGAACGCGCAAAGTAAACGTAACGTAAATTCGAAAGGTTTTTGAATCGAAAATGTAACCGTCCTATAGCATTTTGGTTAAAAAGCACAATTAGTAAATCATGAAATCTTAATCTATGCGTGAGTTTATGTTTATAACTGACGGTGTATGCCTTTGCGTGCCATATAAATAACAATGAAAGTAGAAATGCTTGTCATTCTATAAAAAGCCCCTGAATTCTACAGATTATCGTAAAGTAAAAGCAGGTGTCTTTTTTTTAATTTTATTTTGCTGAAGAACTATGTCATGCCTGTATGTACCAAATAATAATGAACAAATATATCAGATCTGTATGAAAAATATTTTGTTTTAAACTGAACTTGCGAAAAGACAAAACAGTAGCACACTGATACACAGGATACCCTGAAGATATTTTTTATTTTCCTCGCAATGGCGAATTTCAAACGTACTGATGGCATTGGGTCGCTTTCTGCCACCCACAGGAGCCTGGGTGACAGAATGCGAAAAATATATAATATATTTTCTAAAACTCATCTTTCGGCGCTCTCTGCACCGCTGGATGGAGGTCTTGTTTGAATTTCTTCTTCATTTAGAATAGTCCAGCTGTTATCCAGAGGACGCCATTGTATGATTTTAATAGTTTTGAGTATGTTGATGGACTCTCATTCCCAATTCCTTGTTAAAATCGGACATTCTTCTGCCTTAACTAATTTATATTTATGGGTGCTTGGCTGTCAGTCAACAATGAATAAGTAACTAAAATATTCAAAAATGTCTTTTGATTGGATCTCTATAAGATTGGCCTTAAATTGATAGGGTTAATCGGTAAGCCTAATAAAAGTGATTTTTAAACAAATAATATTTGACCGCCTGCCAAAATATGTTGAACATCTAGTTTTCTATAAATATGGTTATAACTCTTGTTGACGAACCTCTTAAAATGTCGACAATTATTAAAAAGATAATTGGACAAAACTATTTAATACGCCTACCATTTATATATTGCTATAAAATTAATATAGGCGTCTTTCACCTTAGTATTAAATTATACTCCGGTACTTTTTAATACATCCTTCAAACCGAATAAATCGTTTATGGTTCTTTATCTGACCAAAATTATGTCAAACGTATACGTAAAATAGACTTTAGCGTTTATTTCAATTATTTTTTTTTTTTTAGAATAGTCGGATAGTAAACGCCGACCTCAGGTACCAGGCCAAACGTAGGTACAAAATAAATATAATTTACCAAATATTCATTTTCGAAAATTGAAATTAAGTACATATAAACATTTGTTTAGATCTGCTTCGTACGCGTGTGTCAAACTTCTATTTCTTGTCTGTTTACCTTCAGTCAGAAGGAAGACTAATAAAACACCTGCATATTCTGAAGGGGTAATAAGAGTTGGGTATATCCGGTTCCAGAAGCTCGAGCTCGGAGCTCGGAGACAGATGTCGTGTGGTGTTCCGCAGGGATTGGTTCAGGGGCTGCTCCTGTAGAAAATCTTCTACGACGCGCTGCGCGGTACACTTCGCAGTGGTGTCAGTGTTATATTGTGCTATGACGACCCTGGTAAGAATAAGGGGGAAGACGCACCAGGCCAGCATGTTGTTGGCGGCAGAAAATAAGGTCACGGAAGCAGAACCTTGGTGGGGCACTTCCCTGAACCAGCCTTTATACAGAAACATCTTCACCTAAGGGGTGGATGATTCCGTTATTCTGCCATGCTTAACGTGCACACCTACAACACGGATGATAACCAAAATATTTTGATTGACAGGAGGTCCGTGACGTTTTTAACTGACCAACTCCTTGACAGTTAAAAGTGCCTGTAAATGGCTAAATTTAAATGTTGAGTTTTAGTTTCCCAGTTAGCTTAAGTCAACATGCGGCGTTGTATGGAACCCTGCCTCTGCTGGTTGCACCACATTATATTGAGAGAGAACTTTATTGATACCACAAACTATTACTGTGATTTATTATTATTTTCCCAGATAACCATAATAACTTAATTAGGTAACATTTTACCGTTGTATATTTAAAGGGAAAACTTTTACCTCACGGGAATTGACGATGTCAATACTAAGGTAGTGTCTATCAAACTGATAAATATTTGCTTTGCTTTCCTTGTTCTAATATATAGTAGGAATGTTGTGATATTAACTTATTTAATAAAACATAAAATATTGTAAGTAAAATTTTTATTAAGAATTTAGCATGTGTTAGATCATCGGAAAGGTGTTATTTTCACTGCTCAAGAACTTAGTTGAGTTCCTCGGGGAGGATGACAGCGGCTTCGGGAAAGACGGGGACGCCAATCTGGACGGGCTCAACAGGCACGGGGGCAACCTCGACCACCTGCACGGGCTCAACAAGCACGGGGACGCCTATCTGGACAGGCTCAACAGGCACGGGGGCGACCTCGACCACCTGCACGGGCTCAACAGGCACGGGGGCGATCTCGACCACCTGCACGGGCTCAACAGGCACGGGGGCGACCTCGACCACCTGCACGGGCTCGGGAGCGGCCTCAACAACCTGCACGGGGGCGACGGGGATTTCAGCGGGGACCTCAGGGGTGGCCTTGTTCACGTTCACGATGATCTGGACCAGAGGAGAGGCACCAGCGGGAATTTCGCCGATGGCAACGGGAGAAGGAGCAACGGGGGCGGTGACGGCGCCGAGATCAGGCTGGGGGGCGATGATGGCGGGTCCAACGGCGATAGGTTCGGGATTAACGACGGGGGCGATGATAGCGGGTCCGACGGCGATGGGGCTAGCGGCGGCGACGATGGCGATGAGCTGTTCCTCGAGGAGAGCGGCGGTGGCGGGGTCGGTGCTGGGGCTGTTGATGGCGGCGATGATGGCCTCCAGCTGATCGAAGTCAGCGTTTACGGGCTTGCCCAACGGGACGGCGACGGTGAGGGCCACGAGGGCAGCGAAGGCAACGAAGAATTTCATTATTCAGTTTTTGGGTCTGAAAATGTGCGAAAAATCACATATTATAACTCTATTCCAACTTAACACTGATAGAACATAACGTCATTGTTCCCTGAAGGAGTACCAGATAAGTACACCCACATCGCCATCGCCAATTAATAGTCGTTTTTCATTCAACCCCCGTGCTGATACTTAGAAATTTCTTATGGAAACACCAAACGTCTCGGGAATCAAACCACATACCCCAGTATAGAATTAAGTAGCGATGTCACTACTAGACCAACGATGAAATCATAGATTATATAATTATAAAGTTAATATCAATTTACTGTTGTAATTTCTTATTTAATATTTAAGATATTTTTTTTAATATTTAAATTATTTTATATAATATTATTAATTATAAAACTTCAACTTACCTTTATCGATTGTGTCGATCAAGAAGATGCTTTAACAATCGTGTATTTCTGTTTGAATACTTGACGTTTTATACCAAAGCGTTATCATATCAGAGGAACTAAAAAAATCCATTTATGGCTCAAATAAATTGATAATGTGATGCGCCATTTTGATTACCTATGGTCGTAATTAGTATTAACTATCTACTTACTAAATAAATGGGAATATGGAACGTCTTACATAAGTAGCAATAATTTTCATTGCCAGTTGCCCACTACTGGGATTGGGCCTCCTCTCTTGAAGACAGAGTGGACACCACGCGGGTGCAGTACTGCGGAGTAATTGCATAACACACAAAACGACAATCGATCACATTATCTTTTACCGCGTTCATTGCGTTATATACGTTGTTGAGCAGACGAATTTATTAAATCAATTAAGCAATGGATTATGAAAAAGGAATGATTGTCGATACCCGCTAAACGCACCATACCACTGAAGCTTTGAACATAAAACCATAGTATTTTCGATAAGACATCATCTTCCTTAACTATAGTCTCAGATAGACATGGGTGTTCTGTTGTATTTAGGCTGAACAGAGACCCTAGCGCGAACGCATGAAGTCAACATAACGTAAATTCGAACAGTTTTTTAATCGAAAATACAAGTATCCTATTGGTTTAAAAGCACAATCATCACCCATAGATATGAATAAAGTCTTAATTCAAACATTCTACGTATTCCCATGGGAAAAAAGCGTGACTTTATCTACCCATGTAAAACTAAATAAATTTAAAAAAAAAATTACTAAAACTAAAAAAATCGTGGTTTTGAGTTACAGTGTTACTAATTGGTAATTTTTTTCCCAGTGGGTAACAGTGTAACAAATGAATATTAATACGAAACGAGTAGGTAAGTACCTATTTTGAAATTATTTTTTTTATAAATTTGCTTTACGTTGGCGCACTGGTAACTAGGTACCTAGTTAGACTCCTCAATGAATCAATAAAATAAACCAACCAGAAATGCGTGTCATTCTATAAAAAAAGCCCCTGAATTGTACAGATTATCGTAAATTAAAAACAGGTGTTTATTTATTACTCCTATTTAATGCAAAACTGATAACAGCTAGAGCTGTGATAAGACGTACAATTTTAATTCTAATATTATCTGTGGTTAAAAATGTCAATTCCGGTGTGCTGACGATAAGCGGCGGAACATCGTAAGGAAACCGGCATGGCCTAGAACCGAAAATTCGAAGACATGCGACATCTACCAATCCGCACTGGGCCCGCATGGTAAATTATTAGCCCACTTCTTCTCGAAGAGAGGAGACCCGTGTCCCAGCTGTGGGAACATTATAGGCTGATCATTAATAAAATGAAAGAACGGCAAGCTCTCCATGTATCCACCTGATGTGTAAAAATGTTTCAGTCCTAAACTGACTTTCGGTCTAGTTGAACACACCTTACATTATCACCCTGTAATGGTGGATTAAATATATCTACCAACCTACTGCTGCCATAACAAAATTAATTATCATCATCTGCCTGGCGTTTAGGTATGTATGTTGGCATTGGCTTCTAGTCTAACAGAAACCGTTTTTAATTACGGGTATCGCGTAATTAAAAAATTTCAAAATCTAGACGCAATCTCATCTCAACGACAATCAATGTCAAAAACTTGTCAAAAATGTAGGGAACTTTGAGGTATTTCTGACAGATAGAGGCTGGGATCAGACTGTGAACGTTCTTAAAATGACGAGAATTGCGCCTCAGGATGCAGCTGAATACGAGTGTTACGTTACATGGGACGACTGCCTATCTGACCTCCACAAGCTAATTAACACACCCTCCCTTGGTAAGACTGGAAGTCAGACTTTCAAGCTTAATTACAAAAACGATGTCTTGATCAAGTCTTTATTCAAAATCCACTGCACTCATCTAGTTAATTGTTGGGGTCTTCGACCTTCCAGTCTGCCTCGATGCGATATACGACATAACGTAGTTCCAATGACACATGATCACTTCCCAACTTGTGCTACCTGCACGCGCAGCATGACCACCGGATAGAATATACAAAATGACACAATCGTTAGAAACCTGTCTACAATCTGTCATTTTGTCTATTCTTCCGTCGACAAAAACCATTTCTATGGTGGTCATGCTACGTGATAGAATTATACACTCGAATACTTGTACAAAACACTTTATTCGTACCTATTCAACACAATAAAATAGTAATTGTAACTCAAGAACACTTTCGTCGTCTTTAACTGAGAATGCAAGAACGCTTTTCCTGCCCTTTTTCTTTAAGTTATCTATGGGTTGCCATAACTCAAAAGCATAAAATGTTTAAAGATGACAATGTTGCCACCCACAAATAATATTAGTTAATATTCGATCATTATGTATGATAACAAGCTAACATAGGCGTGGCTCTCAATAACATAAACCCCGAAGAGTCCGGCAGAGAAACAATAACAACAATTTTTTTTATTTGTTTTGGTTTTTAATTACGTCACAATTCTTCATCACAATTTTTTTAATTTTTTAACAGTATCTGCGGTTTGTTAAAGATAGGTACCGTCTTATTGTATTGTTACTGGCGAATCGCGATGATGGTATTATATACTTAGATATTGTATTAAGTGTTAAATATCGAATAAAGTTAGAATTAATAAATAAAAATATGTTTATGTTTTTAGGTGCCGTTGAAGTTCTTGAGTTGGCTTGAGTTGGCTGGAGTGGGCTTGCTGACTTCCTCCTTTCGTGTTAGCATCCCGATGTCATAGGCCGTGATACCAAATCTCTCAGAGAGCTAACAATAGCAAGTATCTATTGTGTCACTTGAATATTCTAAACTGTCTCATGCAAGAATTGACGGAGTCATGAACTTTTAACAACTTGCAAAGGGGTGGAGTGAAAACAAACGATTGCAAGTCGCTACAGCTAGGTACTACAAGATTTTGTCGTGAGATCAGATGACCAATACTCGTAATTTTAGACGTTCAAAATCTAGTCTCATCTCGGCGACAAACAAATGTCAAAAATGCTGGGAAATCGATTATTTATGGAACCTCTATGTCGCTTCGCACTGTACAGACGCCAGCACATAAAGCTACCCGAAACTGTCAAATTTTCCCAATCAACCTTGAACCCTAGTACTTTAGCGATAAAGTTGAAAATCTATTAAATAAATATGACAGACTAGTAGCTCGATGTGCTGGCGTCTGTACCTAACGAATTCCACACGACATTATAAGAACACAACCATGGTTAGTCTCATGCGCGATATCGCAACTACCTACCATTTACGGATGTAATCCGATAACAATGAATGTTTGATTTTGATAACAAGCATTTACCTACTTATATTCAAGTAGGTAAGTAAGTAATTCGGTAAGTAATGGCTATGGTAATATAAATAAGTACAGACGTAGGTATTTGCAATCGTATTATTTATAGTTATATATCTTGCCTATTCTGCTGGATTAGACAAAAAAGTTCCGAGCTACGCAAAACGGCTTGATAAATTTTTCATGATTTCACTCGAAAAACGAAGAGATGGTATTGATCTAGTTTTTCTTTATAAAATACTTCAGCGTAAATTAGACTGCCCCCAGTTGTTAAGTAACTTAAGTTTTAACCTACCCCACAATTATCCGCGTCACCCTATCAAACTATTACGTCCCCCATTCCGCAAAACTGTTTCAGGATCAAACTCCCCCATCCCCAGAATTTGCAGGCTTCTTAATAATTGCGATGAATCAATAGATATTTTTCCACATCACTTCAAAAATTCAAGCGCCAAGTCCACAGAAAGTAACAACACAATTGACTGTTTCTTTTTTTTCTTTCTTCATTTTGTATTTTTTTTTTGTATTATTATTATTAAATTTTTTTTCTCCTTGTCATGTTTTCCAAAACTACCCACTAGTGCTGTAAGTGTTATTTCTGCACAATTATTACAATTTTATTGATGTTATCATTTTGTTTCTGCATGCTGTGTCTATCGCATCATATTGTACACCATGCTTGTATTCTTGTATTGCTTGTATTTAAAGGATAAACAGTGTAACAATTGTAGATAGACCAATAAATAAAATAAAATTAAATAAATAAATAAAAATAAATAACCAGGCCCCTCTTTTCCATTGGGCAACCTGGGCAAGTTCCCAGGGCCCCATGAACGACGGGTAACCCAGCCCAAGTATATGTGTGTGTACTGTGACCCAGCCTGCCCTCAAAAAAAATCCAGCCGCGCCGTTCCATTCTACGATTATAAAAGTACCCGATTCAATGACAAAATAATTGATTTGCAGTCCGAATGTTGAGCACTTCCTAACTGTGAATGCTAAGAGTTACTTTTCTGAATCATATTTCTAAATCTATTCATTTATTGTGATTGTAAAGAAATAAAAAAATTGTTGAACATTTTTAGAATTTTGCTCATCTTCTCTTATCTACACTGGGGCTCCGTGGTCCTTATGTGCCCAAGGCCTCTATTACGTTGACGACGGCCCTGTATATAATCACCTAAGTACATAGTCATCGTCCTGAAACACGCAGTTCAATAAAACCTTAAAACAATGATCATGATCATAATCATAATACGAGGTACAAAGTGCGTGTCTTTTTCGAAGTAAATTGTTCGGACGAAGAGACTTTGATCGCTGTCTTTATCTTTGCTCGAAGATTAGCATTGCCATTCATCGAGACAATGCTGTCAAAAAGAATTACATAAAGAAAGACCCATCATCTACCTAGCCTTTTCCCAACTATGTTGGGGTCGGCTTCCAGTCTAACCGGATGCAACTGAATACCAGTATTTTTACATGAAGCGAATGCCTATCTGACCTTCACAACCCAGTTACTGGGTAATACGATACCCCTTGGTAAGACACATAGGTAACATGTTCCTTAAAAATCCTAATGCATGAACTCTTATTCACATTGGGCCCGCGAGGCGGAATACGGCCCACTCCCTCTAAAAAAAAAGAGGTGCAGGCATCCTCTCTTTTGTCGTACGTACGCCCGATGTGTTTACGCCCGTCCAAAAAATTTATTTTGGCACTTGTTTTGACGGATTAACAACTTTCGGACGTGCCCGTATTTTTATTGACGAACTTAGGCCCGTATTTTACACTTTGCGGACACTAAACACCCCTCGACGAAATAACAATAAAACTTCCATTGTGTATCGTTCAGTGTCCTTCAACGGGTTATAATAATAATTATGTAGAATCTCGCTGAAGACTCAAGCATTACTTAAAACTAGTTTCTACCAATCAGGTTCCCGGTTCCAGGGTAATCAGTACCTAAGGCCCGTATTATAGAACCTTACTCAAAACTCAAGCATTAAGTACTTAAAACTTGTTTAAAGCTATTTGATTGGTTGCAACTAGTTTTAAGTAATGCTTGAGTCTAGACCCTCTGTCATAATTAGGTACCTTAGGTGCCTTTTAGATTGATAATTAAGATTTTGTATTGTGTCGAACGCCGCTGATCCAAATTCCAAGACACATCCACAAAAAGACAGGATGCCCTATTCATATCACTGATAGGTGTCTACGTCACGTCCTGTTTTCGCCCAACAATATCCAGGAACAGTACAATAAGGAAGAATACTAAGCCGACTTATGTAGATAAACGGCTTTGTATTGTAAAGATTATCAGCTTAAGTGAGTTCAAACCGTACGACAATCGCTATCGGTCATCGAAGTCATTTAATACCGTCGTAACGTAGCACGGTGTTGTGTTCGCGTTTGTATCTTTATTTAATACTTCTTTTATTAAACATACCTACAATATGCTTATTTCCAGAAGCATTTGCATAAAATTTGTTTCCGATTTGACGAACGTTCAAAAATTATGTTTTTTTAAAGAAAATAAGAATATCTTTATTATGTACACCATATAAACAGACATAAATATAGAAATTTTACAAAAGGTGACACAATGGGCGGTCTTGTCGCTAAGAGCGATCTTTTAAAGACAACCTTTGGATAGATTAAAAAGGGGAAGGAGAGACAAATACTATAAGTAGTCTGTGGTATAGGGGACAGTAGCCCAAAACGGGTAAGCTAAGGTTGATGATAAAAAAAAACCAATTTCTAGTTACAAATTGAACATTTATTTGTACATTTTGAAATGTTTAGTTATCAAGGACTATAAAATAAATGACATATTTAGTAGTTTTGTACATTAAGGATAAAAAAATAACAAGAATCTTTACCATTCGAATTACCCGTTTTGCCCGTGGGGGGGGGGGGGGGGGGGGGCTAAAGCAGGTAGGGACTAAATTAAATGAGATCAACGTCAATCAATGACTAGAACTGTTTCCTATCAATCATAACTCAAAGTTACTACTTATGATTAATTGTTTAATTAATTTTATTCATTTATTAACAACGGTTGGGTTCACAACCATAATCATAATCAATCTTCTGACATATTTTGCAGTCTCAATCATACTTAACTTATTCGTGACACATATCACAGTAATACGAACCTCTGCCAGGGTATGACGTGCAGGCCTCATGAGTCCACATCTCGCAATCATCACACTTAATCCAGTGTTCCGCTGGTGGCTCTCTGTAAAGCTCGCTGCATACCAAAACGGGCAACCGCTTTACCCCTACCCTTTTTGCCCACAAGCATATATTTTTTTCAATCGATTCATAATCTTAAAACCGAAATGATAAACACAAACCTATTACACAAATAAAATGTCTATTTAACGAGACATGATACTGTTACTTTACTATACTATAACAGTGGTAACAGTTGTCGTAGTTCAACTGTTACTTTTGACGTACGATTAATAGTAAAAAAAATCTTTTTACATGATAAACACTTAAAAAAAACACTTCAAAGTGAAAAATGACTTTATTTCGGAAGTCGATGTCTTTGGTTTTGAATTTAGGTTTTTTGCTACAGACTTCCGAAATAGAGTTATTTTTCATTTTGTAGTTTTTTTAAGGAAGTCGGTTATTTTTTTTTTTGGAAAAAATAATTATTTTGCACATTTTAGTTGTGGCACCTACCGGTCACAAATTAGAATACCACTACCTGCTATGTAAATAACAATGACAGGAAGAAAGTTGATTATAACATCATCTGATTGGCTACGGAATCCTAGAATTGCCATTTAGATACAATGCTAGTTAGGTAGGTTTATTACTGATTTATAATCATTCAAATTGATGAAACAGGTTCTCATTTTTATAAAATCTCATTTTTATGTAAGTCCTCCTAAGAAGACCTACAGCTATGCAAATAAAATGTTATTCCATTCCTAAGAAAATACTCGATATCATTTTTAAAGTTTTACCCCCGTCGGGAACTAAGTTCGTTCTCACGTATGATTTTAAACAAAATGAAAAAATTCTAATAAATAATGTCCAGTAAAAACATAAAATATACGTAACATAAGTATCAAACTATACAAAATATATCAGCCTTGCCTCCGCCATTCCCTTCTGGAATCGTAGGCAAAAATGTCGACCTGCGTGCGGCATGTCTGCGTCTCCGCATATTCTTTGATCGTCGTTTTAGTGTAGCGCGCCACCGCGCGCGTTTTACGTATTCGGGGGTAGAGCGTTTAGCTCCGCCCACATGCACAAGGTCAGCGAGCCCTATATACACCTTAAATGGACACCCAATACTAATTGAACAATAATTACATATTTATGTTATATTCAATTTATAAAATAATTTATTATTTAGGTATTTACGAGTGTTTGTTAAAATGCATGGTTCAACTTTTATTCAGGTTTTAATTAGGAATTAGAATTGATTATTTTTTTATAACATTGTAATTAATTTTTCACTTCAGTAGCTCAAACATGTAGGTTTTGCTGCCTGAAATCAGTGAGCAAAATGCGATTTTGCTCACTGAGTGAAACCAAGTAACTTTTTTTTTTTTTTTTTTCAGAAAGCCGCGAATATCTTATTCAGCCTTGGGTTAATCATGCAATTCGAAACATTCACACTCTATCTCTTTCCCGCCATTTGAAAGTGAGAGAGACCAAGACCAGCCCTTTCGAAGTTCCGATTTTGAATTCGACCCCAAAGACAAACACGTTCGGAATTTCGTACTAACTAAAGAAATTTTGCAAAAAGATAATTATGTCTTTTAATGTAATTTATTGAATTTTTAACTTATTGTTGTATTTAAACGAAAATAAGTATTTACTGCAAATAAAACTGATATTTAACCTGTAAATATTTATTTCTAGTTTCAATAATGTTACGTAATATATTTTTAATAATAAAATATCATGGGTGCTATTTCCGAATACGCCTTAATTTAAATAAAAGAGCGGGAATAAAATTTCGTGGCTGGTGTAAAGAGTTGAATAAGTTAAAAAATATTAAAATAATCGTAAAATATGAGTGAAACTAGCGACGAGAACAGTATTTTAACACCGGAAGAGTTAAAACAACAAGTTATTAATGCAGAATTAAGTTTCCTACCTGAGAAGTTTCGCGAGAAATATCTGAAAGCATACCATGTCTTCAATGAATGGAGACTTACAAAGGGCGCAAGCAGTTTTTTGGAGACGGTGTTGCTATCTTATTTTTTAGATTTATCACAGACGAGGCGATCAGCTACAATGTGGAGTATTTACTAAATGTTGAAAGCTACTTTAAAACATAACGTGCATATTGAAACATACGCAAAACTCGTATCTTTTCTAAAAAGAATGTCAGTTGAGCTTTTGGCTAAAAAGTCCAAAATTTTCACGTCCCTTAACATCGAAAAATTTCTTAATGAAGCTCCGGACTGCAATTTTCTTGCCGCTAAAGTAAGTGGTACCTATAAATCTCTGTTGTTGGTTATTAAAATTTGTGTGTAGACTGTTATGTATAAAGGTACTGTACTGCCTACTACTAATTTTTGGAGGCGCAATGAATCCTAGCCTGGCTTAGCAATACTGTTAAAATATTTATTACGATATGTAAAAGATGCTGTAAATGTTAAATTACGAATATTAATTATGTAATATTTTCATTATAGGTTGTACTGATCATAGGAATTAGTGGAGCGTGTCGCAATAACGAGCTATTACAGCTAACAGTTAATAATATCGAAAAGCATTCAGATAAATTACTGTTAGTAAAATTGAAAAATACCAACGAAGACGAACCTTGACAGGTCTTTTGTCGTACGCGAAGAATATGTAACTATTGTAGAAAAATACCAAAATTTACGTCCAGCCAATATAAAAACCGACCGATTTTTCATACAATACCATAATAATAAATGCTCAAGACAGCCTATGGGAGTAAATAAAATAGGTGCTACACAGCGAGAAATTGCCACTTTCTTAAAACTGGAAGAGCGTCAGCTATACACGGGTCACTGCTTTCGGAGAACTTCGGCAACGCTCTTGGCTGATTCCGGAGCCGATCTCACCACTTTAAAACGTCACGGCGGGTGGAAGTCCAATACGGTTGCAGAAGGCTATATTGAAGACTCAATAGAAAATAAGTCGAAAATCTGTAAGCTTAAAGTGGAAACAATAAGTCTGAATTCGACCTCGGATCCTTGGTCTCACCCACGCCCATCCACTTCCAACGACGCACAGTGTACCTACTTATACAGAAAGCCGATCAGAGTCACCAACGTTCACCGTTGTTCCTTCTCAATCCGCCACCGAAACAGAAACCTTAACCCCAGATAATCAAACTCAACTCAATGCAACTATAACGTTGCCAAATAAATCTGTTACTTTTAATTTGCAGAATTGCAGTAATTTTACTTTTAACTTTTAAAATGTTCCATTTTATTGAATTGGTACCTCTACCTACAATGTTAATTATTTTGATTCACAATAAATAGTTATTTCAATCTATTCCTGTTTATTATTTTATCTCCTACAGTGTTCTCGCTGCTGAACTGAAAAGTTATGTGTGTTACACGAGAGCAAAGTTTTTTGCATCTCGTGCCTTTGAATCCCTCGCCACACTCAGGATTCAAAATCAGCACTCGCAGCAAAAAACGACTTTGCCCTCTTGTTGCACAAATAACTATTAAAAGATTTGGGAAATAAAAGGCTTAAATAATAAATAAATAAAATAATAATACTAATCTAAATATATATATATATAATTATATAATAAACATGAAACAGGAGCAAACTCAATATAATGATGAGGTTTGAGGAGAGAGGAAGTACTTTTTTTATCATAATTAAATAATGCGTTTTTTTTTTGTTCTTTTTCTTCTGTGTGCGGTTTTCTGGCAGTGAAAAGCAACCCTGTTTGCACCCGTGGGGGTCGTAAGTATAGGTTACCCAGCTAGCTAATAGGTATCTATTGCTAAGGGGTCGACAGAATACACGGATTTATTCGTTACAAAATACTCTTAGGTAGGTCCTAAAGAGGTAGGCTACATATTTTTTTCCGTGAATGTGCTACAGAAAAAGTATCCATTGATCAATAGTCAATTATTAGTAGCTCAATCTTTATTTTGACTAGTTAATTCAGTAAGTAACAGTAACTATGCTCTGATTTTCTTTAAAAAAATACAGCTGCCAGCTGACCTTTTTTATCAACATGACAAAAAACGTTCGATCACTAATCACGAAGAGTTTAGTCATAATAAAGACTAGATTTATAGTTATCATCAAGGGGATTTACCTACTGACCTATTGTGACCGCGATACTGCATTGACGCATTTCTAAATGTCTTTCATCATCAACTTCGCCATTAGATACATAATATTATTAATATTAAAATGAGGAATATAATCCGTACCTACTTCCATAGTATAGATATAGCATAATGATTAATCCACCGATAGGTATGACTGCTGGGACACAGGCCTCTTCTCTGTGAGAGGGAGTGGGCCGTAATCTACAGCGCGGGCCCATTGCGAGTTGGTAGATGTCACATGTCTCGACTTTTTGGTTCTAGGACAAGCCGTTTCCTCAAGACGTTTTCCTTCGCCGTTTTGAGAGCAGTCACACTCGTACTATTAATTCATCTCGGTGGTTCGTTCCCGTGAGATAATTTCGGGACTCAATTACGAAGCCTCCGCTGTCCGTCCGTCCGTCCGTCAGTTGAAATTTTCGCAGTATGTATTTCTATTGCCGCTGCAACAACGAATAATAAAATAAAGTTATGAATGAAAGGGAGACCCCCTTTAATTCATAACTTTAATTTATTATATGTACATACCTAGGTACAAGAAACGTGTTTCGCCTTCATTTTTGTTCTGCACAAATATGACGTACCTACCCACATTACAAAAAAAGACTAGGTAGATACTTAGACATGGGTTTGTGGGTTAAAAAATACAAACTCTTAGGTACGTGACTTTACGTAGGTACGTGCTTTTAATGCAGAAAACTTATCTGCAGTCTCAGATCTTCTGAATCGTAACTTTAGATACCGGAAAATATATCTTTGTGAGCCGGAATACTAACAAAACTTACATTATCGACTTATTGCGTACAGGGATCAAACCTGCGACCCGCACCCCAATTCCGTAACACACTTCCAATCACAATCTGAATCATTTTGAAGGATATTGCTAATACATAATGTTCAAAAAAAATTTACTGCTCAATAACGTAAATAACACAATGAATGTTGTTGAACTGTCAAAATGAAAGCCATTGCTACTGTAAGTTAGTGTGTTACGCAATTACCCCGCACCATATAATTTAACCACTACATATACGTTTATCGTGGTAATATTATCACAAATATTTTCTGGAGACATTTTTATATTTTGGTCGTATTTACTCTACTTCATAATCAGCCCACAATGTTCCACTGCTGGGACACAGGCCTCCTCACTGTAAGAGAGAGTGGACCGTAATCCACCACGCAAGCCGAGTGCGGGTTAAGTCACCTGTCTTCGATTTTTGTGTTGATATTATATGCACCTGCGGCGTGATTGCGTAGGTAACACACTAACAGTGTACAGTAGCAATAGCTTTCATTTTGACAGTTCAACAACATTCATTGCGTTATTTACGTTTTTGAGCAGACAAATTTTTCGGACATATGAAGCAATGGATTATCAATATCCTCTAAGATATAAGATCATATTGTGATTGATAATTAATGTTACTTGTAATTTATTTAAAACTAGCTTCTGCCCGCGGCTTCGCCCGCGTGGATGTCGGAGAGGATAAGAAGTATGTTCTTGCCCAGGATACCATCTATCTCTTTGGCATCTGCTGGCAGGCAATTTTATCGAAATCCGTTCAGTGGTTTAGGCGTGAAAATGTAACATACAGACAGAATTTATAATATTATATAGTATAGTTGTGGGGTAGTTTTGAAAAACTTACAATAATAAACTTTATTACTTACTTAGGCGAGTATTCTTGCCAAGTTTCAAGTTTATTAAATAACTAAATGAATAAGATTTTTCATAGAAACTGTATCCCCGCTTTTCAACCCCACAGGGGTGGGATTTTGAAAAATCGTTTGGGATGTATTCATAACTTGATTTAAAGATTATCTATACCAATTTTCGAGTTAATCAAGCTACGCATTATAATCCTCCCCAGTAAAATTAACTACCCCTTTTCAACCCGTTAGCGGTAGATTTTCGAAAAATCCTTATACATGTTATTCTTTATTTTTTGTCTTAAGTATAAACACTGAGTTTCGAGTTAATCCGACCGCGCATTCAAATTCTTCCACACAAACTTCAACACCCCTATATCCCCCTTTGAGGGGAAGTTTTGAAAAACTTATAATGATAAACTTTATTACTTACTTAGGTGAGTATTCTTGAAAAGTTTCAAGTTTATTAAATAACTAAATGAATAAGATTTTTCATATAAACTGTATCCCCACTTTTCCAAATATCTTCTTTCCAAATTCCACCCCTGTGGGGGTCACAGGGGTGGAATTTAAAAAAATCGTTTGGGATGTATTCATAACTTGACTCAAAGATTATTTATACTAATTTTCGAGTTAATGCAATTTTCAAGCCATGCAGTAAAATCCTCCCCTATAGAATTGACTACCCCTTTTCAGCCCGTTAGGGGTAATTTTCGAAAAACCCTGATACACATTATTCTTTACTTTCGATCCTAGTTATAAATACTGAGTTTCGAGTTAATCGGACCCGCGCTAAAATTCTTCCATACAAACTTTGAAACCCCTCAACCCCATTTTAGGGGGTAGTTTAGAAAAACATAAAATGGCAAACTTCATAATTTACATAGATTAGTATTGGTGCCAAGTTTCAAGTTTATTAACTTAAAGAAAAAGATTTTCCATACAAACAAATCCCCCCATTTCACCCTCTTAGGAGTGGAATTTCGAAAAACCCTTTCTTAGTGGATACCTACTCTTCACGAAGAACACACCCTCCGAATTTCATGTCTCTAGGACCAGCGGTTTAGGCTGTGCGTTGATATATCAGTCAGTCAGTCAGGACTTAACAGGGTCCATAACTGTATCTTAGATTTAAGCCTATTTTTAGCAACTTAATTCACATTATGGTATGCAAATAAATGAAATGAAATGACTTTGAATTTTATATATATAGATTATCTCGTTTTTTGACACTGTACAGGCGGTACAGTCTCGCCCCCTATATTTGATGTTTCTCTAGTCTGTACCACCTTAGGGAATGAAAGCGTGATGTTTTGTTTAATCTTCTACTTACACTGTTTATATTTCGAGGTATTGAAATAGAACCAGAATAGAAGTAGGTACTCGTACTTGCACTAATCTACAATTCAGACGTAATGGGGGCATAGTACGACCATTCGTGGCGATAATTAGATTCCTATTAGCAGTCGAATCATGCATGCTATACACGGGACATAGCATGCATTGCTCTGTAACTAGGCAGTCATTCCCGTAATTGAGTGTATACCTACCTAATCGACTACACTGTACAAATATTTTACAAGTTTTCTTTGAAAAAGAGATATCTATACCCACTTACATTACTAATGAGATGATAAACATCTACATTACTATTTAATTATTTACAAATAGGTACTTAAATTATATTTTTAAATATTAGAATATAAAAAATATAAAAACATTTAAAAATAATAAAAACAGTAGCCCACCGGTATCGGGAAGAAGTACCGCTTTCTGAATCAAGCCGTTGAGCCCGCTGCCCAACGAGAGCCTCCTCAGGTGTTGGGCGGGGCTCTTGGCTACTAACCCATTGGCTGTCACGACTATCGGCACAAAGATCGCTGAGTCCACATCCCACATGTCGAAAACCTCGCGAGCCAAGTCAAGATATTTGATTTGTTTATCTTTCTCGGCTTTCACGAGATTCTCATCATGCGGGAAGGTTATATCAATCATTGCGCGCCGCTCCGATCGATCCACCACCACTAAATAGGCTTATTGGCAACAATAGTCCTGTCAGTGATGAGGAATCGATCCCCGTACAATGTGATATTTCCATTTAAGAGAACTGGGTCGGGCACACAGCTGTAGTACGGCACCTTCGATTCCACAAGGCTGTATTTAAGAGCAAGCTGCTAACATCTACATTTATTATTATGAATGTTCTATTGTTTTATGCACAGCCCCGGATTTCCGCCTCGTCCTGCAAAGCTACGGCCTAGGGACGCAGCCACCTTATGGAACCCAATCACCCAGCTACCCTGATCAGTTAGCAATTGCCTGATTGACGGGGGATGCTAACAATGTTCGAGCTCGCTTTTCTAGATCCTGCATCATAGATAAATATCACAAGAAATCTAATCTTTCCGTGAGGTGCTAAATTTCGAGTTTGCGTCGCTTGCATCATAGTTACTCTTAATTCTTAAACTTTCTTGCATAAGTTGACAAAGTAGCTCCTATTATGAATAGTCAAAATAAACCTAACCTATCCGAGGTGCTAAAATTTTCGTCTAAAGTTCTCTTAGAAAGATCAGCGTTCGATCACCATTTAAAAAAAAGCCTTTGTAAAATTCAATCATGTAGGTTTTTACAAAAGTAGGTATTAAAATTAGTATTGTTTGAAGAAAGTAAGTTGGTTCAAGTACATAAGTAACTTCAGTGTTATGGAATACGAATTCTATTTTCTGTACTAGTGCATTTTATTTGCTGGATTTCCAAAAAGGTTTCGGGATGGAGGGAGGGCTCAAATACCAAGTGCCTAGGGCCCCTGTGTCTCTAAGTTCGTGCCTGTGTATGCAGTTTCTACACTTACTTTTTCTGTTTTGAGTTCACATAAATCAACCTAATGTATTGTTTAAATCTGTTTTGACCCTTAACCGACAACATTTGTCATCATTTTGAAAAATAATGTGAATGCAATAAAAAACCACAGAAGCTAAATTTATTGCACCTAATTATTTCTTGACGTTATGCTGCAATGACCTACATTAACTTTGACTTTATTAACTCACTATAAACACTTCAAAACACGAGAATCGAACCTAAAGATCCAAATTCCTTAATAACCTTTTGAGAAAGTTAGTTAACATGATTGAAACATTCAATTTTGCTTCCAGTCTAACCAGATGCAGTTAAATAGGTAGGTACCACTCTTTTACATTTACATGGAGCGACTGCATATCTGACCTCCACAACCCAGTTGCTGGGTAACACGACACCCCTTGGTAAGACTGGTTGTCAGACTTTCGGGCTTCTGTCTGACGACCCGTAATGACTGTCAATGATCCAAGAATGACAGCCGAGACCAACGGTTTAATTAACGTGCCTTCCGAGTATGGTTGTTATTACCTAGCCACCAGCCCCTATTAACATGATAGTAACAATAAAAGATTAAAACAAATCTTTGAATTATCAATATGTTTATTGACAATGTGCATTATAATGGTCCATTTCATGGAATCTATTTTGCGATTTTTATGAATAAGTAGTATTTTATAATTGCACTAATATGAAATACCACCTTAATAAATAATTGCATATGAAATGATAAAAAACAACATTTCTTATGTTGTTATGGGCCGTTCATTTATTACGTAAGACAATTTTTACAACTTTCCGACCATCCCCTCCCTACGTAAGAAACAATAGCTTCTATAGCTTTGGTGTGATGCAAATTGTATACATTTGAGCTTTGCACATACTATAAATAGGAAATAAATTATTGAATGTGATAAATACATTATAAACAGAAACATCAAGGACTTTAACACTCATAACTTATACATAATTGTTTCTTTATATCATTTACCCCTCACATACCATTTGAATATAGCCATATAATAAATTCAAACCCCTCACAATTCATTTCTACATTGTGTATTCAAAATACATAATAAATGACTAAGATACGGACACTATAATTATACAAATCATATATTTTATTGATTTTGTGTGCAAATGTACTGTACAAAGTACACTCGCTTCCTGGAGTTGATGTCTTATTACGAGGTGAATAGGTTACAATAATATTAACATTGCTAATTAGCAGTTAGCAGCAGAATGTTTAACAAACATAATAGCAAACTAGATAGATAACAGTCTCAATTTCTAGTCAATCTACAAAATAATAAATTTTAAACCGACAACACCGAATAGCTCCTGCACCAAGTCACACAAAATTAATCTAATAATAAATAATTACTTCAAACTTTCCTTGCATAAAAACGTCTTCTTAGCTCATCAATGTCAATGAGGTAATACGTACCGGGGAACAATATGTCTATTGAGCCCGACGGTTGATAAGGAGCTGTGTGATAGTTCATAGTTCTATTGTCCATGATGTCAGAAAACTTGCTAGGCTCCACACACTGCCTCTCATCCAGCATAGAAACAGTTTCATTCAAGGACTTTAATAATTTTCCCAATTTTGAACCAACACTCATGTCATTGCAAATATTTATAGAATACATTGTAGAGGCAAGACCTGATCCATATGAAAATAGGCCGAACTTCTTCCCAATCAGCTGTTCAGGAGATTTACTGATCAGGTAAGATGCAAGGCCTCCGTACAATGACGGAGTGTACATATTGCCTACATTCTTTGCGATGTACAGTGATGGCTTCGTTTTCTCATCAAATAAAGTCTGGCTGTATGTCATGAATGCTTTCTCAACATCTCTGTCAAAGTATGTTTCTTCCAATTTATAGGAACTGAATTTAGATAAGCCAGGAAACTGTTTCTCACGTTGTTCTGGCAATGCGTTTAGGAAATCATTGAAGCATATTCTAGCCAGAGATTTCTGAACTAGTTTACTGTAAGGACAGTGGAACAACATACCATCTAAGCTCAACAATCCTCTGAAGTCAGGCTCGATCTTCCTCATCTTCTTACAATATAAGTTGTAACAATTATCTAAAGCACTGAGGTAACATTTAATAGAGAGCTTCCCGTCCACGAGGGGGAATTCTGAGGACAAGTCTGGCTTGTAGAAGTCATAAGCGTGCGTCATGTATGAAGCACGAACACCGCAGTCCAGCACCAGAGGAGCACCGGGGCCTATGAGCATGGCCACTGCTCCTGCACCTCCTGTAGGCCTTGCGGGGCCTTTACCATACACTGCAATGTCTCCTGCCACCACTATTGCCTTCCTGCCATCCCAGGAGGAAGATTCCACCCAGTTCACAGCATTAAACAGAGCTGCAGTCCCACCATAACAAGCATTGGTTGTATCTATACCTTCAATGTCTGTAGCCCCTTTCTCAGCAAATAAGGTCATGAGGTAAGTCTTCACACTTTTACTTTTGTCTATGATTGTCTCAGTACCAACCTCCAGGCGTCCAATGTCATGAAGATTGATGTTGTTTTTCTCTATCAGTCTGTGTAAAGCTGTCATGCAAATTGAGTTTATGTCTTCCCTGTCTGAGCAAAAGCCCATTTTGTGCTGGCCGAGGCCGACCGTGTACTTGCCGGTGGACACTTCGTCGTATTTTTCCAGTTCCGTTTGGTCTACGTATTGTGAAGGGAAGTACAACTCCATGGCGAGTATGCCGACCTTTTCTACTCTTCCGCCCATCTTTGTTAATAACTTTCACGCTCGAGATTAGTGTTCGTAGACCGTTAGTTTGTCGGTACGTGTTACCCGTGCGATGTAACCGGCGCAAACTGATGGCCGCTGGCCCGTCCGCGCCTGCCGCGTCTCGTACGTGCCGACGTCAGCACCCAGCCTCACGTTACCGGCACGAATACACCATTGACCTAATACCAATAACCAGCTTTCTTTCGCTCTTACGCGAACGTCCGATAACAGTATTTACGTTGCGCCGTGCGCGGCACTGATTACTCGTTTTACAGTACTCATTTATGACAATGTCACGATCAATTTATCCGCTTTGTGTTTACATTTATTTTGCGTAAATCTTTTGTTAATTTATCTTATAATTTAAGCCGTTTGCATTTTCTTCTGAATTTCAGATTTCTAATTTGACACAGTTTTGACAGCAAGGGCAATCATGTGGTTACGTCAAATGGATTATGTCATAAAATAGTAGCGTTCGGAATTTGCAGAAAAAGAATCTCGTCGTCTTCATAATAAAATCTACAAGATTAATGAAAATTCAAACTTTCACTTAGAATAACGGTAACTTAGAGCTTGAATGAGCGACATACCAAAGAAAACTGGTTTTCGAAATAATGGCGATGAGTCTACTATCGCGATTTATTACTATGGCGATAGGTACCTACTCGTTTAAATAATTAACAGAGACTTTAGCCTATCAAATTCGTTCGATCATTGACCCGAATTCAGGCGGCG
This sequence comes from Apamea epomidion, assembly GCA_947507525.1. NCBI lineage: Eukaryota > Metazoa > Arthropoda > Insecta > Lepidoptera > Noctuidae > Apamea > Apamea epomidion. The sequence goes on along the minus strand of OX382242.1, from coordinate 6,073,798 downwards.
CACGGTGGGCTGAAAATCGCCTTTCATAGACTTAGAGGCTTGAATTTTGAAAGGACCTTTTTTGGCTAGAAATGGATTCTACTGATCATTACTTTACTATAAAATTTCGTATGAGGCAATTGCGTGTACAAATGAAGGAGTTAATTTTTTTAAGAAAAATTTGTATGGCGATGACATGAAAAATGAGGTTATCTCTGGAATCATAAGGTTTGCCATTATATCCTTACACACAAATATGTACTATATTTGTGTGTAATAATATTTATTTGTAATTTTTTGACATACTTCGTATTGCGGTACCTTGTGCTATTTTTTTTTTAATCCTCAATGTTGACACCAGTGTCACAATGTCACAATGTCATGAAAAAAAAAATCTTTTTACGTTGATGATTTTTTTGTCTTTAAATATGAGTATGCCAAGTCTAATTTACAATATTTTTTTTATATTATAGGTCAAAACAGTCTTAAGAAATCACAAAAGTTCGTTTTACAAAATTAAAATGACATGGTAATTATGAATTGCCTTTTGAATGTAATCTCCTCTAATGGTCAAGTCCTTATTAGCTAACGGACTCATTGAGGGAATCACCTCATATCACTAAATACTTATGTACCTAATGAATTAACTAGATAGAAGGATACGCACGAAAAATAATTAGAGTACTTATACGTTAATTTAGCAATTAGTGCAGGATCACCTTAATGAGGGTGATTAGGTAAATGAAAAGGTAAATGATACCTTCAGTAGTCAGTAACAATAAATAGTCAAAAATCAGGTTCGTAACTTCAGTTCATTTTGAGCATTTCTACTGCTAACATCTGATAGCACCGTGAGTCTCAGTGATGGTGAATAATGGAAAGCATAATTACAAACTTGAATTTGTTTGTTATTCTGAGGAACCAGGTTACTTGTTCCTTCAATCATGAAATATTCTCTCCTTCCCTCCTCTTCCTTCAAGCATTAAAATGAATCATCAACATAAAAATTTTTTTTTTAACCTTTGAGGATTTTTTTAAAAAATAGTACAAATTATACCGCAATACGAACCATGTCAAAAAATTACAAAATTTAGTACTATATCTGTGTGTAAAGATATAATGGCAAACCGTATGATTCCAGAGATAGCCTCATTTTTCATGTCAGCGACATACAAATTTTTCTTTAAAAAATTATAACTCCTTCATTTGTATGTACACGCAATTGCAAGACAGAAAATCGCAAGAAGAAGGACAGGGGTATACCGGCGGAAGTATTGAAAATATTTCAATATTGGTACGCGAATCAGACCAATTATGTTAGGTGGTCAAACTGCCTCTCGGAGCCATACGGGTTGGAGTGCGGGGTGAGACAGGGGGGGTTGTCTTCGCCTAAGCTCTTTAACCTGTATGTAAATGACTTCATAGTCGAGCTCAGCGACATGCGTGTTGGTTGCCGGGTGGGGGGTGTTTGTGTAAACAACATCAGTTACGCGGATGATATGGTGTTGCTGGGCCCGACTGCGAGGTCAATCAGGGAGATGCTGAAGGTCTGTGAGAAGTACGCCGCATCACATGGTCTTATTTATAATGTTGGGAAGACTGAGTTCATGGTCTTCAGGGCCGCTGGCAAGTGCCCAGACACCATTCCTTCAATTAGTTTGAACGGCAGTGGTATAAAGCAGGTGAACAAGTTTAAGTATCTGGGCCATATACTTGTCAGCGACCTTAAAGACGATGATGACGTGGAGAGGGAGCGCAGGGCGTTGGCGGTCCGCGGAAACATGCTGGCGCGCAGATTTTCTCGTTGTACGGATCAGGTCAAAATAACCTTATTTAAAGCGTACTGTCAGGGCCTGTACACGGGAAGTCTGTGGTTCAGCTGTTCACGGGGGACACTAGATGCCCTGCGCGTCCAATATAATAATGTTTTCAGGATGATGTTGAAACTCCCCCGTTTCTGTAGTGCCTCGGGGATGTTTGCCAGATCGAGTGCAGATGGTTTCCAGGCCATCGTCAGGAAGAAGGTGGCATCGCTTGTGAGGAGGATTCGGGGGAGTAGCAATAGCATCCTGAAAGTCGTGGCTGAGGACCCGGGAGCTCCTGTGCTGAGGCATCTCATGCGGCTTCATTGTCCGCATGAAGTGCCTCGTAAGTACATGACTCATTAGTTTTTAGGTAATATAATGTTTAAATTTGTTACTAACCCTAGTGTTTTAAGCTGTAGTTTCTAAGGTGTGTACTAACAAAAAGTGGTTCCTATGTTGTTCCCAATAAAACAATTTATTATTATTATATTATTAATTGCCTCATCCGAAATTTTATAGTAAAGTAATGATCAGTAGAATCCATTTCTAGCCAAAAAAAGGTCCTTTCCAAATTCAAGCCTCTAAGTCTATGAAAGGCGATTTTCAGCCCACCGTTCGGCGGCCCGAATCTGGAACATTCTTATATCAATTTTATCTAATTATGTTTCGTAAACGTCGTTAAATGACTTGCAAAAAAAGATCCGATAAAAACCTAACGTCTGGTTCATAGATTACAAAATGTTGTTTATGTTTAGATAAAAGAGGTAGATAACTATTCTGCGTAAATCGTAGGAGGTGAAAAATTGGTGTTGAACTCCGATATCATGGCTGCCCTTGAGATTTTTGTTTTCAGAATTGTGTCTATATTCACCATCTTCAAACAAGATTCGTAGTGCTCAGCCGTTATGTCCAATCTCGCGCTCAAACTTCGTATACCCGAAAACGAGAGTCCAAATCACTGTATCATGAAATAAGCTGTCACGAATAACTCTATTCCTTACACAAACCGAAACTATTATATCTCTAACTAACGATATCTCTTAAAAAACTCTACTGAAAAGTAACACTTTTCAGTAGAGTTTTTAGTGTGTGGCTTTTCAGTAGGGCTTTGAACATTTATCCAGTAAAGTACCTATCACACACAAACAAGAGCCCCGCTGATTGAGGTTTCATCATTCCTGCTGTGAAACTGAACGAAAACCAAGTACAATAAGTAACTTAGGTATGTAGTTTTTAGTCTATGGCTTCTAGTTTAATTAGATGCAGCTGACCCAATCTTGCACGGTTGCCATGTATACGACCTTCACAACAAAAATGTATGTATGATGCAAGTACGAAGCACTTCACCTTAGCGTCATCGAAAGTTAATGAAAACCTTCCGTAAATGACGTTATTTCCTTACTATCGACCGGCAGCTTCAACCTAGATATCAATTGAACCAAACATTAGTAATTTGTGCGAAACTGATTGGAAAACTCACGCAATTTAGTGGGTGCCCTAAGTGCCTTTGGAATGCTTCTGTGAGTAGTAGCATAGAGTCAGATGCTTCTGTTGTGCATTCTAAGCAACTTCTGCATTGCCACTAAATATGGAAGAAAAGTTAGTAGTGGCAAAGTTTTGGGCTTATACCAAGTGCTAGTCGTATCTACTGTCGTCGTCAGACGAAAACGTGAAGTATAGAGCTTCAGGGGCTTCCCCACCGTTAGGTACGTCTGTTTACGAGCACTGCACCATTGCTGCGTTTACTGGCCAAAATAACTTTTGCAAGCGGACCTGCGGTCTCGGTGTGTGATATTATGTACCTAACCTGTCGCAATACTGACAATGTGATAATGTTCACCACACACACCGTTATTTTTTAGAAATATTATTACCGTACAAATAGTAGGAAAATTAATAAGTTGTAAAGTCATTGGCCTTTGCCTATCTCATATTATAAAGAGAATAGCGTCTATATGAGTGTTAGTGTTCGCATACAAGAACAAAGTTATTGTAATATTTCTGGTAGGTACACGACCACTTAGCACATTAACCAGATAATCAAAGAGTTCAGAATTTATAAGATTCAACGCATATTAAATAACCACATGCACGGTAACTTGGGGTAGCTTAACTACGAAACGAGCAGGATAAAAAAAAACGTCACGAGAATATTTAAAACTTTAATTTCATCCTTATCTTAGGTACCTATTTCAATACCTACCTTACTTATCTTAAACATATCTCGAAACTTACAAACTAACTCTTGTTCAGTACAACGTTTACGACTGCATCAAGCTCTGAACTGCTTTCACTTTTGGAGTAGGGTGTGACTGAAGAACTCGGCGTCTTTAGTATAAACTTGTAGAATTTTACACCTGAAAAACGAATAATGTTAACGGCTGCATTTTTGGGACTAATAAAACATGACAAAAAGGTCGATGATGGGTCAGTGCAAAGAGGATTAGGTACAGTCCTTCCACAATTATTTTACCTCTGACAGCAGGAACCCAATAGAAACCTTTTGCCAACGAGAATAAAGTTCACTGTGATCTTGACAGACTTGTCAATGGTAGCAACCTTATTGCAACGACGATAAATATCACTGCGATTTTGACAGTAATGCCACAGAGGTAGAATAAATAACAGAAAAACGGTAGCGAACTGTACAGTTCGTTCACTGGTATTTTTAATCGTACAGAAGTAACCTAACAGCAACCTTGTTGTGGAGGGAATGAAGATCGCAATGATTTTGACATTCGTCATCATTTTCGCATTCGTTGCTCAAGTTATAGGTTCCAGTAATCTATTACAAACCTGATGGATTAATCCGAACATCAAACTCTTGCTCGGAGTTCCAATGCCGCACTGCTTCGTCTTTGTAGAGATCCTGAAACAAATAATTATGTACTCGGTAACATAGTATTAATTAATCAGGTATTTTAGGTAAGTAAAACTCATCTGAGATATCTGCAATATTTAAAATATCTTAATTTTTGATGGAGGCAAACCATGACCAATGCATATTTTTTGCTCATAGAAATCCAAACGGCGCCGTAATTTAATCTACTCTCATAATATTCTTTTATTTGCTATTCCTTTTTTTTCGTAAGATTTTTATGACTGACAAGACAACGAGATTTCATTTTTATAGATATGTAAGTTTTATATCCTCCAAAATAAATTCTCTACATTATGGTGAACACCGCATCAAAATCCGTAGCATAGTTGCACACACTGACAGACACGAAGAGCGGCAATAATTTATATTATGTATTACTTACATGAACTTCATATTCGCCATTCTGTGGCATCTGTAAAGTAAAGTTGGCGGCGTAGGGGATGCCGTCGTCGCGTTGACTCACGAAGGCCAGCGCGTGCGCACCGTCGTGCAGCTCACGACTCCAGATCTCCAGACGAGACCGCTTCAAGAGAAAAAAAAGTATTGTTATATCTATATATATAAATATGAATCCCTATTTCTCTTGGTCACGCCATAACTTGAAAACGACTTTACCAATTTCATCCATCTTTTTTTTTTAAGTTTTCTAAATACGTTGAAGAAGGTTCTTACGGATTTTTTTTTTAAGAAAGTTACTTCACGTGGACGAAGTCGCGGGCAGAAGCTAGTCTCAGATACAAATCCAAAATTAAGTCCGCCTTTGTGCGCAAAGTTTAATAAATACAGTAAACTGGTCATTCGACAGCTGCGAATCTAGCAGACCCGGGGTCTTTCTATCTTGCGGAGCTTCTGCGACAGCCTATAGGTACCCTGCACCCCCGTCACATGGGTAATAGAGGTTAATTTGGAGTTTTAAGTTTCGAAGGATCCCACGAGGATATAACCACGGAAAAAAGGGTCTGTCTTGAAAGGTCTAGCAGAGCCACTTTTATAGTTGAAACCACTTTTACAAAAATGGCCTTAAATTGGCTAATAAGCAACTGGATGAGAACAGCTGAGGATTACGTTAATTGGCGTGGCATTGGAATGCCCTATGTCCAATGTGCTTGCTATGCTTGCAGTGGAATGCTAAAGGCTAAAAATGATGATGAAACCTTCAAATGAAGTCTACTTACAGCTCCACGGTCCGTCTTCTTCCACACCCTCATCCCCTGCTTCCCTATGGGGTCCTGGTTGACCGCAATGATGTCCTTATTCAGCAGGATCTCCTTGAACTCCGGTCTGATGGTGGCAAGGTCTACGCTCATGAGGAGAGGAGCCGCTAGGATCGACCAGACCGCCATCTGTACGCGAGCCTGGTCTACCGTGAGCCCGAAGTTACCAATCAGCAGCTGTTGGCAAAACAAATAAAGGTTATTTCTGATACTGAACTCAAGTATGATTAAACAAAAGTGCACAGCTGGATTTTCAACTCTCGGCTCCGCGCCGAAACTTGAAAATCCAACGTGCATCGCCTTGTGTTTGTGAAGACGGGCGTTACTCTTCTAGCCTCTCGTTTAATACGGTAGAAGAACGAAGTACCTTCTTTTTTTTATTAGCTTTACTTGAATGTAACTATCTAACAAACAATGTAAGTCTTCTTAATGTAATCTAAGAAGTCAATTTTAACCTCCTTCTAATTGTCATATCGAAATGTATGTAGTTCAAAGGACAAAACTATAATTTGGTATCTTAAACGATCTGATGATGGAGCCAGGAGGTGGATAGTGGAATTCTTCAGTGGCTACAAGTAAACCGCTCGAGTTTGTATGGGTCAGATTGACGGGTGTATTGTTGCAGAAATAAATGTTATAATTATATGAAAGTAATGTACCAGCAATATACTTGCATGTACCTTTAATGAAATTTAATGTACCTCCATGAAACAAAAACAATTATAATAATATAGTGAGCCGCAGTCCTGACAGTCAGAATGACGGGTGAATACTGATAATTAATGTAATATATATTTTATGATTACCTAATATTTACCAGAGGAATGTACCTACAATGTACCTGATCTGAAATTATAATGCGATGAGTAATTAACGAGAAAATCAAGAAAACAAATTTTGACGCCTAACATTTTTTCATAGCAATATCGCACTTCCGCTCAAATAGTGTCGTTAGTTCGAGAAAAAGGTGTTAGAAATTTGATTTTGAAGTTTTCTGAAAGGAATGGTACAATAAAAGAGTTGGAGAGAGGTTAAGAAAACAAATTTTGTCGCCTACAATTTTTTAGTATTAACGTAGTAGTACAGGTGACAAGGGACCTCACCAACTGGCTGTCATGTCTCCCAGCTATAGCGCGTACAATGCAGCTGGGGCTGCCACGGAGTCTATTTAGCACAGACCAGTACCATTCGTTAAATATCTATTACATTAATTATCAGTATTCACCCGTCATTCTGACTGTCAGGACTGCGGCTCACTTTATTATTATAATTGTTCTTGTTTCATGGAAGTACTTAATAATTACTTAGTAATTTCATTAAAGGTACATTCAAGTACATTGCTGGTACATTCCTTTCATATACAACATATTCATTTCTGCAACAATACACCCGTCATTCTGACCCACACTCGAGTCTGGGCTCATTCATATGATTTGTTTTGAGACGAGTCCAATCGATTTCACTTGGTGTCGAGGGTCTGATGATGGAGCCAGGAGGAGGACAGTGGAACTATTTAGAGGCTACTAGTAAACCCTTAGAGTTTAGGGTTATTTGATTCGTTTTGATTAAATGTTTTGAAACTCAATCGATTGCACTCTAGTTGCACTTTAACAAGGTTTCTCACCATATCCGGGTCGTTCCAGTGTCCTGGACCCGCGTGTTGGGCCAACCTTTCCTGGTTGTCTCCGAACCAGTCCATGATCTTGGTGAGTGAGGCCCAGGAATCCTCGATGTCATCCCAGTTGCGCCACATGTTGCAGTGCTCAGCGATTGATCCGTAGTTTGGCTGCAAAGAGTTCAATGAATATTTTTAAATTTAAATTATCTCAGCGCGGGAGTCAAGAAACAGCGGGGTAATTGGGTAACAAACTAACAGTAACAATGGCTTTCATTTTGACAGTTCAAGAAGATTCATTCCGTTATTTACATTGTTGGGCTGACAAGTTTTTCGAACATATGAAGCAATGGATTAGCAACATCCTTCAAAATGGTTCAGATTGTGATTGATTTGTTTTACGCAATAAAGAACGGTTGTTGTCGATGTTAAACATGGGCATTCAAAAGAAACAATAAAATAACGTACAGTAACCTGCCAAAAGGACGAAACAGCCGACCTATTCTGTAAAAATCTCACCGTGAAAAGTTAGGTGATTAGCTTCAAGTGAGCTGTTAATAGTGTAAATCCCTAGCATCGGTTGGAATGACAGCTTACTTTAAGCTCACTTCACCTAAGTTCTCAGTATCTTTTCAGAATAGACCGGTTGGTGACCAAATGTTTGATGAGGAAGAGTCTACGCGCAATGAGAGGCCATTGCTAAGATTTTAAATCGGCTAACATTAGGCGTACTTAGTGTACTTATATTTTCTAGATAAAACGATCAGATCGAAAATGAACACTACTTTGGACGCAACAATGAAGAAATTCGGGTGACACGGCAGAAAAAAATCGAAGGTTAATAGGCAATTTAATACAGAATAATAAGTAGACAGACAGACAAATGGTAAGGAGGCTAATTGAACATTTATGTAGTTTAGTTTCACAATCGTGGCTAGCCTTTCCTACGTGCAGCTGATGACATTAAACTACCTTGATACACTGTGTAAGTTAGAACAACTCTTCGTTCATTTAAAAACTAAGCTGATGATTTTATTTCCTCGATGATTTCGTACAGCAGACGGTAGAAAACTTCTACCGTCTCTCAGGATTTATTTACGACTGAGTTTACCGGTTAGGTAGTCCTTACAGAAATAGTGACACGTTAGAATTTGCTTTTAATTTAAACCATTCATAATCCCTTTGATTTGGATCCTCCAGTAAAAATTGCATCTGGCAATCACAAGACCGATGAGATACTTACAAGCATTTTAGCGTCTTCCTGATAGGCGGGCCAGCTGCAGGAGTAGAGTATGGACCGACCAGTGTCATTCAGTAGCTTCCCGAAAGACGGATATCCTGAAACATGCAAGAAAGAAATTAATGGAAAACTGGACCACAAAGCCCAAACTTTTGTTGATGTCGATTGTCAAACCAAAGGTGATTGGAAAACTTCAAAGACCATCCTTCGTTTCACCTGCGCGCCTATCAAGTGTGTGGTTTGTGGTACGCACTGACAGGTGGCTTGGTTAACGCCTAATGGCTAGTGACTTAACATCTTAAGCAAACCACCTGTCTAAGCAAGCCATTGCGAGCCTATCGAGTCACCTTGCGACTAGCGAAGTTAAACGTACGCTCTAGAATCTTCGCAACCGACACGCACTGCGCGCTTATGGCACTTTCGCTAGTCGCCTAGCGTAAGGATGTTAAGTCACTAGGCTCTGGGCGCTAAGCAAGCTACCTGTCAGTGCGTCCGTAGCCTAAGGCTTGTTAGTTTTAGGAGATACCTAGTGTGTGGATCATATATCACAAATAACTACTATATAAATCATCATTCCCTATTCCTATCCCAATTAATTTGGGGTCGCCGCAAAATGTATGGTGTGTGCTCTTCTATCATCTCTATTAGCCGCCATCATCTTCCTAGCCATATCTTTTTCTCACCATCAACTCATCCGTTTATTACATTGTTAGTATATTTAAACCTACCAGCATCCATTTCCTTAGGCTCAATATAGCATCCATCCAGCTTGAGGTAGTCGATCTCCCAGTCCACGAAGGTTTCAATGTCCAGGCGCTCGTTACCGAGCACTCCAGGATAACCAGCACAGGTTAGGTTGCCGTAGTCTTCGTACATGCCGAACTTCAAGCCTCTGCTGTGGATCTGGAAGGTCGAAGTCCAATCGTTATTTTGGGATATGTACAATTGTACATGAACGGAAGAATGTATGATAGAAGAAGACATTGCTGTGCTGACCCCAAATAATTTGGGATTAGAATGATGGTAGGAGGATGATGATCAACAGTTTAGAGCAAATAGCATCTGCAGAGAGAGACTGCTTTGTTGATCTTGTGGTTGTAAGGGTTACTGCCTTTTTTTTTGTTACCGGGGTGGAAAATCCTCATGGATGTCCGCCGCCCTGGGGTGGGCGACGGGGTCTGTCAGACTCTTACTGACTAAAAACCAACCCGGTGTTCCATATCACACGTACGCCGGGAGTCACAGGAACGTACGATCCTTCCGCAACCCTCGACTCTAGTGCCGGCCCGCCACCGCGGGCCTCCTCGGGTCAGGGGGGGAGTGAGGTGTTAGACTCCCCCCGCGACGTCTAAGAGGGGCGCGCGTGGAACACTACGCGCCGCCACCTCGGGTCCTGATGTGTGGGGGCAACGGACGTCCCCGAGTCCGTCGCCCCTGGACCCATTTAGGGGGGCTGGAAGAGGGCGTTGTCCGCCCTCCGCCGACGCCCGATGCGCCTGCTGCGGGCCGGGTGAGTGGACGAGATCTCCCTCTCCCTTTCCGCAGCCTCCTTCTGCGAGACGACTGTTTCGCAGAAGGAAACCACCGCGTCCCAGGACTCTTCGCTGCCGACCATCGACTCGACCACGGCCGGTAGCGACAGGTCACTGCCTACTTCTGAGATGAGGGCACGGCGCGGCTCCTCCCAGGCGGCACACTCTGCCAGCGTATGCCGCGCCGTGTCCTCCCGGCAGTCAACGCAGTGGTGACACCGGGCGTCCGGCTCCCTGTTTATGCGACACAGGTACTTCCCGAAGCAACCATGCCCTGAGAGCACCCGCGTCACCCGAAACGGCAGGCAGCCGTGCCTCCTCCCGAGCCAGCGCTCAAGCACCGGCCGGACCGCCTCGATGGTGACGAGACCAGCGGTAGGGCGTGTAAGCCTGTCCCGCTATTCCACCACCAGGACCTCGCGAAGCTGAGACCGACGCGGCTCCATGTGTCGCTGCATCGGTCGCTCACCCCGCGCCCTCGCTTCCTCGCGCCACCGATACAATGACGCGAGTACTTTCGCCTCGAGGTCCCAGGGCGGGGATCCAGCCAGTACACAGGCCGCCTCGTAGGAGATCGTGCGATATCCCCTGATGACTCTGACGGCCATCGCTCTCTGCGGTTTCCACAATATTACGATACTGCCGGCCGTCAGGTCAGAGGCCCACACCGGGGCCCCAGAAGCCATCGATCGCACGATCCCCACATAGAGCCGCCTACAGGCGACGCTCGGGAACCCCAGATTGGGAAGCCGCGTTGATAGCGCCCCAGCCACGCCCAACAACTTGGGCGCCAGCCGCCGGAAGTGGGGGCCGAAGTCCCACCGGCTGTCGAGCACCAATCCCAGGTACAAGGGTTACTGCCTAAGGCAGGTTCTTTCCCGAATGCGCTTTCTAGGTTGAAAAAAAGGCTTTGATATTGGGTTTTTCGTTAAACATTTCTCAGTAGCAGTTCAAAGTCTAGATTTGTTCTAGGTTGATGACAACAGGCTTGCCCTCTATTACATGGGACTGAAACATAACTAGTCAAATGTGGTTATACCAACTATACACCTTTACTCTTCGGTTCATAACACTTACATAATCAGCAACAGCCTTCATTCCATTGGGGAACCGTTCCTTGTCAGGTACCATGCGTCCATCAGGTCCTCTATTCTTCTCCAGCCAGCAGTCGTCGATGCCCAGGTACTCATACCCAGCGTCCAGGTAACCCTCATTCACCATCAGATCTGCTGTACGCTTGATTAGATTCTCACTGTGAATATTTGAGAGGAATTCAGAACTGTTGCTGCCCACATACTTAGCAATCATCATGAAGATATACTAACAAATGTAGATAGGTACTTTATCATAAATCAGCATCCACGTCTTAATGCGATCGATATAGTGGCAGGGACATTGACGCACAACCTATTACCATGGATTCAGTACATGATTCTGGACACCTCTGCGTTGGATTTTTCGGCAGTTATAAGCAAAGATCTACTGTTTCCTGTAAAAGTGCAACATCTAAGCCGTCATGTACTGAACCCAGGGTAATATGTTGCGCGTCGATGTCCCTGCCATCCTGTACGATCAATCGTCAGTGACTGGATATCCACAAAAGTAGAAGAATGATAGACCACGTCTTGATGAACCTGCTTCAAATTCAACTACATAAAGTAGGTATTTGCGGTTCTCAACATTCTCCAAGTACCAGTGCACCTACCAGGAATACAAATGTTGATAACGGCACAGAATGAACAGATCATGCATAAACATTTCACCTAACTGTAGAACGAATACATTTAACATCAGTTCTAGAGAATCTAAAATTAGCATCTATCTCATCGTCTTTGAAACTTGAGGAAAGAGGAAAAGTTAAAAGGAAGGCTCCTTTTATATAACTGCTGGGCCTGCTCTTGACCTCGACCTCGCCTGATGAAAAGCGGTGGATCATCATCTGCCTAGCCTTTTCCCAACTATGTCGGGGTTATCTTCGGTCGAATACCAGTATTTTACATCGTGCGACTGCCTATTTGGCCTACACAACCCAGTTACTGGGTAATATGATACCCCTTGGTAAGACAGCGATGGATGAGGATGACACTTAAGCATGAAGTTAAAATATTCTCGTTAACCTTGCAACCTTGTGTAACACACTTTCAATCTGAATCATTTTGAAGGATTACTAATCTATTGCGTCATATGTTCGAACAATGTGTCTCCTCAACAACGTAAGTAACGCAATGAATGTTGTTGAACTGTCAAAATGAAACCCATAGCTACTGATAGTGTGCTACGCAATTACCACGATGATTGATGTTTGCCTTAGTCTTCATAACTGAACATTACCGCCTCACCTAATGCACTCATTGGGATACTTCTTGCAGTCTGTGATGCACCGGAACCGCTCCCACGTCAGCCAGCCCATAGGCGGAGTCAGGGCCAGTCCGTTGTCCAGCGCCAGGGTCGAGGACACCCCCACTAGCAGTATGAACGTCACCAGCATCTGGATTAAGAATTTAGGATTCATTATAAAATCAAAATATTTTATTTCACATAAACCTAGGGGGCTTATGAAAGTAGTTTCCTATGGAGATGAGCCGGCAAGAAACTCCACGGTTACTCTTTTAAAAATACATAATTGGCTAGTCCAATATTTTCAAATGACAGTGTTAAAAGGTATGGGGAGGCAGTGTAAGCCTGTCAACAGGTACCAGGTATTTAACAAAATAGAAATATAATATACATTATTATATTTAGCACTGACTAAACTAGGTAAGTGACTCTAAAGGCAGGTAGTGACTAGTTAAGTCTGTGCTAAATAAATGTATTTTCTTTCTTTACCTGAAACCTGAATGTACAGACGCCAGCACATCAAGCTACTACAATCTGTCACATTTCCTTTATAGATTTACAACTTTATCGCTAAAGCATTAATGTTCAAGGTTGATTGGGAAAATTTGACAGTTTCGGGTAGTTTGACCTGCTCCAGTCTGTACAATAGGCCGTACGTCGGTGGCACTTTGACTTTAAGTTGGCCTAGCGTTTTCTGAGTTCCAATAGAAAAAGAAGTTAGCTTTGGCTTTGTTACCACTGACATGCGGCTTACTGTACGTTCAGGTTTCAGCCGATCGATTCTGTAAAAATCTCACCGTGAGATTTCACGTTGAGATGTTTACAGAATCGCACAGCAGCTGTGAGATTCTGTAACTATCTCACCGTGAAAACTTAGGTGAAGTGAGTTTTCATTCCAACTAATGCTAGGGATTGACACTATTGACAGCTCACTCTAAACTCACTTCTCTTAACTTTTCATGGTGAGATTTTTACAGAATCGTTCGGCAGAAACCTGAACGTACAGTAGGCCGCATGTCAGTGGTACAGAAAGAATTATAGTACGCGGCTATAAACATGGCATATCAAGTATTAGAACAAGTTTGGCTGTGATCGTCAATCTGTCACTCATAGGTGCGACGAGAGGACGATCGCTTTCTAAATCACGATGTGACGTATTTTGTGCCCGGGCATTGTAGGTCAGTAGGTATGAGAACACAGCAATCAAAAATAGCAATAACAGGTAAACCCGTCGATTAATTGATTCCCTCAACCAAAAAAGGCTATCGGCAAATTAATATTTCGCAGAATTACAGATACACACGTTATAGTCGAACCCAAGCAGACACTTTAACTTGTGTATTTATACCTATACCTTTTTTTTTTTTTTTTTTGTGGATGGGAAATCATCAAATGACTCCTCCCGCTCTGGGTGGAGCAGAAGGGAGTGTCAGACTCTTACTGACTAAAACCCACCCATGTTCCTTCCTTAGCCCTTTACGTACCAGGGCAGCGGTAACCCTTTCGGACAATCCCGCTACCCCGGCAGGCTTCGGCCCTGTCGGGCCCCGTCAACTACGCTGACATCTCTTTGAGGCGCGCGTGGAACACATACACGCCGTCCGGCACGGGCCTGGTCCTGATCGGACGGAGAGCTACCCATTGCTCTCCGCCCGCAGGCCCGCGCCTACGGTGGCCGGGAGTCGTCACGCGGCTCCCGACGCCCGGAGCGTCTCCCTCGGCGGCTGAGGCGTGAGGATCTTTCCCTCGCCCATCCCGCCACCTCCTTCGCTAGCATGACTGCTTCGCAGAAGGAGGTGACCGCCTCCCACTCCCTCTCGCCCCGGACCATGGCTTGCACCAGGGCCGGGCGCGAGAGGTCGCCGCCGCTGCCGATCGCCTCTACGAGGACACGGTGGTGCTCTGCCCAAGCGGGGCAGACCTCCACCGTATGCTCCACTGTGTCCTCTGGGCATACCTATACCTTAGTATTTAATTTCATCAGCACTACTACCAAAACGGTGAAGGAAAAAATTGTGAGGAAACCGGTATATCCTAAGCTAAAACCAAAAGTTCGAAGACATGCGACATCAACCAACCTGCACTGGGCCCGCGTAGTGGATTATGGTCCTCTCACAGAGAGAAGGTCTATGTCCCAGCAGTGGGAACATTATAGGCTGATTATACTTTTATGTTATGCTACATTATTGTCTGGACCCGTTGTTCGGACAAATCATGAACTAGTGGACAAACGAAAAACCTCTAAGTAAATGGATACTAGGTCCATGGGATCCGAGTGCCCACTTAGTTTTTCGAGATATCGCCAAGCGTTTAGCCGACTCTTCACGTGACCGGAGGGCTGGCCTATTTTTCTGCCAAAGACTCATCATTGCCATACGACGTGGCAATGCCAGCCTTTTGGGCAGTTTTCCTACTGACAGCGAATATGCGGATGATTTTTTTGATGCTCTTTATTTAGTTCCCCTGCTTTTTATATACGGTACCTACTTGAAAATATTATTGTTATTATCTTAAGACTGTTAGCTTAGCTATAACAACCGAAGTTATCGACATAGCTTGCAGAGTGAGCAAACTGAAGTGGCAGTGGGCTGGCCATGTTTGTCGAAGGACTGATGGCCGGTGGAGCAGACGAGTCCTGGAGTGGAGACCGCGTATCCGCAAGCGTAATGTGCGACGACGTGGAAGGCGGAGGACAGGGTGTTGTGGCGCAGCCTGGGAGAGGCCTATGTCCAGCAGGGGACTGCAATAGGCTGAGTTAATTGAAAAGGACTATACATAGTTGCTATCCAAAGCTGCACTATAGTCTATGGTCATTAAACAGAATACGCGCAATTAATGTATTCAATACGCCAATCTGGCTTATCATTTATCAAGCTCGCACAATAAACAGCGAACAATAACGAACAGTCGCTATCTATTTTTAAATATAGGTACATCTGCCAGATAAAACACTTATTGAATCTGTAAAGTCATCGACCCCACTATTATGTACCAATGTGGACAGCTGTGTCAAGCACCACTATCGAAATAACCAGTATATTCTCTTTAAATAAAATCATCAGTTTTAATATCTTGGACATTCAACTACGAGCATGTTAGTGTTAATTAAATAACTGCTCATTTTGAAATAATATTCTTAGCATAAACAAAAGTTTACAAAAAAAACTTTTCACAGAAAAAAAAACACTACACAAAGTGAACTTTAATTTCGGAAGTGTCTTTGGTTATGTCAATGTGTTAATATTTTTATTTTTCATATTTTTGTTGTGATATAGAAGCTTTGAACACAGAGAAGTAGGGAAGCCTTTGCCCTGCAGTAAGACATCACAGGCTTTTAATACAGTTGTGATACATACCCCACACAAAGTCGTATAGCACTTGCAATGTACCTAAATAACAGTGACATGTTGATGATCTTATAATAATTCCCTTATTATAAGATCATCAACATACACTAAGACATAAAACATACGTAGCTTACTAAAAAACCACTCATCAGAACTTGACCTATAAATGGGACCAACCTGTAAGTAAAACTATACTTTCAAATAAAAAAAGAATTTCCCAAATCGGATTAAAAATTACTAGCAGCGCCCCGCGGTTTTACCCGCATTAGTTTCGATCCCGTGAGAATATCGGGATAAAAAGTATCCTTTGTGTTATTCTATTGTTAAGCTATATTACTGTAAAGTTTCACCAAAATCCGTTCAGTAGTTTCGGCGTGACAGAGTAACAAACATTCATAGATCCATCCCAATCCATCCTCACAAACTTTCGCGTTTATAATATTAATATACATACTCGTGTTAGTAGTTCTGAGGTAACAAACATAAAAAAATACCGAACTGAAATGAGACCCCCCTCTTTTTTTGAAGTCTGTTAAAAATAATCAAATGGAGTAGGCTACTAGGGTACCTAATGCCTAATATATAGCACATATAATATATGCATACCTATCTAATGTAGTGAAATAGAATTGTAACAGTGTTTTTATAAAACCACAAGACGATTGGCGATGGGATTTACAATCGGCAAAAATTACGAACTTCCTTAACCAATTTAAAACCCAAAATCCTTTCTTTTTTTTTATTGGTTTCTCGCAGACTCGCAGTGCAACCTATGAGGTTGTCGTCTGCTTAACCGGGCTTGCCTGTGGATGCGTCAATAAATTAAGGCCTCCAGCCAGGGCTTAAAAAACTTAAAAACTAAGCGACTACGCGCTAAAGGCACCGGACCTCGGCTTAGGGTGTCACTGGCAGAGGGCCGCAAGGGACAGGCTGGATCGGAATTAGAAAATCCTTGTGCACCTTCGTTACCTATAAAGGAATTCTAGTGCAAAGTTTCAAGTTTCTAGAGCCGATTTACTGGCTGTGCATTATCTGTTAGTGAATTTAAGATTTTTATTAAGTACCTAGATCATTTACTTTTCGTTCTATAAATCTAGACTCATAGACTGATGGCCGCTGTAGATTCTGGCCATAAACTGTTTCAGTAAAATGCGAACGGATGCCAATCGACTGCGTTTATAATAATTCCATTCAGTTCATCATCTGCCTAGCCTTTTCCAACCAGATGCAGCTGAGTACCAGTATTTATTATTTTAATAATTTCATTATGGCGATGATAATGTCCCTCATGTAACTATCATACGTCATAGCACCATACATGGAAATCCGAACGATACCTTTTATCGCTAGCACATATGGTGGTAGATATCTGACATATTAAGCACATTTGACCACCAATACCTAGGTGGTCTGCTAAAGTAGTTTAGGTTAGTATCTTGTCCCATTAAAAACTTATATCGAGGCAGTAGCATTAAAAAATATTAAGTAGATAAGTATTAAGTAACCATTTTATCGTTTTTGTACGTACCTACGTACGTTACTTTTCTCTCGTTGTTGGTACACCAACTGCAAGTTCTGTGCTCTCAAATTAATGAGCTCTTGTTCTAAATTTCTTTGTTATTTACCAAATTTTTTCCAAAGTGGTTGCCGCACTTAGTCCTTCAAGTGGACCATTGCACGTGGGCAAAGACCATCCAAAGACTATATATAGATAGATTATATCTATATATGAATAGAGTTACTTTATTCTTTAGCCACCCAATTGTACAGACTACTCGGTTTCTGCATCAGCGGGGTAATTGCGTAACAGACTAACAAATGATAAATGATTTAATTTTTGTTACTTACGGTTTGTACAAACACTTTTACACGTCAATCATATAGGTATTAAAACTAGATGAGGTCGGCGTTTCCTATCTGACTAGTCTGAGAAGAAAGGCCGAAACAAACACAGGTCACAGTCTCTTTTAAAGTCCAGACATAATCTTGGTCAGATCATATGAAGACCATGTAGGTCGATGTCTGAGATGGTCTTTTGAGGAAAGAACCACACAGATTGAGATGACCTGTCCAGTCAATGCACGCATTTGTCAGAAATCGTGCAGCTCAACTCAAAACTTACAGTTTACCAGACAACATATATGAAGCAATGGATTACCAATATCCTTCAAAATCATTCACCACCCTAATTGCGTAGCACACTATCAATCTCAATCTAAATAATTTTAAAGGATATCGCTAATCCATCGCTTCATATGTTTGAAAAATTTGTCTGCTCAACAACGTAAATAGCGCAATGAATGTCATTGAACTGTCTGCTCAACAACGTAAATAGCGTAATGAGTGTTGTTGAACTGTCAAAATGAAAACCATTGCTACTCTTAGTGTGTTACGCCATTATCCCGCTGATTGTGATTGAACGTGTGTTGCGCAATTAGTGTGCTGGAAAGTGAGTTGAACAACACTTGGATCGTGTCACTTCCTGCTTGATCAAGAAAATCATTAATAAACTTACGGTCAATTCTCGTAATTTCAAACGTTCAAAATCTAGTCGCAGTCTCATCTCGGCGACAAACAAATGTCAAAAACTTGTCAAAATGTAGCTAAATTAGAAGTATTTTTTAAGACAGATTGAGACTGAGATCAGACTGTGAACGTTCTTAAAATTACGAGAATTGCCCCTCTGCTGTGTGAGCAATGATGAAAAGAGGTTACAGCTGCGTATTAAAATAGCAGCCTAGTTAGACAAAAGGTGTCATTTTTTTTGTGTTTAATTAACAAAAGCGACGTGACGACGTGAGTCATAACCACGAAGGACACCAATTGATTGGATACTTTCCATTTTCAATCGTAGTTTAAAAGCTAGATGACCTAAATATTGTAGACATAATAATAATTGTGACCGTGACCCCCCCCCCCCCCCCCCCAAGTCTTGACAATGGCGCCGGTTTCAAACCTGTAGCCAATTAAACAGAAAGGTAGTTTTTCTGATGGAAATGATTTATGAGTTTTGTTCCATATTGGAGACACTTTGTCCGAAAGATACGTGCAGGGAAATTCTTAAGGAAATCAAAAAATGACAATGAATGTCTATGTCAATTTGCTGTGTTGCGGTGCCGTGCCCGTCTCTGGTGCGCAGAGTGCGGGACAGCTCCATCACCGTCCTGGCGATGATGGCCAACAGACTGGATTGCCCATAAATCCGGTAATGCTGCAGCAGATATATTATTGTTACCTTGTGAGTTTTCGTTTTTGTCTGTGCTTGTAATCCCGCACCCTAATTGCGAAAGACACAATCAATCTCAATCTGAATCATTTTGAAGGATATTGCTAATCCATTGCTCCATATGATCGAAAAATGTGTCTGCTCAACAACGTAAATAACGCAATGAATGTTGTTGAACTGTCATAATGAAATCCATTGCTACTGTTAGAGGGTTTACGCCATTACCCTGCTGCCTGTATCCTTTTCTGTATCTATTTGTATATGAGTCTTGTTACTTGAATTAAACATTTTTTTTTTTAAATTAGTAATCGCATGTCAAAGAATGACAGTTGTGGTTAGAATATACGGACAATTTAAGTTGATATTCAATTTGCTGAACAACTATGTCCCTGCATTACATTATAATATGCCTAAAGATGTCGAAGAATTTTTGTACCAGGCCAAGACTGAGACCTTTTGCAAAACCAGGTCCCGAATTACCGATATATGAGTGTCCCCCCATTATATTCCGGACTAGCTTTTAAAAATGCTCAAATTATCTGACTGTATGTAAGCAAACACCTTATGATGACCTACAAATAGATAGATAGATAGAAGATAGAATACTCTTTATTGTACACCATACAAATTACAGAAACCTAAGTATATAAAATTTACAAAGGGTGACACAATGGGCAAATTACTTCTGTCTGCTGACTATCAGCTGTTCATATAGTAACAAGTAGGTATACGGTAATTAAGCGATGCTATTTGGGTGACCTAACAGAAAGAGTAAATAAGGACCTAAATCTAACTAAATAGCTAACATTTTGTTATTCCTTTCTAAATAAAAAAGACGCGTGCCCTAAATAAAATACTTTTGTTTCTTTTTTTTCTAAATTAAAATAGCAAGTTACAAACAAACAAACATGTGATAATGTTGGTAGTTAGGTACAAAAGGTAAACAAATAGTTATTAAAACATTTCGAAATATCGGCATCGAGTATTAATTTGTGTAAGACTTTTATTCAGCTGTTTGTTAGCTTTTAACACAGATCATAATTATGATCTGTGGCTTATAATTAATTAAAAACTTCAAAACACTCCTTGACTTATATTACAATAGCTCCAAAAATAAAACAGGTTAAACAGGATTGATTTAAAAACTACAATGTATATTATTTATTTATGTTTCAAATTGACGTTATTTCAAGTTAAAGAAATATCAACTTTATTTTAATAGAAATTAAGTTGATTTCAGAGTGACTAGCACTATTGAAAAAGTTATAAAAATGTTTGAAGTTGTAGCGTAAACTGAACTTTATTATGTAGGTAAGAATTAAAGTTATTTTTCGATATACTTAAATTTGTTTACATTTTTGGCGAATATGCCGCGATATTAGTTTGGATAGAAGTCTCACAACAAAACGCTTCTAGATTATAAACGACATGACATCAACAAACAAAAATAAAAAACAAAAGCACATCGTACTTACCGCGCCAAATTATTTTTATTCGAACTTTGAATGCAAGCAATCTTTTTTTAAATTAAATTTTCACGCACTCGCTAAAGTATTAGTCTATGGCACTAGTCAGACCACTAGCACACTCAAAGCGTTAGTGCAGAATGGCGCACCCAACAACGTTTGGACGTTGTTTGGCCGCCGAATGATAAGGATCAACTTGTACTCAATACAAACAACACAACTTTACTTTACCTGTTATCTTGTCCGTGGAATTATAATAAGGTTCCTCAAACCCTCAAGATTACTTTTCAATAACAAAGAAATACTTAAGTAACTGAATATCCTCCACCCTTGACAAAAAGTCTTAACAGAATAAAAACATGAAATACTTACTATTTTTGAAGCATAACAAAATAAAAACCTGAAATGTAAATGATCTTTTGTGTTTTGTGCATTGATTTACATTTCTATGATTGTGTGCGAAGAAAAGATGAATTCGGCGAGAAACAAAGCTAGGACTGGGGACAATACAATTTGTCATTTATTTTTTTACAAAACTATGGCGCGCATTAGAAAGATTTGGAAAAAAATAACCATACCTACATATAATATGCCAAAATAACTCACACGCTTGTCTCCATACTATTTTAGAATTTGATGATTATCTTACTTACTAATTTCTCAGTTTTAAGTCGGATTTAAGTATATTTTATCCAGTTCAAGTGTACAGACGCCAGCTGCAGGTTAAGCTACCCGAAACTGTCAAATTTTCCCAATCAATATTGAACCTAATGCTTTAGCGATAAAGTTGAAAATCTATTAAAGAAATTTGACAGATTGTAGTGGCTTGATGTGCTGGCGTCTCGCGTCTGTACTAATGCCTAAATTAGGCAGCTTGATATCTTGCAAATCTATCAAGGTTTGTGTCCTCAATTCTATAAGTAGGTAAGTACATCTGTCAATCATCAAATATCTTTAACAATGTTTCTCAAAGACAATGACGGCTTCGATAAAATCCCTTTCCTTTCGAAAATCGATAAAGATCTTCAAAAACAACCGACATCCCTTTATTCGCATAATATTAGATTCTCAAGAAGTTCCCGAAATTAGCGCGTTCAAACAAGCAAACAAAGAAACAAACAACCTCTTCAGCTTTATTATTATTATTAGATATAGAAAATATAGACAGGTAATGACCAAGTGGCCATAAATTACGTTAATTACAAGGAGTTTAATTAAAACGCATATAAAAGTTCCTTTGTGCTAACATACTAAGTAATTCATAGCAAAATCACAAATGAGTACTTATTAAATTACGCACTTAACCTTATTAAGAAGTACGTATTAATCTTAATACTAAATTGAAGTCATAAGTTCATAACGATCAATTAATAATAGTCGTCCAAACCGTATTTCGGTCATGGTGGCCAATCACAACAGAAACTGCCTTCGGCGCGGGAGATCATATAGTGCACAGACACAAGTGCACTCTCTCTACCCTCGCTCTTATAGTCCGATGGGACGGTATGCAATCCGGCACGACCGGAGAGAGATCAGGCGTTAGGATCAACGAGGGGGTATCACACCGCCCACTTCCAAACTCCGGGCTGTTATTACGAAATTCCTAATGGAAACATCCAATAACACTTTGCCCAACCTGCGAATCGAGCCCCCCACCCTCGGCTGTCGCTTGCGACCACGAGACCAACGGGGCAGCTACATACAGCTACATGCGGGGGTAGGTACATAGAAATCAGTGTTGCCAGCCGGCACCCTAATTGCGTAACATACGATCAATCGGAATCGGTTTCATTTTGACAGTTCAACAACATTCATTGCGTTATTTAAGTACGTGTTGAGCAGACAAATTTTTCGAACTTATTAAGCAATGGATTAGCAATTTGCTTCAAAATGATTCAGATTCCGATTGATCGTGTGAAGGGTGCGGGTCTTGTCAAAAGTTACCTGAAATGGATTAAAAAGTAACCTTTTAGTGTGAAAAATAACCGTTAATTTTTTTTTCCTGCACTAAGATTAAAATTTGATAGACAGATGTTGGTTGTATTAACTTACAGAAATGTGGATAATTTAGTAATGTTTTCCATTTTAAGTTGAATTGGTCAGCTACTTTTTTTAAACACCTGAAATGAAACTCAATACGAAAAAGAACGAATTCATCCGATTGAACGAGTGAGTAACCGAGACGCTTTGGTCATTTTATGTTATGGATATATCATTAGTGCAAGAGAGAAAGACTTGTTTTTAAGAGTTTCACTCACTGCCTACGAACGAAGTTTTGCTGTTTGCGTTGGCCAACATTGCGTTCCGTTTCAGGTTGGTTTCACGTAAGAAATTAAAAATTAATTCTACAAATTCCGCAAATCACTTGGAAGTAACCTAGAAGTAACCTGAAGGAGTAGAAAATCACCTAAAAGGTTATACAAAAGTAACCTTCTGGCAACGCTGATAGGAATAGAATACTACAAGAAATTCCTTATGAGAAGCAACAATGCACTAAGATATTTTCATAACTTCTTCTAAGCTAAATAGAAAGCGTGATCCAAGATGTTTGAAAGAAGTACCTGAGTATAACGTAAGACCTAGGTCACCTAGGTACTTCTTTCGAACATCTTGCATCCTGGAGCACTGTATTTTAGATAGAATTGGACAGACACCAGCACATCCCGCTACTACAATTTTTTAATTAAATAAAAAAATAGATTTTCAACTTTTCATTAGGTTCAAAGTTGATTGGGAAAATTTGACAGTTTCGGGTAGTTTGATGTGCAGGCGTCTGTACTATGCTTGAAACAATATTAGTGGATCGGGAAATCTGGAGGCTTATTAGTCGATTTGCATGAATTTACTTGCCCGAAACCGACGAATCAACTCTAACACTTAACCATAGAAACTAACTTCCGAAATTGAGGTTATTTTTCACTTTGTTATGATTTCTTTGGATGTCGGGAATCTAATATTATGCGAATAAAGGGGCTATAGGCTATTAACATCACGCTTGACCCTTCGACGATCGATCAGGCTAAGCTTTTTCCGTGGGTGGGTGACCATCTTTACATATCAAGACCCCCTCCGTGACTCGGAAAGCACGTTAAGCCGTTGGTCCCTGCTGTCATTCGTGGACCTTTAACAGTCGTTACGGGGCGCTAGAAGCCCGAAAGTCTGACAACCGTTCCATGTAAAATACTGGTATTCAGCTTCAATAGGTTAGACTGGAAGCCGACCCCAACTTAGTTGGGAAAAGGCTAGGCAGATGGTGTTAAGTAAAAAATAAAAAGCCTCAATGTGTAAACAACCACTACTGCACTATGTACCTAATATGTACCTACCTACTTACATTATCATAACCAAAAGAGAAAGACTTGAAGATAAAAAATAACATTGGTTCTACACTTAACCTAGTTAAATATATCTAAAGATATCTTGTCATGTTTGTCGATACTTGACATCCATACAAATGATGTGGTTATCTTATCTTGAAAACAAAACCTTTTTCTTTTTGTTTAAAACTGTACCGAAATTCAACTTAAAAGTTTTTTTTTTCCTTTTTGGCAACTGAGCCGATGTCGATAATTCTGCCAGCGTGATGTAGTGACAGCACAGCAAAATGAGCTGTCGAACGTTGCACTTTGTGGTAGTTGTTATTTGTTTATGTTAAGTAGCTGAAAAGACAATACAAGTTTTGTTGGGTAGTTAACATTGTTTTTTTAAATAAATAAATTATTATTATTACTCTACTATAAAACGACACAGATATTTACAGTTATAGTTATTATTACACACAACCTACATTTTTTTTAATGTCATTGTCATTTTAAAATTTAACAAACTTTTTAAATGACAAACAAGGACAGACAAGGACTTGGATTAGTAACTTAAAAGTTAAGTAGGTACAGCCAACACATCAGTGGTAACCATTTGACATTTACAGAGCCTTTCTGTTGTGGCAGTAGTACAGGGGGCTTACCACCAGCTCTTAGTGCAGGGCAGGAGTTGAACTGCAGTGCGCCCCTAGTCGCCGCAGGAGACGCCCTGGACGTCGGGAGTCAACAGCCGATTCCCGGGCACTGTAGACGCGGGTTGCAGGCGGCAAGCAATGGGTAGCTCGCCGCCCGGTAAGGACCAGGCCCGGGTCGACGGCGCGTTGTGTTCCACGCGCGCCTCAAAAAGATGTCAGCACCAAATGACGAGGGCCGCGGGTTATTCGAAAGAAATGCCGTGGCCCCTGGCACAGGCAACTGAAGGAACACGGTTGAGTTTTAGTCAGTAAAAGTCTGACACGCCCTCCCGCGAGCGGGAGAGGTCATCTGATTTCCCACCCAAAAAAAAAACTCCAGGTCTTACCACCAGAGTTACCAGAGTAATTCTCGTAATTTTAAGACCGTTCACAGTCTGCGGGGTAATTATTTTGCGTAACACACTATCGGTAGTTCAACAACATTCATTGCGTTATTTACTTTGTTGGGCAGACAAATATTTCGGACATATTCTAAAAAAAAAGATTTTCTAAATTATAATTTCTGGAATCTTCAGCTGATACAGGGTTCAACGCACTCGAATCTCTCCATGAGTTCTACGAACTCCCCATGATTGGATTAGACGCGAGTCGAAATTATCTGGGAACAGTCATGTAACAACAATAGACAGCATAATTCTCTCTTTGTTTCTCAAATGGTTCCTAATATATGTACAGGGTCAAATTAAATTAGCTAGCGAAACTCTGCACATATGATGGGTATCTAAACATGATAAAACAAAAAATAATTTAATATGATAATTTTTTTTTGTGGGATAATCGACCGCTGTATGTTTTTACTTGAAATATCAGTTGGAAAAATAAGTTTTTTTTTGTGTAAACTTCACAGACGATCTTAAAACGATAAAACACATTTTCTCAACTCATACTTCAAGTTACAACCATACCAGCGGTCGTTGACCCCAAAGAAAAGAACATAAAATCTTTTGTATTTTCATTTTATCGTGTTTAGTTATCGTTATCCATTACGTCTGCAGAGTTTCGCTAGCTAATTTAATTTGACCCTGTTTAAATCTATAGCCAATATATACAACATATTTATTATCACCCCGCGTTTACACCAAGGCTTAGGTAAAACATACATTTTACATATTGTATGTGCGATTTTGGTTGTACGTCGTACGAAAGTTGTACAGACTAGTTATACAAACCTTGTCAGAAGGTCAAAAAGGAGAACAAGTTAATTAGTAAAACATTTCTGCAATCCTGTATTGACGTTCAATACAGGATTGTAGGATCCCCACATGCTTTAAAACACCATAAATTCAACATACAGGGGTATTGGTAAAACATTAACAACCTCTCAGGACTATAATAATTAGTAACATCATAAAAAACAACTTTTGTTCCATGACTTTTATTAATACATCAGATATTAATTCATCAGACTTTCATACAAAACGAAAAGATTTCATTTCAACGAATTGAAATATTCGATTTTCTGTTAAGTACAAACTCTACGCGAAGTTAAAGAAAGCGCTAGTTAGGTAAACCAACTGCCGTGTCTAGAACAAAATTCAGCGGAAGGGAGCGGGGGTTAGGTAGAACAACGCAAAAGTTGTTTTAATGATGTTAGTAATCCAGTCCTGCAAGGTTGTGTAGTGTAGTGTTTTTTTACCAATAACCCTGTATACATATACCTACATACAATATCTATGCACGACACTGACTGACGACACGAACATGACATGTTTTTAACAAATATTTTACAAGATTTGTTGAAAACAAGTATTATAACTGGACATGGGTGTAAATGCAGATATAGGTAGATATAGAATATAAAATAATTAAAACAACAGTTCCTGCTCCCGTTCGTGGCCAGTTTAACAAACCATTGCCGGAGCGTTAACCCCGACTGGTTTCTGATTAGATTGGATCATTGATAAATTGGCCCCTGGAGCCTGCCTCGCTACACCGGCCGATTGGAACTCAAAACTCGTTGTTGGTATTCAAAATACATGTATTCTATCTATGTTTTGACATTTACCCGCGCTGGGCTCGCGTGGTGGTTTACGGCCACAGAGAGGAGGCCTGTGTCCCATTAGTGGAAACGTTATAGGTTAATTATGCGTAACAATTCCACTTTGTACAAGGTATGATAAAAATCTAGAATAGTTACACCTGTCACACGTATAACATAATCATTTGTAGCCCGCATGCAACGTAGAGTAGATAAGAAAGCATTGATTTATAATTTATAGACATTATTTATTGTTAACGGTCGAAAGCGCGACTGCTGAGAATCCTGGGTTCAATCCCTCTTCCTACTAAGGTTGGGCAAAGTATATACCGTACAGGTTCATAACGACAACTTCCCAAAACGTTCACCCTCCTAAAACGTCCACTTCCCAAAATGGTAATTCCCTAAATGTCTATTTTCCATTTCGTCCACTTTCCCAAAACGACCACAAATGTACAATTCCCAAAAAGTCCACTTCCCATAACGTCAACTCTCAAAACGCCCACTTTCTAAATAGGTTTTTTTAATTAAAATGTTACGGGTCAGTCCCGTGACAAGCCAATTATTTCTATGCGTGAATATGGTATGATGTTTCCTGATATTTAGTACTGTTATTGAATCATATGGGTTAGGTTAGGTTAGGTTAGAACCCCCCCCGGTGGGTTCCCGCATTGACGAGGCGGGGGGGCTCAGTAGCCGTGACTTGGAGAACCACGGTAAAGCGAAGAGGAACCCGAGCGGGGGCCGCTCGTCAGGGCTTTGCGGCTAAGCCGACGACGTAGCGGCTAGCGGGTAGGTTGCGGTGCCGCTTGGGTGACATCGCAACCTACCTGAGGCGGGCCGCGATGTCCCTCGTGTGGGAGACATCGCGACTGAGGATTGGAGGCCGCGGCGGGAGAGGAGTGTCGGTGTTACGTTGCCGCTCTCCCTACCTTCCGCGGCCTTAACGGGGCCGCCACCGTTAGATGGCGGACGCGGTGGGGCCGCAGGGGAAGAGGAGTGTCGGTGTTACGTTGCCGCTCTCCCTATCCTCTGCGGCCGTAGCCCCCCCAACGCGGGGGGCATGCGGGGCCCGCCAGCTAGGCGGGCGTGGAGGTCAGCAGGCAACGGGTGCGGGGGCACCGTTGCCTGTATCGCACAGGCCTCCACCAGTGTGGGACGGGATGGCCAGGTGTTCTCGGCCATTCCCGTAGCCCCCCAACCCGGGGGGGCATGCGGGGCCCGCCATACCATCTAGGCGGGCATGCGCCGGGAGGGCTGTGGAAGTAAAGGCTATGCCGGTTTCCCATGGCCCTCCCATTACGGCGATGTGGGAACACCGCTGAGTTTTAGTGGGTATACTGTCATTCTGACAGGGAGTCCCACATACCCCGTCTCGTCCCCCACGAGGCGGGGATGCATAAAGCATTTCTCAGCGAGAAAAAAAAAAAAAAAAAAAAAGGTTAGGTTAGAACAGTGACCATTAACGCGCGAAGGCGAGCGAGCGAAGCGAGCGTGCCGCGGCAGCGGCCGCCGAGCCCCAGATCCCCTCTATTGTTGGTAAATCATTTGGGTTAGATGAGATTATAACAGTATGATTTTTCCTAATATTTAATACTACTCGTATTGAATCGTATGGGTTAGGTTAGATGAGATGGACGATAACGCTTTATCGTCCATCTCATCTAACCTAACCCTTCTTTTATTTTTCAAGAAAATATAGGGCAAGTGTTACATTTTGTGAACGAGACGTTTTGGGAGTAATCGTTTTGAGAAACGGACTATTTGGGAACAGTTCCCGAACAGGGAACGTTTTGGGAAGTTGTCGTTATGAACCTAAAGGGTATATACTCGTACTATGGGAGCTGCATTAGGAATTACCCAGTAGCAGCCTGGAGATATTTGGGCCCCTTACTAGCAGTAATGGGCTGCCCCCCCCCCCCCCCCCGCATTATATGGAATTAAACGTAGACGGTATTAATATTATTCTATTTAAACTATAATAAGGCTCTGTAACATAGAAATGTAAAAATCCTATATCTATGCTCTGTAACTTTATCTTTGCATGTTTTATGGGGTTTTTCCTTTAGGAATTTCATAGTAACAGCCCGGAGTTTGGAACTTGGCTGTGTGATACCCCCGTGCCTCGGAAAGCACGTTAAGCCTTTGGTCCTGCGCCTGATCTCACTCCGGTCGTGTCTGAATGCATGCCGTCCCATCGGACTATGAGAGTGAGGGAAGAGAGAGTGCACCTGTGTCTGCGCAAACACTTGTGCACGGTTATCTCCTGCGCCGAAGACTAAAGTTGTCAAAAAATAAAAGGCTCGTTTTGACATTGACAGTTCTAATAGTTAATAAAGATCAAATTCGCAAAACACGTATTCGTTTGTATAAAACTGACAGGTGACAAGAACGCATTCGCAAATGTCAAAACGGGCCTTTTATTTTTTGACAACTTTAGTCTTTGTTGAGATTGGCCGCCATGGCTGAAATACCGTCTAGAGGACTATTATGAATAAGCCTCTGAGAATGCCTGAGCCTTCTTCGAGGAAAAAAGACGTGTACAAAGTTTTTAAATTTAATTATTTAACTTCGTTTTCACTGGCAGTGTCTTCTCCAGACTTTTTCGGGATGAACTTGTAGAAC
This sequence comes from Apamea epomidion, assembly GCA_947507525.1. Classification (NCBI taxonomy): domain Eukaryota; kingdom Metazoa; phylum Arthropoda; class Insecta; order Lepidoptera; family Noctuidae; genus Apamea; species Apamea epomidion. The sequence goes on along the minus strand of OX382242.1, from coordinate 6,044,538 downwards.
GTAACACCTGTAATAAAGCAAATAAAATAGATGACTAAGTATGTTTTTACAAACTTCATTTATTCAAAAAGATATGATATTGTTGTCTAGCAAACCTGTCGAATTTATTTTCACTTTAAGATCTTCTCCAGCTGTTAGAGTCATTTCCTCTTCTTCTTTGTAAAGATCCTGTTAAGAACAGAATACACAGTTTCATAAACATAATAGAGTCGTTTCTGACCGCGACTTCGTCCGCTTAAAATTTCTTCTTACCCCGACCCACCCCGTCGCTTCGCATCGCCCGTCCACGCTGTTACTTACTTAGCCATCGCTGACTTTTTTTCTTTTTGCTCGGCACCTAAGGGTCCAAGCGTAGTGTAAAGAGATTTTTTTAAATCCGACTGGTAGTTCCAGAGATAAGCGCGTTCAAACAAACTCTTAACTCTCTATTAGTATAGATTGCTAGCCTCAATTTGACATCCTCTCCACACTCTCTATAACCACTGCAACTCCTGACGCCAGAATCTAAGTTCTTACAATGGCGACCACTAGAAAAACGCAGAGATATTGATGAAGCCCGAAGAATCCCGGAGAAATTATTCAACCCTCTTAGACTTGGAACCCGCAACTAAATTAATCAGAAAATAATAGTAAATGAGTAAGAAAATCCATGGTGGCATACCTGTAAAATATAGTCCTGTAATGGCAGCTTCATTTGTTCGTGTGTGTATGACACGTTAGCTGTCGTATCTCGAAGGTTCACGAAGGCCAGCGCTCGCGCACCGTCCGATAATTCTCGGTGCCATATCTGTCGAACATCAATAAACGTAAAAAGTGTAACTGCACGCCTTTATTCCTCGAAAGTTCAGAAGATCTTGCATTTCCATTAAAAAAATCTCAGTAGCTCACTAGCCCGGAATCTGTATATGTGCACATCCTTATGAGAAAACGGTCATTGGTCCACTCATGTTATAATACATAGATTCTTGGCCTTTTATTTGAAATCTCAGTCACTTTCACTACACCTTCATTGAAGATGTATTATTTTTAAGCTGGTGATTTCATCATGAGTATTAATAGTGAACCTTCGATGTTTTCAGTGGTTTTTTTTTACCTGACTTTGTTTCTTACCTCATCTTTATCAACGCCAGTCCAAATCCTCAGACCTTGTTTGCCCAGTGCGTCCTGGTTCACGGCTATCACATCCTTGTTTAGCAGAATCTCCTTGAACTCCGGCTGGATACTGGATATTTCAGCGCTCATGATGAGAGGAGCTGCCAGGACTGACCATACGGCCATCTGCACCCGAGCTTGGTCTACTGTTAGGCCAGAATTACCAATGACAAGCTGAAAAGAGGCGGACACTAAAAGAACGCGGCAGGCCGAACTCCTTTTAAAACATGATGCGCCTTACCTTGGCAAATCGATTTTGAGAAAAAGTTCGGGTTTGTAGGGTTGTCGTCTCTATCAGTGTCACAATTCTATGTACGCCCGGGTACTGTATAATCAGTATTTTCTCTCGAACTATAATACATAGTTCGTAAGTACCATGAAATAACTAAAATAGTGTCCGCTAACGTGAGCAGTGGTGGCCAAGTGGTAACGCCCGCTATTTACAAGTTGCAGGTCGTAGCTTCGAACCCGCGTTTTACTCTGTGTAAATTATTTCATCACCACTGCTCTCAAAACGGTGAAAGAAAACATCGTTAGGAAACCGGCATGTCCTAGAATCAAAAATCCTAAGACATTTATTGTGACATCTACCAACCCGCACTGGGCCCGCGTGGTGGATTACGGCCCATTCCTTCTCACAGAGGGGAGGCCTATGTCCCAGCAGTGGGAACATTATAGGCCGATGATGTACCAACGTTGAATACTTACTTACCATGTCAGGGTCATTAAAGTTTCCTGGTCCGGCGAACTGAACAAACTCCTCCTGTTTGTCTCCGAACCAAGCCATGATATTCAACACGGAATTCCAGTTGTTCTGAATGTCGCCATAGTTCCTCCAGATGTTGCAGGCCTTCGCGATTGAAGAGTAATTGGGCTGGAAATAAAACAATATCTTAAAAGTGATTGTTTTTACGACCGGGGCTTCTCCGAGAACAGTGTCGCACCAGTCAGTCTGCAGCATGCAATTTTTCATCGAGCATTTCTGTTGTATTCATCATTCCGTTAAACGCGCGACGTCCATTACTGCTACCCGTACAAAGCCAGCGAATTTCTACGATCTCCAAGTGGTCGTTGGTCCTACTCCTGCCCACGCAGCCAGTTCTTGATATTTATGTAAAAAGAAAACTTATGACTTAATAATGAAATGAAACTTACATGAGTTTGATAAGCTGGCCAGCTGCAAGAATACACCATTGGACGACCGGTTTCATTGAGCAGTTTACCAAACATTGGGTAACCTTATAAAAGAATAATTCAATATTATAACTCGTGAAAGATCTAGCTAGAGACATAAAGTTAGATGTATTATGAATCACATAAGCTGATGAGGCATTAAAACTTTGAAATATGTAAAATGCACACTATAGACTACTTACAATATAATTTCTTACATACATACAACCATTGGATGAAAAAAAAAATTAGTATGCCATACCTCATCTGCCTTTAATTAAGCGCTCAGCTGTCACTAATGAGGCACAATTATTTTTCTATTGTTACCGAACTTAATACGTCAGTCTAACAGACAAGGGGCTAACACAACAAGGTTTACGAAATCTGTGCGAACCTGTATCGGAGTCAGGAGCACCACAGCCATCCAGTTTGACGTAGTCCACCTCCCACTCAGCAAACGTCGCCACGTCCGTAGCCTCATGGCCCAAAACTCCTGGATAACCAGCGCATGTAACGTTTCCATAGTCCTCGTAAATGCCGAACTTCAAACCTTTGCTTTGGACCTAAAACAATTACATCTAAGACAGTACTTTTATATCTTTGTGGCTTACCAGCAATGAATAAGAACAATACTTCTTGAGTGCCATCTGCCCCTGTGTTCTTTGGGCTAGAGAGTAGGTTGCAACCTGGTTGATTCTTGGTTTCGATTCGATACCTGGTTTTCAGTAGCGGCCCGGTATCTGGATTTTAGCCCGGTAAAGTGCCAATGACCAGGGGAGCACGGCACAAAGGGAGGAAGCCTATACTCAGCAGTAAAATCGTGAAAAAAAATCAGTTGATCCATACATTATGTCGAGTTAAGCGAACATAAATCTATAGATCAACTGATTTCTTTTTTACGATTTCAGTGTTGGTCCCGTAGTAAAAGTTGTTCATAATGATTAGTACAATGACCCCTTCTAAGGATTAAAACGATCAAAATTTAACGGTGTATAGGGCTTTAGCGAAATGTTGGTGTACTTTACGTCTCTGAGTCTCTGACTAGGTACGAAGAGATTTCATAGGAATAAATTACATACATAGCGAGAGAGCGCCAACATCCCACTGGGGAAGCGACCATGATCAGGCACTAGGCGTCCGTCGGGGCCACGCGTCTTCTCCGGCCAGCAGTCGTCGATCGTCACGTACTGGTATCCAGCCTCCAGGTAACCCTCGCTGGCCATCGCATCTGCTGTCTTCTTTATTAAGATCTCACTGAAGAATATGTCATCGCTTATTACACACAAGCCGACGGCCCGCCCACCTAAGGTATGTAATCACCTCTACCTATGGACATCGGACATGGAGCAGTGGTGACCCGTGCTATCGGCACCGACTCGTAAGTCGTTCGTGAGTTTGAACGCAGGCAAACACTTTACTTTGTGTACCTATTTGAATTCATCACCACTGCTCCCAAAACGGTGACGGAAAACATTGTGAGGAAACCGGCATGTCCTAGAATCATCTATTCGAAGACATTTGACATCCACCAACCCGCACTGGACCGTGTGGTGGATGCCACTCCCTCTCACAGAGAGGAGGCCTGTATCCCAGCAGTGGGGAGATTATAGGCTGATTATACCATCCCAGAGACAAAATTGAAAAGTCTCCTGTGCCGGTAATTACACCTATACATATACCCTTCACATCTGAACACAGGACCGCAGCCAGGCGGCAGAAATAGGTGCAGAGGATCAGATTTTGAAAAATAATGATAACTTCATTTTAGATTCTTTCAGAACATACCTTACACACTCGGTCGGGTATTTTTCACAGTCGGTAGTGCAGTTGTATCTGAGCCACGAGAGCCAACCCATGGGTGGGGTCAACGCAACCCCATTGTCCAGAGCCTTACTGGACCAGACCAACCCACAGAAGACAAACATTGATGGTATGAACATCTATAAGATACGCAATTTTATAAATGATTCTGGTTGTAGAGAACAGTCAATCAAATGGAGTATGCATGGGATTTGAAGGGATCAAAACCAAACTTTGGACGATAAAAAACGGAGAGGAGTTGAACTGTTTCATCCTTTTTTTTTTTTTTTTTTTCAGGATGGGAAATCATCAAATGACTCCTCCCGCTCTGGGTGGAGCAGAAGGGAGTGTCAGACTCTTACTGACTAAAACCCACCCGTGTTCCTTCCTTAACCCTTTATGTACCAGGGCAGCGGTAACCCTTTCGGACGATCCCGCTACCCCGGCAGGCTTCGGCCCTGTCGGGCCCCGTCATCTATGCTGACATCTCTTTGAGGCGCACGTGGAACACTTACGCGCCGTCCGGCACGGGCCTGGTCCTGATCGGACGGAGAGCTACCCATTGCTCTCCGCCCGCAGGCCCGCGCCTACGGTGGCCGGGAGTCGTCACGCGGCTCCCGACGCCCGGAGCGTCTCCCTCGGCGGCTGAGGCGTGAGGATCTCTCCTTCGCCCATCCCGCCACCTCCTTCGCTAGCATGACTGCTTCGCAGAAGGAGGTGACCGCCTCCCACTCCCTCTCGCCCCGGACCATGGCTTGCACCAGGGCCGGACGCGAGAGGTCGCCGCCGCTGCCGATCGCCTCTACGAGGACACGGCGGTGCTCTGCCCAAGCGGGGCAGACCTCCACCGTATGCTCCACCGTGTCCTCTGGGCGATCCTCGCAGTGGTGACACCCGGGCGTCTCCTCCCGCCTGATGATGTGCAGGAACCTCCCGAAACATCCGTGTCCGGAGAGGACCTGCGTCAGGCGGTAGGTGAGAGCGCCGTGACGCCTCTCTAGCCACTCCTCAAAGAGGGGTCTTATCGCCGCTATCGTGGCGTGCCCTGCGCTGGGTTGCGATAGTCGCGCCTTCCATTCCACCATGAGACCGCGCCGGAGGTCCGTCCGCTCCGCAGCGATTTGCCGCGGGTGCAGAGTTTCCCCCCGACGTAGTGCCTCCGCGCGCCAGTCATACAGGCGCGCGAGGACTATCACCTCCAGATCCCATGGTGGCAGTCCGGCAAGGAGGCTTGCTGCCTCGCGCGAGATCGTGCGGTACCCCCGGATCAGCCTTACGGCTACCACCTTTTGGGGCGCGTTCAGGTAGTGTGCGGCTCGAAGCCGCAGTGAACGCGCCCATACCGGAGCCCCATATAGGGACATGGACCGCACGACCCCCGCGTAAAGCCTCCGGCAGGAGGCGTTTGGCCCCCTCAGGTTGGGCAGGAGCCGCCTTAAGGCGGCCCCGGTCCGTTCCAGTTTTGGGGCCAAACGTCGGAAATGCTCGACGAAGTTCCACCGGCTGTCGAGGACGAGACCCAGGTATCTCATCGTCTTCTCGACGCCGATGTGAACCCCTCCTACCATCAGTTGGGATCCCGAAGGTGGCCCGTACCGGGGCCCATGAAAAGACATGGCCTCGGACTTGTGCAATGCCACCTCGAGACCCAACTGCCGGATCCTTTCCACGACTATCGCAACCCCGCGTGTCATCGCGTCGGCCGCCGCCTGATGCGACCTCCCCTGCGCCAGGACCAGCGTGTCGTCAGCGTAGCAAACTACGCTGACGCCATCAGGGAGGTCGGCCCGCAGCACCCAGTCGTAACCGATGTCCCACAGGAGCGGCCCCAGAACCGATCCCTGTGGGACACCGCACGACATCTCTCGCCGGTTCCAGTTCCCGTCGCGACCGGGGTAGATGACGGCTCTGTCCGTCAAATACGCCCCGACTATTCGACGGAGGTAAGTCGGCACCCGGTGATACCGGAAACTGTTTCATCCTGGCACGAGCTTTGTTGTCATAGCATAGAACTGTTGAAGGGACACTTCGTAGGCCCCTCGGATATGTGCCAAGGACGTGGTTCTAGCAGGTTAGAGTCCTAATTCCTCATGGCATATTAATAAATAATAATGCTTTGCTATGCTTTGGCCGAAGATATTTATGAACATTTCGACGAAAAAAGATATAAAATTTCACTAAGAGTTAAGGGCAAAAATCCTTAGATTATTAAGGATTAAGAATTTATACAAGAATAGAAAAATAATCAAATCACCTTAAAATATAACAGAAAATAGGGTAATAAAATACTAGCATGGGATTTTATATCAAGCGAAAACACAAGAATGTGGAATATTTGAGTCAAACTCGCGATAGTACTAGAATGTTAGCATTGATTGATTTACGTTATCTAGGTACCACGATAATAAGTATTTACATAATAACGTAGGTGATTTAAAAATACAGTTAAATCCTCGGGCAGCCACTAAGAATTTCTTACACTGGAATCGACCCCAAGACTCAGGAATTGCGCATGCGGCTACTGAACAGAACAAAGAAGCGAATTGGCGGCAGGTATACAGAAAAATATATAAATATCATAATTATTACGTTTCTTTTCAATTTAACATGATAGTTCCATATTGTGAAAATAACAACTTAAATTAACTCACACAAACCGTCATACTTAGGACCATATTTACGTGAATAATTACTCAGTGCTGTCACTGTCACGCTAAGGTTATCGTAAACAGCTGTGCGTATAGTAACCCCTTGGATGATTACCCCACTGTTTATTTAGTTTCCATTAGCTAGCAAGACAGCACGTACATATAAAACAAATCATAACAAGTACGTACAAAACTTATTTTTACCGTGAGTTAAATTCAGTGGGACGTATAAGTGATTCTATAGTCAGAATTTGAAGAATTTAAAGGAAAATTCGCTTTAATTTCACAGCTTATAAGTTTGCATATGTTTGCACTCGAAAAAAACTACCTACTGAAGCCTGAACTCTAGCGTTCTTTCCAGAAATGTTGATGATACCAGTACTATGTATCTTTGTGTATGAACTGCTATCCTCCACCCAGGCTTTGGACAATAGGTTGGCCCTCACACCCCCCATGGGTTGGCTCTCTTGGCTGCGGTTCGGCTGTACTATCGACTGTGATGCGAAGCCTAAGGAATGTATAAGGTAAGCCACATTAACTTTACATCATCGCACCAATATCCTCCGAAGGGGTCTCCAATAATAGTGTACCCACATTACACCAGGCGGAGCAGTGGTGGAGCACTTACGAGTTGTAGGTCGTAGGTTCGAACTCAGTCAGGCGCTTTAATTTGTGTAAATTATTTCATCACCACTGCTCTCAAAACGGCGAAGGAAAACATCGTGAGGAAACAAAAAATTACGTCCTAGAACCAAAAATTGGAAGACATGTGATATCTACCAACCCGCACTAGGCCCCCGTGGTGGATTACGGCCCACTTCCTCTCACAGAAAGGAGGCCTGTGTACCAGCAGTGGGAACATTATACCAGATATATATATATTTGAACCTATTGCCAGGAACTGGCTCCATCCAGTCTCCGGGACTGCTACTGAGAGATATACAGGGTGGCAGGGACATCGGCGCATAACCTGTTATATCATACATATCGTGTTGTATCATATCATCCCCATCACATGCTCAGTAGTCACTTGCGCAGAGTTAGGCAATGACCGCTCGGGATATACCAGCTGCGATGTTCTGCACAAAATAATCTATTTTTCAGCGAAAACTTAATAAAAAGAACAGCTGATTTGATGGTGAGCGAAGGATACCTGGCGGCAGGATACCAGTACATCACGATCGACGACTGCTGGCTTGAGAAGACACGAGATGCTGAAGGCCGCCTAGTGGCAGATAGGACGCGATTCCCTAATGGAATGAAGGCGCTTTCTGACCATGTGAGTTTATGAAGTAGATACTCCACCCTTAGCATCGAAATCTCAAGTTCCTACACTTACTACGGAAAAAAACCTTCCGTTAGTTGATTATCGGTACCTATTGAAGAACCGCTACGGTCATCGGCTCTACGGCTATATGGCCATCCCATTGCCACTTCAGTTTACTGATTCTGAAGGCTATTTCTATGCAGGCTACCAGCTTGTTAATTTACCGTCTGCCTGATCTCTCTCCGGTCGTGTCGCATGGCCGTCCTATCGGACTATGAGAGTGAGGAAAGAAGGAGTGCACCTGCCTGTGTCTGCGCGCATGCTTGTGTACTATAATATCTCCCGTGCCGAATGCTAGTCTCCGTTGAGATTGGCCGCCGTGGGCAAAATACGGTCTGGAAGACTTTAATTTACAATACTGTTACGAGCTTCGGGTTCGTGACAATAAAAACTGCCGATAAAAATTACCAAAAGTTACACTTTAATTAAACAACACTAATAACAACTCAAACACACTTATTATAAAACACAATCGCTCTTAAGTCGCACTTGAAGATCGCTTTCGATGTATTCGCTTCTATCGCAGAACCAAGTCTGATTAGTCGCGGCTAGTCCCGTGCCTTATATAGTGCCGCAGATAATTCCAGAACCTTCTATTGTAGAAACATCTAGAATATTCGAGTACATACCGGCCCCGACTGACCAGATGTCGATAGTTCTAGTAAGTTCAGCCAATCGATAATAGATGGCGCTAGTGACTCTATTAGTTCTTCTACTAGAAACTAGATGGCGCTAGTGGTAACTAATGTTACCATGCATCAGGCATTAATTGTGGCGCGCAACACTGCCCCCTCCTAAGACATGCTCGTCCCGAGCATTATCGGCTCCATAATAACGCGCCAATCGATCCACATGAACGATCTTAGGAGTACCTCTTGCACCTTTCTGTATCCGGTAGGTTACGTCATTGATCTTTGTCACAATCCGGTACGGTCCATCCCATTTCGCTTGAAGCTTAGGAGATTTCCCCTTGCTGCGAACTGGATTGTGCAACCACACTAGTGAACCTTCGTCGAACCCTTTACTGTTCATTTTGCGGTCATAACGGGTTTTCATCTTTTCAGACATTTGCTGGCCCGATTGTCTGACGTGCTCATAAATGTCATTCATTTGGTTCCGCAAGTTATTCGCATAATCGGTTATACTGCGTGGGGCATCAGGTGGTATTCCGGTGATCAGATCTGCAGGCAGCCGTAATTCTCTTCCAAAGTTTGCGAAAGCTGGTGTCACCGATGTACTTTCGTGAACAGCGCTTCGATATGACAACAAAAACGGTTGTATGTGCTTGTCCCAATCTCGTTGCTGATTTCCCACAACTTTTGCTAGGTACCGCTCCAGTGTCTGATTAAATCGTTCCACCATTCCATCCGATTGTGGGTGGTAAGAAGTTGTTCTTGTTTTATGAGTACCCATAACTCGACAAGTTTCCTGGAATATTTGGGACTCAAAATTCCTTCCTTGATCACTGTGAATCTCTAAAGGTACTCCAAACCGACAGAAGACTTCATAAACTAATTTATCTGCAACTGTCGAAGCTTCTTGATTTGGGATGGCGAAGACTTCCGGCCACTTAGTAAAGTAATCCATCACAACCATGAAATACTTGTTACCACTTTCACTTTCCGGAAACGGCCCCGCAACGTCAAGGGCTATCCTCTCCCATGGTGCGCCAACATTGTACAATTTCAATGCACCTCTACTACGAGTCTGAGGTCCCTTTACAGCTGCACAACTTGTACATTTGCGATACCAGTCCTCGACATCGTCCCGAAAGTGGACCCAGTAAAACCGTTCTCGTATCTTCAGTAGAGTCTGTTTTACTCCCAGATGACCTCCTGAACAACCATTATGGTACAGCTGTAGAACATCCGGTACTTGAGCTTTAGGGACAACCATTTGCAAATGACAGCTGTCTCCCCGAGCATTTTCCCATTTACGGCACAGGACTCCATCCTGAATCACCAAGCTGTCCCATTGGGCCCAATAGCTTTTTGTGATCGAACTCATTGCTGAGACGTCGCTCCACCTGGGCTTAGGAGCTCTGGCCTTCATCCACTCGAGAATCGGCTTGATGTCCGAATCTTCCTGCTGTGCACGTTGTAGGCTTTCCTTCCACTCGTTGCTGAGGTCTGTCTTGAGCATCCTCACAGGTACGACTTCTTTACTTTCTTGCCTAGTACAATGCTTGCAGTCTTCAGGACAAGGTCTTCTTGACAATGCATCTGCGTTGCCATGAGATTTTCCGCTGCGATGTTCGACCACGAAGTCGTATTCCTGCAATAGTTCAATCCATCTCGCAACTTGACCTTCTGGATTTTTGAACTGCAATAGCCATTTCAGTGCAGCATGGTCAGTTCGTATGTGGAATTTCCGCCCCAGAAGATATTTGCTAAAGTGCTGCAATGACTTTACCACAGCAAGCAGTTCCCGTCTCGTAACACAATAGTTCCTTTCAGGTTTCGACAATGACTTGCTGAAGTACGCTATCACAAATTCTTGATCGCCTTTCCGCTGGGACAACACACCGCCAAGTCCTATGTCGCTTGCGTCTGTATCAACTATAAATTCCTTGCCCGCATCAGGGTACCCCAAAATAGGTGTTTTGCACAGACGGTCCTTTAGCTCCTGGAATGCGATGTCACAACTTCCATCCCAGCAGAAATGTCGCTTCTCCTCGGTTAGCCTATGCAGGGGTTTGGCTATATCTGCAAAGTTCTTGACAAATCGCCGATAATAGGAGCACAAACTCAGAAATGCTCTGACCTGCGTCTTGTCTTTTGGAATTGGCCAATCCTTGACAGCGGCGATTTTCTCTGGATCCGTGCGGATACCTTCTTCAGACACTACATATCCCAAAAAGCTAACTTGTCGTTTGAATAGTGAACACTTCTTCGGACTTAACTTGAGGTTGGCACTCTGGATCTTCATGAGCACGCGTTCCAGGTTTTGAAGATGTTCTTCAAACGTACGGCCTACGATGATGATGTCATCCAAGTAGACCAGGCAAGTATCGCCAATAAGCCCGGTAAGTACAAGTTCCATCAACCTTTCAAACGTTGCCGGAGCATTGCATAATCCAAACGGCATAACTTTAAATTGCCACAGACCCTTTCCTGTCGAGAATGCAGTTTTCTCCTTGTCCTTAGGTTCAATTTCAACTTGCCAGTAGCCACTTTTCAGGTCCAGCGTGCTAAACCACTTTACTCCAGTAAGCATGTCCAACGTGTCATCAATTCTTGGCAAAGGATAGCTGTCCTTCTTCGTAACGTCGTTCAGACGACGATAGTCAACACAAAACCTCATGCTGCCGTCCTTCTTTCTTACCAGCACTACAGGTGAACACCATGGACTAGATGAAGGTTCAATAACACCATCCTTCACCATTCCCTCAATCATGGTTTCCACTTCCTTTTCGCGTGCTACCGGCAATCTCCTTGGCCGCTGACGGATAGGCAATTCTTCTCCTGTGTTTATTTTGTGTTGAACTAAGCCAGTCCTCCCGATGTCAGCATCATTTGACGAGAAAACATCGGCATACTTAAGTAACATTTTCTTCGCCTTGACCATTTCATTTTGGGACAAAGCGCTGCGGCAGTCTTCTAGAAGTGTGGTCACTCTCGTTTGTGCATCCTTGCTGAGTGTCCCAGTCGATAGATATTGGCATCGACGCAACCAATCCACTTCCTCGCAAGTACCAACTAGTGTGCCTTTTTCTATAACCTGTTCCTGATCACAAAGGTTCAGCACACGTACCCCTGAGATGTCGGTGGTTCTGACCAAAGTTCGTGCCACTTTCCATGGTAGGTCATTGTCTACCCTTTCCACGAGTACACAACGATGAGTTTGCCCAGGATTCCGAGGAAGACTAACCGGCACAATCGTTTCCGATCTCGGCGGAAGAACAATCTTCTTAAGGCTGTACACGTTCCCTGGTAACGCTCCTTCCACGAAAAGTTCCTCTTGTCCACATTTCAAAACACCCTGCTTGACGTCAATTTCGCAACAATTCTTCCTCATAAAGTCAAGGCCCAGGATGCAATCGTCCATTATATCAGCCACGATGACATTATGCAGGTAGATTCTGTTGCCTAGCTTCAACCCCATCTTCTTCTCTCCATGGACGGGTATGCGCTGACCGGTGGCTGTTACCAAATTAATGTGTTCCCGGTTGTATGCGGAGTCCCCAAGGGACCGTCTTATGAGTTGGGAACTGACAACCGTGCGAGTGGCTCCAGTGTCTATGGTCAGCTTACACGGCGTTCCGTTGACCTCGCCCTTGATGATTAGGCTGTTCCCGTCTTGGCTTTGTGTGATCGAAACCCTTGGGGCTCTTTGAACATTAGCCAGCACCCGCCCCGCAGTCCTGGCTATTACTCGTTTCCCTGCTGCTGGTGCTGGGCGGTGCTGTTAGCTGCACTGCCCTCTGGAGATCGGCCGTCTTCTCTTTCTGCAGTTCGCTTGGGGCAATTGGATCGAAGGTGGCCCCTTTCCCCACAGCCGTAGCACCTAGGGCTGTACCCTTTATTGCGGTCGCGAACTGTAGCCGCTGCAACCTCCCTGACGCGATGGGAACGATAATCCTGCCGCACAGCTTTCACCTCCAGTGCATGGGCCAAGGCGTCCTTAAGCGTCCCGTGGTGCCCGAGCCTCACAGCAGCTCTTACTTCAAGGTCGCGGATGCCGTCGATGAATGCCTGCACCAGGTTCCCATCAATAAGCGCAGGTACGGACTGGTAAGCTTTACGCACCAGCTTCTCCACTTCAAGGGCCCACTGCTGCAGGTTTTCATTACTGCGTTGCACGCGATCCTTGAGCTGCGCACGAAACACGTGTTCCAGGTGAGCGTCGCCATACCGAGCCTCCAATGCCTCAAGGAGCTGCTCGTAAGTCACTTCCTTACCGAGAGCTTCCAGAACAGTTAAGGCCTGGTCGCGCAGGCCTAGGGTGAGGGTAGTCATGGCCTGACTTTTACTCCAAGCGTTCGCCTTCATGACAGCCTCAAACTGGATTTTGTAGGCCGACCAGGAAGAAGTTCCGTCGAACGGTGGCACTTTGAATCCACGTAGCGAAGGTGTTGTAGCTACGAGAGCTGCGATTCCATCCCCAAGTTTTAGGTAATCCAGCGTTTTTTTTACATCAGCCATCACGGTTTTCTTTACGTCAGCCACCACGTTGTCAACCCGATTATACACTTGGTCGATCCGAATTTCAGCTTCCGACAGGCGGTTGTCATGTTGATCAACCTTATCCTTCACCTCCTTCATGTCTTTCCCGAAGGTAGCGTGAAGGTCCTTCATAAGGAACATCTGCTCTTCCTGGCGGCGCGTTTGCTCCTCTTTATCACGTTGGAGCTGTTCTTCCAACCGACGAGCCTGTTCCTCCTGTCGGCGAGCCTGTTCCTCCTGTCGGCGAGCCTGTTCCTCCTGTCGGCGGGCCTGTTCCTCCTGTCGGCGGGCCTGTTCCTCCTTGTCCCGCTGGAGTTGTTCTTCCAACCGACGAGCCTGTTCCTCCTGTCGGCGGGACTGCTCCTGCAGCATCATCATCAGGGCAGCAAAGTCTGGTGCTGCTGATACTGGAGCTGCTGCGGACGTTTCGGCCTCCGTGGTTGGTAGCTGGCCCTCCGACCTCTGCGGCATAGCTCCACCAAAACGTCTCTGGTCCGTCTCCTGTTGACGTTGACTCCGGGTACGGATACCCTCCGTGTCGTCTTTAGGTAAAATCGGCATGATTTTAATCCTTGCTTCTGACACCAATTGTTACGAGCTTCGGGTTCGTGACAATAAAACTGCCGATAAAAATTACCAAAAGTTACACTTTAATTAAACAACACTAATAACAACTCAAACACACTAATTATAAAACACAATCGCTCTTAAGTCGCACTTGAAGATCGCTTTCGATGTATTCGCTTCTATCGCAGAACCAAGTCTGATTAGTCGCGGCTAGTCCCGGCCTTATATAGTGCCGCAGATAATTCCAGAACCTTCTATTGTAGAAACATCTAGAATGTTCGAGTACATACCGGCCCCGAATGAACAGATGTCGATAGTTCTAGTAAGTTCAGCCAATCGATAATAGATGGCGCTAGTGACTCTATTAGTTCTTCTACTAGAAACTAGATGGCGCTAGTGGTAACTAATGTCACCATGCATCAGGCATTAATTGTGGCGCGCAACAATACTTACGATAAAACTTTTCTAAGGTTCACAGCAAAGGCTTGCAGTTTGGCATGTACGAGGACTACGGGAATAAGACCTGCGAAGGATACCCTGGCATCCATGGACACGAGCTATACGACGCTGATACCCTGGCCAGTTGGGGGACAGACTATCTCAAGCTGGATGGCTGTGACGCTGACATTCAAGGAATGGGTGTAGGTAATGACTTAAAAAACGTTCCCGATTTATAAGTCAGCACACTGATTGTGTAACACATTATTAATCAGAATCTGAATCATTTTGAAAGATATTGCTAATCCATTGCTTCATATGTTCGAAAACATTGTCTGCTCAACAACGTAAATAACGCAATGAATGTGGTTGTCAATATGAAAGCCATTGCTACGATTAGTGTGTTAGGTACGCAATAACCCGCTGTTTATTCATGAAATGGTGGATAAGTAAAAATCCCATTTGTTTACTGCTGGTTATTGCCATCTTCAAACGAAGGTAACATAACAAAGTGGACACCTTGGACACATAATGCCTCTTCTTCGTGATATACAAGTACGTGGCATTACTTTAGGTAACCCTGTACCCTCGGCTACACATCAAGCTATACATAACCAGTATAAGCTGACTTCCGACTGTATGAAAAACCTATACAATGTGAGCCCAGCTAAAATTGGAAATGTATAGATAGCTTGTTGTGTCGCCGCAGCTATTTATTGAAAAAGTTGTACTACATATTATTATGCGGTGGTTGCTTTTTTCACAATTAGTTTTCATTTGTTTTGAGTTCAAATGTCACCATATTGTCTATGTTATATTATAATCCTACCATTTATGTAAATGTCGCAGCCAACTGGTATAATTAGCCGTTTAGTTAACAGTGTAGCCTTTTAACTAAACGGCGGCCGTTCAACTAAAGGCCTGAATGATATACAATAAATTATAGTTTAGGTTGGAACTGTAACCAATCACGTGCGAGCCGAATTGGTCGCAGTAACTAAGCCAGGCCACCCCGAGCCCGACCAAATGGGTTAGGTTAGAACTGTGATCAACCGCATGCGAGCCGAGAGAGCGAAGCGAGGCGAGCACACTTCCAAAGGCCAGGCGGTTGACTAAACGCCTAATTTAACCAGTTGGCTGCGACATACACACATATAAACGGACAAGAAGAAAAATACGGACCAACGGTGATGCGTGTTTGTTCCAGGCTATCCTGCATTTGGGCAGCTTCTGAACCTGACTGGCCGGCCCATTCTGTATGCATGTAGCTGGCCCATGTTCCAAGAAGTCAACGGTATTCACGTTAGTAGACTGTAAATCCAATAAAAATTTGTTGTTTAGTTATAAGACAGACAGGCGAACATATACCTATCCATAGTTCCATACTTAACATCTATCTTTAACTATCTATCTATACTAATATTAAAGCTGAAGAGTTTGTTTGTTTGAACGCGCTAATTACTGTAAATACCAGTCGGATTTGAAAAGTTCTCTTTGCATTTGATAGCCCAATTCTTGAGGAAGGTAATACCATATTTAAGATCACGCTACGACCCTGAGGAACCGAGCAAAAGAAAGAACGCTAAGCGAAAACAAAGTAAAAGCACGGGAGGGTGGTATGTACATGAAAATTCACGCGGACAAAGTCACGGCAGTCGCGGGTATCTATGAATATGAAAGAAACTATGTATGTCTGTCTGTCTGTAACCACATTGTAGTACATTTTCGTGGGATAATATCCTACTACCACGTGGGCTAAGCCGCGGGTAAAACCTAGTAATAAATATGCAATTAACTTTGAACAGTCCAACTACAGTGCGGTGGCGGAGAGCTGCAACATCTGGCGCAACTGGGTGGACATCAGGAATTCCTGGGATTCAGTGCTGAGCGTGATGAAGTGGATCGGTGACCACCAGGACCGCCTCGCTCCATTCGCTGGCCCTGGGCATTGGAACGACCCTGATATGGTAGGGATTTTGATTTTAACTGGGTCCAAGTACGTCTTGCTGCTTTTATTGGGCTGTGTGATTTTTAGAGAGGTATTAAGCAATAGGAAGGTGCCCAATGAGCAACCATTGGTATGATTGGTACTGCATGGTAGTCGTTACGGGTCGTCAGAAGCCCGAAAGTCTTACAACCAGTCTTTACTGGTTGTAAGACATTCGGGCTTCTGATGACCCGTAACAACTGCTTAACGTGCTTTCCGAGCCACGGAGGGACTTTGGTATGTGAAGATGGTTACCCATCCATGGACCAACCGCGGCAAGCTAACGACCCATGCAGCTGTTATTACTTAGCCACAAGCTCCTTATAGCCTGATTATGGTGAATATATTATTGTGTTGAGTATTAAGTATACATAATCGTATAAGGCACCTATTGTGTTTACTTATTAGAGAATGATTTTAATGCTTGGAATAAATTTAAATTGTGAAGATAATAGTAGGTACAGGTAGATTTCTAAAATGACCGCAGTGCCGCATTGGGTACTTTTACCTGTAATGATAGTTGTAAGGGAGATCTTAATAAATAAATAAACATATCCGAATCCAGAACCAAACCTCTAATACTTATAACTTTACTCTTGCATCAGTTCCACCAATAAGTATTTATTCCAGCTGGTAATAGGTAACTCGGGGCTGACAGTAGACCAAGCTCAAGTACAGATGGCGGTCTGGGCAATCCTGGCAGCTCCTCTGATGATAAGCGTGGACCTGGCGGAAATCCAGCCGGAGTTCAAGCAGATTCTGCTGAACCGTGACGTCATCGCAGTGAGCCAGGACAAGATGGGCAAACAAGGATTGAGGGTCTGGAAAAGTGGGAGGATTAGTTGGGTGAGGCAATGCACACATTTAAAAGTGGCTGTTTGTGTATGTGAGTTTAAATGTTTGTAAACGCACCCACGATACAGGAGAAATTCCTAGTGTGGGGCAACGTTTTTAAAAAAACAAACAAAGAAAAAGGCTTAAAAGCGTCATCACTCTAACTATTATCAGTTAGTCAGTTTGGGGTGAGAGCAGGGTGACTTACGAGTTGTAGGTTGTAGGTTCGAACCCAGACAGGCGCTTTACTTTGTATAAATTATTTCAACATCACTACTCACACGACGGTGAAGGAAAACATCTTGAGGAAACCGGCATGCCCTAGAACCAAATATTCAAAGACATGTGACATCTTCCAACCCGCACTGGGCCCGCGTGGTAGATTACGACCCACTCCCTCTCACAGAGAGGAGGCTCCTGTTCCAGCAGTAGGAACATTATATAGGCTGATTATGCTAGTTGGTTGAGGGTCGCTTTCTTGCCTTCATCTCAGCATTCACCCCCTTTCTAGACATATTAAAATTGATACAATCCATTCATCATTTTTATGGTCTTCCCCTACCTACTCTTATAGCCACTAGCCATCCTACAACTTTTCTCAAAAAATGTGCTTCGTTCTTCTGCATCGCAAGTTAACTAAGTGCGCCTTGATTGCATTCCCAATTCATGAATTCCATTTTTGTACTATCAACAGCGACCACACCAAGAGATCTGGCACCGCGAGTTGTCAGACGGTGCGCATGCGCTGGCGTTTGTTAACAAGCACGAGCACTCCGTGATAGTTACCTACACTCACCACGAAATGAAACTGCCTCAAATTGAATACGACATACAGGTATTCTTGAATTGGTGCCATTACCGTTTGTTGTAAGAATATTGGGCCCATTCTCATGCGCCCCTCAATCCGAGCTTTAAAACGTTTTTATATGTCTAAGTTATAAAATAAATAAATGTTTCAGGATCTTTATAATTCTGGGATTGGGATTAAACAAACTTTAAAACCAAATAAATCATTAACACTACACATCAACCCTACAGGTCAGTGTAAAGTTATTCTTTATTGCACTCAAGTCAATAATACAACAAAACATTCAAAAATACATGCAAAGACTAAAATATATGTTTTTTTTCTTTTTCAGGTGTGAAGTTTTACAAGTTCACTACAAGGAAACGCTGACGTACCCTGTCCCTACCTGAGTAAAACTTTGCAGTTTTAATGTTCTCCTAAAACTATAAGCTCCAAATTCTCAGCAGGAGGCTCATGACTAATACCTATGTCTTCTGAAATGAAAATCCACGTAACTTTGGCTAAGCTACCAGTCACATCATGAACTGCTGCCGACCTATTGTTGCAGATATTGAAACTCCGGAGCATCACACGAGTATGGCCCACTGATATGATAATGATTACAACGCCATCTATGTTCTGTGGTGCAAAATAAAAATGACAATCCCACTGGCTAATTTGAATCTTATGGTTTGTTACTAGCAGTAATTAATTAAGGTAGCCTAATCTTAAATAAAACAAAATTATAATCTTATTATTATTTTTATAAATAACATTTACATAATTAAATATACAGTGTGTTTCTCTTAAAACGGAACGCGTAATCTTACAATACAACTTTGTTCGTGAAAAGGAACGTTAACCAAACGTAAACAAAATATTTCCAAGTTGACTTGACGTTAATTTAAATAATTTTACAAAACAAAATACTGAAGTTATGTGTGTGTTTTAACCCCGGTGTTACGATAACAATGAGGATAATCGTTATCGCTGTGTTTTTGATAAACAGTTTCAATGCCAATTTTTTATAAATCATTACGTAGCCGACGCAGGAAACGCCAAAGGAAATGAATACAAGTTAGGAAGTTGATGACTAATACACAGTTTACTTTCAAAAATCATGGGTACGGCATACAAAGAGCTTTTCAAGCTATACGATATAATTCAGAATGGAACTGAAAGGTACGTAAAACTTTATTATAATACTTTTTGTTAAAGTCCTTCTTACACCAATTAAAGTGCAAACACCTGCCGCAAAACCAGAATTTTGGAGTAAGTATTATTATCCCTTTGTGTTATCCAACATCTGCTTAAAACAGTGTTTAAACATTTACTTTTTAATCATTGTTTAACTTAAGAATTTGCAAGGAACTCAGTTTATTAATATTTTTTTGGATACCCCCCACAGAGATAAAAATTGCACCATCATTTTAATTCAGGTTGCAACTTGAAATATGTTTTTCCCTATTGGATATTGCGTAATGAAGTAATAAATTGCTGATAAATTACTATTCCCCAAAAAATATGTTGAAAGTCTTGGTTAAAAAAAAGGTAAATTCTAGACTTATTGAAGATTTTTTTATTTTATTAAACTCACAATGATACATAATATGTTAGAGCCTTAGAAGTTATTTTAATATGGATGGACTGTCATCCACTGACACTATATTTTTTTTGTTTTTACTATATTGCTTGGTACCTAAGCTACAGACTTGGCTAGTTTAGGGACAGTAAAATAAAAAAGTAGTTTATTTGCACCTTCAAGTAAAAATTATAGATGTAAAACTCTTGAAATATTTTGAGCAAATAAGCAGATAAAAGTCAATATTGCAGCTGCTTTCGGTTAGACTGGAGACCCCAGCGTACTAACTCACCATTCTGCACCCTAATTATGTAACATACTTTGAAGCATAATCTGAATCATTTTGAAGGATATTGCTAATTCATTGCTTCTTATGTGTGGAAAAAAAATCAGCTCAACAACTAATGTTGTTGAACTGTCAAAATGAAAGCCTTTGTACTATTAGTGTGTTGCTCAACTACCCCGCTGATTACAATTTAACTTCATTCATGTACACGTAAGTCTTAGGAATATAATTTACATTTAAGCAGCCACTGTACTATTATAATTTTTATGCCTTATAATTTTTGAATAAATATATTATTATTATATCTTTGAAAAGAGGCAAATATTTTATCAATGTATGATTTTATTAAAAAAATATTATGTATTCATGTTTCCAGGTCATTGGAAAGTTTCCTAAAAGAAACGCCAATAGAGATCAATCAGATTATACCATGCAAGGGTATCGGGGTCCTGCACCTCGCTGTGGGTATAGAACCAGAGGAGAAGTCCAAGAAATGCACCGAGTTACTCTTGAAGAATGGGGGGGATCCTAATTTATGGTAAAGTTATACATAGAACAGTTTTAAAAAAATATAAGATCAATAATTACTTTTGCAATAACAACATACATATTTTACATTATTTATTTATTTTATCTTCTTAATTTATGGAGATCATAAGAGCACAATATAAGTAGGTAGATCTAATTAAAAAGAAATAGGCTTCACTTGCTAACTATTTAATAATTATTTATTAAAAAAAATAAAATTTTGACTAATCATATATTTTATTTATTTTATATAATAATAGGTCTTTACCTATGTAATTGGAGATTCTATAACCAGCATTTTCAGATTTAATTATCTGTGGATTGGCGCGCAATTCGAAATTCAAATAAATTTTATTCGAAAGACGTGTTAATTTAATTTCAAATTCAGACATTTGTTTTAGATAGTTTTTTGTTTTTGTGACATTGTGGTAGGTTTTGGCGCCATGGATAAACTGAAAATTCGTACAATTTTCGAATATGAGTTCCTACGTGGAAATACCGCTGCACAAACAACAGGAAACATTAACGAGGTGTACGGGCCTAACACTGCTTGCATAAACACGGTCCATTATTGGTTCAATCGTTTTAAATCTGGAAATTTTGAGTTAAAGAACGAGGCTCGCGGTCGGCCGGTAACCATTGTCGACAACGACGAATTGAAGGCGATAGTGGAAGCGGATCCAACTCAATCTACGGTTGAGCTTGCTGCGGGCCTTGGAGTTAGTGTCAAAACAACATTGAAGCACTTGCGTCAAATCGGAAAGATAAAAACGCTAGATCAGTGGGTGCCACACGAACTAAGCGACCAACAGCGAGATTTACGCGTCGAAGCATGCATAGCACTACCGAATCGGCATAGAAACGAGGGAATTATTAATCGAATTGTTACCTGCGATGAAAAGTGGATCCTGTACGACAACCGTAAGCGTTCGTCTCAGTGGGTGGACCCGGGTACAGCACCTAATCAGTGCGCTAAAAAAAAATGACTCATAGGAAGATGATGGTGACTGTCTGGTGGACCAGACCACTTGTACATCACAGCTTCTTACCGAATGGCACAACAGTGACGGCAGATGTCTATTGCCAAGAATTGCAAACAATGATGGAGAAGCTCGCAATTCAACAACCAAGACCAGTCAATCGCTCTTCCCCATTGCTTCTCCACGACAACGCGCGAGCTCACACTTCACGACAGACCATCGCAAAGCTACAAGAGTTACAGCTGGAAGCTTTCCGTCACCCACCATACTCACCGGACCTTGCCCCAATATATTTCTACTTTTTTCAAAATTTAGACAATTTTTTAAGTGGGAGAAAATTCAACACCCGAGAGGCAGTACAAAACGCTTTGGCTTCATCGCCTCCCGTACGGCAGACTTCTACAGTAATGGGATAAATAAACTGCCATCAAAATGGCAAAATTATGTAGATAATTTGGGCCAGTACTTTGATTAGCTTAAATAAAAAAATTACCAAAATGTTTATAGCTTAAAATTATCATACAAATCTCCAATTTCATAGGTAAAGACCTAATATTATCAGATAAAATCTAGTACGCAAAATAGAAAGAAAAGAAGAAAGAAGAAAGAAAATACATTTATTTGGCACAAACTAAAAGACACACAATACACCAGATATATGTATACATCAGACAAAACAAACAATAAGATAAAAAAAATAAAAGATTAAATAAAATATGTGAAGTTCAATGTAAGAAAATTATCAGGAAAGTGTGCCTCACGGCTGCGCCAAAAAGGCCCAGTTCAGCAAAAAATGCCAAATACACACTTGGACGTCGAGTTGCGGACACCTGCCCATTATACAATACTAAGTTATAATCAATGAATAGTAGGTAATAATTAGTATAAAACAAAGACGCTTTACGTGTCTGCCTGTACTTAGATTTAGCACAGAATTTTCGATATTCTGACATTTTTTCTGCCGCCAAATTAGGAAGACAGAAGGATTAAAATTACATTATACCTATTATTGTGTACAGAAGATTGCACCCGTGCGAAGCGTAGTCACCCGTTGTTTTTCATTCACCATTATCAACATGCAGTTAGGCTGCCCGATAGTTGATACACAAACTGGCAAACAGACTCTGGCACCAAACTTGCTCTAATGATTTTACTCCATATTGATCCTGCGGGTAATTGCGTAACACACACAACGGTAGCAATGGTTGAAATGTTGTTGAACTGTCAAAATTAAAAAAAGCAGATTGACAGTTCAACAACATTCATTGCGTTACTTACGTTGTTGAACAGATAAATTTTTCGAACATATGAAGCAATGGATTAGCAATATCCTTCAAAATCATTCAGATTGAGTTTGATAGTGCGTTACGAAATTAGGGTGGGTACAGGTGCAACTATAACTTTTATTCTCAGTGAAAGACAGAGTGCAATTGCAACGCGGACTACATTGTTAATTTGTACACACCGCCATTACCCGCGCAAACATGCCATTAACATTTTGCTTGCAGAAAATCATCATCATTCGATTCCTCTTATCCAACTAGATTTCGACTTACGAGTTGTAGGTCATGGAGTCGTACCCAGACAGGCGCTTTACTTTGTGTAAATTTTTCATTGCTCTCAAAACGATAAAACCGGCATGTCTTAGAACCAAAAATTCGAAGACATGTGAAATCTACCAACCCGCACTGGGCCCGCGTGGTGGATTAAAGCCCACTCCCTCTCGAAGAGAGGAGGCCTGTGTCCCAGCAGTGGGAACATTATTATTTTTTTTATTTTTTATTTGTACTTTATTGGAACATTTAACAGTTACACATTACAAATGTATGACAGAATAAGTTATGAACTAAATAAACGTGTAACCCACACCAATATCCGCGAAATAATGATTAAAGAAATTAGTTAAATGCGTGCGTTAAAATTACAAAAAATTAAGTAAGTAATATGTGATTTATAGGCTAATTATGTAAATAGATTTAGTGTCGGTGCAGCATGTATTCTTCTACCATAGTTCTCTATTAATCGTTAGTCAAAATAAAACAGTATTCATCTCGGTAGCCACCCTCTTTCTAGCTATATTATCTTTCAGACAGTCTATCCACCGTTTCTTTGGTTTTCCTCTATTCTTATAGCCACAGTCATACTCAAAACTTTCCTCACCATAATAGATTGTTGAGAAAAAATACACAGCATTAGTAGGTATTTCTGTATATACTAAACCATTTTACCTTAAAATTCTACCTTTCAGCAATGACGATGGAGTGACTCCAGTCCACATAGCGGCTATATGGGGCCGTGTGGAGAACCTGAAGCTCCTGATAGGCTGCGGGGGGGACCCTTCACAGCGGGACTTGGACGGACACTCTGCTTTTGACTACGCTACCCAAGAGGAACAATGGGAGGTGTTTGACTACCTACATAATGTTGTAGGTGTAACTGACGATGGTCCCGCTAACAAATGTGCCTATACATTAGATTTAGGTAAGCTGTATTTTCAGCCATATTAGTATATTTTTATAGTTAAACTAGCTTATGCCCGCGACTTCGTCTGCGTGAAATGTCTTGTTCCCCCGATCCACCCCGTCGCATATCGCTTGACCTGGCCGCACTATCACTTTGTTTTGCGCTTAGCGTTCTTTATGACTTTTTTCTTTCTGCTCGGCGCCTAAGGGTCTTAGCGTGATGTTAAATAGTCTACAGCCTCTCTCAAGAATAGGGCTATTAAATGCAAAAAGATTTTTCAAATCCAACTGGTAGTTCCAGAGAATATAAAAAAACATATATTAAAAAAATAAATATATATAATAATAGTATACATACAAACCAACTTGCCTCTTTATAATATTAGTACCTACAGATTTTAGCAATCACAATTTAAATGTTGTTGAGCTAACTATGAAATAACGAGTTTTTTATAACAATATTAACCTTAATTAATTAATTGTACTGTGAATTCATTAAAATTGTGTATCACAACTCAATATTAATTATTAATTCACATTAGTAATTATTAATATTTGTTAATAATGATAATTTTATCGTTTTCCAGAGCGAGTACTATTGACAACTGACCACATAGTTGCTGAATACGAACCTATTGTTGACGAAAACCCACAAGAAAACGCCCCCACTGTCCGGAAATCTGAATTTATCAACGAATGGTGCGAAAAGAACACATTAACTCTAAACAAACTATACCCCACTATAATAGGTGACACATATCTTATAGATAACGAATCAGCCCCATGGAAAAGTACCTGTTTAGACTTTACAGAAAACATCACACTCGATCTCACTAAAGATAGGATATGGGATAGTGACGCGAACACTAGCTTTAAATCGTGCTTCTCAAACAAACTATCAGACGTACGGATAAGTGGTGTGCAGCCTTTGGAGTTCACCTCGGACGAGACCAGACAGTCTAGTGAACATTCCAATGAAATGAACCGACGCATCAGTGTGTACGAAAACTTCTCGTTACCAGGCTCACCGAATAATATAACTCATATGAATTATAAAACAAAGACTAGTTTGAAGAAACAAAGAAGTAAAAATACCAAAAGTAATACAAATACAAGTAGTTTGATCTCAAGTGATTGTTCACAAGAGTTGGATCGAGTTTTAGCGGTGGCTCAGAACAAGACGAATGAGTGGTTGTGTACGAATAAGGGTGAAGAGGCTGGGAATACCAGGCGATCATCAGCCAGCAGTGGTGTGAGCAGTCACTACTCGGGCGGCAGTATCGTGATAGCGAGTGTACACGAGGAGTACAAGTATGAGGATAAAGAGGAAGACGTGGTGTTGATTGAGAGGAGGCTGCTTGTCTCACCTGTTGTGTAAGTAGTTTTCTATTTAAAAAACTTATATATTGAAAAAAGTAGACCAGTTAATGCCCACGAAAGGAATAAGTTAAAATATGTATATCAATGGCGCTCTTTTGGCGCTACTACTACTACATACTATGTAACACTCATTTATCGGTCTCCCAAACGATATTATTTCAATATATTCATACAATTTAGAATGTGGTAGGATCGAAATTCGTCATAGCCTTTTTTTTCGCTTTTTTTTTTGATTCCTTGGGGAAAAGTTGGTTTTATCTTTGAATTACTTAGCTTAATTCGTTAAACGGTTTCACGAACATCTTCAGCATAGCATAATCATTTAAAAAAAAATCGCTATGTATATTTTAGTCCTTGACTATCAGTATAATATAAATGTTCAATCAGAGGGGAATCCCGATCAGGACGCGAGTCTGCGTCTGCCCTACAACGTTCTTATCAGTAGTCTGACGTCACGTTGTTGGTATCTAAATACTTCTGGTGCACTGTAGGGGGGGGGAGGGGTGACTCAATTCCTAATCACCTATAATTACTGAGTTTATACAATTGTTGTAACATTAATATTTGGGAACAGGATAAATCAGGTTTTAATAACTACGGATACTTACTAAATTATAGTATTTATTTATTGTCATTCTAATGGGAGACTTTGTGAAAGATTGTTGTATTAATTTGGGCACTTAAAGTTTTCCCTTGCTGCCCTGTCAGAGTCAGACAGACTACGTAGGCTCAGTAATAGTGTCCCGTTTCCACGGTTAATAACTCTAAAAATAATATAACAATGTTCCGACATCGCAGGCTTCCCGTGTATGACGACTCGGAACTATATAATCATGACCAGACGATAGTCTCCGTAGCCTCGTCTCTGCCAACATCCGTAGACTACGATGACAGGACCCTCAGAGCTGAACTGATCCGGCTTGGGTTCACCCCGGGACCCATACAGGCTTCCACTAGAAAACTGTACTTGAAAAAGCTGCAGTCGCTAAAGAAAGAACCTAGGAGGGGGGAAGCAGATGTGGACGCATTGAGCAGTAGTCTACAAGGACTTGCTGTTGGCAGACAGAAGAAAAGTGAGTTATTGTTTTCATTATATTATTAAGTTTCCGCAAAGATCTGCCTAGCCTCTCGACACAGGCATCTTCATATACAATATGTAACATAATTAACGCAAGACCTCATAAATCCTAATTGCATAATAAATGAGCAAAACCTTTTTTTTTAACGTAAATATTATTATTTAGAAAACCGTGTTGACCCTGACCATTACGATATGCATTTAAATAAGAGACTTATAGACTTGAAATAAGATTTAATTTTCTTTGGCTCAATCGGCGGTCAGTATGTACGTGAAATTACATAATAAAATAAAAAAATACGTGTATTAAAAGTTACTGAAATCGATTCAGTAGTCAATTATGAACAAACTACGGTCAGGACTTGCGTTTATTCTGTTACACCTTGTATATGTGCTGGTGGCGTTTTTTTTCTAGTCCGTATGGGTACAAAACAACAGCGGGCCAATTCTCGTAATTTAAAACGATCAAAATCTAGTCGCAGTCTCATCTCGGCGACAAACAAATGTCAAAAACTTGTCAAAATGTAGGGAAATTAGAAGTATTTTTTGACAGATTGAGACTGAGATCAGACTGTGAACGTTCTTAAAATTACGAGAATTGCCCCTCTGGTCATAGAGTAGTCAACAGGTCGTAGAGCGTTATTCTCTAGGACCAATAATCAGTCAGTTCAGAATAATTTCCTAAAAAGGGTTAAAAATAGTTCAACCTTTATATCAATTTCAATTTGATTCTTCGTCGTTACCGCAATCCACGCGACCACGTACGACGCGTCTCCAATATCAGCTACCAACCTTAGGCGACATTGATTCGCAAGAACTTAGGAGTTAGGACATTTCTTTAACATACACAACATAAATTTACATAAAGAATTTGAATTTGAAAAAATACGCTTCGGCAGTTCGGCGAACATCGCGGATTATTTTAGCTGCAAGGGTGTTGCGACTAGCACAGGACACAAGTAGTAATGGCACGCATAAAAAGCCTAGACCCTGAAGCGGTATCATAGAGTTTTAATATTTTCTGATGATAGATATAAACTTATTGAAATAATACTTTTTATTATCAAAAAAAAATAAACAAGTCAGTCATGTCAATGAATTTATAAGGATTATAATATTTTTTATGCTGATTTTTTTTATAAACTAATTTATTTTCACAATGGTTGTAAAACTAAAATTTCCAAGTAAACAAGGAGTTAAACTCTTCCTGAACAAAGGTTATAAGTTCTTCAGTATTTGCGTCCTGTTGACTTTGGTTTTAACTTTGTTTCTTGGCGCTAGCTTATTCCACGTGCACATTAAACTTGAACATTTTTTCGCTCAACTGCAAAAGAATAATAATGGCTAATAACTTACTATCTAAAAAACTCATTAAAAAAAATTGAGTCCTTGTTGGCAACAATCATGGGCTATGCCCAGCTTTTGCCCTTAGGGAATCAAGAATTTATCAGCTAAATGTGTGAGTCAGTCCAGGTCCAGGGGGACAGCTGTCCTCCCTTCCCCACTCCCCGCCCCACCGTTACTATAGCATAGCCCAACAACATTTATTAAATGTGGGAATACTTTTTAAAGTTAATAGTCTTTATTCATCCCTGCATAATCTATTCGTCGCATTATGCCATAATATTACGAGTATGTTGAGTTCGGCTTTAAATTTGCAAAACGCGTCTGCTATCAGTATAGGTACCTATTTACATCGTCGCATCTGCTAGCTGACCTACGTCGCCCACATACTGGGAACCAAATACCTACTCTGATATCTCAATGTTAATAAGGTCATACTTGGGGTATTCCAATACAACTAAGTAAGTAGGTATTTATAAACAACCTATTAGCATTACGATGTCTGCGGTTTACCACAGGCTCATATTTTAGGACGACCCGCGTACAGTGTCTTCGTCACAAAGGTTATTAAAGGTTCAATAATGTAAAGTAACAATGTAACATCAAAATGTTCTTAGGACACCGAAATCTTTCTCTTATGATAAACTAGCTGTTCGTCTATTAACTAAACATTATTTTACTTCCAGCATACAGTATAGAAATAGAAAAATCTCTGCGTAATAACACCTGGCTAAAAGATCTCACAATTTACATGGACTTGGAAAGCGAGGCTCGGGATAACTTCAGCGACAATACTAAGGCCTGGCGCGAAGGCACCGCAAAGACTTCCTTCACATATCTGTTACTGGATCCCCGAATAACTAACAATCTACCTGTGAAGGCCGGGAAACAAGATAAACACGCCTCTTGGGTTACTTTTGTTAACTCAATATTTTATGTCGGAAAAGGTATGTAATATTGGTTTGTTAATTACTTTTTTTGCTGATTAGTCACTAAGGTAGGGCCCTGGTAGGCTGCTTTCCCACTAGAGATGTGCTATGCAACTAAGCTGCGAGGTTGTGAAAGCTAAGCTACGAAACTATGTCACCGTTTCCACTAATGCTAAGCTGTGTAGAGGAGCGAGTAAGATGCGCAGCAAGAGTGACTGATTTATTTAACGAGATAAAGTGACTGATATCTCTAAAATGTACAGTCGAATTCGACCGTCGTCTGTCGTTAGTCCGGTGCTTGTGGGGCTTGTGGGTCCGCACAACCAACAACGCAAACAGCCGCACGTGTCGGTCGATCAGGTTAAGCTACGCTTGCCGCGGTTGATCCGTGGATGGATGACCATCTTCACATACCAAGACCCCCTCCGTGCCTCGGAAAGCACGTTAACCCGTTGGTCCCGGCTGTCATGCGTGGATCTTTGACAGTCGTTACGGGTCGTCAGTAGCCCGAAAGTCTGACAACCACTCTTACCAAGGGGTTTCGTATTACCCAGTAATTGGGTTGTGGAGGTCAGATTGGTACGTATTACAATACCGAAATTTAAAAGACCGTATTTTAAAATACCTATGGAAGAAATCTCGAAAAATTAAACGCCGGATGATTGTTTGGTCGAAAGTTTTAAATCCCGAAAGTTCATTTGCCCGAAAGCTTAAAATCCCGAAGGTCCATATCCCGAAGTTTAAAATCCCGAAATTACATCATTTAAAACTTACGGTATTTTGAATTTCGTTGTTTTGGACGTCGGTATTTCAGTCATAGTTATTATGAAGAAATTTCGGGATTTTAATACGTACCCGGTCAGATAGGCATTCGTTTCGCGTAAAATACTGATATTCAGCTGCATCTGGTTAGACTGGAAGCCGATCCCACCATAGTTGGGAAAAAAGCTAGGTAGATGTCTGTCGTTAGTACGATTTTATTGTCATCGACGAAATCTCATAGTAGAATCCTAGTCTCCAATGATTTGCAATAATAAGCTGTAACACGCCTTCCCTTCCAGGAAAACGCTCCCGACCGTACGCTCATTTATACCAAGCACAGACATTATGGAAGACAGGCTTCAAAACATCCAGAGACAAGAAAGTTCAACATATCCTGGACATCTGGTCTGACAGAGTAGGTGTTGTGTGTCTTCATATATTTCAAAACGTTATACCAGCTGAGGCGTATACGTACGAAGCATCTATGATAGATGCTCTAGGGCTGACGTGTTTGAAGAACCTTAAACTTGGGAACTATTACGGCGTGGTGGCCTCCTGGCCGCCGAAAGAAAAGCGCATGCTCGGACTATACCTCCTTTACAAAGCAATGCTCATCTTCCTGAGTGAAGGAGAACGACAACTGAAACCTGACGACCTATAGACTGAAGTAGAACTACCTACTATATTTTTACATTGGTTGTGAAATTCTTGCGTTAAATTAAAATGTATTTATTTTCGAAGCTATCTCACTTGATGAATTTTTTTAGTGTATTGTGTACTGTAGTGTATATTAAGCTTTAATGTATTATTTTAGTATTTAATTTTACCACAGTTTAGTATTTTTACTGTTACAAACCGGAGGCCAAAGAATTTTACAAGAATTGGAGGGAGCTACCAGTTGTTGCTGAGGGGAACAATAACAATAAATTAATTTTAGAAAGGGGATTGAAGATTTTTATATCGCGCCATTTTGTACTTTTTTTTTTTAAATTGCCGGTCCCGCATGAAACCGATATAAATCGATAGCTGACATCAATTCAAACAGAAAACTTGATTGGACTAAACCTCGTAACCTGGTTTAATCTTTTGCATTAATGTCGGCTGCCATTTTGGAAAAAAAACAAAATGGTGGACCGGTATGTCTCGGAACTCCAAAGCCCTTTTAAAAAAACACGCGAATATCTTGAAAATACTCAGTGACCTTACTAGGATTGCTTCATTATTTAGACATGGAGTAATCAAACGTTCGAAAGATATCAAAGCTTTAATATTGAATGTTGCCAAATAATAAATATTTATTTTACACGAACTAATAATAAATACCATTGACTCCGCATAACTGTTAGCTCCACCAATACCAGCGAAACAATTGTCATAATGTAGTTTGCTATAACTCAACGAGTTAGCACTGACGTTTTTATGGGTCCACATAAATTATTGTAACACATTTCGCATAATTTTGGATTTACATTAGTAATCAGTATTTTGAATAATTTATTTGACATTTTAAGTAGCTTTAACCTATTTATAACTTGTGCATTATATTTTAAGTTACCACACTGCACTTTCCATGTATCTCGCACCGTTTTAATTAGACATTAAGTTGCTTTTTACTTTGCCATGTAGTACCTGTATATACCTGTAGCGGCATCTACACCGCCACATGCGACACGACACCCTTCTGGTTGGAGGATCCTCCCTTTTCAATGGAGGATGAGTGAACTTTACACCCTGTTCCTCATATCTCTATGTACAGTCACCAAAAGAGATAACTAACCAGTGTCGTCGGATATAGTTGAGTTTATTAAGGAACCGATGGATGTTTTCGAATAAAATGTAATTTAGTTACTAGAAAACGAACAGTTCATTTATCAAATTAAATTTCATTCGAAAACATCCATCGGTTTCTTACTAAACTTCAACTATATCTGACGACGTTGGTTACTTATCTCCTTTGGTGACTGTACCTATGTTTATTTTTATAGTTGCAAGTTGTTCCTAGTCATTAATACAATAACATGTAAGCATAATGTATTAATCATGACAATAAGCTCTTATAACATAATTTTACTAACATTTTATGCAGGAAATAAAACACATGTTTTTAAGAAATAATTTATCTTTATTATTCCTTTTTTCAACGTCTCGAATTCTTTTCTAAGTAAAATCAAACTTGGCTTTAGTTACATAAAAAAAAATACACAAATGTTCATTTATATATTGATACATTATAAATACAATGATCAAGTTTTATACCAAGTGGCGACTGGTACAGATGAATGAAAGCGTAATTAATGTCCGTGGTCGAACGGGGTTAGAAATAAAAGATCGATCAGTCTATGCGTCGACAATGCACCGAGCGCTTGGCGTATGAGATCACGTGAGCTCCTGCCTGTGCCTGCTCTCCTGGTAGTCACAAACCACGTGGGCGAACCGAGCGCAATACGCGGCGAGATACGACGCACGAGTCAGTCACAAATCAATCACTTATACAATACATCCTGACGTACCATGCGGTGCATCGCATGCCTGCTCTATTTGCTGACCGATCGCATCTCTGCTAAATCAATCCTATTTGTCCGCATCGCATCGCAATACCGCATACTGCTACGAAGCCCTAACTGAATACTCGAGCGGTGGCAGTAAGCGCAAGAGCCTCCTCACATGAATGGCTTATTGACCACTCTGATAATCCAAAATAGTGTTAATCACAGCTGATTATCACGATCTTGATTGCTTTTGACATGCTGGTAAGCAGGTACACTTCAGAACACCTAATGCTCGTTAACAGTTTTTTTGCATAGCCTTCACATTCTCTCATTAATGATTCATCATACAATTTATATAAATTCTTTTCGATTTATTCAAGTTACAATTTTCTTTTCGTAGTCACGATTAATTGTAACTTGAATAAATCATAGAATTTGACGGAATATAACAATATTCATATCTATTAATCATGATAGTGACTGCTGTTAAACAGATATTTTCCTGCAGACATTCAATAACAGTCATATTATATGGTTGATTGATGATTTTCAACTTTATTCGTCCAATTCAGTCAAGTTTAGGGTTATGGCTCCATCATTCGTTTTTCGATAATTTTGCCACCTACAAGAAGGTCGTAAATTACAGAAATTGATTCCCATTTTAGAACATATTAAGGGCGGGTTGTTTCACGGCCACTTGACACGCGTATACGTCAAAAATGGCGCTAACTATCGTCAAACCAAAAAAGCGTTGTGTCAAATTACAATTACAAAATTATGTCCGTACGTCAAATAACAACGAGTATGTAATTTGACGACCGTATGTTACGTTAACCAACCATTTGAAACAACCGACCCTATAGTTCATTTGGTAGTTTTACCCTTTTTTTTCGAACCAAATGACTGTACTACTAAATGTTTGTAGGAATAACACCATCATGATAATAATGTTTACAATTCATTCATGATAAAGGAATCAATTTTAATTTTATAAATCACAATCAACTGACTAATAGTCGTGTATCAAATGATGCAGCTCAAATTATAAATAGTTAAGTAGATTTAAATATTTGCTTCAAATCAACAGTATTTAATAACAAGAGTTTGAAAGTCACTGGTTGCCCAAAAATCCTTGTCACAGACTTGATTCACTCACCATATAAACTTAGGTATTAGGCCCCGCATTTTCTACAAAATATTGTTTTTGTTTTTAATTTAATATGAAACAGGTACGCGCGTACATTGACTAAAATGTCATGAAAATAATACCATATCACTACAAATATTTTATGTAATTCTCTAAAATGTGTTTATAAATGTTTTTTTCTACTAAAGTTGAAATGCAACCGCCATGTCATCTCCGTGAGCGGAGTTCTCGCGCCGCACACCGCACACGGTGTACGGCTACGAATTAAATAACAAACATCTCTTCAGTTAATATTAAATACAAAATAGATGCATCAACACATAAAATTTGCCCACGTTAACCAATTGGAAGACTACTTGACGAAACAATAGATTACATTCCCGTTGAGACAATCTAATAGGAAGTCAATGGTATTTTAAATGCATGGAAATAATAGTCGTCGTCGAACACAGGAGAACACTCTTGTCTAAGTGCAGTACAGAAACTTTAATCCCTTGTATTAAGACATATTGAACTATGAGATTTTTATAGTTATGATTAAAAGCCTGACATACATACACGCACAGCGATGTTCAAACACTCGACGAATCTATAGGATGCTCTCTACGTTACATAATAATAAGTCATTGTTCACTATATCGAGACAGTACGATTTGTGCACGCTACGACTCATATTGTAATGATCACATTGACGCCTTTAAACTTACACTATATTACTTAAAACTTAACTAACATTTTACTTTAAAACTAGATACGCTCGCTTTCGTTTTGTGGAATGCAGATATCATCATAAATAAAGATCTTACTAGGCTGTATTCGCAATGATATAAATTTTAGACACGGGGCTTCAAACATCAGTACAATGCCCAGAGGGAGAATCAGAAAATTCGATGTTTATATTACATAACCCTTATGGAACACTAACAATCGTAGGGTACTTTACACATAACACTAATATGTACATAACTAGTTTGTGCTTCCACTAGTAACATATAAACAAGGTAGACACAGGCGGGCGCGCAGGTCCACGCGCGCTCCGCACCAACGTTCACAACATCCATCGAGGAGTCTTCGATAACACAACACTCATCTATAAAAGGTAACTATCGGTCCGGACACATTCTATAACATTCAAAGCGCACATCACATACACAATTTGTGGGTTACGCGAGATCACAGTGTTTAAATTATGGCTACTGGCATAGAGATAAAGTTTTCGATCGGAGTTCGATCTTCACAGAGTCACAGTCAATCCGCGCGGCGCACAGTGCGCGGGTCGCGCGGTCGCGGGTCGCGGGCGCGGTCGCTCAGCTTGCGGTCGCGGGCGCGGTCGCTCCGCTTACGGTCGCGGGCGCGGTCGCTCCGCTTGCGGTCGCGGGCGCGGTCGCGGTCGCTCCGCTTGCGGTCGCGGGCGCGGTCGCTCCGCTTGCGGTCGCGGGCGCGGTCGCTCCGTTTGCGGTCGCGGGCGCGGTCGCTCCGCGCGCGTTCGCGGGCGCTCCGCGTGCGGGTCGCGGTCGCGGCGGGTCACGGTCAGCTCACTACACGTCATGGCGTCTCTCTCATTTGGGCGGCGTCGGGAACGAGTTGACTACGGCCTGCGTGCTGGCCAGCACGGCCGCCGCTGCAAAACATAATCTTCCATTACTGTCTCTGTTCGACATTGTGCCGGCCTCGACTATCGTCTCTCTACGATAGCTACGGCCGGGCGGGGCTCGCCCGCTCGTCCGTCGAGTGCTATCGCGCCCCTGCAACCAAGCACATCACATTATTAGCGACCGCAGGCGGTCGCCAGGCCGAGGGGTGTAGAGTGGACGCAATCGAAATTCGGCTAAAGCGAGCGCTTCAAGCTCACAACAGACTCAAGGAAGATATTAAAAGACTTTAGGAAGACTGGATTATTAGGAATAAAAGATTAAAGGTGTTATCAATAGCATGCTCCACGGAGTAATAAGCGAATGGAGATCAAACACCACCAACATTTTACTATCGCCTCTGTCGATCGAGAAACTCCTCGTTCGGAGAGTCTCGCTCGCTTACACGAGCTCTCAGACGCGTTCCGAGTTGGTAAGGTTCGTCTCCATTCGCCCAGTCCCGCGCGGGTACCGACCCGGGTAGGGCGGCGGGTACAGCGGGTAGCCCAGCCCCACGTGCGTGTGGTGGTGCGTGTGCACGTGGCGCTGCGGCGGCGGCGAGCGCGGCTCGCGCGGCGCGGGCGCGGGCTCCTTGGGCGCGTCGGCGCGCGGCTTGTTCTGCGGGGACTTGGCGTGCTCCTGGAAGGTCACGGGCTGTTAGTAGCGAGGTGGTAGAAAGTACTGAGAATGTCAAAAAAAAAAAACGTAATTAAACTAGGCGGAGATTCAGCACTTTTTAAACGTCGAAAAGTTACAAAGGACAACGACACTTTGCCCGACCCATAGCCAGACCCGTTTGTATTGGTCTATCTTCAGGAATTCGTCAGTAGTAAACCGGGGTCTGAATTTGTGAAATTGATGGTACATTTTTGTTCGGTCCCTCAAGGTATTTATCATTTTCCGTTCATGCCAGCATGACCTACCTGCAACTCGTGTATCTTGTGCGGAGCGCCGCCGTAGGCGAAGTTGGGCCCGTGGGCGCCGCCCGGGCCGCCCACGCCGGGCAGCAGGTCCAGCTTGGCGGGCCCGCCCGGGCGCGACAGGTCCTCGGGCGCGTGGTAGCGCGGCACGGTCCAGCCGCCGCCGAAGCCGCTCACCAGCATGGGGCTGAGGGGCGCGCGGTACACGGGGTCGAAGGGCAGCGCGCCGTAGTGCGGCGGCTGCATGTAGGGCGGCAGGTAGTACTGCGACGTGGGCGGCGGCGGCGGGCCCTGCGTCTCCGTCGTCGGCTTCTGGCCTTCTTGTTTCACCTGGAAGAGAACACATGGGTTTATACGAGCCGCTTGCTTGATACTGACTGTTATATGATGTTCGAATACATAATGGCCGCCAGCCTATTCAGAAAAATCCCACCGTGAAAACTTATATGAAGGGAGGTGAGGGTGATGGGATACGTGTTCACTTCACCCAAGTTTTCATGGTAAGATTTTACAGAATAGACCCACAGATCCACAAGCGAGCTTTACCGCGGTCTAGTTGGCTTGCCGGTAAAGCTCGCTTCCAGATGATTGCGAGACTGCGCTACCGTGAGCTGCATTGTTCCAAATGTAACCGTGTGCAGTCTTTACCGCAAGCTTAGAACTCGCCCGGCAATCAGGTGCTCAACGTTACAGGTCAAGGCTATCGTGCAAATCGATCAAACTACGAATTTAAGAAACGGTTGCGAAGGTCAAGTCTTGGATCGGTAGCCATTTAAACGATAGCGGCGCATGCAATGTGCATCTAAAATTCTAAATGTCACGCCACACGCCGATGCCGCGGTTAACGCAACCTTAACATTTCGCATCGAGTTCCCTCGTCGTCACGCAAAGTCTAAAAGTGGTGGTATCTGGTATTTGGTATCTAACCTTAGGGTATCGGTTTCTGCCATAGAGTGGGTAGTGCTGGTCAGCCGGCTGTTGCTCCGTCTAAAATTAGGTTAGGTTAACAGGCAGCCGGAGCCAACGAGGTTGGGCAGGGGCTAGCCTGATGGTGTTATGTCACAGTATGGTACAAGGTTGCCAGGCACACTACATTATAGAAGAGGTACCCATAGTAATGGCAATTTGTTATTTTTTCTTGGTAAAAACCTTTGACTGTTTAAGGTGAAAGCACTTTGTTTTCTCTGTTAGGACATTTTATTCCTGGCAACTCTGTATTCACAATTCATAGTGAATCAGTTACCTTGACCTCCTCTTTAGGCTTATCTTCCTTGTCTTTAGAGGGCTGCTTGTGTGCGGGCTGTGGCGGCGGGCGCGCCCCTGGGCCCCCCGGGGCCCCGCTGGCCCCTGGCGGCATCCCAGGAGGCTTTGAATCGCTGCCCCCCTCTTTTCTTCTCTGGTCTAAACTCATGTAATATCTGGAATCAAAAGTGGTCGGACATTTTAATGATGGAACATCAATTGTAAAACTTTTTGTGGATATAACTACATATTTCTGCAAGCCCATAAACCTCAGTTAATTGTGGAAATAAGTACTTTTATAAAGATTTAGCACAAGCACTACTTTAACGGGGTCACTTTTCTTTAATCTAACGACTTAAACAATTGATCAAGTTATTTCGTCTCAGGTAGTCCAGTGTCTTCGTAAGTAATCTTAATTACTTATAATAATATGACCGATTGAAAGATTAAAAAAAACTCAAACTGAAATAATTATAATTGTGAATGAATTATTATAAAATGATATGAACAGAAACCTCCTCAATTCCTCTTCTCTCGCATGCGGCGGCCTCTGGAAGGCATAAGGCCCCATCTGCGCCTTCATTTCAATACTCTCCTTCAATATCTGATGGTTATCATTCGGCCGCGCTGGATTCTCTTTGCCATCCGGCGGACGCTGTTCTTGACGCTTGCTCTTGTCTAGAGGACTGGGGGTCGTCTTCGAGCGGTCACTGTCCTTACTCTTGTCTTCTAAAGGAGGACCTGGTGGAGGCCCCCCAGGTTCCACGTTGTAAGGGAAATTCGGAACGTAGTTATAAGGGTAGAAGTGTTGGGGTAACACTTTTTGAGGTCCGTTGTCGGGTTTGCCGTCCTGGGAAAGATGAAGAAGGTGGAGATAAGACGACGGTAGCGATAGCTATTGAATAATATTACACGTCATTCAGACAGACAAAAAAAACTCTTTAACAAAAAAATTAAACTGCCGAAAAAACCACAAGCCACAAAAAATTATAAAATAAAAACTTTTTAACAAAAAAATAAAACAGCCGAAAAAACTGAAAAGCAAAAAATGATAAACCTTTTTTATTTAACCCTAATAACTAAGTTCATAAACTAATGTAAGTATACCTAAAACGGCGCCGACTCAAAATTATTTAGGTATACTTCCATTAGTTTATGAACTTAGTTATTAAGGTTAAATAAAAAAGGTTTATTATTTTTTGCTTTTCAGTTTTTTCGGCTGTTTTATTTTTTTGTTAAAAAGTTTTTATTTTATAATTTTTTGTGGCTATAATCTACTAATTGTTAGCCAAAGGCAGGCATATGTGGCACTGAGTAG
Organism: Apamea epomidion; assembly: GCA_947507525.1. Taxonomy (NCBI): domain Eukaryota; kingdom Metazoa; phylum Arthropoda; class Insecta; order Lepidoptera; family Noctuidae; genus Apamea; species Apamea epomidion. The sequence goes on along the minus strand of OX382242.1, from coordinate 6,006,582 downwards.
AGTAATAATACACAACTCAGCATTCAAATCTGTGAGTGAACAATAAATCACCCCTATTTTCTCACCCTTAGGGTTGGATTTTTTTTTCCAAATTTATATGGGACCAACTTTAGGGTATACCCTTTCCAATAAAAAAAGAATTATCAAAATAGGACTACTCTGTAAAAATTTATGCGTGGTCATACATTGAAAAAAAATATACACAGTCTGGCCATAAATACTGTTACGATTAAAAATAAGAAAGATATTACATTTGAATTTGGAATCTGTAATTTTTATACGATTGTTCATTGAGTTTTCTAATTTTGGCGCCAATACATTGTATAATATTTTGCGATATTAAAATGGAGTGGGGTGATAAAGAGAACCGAATCGCTGTGATTGCATTACACAAAGTTGGTATGGAGCCAAATGCAATTTTTAAAACTCTCCATACGCTTGGTATTAGTCAAATGTTTGTGTACCGGGTTATTAATAGGTACAATAAGACCTACTCTGTTTGTGACAGAAAAAGATCTGGCCGTCCACGTAGTGTTCATACGAAAAAGGTGGTCAAAGCAGTAAGGGAAAGAATTCGAAGAAATCCTGTCCGAAAGCAAAAGATTTTATCTCGGGAGATGAAGATGACTTAGGACTTGCAGCCTATAAGAGACGCACTGGTCATTTTTTAACTGATAATTTAAAAAAGAATAGGGTAGTAAAATCGAAACAACTACTGAAGCGGTACGCAAAGGGAGGTCACAGAAAAATTTTGTTTACGGATGAGAAAATCTTTACAATTGAGCAACATTTTAACAAACAAAATGACCGTATTTATGCTCAAAGCTCTAAGGAAGCTTCCCAATTAGTCGACAGAGTGCAACGTGGGCATTATCCGACTTAGGTGATGGTTTGGTGGGGTGTTAGCTATGAAGGAGTGACTGAGCCATATTTTTGTGAAAAAGGTATCAAAACATCGGCACAAGTGTATCAAGATACCATTCTTGAGAAAGTAGTTAAGCCCCTTAACAACACCATGTTCAATAACCAAGTATGGTCCTTCCAACAAGACTCGGCGCCGGGTCATAAAGCTCGGTTCACGCAGTCTTGGTTGGAAGTGAACGTTTCGGACTTCATCAGAGCTGAAGACTGGCCGTCGTCTAGTCCCGATCTTAATCCGCTGGATTATGATTTATGGTCAGTTTTAGAGAGTACGGCTTGCTCTAAACGCCATGATAATTTGGAGTCCCTAAAACAATCCATACGATTGGTAGTGAAGAATTTTCCCATGGGAAGAGTGCGTGCTTCTATTGATAACTGGCCTCAACGTTTAAAGGACTGTATTGCAGCCAATCGAGACCACTTCGAAGAAGCTTTTTTTATATTTTAAATTGTTTTATATTTATGTATTAAACTAACACACTGTAAAAGTAATAAATATTATTTGCAATAAAAAAAAAATTTTTCTTCGTGACAATATTTATGGCAAGACGCGTATATACGCGTCGACTTGAGAACCTCCTCCGTTTTTTTTAGTAGATATCATCGAATTCTGAACTGAAACTCAGAGTTGTCTCAAACTAGCTTCATATTTTCAGTCAGAAAATATGAAGCTAGGTACCTATTCCAAAGCGTAGTAGGAACTAAATCATAAATCTCATTACTTAGGTACTTATATTCGGAATGTCCATCTCTCAGTCTGAATGCTTTTTATCATAACTTTCAGAATATTGGAATTCAAACTCTTGCCCTATAAAACGAAGAAGAAGCATGTTCTTCGTACCATAATCATTTGCAGGGTAGGTCAGAGACAATTTTCATGATACAAAATAGCGTGACATTTCAATTATCGTCAAATATTGTCCTGCGGTAAGTGTTTGGCAAGCCCTAAGTACTCACTTTCATGTCGCCTTTGGGATCTCCTTTGGAGAGATCTTCCTTGCCTTTGTCGGACGACTGAGGAGGCACGGTAGGAGGGTGCGAAGGCGGCATGTACGACGGCTGGCCGTAGAACTGAAATAATCACAACAAATGCGATATTAACCAAAGTTTTCTAACATTATTTTGTTATGAAGGAGCAAATGACTGGCATGGCTAAGAAAGATTTGGCTTTTCTAGTCGCGGGTACGGTTATTGATGCAGATGTGATCTTTGTCTCCCTTTGTTTCTTTAACACAGTTCATCATCATCATTTCAGCCAAAAGACGTCCAGCAGTTCTCTTTCGGCTTACCCCAAGCGTCGCCACATCGACCGGTTCTGTGCTTCTTACCTCCAGCTGATTCCTGCAGCCTCCACAAGATCATCGGTCCACTTTGTGTGAAACCTTCCAACACTACCACTTCCGATACGCGATCGCTACTCCAGAACCTTTCGGCTCAGTTTCCTAACTCCTATTACAAACGGTGAATTCGTACCTGATGATAAACCGGGAAGGGCCTATGCGCGGGGTCATCCGGCGGTGCATCCGGCGGCGCGGCGTCGTCCGATATGTCTGAGTAGGCCGGCGACCGGACGCCCGGCGTCGGAGACCGCCGCGCGCGCCGCTTGCCGGGCGACTCTTCTGCGGGAGATTCCGTCGACTTGCGCTCCTCCGCCATTAGTGCTGACCGAGGCTTCACCTGGACAGCAATATCGACAAGTGTTTTGAAAAGCTTTATCGACGCTCCGAAAACTGGTACATGGCCCTACTTGGTCATGTATTGTACGAAAATCTAGTAGACATTCACAAGTAGGTTCTGAAGTTTACCTTAAACTGTGTAGGTTGTAGTGTGGGCAGTGCATCAGGCGGCGTGGCTGGCGGCGCCGGTGGCGACTGCGGCCGGTCCACCACCGGCGGTTCGGACGCTGTGATGAACTCCTCAGCAAACCGAGGCTGTTCCAGCCGAGGCGATTCCGCGTCCACTTCAGGCTTCTCCGGAGACTTCTCTGGTGACTTGTCAACCTTGGCATCAGGTGATTTGACCGGCGTTGGCGACTTGACAGGTGTAGCTGGCGTCGCCGGCGCGGACGGCGGCCGAGCCGGCGAGGCCGGCTCCGTTGCCGGCTCCTCTTGCTCAGAACTTGAGCCGTCCTTCTCGTCGTCGTCGGGCGAGCCGTGTGCGTGTGATCGGTGGTACTTGAGACCGTTCGCGTGTTTGTACTTCTTAGAACAGTTTGGCTCTGGGCACTCCAGTAGGACGGGATCAGGGGGAGGGGAAGACGGTGTGGGAGGCGGACGTTTGGCCTTCGGCGTCGGAGGTCGGTCCTCCGCGTCCGAAGTGCGTTTTCTTTTCGAGTCAGGTCTGGGAGGCGTGAAGGGTGTAGGAGAAGGCAGTGCTCTTCGTCCCTTGGCGCCACCATTCCGTAACTTGCTATGTACCGAAGACCTTGTCTCGGTGAAGTTCGTCATGTCAGTCGGCGCAGCGCCGCGACCACGCTTCGCTCCTCGACCCTTGGGCGTCCGCGCATCCAACTCCTCCGTTGGGGAGTCGCAAAACCTATGGAATTATAATATGAAACTTTATATGATATTTAACCTTCTGACGACCGAACCGGAAAACTCGTGGAAACCCAAGAATATCAATGGCGTCATTATTTACGTAAAGATATTCCGGTGTTTCTCTATTCAGGAATTTCTGCTCACGTTTTTGCGACTCATTTTAGACATACGTGACTGAGCACGGGCTTTACAGTGTTTGTAACAGATTGAGCCACTTCTTGTGAGCTCGCTACGCGTTATTCCCGGCGCCCGCGCCATTAGTATTCCCCGTTCGTGTACATTAGAGTTTGAGCGCATAGTCGCATAAATACTAACCGCGGTGGCGCCCAGTCGTGTCGCGTGCAGTCCAGTAATGTTCCTACGTAAGTCTTCCCTCGCCACGTCACATTCACTACTAGTACACCTGTAACAATATCACGGAACGATAAGTATATGGCTTCTTGTATACGTGTTCTTTCGATCGTGTAATGGGATTAGTTTTAAACTGTGTAAGAAGATACGGCTTTAACGAAATTGGTGCAGTGAAGTTATCGGCGACGACGGCAGCCTCGGATCCAATTTGTCACGCGGGAGCACTCATTTGCATATTGGGGATGCAGGAGACGCGCGGCGCGGACGTGACTCCGCCGCACATTCAGCCGCGCCCGCAGGCCTCCCCGCGTCCTCCTGCGCCCGCCCGCACTGCCTTAGCTCGCCCGCTTATCGCGCTAGCGTGCCAACTTATGCAAATTTAATTAATCAATTTCACCCCTCTATTCGCGACACTTTTTCGTCTTTAAAGGACATTCCGCCATCACAATTTTATTGTAGAAACCAAAGGCTCATTGTGAATTTATAATGTCACCTACCGCGGCTTAGGACCTTATTGTAATTCAGAGCAATTTAATCTTCTCTTTGTCCCCGAAATGTTTTTCGTAAACAAGAGTAACAAATTGAGATAAAAGTGAGAGCCCCGGACAATCCCTTTTTAATCCCTGGCGAGCTTTTTCGTTGACTCGATTTTATGTAGCGGTCTCGTTGAATTGTAAATATGTATGTAAGTATATGTTTTTGAACGACGCAGTAGTGCACACATCTGTTCACAAATTCACATGTTGTATTTAGTTTTATATCGTAAAATAGGTTCCATACAGCGCCATATTTCTCGGGTGCCAACAACAATTTCGAAGCAGCGGAGTATCCGCACAGTGCGCGTCTCATAAGTTATGATCTCACATACTACTAACATTGTTTGCAGCATATTAATACATTTTTATAGCTTGCCCGCGTTGCTGCACGAATTTATGATGTACACTGAAGAAGTTTACATTACTCTACTGACAGAGACACATGATAAACATACACAACTACGTTAAGGATAGTAAACAAGTATCACACTACATCCGTAGTTCGCTTTCAATACATTTGGGTGAGGACGTCAACACGCAAGCGCTTTGCGTTTGTGGCAAGAATTTTAATTTGTGAAGCGTAAATACCATTGTTAGTAAATGACTGTGAAATCTGATTTACGGTCGTAGCGGTGGCAGTAATAATCTGGTGAACTGTTTCAGGTTAAATACGGCCACTACGCTCAAATACGCTATTGCGGCCGACTTGGAGCGGCCATTTTTGTGTAGAATTACGTGATAACAAAATTGGCAGCACATTTGGTCAAGCTATTACAGCTACGATCCATCCGTTGGTCTGTAGATCATCACAATAGTGCGTGCATTGTAAAGCCCAAAATAGTTTGTAGCCTCTGATTTTAATTGACAGACGAAAAGTGAATCAAAAAGAAAGATTGTTGTCACGACTTAAATACAGATTCACGCTCTTTGAAGTTCGAATTCGAGTTTTATTATAATAAGAAACGCTCCATTAACTTTCAAAAACATTATCCCAAATAAATTGATAGCGAGCTTCAAAAATAAAGTTGTTTCGTGGAAAAACAAAATGTAAATGTGTAACAAGATTGATAATAAGTAAGTGACCCGTATAATGTGGGTACAAGTGCTCCACGGCTCGCAGTTATTATTTATTGTTCCACTAAACAATGAACACATAAAGCATTTCTCTATAAGCCATTAGCATAAAATGGTGGAGTTATTGTAACAAGGAGACGTGCTCGGTGTCTAATGAGACAATGGAGGCGATCATTCGTTTATTATTGAACCACCGCTATGCTACCACTTTGTCTACGGTTAGTTATGTTTAAAATCTTGTGTTTGCTTTCTATTATGAACGCGTAAATCATTTATAACGTTCACACGCTACGTGTACGATAAATTCTGGTGTATAAAAAGCCCGCAATGTGTTGTATGAATATAAAAACTCGCGCCATAAAGAAATAACAAATACGGAAACCATCGTACGAAGCTGACTAATAAAACGAAATACCAGGTTGTCAGAAATATTTAAAAAGTAGCTCGAAGCAGATGGTGCGCAGCGCAACTTCCTAAAGGAAATCGTTGGGCGCTCCGCACTTTTATTATTTAGGGGTGAAATCCCCTTGTAAATTGTTAATACGGCCGACCGGTCACGGAAAAGTTAAATTAGAGATCGTCGGTCCACTGTTTGCCTGCGTGTAATCGCTTCGATTTGTTGGAACGACACTAATGGCTCAACCGCGTGCGGCCTGTGCCTGCTGCCTACCTACTTGTTACAGTTTGTTAACGACAGGGGGACGACCAAATAGCTTGAACATCAATATTTTTGTGTCATACGCGAAAGTAACGATTTTTAACACGCGATGACGATCGTTTCTTAATAAAATTGTCTAGTTTATCTAATAGGTTCTATGTCAGGATACACAATTCAACACAATCGATCAATAGGTATCCCTTTTTATTTTGTTTATTAATTAAAAAGATTTTATTAAGTACCTTATTACTGTCAGTCTGACTTAGAAAACGAAGTATAAGTAGATATAAGATTTTGGGCCAAATCACACTTTGCAAAAATAGCTATGTTGTAAGTCGTTTTAACAAAAAACTTATTCCATTAGCTTTCACAGAATGAGCCTAAATCCTAACCCTTAAACATCATAAATAATTTCGGCTTACATTTTAAAACCACAGATTATCCGGCTATCGTTTGATTAAGTCGCTGATCATTTTACCAGGAAAGCAGCGAGCGAAATAGGTTCATTTAGGTGGTGCTAATTACACCTCGGCCGCGGTAATCAACGCCCTAATAGTTGTCGTGTCGCCCCCACTTTACCCCTCCCGGCCGCTTGCCAGCTTTGTTCCCGACACCCCTCCAACTTCGTCGCTCACAAATCTCTACCTACGTCAATATTTGTATAAGTTGCACTCCACAAAGTTAATCTTAAACTTGGAGATTAAACTATACCTTGAGATTTAAACACGCAATATTTAATATCGCTTGCCTTGTATGTCAAAACAAAAATCCAAACTTGATTGTTTTATTGTTTTTTACCAGCCAGCATTCTTTTGTTGACTAAATCGATTGAGTTAATAACACAAAATAGTGGAGTGGGCGTTGAGCACGATGGCAAAGTGGCAAGCGGGCGGCGAGCGTCGCGTTGGTCCGGGCACGGCACTAATCAGACTCGCCCATTGTTTCCCACACCGAGACAAACAAAGTTCCGACGATTTCAACATCCATTCAATGGTGCCGACCTGGTAAAGTAAACTTTTCTATCTTAAAATGGTACGTAGTCCAACAACCACACTTGGAATGATAAACCCGTTTAACATGTTCCTCTCACAAAAAGTTGTGGATTATTATGTGTCAGACACAAAATGCTCCATAATAAGCTTCATAAAAGAGACATAAACCGAAACTCGAAAACGAAGCATAAATATTAAAATACGTCCACTAATTAGTGGAATGGAATGCAACGCGGCGTGTACTGGGTAGCCTCCGCTTAATTGTTAGCACGTACACTGTACTGTGTGCCGTGGTAGGAACGAGCCTCGTAAACCTGTCTCTGAGGACATTTTTTGAGCGGTAGCCGAGCACCAGATGCTGCTCGTCGATATGCCCCGGACTTTTAGACTTACGGAGGATTTATTCCGACGAGGGCGGTACAGCAGCCCGCGCCCGTGTAAGTAAATGAGCAAACTTCATAACTCGATTATTTTACACGTGAGCCCATAATAAAATTATAACGCGGTCGGAGTCGCACAGTAAACAGTATTTAATTTCCTTAAGCTCCTCGGCGCCATTAGCCGAAAATAAATAAGCTTGAAGAGGAAGGGCGTGAATTGCCTCCCCCGCGGCCCGCTCCCCGCGCGCGTCCATCGCCCGGATAAATTTGGAAAGTGGCAACAGAAGCGAGCAGATGGTGATTTATTATCGTGTTTTATAATAATTACGAGCGGCTCCGGGGGAGCGCATTGTGCTGCGTGCCCTGGCCCTCTAATGGCGTTCGGGACGTGTGCTCTCGTATTACATTGTCTGTTTTATTTTCATCTTAATGATGGACGACCACATCTTATGGATAAGCATTAAATTGATCCCATAATGATGTTCGAAATAAAATAAATCGTGCAAACAAATTAAAAAAGTATTCATAAAATTCCCGCGATTCCAATATTGGATCTTGGATCCTATTCGGTGAGAACAATCGAATTGCTCCGACTTGAAATTAAATGTCTGAACACCGAAAATAAAATAAGTAATAAATAAAGACTCGCAGTGAGAATTGATTTCATCGCAAACATAATAATAATTTATGTAAATGAGATTACCGGCCATTTTGGAATTTATTTACTTACCCTAAAGAGTTGCGGGGCATTTTATTACCAGGCGAGCATAAAAGGTGTAAAGGCCCTCGTATCGGTTCGGCGGGTTATTAAATATTCCGCGATGCTATCTCCGGCTAATAAGCGCCCAGTAATTATGTAGGGAGTCTCATTGACTCCACAGTTTTATGTGCGCCATGAATATTTTAATATTAATGGCCAGTTCGGGATTGTGAGGTATAAATAAATATAAAACACTGAGAAAGGACGAGATGATTATGGCCGTCGTGAAATACGAATGACGAGCGACAAAAAAGCTGTAGGTAGACGTACAATCGGTGATCATAATCACCAGGCCAGGTGTCGTAAATAAATTAATATTGCTTCTGTAAGTGGTTCTTAATTATATGCTTTATGGGGCTCTTATTATTTCTATATTGACGTTAATGACGCACATTTTATGTGTATTGAACTCCATGGTTTCATTCCTACAGTTAATGCTTCAGCAAGCTTTTTCATAAGTTATTTTCTCATAAGGTTGTTTGTTGGTTGATGGATTCTTTAAATATTTTACAAGAAAAATATTAATAGCGTGCGGTTTATCAAAATTGAATTTGACACGAAATAATCGTTGGTTATACATTATAACAGGAAACACATAAATATTTATTGCTGGCCTAAATATCCGACTTTATTTATTGCCAAACCCTATTTCTCCGAAAACATTATGACTTCGCACCACTATGTTTGTTTCGTCATCCATTCATACAAGATGACTTAAATGGCGTTTGCTGGTCCATCGATGGACTTCAATTTGTATTCATCGTGGTCTAACTTTTTATTATTACCCTTTTTATATCTTTGAATTATGACGACATCGTGGCAATTTTCAAGGAATGTAATACTTATATGCAATTAAATACTTATATAATTGAATATATTAATTGAATAACCATTCCAGAAGTTTCTGAAGCGAAATTCAATAGAAAATTACCTTCTTCGATAAACTTTTAGGCATCCTAATTTAGTTAAGGAAATATTTTATATAATTTATCCTTGTGGTGTGAAAATTACGATTGCATGAAAAATAACGATGGTGATGATGTTTCGCAAAGCATGAACGTATACTAGGCGTGCATAAGCGTGCAGAGTGAATGGGATGGGCGCGCTACGGTGCTTTGCGTTCGTGCGCTAGTAACAACTCACCACCTTCCGTCTCGTGCCACACGATGCCCTCCAGGGTGACCGAAGTACCAGGCTCGCAGGGACCGAGGCAGTCTGGCTCTGTAATGGTGCCCACAGACGTGCCGACGCATACTTCTGCGGTTTCCTGTAGACAAAAATTTACCTGTTAGTATTTTCTTAAAATCAAACTTTGATTAGGTATTTCTTAATCCGTCTGTCGATAAAATCACGTCGAAAATGTCATTCATGTTAATGTCAACATGTTAAATAAAACATAGGGTTAAACATCACGTTTTATGTGTTTTTAACTTAACAGCTATATTGTGTTAACAAAAAAACTTGAATACTTTTATCATCAACTAGCAGCGCCCCGCGGTTTCACCCGCATAAGTCTCGATCTCGTGGGAATATCGGGATAAAAAGTATCCTATGCGTTAATCCTAGTTACAAACTATCTGTTTGGCAATTTTCATCTAAATCCTTTCAGTAGTTTTTGCGTGAAAGAGTAACAAACATCCATCCCTCCTCACAAACTTTCGCGTTTTTAATATTAGTAGGATTTATTAACTCCATATCTAAGTGCAATTTATTACTGTTCGTCCATAATGAAAACAATTCATACTGGCAGGATACACAAAGCATGAAATGTAATTATGAAACATTAATTACGAACGTACATATGTACCACTCGAAATAATAAATAATAACGTTACCGCAAACATGTTAACATGCTTAAAAACGTTAATTTATTGGCTGTGCACACATTTCACGTTGCTGTGAAAAATATAGCGTAATAGGGTTAAATATCTAATTGTCGGCCGACCGCATTTAATTAAACTGAATAATAAGAGATATTGGAAGCCTTTGGATGACAACAGTATTCATCAGAATTGATTATGTTCAGCGCAACAAAGCGACGCTATTTATATTTTGTAAGCTAATTCGAATGTCGTGAAAGTAGTTTTTTTTTCTTTACAAAATAATTGTTGGTAAATAGATATTAGATTATAATTATCTTCTTTTTTTTTATTAGCCTTTAATGCCCCTGGCTAGACAAAGGCTGCTACTCTCTTTCCACCTCTCTCTGTCCACAGCTGCCAAGGACCAATCTTTATTAAAGCAGTACAGCTCATCGCGCCGAGATGGCGGCATGGTGGATGGTGGTGGCGGGATGGTGGCGCGGAAGGACATGGAGGACACAGAGACATTCATTGAACACATCGCGACAGGCCCAGACGATCTCCACCTGGGCCTGCCGCGATGTGTTCAATGAATGTCTCCATGTCATAGATGTAATTATAAATAAGTGATAGAATGTGGTTTATTAGGGTTCCGTGCCCAAAGGGTGTTAACGAAACCCTATTACTAAGGCTCCGTTGTCCGTCCGACCGTACGTCTGTCACAAGGCAACCGCAGTAGGTAGACACTTGAAATTTCACAGAGTGTGTACTACTATGGCCGCTATAACAAATAATAAAAATACCTTAAAGTAAATAAAATAAAGGGTAAAAAGTACCTACCATACAAGAACCAAAAAAAATGTAGTGTTAAATATTGTACGGTGGTACGGAACGGAACCGTTCGTGCGCGAGTCCGGCTTGCACTTGGCCACTTTTTGTTCACCGAAATTATAGGTAACAAAGCTCATATTCGCAAACACAAATCCGACATCTCCAAACATTAATTCCTTAAACAACTAATTTATATCTGTATACCACACATATTGGTTAATTGTATAGTAAACCCGTTCAGTAATTACTATTGACGATACGACCGGTTCCCGGGAAATCGGCTTGTTTCGACAACGATATTAAAACAGCAGTTCAATTAATTGATTCATCAAATTGAATGCAATGCGCCGTAAAATATGAAAGCCGATGTAAATTACTTTCAATGGCAACACTGGGCCATAACGTGAAGCTATTATATTATATGACTAGCTTTTGCCCACGACTTCGTTCGCGTGAATATTCTTGCTCCCATGACCCGCCCCGTCGCATCGCATCGCATCGCCTGCTCGCACTATTACTTATATGTACTTTGTTTCTTTTCTTTTTTAAAAACGTTGCCTCACACTAGGAATTACTCCTGTATCGTGGGTGCGTTTACAAACATTTAAACTCACATACACAACCAGCCAGACCCGGAACCACTACCTGTAAGCAATACAAATTTTGTTCCGTGCGGGAATCGAACCCGTGACACGCAGCGCAGCAGTCGATCGCTCAGCCACTGCGCCAACCGTGTCGTTACTTTGTTTTCGCTTATCGTTGTTTCCGACTTCTTTTTGTGTTTGCTCGGCTTCTAAGGGTCCTAGCGAGATGTTGCGTAAAAACTGGGCTATCAATGGCAAAAACAATTTTTAAAATCCGACTGGTAATTCTAGAGATTAGCGTGTTCAAACAAACAAGCAAACAAACTCTTCAGCTTTATTATTAGTATAAATATAGGTTAGTGAAAGCAGGTAACTGAACAATACCTGCGTTTCAATTTCAACATCAGACAATAAGTGTAGTAAGCCCTTAAGAAGAACATTTCACTGAAAATACCTTTAAAACTGTCACACGAGAGCCTCAACATTCCCCCTCGTTTGATGAATGGTAACCGATGAGTGAATGTTGATGGTGAATGTAAAGTGAACGAGTGAACGTAGCCTTAATAACGGGCTATTGAATCTGCCAGTTTAGTTGTATCCTTTCCGTATTTCTACAATAAATCAAAACTTGTTACATAGTGTTTTTAATTTGCTTTTGTTGAAAGCTGTGACGTAATGTTTGTAGGTTATTTAATTATTAGTGAAGTGTCGAAAAGAAATGTTTGGTTTGGCTATGTTTGTTTGTTTGTGGTTTTATTTGAGTTACAAACGGCCTTTCAGTTTCTTGCATCACATAGAAACGTTTAGGGATATAAATTGTATCTAGAGCACAGACATATTTATTATAACACTACCTTCTGCCTAGAGTGGCCAACCCTACTATATAATATAGTATCCTGCTATGTTTGAGGCCCAAATACTAGAATTCTAAGATAAAAATATAATAAAACCTGTTAATAAGATCCAAAGAAGAAAAAGTGTGCATAAAAAACGAAAAAATCTCTAGTCTTTTTTTTAATTTCTCACCCTCTACTTTATTTTTAGACGCAATGACTTCGAAAATACTATATTTGATGTATAAAAAATTGGTAACACTACTTCAGCCCGCCACTTCGTCCGCGTGAAATTTCTTAGTTTAACATTATCCTATGACTATGACACTCAGAAACAGCATCTTCCCATCAGTGAAAGAATTTTCAGTATCGTATCAATCATTTCGAAGATACCCCCTACATACAAACTCACTGTTGCCTCTTTATAATAAGAATAAAAATACTATTACATGGGACTGGCGAAATGTGGGTGTACAGTCACGAGCATAAGTATGTATACACTTGGTTTTATTCAAAAGCGATTTACTCCTTTATTTTTAAATTCAATTTTATGTTGCTACGAACATAGTATTTTCGAACCCATAGATTTTTGCAAAGTGTCGTACATCATTGTTGTTTTCGTTATTTAATGCAAAAATTGCTATTGAAAGTTTCCAAGTGTTGACATTTTGGTGCTCGTGACTGTACCTACTAAAGGTACACCTCTGCCTGACTCTTCGGGGAAGCAGGCGTGTTATGTACCTAATAAAAAAACTGTAGCTATGTAAAAAATAAAGAAAAAAAAACTGGCAATGCTGTTGCTAACTAAATAAACTACCAAGTTGGATAAGGATAAAGTATGTATCTTGCACCGAAGTATACATATAAAAAAACTTTACAAAGGTTAGTTGATACAATATATTGTGGCTAAGTATTAACGGCCGCACGGGTCGATAGATCAGGTTAAGCTTCGCTTGCCGCGGTTGTTCTGGGGATGGGTGACCATCTTTACATATCAAGACGCCTCCGTGCCTCGGAAAGCACGTTGAGCAGTTGGTGCCGGCTGTCATTCCTTGGCAGTCGTTACGGGTTAGTTGTCAGACTTTCGGGTCAAAGCCCGAAAGTCTGACAAACAGTAAACAAGGAGTATCGTATTATCCAGTATCTGGGTTGTGGAGGTCAGATAGGCACACGATTCCTGTAAAATACTGATATTCAGCTGCATCTGGTTAGACTGGAAGCCGACCCCAACATAGTTGCATCCTATCTGCGGGAGCGGTTTTCCTACGCCCGTCCTTCAGATGCACCTTGCAGGTCGCATCTTAAAAACCTTCTCAAGTCCCCTCCCCACTCCACCGACTTCTACTCCTACTCCTTCACAGTGCACGCGGTGCGATTGTGGAATTCACTACCGCCTGACATTAGGGACTGCCAAACTGTTGCGGTTTTTAAAAGAAGAGTGAAAGAACACTATCTGTCCACTTCATCATAGTTGTGTATGTATTTATTATTTTGAGTATGATATAATTATTATCATTCTTGTAATATTTATTTTAGAAGTATTTATGTATGTTTATTTGTATGTATGTTAATATATTCTCGTAATTCTTGTTTAGTTTTTAAGTGAATTGTTTTTTTTGATTCTATGTATTATTTTTTGTCTCCTTTGCTCTATCACACGCTGTCTACATCTCTGTATCTATTGTCCTATCTCAGGTATGCTGGAAGAGATTTCTTATGAAATAAGCATCACCTCTGTACCTATTTTTTCTGTTCTGTTTTTTATTGTCTGTTTATATATGTGTGTACATAAATGGTAAAATAAAATAAATAAAAATAGTTGGGGAAAGGATGAGATGATGAGTAGATACAATTATATCATTGTAAAGGTTACAAGTATATCCAATCCATAAGATAATCACACGTGTTAACAGTGTCTCAATTATAATGAATATTATAATTAATCAATTTGATATCAAATAGCAACGCTCCCGCACCGCTCCGCAGCACGCCCTAGTGTTATAAATTAAAACGTATTGTCCCCGTTATTAATTTGAAACTGTTCGCACGAAATTACTTCACAAATGTAAAACGTTACTATTGACGTAAATACATTTGTAATTAAAATGTTAATGGCATGTTTGCGCGGGTAATGGCGGTGTGTACAAATTAACAATGTAGTCCGCGTTGCAATTGCACTCTGTCTTTCACTGAGAATAACAGTTACAGTTAGCACCTGTACCCACCCTAATTGCGCAAAGCACTATCATTCTTAATTATTTTGAAGGATATTGCTAATCCATTGCTGCATAATAGGGTAGTTGCCTAGGTTAAAAAAAAATTATATTTAGTCCGTCAGTGAGATTATCGAAAAATAATGGACACGTATTTTTTCTTTTGTTAATCAAACAAAAAATGACAAAGATAAAGCGCGTCAAAATTTGGGAGTGGGGGGTCGTGACGTCACTTGCTTGCAAAAGTGTCGCAAGCAAGTGACGTCGCGCGGAACTTTACCGGCGATATCTTCATCATTTTTTATATAATTGACCAAAGAAAAAATACGGGTTCAATATTTTTTGATAATCTAACTGACGGACTAATTCGATTTTTTTAGGAAAATAGCCTATTATGTTTGAAAAATGTGTCTGCTCAACAACATAACGCAATGAATGTTGTTGCACTGTCAAAATGAAACCCATTGCTACTGGTAGTGTGTTTCGGAATTACCCCACTGGCACTGTTTCATTTAATTTGTCAAAAAGAATACTTAATACTAATATGCCCAAGATTGTTTGACTTTCAAAAATATTCGCTAAATTCTAAAAACATCTTATCGAAACACGATGAGTAGGTACAAAAACGAAATGGAAAAAACAAACCATCGATATGAGAGTCTCCTGAATATTATAATTTCTCTCACCGATCTCTCCGGAAAATCGTAACGATTGTCGAGTCGACCGCGGTACCAAGTCGCCGGGATTGCATAAATTCAAAGAGCGTTTACGGCGTAGAACATAATCAAATGAAGCCATTTACATTCAGCGCCCGATATGAGAACGGTGCGACACCATCGCCCCTCTCGCTCATGCACACGGTTAATGGCATCACAAATTGCGAACTAAAGCACTCCACCGTTGAATCCGAGAGATGTCGTTCCGAAGAGTACTTTTGGAAAAATAACAAAATTTTATGTGAATCGACTGATATTATAGTCTAGCAATAATCTTTTCAAGTTTCAGTTTCTAACAATGACGAAGTGGATTGAATCAATACGCTCCAATAACGATACGATGATTGTAATCTGCGAAACTCTCAGTTTCATAGCTTCGTATTCAATTACTGTGCCAACCGAATTCGTAAAATAAATTGAAGTCTGTCGTTCAAATAACTAGTCAATTATCAAGTGCCGCTGCTATAATCCGATCTTCTACGATGAAGTCATATCGTCTGAATATCTCAACTGCGATAACAGCAAATAATCGATTAAACCATGCCCACGCGACGCATATAAATAAAATTAAACGCTTTATTGTTAGTCGAATGACAAATGTGCGATAGACTTACGCCCACAGACGCCGTGGCATCGGCGGCACCCGACTTCGAGTTCACTCGAGCGCAGTACGCGACCGCTATGCACGCCCGGAGACAACAGAAAATACTAGTTTAGAACGATAATGCCACAAACATATTAATATTTCGACACACCGTATCGCCATTAAATCCTTTATGGGAGACGGCGTGAATGTTACAAGTTGAGACAGTCGAGAGGGAGGCATTGTGCGCGAGTCGGAGGGGTCGCCCAGCCGAAGTTATGAACGCTGGCTCAATGCTCTCCCGCTAGTTGACTGCAAACAAGAGGGGTCGGGCCCGACCAGCTGCCGTTTTATCTTGACAAACGAACTCGTCTCACGAGCAGAAACTTACAAAAAAACTTTATTACCGGGATTCGGAATTTATATTTCAATAAAAGCGAGGTGAAGCGCACGCAACGGGCATATAGAGCGCAAACAACAGTCGGAGGTGTAGCGGCGGCATGGTGTTGCATGATGCGGCGTCGGAGCCGCATGCCAGTGCAGCCGCAACACAATAGCGAGTAAATCAATTCACAACCGACAGGAACAAAAGAGCGTGCCGAGCGTAGTGTAATGAGCGCGTCGGCATGCCCCGGTATGATTAAGACACCGAAGGGAGTCGTTTGAAGATCTTCTATTGCGGCTTCGTAGGAACTAATTTGTAGTCGCACCGCCGACAAGCTCCGAAAAAGGAAAGCGTTTCGACGAGCGACACCATCCTACATGCCTAATGACTTGAAACAATGTCCCCTCTGCCCCGCACACTGACTCATAACAGTATCGTTTCCAAAACTTGTAACAATTTAGTTTCCGCGCGGTCGACCGTGACAAATCACGGCTAAATCTCGCAAACTGGTGAATATTTGGCAACGGATACGTATACTGGAGCACGGGACGCGATTCCCAACAGTGTAACCGAATTACAATCCACTAAACCGAGGGAACATACGTCATTAAAATAATTTAGGGAAATGGCACGTTTTAGTGCTCGCGTTTATGGCAGCCTGGTGGATGGGCCGCTCGCGGCGTGCCAGAAGTAATAAATACCGGGGCGGAGCCACCCACCATCTTGTTTATACACCACCTACCCGAGACGGAACATTAATTTTCTGCTATGCGGAATAAGTGGCGACAAAGAGTGTTCGTGTCAGCTAATGGGCTAGAACACATCAGTGTTACGACTTATAAGAACTTTGCGAAGAAAAGAAGCAAAGGAAATTACGGATAAGGCTAATTGTACCGAGAACTGCGAGGAAATCTGCAGCGCCTTAACCCTGTTAGCAGAGGAAATTATCATTTAAATGAACTTTCAAAGGTAAAGAAAGCGGTCCGTGAGCGCTGGAAATAATTACCGTGCCGTTTTTCTCGTGTTCTCCTTTGAAGCTTCGTGTTTTCAATAAATTATGTAAATCAAAGAGTAAAATATTTATGAGTTATATTACTTGCATAACCTCGGTGCTGGTAATATGTGCTACTGGTTATATTGGATTCATAAACAAAATGTTACTTGTTTATGTTTAACGTACAGTTCCATAACAAAAATATGACTAGGCTTTAAGGACTATAACAATAGAAGTTTATTAGCATAAGTAATAAAATATTATTTATTTACTTTTTATGCGATTACGTGTTATAAAAGTACGCATGCATAGTTCCAGTAGCGTATCAGAAGCGGTAACGAGTTCTAAATAATAATTAAGCAACACAATCAGGCGCGGGGGCCGGACGGACTGTCCGCGCGTAGCGGAGGGTCGTGGGTACCCTACTCAGGGCTGACACCACGTAATTAACTTTGTACAATTCGATTTGATGCGCAACTGTTTCAATATTCGCTCAACCCTCGATGCTCTGCGAACTTTTTTAATTTATTCATTATTTTTGGAACTGTCAAATGGTGCGTCAACTACCTACGTTTTTAAAAGGGCTTTCTGTATAACATCGAGATGAATAATATTGAATTCTTTGGACGAATAATGCGAACCCGCGAAACTAAAATACTGAATCCCTAAAAGGGGTTTTAAAAGAAATTCATTTTCACAAGGATAAAATACCGAAGTAGCGTTGTGTAGTGGAAAGTAAATTATTTTGCTAGTGAACAAAGGAAGTGGTACACACTGCATATCTAACCTACCAACAGAAAAATCTATACTAATAATAAAGCTGAAGAGTTTGTTTGTTTGAACGCGCTTATCTATGGAACTACCAGTCGGATTTCAAAACATCTTTTTGCATTTGATAGCCCAGTTCTTGAAGGAGGCTGTAGCTATAACATCACGCTAGGACTCTAAGGACCCGAGCAAAAAGAAACAAACTAAGAAAGAACGGTTTGCGAAAACGAAGTAACAGTGCGTACAGGGCGATGCGATGCGACGGGGTGGGTCGGGGAACAAAACATTTCACGCGGACGAATTCGCGTGCAGAAGCTAGTAAATTATAAATAATTATGTATGTTGCTTACTTACAATTAACTAAAAGTTATATTTTCACTAGTCAAACGGATTAATTAAGAAACTCAGAGTAAAAATAAATAACGGAATAGTCTATTAGCCGCAGACATTAGAACACTCTAATTAGCCACGTGAATTAATCCTAATCATCGACTCACGAAAAAAAAAGATAATACTTATCATAACATTTCTAAGATATTGTAATTAATTACGTAATGAATAAAAACCTAAATAGAACGTCTGTTGTTTCGGAATTCCAGAGACTCGCAATTTTAATACCGAATCTCTTTTATAGAAATGAAATGTTGCTTTTTTCAGTTAGTACATTACAGATTGACTTTACTTTTTTTTAGGCAGATTTACACGTCAATTTAAAGGTTAAAACACAAGTCAAAATATTAAAATACCTTAACTTTGTAACAATTATTTTACGAGCACTGCAATAATATTCGTTTTAAGGAAATATAAAAATACTTAATATTTATTTTTTGGTCCATATTTTAAAACTAGATGGCGCTAGAGTTGACGCTTTCATTCCCACATACCTACTCATTATAATAATAAAAAATAAACTTCACGCCTGGGATGTCGTACGTATCAGATAATGTAATCGCTAGATCTAGATACTATCTACTAGTTTATTGCGTTGTTTGGGCAACTATATAATTCATGTGAAGATGAAAAAAACTCATTTAAGTTACTGTTGGCAGTAGGTTGACCTACGTTTGCGTTTGATGTTTCTTTTTTTTGTAAAATTTTATGCAGTGTTGCTTTAAATTAAGTACGGTGAATTTTTATTTAGACAAAATGTTCCCGCTACGTACAACAAAAGAGAGGTAGATTAACTCAGATGCTCAGATGAGCTCAGATGGGCAATTCTCGTATTTTTAGGAACGTACGCATTCTAATCTGTCTCAATCTGTCAAAAATACAATCAATATAATACCTACCTACATTTTTGGCAAGTTTTTGACAGTGATGGTCAGAGATGAGATCGCGACTTGAATTTGAACGTTTTTTTAAGTACGAGAATTGGCCTTCTGGTGTGTATTGTAAGGTAGGTACTATTGTATATTCCAGTTCCCAGTTTATGGTTTAATAAAATAGGGTGATAAGTTTGACCATTTCACGATTTATCGCAAAAAAAAAACTAAAAGAATGTAATTTCTTTCGCACAAAAAAAAACCAATCATACTTTTTGCTAAACGCGGGAACCTACAACACAACAGTTCAGCTCCCAAGGTCTACATCAATACCAAAAACAAAGACGCCATTTTAAAACCGAAGTGGTATAGAAAAACAATCAAATGTCCTTCCACACAGGCGCTCTCACTCGGAAATTCGAACCAGATTAATTAAAAATAAAATCTCCCCGTCAACCCCGACACTGTAATTAAAACAGGAGTAAATGAAAACGAAATTCAAGTTTCAATTACAATTAAGGTTGAAAGATGGCGTTAAATGTACTTTAATCTGCGTATTTTAGTTTTTACAACTTCTTTAATAACGAGGGGCTAAGCCTAATCAGCCTATAATGTTCCCACTGCTGGGACACAGGCCTTCTCTCTTCGAGAAGGAGTAGGCTGTAATCTACCACGCGAGCCCAGTGCGGGTTGGTAGATGTCACATGTCTTCGAGTTTTTGGTTCTAGGACATTCCAGTTTTCTCACCTCACGATGTTTTCCTTCACCGTTTTGAGTGTAGTGGTGATGAAATTATTTACACAACGTTAAACGCCTGCCTGAGTTCGAACCCACGACCTGCAACTTGTAAGTCGGAGCCGTTATCACTGGGCTACCGCTGCTCACACAGTCACACACAAGAGGGGCTTGTATAACAGCAATTAAGCTACGCTTGCCGTGGTCGGTCCGTGGATGGGTTCACCATCCTTACATATCAAGACCCCTCCGTGCCTCGGAACGCACGGTAAACCGTTAGTTCCGATTGTTATTCGTGGATCTTTGATAGTCGTCAAGGGTCGTCACAAACCCGAAAGTCTGACAACCAGTCTTAACAAGGGGTATTGTATAAGGGGGTATAGGAGCAGTCAAATAGGCAGCCGCTCGATGTAAATACTGGTACTCAGCTGCGTCCGGTTAGACTGGAAGCCGACCCCAACATTCGGAAAATGTTAGGCAGTGAAGATTTGATGAGGCTTTTACAAGCGCCCCTCTAATTAGCTTTTGAATTAGGCAACATGGCAAGCAAACAACTTAGTTATACTTAATTACACAATGAGATTTTACCGTCGCAAAAATTTTACTTAACGCGAAACATGTACTTACACCCAAAACGTGTGAAGAATGAAGATGTATGTCGCACAAGGAACGTTATTCTAATTTCTAAAGGCTGCTATGAGTGAAAGAGCAGCCTAATTCTGTAACACACTACCAACCACAATCTGAATCATTTTGAATAATCCATTGCTTCATATGTTCGAAAAATTTAGCTGCTCAACAACGTAAGTTACGCAATGAATGTTGTTGAACTGTCAAAATGAAAGCCATTGTTATTATTAGTGTGTTGAGAGTTGTATAAAGAGCACCGATGAAATACAAAGTTACCCTTATAGTTTCAACTTTCAAACAGAACCATAGTCAAACATGGGACTCGTTGTATTTGTAGGCGATCTAAAGTGACAGGAATTTCGCAATTATGACGGACTCTAAACGTCACTAGTTTTAATTTTTTCCACAAAATTTTAATTCGGTTGCTAAATAATATTGGAATGCAGTTGCAATCATTATCGTGTTTTGTTTTAGTTATGTAACTTATCAATCATTGGTATAAACTTTAATCTTTTGACCTGTGAACCGCGATTATCTGAAACTGTGTTTGTTTATTCAAGTCGTAGGTCGCAACATTATTATCACAACTCAAATAAAAGATAAACGTCTTATAAATAAAGCATTACATTCCCCTTACATAATACAAGTAGTCCTTGAAAATGAAAAATTACAGAACAAAAGCGCACCTATAGCAACGTCGTAAATAAATAAACTTTGAGCGAAGAAAATATTTTTTAATATACCGGGCGGCGCTTTGAAACGCTCTCTTTTATTCAAGGGGGAAACTTCCTACCTAAATAGGAGTAAAAAAGGAGCCATAGATTTGATGAAATAGGAAGGCAGCCGCTCCGGCCGTAAATAGAGCATTTACAGAACCGGTCCGGCACCCTACCTTGCATATATTGACACCCATATAAATAACATCTACGGTTTTATGACATCCTAATACGAGATAATAATTCACATCACTATGTTTGGGTCTCGTGACGTCACAAAAACAAAAATGGTAAACTGTCTACCATTGAGACGAAAAGATTTGCATAAATAACCTTTTATGAGATAAATTTAAGTGCAATGAAAATGAAATGCTAATCGAGCCGAGTTCGCTTCTCTCCTTCTCTCAAAACAAAGAGTTTATTCATTACAAAAGACTCAGTAAAAACCTAAGTAGGGTTGTGCAGCGATTCTTGTCGGGAACTGCCACGAGTAAAAGAATGCAACTTTGTTCCAAGGCGGCCTTTGTAAATGAGAAGCGAAACGCGTAAAGCCCAGCCTCGCCTTGGCTGGCTGGCGGAAGCGCACGATGTGACACGGAATAGCGACACTGACACACGACGAAATTGCATTGAATCTGGAACGCCTTTATCGTTGCCAAAGGGACTTTTATATTTCCAACCTCCGAGCGTGCATGGGTTCCTGGTATGTATGGAAATGAAATTCAGTCAAGTTTAACGCGTTCGCTCTTTGATGGATATGATGGTATGGAAACCATTCAGTACCACGATAATCGAACTTTAAATTCCGTGACCGAATAAAATAACTTACAATGTTGAATAAAACATGGTGTTAACATATTTGTTCAAAAGAAATATCTTGAATAATTTACTTGTAACGGAAGCGGCTAATGAGTTCATAAAACACTAATGTCAATATATTATAGCCTCAAAGTATAATCATTTAACACGATAGGAATTAACATTTAAACATAGACATACATCAAAGATTTAATTCAATATTAAATCAGCGCTCAGTGAATAATACGACCGGTTCTCAAAAAGCAATCAAATAAAATATCATGAGGAATAAAGCAATAAAAAAAGAAGGGATCGTGATTTGGTCGCCGTTTATATTTGGAGGTTAATGGTTTATGAAATAATATATAACTGCAAATGACTGGCTCAGTTGTGTGTATGTAACTAATTGTAGCTTGAATCCAATTATATGTGTTGAAGAACTCCGATACAACACAAATAGATAATTGAATTCGTCGTTCAATATGATCATAGTGTAGGCGCGGGCTCCGAGGCTTACCACAGAGTACACATTTGTATACAACCTGTTTTCTATGATCGTCTCGAAAATAAGAAGACGATAAAACAAGAATTGATGGTTAAACAATCTATGTTTACACAATTTGAATTTTATTACTTGTGGTTCGCATTTGAGGAAACACTTCAACGTGTTAGAAAGATAAAATAATAAATCACTGATTTTACTTACAGAAATTATATATATTTTTTCTCATATGAATGAATCGTGCAATTTTCAGCGAATACAAAAATTTGTCTGGCATCTGCATGATAACACCAATATTTCGTGAATTTTGTACAGACGAATAAACAACAAAATAAAAGCGTTTGGAAAACATCGTAATTTTCGTTCAAAGCCATTTAATTTAAGCACAGTGGACTGCGCGAGAGTAATCTGATTTATATCTCTAGGCCGTATTTCTTCTTTATACGCTCTTTCACACTAGCCGACGTAATTTGTTGAAAAACACGCAAATTCAGTTAAGTGCTTCATTCTATTTGCGATGAATGTTTTATGGGCGGTAGGTATTTTATTTATAAACTTTACTGCACTAAAGTGGTTAATTTTACATACGATTTACATTTTAAAATAACATATACATTTGATTTAATGTTTAAATAAATAATGACTTTTGATTTGTTTTGCAAGAACAATAAACACTGTTTTGCTGTATTTTATAGGTTGACTGACTTCCGCCCGCGGCTTCGCCTGCGTGGTAGGTATGTCGATAAAAAGTAGCCTATGTTTTTCCCCAGGAAACCATCTATATACTTGCCTTATTTTTTCGAAATCCGATCAGTGGTTTAGGCGTGGTAGGTACTTTCGAATTTATACTATTGGTATGGATTTTATTATTTTTCATTTAAACTGTATGCACATACATATGAGGGTACGTTTCACACCAAAAACAAAAAAGGGCGTATAAGTAATACTATCTGATTGCATATTTCGAGTAAGTGTAATTGCACAAAGGACAATACACACCGTAGCTTTAGTTTTGTAGTTTGTAGTTTGTACAATGTTCGGAGTGGGACGCAAATGTTTGCACTTCACCCTCCTCTTCCCTCGGGGTATGTCAGTGAGCTCCGAGCGATACAGATGATAACTCTGGCAACTGATGTTATTATTCTCCCAAATTAAAAATCGGCATGGACCAACCCTCTGAAATATACTCTTCAAATGATAACATTCTAAAAGTGTGTAGTATTTTTATTTGAATAGGAAACAACAACGTGATTACAAAACACGTTGGTTGCGCAGAAAATGTACTAGGAGTGCAGTAACGAGTGCAGTTCGCAAGTAACCCATGCTCGGCTCCACTCGGCACACTCGGCACACGGCCACACGGCACACGGCCCGACGACGTGTTATTTATCCCCGTCCAAACGCCCTTTACGAGCACAATATCGACGCTCGATTTTCATCCCGCCTCGGGGAGAGATAAAAGAAGCTTAACGTCCGACGGCTTTGTGTGCGTGTATCTCACCCGCCGCAAATAAAACTATTAAATTAAATAACGTTACGCAGCCACTCCACTGAATAATCCTTGTATTTTATTAACAGCGAGAGAACCTCTGTCAAAATTTGCTCTTTTTAAACCGTGGCCGCAGTGTAAATAACTAAATATTCATGATCCGCGAGCGCGACTCATATAAATATTACTCGAGACACTCGGCACGTTAATGAAACAAGATGCTAACTCCGTGGGGTGGGGGGGGCTGGAGCTTAAATTATTCCAGCTGCGTCTCGTTCTTGTCTTTGTGCCGTTGCTATTATTTCAAATTATTTTTAATTGAGTAAAAGCAAGCGAAAAACACAATAACAACCCTCCGAGTTAATTGCCCTCCCGACAAAGCGTTCTAAAAGCTTTTCGAGACGCTACACTGTAATACAAACGTTAAACTGCATGAAAAAGTGTTTGTGCTTTAGCAATTCTTAAAAATAAAATGGAACGTGAAAATCATAACGCAACAATGGACCGTAATGAAATCTCTTTTTTACGGCTCACGGCTATGTCGGGGCCGAGCAATTTTAACCTCGTTTTCATTGAAATTCACATTTCATCCGAGCAACAAAAGGGTTGGCTCTTTGCGAAATGTCAATTGTGAGGAGGGTAGCGAGCGGCCCGCTACCGCCGATGTTATCCTGGTACTGGCGGACACATGTACGCGGCCGTGACAAACACACAACATCATACGGATGCGTGTGTATACCCACCGGCTGTTCTGAATAATGCATGAGAAGCCAACGAATGCTTTAAAAAGTTAACAAGGTTTTCCGAGCTTTCCTTTGTTCCGCTGCTTACTGTACAAAAACAAATTGCTTCCACTGGAACTCAGTGAAAAATTTGATTTATCTTGTTGCTTCTATACCTTTTATGTAATAAGCAAAAGTGTGGGATTGTTGGAAGGAAAATTCTAGGAATATAACACTATACCCGCGGTATTTCCAAAACTACAAACGTTTACATTGTAATTCAAGTTCTGTTAAACAATATAACATAAGAAAGAGCTAAAGAAGTTTCAGCTAGTAATTCTAGTGTGCTAACAAAACAACTAACCATGTGCTTACTACAAAGAGGAACAATCAAGTGTACTACGGGATGAGAGAGAAGAGAAGCTGTGGTTGGTAAAAGTTGTAGTGTCGAGCACGCCACGGCCTCGGCCCGAGTTACGGATACCTAGCCGATAACAGGATTAACGCGCCCTCCCGTGTTGTTACCGGCTAATTCGCACGCAAACTTCCCACACGCCACACTTTCGACACGATAATGTTCTCCTAGTAGCTCGCCTGATATTCACTTATTACTTTCACCGTTCGCGTTAATATACTACTCACGCCATTTAATTAATTAGGTTTTCTGTTAACATACCTACATTACGTTTTGTTACTAACAAAGCTTATGTTTGGAATAACGTATCTATCTATCTAGATAATAAATGTGGTCAGAACGTGATAATTTGGCCTGTTTGGTTACCGGCTCATTGCCGGTTGAAATCCTATTGAAATTAGTTCAGTTCCATCTACTGCGAAGACAAAGTACGATTAATATAAATAAATGTGAATACTGTCTGATAAACAATCCATTTCGATGTAATACCAATTTTATCTCTCGGGTGAAAGTTAATGTGCGTCTTTGTTGATAGCATGTAAACACGAGGGATTCGAACAAAAATAAACTCCGTTATAGCTAGATATTTTTACGATCTCTCTACGGATTAATGTCCATTTATTATTAAACTCGGCTACTCAAATATGATTGTTCGTTTATCTTATGCAATCAATGTTAATTGAACGCTCGAATTAATATTCCCGAACCTTTCTTCGTCTTCTACTAAAATTCTCGATTGCCCTCGGAAGTTTTAGTTTTAAAACTAAAAGTTCCGAAGTCAATTGAGAATTTTAATTTTGTAATTATGGCAAATAAACTTTTAACAGTTGACGGCAGTCATGAAACATTTACGACAATATAAAATCGTAATGGATTAACTTGATCACCACAGTCGGCGTTTAACGACCGACCTGGGGTAACTTCCTCAATAAAATTATTCTCTGTCATCTCCTATATCGTGAGTTTGACGATACCAACTGTGTATTTGAGATGAGAAACTATACACCAACTGATTTCTAGAGGATCAAATTAAATTAGCTAGCGAAACTCCGCAGACGTGATGGGTATCGATATCTAACATAAAAAAAAATAACACTTGATGGTCTTTTGTGGGGTCATTGACCTCAGTTAGTGTCGTCACTTAAAATATCAGTTTACAAAATTGTTTTTTTTTGGGTGTAAGGTTCAGACATAATGGGTTTCATATCTAAACATGATAAAACAAAAGAGTTCAGATTTTCTCAACTCAAACTACCAGCGGTCGTTGACCCCAAAAAACATCAAATCATTTATTTTATTTTAGTGTTTAGATATCGATACCCATCACGGCGTTTCGCTAGCTAATTTGACCCTGTATAATGAATGATAGTCTTTATTTTATTTATAACTCTTTATTTACGCTAGAACATCGTAACATTTCTTCGTCACTTCTAAATTGTGTTGATAGTCTCCTAACTCCTCTTTTATGTGTCTCTAGCCTCGAATATCGAATGAAGCGATGCCGATGGACCTTGTACTCGTACGACAGATTGAACTGACATCAAACGGGTGTCCTTTCTCTAAAACAGCATTATTATTGAATGAGGTCAAACAAGGACAACAAATGTAACGAAATAGGGTTCCAATCTCATTTTCTTTCTCATATGTGAGAGAATCAAGTTATTTCCAAATGTTTTGGGGAAAAAAATAAATGTCCTAACAAATACGCAAGGGTGTTGGTAATGTCAGCGAAATTACAGAGTTCTTTGAAATGAAAAAAATGCTATGAATGATAATGAATACAATTTACAGGGTGACGTACGAAAGTACGTATAACAATAAAAGCTGGGTGGTTTTCCGTTGTAATGACACGAACACAAAAGCTGTTTCTTTGAACTTTTACCTTGTAATCATTTTAAATCGTATACGCTGAACAAAAGATCCTCATTTCTTTGCAAAAACAGAATTGATTTTCGATATAGTCATCCAGTAAATTGACAAAGAGCGTTAAAGTGAAAAGTTAAAAGCTTTACGTGGGTCAACCAACAGTGAATCAAATTTCATCACTGTATTATTATCATATATTTAATTAACTAAATTTAATAAATAAACAGGGTGGCAGGGACATCGACGAGCAACCTCCCATACCATGGATTCAGCACATGATTCTAAACACCGTCACGTCGATAGGTTTTATCGGTTATTAAAAAAAAAGTTAGCTGTTCTACACATTTTGCCGCCATTTTGAAAAAAAAAAACAAAATGGCGGAAAAAGCTAAATGCCACGAACCTTCAAAGCCCTTTATAATAACCTCTTTATTTAGTATATAGATTAATATATCTAGTCAGAGAGACAGGGATTCGTAGAGACATTTACACTGACCTCATCGTATCATTTATTTCATGCAATAGGCATAACATTAAAGTCGTAATGTAACATTAAAAGGAAACGTATTAATTATTACAAATAAAACTTGGTCGAGTCGTAATTAAGAGTCCATTTTGTGACAGCCTCTTAAAATTCACTCCACGAGCGCAGAGGGAGGCTCAAAGGCAAAATAATTAAAGCGGAGGGTATAAGAAAATGTCGGGGAGGGAGATCAAAGGAGCGAATTTACCCTCGGGTAAATAATATAGCCGTCTCGCGCCGGATTTGGGTATTTTACTAAGGTAACAATATACCTGTTGGTACTGGTATTGACATGGTTTACCTCGATCCAAATTAATTATTTAATGAACGGAACTAGAGGAGGAGCTGGGGCAATGGAGACAATTACCGAGCAATAACTCGGAGCGTAGGCCCTCGGGAGTCAAAGAGCTATAGATGTGGAGTTGTGGAGCTATGTCGACTTTTGAACGTGTGAGCTATCTATTTCTGGTTTATTTGTTTTTCATCGCCGTGTAAGGTTTATAAGGAGGTACAGTGGCTTTTTAAATGTCTTATTTGTGACCTTCTAAAAGGTTAGTTAGCGTTTCTTTGACTGTTTAACTTCTGTATTCCATAGGTAAATACAAATCTATACTAATAATAAAGCTGAAGAGTTTGTTTGTTTGTTTGAACGCGCTAATCTCTGGAAGTACGAGACGGACTTGAAAAAATATGTTTGCACTTGGTAGCCTAATTCTTGAGAAAGGCTTTAAACTATTTAACAGCACGCTAGGACTCTTAGGAGCCGAACAAAAAGAAAACAAGTGAGAAAGAACGCTTACCGAGAACGAAATAATAGCGCGGGCAGGCGATGCGATGCGACGGGGTGGGTCGAGGGAACATGAAATTTTACGCGGACGAAGTCGCGGACAGAAACTAGTTTTCATATAAATGATGACGGCTATCATTTCTTTCTTTTTCTCAAATAAAAGGTTTTACTCTACATTCCATTACAATGGCAATGGAATTACTGCATAAACATAATATGTATACTATTACTATTTCGTGAAATGACTCCACCATCTCCAGACAGGCCTGTTGGTCTAGTGGTTAGTGACCCTGACTGCTATGCCGGAGGTCGTGGGTTCGATTCCCACCCAGGACTAATGTTTGTGTAATGAGCACGATCATTTGTTCTGTGTCTGGGTGTAATTTATCTATAATATTTATATATTTAGAAATATATAAGTATGTTTATCAGTTGTCTAGTACCCATAACACAAGCTCTGCTTAGCTTGGGACTAGATGGCGTTGTGTGATAGTTGTGGAATATTTATTTATTTATTTAATAATGACTGTTTTTTTGATCTCCAGACTTTTTTATGTTACTTGGCAAGTTCCTAAGCTTCGTATACTTATTTTTAAGCCAAATTATGATACGTTCAAAAAATTTACCTACTAAGGAAAATCGCGTGACAATCCTTGAACGCCCTTACCTTGGGAAAAACATGAGCCGAATGAAATTTTCTAACTACCTACCTACTTACTAACATTCTCACGTAGAACTTTAACCTACAGATTAAGTTCAGCGTTATAATATTGTGTCTATGATATATTCTTCTCACACTCGCTTAGTGACGCTTGATGGCAGCTAGGCATAATCCATCATTTTGCATAATCGCTGGATGCCTTCACTTTCAAAGGTTACTGAAAACATTTAATTATGTAAAGCCAACATATACTCTTAATGCCTTTATGAATATTAATATTCAAAACGAATAAATTCAAATATCTCTGCCTCTACCATATTTTTTTGCACTTACCTGTACGTGGGTGGAAAATTACCCATGATTGGAGCTACCTCCATATTGTTCGGAACCCGCAAACTTACCTGGAAAGAATAAAGTACTACAATAAAACGTAATTCATGCTCAGTAATTGATAAAATAAGATATTTGTATTCACATAAGGAATATTGGTTTGGGTTTTATTCTGCGAATTCTTGTTTTATATCTTTTCGGTAAAATACGATGAATAACACAGCGACAAGACTGGATTTGTTAGACTCTCATTAATTCACAGTACACGAGTGCTAACAGTGTACTATAACCGTAAAATGGCATTACAACGTCAACCTTTACAGCTGCCATTCGAGCGCAAATCTGAAATGAATGAGCAACAGACGGATATTACGAATTCACCAGACGCGCCTCAACTCATAACAAAGTCACTAAACAGTCTTAAATTGTTAAAAATTAACATTCAAATTGGGGGAGCGCTGTTAGTGGAATTAGTACGACTTTCACTCATAAATCGTCTGGAGAGGGTGGCGAGCGCGCCGGTTTATTGGCTCCACGTCGACATTCGCCTGCTAATAAATGAAGCAGAAAACTTCTACTTATGTAGTGTGCTGTTTGTCGAGGGCGGAAGACATCACCCGCCATCTTATCTAACCGAAAACTGTGTCTACACAGAGCGTCGTAGAGCTCAAACTTCGACGGGAACACTTTTATAACGCTACCTCTCCTGCTTCCTCGCGAGCAGTGCGAGCGGGATGCAGCGACCGCATTATGGGTTTATGAAATGAGCTCCGTTGCCTCATGTTACCCCGACGAAGAAAATGAAATTATGACCGTAGCCGCGCAAAGAAAGCGGCCATGACATCTCTAATTTTTTCTTGTGCAGCTTTTACGAGCGAACGAGATTGGGAGCAAAATGCTCGGATGAAATTGGAAAATGTTTTTGAAATAACACTAGTTTAGTATTTACGAAGC
Source organism: Apamea epomidion (assembly GCA_947507525.1). Lineage (NCBI taxonomy): Eukaryota > Metazoa > Arthropoda > Insecta > Lepidoptera > Noctuidae > Apamea > Apamea epomidion. Next base: position 5,976,274 of record OX382242.1, on the reverse strand, counting down.
AGTGCCAATAAAACATTGAGATTACCTATTTATTTGTTTGGATAGCTTCTACGTGTGTTAACTAACTACATTATAAAGGACGTACTTGAACATGACACAGGAATTAGTATAGGTATTTATGCTGATAATCGTATCTCAAACATTAGACAAGGTCATTAGGTTTGCAGCGAACGCCGAACGCACACAAAGCTCATTAAGCATCAATTCCAATCTAATCAAATTGTGATTAAATCGAGAGAGAACCCTTTGATGTCACGCGCGTTGAGCGTCGATGGCGCGCGCCGAAATTACCGGCATATGCTCACGTTGCCCGCAGCAGCTACCCCATGCATAATTTGTATTGCATTAGCTTCCCCAATTTAGGGTGTTTGTTCATAAGTATTTTAAATCAGAGCTTGCATTGAAATGCTGACACCGCTGACAGTTTAGGTTGGATTATAAATTAAGCCTGTTTATTTAATATCCTGGTTTTGTTGGTGCTTTTTGTTGTTTGGTATATTCAGGATTATATTAGTGAACACATTTTTGCGTGTCAAAAACTGTTTCATCGAAATTATTATATTGCTGAATAGTACGAGTATAGTTAGGTCGGATCAAAACAGGCATTTGTAACATAATTATTCCATTTTAAACCTCCACCCAGCAAGCGTGGGAATTCTAGGTAGTTATTGAGGTATTATAGTTAATTATTTATTAGTTCATTCATAGTAGGTAACTACTATTTATGCCTTGCCGGTAATTCACGGAATTCACCGAGATCTGTAAACGATAGCCAATGCTACGAAACAGTCGGTCGGTAATTAAACGTCCATTATAAACTCAGCAGGAGACTACAGATTACTCCTTCAACCGCTGGCATCCTGGTAGATCGTGGTCGAAATTAAATATGACTTAACAAAGTGGCACGGTTATTGGTTTAACTATTAATAAATATTATAAGCCTGAAGATAACAGAGTCTGGAATGATTTCAAATCACCATATTAGAAGTAGATAGGTGACGTCAGGGAAATCAATTGTTTATTAAATCGACACACTACGTCAATCGAAAACCTTTTCATTAGATAACATTACCGTGATACAACTGTCAAAGAATGGGAGACGTGATTTGAATATACGGGCAATTTAAGTTGGTAACAGTGTAAGTAGACAATTTTCTAAACAATTAAATCCCCTAACTTTACCTACCTACTTCTACATGGTCAATTGAAATTTATGTGATACACTGCTAGATTATTTTTAGATTAGAAATGGCGCAAAATGTATGTTTACTTATAGAAATAAAAAAATAATTTCCACATGGGATTGCTAGATTGCAAAATGTATGAAATGAAAGCTTCCGGTATATTGATTTGCGCCAATAAAAATAAACGATTTCTATATCGTGGTGTGAGCTTATTGCTTCCCTAATGTCATAATTATATTATAGCGTTTCATTTATTTATAGAGACCCGTACGCGTAGATATTCCTACTTGAATCTGAATGAAAATAAAGTATCAAGACAATGAATGAATAAGCATTTATCTTTGAAATTAAAAAGTATTCAACTTTGGCAAAAAGGGCCTACAAAATTAGAACAGCACCACAAATTGAGTAACACACTAGTAATATCAATAATTTTGAAGTATATGGCAAATCCATTGCTTCATATGTTCGAAAACATTGTCTGCTCAACAACGTAAATTTATTTATTTAAACTTTTCGCACAAAAAGGTACAAAGGCGGACTTAATGCTATAGGCATTCTCTACCAGTCAACCAAGGGTGGTGATGAGATTAGATGGCAGGTGCTTTGATTGAACAATGATAAAAAAAAAACTCTTAAAACTAAGTACACAAATACATAAATAGGTTATAGACACATACATACTATTACTATAATATATACCAAACGAACGAAAAACGCAAAAAAAAAACGATTAAAAAAAAAAACGCAAAAAAAACGCGTAACGTGTACGCGTTTAAAATAACGAAATGAATGTGGTTGAGCTGTCAAAATGAAAGCCATTGCTACTGTTAGTATGTTACGAAATTACTCCGCAGAACAACCTACTAAATATGTATAAAAATGCAGAAGTTCCTATCTAAATACATTATATTAATAAAATGTTTACAGGATCAAACAAGTTTCATGTAACTACAACAAATAATATTAGTACTAAGTATGATAATAATATTCCTTTCAATCGACTCGAGTACTCAATAAACAAATCGAAGTTGTCAGTGTTCCACATTGACTTACAATCAAAACCTTCAAGTAGTGATCTTATCTCTCAAACTAGTGCCACTAGTCACTAGTTCCTTGCAAGCTAATGTTTATTTTATCAATTACCACACATTATGTCACGTATGGTCTCGAACACTCCACTTGTTATCGGTTTAATTCATCTCGCCCTTTATTTTAAAACACGCGACGCTCCTAATGCTCACGTAAGAGAGAGATAGAATGTCTTTATAGCATGTGTGAGTGAGAAAGCGGGGCCCAGCGTTTCTCAACATGTCGCGTTTAGCGGTGTTAAGGTTAATGGCGCTATTTGTATAGCGAGAGATGTTATCGGTGGAGGCTGTGGCTGCGAGACCGACATGGACATTTTATTGTCTACATCGACACAGAATAATTCCAGACAACTAAACGATTTGAATGCACTTCGGCTTTAACATGTGTCGTTTCTTCCGTGTTCCTAATGTCCTGGTAGAGTTTGTTTTAGCAGTATTTGTAAATAAACGTTTTACTTACATTAAGTTGTCTTTTGGCGGAGGAATGTACAGTTTACTAAGAATAAACCTTAGCAAAATGGTACTTAAGTAATGTTATTAGTATTATTTATTTACACGTTTTGCACTCAAGAACAAACGCGGACTTTTAATGCCTGAGGCATTCTCTATCAGTCAACCATGTTGTGTGATGTTATGGTTGTGTTAAAAATGATAAAGTAAAACAAAATGTCATTACTAACGAAGTCTTGTACGTTTGGAACTTTGGACAAAACAATGCAGTACGGAATGCGAAAACCACATTGCAATGTAATTGAAAGTCAATCGAGCTGCCCCGTGAACTGTCATCAAAGCGACGCGACGTTAATAATTTCAGTCAACAAAGCGATTTGTCGCATCGTCCACAATAAATAATAAACCTATTAGAGGTAATATTTATAAGACAGTTACAAACAACACCTACATAATTATATTAAACACAAGTGCAGCAAGTATTCAAACTTGTTTACATAAAGAAGAGATCTGAGCATCATTCATCTTTACAATGTTAACAGATGTTTATAAAATATACCACAACTGCAAGGGAGATACTGTAAACACGAGTTTTAAATAAATTGGACACGTGAAAACACAAACCATCCAACTGTTAATTTCAGAATAAAAGTAGTTAAAACGTAAATAAATGTCATTATAAGCGATGGTAAGTGTTTATGCTAATACAGCGAGTTGCTTAAAAGGTAATGACACCACAATTAGGTACTCGAGAAGGGTTATTATCATCGCTCGAACAAGATGAGCTCCGGCGCAAAAAACTCTCGACTCAATACGATGGGATGATTGACATTTCTGATGCCTCAGACAGAAAACCTGTTTGGAGCCACCAAAAGTTTGTGATTGTTGTACATACAATACACAAACACAAGTGTTGAACTCACACATTCTATGACGTTTCTCATTAATAAGGAGACAGGGTGACAAAGGTGTTGGATTTATTTTAAAATACATAATACGAGTTAAATGCGCAGTGGGCTTGTGAGTGCTCTAAAAATACAAAAAATCGTAGTAGGCGGCGAGGAATCGTGAGGCGAATCACATCAGCCCCTAGACAAGAAACTACATGAGAACCACGACCGCTCTGACAAGAGTGCTACGAAGCAGAAGAAGACGCAGTACGACAGTCATGTTAAAAAACAGTATGTAAATTTAATACCTCTCTCGTTTTATTGTATCAGGAACAAATAGAGCAAGTGTACGTTATATTCAAAGCGCCCAGGGAATCTTAGAGGCTGTGTAAGTACCATTAAGCCGTCTGTAATACACCAAGTAAGTATTTGCATGAAAACGACAAGATATTTGCATATGCAAATTACGTTCCGTCTTTATTTGGGCCGCGGACGTTAACTCTACGTCCTTATGTAAATGAGAGGCCCCGAGCTTTCCCGATAGCCGTATCTGAAAACTTCTATTGTTTAAATAGCCCTTTTAAATCAGTTACCGTGTCAATTTTTTCATCAACCTATTCTACACCACAAAACAATTAACTTTTATGTCTAGTTGTCTACGAACCGGACAAAAAGCATGAATAGAGCGTTAACAAGGCAAAAACTGTAGTCTATTACAGAGTTTAATTATGCCATTATACTGCAACCGAACCGGCTTCAAGAAATCGTTTGAAACGGCAGTACAAGACAAGAGCCGAGTGAACAATAACGACGGCACCGCTCATTTTTGTAGCCGCAAAGGAAAACAATAAAACAAAGAGAGCGCAAAAACGACACCGTACACGCAAGCGGGGCTCTCGAAAAATAGCAGCGGCACACACGCGACGCGCCGCGATGCCATCCTCGCCACGATCAGTATAAAGCTGCCACACATGCACGAATAAAAAACCGCCAACCGCACACGAGCACAACAGCGTGTAGCTGGAGTCGGCCGCTCAGCTTACCCTCGCACTCGGCGAGGCATTCGTGCGTGAACCCAACCGACTCGCTGTGTACATACATGGCTACGTACTTATTACCGGTACGTGTGTTGCGGACTGCGGTATCCATTACGCCGAGGAAAAAGCGCGCGAACCAACGGTGTGTGTAATTGATTAACAGTTTGAGAACCTGTTGACGAGCAGTGACGGACGCGCCGCTCAAACATACCCTCGCCGGAAAGCCTCGTTGAGCGTTTTAAAATCTTAATTTGAATAATATGCATGTCATTTCACTCCCACGTATAATAACCTCATAATAAACGATGCGGAGCGAAGTTCAAATTACATTCCCTCGATATAACTGTTATTTTATTAATAGAATTTAATTACACGTTTATTGAATGTTTTTTATTGTTCAATGGAAAACAACTTTGAAGTCTATACTATACATGTTTTATACTTCCCTTGGCAAGATTTCAATTAGGTGTTTTATAGCTAGGATAAAAATTCTTATAAGTTCATTACAATTACTAACGTGTAAATCAGCACAAAAAAAAGATGTATAGGTATTCAATGTGACGAGGGGCAATAAAGTCAGCGAATTGTGTGATGTAGTAATAAAAGTGGTCTGAAAGAAAAAGAATAATTTATAACAATAAAATGGTGTGCGGAGATGTCGGGTTTGGCCGCGTCTGCCTCGCTGCCTCGCCGCTCCACCCTACATCAATAATTCATGCGACATCGCGCCATTGAGAAAGTGCTCTGTGATCGCCATACTAATTCAACCATTGAATCACTAAAACATTTTGTGACACTCGATTCAATACATACGCACAATGAAAAACAATACATTTATTTCATCGTTTGGATCTGTTAGTAAAACGATAAATTTAGCGGTCAATAATAATAGAATGATGATAATATAAATCCACAAACACGGGAATTTCTGAAACATTGACGACAATTCCTGAAATAGTAAACACGAAACCTATTGTTGCGCGCCACAATTAATGCCTGATGATGGTGACATTAGTTACCACTAGCGCCATCTAGTTTCTAGTAGAAGAACTTATTAGTTCTTCACTAGCGCCATCTATTATCGATTGGCTGAACTTACTAGAACTATCGACATCTGGTCAGTCGGGGCCGGTATGTACTCGAACATTCTAGATGTTTCTACAATAGAAGATTCTGGAATTATCTGCGGCACTATATAAGGCCGGGACTAGCCGCGACTAATCAGACTTGGTTCTGCGATAGAAGCGAATACATCGAAAGTGATCTTCAAGTGCGACTTAAGAGCGATTGTGTTTTATAATTAGTGTGTTTGAGTTGTTATTAGTGTTGTTTAAATAAAGTGTAACTTTTGGTAATTTTTATCGGCAGTTTTTATTGTCACGAACCCGAAGCTCGTAACAATTGGTGTCAGAAGCAAGGATTAAAATCATGCCGATTTTACCTAAAGACGACACGGAGGCTATCCGTACCCGGAGTCAACGTCAACAGGAGACGGACCAGAGACGTTTTAGTGGAGCTATGCCGCAGAGGTCGGAGGGCCAGCTACCAACCACGGAGGCCGAAACGTCCGCAACAGCTCCAGCATCAGCAGCACCAGACTTTGCTGCCCTGATGATGATGCTGCAGGAGCAGTCCCGCCGACAGGAGGAACAGGCCCGCCGACAGGAGGAACAGGCCCGCCGACAGGAGGAACAGGCCCGCCGACAGGAGGAACAGGCTCGTCGGTTGGAAGAACAGCTCCAGCGGGACAAGGAGGAACAGGCTCGCCGACAGGAGGAACAAGCTCGTCGGTTGGAAGAACAGCTCCAACGTGATAAGGAGGAGCAAACGCGCCGCCAGGAAGAGCAGATGCTCCTTATGAAGGACCTTCACGCTACCTTCGGGAAAGACATGAAGGAGGTGAAGGATAAGGTTGCTCAACATGACAACCGCCTGTCGGAAGCTGAAATCCGGATCGACCAAGTGTATAGTCGGGTTGACAACGCGGTGGCTGACGTGAAGAAAACCGTGATGGCTGATGTAAAGAAAACGCTGGATTACCTTAAACTTGGGGATGGAATCGCAGCTCCCGTAGCTACAACACCTTCGCTACGTGGATTCAAAGTGCCACCGTTCGACGGAACTTCTTCCTGGTCAGCCTACAAAATCCAGTTTGAGGCTGTCATGAAGGCGAACGGTTGGAATAACAGTCAGGCCATGACTGCCCTCACCCTAGGCCTGCGCGACCAGGCTTTAACTGTTCTGGAAGCTCTCGGTAAGGAAGTGACTTACGAGCAGCTCCTTGAGGCATTGGAGGCTCGGTATGGCGACGCTCACCTGGAACACGTGTTTCGTGCGCAGCTCAAGGATCGCGTGCAACGCAGTCATGAAAACCTGCAGCAGTGGGCCCTTGAAGTGGAGAAGCTGGTGCGTAAAGCTTACCAGTCCGTACCTGCGCTTATTGATGGGAACCTGGTGCAGGCATTCATCGACGGCATCCGCGACCTTGAAGTTAGAGCTGCTGTGAGGCTCGGGCACCACGGGACGCTTAAGGACGCCTTGGCCCATGCACTGGAGGTGGAAGCCGTGCGACAGGATCATCGCTCCCATCGCGTCAGGGAGGTTGCAGCGGCTACAGTTCGCGACCGCAATAAAGGGTACAGCCCTAGGTGCTACGGCTGTGGGGAAAGGGGCCACCTTCGATCCAGTTGCCCCAAGCGAACTGCAGAAAGAGAAGACGGCCGATCTCCAGAGGGCAGTGCAGCTAACAGCACCGCCCAGCACCAGCAGCAGGGAAACGAGAATAGCCAGGACTGCGGGGCGGGTGCTGGCTGATGTTCAAAGAGCCCCAAGGGTTTCGATCACACAAACCCAAGACGGGAACAGCCTAATCATCAAGGGCGAGGTCAACGGAACGCCGTGTAAGCTGACCATAGACACTGGAGCCACTCGCACGGTTGTCAGTTCCCAACTCATAAGACGGTCCCTTGGGGACTCCGCATACAACCGGGAACACATTAATTTGGTAACAGCCACCGGTCAGCGCATACCCGTCCATGGAGAGAAGAAGATGGGGTTGAAGCTAGGCAACAGAATCTACCTGCATAATGTCATCGTGGCTGATATAATGGACGATTGCATCCTGGGCCTTGACTTTATGAGGAAGAATTGTTGCGAAATTGACGTCAAGCAGGGTGTTTTGAAATGTGGACAAGAGGAACTTTTCGTGGAAGGAGCGTTACCAAGGAACGTGTACAACCTTAAGAAGATTGTTCTTCCGCCGAGATCGGAAACGTTTGTGCCGGTTAGCCTTCCTCGGAATCCTGGGCAAATTCATCGTTGTGTACTCGTGGAAAGGGTAGACAATGACCTTCCATGGAAAGTGGCACGAACTTTGGTCAGAACCACCGACATCTCAGGGGTACGTGTGCTGAACCTTTGTGATCAGGAACAGGTTATAGAAAAAGGCACACTAGTTGGTACTTGCGAGGAAGTGGATTGGTTGCGTCGATGTCAATATCTATCGACTGGGACCCTCAGCAAGGATGCACAAACGAGAGTGACCACACTTTTAGAAGACTGCCGCAGCGCTCTGTCCCAAAATGAAATGGTCAAGGCGAAGAAAATGTTACTTAAGTATGCCGATGTTTTCTCGTCAAACGATGCTGACATCGGGAGGACTGGCTTAGTTCAACACAAAATAAACACAGGAGAAGAATTGCCTATCCGTCAGCGGCCAAGGAGATTGCCGGTAGCACGCGAAAAGGAAGTGGAAACCATGATTGAGGGAATGGTGAAGGATGGTGTTATTGAACCTTCATCTAGTCCATGGTGTTCACCTGTAGTGCTGGTAAGAAAGAAGGATGGCAGCATGAGGTTTTGTGTTGACTATCGTCGTCTGAACGACGTCACGAAGAAGGACAGCTATCCTTTGCCAAGAATTGATGACACGCTGGACATGCTTACTGGAGTAAAGTGGTTTAGCACGCTGGACCTGAAAAGTGGCTACTGGCAAGTTGAAATTGATCCTAAGGACAAGGAGAAAACTGCATTCTCGACAGGAAAGGGTCTGTGGCAATTTAAAGTTATGCCGTTTGGATTATGCAATGCTCCGGCAACGTTTGAAAGGTTGATGGAACTTGTACTTACCGGGCTTATTGGCGATGCTTGCCTGGTCTACTTGGATGACATCATCATCGTAGGCCGTACGTTTGAAGAACATCTTCAAAACCTGGAACGCGTGCTCATGAAGATCCAGAGTGCCAACCTCAAGTTAAGTCCGAAGAAGTGTTCACTATTCAAACGACAAGTTAGTTTTTTGGGATATGTAGTGTCTGAAGAAGGTATCCGCACGGATCCAGAGAAAATCGCCGCTGTCAAGGATTGGCCAATCCCAAAAGACAAGACGCAGGTCAGAGCATTTCTGGGTTTGTGCTCCTATTATCGGCGATTTGTCAAAAACTTTGCAGATATAGCCAAACCCCTGCATAAGCTAACCGAGGAGAAGCGACATTTCTGCTGGGATGGAAGTTGTGACATCGCATTCCAGGAGCTAAAGGACCGTCTGTGCAAAACACCTATTTTGGGGTACCCTGATGCGGGCAAGGAATTTATAGTTGACACAGACGCAAGCGACATAGGACTTGGCGGTGTGTTGTCTCAGCGGAATGGCGATCAAGAATTTGTGATAGCGTACTTCAGCAAGTCACTGTCGAAACCTGAAAGGAACTATTGTGTTACGAGACGGGAACTGCTTGCTGTGGTAAAGTCATTGCAGCACTTTAGCAAATATCTTCTGGGGCGGAAATTCCACATACGAACTGACCATGCTGCACTGAAATGGCTATTGCAGTTCAAAAATCCAGAAGGTCAAGTTGCGAGATGGATTGAACTATTGCAGGAATACGACTTCGTGGTCGAACATCGCAGCGGAAAATCTCATGGCAACGCAGATGCATTGTCAAGAAGACCTTGTCCTGAAGACTGCAAGCATTGTACTAGGCAAGAAAGTAAAGAAGTCGTACCTGTGAGGATGCTCAAGACAGACCTCAGCAACGAGTGGAAGGAAAGCCTACAACGTGCACAGCAGGAAGATTCGGACATCAAGCCGATTCTGGAGTGGATGAGGGCCAGAGCTCCTAAGCCCAGGTGGAGCGACGTCTCAGCAATGAGTTCGATCACAAAAAGCTATTGGGCCCAATGGGACAGCTTGGTGATTCAGGATGGAGTCCTGTGCCGTAAATGGGAAAATGCTCGGGGAGACAGTTGTCATTTGCAAATGGTTGTCCCTAAAGCTCAAGTACCGGATGTTCTACAGCTGTACCATAATAGTTGTTCAGGTCATCTGGGAGTAAAACGGACTCTACTGAAGATACGAGAACGGTTTTACTGGGTCCACTGCCGAGACGATGTCGAGGACTGGTGTCGCAAGTGTACAAGTTGTGCAGCTGTAAAGGGACCTCAGACTCGTAGTAGAGGTGCACTGAAATTGTACAATGTTGGCGCACCCTGGGAGAGGATAGCCCTTGACGTAGCGGGGCCGTTTCCGGAAAGTGAAAGTGGTAACAAGTATTTCATGGTTGTGATGGATTACTTTACTAAGTGGCCGGAAGTCTTCGCCATCCCAAATCAAGAAGCTTCGACAGTTGCAGATAAATTAGTTTATGAAGTCTTCTGTCGGTTTGGAGTACCTTTAGAGATTCACAGTGATCAAGGAAGGAATTTTGAGTCCAAATATTCCAGGAAACTTGTCGAGTTATGGGTACTCATAAAACAAGAACAACTTCTTACCACCCACAATCGGATGGAATGGTGGAACGATTCAATCAGACATTGGAGAGGTACCTAGCAAAAGTTGTGGAAAATCGGCAACGAGATTGGGACAAGCACATACAACCGTTTTTGTTGTCATATCGAAGCGCTGTTCACGAAAGTACATCGGTGACACCAGCTTTCGCAAACTTTGGAAGAGAATTACGGCTGCCTGCAGACCTGATCACCGGAATACCACCTGATGCCCCACGCAGTATAACCGATTATGCGAATCACTTGCGGAACAAAATGAATGACATTTATGAGCACGTCAGACAATCGGGCCAGCAAATGTCTGAAAAGATGAAAACCCGTTATGACCGCAAAATGAACAGTAAAGGGTTCGACGAAGGTTCACTAGTGTGGTTGCACAATCCAGTCCGCAGCAAAGGGAAATCTCCTAAGCTTCAAGCTAAATGGGATGGACCGTACCGGATTGTGACAAAGATCAATGACGTAACCTACCGGATACAGAAAGGTGCAAGAGGTACTCCTAAGATCGTCCATGTGGATCGATTGGCGCGTTATTATGGAGCCGATAATGCTCGGGACGAGCATGTCTTAGGAGGGGGCAGTGTTGCGCGCCACAATTAATGCCTGATGATGGTGACATTAGTTACCACTAGCGCCATCTAGTTTCTAGTAGAAGAACTTATTAGTTCTTCACTAGCGCCATCTATTATCGATTGGCTGAACTTACTAGAACTATCGACATCTGGTCAGTCGGGGCCGGTATGTACTCGAACATTCTAGATGTTTCTACAATAGAAGATTCTGGAATTATCTGCGGCACTATATAAGGCCGGGACTAGCCGCGACTAATCAGACTTGGTTCTGCGATAGAAGCGAATACATCGAAAGTGATCTTCAAGTGCGACTTAAGAGCGATTGTGTTTTATAATTAGTGTGTTTGAGTTGTTATTAGTGTTGTTTAAATAAAGTGTAACTTTTGGTAATTTTTATCGGCAGTTTTTATTGTCACGAACCCGAAGCTCGTAACACTATTATACGTCCCAACTCCCAACAATGAAAACATTTTCATTGTTTAAGATATAGTATTGGACAGAATTGGACTTGTATACCATAGTTAACATCATAGACTAGTATACACTACTAGGTAAACAGAGTACTTAGTAGTTTCGCAGAAAGGTTTCAAAGTTTTATTTTTTTATACAGGATTACAGATATAATCCTAAAAGGAAACGAAACAGTTACTTGAAACGATCTCGTAAGAAAAATATCATACGAGATGGGGTACGTAAACACATTCATCCCGAGGGATGGCGAAGTAGCCGACCGGATTAATTCGTGTAATTTAAACTCCAATACCAGGAGACTACGAAACTGAGAAGATATTCAGCTCGCCTAACGTGCAGCTACCACCCTGTCCAGACGAGTAACTCCGTTACACACTCTCAGTGTTAAGTAAAGGTGGAATGCAACAGGAAAGTGGATGAAAAACATGTAACAAAAATAAACTGAAATACTTACTGCCAACACGTGGAAAATCCAAGAAGTTTGTGAATTAAACAGAAAAATATATCCGTTTCGTTTATTTGTTTTTACTATTCCAATGAAAATCTGTGTACGGGATGTGAATTTCCAAGTGGCAAGATGACGCTGCGTTTATGACGCTCGTGTGCACAAGCCCTGAGGGTGGCGGAAGGAGACAGCACTCCCGCCTTCCCTGGAGGTGTGAGGGAGAGGTGGATATTTCATCGGCTCCGGGTACAAGATGGCAGACGTTTGCGGTTGATAGTTTATAGTTATTGCGAGCGAGTGCGACGTGTCCCGAGCCGCTTTATCACATTGTTAGCGTTGTTATCCGCGTACACCGGATTAAGTGGAGATCACACTCGAGCCCTGACTCACCACTCGGACAATGGCTTCCGGTAATGGCTTTTAACATTTACACCGTCTTTTATGTGTTTACCCTTCTGATTTATTACGATGTGTTTGTTAGCTATACATACATAATTTTGTTGGTAATTATCATTTCTGTTCTAAACATAATAAAGTATTAAACTTTATGGCGTTTTAATTAAAAACAACGTCGGAGCGCGGTAAGAATTTATTCCCCCCATCTAACAACTTCAAAGGGCGTAGAGGTGTCGCGCGTATTCTATAAATCTCCCGCCGGGATAAAAGTGGGTAAGCTCGGGACGGATCTATATAAATGTTGCAATTCGTGCGAGTCCCTGTGATCGATTGCTCTCACTATCGTCGCACTATTTCAAGTACAAGACATCTCATTTATTCCTGTCATATTCAAAGCGTTTTTATTTTTCGCGAGGAATTTGCTCCGATAAAAAGATAGGTATGTTTTTATAAGCGGACGTGAAGTATTATAAACATCTGCGCTGTTTATTTTATATCTCGAGTCGAATGTGAGTTTATTGAAATAAAATGCAACGTAAACAGCGATTGGAACTGTCGACCGCCGCCGGCGTGGTTCACAGTTGCGCACCAGTAGTACCAGGGGAGCATGAAGCTACGGAAGATACACGAGCGAGGTGTCGAGCCTTCCGCCATAAATCCGCCGGAGCAAAGAAAGCGTTAACTCTGATTTACAGACGTTCGCGTCACTCGTGACGGGATTCAATGCGCTGCTAACTTGCTTTATTACCTACAGAGGCGTTAATAACTAATGTTATCGTGTTAAATAATATATTAATACAACAATGAGATTTTTCAAAGAAATAAAAGACAACTTTGCTGTGTTAGCAAGAAATCCTCGGCTGGATGTCTGAGCTGAGATAGCTATCGTGACGGATCGCAAAGCTCCGAGAATTTTCGTCACACGGACGGACAAAGGAATTCTGGACACGTGACCAGAGAGCGACAGAAAAAGAAACCAACTACTGTTATGATTTAAATGACAATGCTTTCTTTAAACAGCCAAAACATATCTGAGTTGACATCTACCGAAAATTGCTTTTCAACAGATTCAATTAAAACTTTATTAATTTCACAAAGAATCTTCGAAGAAACTTCAATTTGTAGAAACGGTTACGTTGTCAAAGTTAAGAAAATTCAACTAATACAATTTAATTTATACAGAGATAAAACTTCAAAGTCGGCCTGCCCCGGTTCAGAGTACTCAGATGAGAATACTGTAGAAAAACAAAAGATTCAGTTTTAATCCACTTAGTAAAACAGACAAAGTAAAATTTGCGTTGACTAATTTACGTTTAAATAATGAAATATGTTGTATAGCAGTGGATTAAACGTGAGCTAGTCGTAATGCATGTGGTAACTGAAAATAAAGCTAGTGATTCGTACCCACTAGCGAGTTATTAGTTAAAAGTAGGGCTGTGTAATTAGAAGCACATTTGGCGGGGCCGCGGGCGCTGGCCGGCCGCGTGGCCATGTGGCGGTGTGGCGGGCTCGACGCGCCGCGCCGCCTTCATTAAATAATTAAAACGTGCTACTCGTGTGCACTCACGCTAATAGCCGTTTTACCGTGGAACCGTGGAAAATGTCATAGAAAACAAACACCTGGCAGTAGATAGGCAAAGTGAATTACATCACTTCACTACAGTACGACAATACTAGGGCGGCACGAACGCGAACGGTTCGCGGCTCGCAAATTACAGTATTAAAATTTTAAAACCACTATTATAAAATGCTTTAGCTGTTGTACATTGTTGTTTTAGTGCTGGCTTGCCGGCGGGATCATAAAACATTAATGCACATTCTGTCCTGGGAGCAGACAGTAAAAAACTTTGTGTTGGCTCTATGGGATAAAAGAATAGGACTGGCCTTGACCGAGAATGTCCTAACTCCTAAGTCCTTAACTTGGAGTAGCACTTTCTTATACAATTCTAGCTATCGTGATAGCTACAGAAGTTTCTTTGACAGCATCAAAATAGTGTGACAGATCGATCAATCCTGTATTCAATTAAGTACTTATTTGAGAAAAATTTTAAGTTATGGAACAACAAACTGAATATCGTACTTAACAAAGTTCAAATTCCATTTGCAACCAAAAACTTATTAGGACCTTTTTGTTACTCAAAAATCAACTTAGAATACATTTCCCTAAAGTAGATAACTGATTACGTCACGATGGAATGTAAATTAACTGAGATTATGAACACTGCTGTACCTCTACCTATTAGGTGTAGTTGCTATGTGTTTCGTCCATATAATATCAGGTGGTAATAAATGGAGAGTTGCTTAAATAATTGACAAATTATACTTAAGTCAATAAACATGGTCACATTTATAACACTATTGACCTTGCAAACAAGCGGCGATACATACATACATGACCCAGTTAGCAAACAGCGGTAATCAGAACATTGTTATGCAAATATTTAGCGTTAATTATACTTAGTGATAATATGATAATTGTGATTAGTAACAAAACGTAGACGTAACAATCGTTATCGATGTAATGAATAGTAATATGATGTTTCACGTAAGAGTTCAACAAAATATTGAATGACATACCGTCCTTGAAAAATACAAACTGCAATTTTCTTTTCAGTCTCTCTGTAGATACTGTTATAGCTAGGGTTCTCAACTTTTTTTTAATATCAAATACTAGCTGTTGTCCGCGACTTCGTCTGTGATCCAGGATGAAAAGTAGCCTGTGTCCTACTCCACGTCATGGTCTACTCATGTGTCAAATTTCATCCAAATCTGTTTAGCCGTTTTAGAGTGTAATAAACTCTAAATTAAGGTTACAAAATACATACCATTAATTCAGAAATTTATGAGAATAATACTGACCTTATTGCGCTCATCTCGCCATATTGTATTGAAATGAAAATATAGTAGTTTCGCCGACTATTTTTTTTTTAAGAAATACTGTATGTATGCCTTTATTATAGCAGGATATTATATTACAATATAGTAGGGTTGGCAACCCTAGTTACAGCTCTCCAAATAAGATATAATGTTGCAGTGTATAGAAAACAAAAGCTGCGAAGTGGAATCTTGTAGAATCTATACGAATAATAAAGCTAAAGAGTTTGTTTGTTTAAACGCGCTAATCTCTGAATAACAATCTGATTTGAAAAAATCTTTTTTGCATTTGAGAGTCTACTTCTTGGGGCCTATAGGCTATTTAACATCACACCACGACAAATCGGAGCCGAGCAAAAAAAAAAAAAAAAACGCAGAAAGAACGCTAACCGAAAACAAAGTAGGCGATGCCACGGGGTGGGTCCGGGGGACAAGAAAGCTAGTAAAATATAATGTTGCAGTGTATAGAAAATAAAAGCAAAACGGAATGTAGTAGAATAATGATTATATTTTTCCGGAGTCGGAGAGTCGGACCACCGCTAAGATACGAGTACAGACGCCAGCAGGCCAAGCTACCCGAAACTGTCAAATTTTCCCCATCAACCTTGAACTTAATGCTTTAGCGATAAAGTTGAAAAATGTAACTCTATTAAAGTAATTTGACAGATTGTAGTAGCTTCATGTGCTGGCGTCTGTACAACACGAATTCAAGAAATGACTCCGCTCACTATTGAAGGCTCGCCACTGAGATAATTTCATGAGATAACTCCAAACTAATAGATCCGACGGATCTTATCTGTACGGATTTAACTAATTGCGTTTTGTAACTATGTTTTCAATCAAGACAGTATCGTGTTTTATCGCTTATACACCGTTATTACAGTTTCGCTGAACAGCATAGCGATTCACAACCATATGACAGGTTGTCGAATCGAAAATGACACATTTTGAATTACTAATTTGCCCTTGCCTCTAACAGTAAATAGCTGTCGGAAGAATGGGAGCCCCATTCTTCCGACCGTCTATTTGATTTAAACTCACGAAATTTTCGGGTTTAAGATTTGTGAACAGCCTTTTGATAACTTTGATTGATGTTCGATTCGGCACGGAACGGTTGTGAATAGCTATGCTGTTGTATTTGTTGACAGCTGACATTATGTAATGCTCACAGCCTCGTTCATGACTTTTTGTTTAACTTGTAATGGTTTGCGCAATAAATTAGTATAAGTGTGACATTAATGAATGTCCCGTAGGATGGAAGTGGGCAGTTACCGTCACGGTGGCTGATAATCAGCGAGTAGTTAATACACCGGCGGAGGAGCCACGCGCCTCCGATAGCAATTTCCTGGACGAGCTGCAATGCAAATGGCCGACTTCTCTCCAACCAAATTACCTTCTCGTATTTATTTTAGTACCTCGTTTAATCAAACTGCACTGCAGACTCGTTTCTCAGAAATATCATCGCAGCAAATTGAATATTTATCTTCATAGAGCGACACAAGAGACAATAAATTTAACTTTTATCACTCGAATAAAGCGATACATCGACCACAAAAATACTTTATTTTAAATTAGACCAATAAATATTGCAAAAGCCATTAGGCGAGTAAACGTAGTCTGGCGGCGCGTACAGCCGACCTCTTTATATCCTCGACGAGACAATAAAATCTTGGGCAATAAACTCTGTCGCCTCACAACGTGACTTTATCTACACCGAAATGAATCAATCAGCTATCAACGGTTGACTTCGGTTTATCGCCTCGTGTTCATATTGGGACGATGAAATCACAGATTGTATCTGCGATCATTAATTCATTACGCACCGAGTCACCGGGACACCGACATCGCTCGGGCGAAATATCTCCACCTCCTCGTAGTCAGCACACTTACAAACAATTGGTGCGGCTATTAGCCGCGTCGAATAGGTCACAGCGGTAATAACGTCCGAGATAAGGATGTATCTCACGTCGCCCAGCGCCGGCTGTAATTTAATGTCGTTCAAAATAGCAGCAATAAATAGTAATTCGCCTCAGTCGGCCGTTATTGTTATGAGTGCTAATGCGCTAAGTCAGCTTTAATGCTGGCCTAATGCGTGGCTGTGTTCAGCTGAATGGACGCTGATGTAAGTCGTTTAGCGAGACCGCCGCGACAATGGCGCGGACATTAAAGTTCACACGCATCGTCGACTCCGCAAACAATGAGACGGTATAACTTTTTTACACCACAGCTCGTAATTTATAATAAATTTACTGCCGCGGAACCGTTGCTCAAGCGTGTAAATTTGCTTTGCGATAACATAAGTACATGTGTAAATAAGTGTGTCGCTTGTCGCATGCTCATGAAAACTACATTTTTGTGTTGTTTTTATAACTGTTTGTGACTTGTTTCTAGCTCATCAAACTAGCGCGTCTGGTTTACTGTATGTCTATGAACTGGCGATTTTCGTGACGTTTCAGTAAGAGGGTGGCGATGGCGACTGGCGACTGGCGGAATGTGGTCGGCTCGCGCGTCGTTTGTCCGCGGACAATAAAGGCGGCCATAATAAAGTTCACACATGTCGCCCGCGAACCGCAAAGAGAATAAAACTCTCACCTGCCCGGCCAGTTCTGTCTTACCTGCAACAGATAAAATAATACAGTTAGTGAATGTTGCACTGGTAGCGTGAAATGTTTTTAAACATGTCATCTAAAGTGCACCGGCAATGTGCCTTTGTTATCGTTTGATTAATCATGGTCATAATCTACACGGTAGTAAACTCCGTTTAGGTACCTTTTTTCAATGCAAATCACCGCATGTACACAATTTCATAAGTTCTGAAGTCATTGATGATGATTAATTTGTTAATTAAAACGGAAAATACACATCCATTGTGTTAGAAACTCATTTGATATCTACATATTAGGTTTATTGAATGACATCCAGCGCAGTAAAAAGTTAAGTCCGCTTTTAAAAACCATTGAAAACAAAAGCAGTTTGTACCAGGCGAGCATAAAAACGAGCACGCGGTAGTTGGGCCGCCATTTGCATGGCGTCCAGGATATTGCGATCGGGCACAGCAGCGGTGCTCTGAGCAGCAGAAATAAAGGGGAACGCGGCGCCTTCCGTGCTCGCCGACAAATGGACCGCCGTTAGTGCAGTGCTTTTGTCACCCGGCACGACTCGCCCGCGCCCGAGCCACTATGAAACGTCTTTCGGAAAATTACTACCAAACCAACGAGCGCACTGGAACCATTCTTTTCAACTCCGCTTGACAATTTTATCATTTAAAGATGAAATCAGCCAGTTTTATTTTAGGCAGAACTGAAAAATTCGATACGCGCTGTATTGTATCGTGACGTCATCTAAATAGATTTGACGGTCGTTGGAACCATTCCAACTGAATGAAAACACAAATATATCGGTTTTAGGAGTCTTATTTGCGTTTTATATTCCACTGTCGTACTTATTTTTTAGCCTGAACAAATGTAATCACAAAATACGTTGTGTTTATCTGGATTTATTGTAATGGTTGTTGTCGTAAAATAGGTACGTAATAGTACGCCTGTATTACAGTGAAGTCTTTATAACGCTGTGTGAACTGTGAATTGAAGAGTGAAGTTAGCAGCTGTCACTTTGAAAACGGAAGATTTATCGGCACTTATACTAGGCGTATTATGTTCGTTTTACGTTTGGGTTCCGTGCATTAGTCTTCAACGCGGTTTACGAGGCAAACGTGACAGAAATGAAATGTCGGTTCAGAAACAACAAAAGCGAACAGGATATGAAGCACTAATATTTTCGCTGACGAAATTACATATACCAACTCACATGTCTACCACTTAACGGATATCGATAAACCGACTCATTACATCGTGTATCTGTTCAATGTAACAAATAAATAACTAATTAATCACTCATCATCAACCTTCATTTATTTTATCTTTATTAGCGCATTCTTTATTAGTGTTATTTACAGACAATAAAATTAATTGCGAAGCAAATAAACGGAGACATGTTATTTATAAAACACAGTCCCCTCTCGTAACAAATCAATTAATTAACATTCATGATAATAGGTTTATTTTTCTCAAAGTAATAACAATTTAACAACTCATAAATGAAGTCCCTCACATTTTATTTATCTGGCGAAATCTTTTTTGAAATAAAATCTCTTTGTTGGAGAACGTTTTAAAATGACTGTGCTTGCTGTTGTGTAAAACTTAGTTGCGATAGTCTATGGATCGTTAAAGAAAGTTGGCGTCTTTTCATGTGTAATTTATGGTCGTGTGTCAACGTCAGTCATTGTGTGCGAAAGCATGCTAATGATACAAGCTTAGATACAAGTATTCGAGTCACACGAGTACTACTCGACCCGTCCAAGTGTGTAACTCATACTCGAATGAACTGACCTATTATAGACTTTCAGAAAAATACGTTGTTTATAAAACATGTCAATGGAAAACCACGTTTAGTAATGTCAAATGTATAATTTATGTTTTGGTAATAAAAACGATGGCCCGTGACTGCTCGCGAAAAATGTTGTAAATATTATATAGAAGGCGACAAAGTTGCCTCTAAGTCTTAACTTATAAATGGTTGCCTACTGTTAATTTCATAGTCTGCTATTAAATGTATAATACTTTATCGTGTTAACTTGTTAGCCAAGGTTGATAATAAGTATTATTATTCCTATAATCATACTTATTAAATATACCATTCAAATAAAATAAACGTTTTGATCACTTAATATTCACGTAACGTCCATCACCTTGAAATGAAACTTCTATGAATTTGCACAGAGTTCAATTCTGAGTAGTCAAAGATAATATTTTTTGAAGCTAAAATTGTTTGGCGGTGATTCTTTTTTTTTTTTTAATAACTGAACGAGAAATGAGTGAAATTTCAAGGACGCGTCACATTTAGGCAGATTTCATTACAAGAGAGAGAAGAAACATGTCTGTTTCTCACAGGATCGAAAAAGCTGGAAGTCATGTAGATGATGATGCAGGGTAACAGTAACACTAAATATCTCTAATTTACCTTTTACCCAGTAGGTACACAACTTCAGTAAGTACCCACTTATCACATTCTAAGTCGCCGTCAAGCTAACATTTATTTATACAGTCGGTCGGTTAAATATTCCGTACTATCGATATCGCATAATTTATACAACATGAACATAGATCCATTGTTATGGAAATTCCGTTATTTTCAACGCTTGTAGTAATTTGTTTAAACAGTTACGTATAAAAAAAATGAATGCCTATATTTTATACAATTCGTAAACGCACACAAGAACAATTTATCACGTGTGTTAGCGAAATATTTATAAAAAAAAAAACGTATAAAAGCAAACAACTGTATATGAAAAAAAAAGTCTAGTCTTCTGTTGGTTGTTCTGTTATTGTAAAGTGTGGCAGACCAAAATCAATCAATCGTTTAGACTAGGGCAGCAGAAGAGCATAGCCATTAGTGTCAAAATTGTGCAGTAGGTACTAGGGGTCCATCAAACGGAGAGGCAATCTAGTCGGACGCAGCGGCGCGGCGGGCTGCGGGGCCGTGGTCACCGAGCCAATTACTGTGGCGCGTCAACGCTGATTTATGGTATAATGGCCAATCGCGGAGCCGACGCCGACGCTTACATTGTTTAAATGCCCCGGGACGGCTCGCTTGCTGACTAATGAGTATTTTATTAACGCTTCCCCTACACAAATAATTTATACTGATTGCAAAAAATCTATTCTCAAATATTTGTTAGCATCTAATTACGTAACCTGTTGATGTCTCTATACATTAATATTACTTATATTCATCAATCAATAATCGCATTATGATATTAAATCTGACATTAGACGGGTTATCATGAAGTTACGTAAGCTGATACTCGGTCAATGATATCGTGTGATACAGCGGAATCCAGTGACCGCTATATACAATCATTTTAACTAAATTATGTATAATTATCAATACTACCTGCTATTAGTTTTTGTCCGAGCGGCCGCGGGCGTAAATGACCAACTAGATATAATTAAGTGTTCAATTTATAAATTAACGGAGCAAACAGGTTTTTTATACGAAAACGAGTCGTATGCGTTCGAGGAGAGTTCACAGGAAATAAATAAACGTGCGCGGTGCTCAGTAAACTGTTCATAATTATTACTGTACGTAACTGTAAACAAAATTACGTCGTATATCGATTTATTCTCCATGCACACCATGAGTTAGATATCAGTTTATGATAAGAGAACGATACGGGGGAAGAACATTCGAAACGCATAAAATTATATGATTTATTCATAAATCGACCATTAATACTGCGGGCCGGGAAAAGTTGAGGTTTACATTAAATTATGGAGTTGTGCCAGTCATTACATTACATTAATAGATGGATAGTATACGGTACGATAAGATTAACAAATACATTCTTAAGTAATTACGCGTGCAAAGATACTATCTGCTTTCGAAGAATAAAAAACACACAATCACTTTAAAAAAATGCAATAGCCGGCCGCCACTGATTGGATTCTCGTCAACGATATTACTATATTCATTTCATCGCGCCCTCGTACTATTTTTTATCATTTTACATCACGATGAAGATAACGTATCAGCGAATTTAAGGCTCACACCACTTCTAGCAACATTTTAAGCACCCGTTGATTATACAAGTTTATGGCTCAACATCGCATAATTCGCATAAAATTAGGCTATAATCAAACCTTAAACTACAATTTATATGTAAACGTGTGAATACTTTAGAGTTTTATTATAATCCCCGCAGTATAAATAACGAAAATTGCTCTAAACAATAAAATTGTAACATAATAATTAAGATGAGCGTAGATAACGTCCGACTAGACGTTTTAACACCTAACCTGACTTTAAAATGAATAAACCGGTTTGTAGAATCGATTTGTGTCAAGAACTTAGCTCGGTTTCGCTTGGTTTACCGATAAAATCTCTGATTACAGCGAAACTAAATTCTTTCTTAGACTAATTAGTCTTTAACACCAATTTTGCTTGACTTATTATAGCCAAAAGTTTCAAAATAAAAGAAAATAAACCTACATATTGCCTGGGCAGCTTTAACAAGTTATTTGATGTTTCTTTTTATCGATTAGCTTTTTGTATACTTACTTGATAAAAACTCCAATAAACATTCGTATTAATCGGTTTTCGAATCGATTTTTTCGGCAATTAAATTGATTTTTTTGTATCGTTATTTTAATTTCGTGTATGGCGATATTGCCGATACAATTACAAACATTTGGATCTGGTTTTCGAGTCCTGTTGTTTAATCATAATCTAGAATAACATTTCGTATGTATTACACTTAAAAATATACTTTCCCAATATCTGAAACGTTTTTCCTTTCGACTTAACGACCGTGCCATTTATATCGAGTTGACATTTTTATGGAAAACTTCCTAACCGATCGGTTCCAAGAAGCACGTGTCATGTTTCGATAACTTATTTATTTTTTGTGTAGTTGATCGGATGCACGCGATTCGACGTTTCGGCCAGTCGGTGTTGCCGTATCTTAGCCGATTATTCACGCGATTTCAATTATCTATATTATGCCAATCTGTATAATTATTACGGGCATGTTATAAAAAGTTAACTCCTATGTGTTTATGTTCGCCTAGTCGAGTCATGAGAAACGTCTGCTGTTGCGGAATTACGCATATTAGCTGGGATAGGGCTGCCGTTTTAATTACCTTGTGAATTGTGTACAAGCTGAAAATCCGATGGCTTTTGATAAAATAGTTTAAACGAGGGTTTGTCTCTGGTTGGATATCTCATAACAGTCATAACAGTAATAAATTAATCGACAGTCAAATTTTCTTGCAAACTTTGATTTGGGCCGATTATAATCACTTTGATTAACTGATTATTTCAGATTTGGTTGTATGTTTTATTTAAAAAGATATGCAGTGATAAAGGTTTAACAATTAGTTATGTTAAAAAGTACCTACTTATTAAGATAAACCTACTTATCGTTAGTGGTAAGATGAAAAACAAAAGATGAATTGCATTTTAACGATGTTTTTGTATTTTGTTAAAAAAATGAACGACTTCTTTGTGTTGTTTTCTTTATAGCTGGGATATTTCTTGTCAAGACATAAATGGACCGTGAACTGTATAAATATTGTCATAACAAGTAACAGCTCGGATATTATTACATTGTTGAAGAGTTGAAACGATATTACTGTAGCCGAAGTCCGAATCGATATCATTGGGCTTTTAACTTTAGTATTCCTGTCTCAAAGTCGAACCTTTTTTGCACTGGGTTATTTTAATACAATAGCTATTTTTTACGCATCCGTTAGCAAAAAATAGCAGCACGCAATATCCTTTTACAACGTAATAAATGCGACCTGCACCTCCGCGCACCCGCTTTTGTTTATCTAAATTCGTGTTGTGGTTTTCTAACAGAAATATAATTGCTGTGTTTCCTAACGTCATAAAGAGCTAAAATAATCCTCAAAGGACGGGTTAAAGCACAGTTATGCAACTTAACGATGTCTGAATTTGAGCTATTCCAATTTGCTCGACTACAAAGCCAGATTCTCGTAAATAGTGAAATGACAACCCTGTTCACTTGGCATTTTCATTAAAGAAGCCGTCTCATTAAAGACGTACCATTCGGCTGAGCCCCTGGTGGCAATTAACGCCGTACAAAACTTTATTCAGTTGTCGCTTCGCCACGAGCCGTGATGGCTGAGGAAATTATTCTCAGCCAAGCCGCGTATTGCGCGCCATTTGACTAACATCTCGCGTCGCTGTAACCCTGGTACCTATTACGGTATATGACTCTTTTGCAGTGGCTGTATAAAGGAAACATGATATTTCGTTTATTGTCTTGCATTGCTTGCCAGCAGTTTAACATGGCTTCTGTGAGATTTTTTTATGGAAACCTAGTATGTCTTTGTAATGTACTTATTCTCATAAAAACAGGTTTTATTATAATCTTACCATTCAACTTAGGTAACAAATTTCGTTAAACAAAGGCATACCTTTGTTTAAAGCAAAAAAAAAATTTGATTACGCACTGCACTCACTAATGCTAATCGATACCGAGTATTGGCAGATTTAAATCATCATTAAGTACTTCTAATAAAATAAATACAATAATTAGTTTTGATATTGCAACATTTGCAACTAAGTAAGTTTTAAATTAAGCAGACTAGGTAATCTATCGCACACAGAGAAGCAAATTAATCATTCATAACTCAGGCTATTATTTCATCTATTTCATGAGATTGCTTCAGTCTCTCAATCATACAAAGAGACACCACATTGCTCCTGAAATGTTTGAATAGTAAAAGAAATATAATGACATTTACCCTCCCGTAGTCTCGTTTCAATTTACATAGAACCAAATTAAATAAAAAGATGTACTTAGTCTGTTCAATTACCTACCTACTTCAATATTGTAATAATATCACCCTCCAGAATCCCACATGTTTTCACCCCATCCGATTTACAGCACTTCAGAACTTTAGCAAGCTTTTTCAAAACCTCCTTTTTTAGACCATCTTTATAATAAAATATACAAAGTATACAAGGTCGCAGGGACATCGACGCGCAAACTGTAACCAACCATGGATTCATTCAGTAGGTACATGATTCTTCTAGACCCCTGCTTTGATTTATTTTCGTAGATTAACAAAAAAAAAAATACTGTTTCATAGAAAAGTGCAATATCTACGCGGTCAAAATGGTTCAGAATCATGTGCTGAATTCATGATTACAGTTTGCGCATCGATGGCCACCCTGAATACATTTTCCACAGATCTCTCGAAATTAACTCCGCAACAAATACAAAAAAAACATGTGACACTCGATGTAATCCAAGAGTCGACTCAAAAGAACAAAATGATTAATTGTATTCTAAAAACTACATACAGCTGGCGCGGTAAATAAAATACGTAATTACCTTAATTTGCTCCATCGCAGAGCTGTTATATTTCATGTATTTATCAGATAGCCCGTCACAGTTCGCGTTGCAAGCTTGATAAAAATAAAATGCTGGTTTATTTTCATCCACGAACGTAATATGAACGGCACTGTTACACACTTACATTACGGTAGAGCGATGTATTTATTTCAACAAAAAATCTACAACAATTCTGTGTCATTCGAAACGATAATTGAAAAGAATCATGTTGGCAACAGACATTGTTTCCTCATGAGCACAATAATGTCTGTAAACTTTAGCTTTGTGCATCTTATTATAAATATTGCAACGTACTTATTCTATAGCTATGTAAGTCATGTAACTACTTAAGTCGTGCAAGTATTGTACTTAAGTTTTAAACAGATTCTCAAGTGCCACCCGCATGTTCTCCGATGTCTTAATAAGGCAACTACGAATGTCCTAGATATCGATATTATTATGCTAGATTTTCCGATTTCTATACTTATGTCCGACCTACGTACGAGTGACTAGATAGATATCGTGTTATCTCAATTAGCCTCTAAATGTAACATCAATGTCATTTATTGTTAGAGATGCAAGTGGGACGGACGTCAAGCGGCGAACAGTTTTAGATACGCAATCACTCGTATCGGTGCGCTTGCGGTACTTACTAACGACCGCTGAAAAATTTAAATGGATCGTATATTTCAATGTTGGCGTACATGTTTCTTGTCAACAAAATACTGTAGTATACTTCACCTAACAGCCAAATGATAGTTATTGCTATAGAAATAGAAACTAAAGTCGCACGTCTTTCTGTAACTCAGCGGTGTAGAAATAGACGTCCGCTGTTGCGTGGGCGACCATCACATCTAAATATTATGGATACAAACATTCCAAATTAGCCACAGAGATTAAGTGGAATGCGTACTTTAATAATATATTTTCCCTTAATACTCTAGCTGTCAGCGTGTCGTTTTGCTTACGATAATTATGTAAACACGACAGCCGAAGGATAAATCAACAACATTTCAATTGAAATGTTTTCTACAATGTAAATTTGATACTCTTAAATATTTACCCACGCTCCTAGACCACAACTGGCACGATATACGTACGCAAAGCATCAAATAAATCCCTTCATACTAGGGTTGCCTATTTAATACATTACTACAATAAAAGGTTTAAACCTTTTTCATTAGATAATGTTACATGTTTGGAATACAATTATTAAAATTAGAATGAAATTAACATCACAAGTAAGAGAAGAGTGGTGCTCATGAATAATTTACGACATGAAGCATAAAAAAGTTTTAATTTTTATAGCGTTTACGTGATGAAAAGGTTTGGTGGACCAGTGTATATTTGA
The DNA here is from genome assembly GCA_947507525.1 of Apamea epomidion. NCBI lineage: Eukaryota > Metazoa > Arthropoda > Insecta > Lepidoptera > Noctuidae > Apamea > Apamea epomidion. The sequence continues at coordinate 5,949,810 of OX382242.1, read as the reverse complement.
AGTTTCCCCGGTGGCTATAAAACTACGCATCTGACGGCAGATTACTTTCGGTAACCCTAGGGTCCGTGTCAACTGATAGCCCGGCTTTGCGGCAAACCGACCGAACGAGCTGAGAATCCGTGCTCACTAATACTAGGGGAGCAGAGCACCGCCGAAAGTATAGAGTGCACATCGCAAACACACAGCGGAACAAAGCAGAGAATCGATACGGGAGGCCGCCACCCCGCGTCCCATCGAGGGGATGAATTTAAATTATTCACAGCGGGTATAACTGCGTGCCGTCTTTAACAAACAAATTACGTATGTGCACCTAATAACGCGATACACGAGGCTCCCGGCTTCTGGGCCACCGAGCTTTCAATTATAACTTGGTAGGATAAGCGACGCGGGTTGGATTTGTAATTACCTCCGACCGATGGCTGCTCCGCGCTCGGAATTCACTAATTAGTTCAACTATGTCGTAATTACGAGCTCTGTGAAATCGTAAACGGTATTAAAAGCTTTTAGCTCACTCAGTCACACACTACGTAGATTGTTGAATTTTCTTAATTAGTGTTAAGAGTAATTTATTAGCAGATTCATCGTCACGATCATTATGTGTGAAGGATGGTTCAGCTCATTAATTTAATAACGCTCGATAGAATCAAAGTTCAAGGATTTGATCATTGATTTAAATGCAAATATCTAGAAGAGCTACTGCTTAATAAAAACGTTAGCGATGATAAATGGCTTTTATCAGGTAATAAAATCTCCATAAAACAAATGTCGTGACAACGTCTGTTCAATAATTACTGACAAGTCTGAAGCTATTTTCTCTTTGAACAATATAATAGAATGAAAACATCAATAGGCAATAAAGTCTCTTCAGTCTTCAAACAAAAATTAATGAGACACATTTCAGAAGGCACAATGCGAAATGAAATACCAGACATCGATTTAAGAAAAGGGAAATGCTCGCTTCAATCCCAATCATCTGCGCTAAACGCCGACACAACGTAAGAAAGTAGGGAGCGGATAAAACGTCAAAAGAGATTGAATATCGATTGTCGAGTCGACAGCAATCTCGAGCTCTCGACTAGGAGACCAGAGACGCGAGGAGGCGCGAGGAACGCGCCCCGACGCGGAGGGAGAGCGGGCCACTTCCGACCACCCGTGACAATTTATGTTATTGGCACCGCGTTGTCCGCCAGCCGCCGGTGATACCCGACCCTCACATGTAATTGTTAGTTGGATACCGCAGGATATTGGGGAATTAAACGAGAGCGGTGATTGATTAACCACCGATAACGATTACGGATATTGCGGCAGCTAAATGAAAAATGAAGGGGAAAAGGGGCGCCTCGCGCGCTTTAATAAAGCAAAATCGGTTTAAAAAACAAACGTTGACATCGAAATGAAAGTGAATCGAAATGCCCGTAATCGGCCCGCTCCGAACGAAAATAAAACAAAACGCGACGCGCATGCATGCGGCACTCGTCCGTTTACAGATTAAGCCGAAAAATTAATTTTAATCCGACCCAACAGCATTCTCGCATTTCCGGCGGCAAAAACTCGCTCGCCACGACACATGGCGAGAAAAAAACCCGAGTTATTATCTTAAGTCGAACCCAACAGAAACCATTAGTAAACAACACGGGCACAAAAGAGGGCAAAATAGCGGCTTATAAAAAAAGTAACAAAAAATCGGCTTTTGATCCCAAGCTCCCCTATATTTTGTTTGTGAAGGTTTTATTAGTCGACGAACTAGTCGAGCGATCTGATTTGTTCGTACAACTCTGAAATCGTGTAGTTTTATTGGGTTCTTTCAAATGGTTTTTGCATCATTTCATTCTGACGCACAGCCGCAGATTACTGTACAGCGTCAACTGTAAAATTGTTTTAGATGAATCGACGTATAGATCTGCTGATGCCGTTTTGTGGTGTACGTAAGATTTCCAGGCACTCAATTCATTCATAGTCATATTAAGCTACTCCATTTGCAGTGCTTAGCTTAGTTTCAAAAATAAATTCAAGACATTGTACGCCGTTCGTTATATACGTTTGAAAACGATGTGTGATGCGACAAATCTGTTGGTCGTGTCTGTCGCAGTGAAACTCTACAGAACAAAGAGACGCGCAGGTAAACGCCAGCTGCGGATTACTGCCGTGACCGACCAAACAATCGACTCGATCCCAGATCCAGTCGACTAAATACGAAACGACTCCACAGTCGACCCAACGCGCTCCTCCAACCAGAATACCGTATAAACTAACTTAAATGGGTTTATGACAACTAAGACGGGGGAATTTATAACGAGCGAACGCAATCTAGTGCGTTATTCTAGTGATGACAGATTGAGTTTTGTGTTAATTGAAGTAATAATAGGGGACGTTTCGACATAACTCAATATGGCAGCTGTCAATTGGCCAGCAAACATTTCGAGTGGAATAATATTCAGTTACTCAGCCAAATTGCGAAACCGTTAAATAAGTAACTGTAAACATAAACTGCGCACGCCGAGAACGGAGTGGAAGCGACCGGAGCGTGAATCGTGATAACTTACAGATCACTGCAATTAATGTTGAATCAATTTGCTTTGCAGAAGCGAATATTTATTATCGTTTCAATTGTTCATGACATAATAAACGAGGACGTAACAAACCGCCGCCGCCGAGTACAATGCGAAGCGGAAATAATAATGGCATTTGTTAGAGTGGAGCGCTGTCGGCGCCGCGGGCCTTGCCCTGCCTCACATCCTAATTACGCCAATAATAATTACACAGTAGCCGCCGGCAGCTGGCAACTAACTCCTCGCACCCGCTGCTGTCTTGATCAATAGCGTAATGAACTTCCAATACAGAAAAAACAATTGCTTGTCTAGTTCACATTCATGTCGGGAATTAATTTATAATCAGTATAATCACACATTTCAACTTTATATGACGGCAGTAAACCATATATGAGATCAAAACAATTTACTAGTCTGAAGCAGATACGCATATATAGCTTTATAACAAAGCTAGCTATCCATCGCGTATCCCGCCGACACGATCACTGTGAACGAGTAAAATAATGATGGTGGTGCGTTTATAGTAATTATTGCGATTCGTTCCGCGGTCCTACGAGGGAGTTATGGCGGAGCCCGATAGCCCATTTATTTTATCGCATCAATCAATTACTCCGTGTATAGGTTATTAAAATTTTAATTCACGGCATGAAGTCATGGAGTTTGGCTGAAGCAATAACGCTTTTTTAAATGAATGATGATACGCCCGGGGCAGGTAACGCGATACGTACGATCGACGTATCAATAAAGTTGTTGAAGCGCAAAATTCATTGGAATTTATCACTCACGTCGGAGATGGATCAATTTTGCAGATTCCATTTAATACATTATGCACTATCGTGAGTCGCTGCTCTTTTGGTTATGTACACACCGGCAGATTAATTACATGGCACTCGGATATTATGCCTACCCCGATGAATGTCTGGGTTAATAACATGTATGATGGTTGAGAAGTTGAGATGCAGACCTGTACCGGTTGATAGTACCGGTATAAGTGCAAGAATATAAACCCGTGCAATCAGTGGCACAACACAGAGATTGATTTTACAATTGGCGTGACTTGCGGCGCAAGCTCCAACATATTTATTTAATGTAAGCGGTGAGCTTGGCAGCCAGTTAGCAGTTAGTTTAGTGAGAACACTGATCAGCCGGCAATCAACATGTAAATTTATTCAGAGCGATCGGTATAATCGAGCGCTGCGGTGCTATTAACCTCATTTGTGACGACATAATACATGTTGAATATCATGCTCCCCTGGTCACTTTGATAGAAATTATATTAATTTATCACGTCTGCCACGGCTATAAATTAATCCTTCTGATCTCTTTTTTATTGTAAATCATGCCTTTTGAAAATTGATATTTATCATCTGATAGATCGAATAAAAATGACACTGAGATATGGATTCATTTCAATTAGTAGTTCTGATTATTTCGTCTAAGCTATTAAGAGTTAATTATATTAGCTATTTCTCTTTTCTTGTCTTTATTAGACCGCCACTTACTCAAGTTGTTACATCTAAATAAAATAGAGTCTAATCGTTTTTTATAAATATTAAAATGAGTTAATTGTCCAACTAGAACCAAAAATTCGAAGACATGTGACATCTAATCTACCAGCCCGCACTGGGCCCACGTGGTGGATTACGGCCTGCGTCCCACCAGTGGGAACATTATAGGCTGATTAGGATTATGAATTAACCAACTTACAGAAGCAAGTAATATACCTACATTAAGTACTATTTAAAGCAATTTCGACCTTGTATGGCAGGTATCAAAATGAAATTTTATTATAATCTAAAACTTGAATCATTTTAGTAATGAATGAATTTGATTTGCCTATATTCCGCCTCATTAAACGTTAACAATCAACATGAACATCAATGGGGAAAAAGCTATGAAATGCGTTTTGTCAGATTAAAAGGGACATAACTGCAGCGAACGCGTTTGAACGAACGAATTGAAAATCATTAACGTGGGGTATCACCCCTCATTCGAGCCTGGTCATAATAATAGTGCATTATACGACGGTTTAAGTGCCGCGAGAGCAGACAATGACCAGGGTCACAGATACTGTAAGCAAATAAAGAGGATCAACTGAATGCACCCGGCTTTCACATCACCGAATTAATAATATTATCGTGTGAAAGGAATTGAGAATGCCAACACCAATTATGTGTCAATTTTTTACTGTACAGCAGTTTGTTGAGTGCCGTGGAAAACCTTGCATTGTAATATCAAAAACATTTCGAAGCCATTACAAAACAAATTGGGATTTTGAAGACTTGAAAAGAAATTCTAATTTTTTTGTTACGATTATATTTTACGCTATCACATTTTAATATGACTAAGTGGATTAAATCTTTGAACATTGTTAAACTAAGAGTAAAGACTTCAAAATTGATATCTCGTCTTTAATTATCACGCTCACAAACTTTCCAAGTCAGGGGGGCGAACGTTAAATTGATTCCACAGGCACTTTAGAAATTTTTAGAGCCCCCGACAGTGATTAATGAATGGAATTTGGGAGACGGCGATGTGTTCGCAACCCTCGAGCGAATAATAACAAGGAAAGCAAAAGGGAGAGATCCCTTCATCTTAGATTCACCCTATACATTTATTCCGCGCAGTAATCTTGCCTATGCCATAAAATATTGCGGACGCGGTATTGCTCAAGCAGCTGTCGTTGATAAAACTTTAATGTAACAAACTAACCATCATTTGATGTGGTTGAGCGTGATGAGTTCATACGAGACGCGGTTTGCATAAACCTTTGGCAATAGCTCGGAGTCACGTCGCCATGATTAATGATGCGTGTCGTGCATTCGCTTAAGCATTGTGAAAGATGTTCATTGCATGCAGGTGCACAAGCCGACGAGGATTCTTCACTGGAGGTATTTTATTAACGGAGTAACTTAACTATTTTATAGGAGGCAGGGAAAGCGGCCGGTGATTACCAAGAGTTAACGAGCCGATCCCCATTACTTATACTGTTCTCTATGTGTACCGCGCATGACAACTTGCAACTACATTAAATTCTCAATATAAGTACGGCCCGAGACCAGCTTCGCATTTGTATGTGATCACTTTCTAGTCACGTATTCTCAATTATTCATTCCGATGAAGAAAATGGAAATGCCGAGGGGAATCTTTAATCAGATTGAATGGTAACAGTTAACAATTTCTATTTAAGTAACAAATCTTGAATGGAGATCAAATTATGGAACAATGTTCGACGGTGAACTCGAGCGTTGGTAGCTTTGTACTGTATAATTTGGCTTCAGCAATTCTGCATCGAAGATACACAGCCTTATTTGCCACGGTGGCCACAATCGCATTAATTTGTGGAGTGCAGCGGGTATTGTGACGTCGCAGGGGAGAGGTGCAGTGCGCGGGGAGAGGAGCGGCCGGCTGGGGTGATTTAATGAACCGATGCGGCAGGCGACAGCCCCGGATTACACCCCACGACCGTTTGCACTCAATCAAGCTCGCAAACAGCCCTAAGCCCGGACAATTAAATACACTGTTCCGAAACAATCGGATACACACGCGATAAGAGCAATCGGACGATTAGCGGGCGATTATCATTATCAGCAACGATTGGGTGATCGATAGATAGCAACGAGTGACTTCAGTTCTCTATTAATATGATGCTCTTATCACTCCGGCAACACTTCAGTCCATTAAGTAAGAGATTGAAAAGTTTGTAGTGGCCCAAGTCACAAAATACAAAATGTCTACGAATTATTTATAGGTTTTGGTGAAGTTGGTTATTGCAGAATTTGAACTTCCAAGTCATCTTTACTTAGTGCCCCTGACCTTCCACAAATTAATTATTGCTCAGCAAGCTATGTTCATTAAGTAATTTTCGGTATTAAGAATAAGAGATCGTAAAAAAGGTAAACTGTAGTTGCCAACCAACATAGGGGACATGGCTTGCAGAATCAAAAAGGTAAAGGGGACTGACAATGTCTGTGAAAGGAGTGATGGCCGCTGGAGCCGGCCACAATTAATGCTTAGGCCCGGTTTCGCGGCGAGGAGAGATGTCCCGAACTAGCAATGGGTGGGTTTGTGTTACGTGCTTAGCTTCAACGCAATGAAATATCCTACTCGTTAGTTGCTACACATTATCTCGTCTCCTTTCGACTTTGATAGAAACTGGGCCTTAGCGTGGGTCCGGGATCAATGTAGATAATCTTTAGATTATAGATTAATGCTTAGTCCCCGGTTTAAGCTAGACGTAGGTCAGGCACCCCAAGAAGTTGATAGAGTTGTTTAGTATATTTGAGAGGACCCGAAAAAGATGTATCTCTCTCGTCTACTATTTGAGGCATTTGAGAATTAGCAATGAATTCTGAAATAGTGAGCTCACCTGAGAAAAAGATCGTAAAAGAGTCCAGTCAAACAAAATTCAACGTAACGTCTGACGGACCAAGGTTTAATTTAAGCTATCGAAGTCGTGGCTCAAGCTTATCAATCTACTTCAAGTCAGTTATAAGTTGAATAAGTACCTTATTGGATTCTGTTTTTTGTTTCTTGGATGGTGGCTGCGAACTGTGCGTTTCTTGCCGTGAGTCGTCAGGTTCAGGTTTTGAAGGTGTGGAGGGTGCATGCGTCGCATGCGAGGTATGGTGCGCGTGTGGCGGGTGCTGCGCGGGCGCCGGCGCCGGTGGAGGCGCAGGCGCGGGGGCCGTGGGCGCAGGAGGCGCAGGCGCGGGGGTCTTATTTTCTACAAGTCGCGGCGCGGGCGCGGGCCGCGGCTCCGGCTTACTGACGGGCGCGGCGTGCGGTGCGTGCGGGGCGTGCGGCGCGTGCGGCGCGTGCGTCGCGTGCGGCGCGTGCGTCGCGTGCGGCGCGTGCGGCGCGTGGGGCGCGGGCGCAGGCGGCGCGGGCGGGGGCGGCGGCGGCGGCGCAGGGGGGCCGGGCGCGTTAGGCGGCGGTGGCACGCGGGCCACGCCGTTGACGTCGTGCGGCGCGTGAGGGTGATGGTGCTTGTCACGCGCCTTGTCTCTCCGGTGCCCGCCAGAGCCGCGCTTGGCGGCGGCGGGCGGCGCGGCTTGCGCGGGCACTGACGCCTTAGGTTCGCCGTTCATCTCGTTCGATTTGACGATCTCGTGCTTCGCTTCAGAGCTCTTGGTGCCAGGCTTAGTGCGCTTGATCTTCATCTTGAGCGCGGTGCGCTGTGCGTCGGGTTCGGCGCGCGCCGCCATGCCGCCCGCCTCGTCTGTCTTCTCTATGTCGGCATCGAGGTCTATGATGAGGTCGCCGATGCCGATGTCCCACTCGTTGTCATCGTACTCGAAGTTGGCGGGGTGCGCGTGGGGCGCGGGGCGAGCTCCGCCGGCCGGCGCGCCCTCCCTCATTGGCGCCGCCATGCGCGCCGGCTGCCCGCGCCCGCCCCCCGCTGCCCCGCACACGCACACACCATTGTAGCCCTGCAACAATTACATCATCTCATCCACTCTTCGACAACAAGTGCAATAACACAGAAACAACCAGATCGGAACGCGAAATCAGTGAAGTTTCCCTCGAATCCATAAAAACAGCTATCTACGTCAATAAACTATAAGTACTTAATGAATACTGCCATAACTGATATGATAAGCAACGTTTTAATTACGATACTGGGAAATCTAAAATTATTGACCTATAATTCGCGACAGACTAACGACTGATCGAAGTATCAAATCAATAACTAATTAAATTCTATCGACGTATAAGCTCACAGCCTCACAACGGAGGCTGCGATCGAAGATGAAATTTAAATAACAGCATGGCGAGCTCACCGGGCCTGGAGCTATAAAAATTAATACAGCGCCGTAAAAACCACTTAAATGAACATGTCCATTTAAAATTATTCCTTTATAGAAATTTCATATCGTACGAAGTTATAACCAATTCAAAGGGGCAATAATCGTAAAATAGTCATAAAACAGCGTAGATAAGCCCGGTTACTCTCACAAAGCGTAACATAAACCCGGACTAGGTGCGTACTTAGTGCCACAGCTACGCGTTTTCGCTGCAATTTACAACTGTGAGCATTAGATTCATAGAAGATGCAAACGGCCGCGGGATTAGCGTTTGCACCACGCTATGACTAAAACATTTCAAATTTACGCAAAGCCCTGCTGCTTAAACCCACTAGTTTATGACGAGAATTTTAAAAGCGAAACGAAATGTACGTTTCGTGCCAGCGTGCCATTTAGGAATCCATTATCGTGTTATCTATAGAACTGGGACTGTTTTACTTTATCACACACCCTTCCAACACCCGAACTCAACATTTTATGGTTCGCCATGACAGATACACGAAACTACACAGACCATAACTACGTAGAATTTATGTTATGAATAACGAGGCGACAGCATTACCTAAATGTCTTATTTAGCTAATACAAATGTTTTTGTCATGCATCGTGTATTCCGTTAACATTTAATTTGATCGATAAATCTTCAATTTAACTGTTCACTTACTGATCGCTACTATTCAGTAAACCGCACTTTGATAATTGCAATAAATTACGATGTCCTCATAAACAACAAATTTGATTAACTGTTTACATTAATGCGAGGCAAATAATTTAAATAGCTTTTAAACATGGCTCGCTTTTATGTTTGAATGGAGCAGTTTCTAATTTAATAGGAAAACAGAACAGCGCAACAGGGATGTTGTTACTCAGGGTTGACGATTTTTTATCAAGTCTATCTAATGCAGCGGGGTAATTGCGTATCACACTGTTAGTAGCAATGGCTTTAATTTTATTTTGGCAGTTCAACAACATTCATTGCGTTAATTACGTTGTTGAACAGACAAATTCTTCGATCATATGAAGCAATGGATTAGCTCCTTTAAAATGATTCAGATTGTGATGACAGTGTTACGCAATTAGGGCGCAGTACAGTTTAGTAGATTTGTTTGGGGAAATACTGTGAACCTTAGCATGAGTACTTAACCACGTAATAATTTAGAATCGATGAAAGCATATCCTATGAAAGACAACATCACCCGATAACCGATTTAAAACTAAAGTTTTAGCTATTTTGAAATGTTAGGCAAGTAAAAACATTCTGAATCAATACATCAATTGCAACAAACTGTTACAATACTTCACTTTTCTATTATAATACCATAAACCTCCAGTCGCATGAAAACTTCGAATAAGTAGTAAGTACAAATAGCACATAGCACACAAGAATTTATTCCTAACATTTTTTTCTCGACGGTATCGCCATGTCCCCAAGCACTTTTCGAAACTTCTAAGTAGTGTGGAAACTTTGTATATGGCAGGCAACCCTACATAGACCGGGCAGTTTATAGCGATGGCGACGATGCCGGCTTTACTGCGCCCTTTTGATAACTCCTCGTAACTTTTTTATGACGCGCGTGCTTATGCGAGCCTGGTACAAACGCTTCAGCATTTACTCGAGAAGTACCTTGCTGTACATGAAAAACATGCTTAGAAAATATCCTGGCGTTTTGTTTCTTTCAAAATACATGTATAATAAGGCTCTTAGAATTTTAAGATAATAAAATAAAACTTAAGAACATCACCATCTTACACCTCGTGTGCATGTGGCGTCGTATAAATCCTTCTTTTACAATGCACTTATAACAAAAATAGGTACAAGTTTAGTGCTTTTGTCTAACCGGCAAAAGCCCAATGACTTACGGGTCACGGCATAGAATGCCAATTGAGGAGTCGGTATCAATTCAGGTTTCAATATTATTCAACTATTTTTTGTGGACTATGTGGACTAACCCAGTGGCTTCAAGCAAGTTTAGATTAGTTCGGAGAGGTTAGCGAGAATATTAGTTACAAGACCCTCATTCACCTCTTACGAGTTACGACGTCCGTGGGGAGTAATGGGCGAACTCTGATTTAAGATCTGATTTACCGTGGGTTTCCCGAACAAATTCCATATACACAACAAATACAGGTTTACACTTAGACGACATCATTATTTCGCATATCTTTGAAGAAGACTGGTTGGTTCTCGAAACTAAATTATGCCTCATTGTGGTTCACAGAATTCGCAGTTGTTACCCAGTATTATGTTTTCATTAACACATAAACTTCGTGAAATACCAGGCATTTAGCAAAAAAGGCTTATCGTCATCTTCACGATTCCGAGTACCAATACTTCTCATCCCCCTTTTTAACATTAAACAGGCATTGAATGTACAAATAAGCAGTTTAATCGTTACTATCTCATTTAAAACATGTTTTTAAAGGGTAAGCATCGGCCACAACACATTACGGGCGAAGCAAATTGTGTAGCAAGTAACGCTTGCAATTTACTTAATACCCGAACCAATTACACCAGCACTTAATTAGCGGTTCCAGACGTGAACTTTTAGTACATATTTTTCTGTCATGGAATTGAAAAAAGGACCCCTGTGTACTTGTATGATCGTTTTAATGGATAAAGAGTGTTATCTTACACATTAAACGTTACTTTTTAGGCTATAAGACTGGAATATGTGAGAGTGGAGTGCGAATTTTGACATCGCAAAAGATAAAAGTTAAGAATTTAGCTTACCGAAAATAGAACCCACATTTTAAGAAGACTTTTACGCAAACAATAACGACAAAATTGAAATAATACAAGCATTATGCGCTATGTTAAACCTATATCCGTCCAATTATAGCAGTTTTAAGATTCCAGTCCCGGGGGACTCGACAAGTTTCCCCTCGTCCATAAGCGTTGAAAAGAGCTCGATTCGTGGGGAAATGTGAACCCCGCATACTTTGCGAACGTACCGACAGCGGTATTGTGCGATGGGGTTGAATAAAGAATTTGACGGTCCAAATTGAATACAAATAATCCGCTTACGCTTTGCCATGCTTGTGGTTATTATGAATGCGAACAATAATCTCCTTTTATTAATCTGTTTTAAATGTGATATTGTTTATTTTGATCATAAATTCTAAACATCATTGGTAAAGGACGCGATGAACTGCACCTTGATTGGTATTTCAAAGTTATAATAACCTTAATATTAACATATAAACTAGTTCCATTTCAAATATAGCTTTTTAATACATTATTATAACATGATTTTATAGATCTAGTCTGATACGAAACCTGTCAGAGCGCTATTATTTAATGGCTAATAGAAATATTGAAACACACCTTTTGATGTTGAGTAACAGTGTAATTAATCAAAGCTGAATGCTATTCACATCTTCTAATTATGCATAACAAAACGCTGATGTCTGTTATTATATTCTTGCAAGAAAAGAATTTGCAATTTAAAAGATTCTTTTATTTTAGGAGACAAAGTAATTTCGTTTCGATTATGATTTCAAGATAATGTTTGTATTTTTGGAATTTAAATTAGTGAAGCAATTACATAAGGAGTTATTTACTGGATAGGTTATAATTACATGTTGGGGACATTTTTTATTAAATTGAATGTTGGATATTAAATTTAATAACTGCTGCAGTTCGATATGCAGCGTCACCTTTCCACTACATGCAGTCACGGTCTTTTGCAGAACGTATTTATTAAAACCAATTAACGTACCAGTTGGAGATGAGTTGGCAAACTATAATTAATTACTTAACTCAAGTTTACTTACATTTTTAACAAAAAAGTTTTTGACCTTTCCGCTGATTGAGTATTAAAACAAGTTAAGCGAATGAAAAAGTGTTAAACATGAGTATCATCAAGAAGTAACTACTACATTAAAATAAAATAAAGTAATGCTGCTTATCTTTTACAGCTGTTTCTTGTTTAATTAGGCACTTATCTGCCGTTCCTAAATTAATTGACGGTTGGAATATAAATAAACAAACAATTAGAAAGATTAGCCATTATACTGAAGTACCAGGAGTTCATAGTGTAGTAGAAGTGTCAGTTGCAAGCGGAATATGACCCCTAAATGTAACGCAACGTGTTATCTCGGATTAATAAAAACAGTCAATGGAGATTCGGAGAATGCAACTGTGGCGTCAGTCTTCCATGAATTCTTTCGTTTGTAATTATTTCTTGGAAGCACTCTTCAGGCAGTAATTGCCAAACAATTTTGCAAACCACATAGCTACCTTTGTAAGTGTTTACCTAATACTTACATGCAAACTTTACATTATGCCACCAATGCAGCATTATCTCATTTGTACTACAAGCGGGTTTCCGTCTTATTGCTAAGGTGGGCAGATCAATAATAAACTTCAAAAACAGCAAGACTAAACAAAAATCGTCTAAAACGATAAACAACTGAAATGAAAGAGTTGAATGGCTAGAATTTCAAATAATAATCACTTTGTAACTGATTAGAACTCATAAATAAACCTATTTTAGTATAATTATAGACGTCAACTTAAATTAAGAGAATGTTTTCAAAGGAAAGAGATGGATTGCTCAGTGGTAGATAAATCGCGACAGATTCCATTATACTCCAGCCGTATGTTTGTCAATAGGGCGGCTGATTGGGAGCTCCTCGACGCGCTGCGAGCCTGGTACGCGCGGGTGATTTACCGACCCGCCGCGCTACTTGGCGCGCTGCCCGAGCATCGAACCCGGACCAGAGGTGCACTTTACCCGGAGAAAAATTGCTTGTTGGGCGGAAATACGCTGCAATATACCCGACATTAGTTTATTTGTGTTGAAATCAAAAATGTTAGCAGTCAAAATTGTAATGCTCTATCCGTATTACCCGTAAAGAGTCAGAGCCTAGGAAAATATTCACATGTTGTGAAAGGTTCGATTTGAGGAAAATGAATGAACAAAAAAGGTCTCTTGTTTCCAACAATGAAAGCCTTGTAATGTAATCTAAAGATTGTCAGAGGCGTACGTGTGTCGCTGTCAAAACATCAAGTTCACAACCATATAACATTTTATGTTGGCTTAGGAAACTTTTCCAATGTTTCTATTTACTTACAAAAGATTTACAAAGCGTTATTCCCCGCAACTTTATTTAATCATCACACATTTACTGTAAAGAAAACCAATCACAAAATGAACACTCGTCATGACAAGGAGGAATTTGACCCTATGCCTGATTTTAAGTTCGACAAGAGTTATTCTTACCACCCGGTTATTCATTAAAGTAATAGGTGACTACAGACCTAGTTACTGGTAACATTAATCTAACATGCAAATAAGTAATTTGTAGTTTGAATTTAATCTACATTCATGAATAATAACACACCGCTTGATCATAATTACCTTTTAGCTTATAGATTAAAGATGTAAATTCGCCACTGGAATAATATCAATGGCGCTAATATAGCTCTATGAGTTATTACTCTATTATCTATGCCCGCTACTACTAACTGCACATAATTGGTACACAATTTACGAAATTATTATAAACATGAAATCGGTTCTCGTGTTAGAAGGCCATTTATAGAAGACAAGGGCGACATTCTTGCACACATAAAATAAAAACGAAGGGAATATAAATGTCTCATTAAAGTATCGTAGGTCTCGAAAAATAATGGAAAATAACATTCGTATTATTACACCAAGCACTCTAGTAAAACTTATAAATTGCTATTTTATTATTTCTTGAACATAAACTTGGTTATTGCTTATTGCATCAAAATGCCAATTTTATAATCTCACGAAGGATTAGGTAGAAAATGAGACCATGATTTCTTGGCAACGAGCTCGACGTTCATTCACCGAATTAATAATCATAAATCTATGCGACAAAATGGAGTAGTTATTATTTTAATAGTGACACCAGAAGCTTCCCCAGTGTTGCCACATGACGTGAAATAACAGAACTCGAGTTAATCCGACATGAATCACGATGTGTAACGTTAATGTCGCTTAAGTAGGGTTACCCCGGCTCACAAATCACAACTAAACACAGAAGTCGATCGCCAAGATTCACTTTGGGACCACACATAGTTTCATTCAGATTCCCAGTCACATTTTAATCAACAGGACAGATTATAACTAATTCTCAATTCAATACTTAGCTATTTGGATGTTCTTTTTCCGTAATCGAGCGCTTTACAGAGTTCAGTTGCAATGGAACTAAAAAACCGTCGGAAATCCTGTAAAAAGTTACAATGAACTGCGAGATAATCCGTAAAATTAGTTTTATTCAGATCAAGCAGCGGATTTGATACTAGAATATAAAAAGCCATCACGTTTTAAGTTTATCTAGCAGCTGGATTATTAAACGCTAGACAACAAAGAATTGACTACATATTAATAAGTGTTTTCAAGAATAGAAAAACCGTCTTTCAAATATCCTCATCTACCTAGCCTTTTCGCAACTATGTTGAGGTCGACTTCCGTATGCAGCTGAATACCAGTATTTTACATGGAGCGACTGCCTATCTGACCTCCACAACCCAGTTACTGGGCAATACGATACCCCTTGGTAAGACTGGTTGTCAGACTTTCGGGTTTCTGACGACCCGTAACGACTGTCAAAGATCCACGAATGACAGCAAGGACCTTTCCGAGGCACGGAGGGGTCTTGGTATGTACTGATGCTCACCCATCCACGGACCAACCGTGGCAAGCGTAGCTTAACCTGATGATTATAGAGACTAAAATTAAATTGCTTGAAAGATTGATCTACAAAAGAGTGTTCAACAATTTAATTTGTAGGCTTAGTTCCAAGAAGTTACCAGCCCTATCAGCCAGAGATAATCTCACGACCAAGCCTAATGGCGTAACTATTCGTATACAAGTAAAATTGTTGCGCGTCTAAATTGCAGTGGTTTATACGAAGCAATAATGAGTGGTGGTAATGGCCCCCTGTGCATCATCGTGTTAAACATTGAGAGGTAATGATATTATTACAGTACGGGTACGTCGTGGTGTTGCTCGCGTGTGTGGCACTTTTGACAGTACACGACACAGCTCGATATGATTTACTGAACTAAAGATCTATCTACAGATAAAAAAATAGACGCTCCAACCTACTACATAATATATTAATAATAAAACTGAAAAGTTTGTTTTTTTGAACGCTCTGAAACTCTCTGAAACTACCCGTTGGATTTGAAAATTTATTTTTACGTTTGACAGCCTAATTCTTGAGAAAGGCTATAGGCAACTTTTTTTTATTTTTAAACGGAGTAATAGCGCGGGCCTGGCGAAGCGATCCGACGGGGTGGGTCGGGGAACAAGAAATTTCTTAGAAGAAGCTAATTTATTATCATCGCTTTAGAATAATCATAATAATATGTATAAATGCAAACAGATTTATTATCAAATTCAATGAATAACTGAATTATAAATCAAAGTGATGCATTAAATACATCTAAAATTAACAACATTTACATTTAAAAGACGTTAAATGCTCTAAAAATACAATGGTCGTATTTAATTAATAAAGACAGACAGATATTCAATTTGTCTAGCTGGCTATTAATAGTGAATTTATAATTAGTATTTCGTTTAGAACCGATTATCTCATAACGGCATCGGGCTCTCGGCCATGACATCACGGTTCGAGAGCTACGTCATTTGATTACGCTGAACCAATTTTGGTCTGGATTTTTACGGAAAATAACAATATCAAGCCGAAAAAGGAAAAAGTTTCTAATAGTGGCCATTAAGAATCATTCGGTCATTCAACAAAAACAGTATTTTACAAAATAAATCTCGAACTACGCCAAAAACGAAATGACAGACATAAAAACAAAACAATCGGCTATTAGATTACGTAGAATGTTGCCAGTTACGTAAATAAACACACTTTCTACCACAAGTCTGATTACAGGTTTCAAGGAAAAAACTATGTCTCCAACTGCGATTATTAACATAACCGTTGACATTCGTGCTAATTATGTTTTCCTGTTAGCTTTGTAATTGAAATGTGTTTTTTGCACATCTATTTGCAGCGTTATTTTAACCACATATTTAATGAAGGATCTTTTATAGTCAAATATTTGATAGTTTGGCTCAGCAAGGCCGTTTTTTTACAGATAATCGAGTATTCTCGTTAATAATGAAGAATTTGGATGTTAAGATGTTTTGTTTGCCAATTTTAATGACAATGTTAGGTAAGTTTCTGTGAGAAAAATGTGGCTAGGTGATAAATTAGCGCTGCCACCTAAAATCATCTCCCGAGATGTTACAGGCTGATGTCGGGGACTCGAAATTAATTTTAAAGCATTTTTAAATGAGTACACGCTGATTATTTTAGAAAATTTGAAAGTTTACGTGATACTACAACCTAGGTTTAACATAGTTGTAGACCATGGATGGACGACTATCGATTAGTATCAAAATACTTCGATAACCACATCACTGAGTACTGTAGGGCTCCTACGGGACACGAGTACCAGAATCGATACAGCGGCGTTTTAGCTAAATAAGAAGCAATACTGAATTTTAGCAATTTATTTCAAGAGCCCAAAATAAAAATGCCTTATTCTAAAACAATCTTTTTAAATTTTAATTCTTTTAATTTTTCTTTTCAATCTTTTTAATTTTTAAATTCGCTCGAGTGATCGAATGCAACCAGAATCATTTTTCTATCAGCCTGCATGACGCTGCCTTTTGCAGACAACCTTTATAGTATACGTACACAAGTCAATGCATGGACTCGAAACTATAACCAATGTTCTGTGTTAACCATTAGTCTCAACATTTAGGAAGATCGTTTATCTAACTCCTCACGTATCGTCACATCTCGCATAACACCTGCACATAAAGACAGCAATTGCAGCGATGCGCCTGCGTCGAATGTTATCACCACATTATAATCAAAGAGATTTACTCTACGGCTCGCATCAGAGATAAAAACGCCCGTTCCTTAATTAAGCAATATTTATTTATGACTATTTTATCGTATTTATTACTGTTTTATAATTACGCAGGTATTTTTGCACGGGCAGTTTTATTGCTCGGGTAATTGATTCGGCATTCAAGTTGGGGCAATTAATGGATGTTTTCTTCTATCAGCGTTGAGCCTGTAGCTCAAGTGTGAGAATATTCTAATACAAGGTGCAAATAAATTAAACTGCGTAGGTATATCTAATACCGTTCCCAGAGTGCAGACGAAAAATTCAATCAAATATATCCAATAGTTTAGTCGATTCCAACGAATGTACTCGCCTAAATCGGGCGATTCGTTACTTTTACTGTTCATCATCCCACTGCTGGCCAAAGGCCTCTCCCCATAACTTCCAGCTCATTCGGTACAGGGCTAAGGTGGACCACTGGTCGTCACTTTTAAATATGTTTTTTTTCTTCTATAGACGCACCTATTGTTTTATCTCGCCCGATTCGGGCAAGTAAATTCGTGAGAATCGACTAATTCGGCCCATCACTAATATTACATTAGTTTGTTTTATGTTTTGATTAGTTAGTTTATTCCAAAATAAATGCCAGTGTATTGTAGTGCAGTTGCAGTTGTATTGCCAATATTTCATGTATTGTTGGCTCCACGAAACATATGTTTGTTTTTGGTCCATTGTAGTGTAATTAAAACCGGAAAAACCATCAAATATATATTGGAGACCGAGATAAACTATCAGAAGGAAATACAGTACATGGTTCATTATGTGCCTACTCGAAGCTACGAGTACATAATAAAAATACTTATATTTGTTCTTATAACGTTATCGCATCATTATTTACTAGGAGTACTTAGCAGACAACAAAACAAACAGTGACACGACTCAGATTACAGAATGAATGATGAGCACATAATCCAAACATAAGCACCTCAGGATTATCAGCACATATTCAGAACTCTATTCATCATATAACGTTTTATATACAGAGGGCAGTCGAATCTAAAAGATGTGGGTAATAAATTATGCCTATCCCTTTCATTTCACACGCTTTTTACGAGAGTAAAAGAGAAAGGGCGATGTCACGCGCGCAGGCTTTGTGACTATTTTCTTTTACAGTATTTTTATCTTGTAACGCGCGCTTTACTTGTGGTTATCAAGTGTACCGTCCGAGACAATATCGAAGTCGTAAGTGTGTGTGTGTGTTATGTGAAGCTACACGTCGTCACGCAAACATTCACAGCGTGTTTGTACACTTTAAAGGCTTTTATAATCCATTAAATTTATAATGTTACCGCGTTTGACTTTGACTTCCTGCTGTATACGTTTATGGATATTTTTAGATTTACATCCGGTTAGACTGGAAGCAGACCCTTACATAGTTGGGAAAAGGCTAGGCAGATGATGATAAGGTAAGTATACAAGCTGCGTAGGTTATCACAAGTCAAGCGCGCGTCGCTTCGTGACATAAAAATACTATAAAGGAGAACGTAAATTGATTCAGATGGATTGGATCCGTCACCTTGTAAGCTGATGCTTATAATAATTCTCGCGTTCAAAGAACCAAGAACCCAAAAATAAATAAATGGGCTTAACAACTTTTAAAATATTGCCTTTACGTCAGGTATTAGGTAGCTCCTAATCTTTTTATTTATAACGCTCATATATTTTTATCTAACTGAAAATATAACTCATAGCCTTTTGCGAACTATGTTGGGTTCGGCTTCCAATCTAACCAGATGCAGATGAATACCAGTATTTTACATGGAGCGGCTGCTTAGCTGAGCTTCACAACCCAGTTACTGGGTAATACTTAGTACGATACTTTCAGGTTTTCGACGACCCGTAACTACTGTCAAAGATTTACGAATTACAGCCGAGACCAACGGCTTTACGAAGCACGGAGGGGTCTTGTTATGTACAGATGGTCACCCATCCATGGATCAACCGCGGCAAGCGTAGCTTAACCTGATCGATCGACCCGTGCGGCTGTTATTACTTAGCCACAAGCCCCTGAAAATATAACTGTCAACCGCTATTATTTTAAATAATAACGATATTAAATAGTGTATGTACCTACTACAGGAAAATATTGAAAAATTATAATAATAAGTTGAATGGAATACGATAATAGTAACAAAAAATAACAGTAACCTTGCGGCGTTTTACGATGGAAATAATAGCAGAGATAACGGTTACTACGAAGGAGAAAACCGGTAAAGTGCATGTCGGACCACGCAAGATGAAGGGTTCCGTAGTTAGGATGATTTCATACCAGAAACAAACTTAACATTGCAGTTGGAAAACATGGTCTCACATACATCGATATACGTCACGGTCAATTCTTCCAACTGTAAAAGTAAGTTTGTAACCGCGTTTTGCTTCTTGCCAAATTTCATGATTCTAGGTCAACGGGAAGTACCGTAGAGGCTTTGATTCATTTGCGAGTATTACATTGATTTTTTTAGAGCAACGAGATATCGTAGACCTTCGTATTTGATATTACCGACAGACGGTCAACGAAGTGATCCTATTGTGCCGCTGCCGTTTCTTCCTTTTGAGTTACGGAATCCTAAAAAGAGTAGAAATAAAACGAGTAATTACTTTATGACAAGTGAATAGGATTATAAATCATTGTTTCATCGACTTCCCGCATTACTAGTGAGCGAACTTACGTTGACACGAACGTAAAACTATCGCGACGGGAGTTATCAGGCATTACATTATCAACTCTCGGTGTAGAGCCGAGCATTGAGAATCCAACAGAGTGCATCCCAGCGCCTCAAAAAAACACCAGTGAGGGAAAAAGAATCGCCGCGGGAAAAAATCGCCTGTGCGAACTTAGTCTAACTGTACCTAAAAGCCGCGGAGACACCACTAATGTTCTATTGTAATTCAGAAGATATTTATGATCGATACAATCAGTTAATACGACAACCGAGTCCATTCAATTTATAATCGAATCCATTAACCAATAATTGATTAAAACACTCGTAGAACTTGATATCTCTCGAGCTTTGAATATCCGAATTATTGTTAAATATTTTAATTCGTACAAGAGATTCGGAGCTACGCCAAAAGAACATAAATCGAGAGTGTTCAGTGTAGCATTTTTTTGGTCGAGTCGAGTAAATCAGTCGAGTGGCTGAACTCGAATGGTTCTCAATCTCTGTAGAAAAGACGTAGGGAATTACTTTTTTAAGGGCACGTAGTTGTACGGAAGTTATCTCATGTTTACAAGCAAATAAGAAAAACGTTTTGTTCTACAATTTTCCCCATTTTCTTAGTCCGTCTTACACGTGTTGAAGCTTTGGTTGAAGTTCGAATAGTTGATGGGTCATTTAACATTCTGGTTGTTTAGTTAACAAATTAGAGGTAATGAATACGTTGTTTATGTTTTTAACTTGTGTATGTCTTCGCACGGTTTTTCTGACTTGGCAAAACATCGAGACTTCTTTCCGTCCCTGTTCTTTGTGTTTGTGTTTTCTTCTTCTTCTGTAAGTTTAATATTAATGTATTTTATGTATACATTTACCTTCCGGAATACATTTTCTAAAGATGGTGGAAACCGCAACAAAATCCGTTGCGAAGTTTAGAAGAACAACGCGGTCACACAGGCAAACACGAAAATCGACTAATGTATAATATGTGTAGATGCTAGTAAAATGTGTTCATTATTAGAGGTTCAACGACGCAATTTGAGCTTGTTTATTGTAGTAATTAAACATATATTTTGCGAACAACAATCTCTCTAATGAAAGATCATTTATATTCAAATTGTTGAAGGTGATTCCATGGAATCTGAGTTCGTGAATACGGACTACTTGTCTAGTGTAATTTGAGAGGTACCCAGCCACACATTGCATTCACAATGAATACATGATTGTATTACGTAGTTCCACCATTGCTGGAACGGAATATTTCCGTTTGCAAAACGAATTTTGATGAATTCGCTTGTGGTAACCAACAATCAGTCTATTAGTAATACTTGTCATGCTTACCTTAATGCTAACTTATTTTTATTATTTTTTGTGCGTGATCGCTCCTTTTTATTTTATTCGCAAGCAAGTTTAAGTGGCACACGGCAAACTGAGAATACATGTGAACGCAGCATGAAATAATGCTTACTCACATAGGTAATTCAAAAGTAGGTAGGTGATTCATATTTTCATACCAATATTTTAATAAATTAGTAGCTATTTTGCATAGGTATGTTGTATATCTTTGCATATTTGATAAAGTAAACCTGCATTTTTAAACAAAATATGCTACCTAAGTGATGTTAGATATTTTTGAGCATAACGACGTATTACATTCTTCTGAATTTAACTGAATAGGCACCTGCCTTTTCAGTTAAATTTAGGCTTCAAAATATAGGCCTCAAAAATATGTGTCACCTACCTAGGTGACACATATTTTTGTAGCCTATATTTTGGCATCGCTTGTCTCGTCAGTTATTTCGGTGTTCCTTCGATGTCACATATTAGTGCTGCCACATGTTTATACCTCCCATAAATTATCACATATATTTGCCGTCATCTTGACGACAGATATTAATGGATGAATCATGAAATCAGATATTATTGCCGAGCTATCCTTATTAATATATTTATGCTCGTGACTGAGCCTAAGTGCCTACTCACCACCTAAGAATCCTAATTTAAAGTCGATGTTCTCCGTAAAATGCACGTGTTTGTGTGTTTTTTCTCAACTTTTACACATGTTTACGCGTAGGTATGTACTGAAATGTGCACATATCTCACTTCAAGAATAGTACATAATACATCACTGTGTCGAACGAACGTTCAGCTACATAAATACTTACACAGTTTTGTAAAAAATTGGCCTGATGCGTGTTCAGCGAACATTATACTGGTATTCCGTAGTTATGAAGCTGAATATTTTTTTTTTTTAATAATTTATATTATATTCAAAACTAGTGTTTGGTAAACTATAATTTCAGTAAGAAGGTAGCGTTAAATGAATACTTTTACATAATAAAATGGCATGGCATCTTGTTCCGCAAGTAAGGAACTTCTGCGGGTGTCTGATTATTCAGTTTCTACTTGAAAAACGTAGGTAGCATAAATTCATATGCGTATATTTAATTAATATCGCACAATATAAAGCAAAAGAAATCAAATTAAAAAAAGAAACCGATTTGAAAATCAATTAATTTACAAGTTATACAACTTGGACCGCCTGTAAAAGTTGAGGTGTCATAAAAACGCTAATCCAATTAATACTATCAATAAATCGATGAATATCAACAACAAATTAATTAATATAACTACAAACAAGTTCTTTAAATACCCATTGGAAGTTTTCGCAACGAAATGAAAGAAATCCTAATCAGAACAAATTGCCACAGATTAAAAAGTTGTCAGTCCGCCAAGTGCTTTATAGTACATACTAGTTTCATGCCGCTAAGTCTTATTAGGACCAATTTACGTGTCTATGGTGGTGGTACTTTTCTTTTTCAATAAGGCACTGCCCTTTCACGTCGGCGGCATACACTAAACCATAATGGGTTCCGACCCTCCTTGATGTCTCAAAATAAACAAAAGGGTCCGTTGTTGACGTTACGGCGACGAAAAGTTTTTATAAGTAAGCTTTTTATGTGCAAGTTTTATTAGCTCCCGGGTTTAAAACACCTACTGGAGACAATGTCAAATATTTGTATTGTCGTGTTTTTTTTACGTGGATGTCTTAATTTTAATGACGGGTCGATTCGATATACATTGAGCATGATTTAGACCTTTATGATTTAAAAAAATATTATTGATGTTGATGTTTATTTCTGTAAGTAGATCTTAGAAACTTTTACACGTAAATTCTTCTGTCAATGTTTTAAAACAAGATGGCGCCTGCATTTCTTAGCTGTCAGACAGCTAAAGAAGAACTGAAGACATGCCGAAACAAACTCAGATATCCCTTTTAAAGTATTTCAAGTATGTTCTGTCGTCATGAAAATGGGTATTTCGTCTTGGAATTTGTTTATTACTAATACTAAGTAGACAGATTTAACGTGTCAGGTAGGTCACTTTGAATCATTGCTTCATTCAAATGAAGAACAAAGTAAAGTTATTAAAAGTTCATTAGGTATGTCAAAAGTGCGCATTCATTGTCGTCATTCGGCCATTGTTAACTTTGGTGATGAAACAAAATATGGGACATTTTTATGAGACATTTGAGATTTGTTTTTTTTTTCGATATTCTGTAGGTACATATTTGCATAATATGATCATATTAGTACCACTTACGTCTTAAGTATTATAAGCCCAGGTACGCACGGGCCTTAAAATACTGCGCACAGCATTTTCAACTCTCGGTGTTAAGCCGAGCATTGAGAATCCAACAAAATGCATCCCATCGCGTCAAAAAAACAGACTGTTGGATTCTCAACTCTCGGCGCTAAGCAGTGCGTTGAATATCCAGTGCGCGAAAAAAATCGCTCGCACTTCCTGGGCTAATGGCTTTAGTTAATATGATAGCTGCCTACTATTTATGTGGGTAAAGTCAAACGTAACCCATAGTAACAATTTAACTTTGACAATGCCTTTATTACGTTGCAGTAAGGGCGGTTTTCGTAGTTCAAGTGTTATTCCGGGTATACTGACATTCGGTTCAACTATTTAATGCTACCTACGATGTAGTAGGTAGGTATTCCAATGAAGATTTCTTACAAATTCTTAGGGTACTCGACCGCTGTGCACTGGCAGGTAAAAGGAAATGAATGCCCCTTTTCAGTTAGCGTGCTGTTGGATTTTCAATTTTCGCCGTGGACTGAACGTTGAAAATCGAACAACACGCTTTTATTTAGGCATTAATTTCGGTATCGCCTAGTGTTACTGAAAACAAGCATAGAAACGGTAAACTTTGAATTTTAAACCTTCACGGCTTTACATCTATTTAGATGTTGTAGATACCTATCTACTATGATGTATACTATGATTTATACTGTGATTAGGATGTTATACCTATATACTATGATATTGTACATACTATGATGTTGTAGGTGATTGTTTGTCTACCAACTTGAGTAATATACTAACTAGTTTAGTAACTAATCTCATTAAAATTAGGGTAAAGGTATAATAAACAGCAGCTTTGCACAAAGTACGCATCCAGTTCAGGTCTAAATTGTATTTTGACGGACGTAAACTTGTTGTAAACTCATGTATTAGGGAGCGCTCCTATTGTGACACGGGCACTTAAACCGTCCCCAAGCTTATACCACGGAAATAGGTTACCTAGTACTTATCGACTGATATAACTCTGTAACTAAATATCTCTGTGTATTGAAGATAACAAGCAGGATGTATTGATAACATCTTCTAACCATTTATGTAGGTGTTTATTAGCTATTAGTGATAAAGGAAGACATTAATTATACCTCGCCGCAGGTATTAAATGATCAATGTTGATAATGTTAAGTCAAGGCCCAATACCTCCCTGCTTGTTTTAGTACATTCTACATGTGGCGCATACTTAGTATGAACAAAGTTATATATCCCAGCATTTCAAAGATGAATGAATAATTAGTTACAATCTACATTATCTACATAACTATACAAGAGTTGATACATTATTCAAACAAAACGTAATTATAATACATTAACTCTCGAACAAATAAACTAATTAAACATAAACACATTTAAGCATGTTATCGCGTCTGATAACTGAACAAATAAAGATGTCATATTGGAATGTCTCACCGTTCGCAAGTTGGTCTAGCGATGACTCTCGATGGCAATCCAAAAAAGACACAATCCATTCAGCACTGTGATGCACTATAGTTACACTACACTACGGGCCCGGCACGATCTCACACTAACACTAGACACGCTGGCATCCCGGTAGCGATCCTCGACTGCGGCTCCGTGCTCGACACACCTACGGAGAGACAAAGGAAGCTATCAGCATCACAAACACCAAAACATGAATTTTGTAGCCACTCGATACACGCCAGTGTGTACAAGCGACGGTATCTCGGTATCAACGTGGGACGACTAACAGACGGGCGTCGTAACCGCACGCTACACGAACACTGACTTGGGACAGCAGCGAGCGGCCGCGCGCTCGACTGCGGAATTCAAATCGTGATGTTCAGCGCGGCTCCAATCATTTCACACTTCACTAAGTGGAAGAGTAAAGTGTAAAATCACACGCAAATACTAACATGTATTTACGCCCTTAAGATGACAACGTTTTCCAACTTTAATCACTTTGAGACATGTGGTAATATTTTTCATATCCACGTACCTGAGCTATCGAATAAGAGGCATTGGAATTGAAGTGCGAGGAACGCGCTCGTAAAGTTTCCTTATAAAGAATGTGATGAACCGGGCGTCACTCGTAGCACACCGTATTCACAAAACTAAAGTTGGAAAGAGAAATATGAAACCGTGCAATGCAACGTGGCACGGGAGGCGAGGGGCGAAGGGGCGACGTTGGAACACCGCTTCCAAAATATTACAAAAACATTTATGCATGAAGGGATAACAAAATACCGGCGCTATTATGCCGCTCTGATTTATACATACCTACTGTATTATAATGATGGATCACGTCGACCACTGACGGCCTTAATGGACAAATTATTGAACACCATGTAATGAGACCGCGTGCTCGTTCACGGGCGCGCGGTAGGTGGTGATAAAACATTTTTTCCCGTGTGTGTGTGTGCGTTGAAGAAAACATGTGAGATAATAAAAAGTTATGTTTAAACGTTGGAATCGTAAAGTTTATTTGTGTAATACATTCTTTAAACAAACGGATAATTACAAAGCGTTTTATGGCGAGTTACAGCGCTCGTTGGAACGAATAATTTATTTCACTGAATTGCCTCTAAATAATCAAAATTTAGATAGCTACGCTGTCGTTACGGCTTTCCTCGAAATTAATTTGTGGATATTAACAAATTAAACGCTAGTCAATGCCTAAGGCCACTGTAAAAGAACAGAACATTTGGAGAATGTAATTATAGGTTTCCAAGTACTCAAATTCATTTTACAACTTTTACAAATTCATTCTAAAGTATCTCCTGTTTAATATAACAAAAGACTACAGTGAGTTCAGACATATAAAAAGAAAAATACAACGACGCATATTTTACGACAAAAACAATCTTTAAAGTACAATTCAGCGTAATAAGTCGAAAAAGTCTCTGTAAGACAGAGGGCTCTTTAAAATAAATTATCCTGCCGTAGACGAGTGCTTTTGCGTCGCAATAGAAGTTACTGACAACAAAGAGACCTATGGAGTGGAAGAAATTTAATCAGAGCATCTGGGATTTAAATTATGAATGGGCTTCGTCTATCTTCAAACTAAACACACGGCAAACTAGCAGATTAGATAAAACTTTCCATAAAAGCTCAGGAGAGTTCAGAAACAGTATTATTTGTATATGGCTCGGATATCAACATTTACATTCAAGCCTTTGCCTTAGATAAAATACAGATTTTAACTGGGTATTCGAGAAGCAAGAAATATTTTCCAATATAACCGAAGTAGTGATGCGGTTCGGATTGTAGAGGCGTAGATATTTCTCATATTCTTTTGTTAAGATCTCTCCAGCCGGCTCTTTGTTGTTTGAGTTATAGGAAGACTTACTGAATAAGAAAAACTGAAGCATTATTCAAAAGTCGCTCTCACAAACTGGAATACTTTGAGATTCTTAACTACAGAACTTTGAACTGGTATAAAATAAGATGGATAAAAATTTGTAAAGAAAATTTTATGGATTCGCAAATTAATGTTTCATTTGTATGGATGAAGTGGTCCAAAATTGATACTTTTGCAGATATGCATGCATTTACATACTCAGTCTATAATGTTCCCACTGCTGGGACACATGCATCCTCTATGTGAGAGGGATTGGGCCATAATCTATCACGCGGGCCCAGTGCAGTTTGATAGATGTCACGTCTTCGAATTTTTGGTTCTAGGACATGCCGGTTTCCTCACGATGTTTTCCTTCATCATGCATTTAAAGTGTCACAAATATTAGTACAGTACATGTAGCTTTTATATAATTGTCTAAAATTGTAATTATAAGTAATAGTCACACAGTCAGTGGGGGTGGGACTGGACTCCGTTTGAATACATTTCTGAGAAACATCTTTTGTAGTAAAAGCATGATGCACAAAATTCCATGCGCATTGGCATTGTCTAGAGAATTGCTAACTAAGTACTCGTTATCTAAAGAATGTTGTTCAAAAAGACGAAAGTTCCCAACCAAGCGAGCGATTCAATAGCCGAAACGTCTATTGACATTGTAATCTTAACCCGGCGAGACAGGGAGCGCTGGGAACGACACGCCAGCTGGCTTTCCGAGAACCAACCTTATAGCCAAAGGATGAAGCCGAGCTTTCACAGCCCCGGCCGACAACAACACACACAATAGAACGTAAGAGATACCGGAAACTATAATCGATATGGGCTTACTTTTAAACGCGGGATTGTCACATCCTTTACTTGTACTTGTAAACCTGTCCACACAGTGCTAACGCAATCGTTATTATCAACTTCTATTCGAGTACCTCCGCTCTGATTGGTTACGGGCTGAGCTCGGATTGTGCGATTCGATTTTATTTCACCAGTTTATAATACTTTACGCGTTATTGTTACACCGGGTATTATGTTTGCCGCCCCGCGAGCATTCCATCGACTTTATGCATACGGTTGTGTGATTGTTGAAATCTATTTTGCTTTTTATTCATTCGTGTTTACGTACGAGTCGTACATTGTTAATCAGTGGAGCGACAGCAATTTGTAGCCGATAACCACAACTGCAACGCGACACCCGTACACTCGGCCAGCCCACTCACTCCAAAGTGATTGATGGCGCGGTGTCAATTTCATGTTATCGCTGGCACCCCGAACCCGCGGCCGCCTCGATGAGATTGTTGCATAAATTTACACGGGAGATAACACTACGGACCTTAGTTAATAACTTGTACAAACATTGCACCGCCCGCGCTGAGCTGCGGGAATCAGTCGCTATTTCTTCTCCATTCTTTTGTTCTTTGTGTAATGTAAAATGTTGAAACTTCTTTGAATTTAATGTCTTTGTCTTCATTATTTATAACAACGGCAGTGCATCATTCTGACATGTTTATAATATCACTTAGCTAATATTTATCTACTTGTTTTTTATCTCTTTAAAATTTTATATAAGCCATTAGCATCGATGAATCGATATTCATATTCGATAAGATCGGAACGGAGATAAGTAGGCTACAAGAAATAATCCGAGTGCGTGGGATAATCGATTCAATGAACAAAAGCAACAACTCTGATTAGAATCGTGTTTGTGTCTTATTTTATATTTGTAACATTGCGTATTTTGCCCATTATGGTGATCAATTAAAGTCCCTAGACAATATAAAATTAAAACGTTAAGATTCTCTTTTTTGCTTTACATAAAGACGAATATCGTATGAGTAGAAGTAGGAATAAAGTCATTATACTAAACTATAACGTCTATAACTTATTGACAAATAAAAGAAAAGAAAACCATTGATAGCATAGTCTATCACTCCACACTAAAATACTAGTTCTTCGCGAACCCCTTCAATTCTTTTATAATAATGTTGGATACCGGGCACTGAATGTGAGTACAAGACAAGGCAAATAATGTACACATATTTGGCCTAGAATTTGAAGACGGAGCCTCGAGTGGTACAATGTTTTCCCCAGTCTCGGCGCAAAACAAATACTAAAACTAAGTAAAAGCTTTGCTGGCTTTAACGTATGGCCTTTGAGCTCCTCGTGTAGAACTTAATCAATATAATCGCTTTCACAATGGTTATTCTCTTTGTTGTACAACAACGATATTATATTTCAATTTAGCGTTGGCTCAATGGAATTTGTACAGTTATTTTATTGGCAATATGATTACTTCATACTTTCGGTGACGGAATCGGCATTAAGCCGTTGTTTTTGGGATTTATAAAGCCAAACTCATTGGCATTGATCTCATTGAAAAAACACACGGGTAGAGCAGCAAAAATGAATTATAAAAGAGTAAATGTCACCTGCACTATGCTAATGTTACCCTACCGTTTAAGTGTTCGTGAGTACGCGCGTGCACATTGCATGTAAGTCGCTCGTTATTTCATTTATTACCGCGTAAAAAATAACGATGTTTCGTACACACATAAACATTCCCCTCTTTTGATTATTTGAAATGACTACGTACGTACCTACACGACTGTTACTCACGTTCATAATCATTTACGCCCGCCTCGAAAAGATCCGGCTCAATTATTTTATAAAAATAACGCTAACGTTCTCACTATATCGTGGATCTATTACGTGTTTTTATTTACGAGATTGGATATAAATAAACTGCAGAATACTCTATACACGTTTTATAATAATTGAGACTTGTTTCAATTCAGCTGTTAATCATCTAGGCATCAAATATATTTTTATTAAAAACGGACATGTAGATAAAAAATCTTTAACCTAGTCAGTGTCAACACTTTTGATGCTGGGTGTTTAACCAGTTAATTTATAAAAGTCGTAATAATGTCAACAACGTCCGCTCATGTTAATTTGTTTAAAAAAATAAACAATTTACAACAAATATGACAGCGGAGACGTAAAAGCTCCCACGCTATTTCGTCCGGAGCCGTCGTAAAACGTATTACCTATATCTGAATTCTGTATTCATGTTAGATTACAATATTTCCGACGCGCCGCTATATCGTATAAGTCAACTCATAACATCAATGCGGGGGACTCGATAAAAATCCCTCACCGGTCCCCGTTCCCCCTACTCACTCCTCCGAGTTGTTCGCGGTCGTTCGCTCTCTTATTCGCGAACACTTTTGATCTTTCTTTTGATATAATATAAATATTTTTTGCCTCTAAGGCTGAATCCATTTTGAGTGAAATGAAATACGAGAGCGAGTTAGAAGCCCTTTATCCGAGACGGTCGATGGTCCCCGCAGTCCCCGCTCGGCAACCGAACTTGAATAATCACAAATTTCGCCTCAACTTAATCTCACTTTATTTATGTGAGTGGCTCTTTAGTTTTAATAGCACATAGTTCATACCATGGTTACTTTCATAGCGGGTTGTCCGATGCGTGGGAAAATTATAATAGAAGTAGGTGTAAATTCGCATTACAAAAGAAATAAAACATGAAACAGTTAGACACGGAGAAACATAAAACAGTTAAGTGCAATCTATGGTTACCAGGTACAGTCATAGTTCTGCAGACAGACTGCTGTTGATCAACTAAAATATAAATTTAAGTAGGTACCTGTATGTACCTACAAGTCTACGACAAGTACTTATTACAAACCGTCTGCAGCACTACTATTATACAATGTAGGAGATGTAGGAGGAACATTACAATACATTAATGTTTTATTTCCTTTGGCTCGTCGACAAATGATACGTCTTGTTATTTTAAAAAGACTCAAGTTTCCAATACATTCCCAGTCTAAATATTGAGAAAGAAAGCGATCGTTTGACAGCAATATGTACGCTCAGAGTGCACCCACGCGCGTCAAGTGAGCCACAAACGACATTATTAAGCCAAATCGTTCTCTTCAGTTCTATGCCCGCCTAGTACCTACCCAACTAATAGATGCGACAACGGCACTAAGATAACACACATAAATATTGTCTATCTCGCCACAGATAAAATAAAATAAGAAACGAGCTCGTGTGTTTGATATACGGTAACCTTGTTTTTTTTTCTATTTCAATAAGATTAGATACGCAGCTTTATAAAGGATAACCTTATCTGAGATTGCATGTTTTACAGATACATCTCATAAATACATTAAACCTATCGTTATTAAACATAGTCTCCGTTATTATCACCGAAATCAATGCATGTGTTGCATTGGTTATGTTATTGATCGCCTTCATAATGCTCCATTCAAAGCAAACACAGCTGTTATGGGCTATGGGACTAGGGGTCCTCCGAACCAAGACGGGCAACACTATTGAATTTTTTGTTACAATCGTCCACTATGACAGGGGATTGGATTCGGGTAAATAGCAATAGGTTCGCACCTCATTGCAAGGGATGGGCCCCGTCCTAATGCGGGCGTTGGCGAACAGTGGGTGCCTAATACGTTGATGATACCTTTACTTGACCCTTGTGGGATTACAGGGGATTTAGAGTTGGTAATCTTTATACCGTGCCGAAGACTCAATGTCGAAACCAAGGAGCTGCTTACTGCTAAGTGCTAATACAAGCGTAGCTTATGTATATGTACGAAATGTAATGTACGAGGCACAAATCGACAGTTTTTAATTTAACGCTGATAATATTATGCTAGGGTAGCATAATAATCAGCCTTTAATGAACCCACTGCTGGGACACAGGCCTCCTGTCTTCGAGAGGGAATGGGCCACAATCTACCACGCGGGCCCAGTGCGGATTGATAGATGCCATATGTCTTCGAATTTTTGGTTCTAGGACATGCCGTTGTCAGAGCAGTGGCGATGAAATGATCGCACCCTAGCTTTGACAAAATCTTACTAGCTCCAATCCATTCTTGTTATTTAAAACTTTATTGGGAGCTATAATATGTTTGAGCCGTTTGGGGTTGAAACACTAGGGCCTTGGGGTCCGAGTGCTCATCGAATATTTCGGGACATTGCAAAGCGGTTGGTTGACTCTTCACGTGACCAGAGGGCTGTCCTATTTTTAGCCCAAAGAATCAGCATTGCCATCGTGCGTAACGTGGTAATGCTGCCATTAAGTATATCCATTCTAAAAGTTTGATTCCTACTACCTTCCTTAGTTATTAATTAATCAAATAGGTTTACTTTGAATAATAAATATAATCTCGAAAGAAAAGTTAAGTAAGTACGAGTAGGTAGGTAGTTACTTATTTATTCTTTTTTGTTTGTTTTCTTTATTTTCGTCAAGTGTACCGCAAATAAACGTACACATTATCTTTCTTTTTTTTCCTTTCCTTGCCGTACCTATCTATAATTCTATATCTCCCTACTTTCAGTATCACTTACAAAGAAAACTTCAGAGCGCGTCACCTCCGCAACACTTAACGCCACTAGAAAAGGTAAAAGTTACAAGTAATTAACGGAGAGAAGTTGTTCATTGTAAGTCCATCAACAGAGAGCCACAATAAGAGGGCTATAATTCTAGCTGGTTCCATCACAGCACGTTCCCGCCGAACAAAAGCAATTTGTGTCCGTACGAAGTGGCTTTGTACGTGCGTAGCGTCGTAGGTGTTTATTAGCGCCCTCTAGCTATGTTAATACGAACGTGTACTCGGTATCGTGTACACGGTCGGCCGCCTGCCGGCTAGCGGCTGCCGAGTGCCGGCTCACCCCGCGACCCTCTGAGGTCACTCGATATCGTTTCACTGATCACGAATTCCCGCCGACACGTGCTCCCACGACCGTACTGCTCCATCACAATTACGAGTTATGACCCAATTATCTACTTCTAGAACTTTCTAATCTAAGCACTTTCGAAGCAACACTAATTCGATTTACATATTTACTCGTAGCATTGTTAATTTAACAAGTTTCAGTATGAGGTGCCTTGCTACTCGCAAGTCTAGCTAAGATACCCGAACCATATTTCGATTAAGGCAGTTATGAATACTTGGATAGTTGGGAACAAAGTAACATTGGCGGAAATCCAACGTCATTTACAATTCTGATTTAGTATACTGCATGAACAATTTAAAACGTTATTCGAAGTTCTGCGGTAGGCGAAGAAATCTCTATTTTATTTAACAACACTAGTAAATAAATGGTGGTTTATTTGACAACGGTACAAGGTAATAAATGAAGCAGAAGTGAATCACCTCGGGCCGTGTAAAAAGGTTTTCTTTAGAATGTTTGTGGAAGTGTCTGTAACATAACTGGCGACGCTCCAAGAACACGCTCATCACAATCACGCAACACGCCGACATCATTTAACGACAAATTTACTGTGTCACAGAAACTACCCATCGTGATAGCTATTCACTGTTCTAAATGAGCCAATGTATGATGTCGTATTTTATCATAAAATAGTGAACGTTCCGCTCCTATTCACTTGTATTAATAAAAGTGCGTGCAGCTCTCCTGCTCTCGCAATCCGCCACGTTCACTGACAGTTTTAACGATTGACGAAATATCGCAAATAAAATAAACCGCCGAAGAGCTCCGTCGGTTTTGATAAATATCCTTTCAGCGCTTTTCCATTATTCGGGGAGAGACAAATGTCCCGTTCGGTTTACTCGAGTCGGCATCACGGCATTCCCTCATTAAAATGTCCCCGAGCGACTGCGGTCCCCTCGGGCGCGAGCGATTCGATACGATAATCGATTTTATTGCCGATCGCTATAAAATCTCTCAACGTATTTGTTTTAGTTATGTCACACATTCCACGTTGCGAATCAATCACTGTACTATTTAAATAGTGAGTTATTCATTACGGATGGTGACGTGAATAACAGCTCTAATTTGTTGGCAATACGAGCGAGAACTTGTAGAATCAATGTCCGATTGTTGTGTAAAGCGGAACCAATCGACGTCGAGCGTATTGCAGCCATTCGATTGAAATAGAATTTTGTTTATGTTCAGAAGGTTGTTGATCCTTTTTTTCCAGAAGTTATAAGTACTTATTATACTTACTTCTTTCTTTCTTTCTTTTCTTTTCTTTTTCTTATTTTAACACTTACTTACTTCAATCGTTATTCCATACATTTTCCTTCTAAACGCCCACTTCTAAGAATAAGATTAGACAATTATTGGCAATTGACACCTTTTGTCAGTCACGATAGAGAGAAACGTGATTCGCAGAGATTTAAGTGCCGAAATTACAGTGACGATTAGATTATTCCGTCTCTTAACTACCTCGGACGTATAAAATAAAAGAACCAAAGTGGTAAGGTACGGTACGTCCAATCTAAACTTCATAAAAGGTACCTAAGTAATTAATTAAAAGGTCACAAAGGATGCTCAAATATCGTTCGATCAAATCGTGCTAAATCGCCCGCCAACGTCGTCGTAACGTGTAGGTACCAATTTGCAAACAAGCTATTATAGGGGGCCGCAGTCAAAAGCGCGCCAATAGAATTAAAATACTATTACGGCAATACAAAGTTGATTCAGTGGAGGCGAGCGTGCGGCGCGCGGACGGCTCTCGCTCGCTCCGCTCCGCTCAGCGCTCGCCTGCTCGTGCTCCTGTAATTTGATTTGGAGTGGAGCGGGGCAGTGCGGGGCGCCGGGATCGATACTGCGCGGAGGGGGGGCGGGGGGCAGGCAGGGGGGACAACCACCAGGCGCGTGTTGTTATGGAAACCGTAGCTACCCTCGCGCCTCCAGATTTCGTCGGTTGTACCGGTAAATTAAACAAAGGAGATCACCTATACTATTTTCAGGTACTCTCCGCATTTTAATGGATCAGATTTATGTTAAGAACTTTTATTAAATTAAACTAGGCTTGTATTTTGTATACCGTCTTATATCTGCTTTGATATATTTAAAAGGATATTAGTAGTTAGAGCTGTGTACTTTATTACCGGCTTCAATGGCGTCGTCGTAAAAATGGTAATGGGTGAGTAAAGTATTCAATTTTAATGTCTGAGCAACTCTTAATAAGTACAAGTGGGTAACTCACGTAAATGCTTATGTTATATGTACTTACTTACCTACACGTAAGTATGCAAGTTAAATGAGAACAGAACGTAACGCGCCTTTGTTATGTAAGTACAAATAAATAAGCACAGTGACATGTGTACGCTTAGTTTGTAAACATAATAAAGCAATATTCTGTGAAATAAAGCGTTATTTTCTGCGAAATGTTAAAGAATAAACGTTTAGAATTGCTTACGTAACATGAACCATGTCGCTTTCAGGCGGACAATTTACGATCACTACGATTCTGAAAAGATACTACAACAACGTTTTCACACAATAGTTATTTTATACTAAACCAAGATGTTTTAACTAAGTGTTTGCAATTATGTAAACACTTAGTTAAAACATCTTGGTCTACTGACTCTTTCCCCTTAATAATAAACGTGGAGTAAAGTGACGTACGAACTTCGGATAACCATAGACATTTTTCTATGTTTAATTTTGCGTTAATTAATAAGGGGTTTGCACATTATTACATCGGTTATGTTATAGGTCAGTAGGTAACGAACGGCTGCTATCTGACATCATCATTCCCACCCTTACATACTCACATCTGTCCCTATTTTGGCCGACGACCGAAGTTACAAACAGTACTAGGTATTGCTAGGTAATTGGTTTACTGATCGTTTTAAAAGTCGAACGCTAAATACACAAGAACAGTTAACAGCGGTAATTCAAGCCACAAGTAGAAGAGCTGTATTGTGTAGTATTTGTAGTGTAGTTGTAAAGTAGAAACTAACTTCAAGTACCTAAGTATATTGTTGTGGAGAACCATTATCTTGTTAAACGTTATGAAACACGTAGACTCACTAAATAGCCCGCTATTATTATTGTAGTTTTATGTCTTATTAGAAACAATTTCACACTTACAATAATTATTAAAAGTACTCAACGCATATATTGAATGGAATGGCTGTTTTATTATTTATAAAACGTGGATTTGTGTTTTTGAGTGGCCATAATTACGTTCGCATACCAAAACACGAAGATTGTAAGTAAATCGAAGATTAGATTATTTTTAATAATAGGTATCGTAGTAACGTAGAATTTATTCGGCATCAAATTAAAACAAAATCGCTTTTGTTTTTCTTTTACCATTTTAATGAACCGTATAAAATAGGTTGATACATTTTTTATAAATAAACCACCCCGCTGTAGGCTCACGATACAATTCAATAGGCCCATTTAGATCGCCTAGACCAGGAGATAAGCAGACATGAAAGGGCGGGCGATGATGCTAATACAGTGCACTTAACCTGGCCCGCGGCACCTTGCGGCCGCGTCCAGCTAAACTGGTTTCAACGTCGACCTTCGTGTCGTCTCGCTCTGTGCGCCTATGCTGCCTTGGTACCGCCGATCGCTGTGCTTGATTGATTTTGATTCGATTTTATTACAATTCGATCGGAAACTTATCGCTCGCGGTAGGTATTAATAACGGTTTTATAGTACCTGCTATATCTATATAGCCACCGATGATTTAGAAAGACTGAAGGTAAATAATAATGTTTTTTTTTCCCAAGTTGCATTGTAGTACATATTCATATATGTATATGTTAGTTTGGTTGTTTGAGTTTGAGTGGTCATGAATTTACAGTTCCGAATTGAACGTTTGTTTGTTATTGGGATTTATTTCTATGATTTATGTTAATTTATGACAGTCTGTTAAGAATAATAATTAATACGGTACATAATTTTGATTATTTTAGAAACATATTCAGTGGGATTTTACTCCTGGAAATTTGTTAAAAGGACTTTCTTATTATTTTTATGTCCTGTGGATTTAACACAATAACTTCAATTTTGTTTTGTAGCAGTAGGTACTTAGATAAAACATTATTTTTAAAAGAAGTAAAAGTTTTGATCGCAAACTAGCAGCTATGAGTTTATTTTCCATGCGTAAAACGGTCCGTCGAGAGTTAAATCGAACTGAAATGATAATCAATTTGTATTCACGATAAGCAAGCGTGTTATCGCGGCAATCTCTGGACAAGCCCTTGTTTGTATTACTGTACTTATGTAACATAACCTACAATGTAGTCTGCGACCCTGGTATTCGATTAGACATTTGGTTGTCTACTGAAATGAGTTTACAGCTCATTTATGACTATTATTACTAAACAGGTTTTAAACACGTTTTGAGATCTGATGAAAGAGGCGCAATATTTTTGCCGTAATTGAACATTAGTAATTTACTGAAGCCGGTACTCATAATGCGACTCGACGATTAAATTCATCCACGCTCGTGGTCATTAAGCTTTCGAACATGGAAATGGCATGGCAATTCATGGCATGCTAATGAAAGAGGCGTCTCTCTCAAAATGGCGGGGTTATCCGTAAATCGCGACAGTATAATCGCGTGAAGACTATAATTGGGCTTAATCAAGCGAGATGGCGTGCACCACAGCCCTGGTGTTGGTGCTGTGTTCGACCAATTGTATCGGTAATAATTATGTATTAAGTTTGATGTCCAATTCCTAATAATATTTGAACAACAGCTGTCGTATAACTTTATAAGTAGGTAGGTACCTACGAGTAGTACAATCCATTCCATTAGGCATTCAATGGATTTTAGAAAACGACAAACGGACATGAACAAATCTCAGCGTCGCCGTTGTTTCCGCGAAAGTTAACGTCGACGGAGATGACAAATCTTTGAATACTTGATGTGTTTTGTATAAAAGAATAAAGCGACATGCTTGCGGAACTTTATAAAAATGTAAAAACACTAGGAATTCGCGTGAAGCCGGGGTAATTGCTCGTTACGTCATACGCCGCGCGGTAATGTCGCTAAGAAATTTCTCTGGGGAAATGGGAAAACAAATGAGAGAGCTCTTATCTACGCATTACCGCCGCGTTCAGTGATTTACGATCCGGCTACCTACTCCACACATGCGAGGTTCACTCCGACTTACATTATACCGGTTTTACCGAGCGAAAAGACATAACCTGGTTGAGAAACAGACGTGAATTGAGTGTTAAACATGCCAGTTGAGACGTTGCATAAATGGTTAAACATAAACAAGATTGTCGGTTGATCGGCTGTCATACAAAATGGCGCGCAATCGTGATTATAATAAACGCTGAGTGGTTGCCGATTATTATCTGTTTCTTAACGCGAATAACAAAACTTTGCGGACCCATTTGCCATACTTACATTAATATGCAATAGGCGAATCCGAAGTTCAACGGTGCCTGTTGAAATAACTGCGATAGAAACGCTACTCATAGACAATTACGTCACACTCACACACAATGACTTTGTCAATGGCATATGACTAGTTAGTAGGAGCGCTGTTTCCGGGAAGATCCATTATAGTTTTCGCAGGTAGGCTCACCCGAAATCAAAGGCACCGTGTGTGGCTGTGTGGGACTCACCAAACCACGAATCACGAATGTTATCGTTGAGTACTAAAAGGTGTCACGATACAAATAAGGAAACCTTTATCATATTAGTTGATTAACATCTTGAACGGCACAAGTAAGAGCAGCCATTAAAATTCCGCAACAATAAAATGATCAAATTTAACGTTAAGCCTTCCTGTGATTATATCGCTTTAATAATAAAACTAATCACCTAATAAAGTTGCTGCCACAGACGTCTCATTGAAAATTTGAAATTAGCCGTGGGCTGTGATCAAATGGAGCCCCATTACATTAGCATAGCGTTTAGTTGGAGAACATGTCTTACAGCTCGCTGTGAGCCTGCGAGTGCGGCGCGGCGCGGCGGCGGTGCGGCGCGCCGCGGGCGGACGGCAAATTGCCAGTGGGCGGCGGCGCGTCGTGATCCCGCGACCCCAGCGATAAATATTCTATCTATCGTGTAAGATCGTGTAAGTACGTTCTGCCACGAAAAAATAATACCCAACCACTTTACAACATATTTGATGAGTTGATAACTTTCCAACATAAAATATTCAAAGGAAATAAAAAGCGCAAATATTGGAAGAAGTCTTTGAATTCAAATTAAAATTAATCCACCCGGAAAACAGAAGGATATGAAAAATCCAACAAAAGGGACAAAGGAAAAAATACGAAAACGAATCGAACGAGAGATGAAAGTACAAAAAGAAATAAAGACGTCGTCGTCGGAGCGTTCTCGTTCGGCGGCCCCGGTTTGTGTTGTGCAGCGTGTACCAGGCGTGCATACCACGGCTGGAGTGTTCAATTAAACCGCGCTGAGATCTAATCAAGTGTGATTTTAATAGAGTGCTGCTCTGATCGAACAGGCAGCAGCCCCCACGATTGACTACAGAATAGATAACGGTTTAGTTAACAATTTATTAAATTAATACCTACACAGTCCGTGGCCGATATCATTATCCAATCTCGTCGAAGACCGTTACAACTGATAAACGCCGATGATAATATTGGTTTTAATAGAGCTAAAGAAATAAAAATTGTGCAGTTAGCTATAATTTTGGTAGATAGGACTGTTAAACAAGCGAACAATAATAAAGGCATGTTGGAATAGCTTGCGGGCTATCGCAATTCTATTCCTGAACAACATTCGTGCCACAAAGAGCAAGGCAATAAGTACGGTGTACAATAACCAATGCCATGAAAGGGAAACAACGTAGTTCGTGCACAAAGCGAGCAGTGTTTCGCGGACCGCCCGCAGCGGCTCCCGCGGCGCTGCAAGCGTCCAAAAAACTTACAAATTGGACGCGAAGAGCATGCCACGAACACCACTAACGAGCGACAATGTTTAAAACATTTGCTCAACTTACCACTTGCCTCGTCTTGAATAGCTCATTGTTCCAAATCATTTGTTACAACCGTGAAAATGAGACTGTACAGTTACACCTATTAACTTTACATTTGCTGTGTGAAAAATCGATTTTATATTTTTCGCATTACGTAGTACCTACCTACCAAACAAGCATACTTAGTCAATCTTCTATAATATTCTACTGTACTATGCGGTACTAACTAAACATTTAAATTAGTTCTGTGTTGCTTACCAACAGTAACTTTTCTCGCCAATATTTTTTGATATTCTCATAAAAATTTATAAAGAGAAATAGTTAGGGCGTGTTTAGAATATACTTACTCAACGCTATGCATTGCCCTTACTAGAGTCGGCAAACACAGATAGTGGTACTATGGTCGTAATAAATCCGGTTTTCTATTAGCATTAGCAAGCACGCGCGCGACTTAAAACACGCTTTTGAGAAGCAATTTGTCATTAGTTTTGTTTGATCGTAAACGATACTGAAATGTTGAGCCGCGTTATAATAGTTTCAACGAAAATTACATTGAGATGAAGTAACTAATTAATTGCAAAGTTTGATTTGATTGTTTTTATTGGTTTTTGACGTTTATTTGTAACTTTAAGTAGTAATCTGTGCTTTAAGTTCGAAATACATAATAGAAGAGATCAGAACTTGGGTTATTGATGCGTAAGCGCTGCGGTGAAGCCAGTTTAATGTAAAAGGAAATGAGAAAACTGCAGCCGCGTATAGCATGCCGCGTGTCCGATACTCCGGTCAATCTGTCGTCACCGACACACACCCTCGTAGTTCTTAACCCCATCGAGTAGGGTGAAAACACGTAAATGTCTTTGTTTACATAAATCTGTTTTGTTACATCTTTCAAGAAGGTAGGTGGTGGGTGTTTACTTATCATTCTTAAGTGCCATTGAGCTCGACAACGTAGTTTAGGGCCCTCGAGGCACTTCAATGTTCCTTTGTGAATCGTTGCTTTAATGTTTTATAAAGATTTTGTGTGGTGCCTTGTTGTCATAAAATTGTTTAGGAAAATTTACTAGTTTTGTTGCGAATTTTGGCTGTATTTTTGACTTGGACTAGAATTAGGTAGGTACACTCAATATTAAGTGATGTTACTGCTTGCGTAGTAATGTATTAATTAATCAGTAAGAACATGACTTTTAGACCTAAAACCTAAATGAATGGCCCCCGCATGTCCCTTGCCATACAAATCTAAGCCATTTGTGATTGTCGAAGCCTGCCTTATCGGCTCCCTCGCCGACCCAGTGCGTCTAACTAAATGGGAAAGCAAACAGTCGGATGGTTGTTGACATGGCGCGATTCGGCCGCTTTATAAATATTTCGAACGCGGCGAGCAGGCGGCCCGCCATTAGGAAAGGGCATTACTCACTCAGAATGTGAAGCTATTAGGCGCTGTTCACATCGGCGAGCCTACGTACGCGACAACGGATCAGTTGCAGTTGGTTGCTTCGACGCCATTGATAACAGGCCTATGTTGACATAGTGTAGTATTGGATTCGACAAATAGGTTTCTGTACGAATGGAAACTATTCGTGTGAACTATACAGCTACTAGGTATGTAATTTGTTTAACTTATCATTTGAGTAAGAATATAGATAAGTAAATCTTATTAAACATAATAAATGGATTTGTAAAAATCCTTGTAATCTTTTTTACCTGACTTCGTGACGTTGTTATATCTACTGAATTGGACTAATGGAAACTAGCAGTAGATTGATAAGTATTTACGTAGATTAGTGAGAATATTTTAAGTGGTACAGTCTCGTACGTCGGTAGTAACCGTTGAACAACGAAAACCGCCCTTAGAGCTGTTTACTACTATGGACATGCGGCTGAATGTTCCAGAGCAGTTTACAAAATACTGAGATAATAACTACTGGTCTATCTAAGTGGGCTCAATAAAATTATTACCTATTATTAAAATTATCGACATGCATATTATGGGTACAGTAAACCGCAAGTCCATGGTAACAATTTGACATTGCCAGCGCTTTGATGTCGTGATAGATAAGGGCGAGTTTCGTAGTTTCAGTGTTGCCACTGACTTGCGGTTGACTGTACTATAAGATTGATTGAATCTAAGTAAATAAACTAAACTTTTCTGTTTTCGACTAGAGGTCAATAAGAACAATACCTATCGTGTTCTACCTACATAAGTACTTACATCTTTATCTCAAGTTACAGTTACGTCAAATCTTTCATTTCAACACTAAAATGCTGTTCTCACAAAGCTTTAAAACACGTGCTCTTCATCCAAGGGGAATCTTATTAACGCCTGGATTAATACTTACCTGCGTAGGTATAGTAACGAATTGACAGTGTTTTATAATATGTATATCTCACCGTTCTTGATAATAAGAAAGTTAGCTGCCCAAGGGTTATTTACTCACGTATAATCCGGTCGTTAGTTTACTGGATATAGCCAGTCTGTGGCTCTATGTTGGCCGTGCCGCCGCATCCTCGCGCCGGCCGTCTACGTTAACTTACATGGCCAGGCCGAACCATTGCAAGAACGAATCGAAAACACTCATCATCACTCACCTATCGCTGCACCGGCCTCCTCCACGCCACAATAACAATCCACCGCTTTGTCTTTCAATATACGATCGATACGCACCGACCCTCAACACCGTAAAAGCAAAGTAAATTACTTTTAATCACCATTCAGCACATAAACGAACACGGCCGACCCGTTTCACAATGGTATTCGCTTCAGCTCTCACACAAACACGTACAGTACACTACACTGCTATCGGCAGATCCAGTGAGCGATGTGGTTCAATCCTTGGGATAAGTTATAAAATATAAACAAATAACACTGGTGATTTCACAGTAGAAACACAAAATTGTCGTAAGAGCGTAACGCACGTCAGCGCCGCTAAGAGTCGGCGGACGACCGCGGAACTGGCTTCGGGCGAGCAAAGCTACGTGTCCCCCCTGAGCTAGTGTGCGAGCGAGCGAGACGCACAGCGCGGCCGCGCTTGAGTGCGAGGGGGAGGTCGCAGTTTATGAGGCGGGCG
This sequence comes from Apamea epomidion, assembly GCA_947507525.1. Classification (NCBI taxonomy): domain Eukaryota; kingdom Metazoa; phylum Arthropoda; class Insecta; order Lepidoptera; family Noctuidae; genus Apamea; species Apamea epomidion. The sequence continues at coordinate 5,907,144 of OX382242.1, read as the reverse complement.
GCATAAAAATGTGCGAAGGGCGCGTACATACAGAACAGAGTACGATCGGCGTCGCCACAGACTACTGCTATCTTGGATTGATCCACCGAGTGAATAGATAATGATTGTTGTAGCGTTTGAAGCGGCATCAGCACAGCCGCCCATTCATTACAATAATTATCCGACAATTAAACATTGCGACGGAGGTCGTTGCCGTTTAGTTCTGTTACTGTACCTTGCTAACTGCTGCCGCAGTACTATACTCTGCTCGAATGGCTTCGTACTACTTTTTCTATTGTTTTATAACTTCCTGCTTTCGGATTTAATTTTATGATTGAAGCTTTGATTTAAATTTTATTTAAAAGAAGTATGATTATTCCGTCACAGGTCGGTCGCCGCAGCCATATTATAATTGTTGATATTTTGCTATTATGAATAGTGGAGCCAAGCAGGTGTGAATAATATACTATTAAAATGCAGTGGGACAATATTTACATTTATTATTGAATGACAATATCTTATCCTAACATTCTTGAATTTGTATCGCATTGTAGTCTACAATGTCGACAACCACCTCAATATTATAATATAATTACACATTATTAACTACACCTTAGTTATAAATAAATAATTAGAAACATTCTCCGATGGGCGTTAGAAAAATTAATATTATTCGGTAGTAGTATTGACTCAGCAACGTGGTTTAGACTTACTAAGAAATGATTAGTTTGAATACATAAATCATTAGATCGAACATTACCAAAATGTTCAAAAGACCAATCACAGTTTGTATATAGAAACATCACTGTTGCCAAGGCAAATAACGTGGACAGTAATCATTAAACAATATTCAAAGTGAACATTGTCATGGGTTTTATTATTAAAATTAAGTTATGCGAAAGTTAAGTAAACTAAGTTATACTAAGTAAACGAGTTAAGAGCATTTGAGTCCAACAAGAAGTTCTCGTAAGGTTGCTGGACATGCAGCCAAAATATTCATTTTCACAATCAACAAGTTGCATCAATGAAGAAATTCCTGAACAGTTTTTCAAGTGATTTCATACAGGGCGACTCAGTCAACAATAAAAGCTTTTTATCACTAACAGGATTATTAAATTAAAAATTTGGTTTAACATAAGTACTATTTACATTTCAACTGTCGTGTCGTGAGCAGCTATAGGTGTAGAATTAAATAATTTGGTAAACATTTCCAGTTTCGAAGACAAATTCATGTAAACTGGTTTAGGTGAGTGCAAATCGAATAATAATAATAGTTGATACTAATCTCACGTTCGTCTAAGTGACACCAACTCACATCAACATTTAGGCTAAATAAATGATTTTATATACAGGTGGAACTAGGGAATGCAATCTCTAGTCGAGATCTCGCGTGCTAATTCAACTGTCGAGATTGGCCATTTGAGATTTTCGAGATCGAAATTTCGCCTACTCTTTGAATTAATTTGTTTTTAAATGATAAATTCTTAAAATTAATTAAAATGAAAACTGAACATACTTACCCAAGTATGTTCAGTTTTCATTTTAATTAATTTGAAGAAATTATAAGAATTTTAATCGTGATTGCATTCCCTAGGTGGAACTGTTGCACTGGCAACAGTCTGCCTGTGTCAGTCACACTGTCCACAACACATAGGTATCGCAGGTACACTTGTCTTATGAGATGATTTCGATTTAACAACATACATTTGTTTGTTTAAAAGCATAATTTTTAGTCAGTGAAACATACATTCTGTCTAACATCGAAATGATTTTACATACTATATCTTACTTGACAATCCTTAAATAGAGCCCCAATTAAACTCTAGAATTGTGTGGATTACCAAAATAAAGACTTGCCATCAAAGCTAAAGTTAAGTAATTAATTTGTATTTAAAATGGTAAGTGTGCAAAGCAACACGTTATTTTAATTAAGAAAATGGATGTCGTTACACGACATTCACTACTTAAAAAAATACAAAATTACGAAATACTTGCGCATTCAAAAGTTTGAATCCTAAGGCCTTCTATTTAAATTTTAAAACTATTTTACTACTGATCTCATTCTCACATCATATTCATACATGTACGACTCATTGAGACACATACATATCATGTAATACAAATACTTTAAAACTATAGTTTGTAAAAATGATTCTATAATACAATGCTGTTCGGATATTTAAACAATTTCGATATTTATCATGACACAGGTCTATACTACAGTGAATCTATTCAAATCAAGGCCCTTACAGACTAAAATATTTGATCTCGCTAGCTTACTCTGCAATACTCAAGGATTTATTTCACAGATTTACACATATTTGGTGAACAAAATGCACGTTAGTCACAATAGTAAATGTGGTAGAGTTCAATGTCCACGTGGAACACGGGAGGGTCCATGTAGTGGGGTTCGAGCAGAAAGTCAAGTGGAATGTGACTCCCGCGGTGACACTCGAGCGTCAGACTTGATGTACAGTGTGTGTAGCAGCCTGCTTGTCTCCACTGGAAGATTTGCTTTGGCAGGGCGGTGAGGCCGCGCGTGCTCGGGCCGGCCCCGTGCGCGTCGCGGCCCCGCAGTGCGCGCGTCGCGGCCCCGCTGTGCGCGTGTGGGCCGCTCTATGGCGGTGGCAGCAGCGGTACCTCTGGGTACGACGCCTCCGGGTCTTCTTCTGAAGAATGGTCGCTGGTATATGAAGTGCGACCACTCTTCTCCCTCAGTCAGTATCTGAATAGAGGCATTGCACTTGTTAGATGTATATTGGGTATAGACCTTCTATTAGACTACCTTCCAATCTAATAATATAAAGAAAATAGAGTTGACTTTTTTTGTTTATTACACTTTCACGCTAAAACGACTGAACGGATTTGGATGAAATTGGGCACATGAGTAGACCATGACCTGAATTAGGACATACTTTTTACGCATGTTAAAGGTTTACCCACACATATCAGGGCCGTGTCTGGGACGTGACAGGGCCGTGGCACACACAAGGCACACATATCAGGGCCGTGTCTGGGACGTGACAGGGCCGTGGCACACAAAAGGCAGACTCAGAAGCTCCATCGACGTCGGGGACACGGACGTGTGTGAACGAGTTCATATAAAATGTATACAATACACCGATATTTTTTTGAGCCCTCGACGGAGCACGGACCGTCCACGTCCCGGACACGGCCCTGATATGTGTGGATAGACCTTAAACCAGCTAGTACAGTGTAAAACAAAACTTGTGTTAACACTTCATTTTGCACTATGTTCACTATCACCATTGTGGCGAGTCTATACAGGGTTTATTGGTAAAACATTAACAACCTCTCAGGAATGACTTTTTACAAAACATAATACATTTACCAGAAACAAACCTTTATTTCGTTGTTCTATCTAACCCCGCTCCCCTCCGCTGCATTTTGTACTAGACAAGGCAGTTTGTTTACCTAACTAGCGCTGTCTTTTGCTTCGCGTAAAGTTCGTAACAGAAAATCAAATATTTCAATTGGTTGAATTGACATATCTTTATTTTTGTATGAAAGTTTGATGAATTAATAAAAATCATAGAACAAAAGTTGTTGTTTATGATTTTAGTAATATAGTCATGAGAGTTTGTTAATGTTTTACCAATAACCCTGTATATGAAGTGGTTCAACGATGTTTTTGAATGAGGTTAATGAGAATTCGTCATACATCATAATTGTTGACCTCCTATATGCCAGAACGTAAATCTACGCGAGACACAATGAAACTTTTTACGTGTCTATGATTGCAGCATTCAACATGGGTAGGGCTCACTATGTAATTTCTGTTCCAATAGTATCTTATGAAAGTGTATACAAACCCTGTTCATGTTAACTTCTTACGCAATCATTCACTCCAGGGAATTAGAACACATTCTTCTGTGTTAAAAAAACCAACTTTATATCTCACCACTTTTTCCAACTGTTTGTTTCAATAACATTATTAAACTGTAATTGAAAAATCATCAAGAAGATTAAAGTTATAAAGTTAACCTCAATTGCCAAATGAAAATTATCCAAATAATTAAACTTCAAATTGGCATGGCAAGTATGTTTTCTGATCCATTTGTTTGCATTTTGATCAAATACTTTTGAAATAGACATTAGATAGTATTATAGAGGTATGAGGGACAGGGTGTATAATCACTCATCCTCCATGGAAAAGGGAGGATCCTTCGACCAGACGAGTGTCGTATCTGGTGGGAAATTGACGATTAATGTCGGGACGTTGTATATGTATATGCTACTGCTAGTTGCGTGGTAAACTCTGCTTACGCGATGCAGGATTTTGTGTGATATCAGTATGATGCGTAATTAGCATGTGGCGGTTTAGATGCCGCCACAGTATTGTGACCTGATGAAATACTCACTTCCTAAAGTTATCATCCCTGTCAGAGTCGGCGTAGGGCGCCCAGTGCGCCGGCGTCGCCTCGCCGTCGTCGCGATCGGCGCCCGTGCTCGATCCTGAACCAACACATAGTTTGTAAATACACTTGAAATAAAATACGATGCAAAGAAACAATATTGGTAAGATGCATGAACTGGTTTTCGAACCACTCGTGTGTGATTTTATTTATAGACTATATTTTTGGTTCGCCGTTGGTCCCGGCTGTCATTCGTGGATCTTTGACAGTCGTTACGGGTAGTCAGAAGCCCGAAAGTCTGACAACCAGTCTTACCAAGGGGTATCGTATTACCCAGTAACTGGGTTGTGGAGGTCAGATAGGCAGTCGCTCCATGTAAAATACTGGTATTCGGCTGCATCCGGTTAGACTGGAAGCCGACCACAACATATTTGGGAAAAGGCTAGGCAGATGATTTTGGGTTCGTAGGGTAAAAATAAATCCATGTTTAACCAAGATGAGTGTGGTCATATTTCTTGACAGGCTGAGGAATTTCTGGATAGTGTTAGATAGTCATATTGGTCCTAATTCCAATGGGAAAATCTATAGTAGAGTAACTAGACTAAAAGTACTATTTAGGTCGCCGTCGAGGTAGACCAGGCCGAAGGCGGTGTGACGATTTGATAAAGTTTGCAGGGCCAACATGGCCAGAGATTGCTCAAGACAGAGAGGTTTGGAAGCGAAAGGGGGAGGCCTTTGCCCAGCAGTGGGACACAATACAGGCTAACAAAAATAAAAATGTGTACCCCTGCACATACAGAGGAAGTCTGCATCCCAGTAGTGGGAACGTTATAGGTTGTATGCTTATCCAAGTAACATGAGTTAAGTCTGCTCCACCCAATATAAAAGAGAACATCACGCTTATTGTGTATCTTTTGTTTGCTGTTCGAACCTTACCGCCTAATAACATGAAACAGAACAGTTAAATAAAAAAAAAAGTTAATATGTAATATTACCTACTAAATATGAATTGAAATGTTTATTTATGTAATTGTGTTAATCTTGTAAGTCTTTTACAAGACACTTTTAAAAGTCAGGTTTCGGTCAATATTTTAAAACTAATGGGCTCCGGGATACATTATTTTTATGATTAGTGATGGACCATTATTAGTTAGTCTATTGTCTGACTGACATGATGATGATGATGATATTTACCAATAAGATGCGGCGAGGCCGCAGCCGTTGTGACAGGTGTGATGGACAGATGCGGGCCATCCGACACGACGTCGTGTGGAACTGCAGCGGCCAGGCGGGAGGCGGCAAGGGGCAGAACATAGCAAGGTCAGTTAGAGTGGAAGTATTAGCCAAGCATCGACACCAGGTTAGATAGAGGGATGATTAGTTTACCTAAATCCAGCGGCGAGGGCGAAGATGGCGCTAGCAGCGAGATGGATAAGTGCGGCATCTTGCTCAGCAGATCTGAAAGGTGGTCGGCGGCGACGGGCATTGTGTATTCATATTATATGACGCTGTCAGTTTAAAGGTGAGTGATCATTTACCTGTTTGTGGAAGGCAGTTTAGTGTAGGAAACTGGCATCTATGAGGTCATCAACTGGTTTCTTTAGCCCTACGGGTTATACCTGTTTTCTGGTGAAGTCCATGCGTCCGGCAGGGGGTTCTATGTTTATCTATGTATAATACGGCACATAGAAGTTTAGAAAAAACTTGTGTAGAGCGTCGTGTCTATAAAGGTGCATCCAGACCGCGGTCGATCGAGACATTACTATATAAGAATTAATTCATTTGTTCATTGTTACAAAAATTATCACATTCATTCGTTCATTGTTACAATAATTATATAATTACAACTATTGAATGGTTATTTTATCTGTACCTATTTATAAAATCAGTTTCTTCGGACTTTGGTCCTTAAACTAGGTAGTTACCTGTATCTCGGGGACATATTGTAAACGGTAACATATTTTTAGTCTACGATTGACGTCGGTCCAGTTGCAACTGCAACTTTAATCGTATACGTGCGACAGTCTCCTAAAAACTCTAATGTGCCGTATTACCGTGCGGATGATGCGGATATGGCTTATACGGCCAAGCCACGTGTGTACCTATGTGGTGCGGCGCGGTCGCGGGCGGCGCCACGGGCGTGATGGACAGCTGCGGGCGCGCGGGCGGCGACGCGGGCGCGGGCGGCGACGGGCTGTCCAGCGAGATCACGCCGCACGCCGCGCCCGGCACGCCCGGCGAGCGGTAGCCGCTGGACGACACTGCCTCCGCCGCTGAGGGACGAACATTATCACATACTAAATCAATTATATGCTCTTGACCGAAATTTGGTCACGTCGTCCAATCTCAACACAGACTACCCGACTACGGCGAAAATGAAGAACGACCGTGTTATCAGCGCTGTTGGGTTCCGGTTAGAAGGGTATAGGTGCAGGTAGAATTATTGCTGGGAAACGACTGTATTTATCACTTAAACATAAAAATTACCATTTTGAATGGTCGTGAATAGGTTCCATAAGCTATAGTAAAATCAGGTGGGGCATTGGTTCGTCGGCCACAAGAAATAAAAAACGAAGCGTCGAACTCACCACTAGACGAGGAGTAATTATCGTCGCTCTTGACGCTGGACTCGGAAGCCGGCGGCGTGGGCTTGGGCTGCGGCACCTTGCGCTTGAGCGGCGCGTCGTCGTCGGAGTCGGACGTGAGGTCCACCAGCACGTCGGCCGAGCGCGGCGCGCGCGCCTCGCCCACGGCCGCGCGCTTGGCCGCGCCCACGCCGCTGTCCACCGGGATCACCTCTGTGGCGAGCGAACACTCTCAGCTGACTTGTGTTTACGAGGATACATTGACGTCTGTATTTTCAGTTAATATTCCTCATTTGGTGAAATTTTTACCTACTCGGGTCCGTTAACAGTTGAGATTTCCAATTTAGTCACTGCAGGGGTTTTTACTAGTATGATGAGGCTTCCTCCGATTTTATTCTTTTAGATGTGGTTGTTGGTCTTCATAAATTTATTTATTTTCTTTAATTAAAACGATTGCAAACCGATTACAAAAATCTAGCTAAAGGCACAGTTTATGAAAATGCACATAAAAGAGAAAAAAAAATAAAAATCATACAGTTAAGATAAAAAGTTAACAACGCTTCCATTCATTCCTCACACAGTATTTCTGACATGCCAAAAAAATCTTCGCCCATTCGTCCGCAGTAACTGTCGAGATCTTCAAGATACAGATTTACTGTCTATTTTGAGGCTGAATAGCAAATTATAATTTGTAACCTCTCATTCTGTGTTTAACCTGCACCTGGACAATAAACTAATTCTACTTAGTATGTGAACTGACCGAGATCATCGGAGATGAGCGTGACGGGCTCGGTGGCGGGCTGCGCCTGCTGCGGCGCACGCGCGGGCGGCGCGTGCGCAGACCAGTTGCCGTCCGCGTGCAGTTGGATCTCGTTGCAGTCGTTCGACAGCCGGCTGGAAGTCAGCACCTCTTGGAAGTACCTAGACCATCACCGTAAAATGTATGATTAATTATATTTTATTCCTGAAAATTGGTTTTTAAAAACCCTTTTATGCATCAAAACTAAATTATTATATTTTAACTCTAATGTCTGTTCCAAGAGTGTCTGATAAAAGTATAAGCAAACTCTGTTCAGGTTTAGTTCTTACGCAATCAACTAATCACTCACTAAATGGAATTAGTAACACATTCATTCGTATTTAGAAAGTTGCAATTTTATATATCACCACTCTTTCCAACAATTATTGTTTGATTAACATTATTAAATTGTAATGTAAATCAATTGAGAAATCATCGACGAAAATTGAAGTTATAGAATTAACCTCAATTGTCAAATGAAAAACATCTTTACAGTGATTTAAAATTAGAATTTCGGGAATCGGGTTTAAGTATTCAAATAATGAAAATGCAACGGGTAGGTTTTCTTATCCGTTTGTTTACATTTTCAACAGATATTTTTGGAACAGATCATTATCATATTGTCTAACAGATTACTCTAAGAAGGACATGCAAACCAACTCAGAATGGTAGTGAATTTGATGAGCAGTCTACTGTTATTTACTAAAGAATGACATGTTCTGTCTAATCGCAAGTCAATCCAACCAGCTGCTACCAGCTGCCTTGCGAAGATTGCCACTCCATCTAGCCCGACCGTTCTGCTTTACGTTTCCCAATTTGTGATTAGCATTGCCTAACAGCAGTGATATGATTATGGTTTGTATCACCCTGATTAAGTTTTTATGGTCATCATCTGCCTGGCCTTTTCCCAACTATGTAGGGGTCGGTTTCCAGTCTAACCGGATGCAGCTGAATACCATTATTTTACATGGAGCGACTGCCTATCTGTCCTCCACAACCCAGTTACTGGGTAATACGATACCCCTTGGTAAGACTGTTTCTCAGACTTTCGGGCTCCTGACTACCCGTAACGACTGTCAAAGATCTACGAATGACAGCCGGGACCAACGGTTTAACGTGCTTTCCGAGACACGGAGGGGTCTCGGTATGTATTGGATGGTCACCGTTGCTTAACCTTGAAGATCGGCGAACGAGCCCCTCATTCAGCTCATTTGTTCACCTGCACCAACACAAAAAAAAAACTACCCACAACTTCCCTAGAAAATTGTAGAAAAACCGGTCTCTTACCCATCAACTACTAGGGAGTCATAAGGCGCGGGGCGGTCGCACACGGGACACAGCCAGGTGGGCTTCCTCTCGTTCATCTGCAGGAAGAGCGACGCGTCGAAGCACTGCAGATGAGGGCAGTTGGCGGGCCGGCACGGGCAAGACATGCGCATCTTGCCTAGTGGACACATCAGTGACACACGGAGAGATGTCGTCGCGATCTCGCTGTCGTAGTCCTCTGACAGTTTTTCTTTTACTGTTGGGTAATGGTTTATTCGTGAGTGGCATTTTGAATTATGGTTTTAACCCGCTCATGAAAACTTGACATGATTGTATTGAAACTACTAATGAAGAAGTGCAATTGCCGCACATATACCTATAAACCGCGTGCTGGTCTACATGACGCCTCTGCAGTTCTCAGACTTATAACTGTATGAGTCAAAGCTTCTGTTACAATGGTAACAGAACTGTTCATAGCTCACAAACTAAAAATTGCCAATTCCATTGTAGTTCAAATGTCGGATGTCTGCTGTCTTGAAGCATTTCAATACAAATAATTTAATTAAAAATAACTATATAAGAATAAACGCAGTGGGTGCCTGAAGACGGTGTCGTCGCCGACGCAGGCTTAGGAAACGCTAACGAGTCGATCTGGACATCATTCTTGCCAGATTGGCCGGAGAAGACAAACCATAAAGAGAACTGGAAAAATATGGATGAGAACTTTGCCTAGCAGTAAGAGATCATAGGTTAATTAGTTAAAAACATAAATAACTTACTGAGTGACCGCGTGTAGTCAGGATTCTTGGTGCCTTTGTTCTTCAGCCGCTGCAGCAGTTCGGCGGACGTGAGCTTACGCACCATGAACACGCTGAGCACGTACGCACGCGTAAAGTCTGCGGCCCACGTCACCTGTATCGTGTTCGCGACCGTGGGCGACAGCTTCACTAACGACGATATGTTCACCGGGCGCGGTGGCCGCTTTGGCTCTGGTGTTGGCTTGTTCGTTGGTATTGGGTTCTGTGTGCCAATTAATGGTTACTTAAGTACAAATCTCCAATAGCGAAGTATGCGCTTCGGGAATCATCGTCTATCTTCGGAAATACGAACGCGCGATCATGAGATCTCATTTATAGAGCTGTTACAACCATGCTGTACTTGAGTACTTGCCTGTTATTTGTATCACAAAATTATAGATAATTGATTAATAATTAAAAAACGTTTCAATACTTTTGAGTGACAGATCTGCGACCAAAGATTCCTATTCAAACACTTATTTAATTTTAAGGAGTCGCCTTCCGTGTGATCTATTCCATGCTTATAGGTAATATTACTGTGTTATAGGTATGATGTAAAAAAGTTTCTTTCTTCTAGTCTAGTATCTATTTACAACATCCATTGAAAGAGATAGGATCAGTAATTATTTGCCAAAAGTTACATGGTACAGATTTTTATTATTAACTGGACTAGCTGACAAGACAAACATTGTCCTGTCCAAAAAATATTCATACAAATACAAATTCAACAGAAAAAAGACTGATATTCCCATTTTTCTGGGATACTTCTCCAATTTTTCTCTCCATCATCTGCCTAGCCTTTTCCCAACTATGTTGGGGGTCGGCTTCCAGTCTACCCGAATTCAGCTGAATACCAGTATTTTACATGGAGCGACTGCCTATCTGACCTCCACAGTCCTCCCAGTTACTGGGTAATATGATACCCCTTGGTAAGAATGGTTGTCTGACTTTCGGGCTACTGACAACCTGTAACGACTGTCAAAGATCCACGAATAACAGCCGGGACCAGCGGCTTAACGTGCTTTCCGAGGCACGGAGGGGTCTTGGTATGAGAAGATGATCACCCATGCACGGACCAACCGCGGCAAGTGTAGTTTAACCTGATCGATCGATCCCTGCAGCTGTTATTACTTAATCACTAGCCCCTCCAATGTTTCATTCCCTGAACCTTATTTCGACTAATACGAACATTTTCAAACAAAAAATATCCAAGTTAGTCCCTCTGTTCAAGTGAGTGTTTAAGTAACAACAAACTGCATTTCATTTTTATTATATAGATAGATAGACGAATAAATAGATTTGCTCTTGACTACGATTTCGCCAGTTACGATATGACAGAACTCAATCGCTTGCACTATAAAGTCAGTTCATTGATTATTTTATAAAAATAGACAAGAAACGAAGAAACATTCATAATAAATGAACAACGCAAAGGTCATGGCAAGTAAGGTTTAAACTTGGCCTGTTTATTGATTTATTGTTTAGTAAACATACTGGACCTGCTTGGTAGATTACAGCCCACTCTCTCTCTCTCTCGAAGAGAGGAGGCTCGTGGCCCAGCAGTGGGAACATTATAGGCGGATAATGCTAAACATACTTACTGGCAGTGGACACATTTTGTTGTTAACTTTGACATTAACGCTAGGCGGGAAGTGGTCCTCTTGTTCACATGAAGTTTCTAGGAGACAAAACCGGAGTTGTGCCTGAGAACAAAGTTTATTACATTACATTTAATTTTTATTTGTGGTTGAAAGTGCTATCGGGTTTTCCCATCAGGAATTCCTCATTAGTAGCCCAGAGTCTGGATTTGTGGCGGTTAAAATGTACACCCAGTACTATACACAAAGATACGGGCGTGTTTTTAACCGACGAAAAAAAAAACGGAGGAGGTTCTCAAGTCGAGGCGTATTTTTTTTTGTTTTTGATGTATGACCACGCATAACTTTTTACAGAGTAGTCCGATTTTGATCATTCTTTTTTTATTGGAAAGGGTATAAGTTGGTCCCATATTTAAAAAATCCAACCCTAAAGGTGGGAAAATAGGGGTGATTTATTGTTCACTCACAGATTTGAATGCTGAGTTGTGTATTATTACTCTACTCAGTGCCACATATGTATGCCTGCCCTTTAGAAAACTATTAGTAGATTATAGCCACAAAAAAAAAAAAAAAACTTTTTAACAAAAAAACTAAACCGCCGAAAAAACTGAAAAGCAAAAAATAATAAACCTTTTTTATTTAACCTTAATAACTAAGTTCTTAAACTCACGTAAGTATACCTAAATAATTTTGAGTCAACGCCGTTTAAATTTAAGGCAATTTAGCTTTGTTTATTGATTGGCGCCGACTCAAAATTACTTAGGTATACTTACATTAGTTTAAGAACTTAGTTAATAAAGTTAAATAAAAAAGGTTTATTATTTTTTGCTTTTCAATTTTTTTATATGAACAACAAGTATCAAAATTATGAGACTAGCTTCTGCCCCTGACTTCACCCGCGTACATGTCGGAATTTACCCCTACGGAAACGTGCTACCGGGACAAAAATCCTATGTTACTCCTTACAAAAACAGCTATCTGCCAGTGAGAGTGCCGTTGAAATCGATCCAGCTATTTCGGAGATAAGACGGAACAGACAGACAAAAATACTTTCATATGCTTTTGTTAAAATGCTGTTATTTTGACAGTACAAATAGAGACTTCAATTTTATTTATTTGCATAAATCATTTATAAGGGAAGTGTGTCCGTGACGAGCATGAATGTAAATGTCAAGGCTAACAGTTTTGTGGGGTATTGTCCTAAGTTTAAGTCTGCTGTAAGCTTTTATAAATAAAGAAACACAGTCATAAATAATAAAACAAAAATGGCGTATTACAAACCTGTATGACATAATCGAGTTTGTTGCTGGTTCCGACGAGATCCTTGCCTGATGCTATCTCGGTAGCCTGCTGTGGCGTGAGGTGGAACACGTATGTGCCCTCCTGCATGCGGCCCGCCTGCATCGGCATCATTGTGGAGGGCTTCATCAGTTCTGCTAACACGTCGTAGAATGGTAGCCTGAGGGAGAAAACCAATTTATAACACGGATTGTTGAGTTTTTCATGGTATTAAACAATGTGTAGGTTCTCTAAGGGGGCTTGTGGCTAAGTAATAACAGCAGCACGGGTCGATCAATCACGTTGACCTACGCTTGCTGCGGTTGGTCCGTGGATGGGTGACCATCTTTACATACCAAGACCTCTCCATACCTCGGAAAGCATGTTAAGCTGTTGGTTCCGCTGTCATTCATCGATCGATCTTTGATAGTCGTTACGGGTATTCAGAAGCCCGAAAGTCTCACAACCAGTCATACTTAAGGGGTATCATATTTAACTGGGTTGTGGGGGTCAGATAGGCAGGCGCTCCATGTAAAATACTGGTATTCAGCTGCATCCGGTTAGACTGGAAGCCGACCCCAACATTTTTGGGAAAAGGCTAGGCAGATGATGATTGTTGAATTTTCCATGGTTTTCGCACACAAATGTATAGGTTCTCTAGGGTCAACCTAGATGAGCGACTAGCAGAAACAGAGGCCTATCACTACTATTATCTACTCTGTGCATATGTCCATCAGTGGGTGAAGCCCTGCTGTGGATAATTATGATTTGTCATTGTCTGATATTTAGAGTACTAACGGCCGAACTCAATAACCTATTGACAAATCGCTACTGATGGTAGCCAGTACAAATTATAACTGCTAGTATAATATAATCATCCAGATTCCGGATTGTGCTGATAAAGATTATTGGAAAGAGAAGAAGATAAGAAGAAGATTATTATTTTGCAAAATAAATGTTTTTTTCTTTCTTTCTTTCCTTAGATAGATACAGTTTTTCTACCTCCAGTATGCCAAAATTGGTGATAGATAGGTGATTGGGTTCGGCCGTTAGAAAGCATAGCTGAGTACTGGGTGTATCTATGTTTTATGTTAGAGGGTTTGATTTTTGCACTTAGTCAATCAGGTGGACCTTTATGTGGGACTGGGTGAAATTGTTAAGACTGATTATACTTAGTTAGATCCATGTCCAGAAAATGTTGTAGGTAAATTAATGATGCATTGGTGTCGATAAACTCAGTGGAACTCAACAGATTTTATTGCACTTATGTGTTAAGTAAAACTAAAAAGATGTGTTAAGTAGATGTGCCATTCACAGGTTCTAGCACCTAACATGCTGATAGTCTAGAACTTCTTATTAAGATAGCCTAAAAGAGCGGCAATACTTAAATGGATGTTGCGCAGATCCTGCAATGGGCAGTCAGCCATGCTACCGCTTTGTTGGCTGGCTAATACAAGTTTCCGGGTCTGAGCTGTTCTTATAGATCCTACCAATAATTATGATGAGGAAAGAGAATCTATTAATAAAAGATAGTAAGAGTACACACATCCTGCAAGCCCGGTTAAGCAGACGACAACCTCATAGGTTGAACTGCGAGATGCCATATCTAAAAAAAAAGTACTCACTTCCTAAACTTAACGTCCGGGTGTACTGGGTAGGGCGCGAGGGGCGCCGTCGGCGAGGGTGATGGCATGGGTGCGAGGGTGCCGCCGCCGCCACCGCCGTAGCCGTGGTACATGCTGCTCGGGTATATCGGGTTCTGCCGTGCCTGCAAGTACCTCAACTATTCTTACTGCGTCACTGCTGGCGGCTTCAATAAAGCCCAGATAACCAATCAAGCCTTTAGGGCTCATACTCGCGTTCGAGTAGCTAGTTACAGGCATTTAAGCGTCGAGCTCGTAGATATAGCGATGTGATGTCGTTTAAAGTTTTTATCTTTAAAAGGCTATATGATAAGGTTTTATCGTTTGCTAGGTGTTTATGAGAATTAGCTAGCTTTGTCTTGGTCAAAAAGGGCAGGTTTGTTTCGAAGCGTCTGCGCTTTTAGTACAATGCATGGCCCTCCAAGTTCAGATCACAGCCATTTTCGTGATAAAAAATCAATAAAAGTTCTGGGTAGGTACCTTTTTCATCACCTACTAGTGAATATTAAATGTATTAATAAACTGCACATTTTTGTGAGCTTTAAGTCGTGTAGCTATAAAATTACCGAGACAGGCATGTTTTGTCCACGTGAGTCCGGAGTATTGTAGCCGCTGACTGCGGGGTGCTGGTAGAGCGCGCGCGAGCCGGGCAGCGCGGGCGCCAGGGGGTCCTTGCCCTGCGACCCGCTGCCCGGGCCCACGCTGCCGGACGACAGCGACTGATTGTTCCTACAAAATCATGAATACTTACACTTCTCTCCATTTTCACCAACACAGTAATCAAACAGTTACATGTCGAAATTAATTCAGGGATTGAACATCATGCAACAAATGACTGCACATTGGTCACATTAAGTTGAATTGCTAACAATTATTCGTTCATAACAAGAACCATCACCAAAGCCCCGAGACTCATGCTTCAACTGCCTCCGGCTCTCCACAAGTAAGGACTGCAGTAGCAAACAGAAACGACAATGGTGACTGTTGGACAGAAGTGGGTTATCATGCTAGCAGCTTAAGGCAAACGCGACAAGAACTGAAACTTGCCTAGTTTGATTGTAGGGCCTTTGCGAGCGGTGACCGTTCTCAGTGGTTTTGAGCCGCGATCTAAGTTCGGAAGAAGTTCCATTTTCGGCGGGCGCACTGGGGGCCGCGCTTCCTACCCTCGCTGAAGATCGTGTTTTAACCATTGTTGACGAACGACCATCTCATGTCAACTGAAATTCACGAGTCCAAAAATGGACAAACTAACATCAATTATCTGTATAAAGTTGAAGAGATTTCTGGAAAATTTCTCCATGTCGTGAATGAAATGGCACCACGCGGACTTTACCTTATTTCTCTTACGTAACAGACTGGAAACTGACAGGGAAAGGGACAAGAACTACTGAACATCTGCAATTGAATAATTATCCATTTTAGTCATCAATGGTTAAAACATGTCTTACAGCTTTAATTTAACAACTAGATAAACCATAAAATACTTAAACTAAGAAATTGTTTTAGAACAATTGTTGGTGATCCTTTAGTTTTAAATAATTTGAGAAATTATTCCACTGCAGCTGTGAATGAGCATCGCTAGGGAGAGAAAAGTACATGAATAATTTGTTAACATGAGAAACCCACGGGAGTAGAGAAAATATGAACTGGTTGGTAAGAGAAATAAGGGGTGTCCCTTTTTTGAAATTTTCCAGAATTTTGACAACAATTATTATTAAATAATATAGAAAACAGAGGAAACAGGACCACTCCATCATACTCAGTTTAAGAAATAATGCATCATTATAGCTGCCCAAATACAATATAAAATATACTAGAGCTATGCAAATTTAACACAAATGTGTATTCTTTCAGACTAACTATTATCTACATCAGAATAATGTTTATTGTTTCTTTTATTTAAGATATAAAATAATGCATTCTGAATGTGTATCTGTGCTAGTATTTTAAATACCTTTATGATAAAGGTAAGCATGGCACATACATGGATAAACTTTCATAGCTTTATTTGAAGGGCATTTCAACTCATTTTGGATGTTGATGGTTGAAATGCTGTGTTTATCAACAAACCAAAACAAACAAACTGTCTGGATTTATCAAGTTGTAAAAATAAAGTCATACTTATAATTTGGAACATTCCCATATTGAATACCCGGGTTCCGGGAGCTTTAGTACCTACCTCTATAAAATCGATATTAGCCTACGCATTACATTCATTAGTGGGGATAACTTTTGTTACATGTTGTCTTATCTTTAATGGCAATGACAATGCTTCCAATTACATGTTAAGGCGAAAGGAATACTTGATTTAGCAAGTTCAACTACTTAATTTACGGCAAAAACCACGTTAAACACGTAGGTTGGAAACTCGGTTAAATTTAAAAATCCCGGTTAATATAAGAACAGTATGATAAAGCCAAAAGTATTTACTCCCCATTGGTTTAACTAAGTTTTGAGTTATTTGGCTATATTGATAATTAACGACATTAATAAGTCATAAAAGAAAAACGTACACAAAATCGCAAACAATATGGTTGTCATCACTACAAATCAAAGTTTACTCACCATGATATCGCGTTACCGTAATCGTAATATCTACTCATATTAATTCTAATTTATAAAAGTTACACTGACATTTAATTACAATTTAAAATATTTACGTGTTTTTCACAAAACGCCATAACTTGACGCTTACAACTACACGGCCGCCACGTTGACCATAGACTAAATTTATTTTTACTGACATGTGTCTAAGGCTTTAGATAATTTCTACGTTCTAGTATGAAAAATCTTGAAATATTTGATCTGCTTTAGTTTGTTAACGTACTAGTTTCATTCAATAGTATTCATACAGTTAAAAAATACAAAAAACATTCAAAATATGTTCAGATAGAACAGATGCGTTCCAACAAAAAATATGAGTAATTGTAAAGCTGAGTATACACTAGTGAAACCATTACGAGTGAAACGCAATTTCCGTTTCCTAGTTTTGTGCGCTGTGCAAATTTTTGTTTGGATATTCTCTAATATGTTAGCTCAAATAATCATTTGTCTCCAAAGACTACTATAGTATACTGGTTTGTCTCGCAGAAATCAGAAGTAGGCACGTATGCCTGAGTAGGTAAAAGCTTCAAGAAAGGTTTCAGCTATCTTCTCTCTTATTTGGGTCTCATCAATTCTTCTTCTTAGCTTTTCAAAATTCAAGAATATTGTTAATACAAATGAACGAACATTATCTAAGAACCTGTATTCCTAAGAGGCGGTGGCAGTAGTCGCGGGCTCGAACACACTGGTGGACGTGGCCAAAAAGCACGCTGTCTCATCTGGCATCGTGTCCGACAGAGTTAGTATCAGAGATGAGCAGTTAGACTCTTAGTAAAATATTAAATAGTTAATAGTAGTAAAGTAAAACTAGTAATAGTAAAACGAACGCGTAAAAAAATACGAAAAGACCTTTGGAAAATCGAGTTTTATGAAAAAACCACTGACTAAATCAATTCAAAATAAATTTTTTTCAACTCTTCGGTGATTATGCTTTGTCAGTGTAGATTCTGTTTTAAAGATTTTACACTTCTTTTATTTACTTATTTTCACCCAGTTGCGTTCAAATTAGCAAGAAAAACGATTTTTTGTTAGTTCACAACTTTGTAATGGCTTTTTCAAAGTCAAAGTATTTATTAGTGCGATTTTTGGTTTATTTTACTATTCTGTTTCCGCACAGACATAATGTATTATGAGCCAAAACGATATCATGTTTAACTTTGGATGTACAATGTCAAACAGTGGAGTAATACCCTCCCAAAATTTGCATGGAAAAAATATCGGTTAGTGCAACCTTAAGAGAGGATGGGTATTGTGTGGTCGTGGGTTGGATGCACTTGGTGTTAGGCATGGCGGGTTGTATGGACGACTATATCCCGGTTTTTTGTCGGTAGGACTCCGATATAACCCTCGGGCCTACCAATACAGAGGATCTATGATGACTCACCCACAGAAAAAAAAACTTATTTATAGACATTTCAACAAATGTTTCTACATAGATTTTTTTTTCTGTAATAGAAATAGTGCGATTGAAGTACACACATGATTGCTTAAGTTGCTTCGTGGTGTTACCGCTTGTTCTCTAATCTCAGTAGTTGTTCTAACTTCATCTTTCATTGGTTAAGATAAGGGGACGTACAAAGAGGCCATGGACTGCAATGAAAAAATGCCTAAATTGGAGAACAATGATATTATTAATTTAACAGGGATATTTGAGATAAAATTGTAAGCATAGATATTCAACAAACTACCCCTGTTACGAATTAAATGTATCCGAACGCGACTTGTTCAGATACTGTATAAACTCATGTTTTTAATATGACGGTCGTTAACTGTTGTTATTATAAATATAAAGAGAGCATTAATTTCTAATTTATTTATACTGAATAACTTATTTCATTACTGTAAAACATTCCAGACTACAAACCGACATCTGTTATATTATATAATAACGATGTCACAATACTCATAATATTGGGTTTGTAACGTTTGTAGTTTCAGAACGCACGTTAAGTGGAAGCGTCTTGGAAACGGAATTATTTTTGTTTGTGATTACGTTTCCGTTTCCTAATCCTTTTGGATGTACTACACCTTAATTTGTCGACGTGATATTTTTATCGACGCTCTCTAATAGCTTTAAGCGATGTGCGGATCTCTTCGTATCGGTTAAAGCCTCACTCTACCGATCTAACCACAGTTATCTTGTGTCTTATCACCTCGTCTACTGGCGGAGGATACTGGACGGATATATTACTGCTACCTAGGTACATGGTAAGTGTTTTTTTTCTCTCTTTTAAATAAAAACTAAATTGTTATAATAAGATATATCATACTTTAACAAATTATGGTAAAAAATACAAAAAGTTCTGAGAAACTTGACAAAGAAGATATTTTAATTAATTAATGAGCATTCCAAAACTATTAACTCGCAGCGGGTCAATGAAGTTCCTCAGTGTCGATGTTGAGAGCGTGATCAATGTGATTAAAACAAAAGACTCCTGTATTGACATCGAGACAAGATTAGAGTGCGTTTCTATAGAGGCGGAGGGGAGCGAAGCAGAGAAGAGACTAGCAGAAATCGAGAAAGCAATAACATTGGTAGAAATCCACATCTCTCCTCTCCGCTCTGCTTCAATGGCAATTGGAAACAGTCACAGGCCAGCTCATAGGCTCGCACTCTGAGGGCAAGAGGATGGTGTGCTGACCTCATTGATACCCACATGGAAATGACTAGATGTATCTCAGTATTTGGTATGTTACGTACCTACAAGAGTTACACAATCTCATCCCGAAGTTTTATAAATAAGTAGGTAGGTAAATAAACTTATTGAGGAATTTTTTACAGAATTAAAAAATCTATATGTACCCCAAAATATGTTCAATTCGGACATTTTTATCGGGTGGTTGATAATTACTTATATCATGTTAATAATCTAGCTATAGAACCTAGAGGCAGGTAAGTGTATTTTGTGTGCACCACATAGACCATATCGGAGAAGGCTGTATACCGCGTGCAATGAGCCGGGAACGGTGGACGTCGAGCCGTGCGTGTACGGGGCGTGTGGCGCCCTCCGGCCGGTCGGTCCACAAGCGCTCCGCCAGCGCCGCCGCCCGCGGCCACGCGCGCGCTATCAAGCCTCCTTCACTCAGTAATGACGACCAAACTGTAGCCTCTCCGCCTTCTACGATACCAGAGCCATGTTTGACCCATGGACGATGTTCGTACACTCGTTGCCATGAATTGTACGGCGCACCACTGTTTTCTTCATACCACGCTCCGAATCCCGTATTCAAGTCCCACGCTTCCTCATGAGACATGATTGTTCGGAGACCGTTGACATATGTTTGAGCCCATGCAACGTTTCGAACCTGAATGCCTATATGATGAATGTAATCTCTTAAATCAGCTTTAAATCGTTCACCGAGGTGAGACATCCAAAAAATGATAAGATCGGGTAATGTCCCGGACCGCTTTTCTAGGCGTGTTAGTAAAGTGCGCGTAAAATGCAGCCACAGGTCCATGGTGTCATTTTTAGTGTTATTAAACTTTTCTTCCCAGCACCGCATGGAAATCTCATTACCTCCGAGATGAACAATGTCTTCGACTCCGGTTAGACGCTGAATGTCGACAAAAAGGCGTTCAAACAAGTCGTACACATGTTTATTAAGTGGATTTAACTGTCCACATGGTGGCTCGTCGCAATATTGAGTCCAATGGTCGACATCAAGGCAAAATGCTAAGTCCCCCTGCTTTGCGGCAGGTCCCCAGCTCCACGCGTGGCCCACGTGCGCTGGTGCGTCTATTTCCATCAGCACTCGGATCCCGCGCAGCCTCGCCCTGCGCACAACTGTCCGCACGTCTTCAGGAGTGTAAACGTCTCCGGGGGTGTGCGCACCATAATTGGACAATTCCGGAACACTGTTCGTATGCAGCGGAAATGCTTGGGAGTCGCTAATATGCCAATGAAATGTATTCAATTTAGAAGCTGCCATGGCATCTATATTTGTCATCAGCTCTGCAATAGGAAAATAATTGTGCGCTGTATCTACAAGTAACCCTCGGTAGCGGAACCTCGGTGCATCGTCTATCCTTGCTGCTTCTAATATCAAAAGAGTTCCCAAATACGGGTCCAGCCATACTAGTTGCAAAAACGTTTCCATGGCATGTCTAGCACCACAGAATGAGCGTGCAGCAATATCTGCCATGAGTGTACCGGCGGAACCCTCCACTGGCCGTAACGACAGACTGTAACTTTCATCAGTATCAACACGCAGACGTGGATCTCCGCTGTCGTTAACGACAATGCGCACAGATACACTGCGCCACTCCTCGGACCCCCGCGCTCCATGTTCTAATAATCGCAAGTCGTCACTGAGCAAAAAAAATGCATCTTGAAGAATTTCATGGACTATCCTGGATGGAGCCTGGATCATTTGCAGTTGAACCAAATCTGCGCGCAGTGGCACTGCGGTGGTAGACAGACTAACCGTCCCGGTTGGCTGTGGCCAAATCTGCATCGATGAGCAAAGCATATTGCATGTTTCCAGGGACTGCAACTTTGATACGTGCGTTGCTTTCAATGGTAAACATTTCTCATTTATGCATTCCCAATTCCATAGCGGCAACGAATGACTGAAACAAACAAATTAATTACTTTTTAATTTCCATATAGATAATAGGCTCACAATATAATAAATAACATCGATAGTTAAAAGCTGCTTACCTAGTAAAAGTTGTCTGACAAAAGCTTATTTTTAAAACTAATAGACTCAATATGAGTAGTATTTTGTCAAGTAAAACTTCGATAGCCAGCCACATTACTTCATAATTTATATTTTTCTATGAAATAATCCATGAAACAGTTGAGTACACTTCCAAAAACATTTCTAAAGACTAATAATTCCCTCCTATTGCTTTTGACTTGTTTTGACTCTACGTTTGACATATTTTATTTATCAAAAACACAGAGTTTTTATGTGGTCTACATCAAACATAGCGCTTAAGAACATATTTTTATCATTGATAGAATGTGTCAAAAGATTAGCTAAGGGCTGATTTTTCAATCGACAGATACTTTTTATTCGTGGAATAAAATTGACTTCTGACAGTTTTTGTATGATAGAACTGTTAAAAAGTCAAACATATTCTTCCGCTAAAATTATCCGGCGTTGGAAAAATCAGCCCTAAATTGATTTATAGAATGATGATGAACATAATTCAGTAAAAACTTTTTACCATAAGCCACCCCATAGGCTAATATAGTCACCCGCCGCGGCGGGACAGGTGTCTGGCAGTGGCTATCGGTTATTTTGTCGCTTACGAAACGTACACAAATAAAAATGTGTTATTATTTATTAGTAGAAGTTGTTCGCTATAACAAGATGAGTACGTAATGTTGAGGTGAAAAATACTATTTTTTTACCTCTTTATAACAAATTTTAGACTAACCTAACCTCAATATAACAAACTTCAGTTTGACGAATTACTTGATATAACGAATATTTACTTGTTCCCTTCCGATTTGTTATATCAAGGTTGCACTGTATATATCCTAGTATTCTACTAATATTATAAAAGCGAAAGTTTGTGAGGATGGATGGATGGATGTTTGTTACTCTTTCACGCAAAAACTACTGAACGGATTTTGATGAAACTTCACAGTAACATAGCTTAAACATCAGAATAACACACTTATCAGAATAATACTTTTTATTCTGATATTCTCACGGGATTGACACTTATACGGTTGAAACCGCGGGGCGCTTTTAGTACCTACCTAATAAACATTGAAGTCGTTTTTCGTGTCTGTCTGCGTGACCGCATTGTTTTTTTAAACTACGCAACGGATGTTGAAGCGGTTTCACCAATCACCATTGCTTATAGAATTTATTCGGGAAGGTTTATGTGTATAATACATTATTATTAAATTTATTTGGAATAAAGAAATTTTGATGTTTTGACAAGTCACAAAAACCGTCCGAAACACGGGCGGGACGCTTTTATTTTTAAATTAATACTTGGTCGTTGACTTCTCTCTATTGAACGTTTCTTGAGCAAGAAAGAAATCGATAGTTAGTTGTTTCCTCGTCGGTGTTGGGACACGTGCCAAATGATTGGAGTAGGTACCTACGCGGTGCTCTCATCTCAGGAGTAGGCAGTGAGCTGTAGCTGCCGGCCGTAGTTGACTCGACGGTCGGCAGCCAAGAGTCCTGGGACACGGTGGTTTCATTCTGCAAAACAGTCGTCTCGCAGTAGGAGGCTGCGGAAAGGGAGAGAGAGATCTTGTCCACTCACCCGGCCCGTAGCAGGCGCACCGGGCGTCGGCGGAGGGCGGACAGCCCTCTTCTTGCCCCCCTAAATGGGTCCAGGGGCGACGGACTCTGGGACGTCTGTCGCCCCCCACACACCAGGACCCGAGGTTGCGGCGCGTAGTGTTCCACGCGAGCCCCTCTTAAGACTTCGCGGGGGGATTAAAAACTCCTCACTTCTCCCTCTGCCCCGAGGAGGCCGGCAGCGGTGGGCCGGCACCAGTCGCGGGCTGCGGAAGGATCGTACATTCCCGCGACCCCCGGCGTAGGTGTGAGAGGGAACACCGGGGTGGTTTTTACGTAGTAAGAGTCTGATAGACCCCTCCGCCCCCCAGGGCGGAGCACATCCATGAGGATTTTCCATCCCTGAAAAAAAACGTACCTACGCGGTAGGTACAACCAAGTAGCACCTACAGTCCTAAAGCTTTGGTTTGGTGGCTCTTGCAAAATTGTGACCTACCAATGAAAATCGGGTATTCTTTGAGTATTTTAATCTTCACAAGAGAAAAGCGATTATTTTATTAATTTATTGGTGTATTATTAATTTAACAGGTTATGACTGTGAAGAACAAATTCGTAGACCTGACACCACCTCACCCCAACCAGGGGGTCTACTCCGAAGTAGTATCGGCCGAATGTTCGGCCGTTTCCTGCTACGAAGTTACTATTTGGTTCGGTCGGTTCCGATCCTACACTCCTACACTTCTTCGAATATTGGCTATGGTCCTGACCCAACTGAGCCGATCCGAACTTTTTTCGCATTTTTCAATAGGTAATATTCGGTTCGGCCATGTGTCGGTCCGATCCGAACATTCGCATTTTGCACTTCGGAGTAGGCCCCCAGACTTCTATATAGTTCAGGTTGTACTATTTAAGTACTTGTACACTTAGGAGTAATTTAGGACAGACTGCGGTCTTGACTACAAGTCCTAAATTACTCCTAAGTGTTTGTTTTTACCCATTATGTTTTCTACTTTTTTTGCTTTTGTGGACAGCACAGTAAAGGGTTTACTTATATACAATAGCGACATCTATCGGTTTAGAATAGATACCGCTGCAGCACTGTTGCTCGGATAATTTAAGAAGACTTTTCTCCACGTGCAATCCTAGCGAATCAAAAACCATTTTAGGTTGGTAGGTTTGCAGTAAGAAATTATTTTGGTTATCACTCCACTGTTTCTCGAGTGTCGAGTGAATCACATTTACGCTTTCTTAGTTTCTAAAAGATGTGGGCTTATTTGGCTGCATTTATGCTTTTTGCAATGTAACAATGTGCTATTAACAATAGCTCCAACCAGTCCTACTACCATCCACATCGACCATATTGTATTTGTTTTAGTGACAGCTTAGTGATTGTTTACGAAAACATGGAGCGTTTATTTATCGAATGTGTTAAAAACCACCCGTGTTTATGGAAAACTGATACGGAAGATTATAAGATAAGTGCACTGAAGGACGAAGCTTGGAGAAAAGTAATAGAAGAGAGCGAAGTATCAGAGAACGGTATTAAAACGGGTAAGTTCTAATAAATAGCGAATGAATGAAGTCAATAACTAACATCAAGTGTGGTGATTTTTGATTGTCAAAGTAAATGTACTCTGTGGTTTGACAGTGAAGTACAGTGCGCCAAGTATATAGATATTGGAAATAGGTACAGGTACCACAATTATTTAGATCTTCGAACAATACTTTTGTTGTTATTGAAATGTTTGAATGATGATGATGATTGTGTTTTATAATTTTAATAACAAATAGGTAATTTATCTACAGTCCTTTTCTATTATTTTTGCATCACAGTGATCTTTATTTTCAGTAATAGCACAGTATAATAAAGTAAGCAGTATCACGTCTCGGCAGTGTCTGTGAAATAATTACCTACGAAGATAAGTTATGTTCGCTACGCTTCAATAAATGAAGAAATACCTACATAACATAAATAAATAAAAAATTAAAATGCGGACTGTTACCGAATATTAGTGTGCGCTTCCAATTACAGGAGACCACATCATTCTCTTATAATCTAAGTAGATACAGTAAGTTTGACGGATCGAAAATATTAAAATAAATCAAAATATATAACACGAAAATCATAGAAAGGAAACAAATACAAAAAAAAATTACCGACAATATTGATGAATTCAAACATCTATACACTGAACAATACAGTCAATAACTTCGTGCCATATTTCACATAAATAAATTTGCGGGAGCGTCTCACTCTGATCGCGTCCGTACATAACATATTCCGCCATACCATTACCATACCATACCATTGTACCATTGTATACAATTTTGGAATTCAGACTAAACGCGCCATCTTTTAAAGTTACTTGCCAAAATAGTGTTGTACATTTTTTTTACATTACACGTGGTTAAAGTTTGGTGATGTAATAATTTTGAATTCAATGTTGGGCAAAAATCTAACATTTTATTTAAAACTGAGGTAGTTATGTTTTAACTTCTAACTGTAATTTACAGAAGGGTTATTCATGGTTACGTCACAGAAAAAAAAACTGATGAAAAGGTAATATTTGTAGTCACAGGACTTGAAAGATCATCACAGGGTGTCACTTTTTGAGATTTATTTTTGAATCCATAAAATTTGAAAAGTACATGACCAAGATTTTTTAAAATATTTTTCTAATAACTGTCACGACTTGGCCTATTGCCCGTTTTCGGCTTGACGTCGATTTCTGGGACACGTTGTATAATTCCAATATATTTTGAATAACCTCCTTTTTAACCCCCGACGCAATAACGACGGGGTGTTATAAGTTTGACGTGTCTCTCTCTCTCTCTCTGTGTGTGTGTATGTCTGTCTGTGGCACGTAGCTCCCGAACGGATGAACCGATTTTGATTTTGTTTTTTTTGTTTAAAAGTTGAATTTGTCGGGAGTGTTCTTAGCTATGTTTGATGAAAATCGGTCCAAGATGGCCGCCGCCACAAAATGGCGGATTACATATTCTTTCACAACTCCCTCAATATGGTATCAAATGAAAGGGCTTGACTAGTAAAATACTATACACTATGATAAATTTCAAATCCAAGATGGCCGCCACCAGAAAATGGCGAATTACAAAAAACCTGACTAAACACCAAATTACCTGAATCTTAAAACGCAAGAAAATAAAAGAAATGAAATAATAAGGAGTCCCTACAAAAAGCATGAAATAAAAATTTAATTTAAAATTTAAAAAACCCCCGACACAAAATAATAATAAAAATAGTATGAATGTAAAAAGACTAAAACAATTTTTAAAAAACCTATTGAAAAAATAGCCACAAATAGAACAAAAAAGGTATAAATGTGAAACCCTATAAAAAGAAAAAAAAATACCTTGAAATTATGACCCTACGTAAGTATGTTGTCCCGTCGCGTCGGGGGACCGCTACTATTTTAAACTTTAACAGAACGTTAGGCTAATAATTAGAGCAAGGTAGTTCATGATCTCGCCACGTTAAATCATATCTATGTCGAACACTTGCTAAGATAACATACTGGGCGCACTGTAATTTACTATCTTGCCTATGCAAGTTTTCAAGTTTTGATTTGAAACTGTCTAGACCTATCTACTTGTACTTGCTGAAATTGCGTAGTCAACTTGCACAATAAAACTTGGTACCCACTTACTTTAAGGCGGATATCACAGCTCCGCCGCGAAACTTCAGTAGTTCCGCCATGACCAGTCCGTTGTATGACAAGCGAAACAGAAGCGAAACTGCCTGTTCTAACGCACAGATTTGCTTATTATATTAGATTCTATCTCTATCCCGGGTAATTTTGCCGATGCGCTCGAAAGCCAGTTACACCTCGGCGGTCAGCCCGCTATCTTGTTGTGGAGCCGCGTATTTGTGGCAGGCGACAAGCCGTTTCATCAATATTTTCACGGCGGAGGTGTGCTAAAGCCTTGATACTTACGAACATCTTAACTGCAATAGTTATGATTCTTGAAAATATCCAAATAGTAGACAGACACAAGGAACTACATATTTATAAATCACATCTATATCTATACTAATAATAAAGCTGAAGGGTTTGTTTGTTTGTTTGAACGCGCTAATCTCTGAAACTAGGTACCAGTCGGATTTGAAAAATTCTTTTTGCATTTGATAAACTAATTTCTTAGGAGCCGAGCAAGAAAAAAAGCCAGGAAAAACGCTAAGCGAAAACGGAAGTAACAGCGCAGTCAGGCGAAACGATGCGACGGAGTGGGTCCGGGGAGCAGGAAATTTCACGCAGACGAAGTCGCAGGCAGAAGCTAGTCATATACAGGTTGGCAGGGACATCGACGCGCAAACTGTAACCATGGATTTAGCACATGAGTTTAGACCCCATTGCATCGAAATTTTTCGTCGGTTATTAAAAAAAAATATTGCTGTTCCATACATTTTCACCGCGTAGGTATTGCACTTTTCTATGAAACAGGAGATTTTTTTTTTGATAACCGACCAAGAATTTGGACACTATGGGGTATGTGCTGAATCCATGGTTACAGTTTGCGCGTCGGTATCCCTGCCACCCTGTATAAATACGTAGTTCCTTGGCTGGACTTCCGGGTGATGATGATATGATGCACAAACCGAGAGTTCAACAGTTTGCCTTGATTTACTTACCTTTCTGTACCGTACCTACTTAACAAACATTTTCTTTGACAATAAATATTCACATTTTAGTGAAAGACGCGAAGTACTTCTGGAAGAAATTAAGAGATATGCATCGACAATCTGTAACGAGACAACGAAAAGATAGTGGGACAAAGAAATGGAAACACCAAGATCAGATGGAATTCATACTGCCTTACTTGAAGCGGCCCAATGAAAGTAGAAATTCTACTGCAGACTCGGATATTTTAAAAGATGAAACTGAAATTGATGACAATGCAAGTGGCAGTACGACTCCCAAGCAGCCGCGTAAGACGGAAAATATATTTGTTAATGAATTTGGGAGAGAAGATAGTGATAGTAATACTTTGGGCAGAACTCGAACGTTCGACGATACCCGAGTAGTAGACGTCTCTTTCTCACCAAGACCAGCTCTGGACAGTTTCTTCGCCAGCATGTGTGAGATGACGAGTGCTTTACCAGAACTCATACAAATAAGAGTCGAAAGGAAAATATTTGATGTAATCATGGAAGCGCGGGAGGAACATTTGCAAAATCAAAACTACTTTGGTTCATAAAAACTTTTTCTTGTTTATAATAAAATTAGTCCCCTTGTGGAGGCATTAGGTCAAAACGAGTTCTTACTTCAGTCGAAGCTCTAACTTTCGAGCCAGTTATTTTGCGTTAAGAAATTCCGTTTGTCTACCCAAAATAAAACCACCCTAAGGAGGATACGCATGTCTGAGAATCCACCCTAAGGCTGCGTTTCCACCAGAGATGAGCGACGATGCGTAGCGAGGGATATGTGTGAAAGTAACCAATAGCATCGCTTTACTGTCATAGCGTGAGCTAAGATAGCGTTGTTATTGGTTAGTTTTATGGGCATACCTCGCTACGCATCCTCGCTCATTTCTGGTGAAAACTGAGCCTAAGTCTATAAATTCCGTTTATCCAACTAGGCCGAGGGTGGATTCTCGGCGAACACCGGATTAACCGGTTATTTTATTTTTATTCCAACGAGTGTCCATCATCATCTGTTCGTGCCTTTTCCTATGTAGTTCCTATGTATGTATGGGGTCGGCTTCCAGTCTAACCGGATGCAGCTGAATACCGGCATTTAACGAAGCTCGACTTTGGAACGGAGTAAACTGAAGCAAGACCTCGTTTTGTAATTAGATGGTAGGTAATTATAGGTTTTATTATTTTATAAAGTACTAGTAGTTAGTAGTAATGTATTTAAAAAAATTAAGTAGCGAGTCGTTGGGTGCCTAAGTCAGAGTCACCCAAAAGGAGATTCCTATACTTACCTAAGCAAAAAAAGCTTAGACAGCCGAACTCTAAATCTTATCCTGTTCATCTTAAATACAGGGTTATTTTAAATTGGCTGGCTAAACTCCGCAGACGCGATGGGTCATGATAAAACAAAAAATAAAATAATTGGTAAGTATCGGTACCAATCACGTACGTCTGTGAAGTGAACACAAAAAAACCGTTTTTTTTAATTGATATTTCAAGTAAATATTATGTATAACAGCTGTCAATGAATCCACAAAAAAAAACATCAAATTAATTTATGTTATGTTTTATTATGTTTAGATATCGATACCCATCGCGTCTACGGGGTTTCGCCAACTAATTTAATTTGACCAGGTACCTATAATAATGACTTTAATAATGTACGTACGAGTATTAACTCGACATTTTCGGATCATAATGAAGTTCAATCTTGCTTTACTCTTAGTTCCGCCTTTACCAACGAAACTGACTGTGTTTTGGAAATACTAGGTACCTATCATTGTTGTTATCAGCCGATATAAAATGACTTTTTCCTAGTGGCGGATCCAGGGCACTTGTACTCAAGTCCCCCAAAAGCAACCGAGTTCTTCGGGGACAAATCTTATGGTGAACTTAATATTATTCTAATTAAACTTTTTAGCAAGCATTAAGGTAAGGTACAGCCGCCAGCACATCAAACTACTACAATCTGTCAAATTTCTATAATAGATTTCCAACTTTATCGCTGAAGCATTAAGGTTCAAGGTTGATTGGGAAAATTTGACAGTTTCGGGAAGCTTGACCTGCTGGCGTTTGTACAATGGTCATCAAAAAGTATTATGTTATCAAGATGTTTGTTTACGTGACGAACTTTGAATCCGCGCGCCTTTTTTAGTGTTTACTTTGCTAAAACCTACCCAAACGACAATCCTCCAACTTAATTGAATAACACACTACCTATCAAACTCAATCTGAATCATTTTGAAGAATATTGCTAATCCATTGCTTCATATGTTCGAAAAATTTGCCTGCTCAACAACGCAATGAATGTTGTTGAACTGTCAAAATGAAAGACATTGCCACTGGTAGTGTGTTACGCGATTACCCCGCTGGATCCGCCTTTCCTTGTTCCAATGTAGCAGCCTCCCATAGAAACTAGGTATTAGTATTAAATATTATGTAAAACCTACCGGAATAAATTCTAAATGACGGTACGAATGAAAACAGCCTCAAAATTCATTGTACTTGAATTAACCAAGGACACAGACACAAAAACAAAAAAAAACGACTTTGTTTTATACTATTTAAAAATACTAAAACAATGTACCCACTGTTTACTTAAATTAAAACAATATTTCAAGGAATTGCGTTTTATTTCAAAATCAGATCACAACACCTTTTAAACAATAAAAAAAAACTTCAAAAAAATCCATGGTTGTTCGGAGAGTGCTTAGACAGAATTCGTATATGAATTAGATACCCGCAATGATATACACCAAAAACAAAAGATGTTAATCCTAGGCTTAGGATGAAGATGTCTACGTACAGGCGGAAGTTGCCGTCGCCGTAGTTGCTAGGATACCTCAGGCATATGTCCATTAAAGCTGGAAAAACCAGCTGCAACATTGTGGTGCATAGATTTCCCACAAATGCTATGAGTGGTCCTTGGAACGGTACCAAGTAGCAAATTAGAACTGAAATGAATTAATCTTGTTGAAAGTTAAATCTATATACAATATTAAAGCTATTTATTAAACGATACAGAGGAAAGTAAGTTGGGTCAAGTAAGTTACTTAAGTGGATTTATTACCATCGTTGACGTACCTGACTATGATGACATACTCGTAGGTACATAGCATAAAAACAGCATTAATTCTGATGGTTATATTATAGTAATAGGACCGTTAAAAAATTAGGTATATTTTCTGGTGCTACTGCATTTTATTTCCTAAATTTCCAAAATGGCTTCAGGATGGGGGGGGGGGGTCTCAATTGTCAAGTGCCTAGGGCCCCTGGGTCTCTAAAGTCCGGGCCTGGTTTCAATTAAAGCCACAGGGCCAAACATGCTTGCTGCATTGTAAAGTGGCTTCGATTTTAGTTATTAACAATATCGTAAAGCCATTTCTTTATTTTACGTCTTTGACATACCTACTCGATAGCTATACAATAGCCTATCTACTATCAACGTAGAATAGCACATCAAGCTACCCGAAACTGTCAAACTTTCCCAATCAACATGGAACCTAATGCTTTAGCGATAAAGTTGAAAATCTAAAGAAATTTGAGAGAGTAGCGTGATGTGCTGGCGTCTGTCCATTACGACGATACGTGTGACTTAAGTAGTCCATGTCACACGTAACGTATATAATTTTATAGCTCGTGTGACCTAAACAAATGGAACTAAACTAAAAATGGAGTATCTAAGTGCTGTCACGTAGTGAAAAGCCTGATTAGGTCACACAGTGCTATAATAGATTTAAATAAACTTCGATATACTAACAAGATGAGATGACGAACAAAGGCCTGGTAAACCCTTGAAGTAATTGAAGTGATCTTTCGGAAGGAGGTGCGTTCTCGTCGTGGTACTTCACAACTTCAACAATCGTCGATATAGCAGGGTAACATTGGATCGGGTAAGCACATGCCACAGCTATTAAATATAAGCCGACTGAAGCCATCGATGAGCTATAAAAGAAAACCATAGCATAATCAGACTATAATGTTCCCACTGCTGGGACACAGGCCTCCTCTCGGCGAGAGAGAGTGGACCGTAAACCGCGGCTCAGTGCCGATTGGCAGATGTCACATGTCTTAGAATTTTTGGTTATAGGACATGCCGGTTTCCTCACGATGTTTTCCTTCCCCGTTTTGAGAGCAGTAGTGATGAAATAATTTACACAAACAAAGTAAAGCTCCTGTATGAGTTCGAACGTACAACCTACTACTCGTCAGTCGCGGTCGTAGGGACACCACTGCTCCTCACCATAAACGTCTCTTATGGTAATGTATCAAAGTTAAATAACTGTTGGGGAAATCAGCGAGGCAATTCCGTAACACGCATGAAAAAAATTAAGATACGAGATAAGTTTTCAAAAATATAAAGCAATGGATGTCAAAGTAAAAGACGATGCCTTTCATTTGACGATCGATTGCCATTTTATATGTGGTACGCAATTACCCCGCTGTTGATGTATTTGCCGTACTCAACTGATTCCCCTTCTTCACTGCCATATTAACGGCCGGATGTACTAATGTACAAACGCCAGCACATCAAGCTACTACAACCTGTCAAATTTATTTAATAGATTTTCAACTTTATCGATAAAGCATTAAGTTCAAGGTTGATTGGGCAAATTTGACAGTTTCGGGTAGCTTGACCTGCTGGCATCTGTACTTTAGTAACGCTGTAGTTTCTTGCCCATTCTTCTCCCCCGAAACTACATTTTGGAAGGGGCGACTAGAATCAGTTCTATTTTATTGTAAATTTTTCGTTCAAAAGTGCCTTATGTGCCTACTTGAAATAAATGCTTTGGCTTTCACTTACTCTTCATCGTACGGCAAAACTCTAAGTACATTCTCCTCCATTGTTCCAAAAGCGTAGTAACCTAGGGATCCGAAAACCATCCCTAATATTGTTGGGCACATTACACCCACATTGAGAACACCAAATGTGTCCGTCATTCTTCTCGTGTTCACTAAACTTTTATCTATTGACAAGATCTGAAATGTAGAAACATAATATGGATTTATAGTTACATTACGATTAAAAGTTCTCAAGAGGAAATCCGGCCGTAGATGACGGTTGCAGAGGGAGACGGGGCCCACCAAAACACCCTGGCGCCAATACCTGACGAGGGAAGGAAAAATGCGCGAGCACGCCTGCCTGCGCGCACGCTACGTATTACATGATTCCAGTGTAAGGGAGAGACGGACTATACATGACCGATAGCACCATCCTTTTTCGCACTGGAATCATGGTGGCATTCATACTTCGTAATACGGACCCTGTTATTGACCGCCCGCAGCAAATTGTCACTCAGGTGCAAATTGCGCATTTTCTCCGCGGTCATCCGTCCCATCATGACCTATGCTTGCGGCGTCTTCGCACACTCTAAGCCACACCATCTCCATAGGATTCAGACCCTCCAGAACCGTTTCCTAAGAAAGGTCACGGGAGCCCCCTTCTATGTCCGCAATGAGAGTCTACACTTAGATCTCAGAATGCCCACCGTCCAGCTGTGCATAAAATCGAAGCATGAAGGCTCTTTGCTAAACACATGTGGCTCACTACATACACATATAGATCGCAGCTTCCCGGGAGTGCAAAGTTAAAAGCACGCGTGTTAGATACCTAAAAACGGTGCAAAAAAGAGTGTGTTGAAAAATTTTCGAGTGTGTTGAAAAATGATATTATTTAACGAGATACAATCTTACCACACCGACGTTGTTCAGATTAAACAGCAGTATACCAAAACCAAATAGAACAGCCAATACAGACGAATCGGTAGTCATTGTTTCCCCATTGTTGTCAGTGAACATGTGCACGAAAACTATAATCAATCCCGCCAAATTTAAAAAATTACCTGCAACCAGAATATACATTGTATTCGATCATGGGCGTGCGACAAGTGACTGATAAGACATTGACTATAGGGTTTAAATTGCAATGATTGACGCGCGCTCGTGCTGATGCAATGCAACACAGCAATTATTACTATTTATCTAGACAGTATATAAGGAAGGACATCGATGCGCAATTTGTAACATAATTCTATTTCTGAGTAGAAATTTTACGTAGGTTATAAAAAAAATCGCTTGTTTTATAGAAAAGTGCATTACCACTAGGTATACCTACCCGGTAAAAATATATGGAACCTATTATTTTTTTTTAATAACCGACGAAAAATTTAAACCGCGTTTTGGAGGTTTCAGAATCATGTATCCATGGTAACAGGTTGCGCGTCGATGTCAAAAGGTTACATGCTCTGTGGATGTCCCTGCCACCCTGGATAAGTAATAAATAAGCATAAGTATGGAAGTATGCCACACTTGGCAGAATGTGATGATACCATTGACTAATCGTATGCGTAAAAATTTTTAGACGCTGGTAAGTAGTGACATCTGAAATGAGCAAATGGTAGTGTTTACAAGCCAATATCCGTCTCCCAAGCTTCAAAAGAAAATAATAAATTAAAACTGAGACCTCTCAAAAGTGAGAAAATTAAATCAAGTAAGTAATTTAAAAAAAATGATCACCGGACATTGCAACATAGCTGACAATCGATAAATCTTTCATGAAGAATTCCATGAACAAATAAGGAAATAATAACCATGCCTGGGCCGTCTCACTGCTCTGCCAGTCCATTAGCTAGAAAGAAGAAGAAAAAAGATAATAGGTATTACTAATATGTTTTTGCGCGTGCCAGAATCATTCTGTTCCCGCCGAGTCTGCGAAACACACAGATAACGGGTGCTGGACGGGCGCGGTGTGTCCATATAAATACATACAGGACTCATTAGGTACCGTACTCTTGACAGCTTCACGCCCATTCATTGTGTGTTTTGTGCTTAATAAAGCTAGTGCCAGACGGTCGTTAATAGAGAGGCAAGTTTAAAGAACGGCGATGAAGGAAGTGCTGCCGTCTATGAAACTTTATCAGAACTAAACGCCAAAGCTGTGGTTGTGGAATTATATTCGGAGAATAAATAAAAACAAATACTATTGCTAAAAACAGATAGACATATAATAAATATTTAGTAATAAAGAAAACAATAAAAGCGCTCTTCCTCCGTCCTACTTATTTAAAATCTTACTGTGCCGGGCAGATCCATACCTAATTGATTCCAATGAATGTTTATACTTACAACCTGTTATGGATGCAATAAAGATTCAATTGAATTGAATTAAAATACATAGGTATAGGTATCAGGGGCGTAGCTACCGCTGTATCAGCCGTATCAACGATACGGGGCCCTTGAGCTACAGGGGCCCCCGACGTGACGTATAAGCAAACATTTTTTAAATAATATCCAGAACCTAAAATTCTTGTTGATAAATGATATTTATTTCTGTAAATTGGTTCAAAAGTATGTTTAAAAAGGGGGGGAGTACCGAGATGACGACTAATAGAGAAGTGTGGAAGACAACGGTGTCTGCCTCATTGGTCTAGTGGTCGCAAGTGCTATTGCTGAGCATGAGGTCCTAGGTTCGATTCCCGGGTCGGGCAAAGTGTTATTGGGTCTCGGCTTCCAATCTAATCGGATGCAGCTGAATGCCAGTATTTTACCTCCGGAGCGACTGGCAATCTGACCCGCACAACCCAGTTACTAGGATTACCTAGTAACTGGGTTGTGCGGGTCAGATTCACACGGGACAAGGGATTCGTATTAACGAGTCCCTTGGTAATACTGGGTGTCAGACTCGGGCTTCTGACGACCCGTAACGACTGTCAAAGATCCACGATTGACAGCCGGGACCAACGGCTTTCCAAGACACGGAGGGGTCTCGGTATGTTAAGATGGTCATCCATCCACGGACCTACCGCGGCAAGCGTAGCTTAACCTTCAATAGACTCGGGCGGCTGTTTTTACTTAGCCACGAGCCCCTCACCTTCTAAGTCAGTATGTTATATTCTTTATTTTGTAAAAACAATACCGTCTGTAGCTTCACAGTTGGGTAAAAAGGGCCCCCAAAAAATTTGATACAGGGCCCCATTAGGATGAGCTGCGCCACTGATAGGTATACTGTATGTATATGTACTACCGCCGTATTTGAAAAGGGGTGTACTGGATAACTGGAAGGCAATCTTTACACCGCAGCCAGATTTGCACTTAATTAACAAAGGAAATAAATATCATAACAAGAACAATTGCACTTCGACAGCTGGCGAGTTACCCTCGTTAGCCAACGCGCTGCCAGAATGACCGACCCAAAAGAAGAACGCGATGTTTTTCAGGTTTAATAGATAGACCTCCCGTGTCTTTAGGATTTCTCCACAAATTCTTATAAAGATACATCGCAGAAGGAAACTGCATGGGAGATATTAATAAAGTAGGATCCTAACGTTTTTAAATTTAGATAGGTTAGGAGCCATTTGTGTGGCTTCGGTCAGCGAACTCAAATCACACTGAAGTCGGGAGCTTGTCGCCAACCGTGTACCCGACAAGCTTGACGGCGTTGTCAACGGACTCTCTGACAAGGTCACCTCTGCAGAAAGGCTTGTTGGCGACCGTCTGGCACTTAGGGTTAGCGCAGGCCTGCTATGCAGAGCGGAGTCACGAACAGAACTCCAAAATACACTTTGTGCTGTCAAGTTTTGAGTGAAAATCAGGAAGACACGTCACAGGGAATCATCTCTTGAACGCTATTTAGAACACCATTTTAGTTGCGATCAAGTTCATATCAATGAAAAACTGCATCAACATTTTGCTGTGCTGACCCTAAGCAGTTGAAAGACAAATACCGTTGTTGGATATTTACTAAAAAACGTGATCATCCGCAGTATAAGCTACCAGAAAGACGGGGCACAGACTGTATAGGCTAACAAAAAAAAGAAAACATCTCCAACTCCAGCGAATTTAGTGGAACGTAGACGTCTAGACGTCGCAGATGGATTGTCGAATCCGCTGTTTCACATAACCTCTAGTCGTTTTACAAAACAGCACCGTTAAGTAAAACAGCGTTGTTTATCTGGATTGTCATTGCGTTACATTTTACAAAACTGTGGGTTAATTGCTTAACGCACTATCAGTAGCAATGGGTTTCATTTTGACAGTTCAACGACATTCATTGCGTTATTTACGCTGTTGAGTAGACAAATTTTTCAAACATATGAAGCAATAGATTAGCAATATCCTTCAAATTGTGTGTGTTACGCAATTAGGGTGTTGATACCACGTTCAGAAGTAATGCAGAATTCTGCAGTCACAATAAGCGTTTGATGTGGCTTCTAATGCCGAATGGGTCGCAGTAACTAAGCTAGGGCATTCTGACCAATTGGTTTAGGTTAGATTAGAATTGTGACCGACCGCTACTTCAAAGTTGGTCGCAGTTATTTGGCAATTTAGTATTTTTAGGACTCGACTTTCATAATACTCTGAAAACTGTATGTTAAATTGTCCTCAAAATTACAGTTTTCACTTGAAACACATATAACAACAGAAATAAATATAACGAGTGAAAATAACCCTAACTGGGTTATTTTCACTCGTTATATTTATTTCTGTTTCGGATGCCATTGTTGTTGTTATGACACAAAGCCACGAGCGTCTAAATTCAGGACTAAAATCTACAATCTGACGTTTCAGTTCACTCTGTTTTACATAACCTCTAATCGTTGACCTGCTGCATTGATAAACGCAAAACGTTTGTGCAATTCTGCGTGTCAAAGTTCAGTAATTACGCAAAATCTCTAAACGTCATTCGACTGTTTTACATAATGGAGCTGTTTTGTAAAACGGCCAGCGGTTATGTTAAACAGCGGATTCGACACTCCATTTGCAACACAGACACGGCTGGGTTCGAGTGGTTTGGGTGTCTATATAGTTTGGGTTAGCGTTATTTCAGACTAGTGTAGGTAATTCGGAATACGGAGAAACAATTTATATACTTAATAAAAAATAATAAAAATTACATGATTACGTAAATAGTTTTACTGACATCTCTCAAACAGTCTGTCGTAAATACAACGAACACCGCACATGTTCCGAGCTGGCTGGCAATCATAAAGATGGCAATGATTGTTCTGAAAAGAAACTAATTTGAGATAGTTCAGTAGCGTTTTTTAATTTTTCGAACTAGACAATCAATTATTATTTACTTCGAAAGTTAATACTCACGGACCGCGTCTTCCTATCCAATGAAACGCAGGTGGCCCATGAAGAAGAGCTATACGGAACCCATATCGATACGATATGTAAGGTATTCTCAACTGCCGAGCGACCTCATACAGCGAGTCTAACTGAAATCACAAGTAAAATTTTTAGACCCTCGCGCTGTGGACCTTACCTTACCTTACCTTACCTTAGGCCTTAGGTTGCCTTCAAAAGTCAAAGCATTTATTATAAAAGGCACATTTGTACGACAAAATTTATTTACTTACTAAGTGAGCTCCGATATTTTGCCACCAAGACAAAAAAAAAAAAAAAAATTGTATCGATCTTATAATACGCCAATCCAACAGGAGCTATGGTAATAAAAATTAAGGAAATTCTGTCGCCTTTGCACTTATAGGCTTAGGAAAAGGGGCCTCTACACAATTAGCCTATAATGTTCCCACTGCTGGGGCACAGGCCTGCTCTCGGTGAGAGAGAGTGGACCGTAATCAGCAGAATGTAAATCAATGTCCAAAAAATAATACATTTTGCGATTAAAATAGCAACCATTTGTCTTCGATGCTAAAATAATGAAATTCATTGCTACTTAAACTTTATTATATAAATTGATATTGTACCAGCAAGTTGTGTGTGCCAATAATTAGGAATCCCGTGGCCAGAGTAATGATTGGTCCCAGAAAGATGCCCATTTGACTTATGACAAGAGGCATCCCCAGCATACCAGCGCCGCACATCGTTCGCAAAAGGTTGAAGTAAGCCATCCAGAGCCTGCACATTCGGTACAAGAAGACAGTTGTGTAACATCATCACAACATATTATAAAACAAAATCCCTCGCCGCATGTCTGTCTGTGTCTGGTTTTCACCAATTTTTGCGTGACGTCAGTGTGAGCCGTAGTTCGCATGTGGCGATGTAGAAGCCTCCACAGAACAGCCGTTAGTGATAGACCCGAGTTTTACGTATAATCGACCTCTTAGGTATTTTACCACCCAAAAGTTGCATGTAGTACATAGGTTTTTCGTACAATCAGAAGTCAGCTTATACTGGTAATGTATAGCTCGATGTGTAGCCGTGCGTGACCGACAGTAATCACGAGGTCGACTAGATATATTACAATACATACTTAATTATGTGTTCAGGTTCCCTATGGTCCTTAGGATCATAGTCGGTGACTTCGAGCTTAGAAGTTAACTGAGCCTTTCTGATGTCAATCAGAGATTCTGCTTGATTGTGAGGACGGAACTTAAGTTTACTGACTGCCTCCCTGTAACAAATACCACAAACCATCAAAATTATACATATTAAATAAACAGTTTAAATGCAAAGTAAGGCGAGTTAAAAATTATATGAAGACGATGGGCAGCAGGCAGCACCGTTCACCATTCTCTATGGGCTATGCTTACCTAAATAGGCACACGGTATGTCATAATAGGTCATGTCCAGCGGACGCCGCGCATCTGATACCATATTTCTGCGTAGTTATAATATTTTTACACGATTTTTTCCATGGCATAAGATATCTCATACATACTGCTCGTGCCGATATCTACTTACTATATATAGGTATAGGGTGACTAGCATTTAGTGACCGATACATAAACGTTTGAAGTCATCATAAACAACTTTACCAAAGAAAGGTTTTTTTTTAATTTACCAAGTGCAAGATGTTATGATGAGTAGGTACAATTTTGTGTTGAAGTATCGGTCACTAATTTCCAGTTACCCTATAACGAATAAGAAGCACCATTCTGTACGGAAGCAACCAAGAATTCCGCTGCCAAGGGTGTTGTTTACTGCAAGAGGTATTTATAGATCGTACATTTTGATAAGTTTGTTAGTCTGTATTCTCCGGTAATTTGCGGGATTTATTAAATCCACGTAAAATTTTCTTCACGCTGCTAATCTTTTATAGGATTTCAATGAAATTAACATCAAATTTTCTTTTATGAAGTAATAAAAAAACCGATGATCACACTTCAACATTGATTAATAAGAAAATGAAGACCATAATTAGATAATACACTGTATTGTATTAATGAAGACCACTCAACAGTGACACTGACTGCTGGCGGCTGCTGTCAGGTAACGACCAACGACAACCATTTTTAGGGTTCCTTGGAAAATGGTGAAAACAGAACCCATATAGTATGGAGGATATACCGAAATTTGTCCTGTCTGTCTGTCCGTATGTCACACAGCTTGTACTCTGAGACTATTGGCTCTATCTCAATGAAAGGAAAATGCTCATGGATGTATGGAATCCCGTACCATGCTGCATCAAAGTCAAACTTTGTTTTTATAGACTACTCTTATCGTATTAACAGACTCCTACAAAAGTTTTTTTGTAAACAAAACCAGGGTTTCGGAGATTTTCAGAAAAATCGAAATAACCTGAAGACTTGGTACTTTATTTTGTTTGACACGTATGTCATACACGAACAGAATCAGTAATACAACTTGTTAAGTTAGCATAATCCTAAAAAGTCAAGATTTCATTAAATAGTCATTCAGTAGGATTACTTGATCTTAGAGAGTTGTGTTGATGACTTTAATGATTATAATTCTGTAAATACATATTTGTTACGGCCGCGAATCATATTTTAATCAACGTACAACTTAGTACTGACCAGTACATTGCAAAAAACGTAAGAAAATTTGAATTTCGCGGGCTACCTTGGAGCACCCACTTTAATCATAACATTTGAAACGGAACGTCATGTAAAGGGTGGTGTGTAAGGGTAACAAAATCAACACATTTTTACTTTAAATTCAATTCCCTGTTCAAAAATCAAATCCCCGACGCATAATGTCGTAAAAGAATATGAAAATTGTGAATA
Source organism: Apamea epomidion (assembly GCA_947507525.1). Taxonomy (NCBI): domain Eukaryota; kingdom Metazoa; phylum Arthropoda; class Insecta; order Lepidoptera; family Noctuidae; genus Apamea; species Apamea epomidion. The sequence continues at coordinate 5,866,423 of OX382242.1, read as the reverse complement.
TTCCACACGTTAGGCGCTAGATGGCGCAACACAACGCGTAGGAACGCGTAGAAACACGAAGCTGTCGTTGTCAATGTAAAGGTGGCCATCTGGGGGACGTCTGCGGTACTAACGCCGGGTGTCGACCAATAGGGAGACGACATCATCATGCCACCACCATGAACCAATCAAGCTGAAGAATTGATTGTGAAGAAAGAATAACGAGGTGTTGAGTTTTTGCCGGGAAAAGTTTTAGGCAGTTTATTTTTGGAATCTCACAGGATCAGTATAATAAGTAAATACAATAGTGTAAGATATCGCTGATTTGAATAAGAAGCTAAGTATTTCCATTACTTGATGTGTGTTCTCATTTTAATGAATTTATCGTTGTTATGGGCAATTTGTGTTTTATTTCTTTGGGATAGCTTTGCTTTAGCTTACTGTAGTTTTATTTCAATTGTAGCTGAATAACTGGCTAAATTCTATTGTTTTATGAGGTTCCAATAACTTTATCTGAATTATTATACCTATCATTACCCATGTACACGCTAAGACGGCGTAATTAAATACACATTTTACACTGCTAGCGTTGTTTATTTAATACAATTGTTTTAATAGGTGTAACATTCTTCAGAAGTGGGATTCGGATCTGGAGCAGTTCTCAGGCAAGACATGAGTTCTGATGGTCACAGCCGGTCTCGCAGCCGGTCCCGCAGCCCTGTCAGATGGAGTCGCCGGCGGGGGGAACGACCGCAGCAGGAGCGACGCAGCTGCTCCCGTGATACCTGGCGACCGAGGCGTTCGCCAGCCCGGGACTATCGAGGCCGTTCTTCGCCTGGCTTTACAAATGAACCCGGTAGGTCTTTTCCATATTATTCGGGTGTGATGGTTAAGCCGGATATAATACCGGAATTTGATCCTGAAAAACCGGAGCTACCCGCATCTCAGTGGCTTAACAAAATAGAGCAACTAGGTGCCATACATGGATGGAACGACAACGTTAAAAGTTATTATATGCAGGCACGTCTTGTTGGATTAGCAAAATTGTGGCATGGTGCACTACGCAGCTATGAATTTACGTGGCCGGAATGGAAACAAAAAATTCTGGAAGCGTTCCCTCAAAGTATAGATTATGCAGACGCTTTGAGGGAAATGTTAAATAGGAAAAAGTCATTTAATGAAACGATGACTCATTACTTTTATTCGAAATGTACCATGCTAACTAAATGTGACATCATTGGAGAGAAAGCGGTGTCGTGTATCATTGAAGGGTTGCCGTTCCACATGAAGACTTCTGCAAGAGCTGGTAACTATAAAATTCCAGGCGAGCTTTATTCTCACTTTTTGTGCATGAACGACGACAAAAGAATAAACCAAAATCAGAGAAACGTTCCTCGAGGTCGAGACTCCGGATCAGGGTCTTCAAAAGAAGCAATCAGAGATCCAAAAGAACGAAAGCCGGGTGTAACTTGTTTTCTTTGTAACGAGTCGGGGCATGTTGTCCGATCATGCCCTAACAATCCTAATGCTATAAAATGCGAAATCTGTGGGAAAACCAATCACAAAAAGGAGCAGTGTTATCAAAAGGCTGTCAGCATTGTAGAAATACAGGTAAATGAATGTTATTTTAAACACGTCTTGATTAATGGTTTAAAAGGTACCGCTTATTTAGACACGGGGGCTCAAGTCAACCTTATCACACATGATTGTGTTCTAAAGCTTGGCGTTGCAATGCAACCTTGTGTTTTTTTTGTCAACGGGTTTGGTGGACCACCGATTAAAGCTCACGGACAGGTATCATTAGAGTTTGTTATAGATGAAGTTAAGGTTTGTTCAGACGCCGTTGTTATCGACGCTGCCGTGAACCGCGCCGACGTATTTATTGGACAGCCTATTTTGAACAATGAAAAATTCAAGCTTACAATTAGTGGGACTACCGTCTTTTTAGGATATGCAAATAGAGATGAAAAGGAAATTGAATCAGTTGAAATAAATTATTTGCAAGTGGGTACATGTGTAGATAAGTTTAACATTTTGTGCTCTGCAGACACTGTCGTTCCAGCTCATTCATCCTTATTTGTTGACACCTACAATGATGTTGAAGTTGACAGTACAACTCTGCTGTTTGTAGATACTCGTACAATTGCTTATAACGGTTACAACTATAGCATTCCTGCTTCTGTGCATTGTTTTCCAGCACAAGCCATGTTCATAGTTAATCACGGAAAAAAACCGGTTTTTTACCAGAAACACCAGATTATTGCTCGTGGATTGGTTACTCGAGAAATAGCTTGTTCTCCTGGTAATTTTGCAGATAATCTTGTTTCGATAATGAGCATTGATACAACAAAAATCAAATGTGGATCCGGAGATCCAAAGGTAGTTAAAGAGTTGGTAGAGATTTTAAAGAAATATTCAGATTGTTTTTCGATAGACACAGGAGAATTAGGCAGGACTGACAAAATAGAATTGAATATTGAACTTAACTCAGATAAGCCGATTTGTTATCGTCCTTACAGGCTTTCTTTTTCAGAAAAGGCAATTGTACGAGAGAAGATTGAAGATATGATATCCAACGGTATCATTAGGGAATCGTCGTCTAATTATGCCAGTCCGATTGTATTAGTTAAAAAAAAAAGCGGAGATTATCGGTTTTGTGTGGATTTTAGAAAATTAAATAGCATAACAGTAAAAGATAAATATCCTCTGCCCATCATAGAAGAACAAATCGAGAAACTAGGTGGGAAGCAACTTTTTACGAGTCTTGATTTGTCGCAAAGTTTCTTTCAGATTCCTGTAGCGGAGACTTCAATCCACCGAACTGGTTTTGTCACGCCTGAGGGCCACTATGAATTTTTACGCATGCTCTTCGGTTTGGCAAATTCCCCTGCTATTTTCCAGCGACTTATGGACAAGATATTTTCTTCGTTACGTCATGATAAGGTTCTTCCTTTTATAGATGATCTGTTGTTACCCACCAAAACTGAGCAGGAAGGCCTCGATCTACTTCGGATAGTTTTGGAAATAATAAGGGACCCAAAATTGACGTTAAATTTTGATAAGTGTTTTTTCTTGCAAGATAAAATAGATTACCTCGGTTACGAGATCAGCGGAAAAGGTATTAGGCCTGGTAGTAGGAAAATTGATGCCGTGGCCAGCTATAAAGAACCTAAGAATGTACACGAGCTTAGGATGTTTTTAGGTCTGACTAGTTATTTCAGGAAATTTGTTAAAGACTATGCGTCTGTTACGTATGATCTGTACGGGTTGCTTAAAAAGAATGCTCCGTGGATTTGGGATCCAGCACAGCAGAGGGCTTTCGATAAGCTGAAGAAGATTTTGACGACTCGACCAATACTCTCATTATTTTGTAGGAAAGGTGACATAGAAGTTCACACTGACGCAAGCAGTAAAGGTGTAGCTGGAATTCTCTTTCAGGATCAGGATGGGGGTATGAAACCCATCGCGTATTTCAGCCGGAAAACCAGTAAAGAAGAAGCTATGTATCATTCCTACGAATTGGAAACATTGGCTGTAGTGGAATCGTTGAGGAGATTCAGAATTTATTTAGCAGGTAATTATTTTAAGGTGGTAACAGACTGTGCAGCCGTTCGAGACACTTTCCTGAAAAAGGATCTACTACCTCGAATAGCAAGGTGGTGGTTGTCTATTCAGGAGTACGACATAGAAGTCGTTCATAGGCCAGGTAAGTCCCATGGACACGTTGATGCGCTGAGCCGATTTCCGGTAGACCCTCCCTTAGAAGCAGACATCAACGTGATTGACGTATTTGATTGGTTAGTATGTCTTCAAAATCAACATGAGAAACTTCGCATAATCCGAACAAAATTAGAATCCGGGGATAGCGATCCAGATATACGCAATAATTACAAGCTGAAAGATGGTCGAGTATACAAGCTTGTTAAGGATGGAGAACAGAGGTTAGTAGTCCCTAAATATGGAAGGTGGAATGTCATGAGGAAGTATCATGATTGCATCGGACACCCAGGCCTGAAGCGTTGTGAGGAAATCATCAAAGGTAACTTCTGGTTTTCAGGAATGACACGTTTCATACGAAAATATGTCACCTCATGTTTAGACTGTCTTTACAAGAAGGGTCAGTATGGAAGACCTGAAGGTGAGTTACACCCCATTGAAAAGGTTCCGGAGCCAATGCACACTCTGCACATTGACCATCTCGGTCCTTTCTGCAAAAGTCGAGCAGGTAACAGTTTTGTGCTGATGGTGATCGATTCCTTTACTAAGTTCACATGGGCGGTGCCAGTTAAAACTACAAAGACTCCAGAGGTAATAAAATCCTTAAAGGACATTTTTTGTTTATTTGGTTATCCAAAGAGAATGATATCCGACAGTGGTACGAGTTTCAAAAGTAAACATTTTAAACAGTTTTGTTTGGATAATCAAATAAAACACATAATAAATGCTGTAGCATGTCCACGCGCAAATGGCCAAGTGGAGAGGTATAATCGTACATTACTAGATTCACTCAACACAAGCGTGGAAGATGAAAAGGATTGAGATACTCGGAACACAAATATCACCTGGGGAATGAATAATTTACAAAACGGTTCGACTGGATTTACACCATACAGGCTCATGTTTTCCGCGACTCGAAGCAGGTATCAAGGTATGGGAGATAACATTCTGGATAATGAGGAGACAGCTGCACGAACTAAGACCGAAGCTACAGCGAATCTAAACCGGACAGCGGAAAAAATGCGTAAATATTTTAATACAAAGCATAAATCTCCAACGAAATACAAGGTAAACGATTTAGTATTATGGAAAGGAGCTGCTGACCGAAATGTGAATGTTCGACGAAAACTGAAGGAAAAATACAGCGGACCCTATAAAGTAACGAAGGTAGTAGGAAATGATAGGTACATGATTACTTCGCTTAAAGGTGTAAAAGGGTATAAGCGATTCAGAGCTCTTGTGTCTTCGGATTCGTTAAAATCTTTTCAGGGGGAGGACTCCGGCGCTAGCTCAAATGATACAGAAGTGGACAGCACGGAGGAATTGATCGACTTGCTTGAAGGTTGAACTTTATTGAGTTCCAGGAATAATCAGGTTATAATACTAATTTGGATGAGTGAAATATTGTGATGTTCTTGGGATTTCACAATTTTGTTGGATATAAACAAATAATTTGGGTTGTGATTGGAACTATTATAGTCGAGTGGTTTAAAATTGGAATTGGTGACTGTAATGTTTGATAACGATGGTTAAAAGGATAATTATGGTTGTAAAATTATGGTATTTTTGGGATACTTGTTTTGGTAAACAAGTATTTACTTTTGGAATGACTTTACTTGACGATTGATAATGATTTACTTAAAAGGACATACTTCTGTTATTTTGTATTATGTGTGGGCCAAATATTATTTTATTACAGTTCATAGAATTGAGTTCTTTATCTCCATTTTTTTTTAGGACCGGTTATGCTAATTTTGAACAATTATGTACCGTCTTTTGTTTTCTTTCTTTGCAGAGTCGCAAAGGCGTCAGGATGGACGAGTGTGAATATTCCACACGTTAGGCGCTAGATGGCGCAACACAACGCGTAGGAACGCGTAGAAACACGAAGCTGTCGTTGTCAATGTAAAGGTGGCCATCTGGGGGACGTCTGCGGTACTAACGCCGGGTGTCGACCAATAGGGAGACGACATCATCATGCCACCACCATGAACCAATCAAGCTGAAGAATTGATTGTGAAGAAAGAATAACGAGGTGTTCGTTTTTGCCGGTAAAAGTTTTAGGCAGTTTATTTTTGGAATCTCACAGGATCAGTATAATAGGTAAATACAATAGTGTAAGATATCGCTGATTTGAATAAGAAGCTAAGTATTTCCATTACTTGATGTGTGTTCTCATTTTAATGAATTTATCGTTGTTATGGGCAATTTGTGTTTTATTTCTTTGGGATAGCTTTGCTTTAGCTTACTGTAGTTTTATTTCAATTGTAGCTGATTAACTGGCTAAATTCTATTGTTTTATGAGGTTCCAATAACTTTATCTGAATTATTATACCTATCATTACCCATGTACACGCTAAGACGGCGTAATTAAATACACATTTTACACTGCTAGCGTTGTTTATTTAATACAATTATTTTAATAGGTGTAACAAAATAATTACTATAATATTTTGATCTTGATGCACGAGACTTTTTGGTTCGACTTTTGCTCATTGTCTTTTGCTAGAAAGGTTTATTCTATGAACAGCCATAAGAAACACTAGCTTCTGCCCACGACTTCACCCACGTGAAATTTCTTGTTTTTTTTTTCAATTACTTCGTTTTCGCTTAGCGTTTTTTCTGACTTTTTTTTCTTTTTGCTCTGCTCCTGAAGGTCCTAGCGTGATGTTAAATAGCCTATAGCCTGCCTCAAGAATTGGGCTATCAAATGCATAAATAATTTTTAAATCCGACTGGTAGTTTTAGAGATTAGCGCATTCAAACAAACAAACTCTTTAGCTTTATTATTAGTATAGAATTGATAGAATAAAGAATAGATTAGTACGAGTATAAATGTCCTGTGTCTTAAAATAAAATTACAAAATTATTTTAAGAAGATACGTATGATGTATGTTTTGAGATTATGGGATATATGTATAGGGTTCGTTCCATCATACATACAATACCCAACTATCGCTTTACATCATTCGAGATCGAAGTCCCATCAGGCAATGAAAAAAATCTTGACATTATTTTACTAAAATTTATATTCTGCGTGCGTAAAGGTTCATGCCGACTGCGGAATTCTTCCAACACGCACTTTGTATTGAAAACTTTTTAAAAACTTCCCGCTCTCCCGTTCCGCATGAAAATTCATAGTGCAGGATGCACTATGAATTTTCATGCGGAACTAAAGATACGCTTGCTTTGATTTTATTTACATAAAAAAGTCTTTGTCATCATGCCAAAACAAATATTTTAAAAGACTAAGTTAGCTTATAAATTATGTATATAGTATATAAAAAACGTTAATATCGCCTGTATGATACACGTTTTATACACGACATGTTTGGGTGGGACAAGTCTTTAATAAAAGACTTGTCGAAATCAAACACACACACTTGGGTGTAAAATGGTCTATGGTGGCAACGCAGGGTTAGACATCTTTAAAACGTACTTCGTAAACGAGTACGCTGTGGGTTGTTGACATGTTGACAGCTGGAACAGAAACTCTACCTTGTTTGTCTATTATTAAAAAATAAAAATGACAGCAGCACAGTAGAGATTGTTATAAGGTGGAATTGCTGTATTTCGTTAAAATCCTTTCATGATCTTTTATTTTATATCTTTAAACTAAAGTCTTGAGTATGATGTCAACGACTGAAGGCGAGTTGGATGTTGAAGTTTCCCTTGATAGGGAAGACGGGGAGGTTAGAATGAACTTTTACTTTTAACATTTTAATTTTAATTACATAGCAGTTTTTCAATGATGCCTTGCTATTTTATACAAATAATGTTGTTTTAGTTGGGTCAAGTGACTTTAACTCATAAAAATCTGTTAAACAATTATTTTAACAAGAAAATGACTTGTGACGTCTTAGGGCGTACTCGTTAACTAGAGATTTTATTGCATTGCAGCTGGAAGATTCGGATTTGGAAGAGGGTACTTATATTCCTCTGGCGCGGCCAGAGGCGTTTAACCCTCCTTCGTTAGTGCATATGCAGATACAGGACGAGCAGAGCGATGAGGGGTCAGCGCAGGAGTCGTCAGGTTCCGAGTCGGACGACGAGCCGCGGCGCCGCGCCAAGCGCACCAAGCTGCGCCCGCGCCGCCCGCTGCCGCAGCCGCAGCCCGAAAAGAAGGACAAGTACAACATCTGGTGCAAAGCTTTAGAGGTTTATTTATTTTTTATAAAATATTTAGGGGATAGAAGGCCATTGGCATACCTACTCATTGTAAAGAGATTCTTGTTAAATGTCTATAAGCAACAAAACCTATGTATTTGTAACACTACTTCTACCTGTTGTCATGGAGATTGGCCTAAAATATTATATATTTGTTTACTTTCATTACAGGAAGACTTGTTAACAGAGGATATGGTCAGTTGTGATGTAACAAAGAAAAGTAGATATGGCGTTGAATCTTATGATTATACGATTAAGTATAGATTAGGTGATGATTATATATCTAAGAAGAAAATGTTTACCCCAAATGATGATTATGATGACAGTGAACGATTGTCTAATAAACGGAGACATGTGGATCGGTCAAATGTGAAGTTAAGGTTGGGGAAAAGAGCAAATAGTCACCATTACGACGATAAACTGAAGCCTAGGAGCCTTCGTGATCTGATTGTGAATGCTGAGGACAATGTAGAAAATGTAGCCGATGATATTGCAGAAAGTCTTTCTGAAGATAAGAAGGAATTACTGGGTATGTCATGTTTCTCATGTTTTTTAATCCTTCTGTTAACGTTCAACTGTTGTGACTCCTTTGCCTAGCAGTGGGACATTCATGGCTAATAAAAAGAAACTGGTGACGAACGGCCTGAGAGGCTGCTGCCATATATAATCTATAATATAGAAATGATGACCAATACAAATATTAGGGCTCACTAAAGTTCACTGTAACCTCTTTTTGTAATCTACTTGATAAAAATCTGAAATTAATTCACTACAACAGACTATGCACAGTCTAAACCACTGGATCTAGCTAGAACTATGAAATTTTGTACAATTGGCCCGTATGTATTGAAGGTGAGCACTGAGGAAGGATTTTTGAAAATAGGGGATGAAAGTTTGTATAGGAAATCCTATCAGGCACATGGCTTGTCTATAAATACATATTATCAAATTTTACTATACCATAATTATCTATATTATATAACAAAATTGACCAACCTCGTAACTACTTTGGTCTGTTTAATGTGTTAAGGGGATGCGCTAAGGTAGCTTGCGAAATTCAATTTTACTTTAATATTTAGATCAACATAATATAACCTGAAGGCCAATTCAATTCTCGTAATTTAAAACGTTCAAAATCTAGTCGCAGTCTCATCTCGGCGACAAACAAATGTGAAAAACTTGTCAAAATGTAGGGAAATTACAAGTATTTATTGACAGATTGAGACTGAGATCAGACTGAGAACGTTCTTAAAATTACGAGAATCGCCCCTCTGATACTGACCTGCAAATTGCAAAAAAACTAAAGACTATTTGGTGTTGGCGCAACATATCTTTTTCTTCCATACTTCTTACCTGCCATCTTGACAGTCACCACAAATCCCTATATACAAAGAAATTCTATAATTATGACTTTTCAGGTCGGATTGTACAAGTTGTTGGTGCTAACAAAGCTATAGAATTATACAAAGAAACACAAAAGGTGGAAGCAGAAGGAGGCATGCTTGTCATGGTAAGTGGAACTGTAAGATTATAGCTCGGGCAATGTATGCCGAATCTAAGGGTAACTTTGAATTATTTGAATATAATGATTTTTTCATTTATTGTTTAGGGTAGTGACAGCGGAGTATGTTAAAATGTAGTGATCGACTGAAGGTTCCGTTTCGGCCAAAAAGTCAGGTTAAGGCCGCAGTTTCGGTTTCCGCCAAGTGGCCGAAACCGAAACTGCGGCCGGATAGTGAAAAAAGTTTCCGAGTGTGTATATGCGTGGTGCGACCGAAACTGGTATGTGGCGTTTGTGAGCTGTCGGTTTTGATAGAATACGTACGATTGACCGATAGACGGGTTATTAATCGGGTCCCATTTTTGTACAACACTCAAAAAAATAAGTGTTCTATGTTACGGGTTTGGTTTCCGCACTTAGTCCTTCAGGTGGACCATTGTGCGTGGGCCATGGCGGCCGTCGGTGGTTATTCCAACCAGCCCACCTCCCTCCAGAAGCTTATTAGGTCTCCTGGTCTGTAGAGAACATCTGTGTAGGATCTGGGTGTCCCCAGGGTTTCTGATCAAATCTGGGTGACGCCTGTGCACTCAAAGAGCACATGCGCGACGGTTTCATCAGCCTCCATGCAAGCTCTGCACAGGGGGCTGTCCGTTATGCCTATCGTGTGGAAGTGTTTGTTTAGTGAGCAGTGTCCCGTGATGGTCCCCGTCACTAGGCGCAAGCCTTTCCAGCCGAGCTCGCTCCAGCCGGGAGATGTGGGCGGAATTGTGGCCTCGTCGTCAGCCATCGCCGCACGGGCCATGACCTCTTCTAGCTGGGCGATGTCGTCCGTGTCTCTGTCAGTGGCGTCGTAGGGTCTGTCTTGCAGTCAGAGGGCTCGGTCGTGGGCCAGAAGCGCACGTATATTGAACCCAGTAGGTACGATATCCGTCGCTCCCGGTCCAGGACCTTTTGCACTTCCTCCGGTGGCACACCCAGTGTCAAAAAAGTCCCATAGTTGTCACCACCGACGGTAGTTGCGCTGTACAGTGACCACCTAGCAATGTCATACCACATATTCTGACGAATCAGTATACTGTGGAGCCCCTGTACGTCACCTCTGTACCGAGGGACGAAAAGCGAGGCTCTGATACGGGTGGGCACATCTGACTGCGTCAGTACGTTCAATCTGAGCTCAGTGTTAGGGAGTTGTAGGAGGGGTACATTCTGGGTCAGCCATGTCAGGGCGCTGTCGTCCTCGCACCACATCTGCACGGTACCCTCCGCTACCCGTGGGTATCCGCGGAAGGCAGGGAGCGGTGACGTTGGGTCAGCGCCCATGAGCAGGTCTTCCAGGCCTACCTTGACCTGTTCGGCCTCTTCCTTCGTCAAGTCTCTGGAGGGAAGCAGATTGCTACGGCGAGCCGCGCAGGAATATCCTTGGTGGCCCGCGCGTAGGTCCTCGGTTCCCCTTGGGCGGAGTGGACCCTTACACGCTTGGCGTCCCCCTGAAGCGTGCTCGGTGAGGCCGAGTCGTCCGGGCGCTCCCTCTTCGCCGGCCCTGTAGCGCTCAGTCCAGGCTGCGGCTTGGAGGTGCCCGGCAGGGTGGCCGCCTTAGCGTGCATGACTCCACCCCGCCTCCTTCTGTGGTGTCTGGGTCTGGGTTTGTCGTGGGATGCGTCTGTGTCCGTGTGAGGGGGTTGGCTGGCGCTCCCGGTATGCTCTGTCGTGTGCGGGGGCTTTTCGTGTTGGGTTGTCCCCTCGCGTACTTGCCCCTGCACGTGTGGTTCCGCGTCCGGCCTCTTTCCGCTCTGGGTTACCCCTTCGCGTACTGGCTGCTGGTCGCGTAGTCCCACGTTAGGCCGCTTTTCACGCTGGGTTTCCCCCACGCATACTTGCAGCCGTTCTCTTTCCTCCGCGTCCGGCCCGTTTTCGCGCTCGGTTTCCCCATCGCGTAATCGGGGCTGGTCGCGTACTACCTCTTCGGCGTCCAAGCGCGCTTCGCGCTAGCTATTGCCTTCGCAAGTGCTGCGCTTTCGGTCGCCTACTTTCCTCCCCCGGCCTGTGATTTTTCGGCGCTTCTTTAGCTGTCGTACTCCGTCTGCCGGAAGAGTGGTAGGGCCGCCGGGCTCGTCAACCTTCCCCGTCTCAGTCTGTCCGTGTCTTTAGGTGTGTCTGGATTCGTGATGCTGTTCCGCACGATGCTGTGTTGCCAGAGGTTCGCGGGAGGCATACACGTCGTAGCGGGTTTTGGCGTGTTAGTCGCTGCCGGAGTTGTGTGCATGGGCGCGTTTGTCGCTGCCTGTATTATGGGCGCTAAGTCAGCAGCAACGATGTTTGGAAGTTAGTTGCCCCTCCCAGAATACGTTGGGGGCTGACCGCCTCAGCGGTGTGGTATTTCCCGGCTTGGCCGGGACCCACCTGGGTAGTACTCTTGACTTCCTGCATTTCATGTAGTAGGGGTTGGGCTTTTTTGGAATCGAATACCCCTCCTCAGGGACCGACAGGATGTAGGGATAGGAGGGAGGGTGTTTGGTAGTGGGGTGTGGGTTACTTTGCGGTCACCCTAAGTCTAGGGATTTTGAGGATTGACAGGATTTATGGATACGGAAGGGTTGTGTTTGGTTGGGACATTAAGGTACATGGGATGAGGTGTATTGGTTACCCTAAACTTGGGACTTGGTGTTCGGGCACCTCTCTTGTCCGGGATCTCTTTCGAGATGCTCCGGGTGCGGGATCAGCTGTAGGCAGCCGGTCCCGCAGCCGGAGTTGGGCTACTGCAACCTGCCCACCCGCTCGGTTGCAAGATAAGAAGTGCCCGGCAGTTGAGTCGCACTACCACGGATGTACGTATACATTTGCGATGGTTCGAGGCAGCAAGCCCGGAGAAAAAAAAAAAAGTGTTTACTTTATAAATATTGTGGAATAGAGGAGTGGACTGTAAGATGCGCTGGTTGTAGAATGAAACTAATCGCAGCCGGCGTGCGTGTATGACCAGAGGGGCAATTCTCGTTAATTTTAAGAACGTTCACAGTCTAATCTGTGTCCATCTATCAAAAATACTTACAATTACTTAACTTACTAATTTACTTGTAAAACATTTTAAAAGAGTAACGGTGGAGTTTCTTGCCCATTCTTCTCCATACGAAAACTACCTTTTGGAAGGGGCGACTAGAATCAATTTTATTTTTATTTTATTTTTGACGTTCAAAAGTGCCTTTTATGTGCCTATTTGAAATAAATGATTTGACTTTGACTTTGACTAATAACTTCCCTACAATTTTGACCTGTTTTATACTTTTCTTTGCCGCCGGGATGAGACTGCGACTAGATTTTGAACGTTTCAAATTACGAGAATTGGCCTTTCTGATGTATGTACGTAAACGAGGCAAAAGGAGTATGTAAGGATCGTAGGTGGCGTTCTGTAGGTTCTGCCTACCCCCGTGGGAAGGAGGCGTGAGTTTATGTATGTGTGTATGTTTTATGTAGAACAAAAATTCATAGAATGGCGCGCGTCGTCGCACCCCTGGCGGTGTTTACTTCTTCCTGCTGAAGCGCGATGGTGACGTCTCTCAGGAGATGGTGAACCAGATCTTCACTGAAGACCGGAAGGAGACGCAGCGTAAGGTCAAGCGAGCGCGCGCCAAGAGTCGCCAGACTGTCATGGAACAGCTCAAACAGAGTCTCACAGGTTTGTAATGTTTTATATTGTATGGATGGATGCTAGTGCTAGTATATGATTTTGCTCATCATGATGAGAATTGGTCTGCGCAAATTTGTCATCGCAATAAGCAAGCGTGCTGCCTTTTGTCTTCGTGTAAAAATATCAATGAAATATTCCTTTCAGATTCAGAACTACCATCTCTGTTATCACGCGGCGAGGCGACCGCAACATCGGAGCACGGCAGCAACCCGCCGCCGTCGCCCGCGACCGACGCGCGCGACTGCTCCAGCGACACCGACGCGCACACGGACGCGCCCGCTTCGCCCGCGCGCCCGCGCTCGCCGCGGCCCCACCGGACCGACCCGACCGACCCGACCGACCCGACCGACCCGCGCGAACCGAGCGACCCGCTCGCCGCGGCCGGCGCCGACCCGCGCCGCCTGCATGACTACGACGACGATGACTTCCTCGAGGTCATGTGCAATGATGACATGGACCTGTTCTAGACACAGCGTTGCACTGACCACGGACACGCGTCACTTTCAGCAAACTGCCAATTTAGGTTAAGGTCACCGGTCAATCCAAAGGTCTGTACTCGAATAAGCGCTTACTCGGTGAAGTCTGGTGTGACCTGTGTTTGCCTCTCGATGAGCTTGGTGCTCGTCTCCTTGCCCCATCTGAGCATCATTGTTTTGTTCCGAAAGGCGCGTGAACAGGTTATATAAGTCGATTCGGACTTAATCCAGTTGTACTGCAAGAACGATACATTGTAACGTTTTTCGGTGGATCCTACACATGGCAATTCTAATGTAAGCAGGGAGTACGTCATCACAAATATTAATATTATACCGCGATTGGATTATTCGGAAAATATCTGTATTGAAAGCCAATTGATCTAGTTTTACACTTATGATGGATGTGTCAACAATTACTGACAAGCCAGTTGAAGTAAATCTTGCTCGTTTAAGGCTAACGTCTCACTGGTAATGATCATGAAATGGGTAGGCAAGCTCCTTTGAACTCTGTGTAATGTAGAGTACTGCAACATGTCTTTTATATACCGACTACACATTTACATATTCGCGCTTTACCAGTGTGTCCCCAGACTAACATGCAGATGGCATAGCAGCTGTAAACTACAAACTTTTGTATTAGCTGTAAGTACGTCAACTGCCAATTTTTAAAGATAATATATAGTGTATTACTTTACTCTGAGAGCTCAAGAGTTTGTTGTGTCTAATGGTGCAAAGAAAAACATAGAATGGGTTAAGTTCCTTGGCACTGAGTGCTTACAAGGTGTTCGGATGTAATGCTTTAAGATGTTTAAGAGAATCAGCGCGTAGTAGGTATTATTGAAAAACGAAACGTTTTAAATTCCCTCATAGGACAGTATTAAAATACCAACTTAAATTCCGAGTAAGACAGTTCGTTTCTATGTACATTCCAGCACATCAAGCTATCCTAAACTGTCAAATTTTCCCAATCTAAAATTTTGAAATTTGACAGATTGTAGCTTGATGTGGTGGAGCCTGTACTAAAGTCAATCATTTTTTGACGCCCAAATCCGCAACGAAAAAAAAAATCATCAATTTGTACCTAGCGTGAAATGGGATTTTTGACAGTCATATCACCCTAGTATTGATTTTCACGATGAACCTCGAGCGTGTTTGCAGTTTAAATATTATTGTTATTAGATTTTAAAGTGTGGATTATAGATACCCAAATAGCAGTATACACACGGTGATTTATTCGTATTTATTCTCTTTTAGTCTTGAATATTCTTGGTGATGTAAAATTCACTAGTTTTAGCCCCTATTTAGGCTGGATTTAGTACTTGCCTACGGTCAGCGCGTGCGGTACGCGCTGGTTCGCGCCTAGCGGTTAGTGCTTAGCTGACGGCAAACTGACTCACAAGAGATTCTGCGTACACGCTTACGGTCGGTCGCTCGGTCATCGTAGCACTAAATGACCGCATCTACCGACTAGCGCGTCCGTCGACCGACATACGCCCGAGCGACGGTCGTCGTCAGCGCTGACCGTCGGTCGAGTACTAAATCCAGCCATAGACAAGTTATTTGACGAACTACTTTTTTGCAATAATGTATATGATTACGATTAAATAAAAGTATTAGAAATTATTACCTTTAACTTGATGTTTTTGTAAACTCAAGATTGTTTTGTAAAACTTTGGTCAATTGATCATATATAACTTAAACAAATCTGACTAAGTGAAAATAAAGTGTATACTAAGTCTTTAATTTAATTTCTAAGCAAGAAATTACTCTTGTTTCTTGTTTTTAGTAATCTCGTAGGGCATTTTAGACCATTTACTATATTCCACTAGTATTGCAAATGGGGTTGAGTTGTTGAGGCTAAACCCTTTTTTATGTGATATTTAAATGCATGCATTTGTGTGAACAGCGCCTAAATAGGTATAAAGCTATCTTGAGTATTCCTTTCGACTATCCTATACATATAACAAATATCTATTATAGTTGATTTTTCATTGATCTCAAAAACTGAGGAGGAATTGGTTATTATTATGTATAAAAACTGTACTTAGCAGATTTGAAACCTAGAGAAGCATATAAACGATTCGATAATATAAAACAATGTATAAATAAATATAAAACCTGGGCATTATGGTGTTCATATCCGCCTATAAAAATATTTTTGTTACTAAACTGATAGTCTCTGGTTCAATAACTGGGCTGTATAATAGCTGTAGAAATAGACAATAAATAGCTTACTTTTTGTTTAGGGCAATCAAATGCAAGAGTGTGGCAATACTTACTGATCCAGCTACTGTATTGCTGCACTTTTTGAACAAGCCTTAGCCTGAAAATGCAAGTACTATAGGTACTTGCGTACCTATGTTACAGGTTGACCACAAGTTGTTTATGTAAATTGACGAAATTTGGGCACAATCTAGGCAGATAGACATGAAGAAATAGGTATGTATGATAAGATTCTTGTTGGTTAGCCCAGTATGGATTTGTCCCCAGTTGTTGGCAATGGGTTTTCCCCTATAACATGGGACTTAGACATAAGGCGTGCTACACATATGATTCGGCACAACCGAGCGGCAAAATAATATATCGTTATTTGATTTTGTCGCCCGGCCGGTGTAGCACTCCTGCTACTAACTGGCCAAATGTAGGTGAACTATAGGTATGCATCTGCCTAACCCTCTGGAGAATACAGCCGTTATGTTATTCTTGTTGGTCTAACTGTTTGATACAACTTGTGTAAATTATAGATTGTTGTGTTAAAAATCAATTAATATGTATGTATTGCCAAAATATTAATTGAAAAGGTCTGTGCGAGTGAGGTACTTGAAAGGTACTGACTGTCTTTTTTTACAATGAAGATGCTTTGATGTGTTGTGATGTTGAAAAATGTACAGTTATCTGAATGTTACTGATAGACGGACTCTCAGAAATACTTTGTATAATTAAATTGATAACAAACATAACTTGTTTCATTTCACTTAAAACATCTATTCATGCATAAAGCCTTGGCAATCAGTGTTTCTATGAGGAAGTACTTGTGACTAGTAATGAATGGAGCTGTGGTGGCCAAGTGTTAACGACCGCTACTTACAAGTTGATGGTCGTAGGGGCTGCATGTTGGTGTGAAAACACACCCACACACTTTACAGTGTCAAAAACGCTCTCTAAGCTCGCTCGCTACGCTCTCGTTTTTGACACCGTAAAGTCAAACCGCGGTGCCATTATTTTCATGTCTACGACTATTATGCGGCGGCCTCCTCTTTTATAAAACTGTAGCTTTACACTCAACACTCGCATGACCCGGCTACAACCTAACAGATTTGTAATAAGTACAAAATGCGTGTTCTGATTTCCTCTCTCGATTTATCTGTCAAACTGTCAGCCATCATGCCGATGATATTTTTCTTGGCTACAATTTCTAGAATAGTTTTGTCTTGAAGTTCTTCCGGCGTCAGCTGTCCCTTCAATATTTCTAGTATGAGTTTATCTTCGTCTCTTTTCCACTCGGGGTTCTGTCTTGATTATTTCGTCTTCGAACATGATCTGCATGGACGAGTTGGAACACTCGCTGAAGTCTTGCACCTTAGTTTTGCTGACTGTTACGACTAGTGATACACTTTCAGATGTTGGTGTTACATGTTCCATTGTTGTTTTGCTGAAATTAAAGTGGGAACATTATTGGCTGATTATACTAGCTATAAATGAATAGGTTGGTTCCAGATGGGCAAGCAACATATTAATTATTATATACTTGCCTTATTCGAATCACAATTAACCTTTTTTTTAACCCCCGACGCAAAAACGACGGGGTGTTATAAGTTTGACGTGTCTCTCTCTGTGTGTGTGTATATGTCTGTCTGTGGCATCGTAGCTCCCGAACCGATGAACCGATTTTGTTTTTTTTAAAGAGATATCAAAAGGTTGAAGAAAATACTTGCTGATGTACGAATTGAAAGATATATATTTTGGTAAAATAACGCGACTTATATACTATTTACAATATATGACCCAACCAATAAAAACGTGTACATTAAATCGGTCCAGTATTTACAAAAAATATGACAAATAGAATAACGCTTTTTTAACCAATCACACGACAGCGGATTGTTGTCAAATGGTTTCCGCACGGTGTCGCCTGTGTGTTCGTGAGCGCGGCGTGTGCGCGCCGAAGGCATAAAATCATAAATATAGGTCTCAAGTAATCAAGGAACATATTTACTCTAGGGAGCTAGTAATCCGCGCTTCCTTTCCGAGGCGGCCACCGTCGTGTGAAGATCTGTGTTAGCGAACTTATCGGGCGCGGCGAAAGAAGACAGGAAGACGCCGCGAACCGAAGTTGGTCAACCCTAGTGTTCCCGGAGAACACAATGTCGGCGTGGGGCATCTGCAGTCCTGATACTCCTGTTTCTTTAACGGCTTTTCAAAGCGTGGTAGTGTACTATGATGAATTATGGCTAATTTTGTTTCTTTAACGACTTGTCAAAACGTGGTGTCAGTTCTTCTCAGGGCTGTTTGCTTCCGTGTTTCTTTAACAGATGTCTAAAACGTGGTAATCTGCTATGATAATTGTTGTGCCTACAAACTAATACACTAATGAGGGTAGAAAATAACACATTTTTTAGGTTAAAATACTTTATTGCTTTCATCAATTCATAACAACCAAATTATTAGAACAATAGCATTAAATAACTTTGTTCCTAATTTACAATTTATACATCTAGTGAACGATTTAGAAGAAATATTAAAAAAATATAGTCTTTTATATGAAATGCATGAAGCTAATACTTAGGGAGGTAGGAATGGGCAAAGCTGCTTTTGGCATAGCAAGCAAGGTTACAAATAAAAACTTTTACTATAATAATGAGTTTCAGAGTACATGATCTCCATAAATAATAAAAGGGTTCCTGTTTTTATATGTCCTCTAGTTAAGGAAAGTCCAGCATCTGTAACAAAAACATCGACATAATATACATACTTTGTCAGCAATACTTATGAACCGGAACCGGAACAAAAGTTGCTGATTATTTTCAAACTTTTATAATTCAATATTGTAGAACCTAAGTATAATTTAAAATATATATCAGTAGTGGAAGTACCCTACTCTTCAGTCATTAGTTAAGGTTATTATTAAAGCATTTATTTCATTTCATTCATGAAACTCTTCTGAGGATTGATGTTATACCGACAGCGCTTGGGCTCTGTCTCGTATAGGGTCTTAGCATTATGCTGAGCGATGGCCGTTTTGCGTGAATGTGGCGCATGTTTACCCCCAACTTGTTTTTTTGTGTGTTATGTCCTTTTTTCATGCGTCATGTTTGCCGCAAATAAATGCATTTTTTTTCTTTCTTCTAAGCTGTACCAATATGATTGCTCACAAGTGTTGAAACAAATATACTCACCAGCTGTGGCAGGCACTTCTCAATGTGTTCGATATCGACTCTGTCGCAACTCTCGCGCAGAGCATGACTGGAGGCGCGCAGGCAGGTCTCTGTCACCAGACATTTGGCCACTTCCACCACCAGTGACAATGCATCGTTGCCCAGCTTTGTTTTATTGTCTTGGAATGAACCGTTCAGAAGCTCTTTTATAACTTCCTACAAATTATGAATTAGGTTTGTTTATTTACATTTTTTTTTACATTACTTTAAGACGATAAATGTGTGATGGTGAATTAGTAGACGCCAGAACTATACATACTAACTACTATGTTCTTGATAACATTACATGTATTTATTTAAGAGGCAGGTACTTGAATTATAGGCCTTCGGGATCAATTATGAAACAGTAATATATTATGGCTAATTAATCGTAATACCTACTTGTTTAAGAGTGTTCTTCACATTTGATGTTACAGACGCAGGGTCAATATTGTCCTCATCATTCTCGTTACTATTACGAGCCATTTTCAATGTTTTTTCACTTACGAATTTTGATAATTATTTATTTCTGAATAAATAAAGATAAACGCAAACTTCACTCTGCTGTAAAATAATAGACCCGCCTAAAGAAATAGTCCATAGCAAGAATGCTTTTATTTTTAGCATGACCTTTTCGAAATGAATTCGATATCCGGCCAGTTTTGTATCGGGTATAAGAGAAACAGAAAGAATGAAAAATGCTTTTCCCATCTGTGAAAACCTGGAACGCAACTAGAAAATTTGACATCTTTTCATCAGTTTAGAAATCAATTTTTGACGTCTACAAATTGAGGGGTATAAAAGTAAAGGCGCTTTATTCACAAAACGTCTAAACTGTTGTAATTCACTATTTTGTACTGTGTCGTAAGAAATTGTTATTTTTGAATACTATATTTTTATTGGTACATTAATTATGACTTTTATGACAAGCAGCAGTAACTAGGATTAATCAAATTTACATCAGTTCCATAATATTTATGAAATACTTTAGGACTAAGGTGTGTTTGCATTTAAGTATTGGACTGAAGCATGTTTGCTTCAAACAGACGCTATCTCCAGTCGACTTACTACGAAAAGTAACAGATACGCCATCTTAGAAATTTTGAAATGGCGCCTTCTGATTGGTCGATTGTGACAGAGGCGGTTTTGCTTTTAGCAAATGGATCAGAGCGTTTTTGCAAGTGAACGCTACTTTTATAGTAAATTTACCATTGACTGAGGTGGATTTGCACGTTATCGTTTATGGCATAATGTTGCAGCTTTCAAATACCGCAATTTGGTTATACCAGTTTAAAAAATTGCCATTTTGGACTGAAGCGGTTTTTTTCAAATAAGAACGTTTTGTTTGAGAATTACGGATTGTCCTTAGATTAGCGTTGCATAGATATATTTTTTTAATTACTTAAGCCGTTCTTTCTCAAGACTTTGTAAACCATGTTTGTTTATTTATTACCTACTTTGTAAGGTTATTAAGTGGGAATTATGTGTTTAAAGGGAAATTTGCCAAATTACTTAAGCTCTTCTTTCTCAAGAGTTTGTAAACCAAGTTTGTTTATCTATTACCTCCTTTGTAAGGCTATTAAGTGGAAATTAAGTGTCCACACTTGTAAATCTGGTTTTAATTTTTGTACTGTTCCCACAGACAAACCGTGAAAACGGTTTTGTGGGGCATAGTTTATAAGCAAGATTTTTGTAAACTTACCATTAACAAAGAAATAATATATCTAAATATCTTTACTTGCTCCTTATCTGGCTTTGGAAAATGCAATGTAACTTGGTAAATAAAGTTAAAACTAGACCTTAATTTGAAAAATAGCGAATTAAGACCCAGGCTACCTTACTGCTCACTGATTATTGTGGTGTAAGGGTATTTATTTGCATAAAGCAGCGATTTTTACGTTATCGATCACTTAACATAGCTATTCACAACCATCGACAGCCTATCGTGTCGAAAATGACACATTTCAATAACTTGATTTGCCTTGCCCCCGACAGCAAACAGCTCTCGGAAGAATAGTGGTCGTCTATTTGATTTAAACTGACACCATTTTGCGGATTTTGGACTGGCAAACAGCGTTTAGAGGACTCCTACTATAACATTGATTGATGTTCGATACGGTACGGAAGCGTATTGGCTATACGTGTAAGCGTTGACGTCAACACGGGGCCATTTAACCACGTTCGGTACCAACTTGTCTTTACCGGGAACCCGCGTCTTTATGCAAGGACCCTTAGGCTCAAATCACACCGAGATGGCAGCGGCCGGCAGCGAAGCGGCGAGCAGTTTCAGTGTCATATAATTTTAAACTTTATCTGCATAATTAAAAGTCCAGTATCGCTTGAAAAGGTCGCGGCCCGTGCCGACACCAAAAGCTTTTGCCACAAGTGCTGTAGCCTATTGCTGGATATGGGTTGATAGGATAGCAAAAACAATCATCGCCAACTTACACAGCAGGATCAAACGGAAGTAAAATAAAACTACGGAAGATTAATTAAATACTTATAATTAAATCATAAACATGACACATTTCACTGAAGCCGGGTTCACACAAGGAAACGAAGTTGTAAAAAATAATTTAAAGTATTTACACTATCGGTACCTATGTGTTTACTTTTTACCCGAGTGCACCAGAAGGCGGGTAATGTTTAAAAACCGGTCAAGTGCGAGTCGAACTCACGCACCGAGGGTTCCGTACAAATTTGTAGGTATGTAACTACAAATTTATGGTTTTCGTTTTTATTCCTTTACTTATACTATGTGCATTGCTTCTTGTCAAATTACATGATTCTAGGTTAACGGAAAGTACCCTATAGGTCATGATTCCCTTGCGAGTGTTAAATATGCGGCATAAACGCCCATATCTTTTGATTGCGTTTACTTGGAACTTTGATTTTTTCACTGCTTCAAGGGATTGCAGCCCTGAGTCTTTGATATTAATTTCATAACTCTACGCGTTCCTGAGAAAAAAGATCTTGACAGACGGATGGACAGACAGACGGACAACGAAGTGATCTATGGGTTCCGTTTTTCCTTCTGAGGTACGGAACCCTAAAAATAAATAATTTCAATATTGAATCGGATGGGTGCTTGCGTTCATATGCGTACCCTTAGCACATATTCTAGGAAAATAGAATAGTCAACGCCATTAATTTTTTTTCTTACACTCGCCATTTTATTATAAGTTGTATGTTACATAACTATTTGCTAAAGCTACGGTTTCCTAAGAGAGCGGCGGCTGCAACATAGCGTCCGCAATTTACCGGCGAATAACGTCACTGAAACGTTATTTATGAAAGTAAGTTGGTGTGTGAAAACAGGGAGCAGTGGTGGCTCAGTTGTACCAGCAGCGCCTTACGAGATGTAGGTCGTCGGTTCAAACACCGACAGGCGCTTTAGGCTGCATGTTGGTGTGAAAACACACCCACACACTTTACAGTATCAAAAACGCTCTCTAAGCTCGCTCGCTACGCTCTCGTTTTTGACACCGTAAAGTCAAACCGCGGTGCCATTATTTTCATGTCTACGACTGTTATGCGGCGGCCTCCTCTTTTATAAAACTGTAGCTTTACACTCAACACTCGCGTGACCCGGCTACAACTTAACAGATTTGTAATAAGTACAAAATGCGTGTTCTGATTTCCTCTCTCGATTTATCTGTCAAACTGTCAGCCATCATGCCGATGATATTTTTCTCGTCTACAATTTCTAGAATAGTTTTGTCTTGAAGTTCTTCCGGCGTCAGCTGTCCCTTCAATATTTCTAGTATGAGTTTATCTTCGTCTCTTTTCCACTCGGGGTTCTCTGTCTTGATTATTTCGTCTTCGAACATGATCTGCATGGACGAGTTGGAACACTCGCTGAAGTCTTGCACTTCAGTTTTGCTGACTGTTACGACTAGTGATACACTTTCAGATGTTGGTGTTACATATTCCATTGTTGTGTTTTCCTGAAATTAAAGTAATAAACGCTTAAAACGCCGTAAGCGTATACCACACCCTAAGTTAAGTACATTCGGAGCTCGCTTTAAGTTTCAAAACAATATTTAAGTTGGAAATGTATGGGGTAATTGCAGTGAAAAAATATTTTTTCCTTTAATGTGGACGTTTCCCGTTTCTGTACAAAATATATGATTATCGTGTTTCACGACCACAATAGCATGACCAGAAGGATCGGTGCATTTAAGGTCATAATTACACACAAGAGTGAGTGAGTTGATAAAATCCTTTAGTCGCCTTTTACGATTTCAATGGGACCACTGCACTCTATACATTATACATGCGATAATTTTTTACAGAAAAAATACTTACTTCTTTAATAGGTCGACAAACATCGTGATTATTCTCCGAATCAGAATGGCTTTTACTTCCACCGTTGTCCTCTTCCTCACTGCAATGATAGAAAAAACATTTTTTTTAAATATAAGTATGCAATCAATTAACTCAGCCTATCGCAGTCCACTGCTGGACATAGGCCTCTACCATACTGCGCCACAACACCCTGTCCTCCACCTTCTGCATCCAGTCTGTCCCAGCCACCTTAAGGTTGTTGGTCCATCCAGGTGGGGGTCATTGTAGTAGATAATGCGCTGCAATACCTAAGCGGTCAAAATGTATGGAACAGCATTTTTATAATAACCGACGAAAAATTTGAACTAGGGTTTCATCATGAACATTGAATCATGTACTGACATGACATGTATGTAGGTTTTGGCAATTGATTTAATTTTATAACCTCAATTTTTGCCGATGATTTTTCAGTTACAGTTTAATAATGGTACTCAAACAATAAAAATGATGGAAAATGTAGTAAGATAATAAAGTTGAAAATCTAAACACAGATGAATGTGTTACTAAATTCTTTTTAGTGAGTGAATGTGTAAGAATTTAACCCGAACAGTTAGTATTTATATATTTACACTTTCGTCACAAACTTTTGGAACAGACCATAATTGACTAAGACCGTACCTCATAGACATGTCAGCTTCATAGTCTGCGATGGGTTCCTCTACCACAGCTGTGTCGTTACAATTCGTCTCAGCTGAAGGTATGTCTGCTGACTGCGACGCTTCCTGTGTTGGCGGCGTTACTTCTGTCTGTTCCGGACTGGAACATAAAAGGAATTATTTCATTTCGTTTCGTTATTCGACAGGGATCCTAGATGTAGACAAAAAGGCTGCTAAGCTGAAATGGGATTGGGTGGGTCACGTCAGCCTCATGCCCAGTGATCGCTGGGCAACATTCTCCACACGATGAGTGTCTGAGGATAGACGGCGGCGCCGGGGCAGGCCCAGAAAAAGGTGGCGAGACGACTTAGACGCGTACCGCCAGGGTTGGAACGGGGTAGCTCTAGATAAGGAAGGAAGAGAGGAAGAATTTGCTCAGCAGTGGGACAGTGCAGGCTTATTTAGAAGAAAAAATAGTGCTAGAATAAAATTGAGAAGATTGATTTTTTCTTGGACAAATCACAAAAGATGCCCAAGGCATCGCATTTATCTTCCCATGCATTATAAATATAAAAAGTTCAACACCGATATCCTTAGTAGGCAACCCGCCCCCTCACCCCTGTCGCCATCTAAGGCGCGGCCAACTACTTCCGCGCGCACTATAAGATAAAATATTCGTCAAATTCCAAAAAATTAATAGTATTAATAGTGTAAGGTCTGATTTTTCCATCGCCAGATAACTTTTATTCGAAGAATAAAATTGACGTTTTACAGTTTTTGTATGAAGTAACTGTCAAAATTTCAAAATTATTCCTCTAATTAAATTATCTGGCGTTGGAACAATCAGCCCTTAGTAAAGTATAAATTATTTCTATTTCTTAATATGAGCTTCGGGAATTCTCGTCTATTTTCGGAAATACGAATGTGCGATGACGAGATCTAATATAGAGCTGTTACAACCATGGAGTACTTGCCTATTTTATAGTACATTGATTACAAAATTATAGAGTAACAACTCTATGCAATTCCAAAATATTTTTCAAAAGTTTTGACAGATAACGTTCAGCGCCCGAGGTAGATATCCCGATAGAGAGAAAACTTCAAACAAACGCGTAGTGATACATTATTACAAAGCACGGAAGTAAAAAAACTTAGAAGTTTTGTTTCTGTGGGGGGTTACTCTGTGGCACGACGTTCGAGCTAATTCGGAAGCACGAAGATTACCGAAGCGCAAACCTTTTTTTGGTTTAACTGTAAGAACTTACGTTTTCTCCTTCCTGTGCGGGAACAAAGAATGTACATATTGCGCAAGAGTGGGGTACCCTTCTAATGTGCACAGTATACCTGTGCAGATGTCACAGGCCGACGACAAGTTCTTAGAAAACACCTTATTTAGTTCCTTTAGAATGACATGTCGTTTCTCTAGGTCCATCACTTGTTCCTGAAAATGGAGGTATTATGAAGATTTTTTTCCACTACTGAACGTTTTCTTTACATGGACGAATATTCGCGTTATTTTGCTTATGTAAATTAAACTTCGTGCCAATCATTATAGGGTATATTTTGTACTGGCCAAACAACGCAAACATTTCATCAAATACGCCAATTTATGTAATGCGTTCACTGGATTAATAAAAAACCAAATACTCACTTCAACTTTCTTAATTAAATCCGTGACACAATTCCTTCTGAAATAATCTTGGAACGCATCTATTTTATCTGCTTGCTCGGGTGTGAGAAAACATAAGAACTCCTTGTAGATGTGTACAAACTCGGTGCCACACGCCTTTTCCATCTGCGCCGCTAGTTCTAACGGGTCGTGCTCATCAGGATTGAATTTGGCAAGGAGGACGTATACTTTTCTCTTTGTCTTCGAGTAAGAAGATAATGCCGTCTTTAAAACGAATTTCAGTTGAAAATTTGTTACGTATACTGAAAAATGAAAAGGAATTCGTTAGGGAAGCAGACTTCGCGAAGCGCAGCGCGGGCTTCATTGGCGAAGAATCTTGTGCGAGTTAAAATAAAATTGAGAATAAATAACTAATATTAGTCCAAGCGAGCATCCGTAGAGGTATGCGGTTAAGGTTTTTTTATTATTTTCGACTTAATTTTTTGAGACGCAATGTTGATATTTGTTTGTCAGGGTAACACCGCTTGACGGCACTTCGGGCGGTGCATACAAATTTTAAAACCAAGCCCTTCCTCCTCCCTGCGGACTCTCCGTCCGCATACCGGCCCATAGTGCTGCTCGACGAGGTCGGCAAGCTCTTTGAGAGAGTGATTGCGGGCCGCCTCGTCGGGCACCTGGTGAGGACGGGGCCGGATCTTGCGGAGTGCCAGTTTGGCTTCCGCAAGGGGCGCTCGACGGTGGACGCCATCATGCGCGTGAGAGCCCTCACGACGGGGGACGCGGTGTCCCGGGGTGGGGTGGTCGTGGCGGTGTCACTCGACATCGCCAACGCGTTCAACACCCTGCCCTGGAGCTGCATAGGGGAGGCACTCCGGTATCACCGGGTGCCGACTTACCTCCGTCGAATAGTCGGGGCGTATTTGACGGACAGAGCCGTCATCTACCCCGGTCGCGACGGGAACTGGAACCGGCGAGAGATGTCGTGCGGTGTCCCACAGGGATCGGTTCTGGGGCCGCTCCTGTAGGACATCGGTTACGACTGGGTGCTGCAGGCCGAACTCCCTGATGGCGTCAGCGTAGTTTGCTACGCTGACGACACGCTGGTCCTGGCGCAGGGGAGGTCGCATCAGGCGGCGGCCGACGCGATGACACGCGGGGTTGCGATAGTCGTGGAAAGGATCCGGCAGTTGGGTCTCGAGGTGGCATTGCACAAGTCCGAGGCCATGTCCTTTCATGGGCCTCGTTACGGGCCATCTTCGGGATCCCAACTGATGGTAGGAGGGGTTCACATCGGCGTCGAGAATACGATGAGATACCTGGGTCTCGTCCTCGACAGTCGGTGGAACTTCGTCGAGCATTTCCGACGTTTGGCCCCCAAACTGGAACGGGCCGGGGCCGCCTTAAAGCGGCTCCTGCCCAACCTTAGGGGGCCAAACGCCTCCTGCCGGGGGCTTTACGCGGGGGTCGTGCGGTCCATGGCCCTTTATGGGGCCCCGGTATGGGCGCGTTCACTGCGGCTTCGAGCCGCACACTACCTGAACGCGCCCCAAAATGTGGTAGCCGTAAAGCTAATCCGGGGGTACCACACGATCTCGCGCGAGGCAGCAAGCCTCCTTGCCGGACTGCCGCCATGGGATCTGGAGGCGATAGTCCTCGCGCGCCTGTATGACTGGCGCGCGGAGGCACTACGTCGGGGGGAAACTCTGCACCCGCGGCAAATCGCTGCGGAGCGGACGGACCTCCGGCGCGGTCTCATGGTGGAATGGAAGGCGCGACTATCGCAACCCAGCGCAGGGCACGCCACGATAGCGGCGGTAAGACCCCTCTTTGAGGAGTGGTTAGGGAGGCGTCACGGCGCTCTCACCTACCGCCTGACGCAGGTCCTCTCCGGACACGGATGTTTCGGGAGGTTCCTGCACATAATCAGGCGGGAGGAGACGCCCGGGTGTCATCACTGCGAGGATCGCCCCGAGGACACGGTGGAGCACACGGTGGAGGTCTGCCCCGCTTGGGCAGAGCACCGCCGTGTCCTCGTAGAGGCGATCGGCAGCGGCGGCGACCTCTCGCGTCCGGCCCTGGTGCAAGCCATGGTCCGGGGCGAGAGGGAGTGGGAGGCGGTCACCTCCTTCTGCGAAGCAGTCATGCTAGCGAAGGAGGTGGCGGGATGGGCGAGGGAGAGATCCTCACGCCTCAGCCGCCGAGGGAGACGCTCCGGGCGTCGGGAGCCGCGTGACGACTCCCGGCCACCGTAGGCGCGGGCCTGCGGGCGGAGAGCAATGGGTAGCTCTCCGTCCGATCAGGACCAGGCCCGTGCCGGACGGCGCGTATGTGTTCCACGTGCGCCTCAGAGAGATGTCAGCGTAGTTGACGGGGCCCGACAGGGCCGAAGCCTGCCGGGGTAGCGGGATCGTCCGAAAGGGTTACCGCTGCCCTGGTACATAAAGGGCTAAGGAAGGAACACGGGTGGGTTTTAGTCAGTAAGAGTCTGACACTCCCTTCTGCTCCACCCAGAGCGGGGAGGGGTCATTTGATGATTTCCCATCCACAAAAAAAAAAAAGCCCTTCCACGGCTTGCACACTTCGGGTATATTTACAGGACCTTACAGTGCCCGGTCTTAAATATTACCATTATTCCACTGGTCACCACTGCTCTATGTGTGACCATTTTCCAGTATTTGCGTTTAAAATATTGTTACGGGACACAATTAATGCCTGGTACATGGTGACATTAGTTACCACTAGCGCCATCTAGTATCGAGCAGCAGAACTATAATATCGATGCTAGAACGTTCTAGAACTATCGACATCTGGTCAGTCGGGGCCGGTATGTACTCGAACCTTCTAGATGTTTCTACAATAGAAGGTTCTAGAACTATCTGCGGCACTATATAAGGTCGGGGTAAGCCAGGATCGGACAGACTTGGATCAGCGATACATGCGAATACATCGAAAGCGAACTTCAAGTGCGACTTAAGAGCAATTGTGTTTTATAATTAGTGTGTTTGAGTTGTTATTAGTGTTATTTAATTAAAGTGTAATTTTTGCTAATTTATATCGGCAGTTTTTATTGTCACGACCCCGAAGCCAGTAACAGTATATAAGATATTAAATAACACTTACCTATATCATCCAAATCACAATTGTTATTACTAGTATCACTTCCAATCAGTCTTAAATGATCTTTTTGAGCTTGCTTCAAACGATTAATCTTCGTCTGCAGCTCTTGCAATACTAGAGTATAATGATACTTATGATTATTAACTAACAGCCTTAACCTATTCGATACCTTCGGGTATCTTTTCTCTTTACAACTACATATCTTTTCTTTTCTTTTACCGAAGTAATCAGTTATGGTGGTTTGTCTTTGTTTGCATATCTTTCTTAGTTGAACGCAACAAGTGCAGTGTTCCGATTTCTGTGCATTTGTCTGCGTTGTTTTTGATTTTTCTGGTAGATCGTTAGCGATAACAGATTCCATTTCTGTTGGCGTCGTAATTGGTCCGGAGTTAGCGTCAACTGTCATCGTCGCATTACTAAGAGGTAGCAGGTAAGCTCCAGTGCTTGTCTCGACAAACTTGTAGTAGTTTGTTGTTACTTTTTGTGTGTTGTCCGTTATCTGTATGTCAAATTTGTCAGTGTGTGACTTTGCGACGATCGGTTCGGTGAAGCATATGGGTAGTGCCGCCTTGGTGGGCTCGATGACTGCTTGTCCCATTTCTACGTCAACGCCGCAAGCGGGCACGCCTGTCCTGTTTGTTCGTTTATTTAAGTAATTCTGTAAGTAAAGGGTATTAACGTCGCGTTACTGATTTGGCTCAATGAAATTTACTCACAAAACACAAAAATAGAAACTAGCTACATAGTTTCTTTATTTATATATTTTTATTACAGTAATTTTAAATTTTATTTTGGGTTTTTTTTTGGAAGTATTGTTTAAAAAAATAAATGTCAGCAATTTTTTAAGACATTCATTCCCACTCAGTTTCAAAGTTGAAAAAACATGATTCCTTCCTTTACGCAACATTGTGCTGCTCAGCTAAGTGTGCATACACACGAGCGGCACGCGTCGACGACAGAGGCAACTGTAGCCGTCGACGCGTGTCGGCGGCAGCTGTCGCCAACATGCCGCTCGTGCATTTGAGCACCGCGGTAGCGGCATGTTGTCGACGGCTGCCGCCGACACGCGCGCTTAATCGAACTTATTAGTCTGCTTACCCTGAACCGCTTGCTAGTCTTGGCGAGGTAGCGCACCCAGATGCGAGGTACTTCATGCTCCGGCTGCTCGTACAGCGACAGCTTGGGGTTGTACGGCAACAGCTTGTGTCTCACGGGCGTCACCGCGCGAGTGCGCAGGTATTGCTGCCAAGTGTTGGACGTACGTAAGTTACAGTCAAGTTAAACAATCATCATCTGCCTGCCTTTTTCCAAATATGTTGAAGGTCGGCATCCAGTCTAACCGGATGCACCTGAATACCAGCATTTTGCATGGAGCGACTGTCTATCTGACCTCCGCTTTAGACTCGGGTTGAAATCAGAACTTTAACGTTGTCGGAATAAAGTTCAAAATACGAAAGCTGGCTCGATGGTTTTGAAACCATTGTCTTAAAAAATTCGTCATTCTGTAAGAAAATACCTACATTAATAGGATTGTCTTTGTCCCCTTGCTTCCTGACATGCTGCACGTGGGAATGCAGCATGCTGAAGGGCACCCAGGGCAGCAGGTGCTTGACGACCAGCTGCAGCACCAGGCTGAGCCCCGCGCGCCCGCGCCGCTGCTTCGCAGGCTTGAACAACCCCGGGTTGTCGCTTACGTACATCCAGAACTGCTCCATGCCTAGGGCTATAAGTCTGTCGAAGTAAGTAAAGTTTATTTGTGGCAGTATTGCAGTGCTGATAGGTGAAGTAAGGCAGTGACCGAGGGCGTCCAAGGACTGGGAGATCAAGTGTCGGTCATCCGGCGGCGGAATGGGCGAACGACATTGTGGACATCGCGAGTAAAACCTGGACGATACTGGCACAGGATTGTGGGCAAACTCTATGTATTGTCAGGTTGTAAAAACCGTGCCAAGCAGGGGCAAGTCGCTAGTTATGTACAACTTCTGCGCGCGACTTCGTCCGCGTGAAATATCTTGTTCCTCCGACCCACCCTTTCCCATCACGTCGCCTGTCCGCGCTATTACATTACTTCGTTTTCGCTTAGTGTTCTTTCTGACTTTTTTTGTTTTTGCTTGACTCCTAAGGGTCCTAGCGTGATGTTAAATAGCCTATCAAATGCTAAAAGAATTTTTTTTAATCCAACCGGTAGTTCCAGAGATCAACGCGTTCAAATAAACAAATAAATATACAAAGTCATTATATTTATTATTAGTATAGATATATAAAACTCACTCGTCCTCAGAATGCAGGTAGCAGAACCGTCGTGGGTGGTCGCCGCGGAACGGCATGGACGGCAGTAAGTACGGGTACAGGAACACCGGACTGTTCGCCAGCACCTTCTTGAATGTCTCGTGAAACTCGCCCACGTACAGGTTCTTGTGAAAGCCGCGGCGCATGCTAGAAATTTCAGGGAGATATAATAGTACATAACAGTAATTTAGTCATTTAGTCCTAAATGGGTGTTACCAGGAAATTTTTCAAAGATTATCAAAAAAACTTGTCGTTAATGAACGCCATTTCTCCAATATGGTGGCGGTAGCGGCAAATATAAGAGGTGGCAAAGTGAAAATGAGCACGCCGTCGAAATCAATAAAATCACCAATTTTCAAAACTCCCGGAAAACTACCAAATGACTGGACTATAAATATTTTGTATCACGAAAGTAAGGCACCTGTCCCATCGCCGACGAGGCAGCGACTAAATATAATCGATATTTTCTCGCTCAAGAAAATTACGACAAAGTCTATTCAAGTTTACGTTTCCAATTTATGTTATTTCAAGTTAAGCAAATATCAACTTTATTTCAGTAGAAATCAAGTTGATTTCAGAGTGACAAGCATTATTTAAAAAATCTTAAAAATGTTTGAAGTTATATCGTAAACTGAACTTTATTGTGTAGGAATTAAAGAACTATGTATTTACAGAATGTATTAACAAATATGTATTTACAGAATTATAATCATTAGAATCAGTAATACAACTTGTTAGGTTAGCATAATCCTAAAATGTCAAGATTTCATGAAATAGTCATTCAGTAGGATTACTTGATCTTAGAGAGTTGTGTTGATGACTTTAATGATTAAAATTCTGTAAATACATATTTGTTACGGCTGCGAATCATATTTTAATCAACGTACAACTTAGTACTGACCAGCAAATTGCAAAAAACGTAAGAAAATTTGAATTTCTCGGGCTACCTTGGAGCATCTACCTTAAGGTCGCCTGTCCACCTAGCTGGGGGGGTCCCACACTACGCTTGCCGATACACGTTTGTTCTTTACGCTAAAATATATTAAAGTTTCTAAAGCTTCGTCTTCTTTCTTGTTATTTATTATGTGTGATCACTTATTTCTGAGATTGCTGGTAAATCTATAATTCGAGAAACTGTGTAAGACCGAGGCTATTGTGAATACGTAGAAGCTGTTGGTGTACCTTAACAAATAAATAAAGCGCAGGTGCAGAACTACCGTGGAGCCTGTTTGTTCTTTTGACTTACCATCGATCCGATTCCGTTTGGATAAATCTATAAAAAAAAAGGTAAGAAATTACTAAGTTATCTATACCTAAATAATAATAATAGCATTGCCGGGAACAACAAAGACAAAGCTGAAGTACCGTAAAACGGGGTGAATCAGGATGCAGGGGTGAATCGGGACGAAAGTTTAAAATGGATTTTAACATTGAAATAATATAGTTTGTTGCCAGAAAAGACAGAAGCGTGTTTACTGTTTTTTAATTAACTATTAAGTGTCCTTGTTAGCAACAAACTATGTTATTTTAAAGTACAAATCCATTTTAAAGTTTCGTCTCGATTCACCCATGCATCCCTATTCACCCCGTTTTACCGGTATCTTTCTTTTTTTCTGTCTTTTGGTACTACGGGCTTCAAAACTATACACATTTTTTGAAGGGTATTCAAATAACACTTGATTAGTAAATGGCACTACAAATTGGGATCCACAGTTAGTACGCTTTGTGATCCATGTATTTACATTTTCATCAGACAGTTTTAGAACAGACTATAGGTATGTAATTATATGACTCACTGGATCATCTCTTTGTTCTCAGGCGTGTTGTCACACACGGTCGTCTCCCACGTGGTGACCAGCTCCACGGCCGGCTTCAGGTTGCATACGTTCACTACTGACTTCGGGTTCGACTCTGCCATCTTGGAAAATGCGTCCTGAATGAACATGGACATTTAGTATTAAAGTATTGCACCCAGTTAAATTGACACATCAAGCAAGTTAGATTTTTATAATTAGTCATCTGAAATCAACTTATACAGTTATAACGTTGACATTAAATTGTAGTGTTTAATTTATTTTTTGTGATGTATTTTTTGATGATAAATATATTTATTTATTATACCGGCTGTGTTTTTTACCGTCTGGACAGAAACAGGGTGTAAAAGGTGAACAGAGTAGAAACCTATGACACAGAACATTTCTTTTTTTTCTTAGTACATGTCACTTCCCCCACTCATTGTCACACAGTCACTTTGTTGATCACCCCCCCCCCCCTCTTAACGTGTGAACATTACGTAACGTAATTTATGAATGTCCCCTTAGTTTGCGCAAACCTTTATTATTCTTTAAGCGGGTACTTACTAAGTATTCCCTGTACTTAGAGGCGTAGCTCCAGTGTATGGGGTGCACGTACAGCTGGAGGTAGCAGGACGTTGCCAGCTGCACGTGCATCCTCAGCTGCTGCTGCAGTATCTGGACTTGTTCAGGGAGCATCTGCACAAATATCACATCTTCAGTATAAAATATGCCGTTTTATGTTAAATAAATAAAATATTTCGTAGCCTTTTCCCAACAATGGTTTTTTATTTTCGACTTTATTTTTAGAGACGCAATGTTGATATTTGTTTGTCAGGGAAAACCCCGCGTGACGGCACTTCGGGCCGTTGTCATCTTCATCATCTGCCTGCCTTATCCCAACTATGTTGGCTCCCAGTCTAACCGGATGCAGCTGAATACAGTATTTACATGGAGTGACTGCCTATCTGACCTTCACAACTCAGTTACTGAGTAATACGATACCCCTAGGTAAGACTGGTTGTCAGAATTTCGGGCTTCTGACGACCCGTAACGGCTGCCAAAGATCCACGATTGACAGGGGTTTAACAATTTAACGTGCTTTCCGAGGCACGGAGGGGTCTTTATATGTAAAGATGGTCACCCATCCACGGACCACCCGCGCCAAGAGCTTACCTGATCGATCGACCATTGTTATTACTTAGCCACAAGCCCTTCTCTCTGAACTATCCTGTATGGGTAGTTATGTGAACTTACGTTGTCAGCCTGGTTGACCTCTATGTGCACGAACTCGGTGGTGCGTGAGACGGTTTTCAAGGTTTCCTGTAACAATGGCGGCGCGGTCTCTAAAGGGCTCGACACATCCTCTTCTAGTACGGACACCCTCACCACCGTGGACGGCTTTCTGGTAACAAATACATAGTATGACACTTACACATTGAATGTCCTATGGCCGGGTGTCGCCGTGTCGGTACATAAGACTACACGTCATATTTCGGGCTTTCGATGAGTATTTACAAAATACTACAAAACTTTTAACGAATAATAGGTAATTAAGTTATAGAGGTATGAGGAACTTGGTGTAAAGTTCACTCATCCTCCATAGAATAGGGAGGATCCTCCGACCAGATGGATGTTGTGTCTGACGGGCAACTGCCCAATGAATCATGTCAGGCTGTTGTATATATGCTAATTGCGCTGTAAACTCTGCTTGCGTGACTTCAGTATGAGGCGTAGTTCGCATGTGGCGTTGTAGATACCGCTATAAAGTAAACTATTGTAAAATTAACGCCATACATAAACGTCTGTATTTCCAGAAGAGATCATTGGACTGACACATTCCTGACTGAGCCACCACTGCTCTGGTATTGCCATACACTGGGCACCAATCCAGAATCCGGGGTGCTACTGAAAATATCTGAAATGGAAACACTCAGTATACACTCAGAGGGCTTACTACCAGCTCTTATAGCAGGGCATAGGTTGAACTGCACTGCTTTTTTGCACTTAGTCATAGAACAAAAAAGCAGTGCAGTTCAACTTCTGCCCTGCTATAAGAGCAGAAGGCCAATTCTCTTAATTTAAAATGTTCAAAATCTAGTCGCAGTCTCATCTCGGCGAAAAGGAATGTCAAAAACTTGTCAAAATGTAGGGAAATTTGAGGTATTTTTGACAGATTGAGACTGAGATCAGACTGTGAACGTTCTTAAAATGACGAGAATTGCCCCTCTGATCGTAGACCCCCTGTAGTCGAGTTTGCAACGACTGTAGCAACGAAGCCTACTTGCACAACACCTAATTCTTATTCTTACTCACCTAGGCGACATTCTTCTGTCTTCTGGCTTCTCTTTGTAGGCATCTGTTTTCGGACGTATTTTTATCTCGTTCACTCTCACTACCTCCCTGTCTTGTGGCTCACTCTTTCCTTGAGAGACCCTTGAGTAGTTATTCTTCTCAAACGTGATTCTGTCAGATAACTTCTGCCTGTTTCCATTTTCATCGTCTGACATTGGCTCTTGTTTGCCTTCCCAGCGAGTGGACACCTGATTCAAGATGCATTTTACATATTTAAGGTAACTGGCTGATAGTGAAGAAATTGATTTTATGAATAACTACACAGACGGTGTAATTGCGTACCACACTATGAGGAGCAATGGTTTTTCATTTTGACAGTTCAACAACATTCACTGCGTTATTTACGTTGTTGAGCGGATGATTTTTTCGAACATATGAAGCAATGGATTAGCAATATCCTTTAAATTTATTCAGATTGTGATTGATAGGGTGTTACGCAATAGGGTGCTGCTATTTAAAATTTTGGGTATTTTTAAGGGTCATTCCATTAATTAAAATGTGAGCCTTATATTAATAAATTTTTAAATACTCGGCTAGCATACCTTTCGTTGAACTTGCGAGCAACGCGTATCTGATATACTAAAATCACTTCAATAATGAAAATGTTACTGTAAATGACATGAAATAAGGCTCATATTTTAATGCTTTACTTTGAATCGAGTTTGTGTTCAGTTGTTAACGTGTCCGATGGGTCTGATCAGCCACAATTACTACAAATAGTAATAAGTTTGGGTCGTGAGAGTCGTGACGCGGGCGCAGGATACACCAATCAAAATAATCTGTTCAGGGTTAAATCAAACGACAACGAGTTTTGACTGACTAAAACTACGTCACGACACGACACGACACAAAAATTTGAATACAGCTTAACAAAGTCGTACCTCTGCCTGACTATGTTCAGTGAGCACGCTGTTAGTTAGATTATCAGCCATAAGTTCCTCCTCAGTAGTCGTCTCAGGAATTATGTTGAACAGCTCCGTCACCAAATCGTTGAGCTCCTTTTTAGATATCTTGATGATACTATTGCCCAATGACTCTTCGTCCTCATCGTCTACAAATGGAATAGAACTATTTTATACAGGGTAGGTTTTTGAACAGAGATTTTCATGCCAAATATGGGAATCGGTCTTTCAAGCATTTTAAATGCATATGCTACGTATGTTGCGTATAGGTCGAAACAAATTAACGTGTTGTGGCGTTTCGTGTCGCGTTCTGTCGTAACGAACAGTGTACACTAATCTGTCGTGTCAACTCGTGTTGGACACGATCTAGAGTTATTTTTACAATATCAAGGATTAATTATTTATACTCCTGAGGATCACGGATTTAAACCGTATTGACATCCCCTTTATTTGCCATACTTCCCGGTTCCGTGCGTCCCTCATCCATGCGTTTCCCGCGACGTTGATGATATCATCGATCCACCGCGCTTTTGGACGGCCCTGGTTTCTTTGACCTAACCTTGGCCACCATTCAAACGTACAGTAACGAATATTACTACCTTACAGTAACACAATATTCAAATGCGTTTTTACTATGCTTCTACTATACTACTATGTTCGTATTCGTAACACCATAAATTATCTATCAATAATTACAAAGGAAATCGCCTTTGAATAATGTAAGGTTTGCTCGTGACTGTACATACGAACGTTTCATACAAATGTATGAAATGAATGTGTATGAAACATTCGAGGTTAATTTTGTAAATTAAATTTTTCAAATAATTACAATTTAATAATGTTATTGATATGATCATTGTTGGAAAGATGATGAATGTGGTCCCTTTAGTAAGTGATAGGCGTAGGAATTCACCAGAACAAGGTTTGTTTACACTTTCATCAGATACTTTTAGAACAGACCAAACGTTTGAAACAGTATTTATCAACTCACGCGCATCCGGATCAGCAGCTACGTTATACTCGGGATCAGCCTCATCATCATCTTCGTTCTTCGAAGTAGAGGCTGGGTTTAGGCATTCATTTAAGAACTGGTTCCAGAGGTCATCGACCGCAGGCATCGGAATATCATCGGGAGGGACGAAGGTACTCTCAATGTGTTCTATAGATGTGGCCGACAGACTGAGCTTGGATCGAGTACGGAGCGCGATTGTCGCTTCTTCTTCAAGGTCCAGTTTCCTCCGCGTGGGAGTTGACAAGTCCTGTAAGACAACGTAAATAAAAAGGACTCATAAATATTAAAAAAGAGAGTGAATTTATTTACAATGTGACGTACAGTCACCAAAAGAGATAGCTAACCAGGGTCGTCAGATATAGTTGAAGTTTTTTAAGAAACCAATGGATGTTTTCGAATGAAATTTAATTGGGAAAAAGGACTGCCTGTTTTCTATTAATTTAATTTAATTATATTCGAAAACGTCCATCGGTTTCTTAATAAACTTCAACTATAGCCGACGACCCTGGTTACCTATATCTTTGGTGACTGTATGTACATTCGCTAAGTTTGTGGGTTACATTTCATGCATTGCATAAATGTGGACGGCTTGTTTGTGTTACATTTTTTGTTACGTTTCACCAATCTGTACCCGGCACTAGGGTGAAACCATACCGTAGGGAATCAACATAATTTTGACATAGTTTGCGACTTTTGATGTAAAAGGTAACACATTTTGAAACGACGGTCGACGTCGTTCAATCTCTGTCTGATTGCATCCTTATACCGTCTGTCTTACGAACGCAAAAAAAGCATTTTCATACATACATATATATACTTAATCAGGTGCTGTATCGTAACGGTTTAGTGCCATCACGATTCCAGTGTAAGAGAGAGACGGAGCTATACCTACACATGACCGATAGCACCCTTTTTCGCACTGGAATCATAGTGGCATTAAAACTCCGTAATGCGGCCCCTGATGATTTTACCTGTGGTACTTTAAAGGGTCCATCTTTAATGACTTTAGGACTGGTGGCGTGTTGGCTCCGAGGTGTAGCCGGGGTCCTTGGCTGGGATTCCAAGTCACTGCAAGACTCCAGGCCTTGGTCATCATCACTCTGAAAATGACAGCCATTACAATCTATATATAAATGGATGTTGGTATAATATGGGATTAATAAACTTCACAAAGGTTGCACCAATCACCATGATACTTGGCAATCCTGGCACATGTATTAATTTTTTCATGGAGAATGTTTTCTAGTTTTTTTTTACCTCCACACGGGCGACGCCTCACACTAAAACTCGTTATAATAAAAAATCATTCAGGATTAGCACTAGGTACGTATCGTTTGGGAAAATTTAATAACATAATTACATAATGTATAATTATGAAAATAAAACATATTTAGGCAACTACCTGCATTGTGATCACTTCTGTTCATAACTAATGCAAAATGTTCTGATACCTACCTGTTTACATCGGAACATAATGTAATAACTAAATTATTATACTGTGAAATAATAGTGGAATGCTGTTTGTATTTAGAGCTGGTTAATTGGGTAAGAGGAAGACTGTCCTACCGTGATACAGTTTCGACTAGTACGGAGGACAGTGTAAATCGAATGCTACAACCTAAATATCAATATCAGTGTATGTAATTGTCGGTGAGTGACAAGAGATACGTACTAAATAATAATCATGTGACGTAAGTACTTAACGAACAACATTTATAAGACGTTAGAAAGGTGAGAAATATAATATCACATTAATTATTATATACTATATTTATTTATTTTATTTTAAAGAAGGGTTACAGACTAACAAACCAATGAAATAAATAATGTAATATTAAAAAATAACTAAAAACAAGCCTCCACATGTAGTTAAGGATAAAAGTCGATTGAAAGAAAGTACATACAAGTTATAATTATAATTAGTTAAGAGAAGATAAGTTAACTATCCAAGAAAAAAGACAGTGTCAAAAGCCGTCTTAGGGACTAACCACACTTATTCAGCTCTGTGTCTGTTTAGCTTTTGTCCATAGAATAGAACGATTTTGTATGGAATGTGTACGCATCCGTTCAGCTTTACGTATGCGTACGCATTCCATACAAAATCGTTATATTCTATGGACAAAAGCTAAACAGACTCAGAGCTGAATAAGTATGGTTAGTCCCCTAAGGTCGATACACTGGTGCAAAGCAAGTCGACATTAAGGTCCCAAGGAAGCCTATTGAAACTGAGTGGACTTCTAATTGAGAAAACATTCCGCCTCTAATTAGTCATTACGAAAGGTACATTTAATATTGGCCGTTGACGTAATAATCCCATCAGATTCGTGCGTAATTAGCAACGAGTTCGGGACAGTCAATGTGGCCACTTGCGATACCCAACAGTAAACTCATGTCTCCAATATAACGTCTCATCTCCAGAGGAAGGAAGTGGTACCGTTTGCAGAGTTAGTGGTTGTAAGTGCAGGAACCTATTTTTTTGGAACTTATTTGCGTTTTTAGTGTCTACCTACCAAATGTTAAAAATACCTAATTTATGGTTGTACTTTTTTATGATGCATATAAAGTTATTATTATTATTTATTATAACTCCAGTCTGAAGAGTATTGGTGACAGTGTAGTTATAGGCACAGAGATTTTTCAGCTTTGTCCCTGGCATAGTGGCGCATTTGTGATGCTAGAGGCATCACAAATGCGTATATAATATAAAAACGTTCCCACTGCTGGGAAACAGCCCTCTCTCTGTGAGAGGGAGTGGTCCATAATCCACTACGCGGACCCAGTGCGGACCAACCCACACTGGGTGTCACATATCTTAAAATTTTTGGTTCTATTACATGCTGCTTTCCTCACTATGATTTCCTTTACTGTTTTGAGAGCAGCGATAATTAAATAAATTACACAAAGTATTGTGCCTGCCTGGATCCGAACCCATGACCTACGACACATAAGTCGAGGCTATTACTGCTAGGCCACCATAGCTCTGCCTATTCGAATACTAGTTTAAATATACTAACAGGCACATCATCATGGTTAGGTTCATACTCTTCATCATCCTCGTCTTCCGGCAACTCCTGGGCGATGAGAGCCTTTACTTCAGGTCTGGTCTTCACCGGGATGTGTTTGATGGGAGTCAGCTCCAAGTTCTCCAGGTTCCAAGCGGTAGCTGAATGCGTTTTAGGAGACACTTTCATTAGCTCTCTGAAACATATTTGTGAAATGGTTGTACAGAAGCCACTCATTGGTATCTTTCTAGGAGTAGAAGTACCTACACAAACAAACAAGTTTTACTATTATAAAACAGCAAACTTACACGTTTTAGAAATAAATAATGTGTTCTTTTATAAAACACAAGTGCATTTTTGCAGTAGTAATTTAGTAACAGTTGTTCATACTAACGCAACTCCTTGGAAAGATGCTGACGATTTGAAATAATAAGAATTTAAAAAAAAACGTGTGCGGTCCGGGGACCCCCGTCGGAAACGAAGTTCCTTACGCGAGACTCGCACGCACACACACTCGTATATAATAGAAAGAGACACAGAGAGAGAAGAGTCGCATGGAGGGACCATAACGCTTTTTCAGCGTAACCATTTCTACCAGTTAACTCCTGCCGTAAGCCGCATTAAGGAACATCGTTCCAAAAATGTGACACTCAATGGATGTTATCCATAGTCATAAATATTTTAAAATTGTTGCCAAAATGTTTGCTAATGGCAATCCTATTTGTAATATTAATATAGATGCACACAGAATTTTAAAATTAAATTAAAAGAAGAAAAAAACTTTTAAAAAACAAGCTTGTATTACTTATTAATAAAAAGGGCTAAAAAGTTAAAAATAATTTAAACCTGATAAGAAATAAATAAAAGCGTGTTACATTGTGTTCTAAATGTTCATTAATGTTCCATCAGAATGTAACACGCTTTTATTTATTTACTTCGAAAATTTGAGTTATTTTTTAATACGAGTTCCGACGCGGAACTAACGCGGCAGAAACAGCTTGCAATATCAATGTTGCGTTTGGAGAGGGGACTGCTAATAAACGCACCGTGCGATTTTGGTTTAAACGCTTTGGTGATGGAAACTTTGATTTGAAGAACGAACCACGTGGAAGACCGCCCACACAGGTGAATAACAATGAATTGAAAGAGATGGTGGAAGCCGATCCGAGCCAAACTATCCAGGAATTAGCGGCATGGTTTAACGTTACCTTACCAACAATATTGACTC
The DNA here is from genome assembly GCA_947507525.1 of Apamea epomidion. Classification (NCBI taxonomy): domain Eukaryota; kingdom Metazoa; phylum Arthropoda; class Insecta; order Lepidoptera; family Noctuidae; genus Apamea; species Apamea epomidion. The sequence continues at coordinate 5,825,216 of OX382242.1, read as the reverse complement.
ATTTGCGTCAAATCAATAAAATAAAAAAATATGAGAAATGGGTGCCTCATGATTTGACTGATCTGCAGAAAGAAACGCGTATTGAAACTTGTGTTGCCTTGTTGAATCGATACAGAAATGAAAGAATATTGGATCGAATTGTGACATGTGATGGAAAGTGGATTCTTTACGATAACCGTAAGCGAAAAATGCAATGGCCCCCAGGTCAAACGCCGCAACAGTGTCCTAAAGCAAAGCTTACCAATAAAAAGGTAATAGTAACTGTTTGGTGGTCTCAGCATGGTGTTATTCACTGTAGCTTTCTCCGATCTGATCAAGCAATAACGGCAGATGTCTACTATGCCGAACTCCGAACAATGATAGCAAAACTAGCAGTGAAACAGTCCCGACTCATTAATCGATCTTCACCATTATTGCTCCATAATAACGTGAGACCTCATACAGCACGAGAAACCGTTTTAACTCTACAGGAACTGCAATTAAAAACCATTCGTCACCTTCCGTATTCGCCAGACCTTGCTCCAACGGACTACCATTTTTTTCGTGATTTGGACAATTTTCTACGTGATAAAAAGTTTTCTTCTCAGGAGCCAGTACAAAATGCTTTCACACAGTTTGTCGAATCTAGATCACGAGAGTTCTATCGCAAAGGCATAAATGACCTTCCTATTAAAAGGCAGCAATGTATAGATAATAATGGTAATTATTTTGATTAAATAAATATGTTAAATTTAAAAAAAACGAATTTTTTTTTTCAGTACAAATCAGCAATTTCATACTTTAACCCCTAATATGATTCAACAAACTTTTACAAAACAGAAGTCTAAGTACCAATTACCACATTTCTAACTTTTGTGACTAATTTCCATAAAATCTTTCATTCACTATTTAACTCTAAAACTGATGGATTTAAAAAAATTCATTGAAGTGTTCACTTTCTTGCTTTTAGAGTTAGACCTTGTAGTTCACCCTGTGCATTGTCTGTCAATGAATGATTTTTTATTAAGTAGATACTTTACGTACGGTTCAGTACTTACTTACGTAGGTACTTACTTGACTTTAGCCCTGGTAAGTTTTGGCCGTAGACTATTCTCTTCAGAACCAGAGTCTTCTTCTTCCCGCATCTTGACAAGCGCCAACACACGGTCATTTGTCACCACTTTCTATAATAAAGATACATACATGACGTTATATTAGAGGCCTGAGATCACAAACTCAATAATAAGAATAATTGATGCAATGGTAAAAGCATTAGCCAGTCAGCAAAGTGAGGGCAAAGCTAACTGTCCCGTTGTGGCTTGCATCCAAATAAATATTTTGACTATAGATTGAATGTATGGTCACCAACAAGTGAAATTATCTTGAACACAGTAATGCAAGTAGTTTGAAATTATATTGACCTGGATACCATGGTTGTCACTAAGAGCAACACAACTAATATTATGATTGCAAAAGTAACTGTCTGTCTGTTACCGTTTCACCCAAAGACATTAAATTATTTACTATCTTAAATCTCTTTGGTTTCACCTAAATAACCTGGAGAAGGATGTACACTGCGTTTGCGATGTATTTGCCAAACATGTAAACAAATATATTCTCAATACACACACAATATATATATACAATTATATATACTCATATTTGTTTACATTGGAAAAATAACTTTAATACCTTCACAATAAAGTTCAGTTTACACTACAACTTTAAACATTTTTATAATTTTTTCAATAGTACTAGTCACTTTGAAATCAACTTAATTTTCTCTGTACTAAAGTTTATATTTGTTTAACTTAAAATCACATCAATTAGAAACCTGAATTTGAATAGACCTTAGGCTACTTTACATCCTGGATATTTGTATTAAAAAATACAAAATACACACAAATGAAGAAGCGGGCCACAGCTAAACAGGAATAGAAATAAGTTTAAGTTGACATAAAAGTACTGGATTCTACTTTTCAAGTGTTTATTAGGAATTAACAGAATGCAAACCTTTATAATTTTTCTGACACTAGTTTCATCTAAATTATTTTTAATTGCTGACGCATGTAGGCTCCTGTCCACCTCCACAGAGTTATCTGCGAGTACATCCTCGCATTCGCTGCTACACTCACTGTTGCGACTGAAAAGTACAGATGTTAAATTATTTGTTACAAAAAAACATATAATAGTGATAGGTTTCTAAATTCATACTTTTTTGTTGTCTTTGCTGATCATACACTGTTAAATATGCCCCATAGCTTATAATCTAACTCTACCCCTAAGTGGAACCTCAGTCTGATCAGTTTTATATAAGTATACCCTTATCCATTACTGAATCAAATTCAGTGTAAAATAACTTTTACTTATTTAATTTCAGCAGCAAAAGCCGGTACGAACAACTATTCAAGTAGAAGAGTGCCTTACTGTACGTTCTCATAGTAGCGTAAGTTTAAGTGATATGTGAATATTCCGGTGTTGTTGTTATTATTGTTAGGAAAAACATACCGTTTTCGTTTCTTCCCGCGACCTTTTCCTTTACTCTTCACATAAGTATTTTCCTTGCTAGTACCAACACTTTCGGTCGTTGCAGGTTTACCGTCTTCTTCGTTTTTATTCATATTGACTAAAATCTAATAAATCCTGCAACAGGATTTAAGTCGAAGAAAAGAACTGCAAGTGCAATGTTACGAAAATAAATAGTAAACAGCATGCAGCCCATACTATACTCTTTGATGCAACTATAGTCGGTGACAGCAACTGACTGGAAATGACACTTTGACTTATGTCAAATTTCAATCAATGTTGCCAATAACAAAAGAGATTGGGATCTTCATCTGGGATCTTGAATCAAGATCCTAAGCCCAAGACCCTCAAAAGAATCTCAAATCAATTTCAAAAGAATCTTTAATCAATGCGCCACTCCCTGAGCGGAGACCATAATTCAGACCACTGAAGAATGATGTTTTTAATTTTATGATTTGAGACTCAGACAAAATAATGGAGGCTTGTATTATTTTTACGCACGAGTTGTCAGCCACAGCCGCCAAGGCACTTATGGCACAACTACTCTTTGCACTGACCACTGAAAATCAGTATATAATATGCACTTAAAATACTATCTAGTATCACAAAAAAATCATAAAAGAAAGTTCAGGGTCACGTGTACAGTGGCACCGAGTGGGTGCGGCCGCTACGCAGTTACACAATCGTCACTTTAATCTTTGACAATTTTCAATTAAAATGAATACACTGGCGATCTCCGGCATCCGTCTAACATTGTAACGACAGATAAGTTAGTAAAGTTAGTTTTTATCATTAGTAGGTACCTAATTGGGTGCACTAAAGTGTTAGCTACTTGTAGAAATTATTGGTAAGTACCTATTCATATAATGTACCTACTACAAGACTTACAGATTTTTTTCAGGCTCGTTACTTTAATAGAATTTTTATAATACAGGAAGGAACAACATCCAAGATGCGTGACCAACCAAATATAGCCGTAATTGGAGGAGGAGTGATCGGCATAACAGTGGCTAAACTGTTCCAGGATCGACTCAAGAACGCAAAAGTATCAGTTCTCGCTGAAAAATACACAGAAGATACCACTAGCCACATTGCCGCTGGGATTTTCAGGCCCGGAACCAGTTTTAAAGGACCAACAAAGGCAATTACGAAGAAATGGCTGCACGAGTCCTGGAAGTTTTGGCAAGATATACTCAAGACACCTGACGCTGAACAAATTGGTGTTATGAACTTAGGAGCTTACATATTTTCAAAGGAGAACTATCATGTCACTAGAAATCATCTTATTGAAGATTTAGTGCCAATCTACAGACCAGTCAATAATGAGGAGTTAAAACTAGGTCCTCAAGGTACAAAATTTGGATCTTACTTTTCAACATTGAAAGTTGAATGCGAGCGCTATTTGCCATGGATGGGAAAAATAATAGTTGAAAAAGGCGGAGAGTTGATAAACAGAAAAGTGGAAAGTTTTGTGTCCCTATCAAATTACGATCTAGTTTTTAATTGTGCAGGTTTAGGTGCAAGATATTTATGTAATGATTATGATATGGTGCCGATAAGAGGTCAAGTGATAAAAGTGAAGGCACCATGGGTGAAATCAGCGTTTTATGGCGATTATGATACGTATATTATACCGGGGCTTAATGGGGTGGTTACATTGGGTGGCTGTAGAGGATACGACAGTTATAATATGAATTATTGCAAGTATGACGCAGCTGCCATAATGGAGCGTTGTTGTGAATTTCTCCCGAACTTGAAAAATGCGGAGGTCATCGCACATAAGGTTGGTTTGCGCCCTCACAGAATGCCGGTTCGTGTTGAGCCGGAGCTGATTGATGGTGTAAAGGTCGTACATTGTTATGGGCATGGCGGTTATGGAGTGATGACTGCCCCTGGCACTGCAATCGACGCGGTTGAAATGGGTCTCGATTTATTACGTAGCAACGTTAGAAATAAACTGTAAACACATAATTTATTTAAAGCTAATATTATGTGCATTCTAGAAATAAAATTTATCAAGTCATAATTTTAAGAAAGTTCATTAATATTTACTTAGATTAAATATTTGTTAAACTACCTATCGACTTTTATTTATTGCTTGTTAATTTAAGACTACATAATTGGTATAATGACAATACATTAACAAAACTATCATAATAGATAATTTAATTATTTACCTAAAGTCGCGGTGGTAACAAGCATCAGACGTATTACTCGTATTGTATGTTAAATGTGAATTATTATTCTCACTCAACAGCATTTTTTTTAAACTGAAATTTATATATAGATAAATAATAATAATAATAAAATAAATATTCCACAACTATCACACAACGCCATCTAGTCCCAAGCTAAGCAGAGCTTGTGTTATGGGTACTAGACAACTGATAAACATACTTATATATTTCTAAATACATAAATATTATAGATAAATTACACCCAGACAGAACAAATGATCGTGCTCATTACACAAACATTTGTCCTGGGTGGGAATCGAACCCACGACCTCCGGCATAGCAGTCAGGGTCACTAACCACTAGACCAACAGGCCTGTCAAGCGTCCCGTCAAGCATTTATGCGGTAATTTGATAAAAATGGACAAGAATTTCAAGGCCGCGTCACGGTTAGGCACATTTCGTTACATGAGAGAGAAGAAAGATATAACTCTCTTTCTGTCACACTAAATCTCTCTTATTCTTTAATTTCACTTCCATTGCTGCACGCGCAATTTTTTTTTTACTTAATAATTATCCTCGTAAATTATGTAACGAAAAAATCTAACTCTTCACAATCGAAAATACGTGGTTTGTCCCCAAAATTTACAGAGTAAAGAATTTAAGATTAAAAAAAAAAAATATCGTAAAACCGTAAAATAACTACTATATAATATATACTGTCGCGAATAACATTTTGATTAACATTATAACTTTGTACTGATTTACAACTACAACTTTGAAACCACTTAAGATTTGAATTTCGCGGGCTACCTATGTAAAATGGCGGCACTTCTCTTATGTTGGCTTGGCGGGCTTCCGGCTTGGCCAACATGTATGCGGTATCCGTTACACCTAGAGATGATATATTATGGTCATTTTTATGTAATCCTATTATTGAATATATTAGTTAACGAATATTATGATACCATACCTATTACTGGATATTAGTCAAATATTAGTGTGAACCGATTCAATATAGCTACTCAATCTAATATGCATAGGTATCTGCGTAATATCGGTAATAGTCTCCATAATTATTAATATGAAATACGAGATTCTGCACGTTTATTATTCACGTATGCCTATTATAGAAGTGAAACGGTGATTAAATTTTCCTTGGACTAAAACGTCCAACAAAAATAAATAAAATATCAACCCAATCACTAAACACTAACAAAATAATGAATAGTCGCGCTCGAGTCCTTTGAGCGGATAAAATAGTTATCAATCACTACGTGCAGCAATAATAGGGAGGTGCTGTGAGCTTTGGTCACTGGTCACCATAGGGCGCTATCAGTCGCCGCGCTATTACGCGTGCCTATTATTTGACTAATACCTGGTAACCTATTATTCTTTAGTCGCATATCCTAATATAAATATACATGGCTTGTATTATGATACCTGTACCTATTACGAATATATTAGTCACACCTCCAGTTACACCGGTTATGCAATGGTCAAGCCGGAAATGCTGGAAGTTTTATTTTTCAAATATAAGGCTTAATACACTACCCAATCGGTGGGTGGATGATCGGTGGGGTGGGGCCCTAATGATAGGGAGGGTGGGCAAGTGCGGTCGGTAACACCCGATTGACATAGCAGTAGGGCCTATCTCTCTATCTCTTATTATACTACCCTAACTAGGAGGTACGAACCCTACCGATTGGGTAGTGTAATAAGCGCTTAACGGCAATATAAATACACCAATAAACAATCATGTAGGTAGTGAAATCATGAAAAAAAAATATTAGGGTTGGCACTCCTCGTACATGTAACAAAGGGTTGAAAAAAGTAATTCAATGGACAAAATGACACAATCATTGGATCATAATTAAAATAAAAAGATGATGATATTTGGGAGTGACTTTTTTATGTGAGTTATGGGAGGTTTTCGCTACAAATCGCAGAAATAACATTGATTTTACTAGTACCTAGTAGTTGCGTATGATTGGCAAAGGACTTTACTGACTGATCCTTGGCACCATTCGTCTCAGTACTGACTAGAAACGGACTCGGATTTTTCTAGTAATACTATACAAACTTTATTTTTGCACTCAATAAAGTCAATCCTGTGTCTGAATGTCCATTCCAACTAAGTAGGTAACCCATCAATGTGCGTGGTCCGACCCAAACTTGGCCTGCGTTTGCCGGCGACCATTGCTGCATTGCATTGCTACATCGAAAATAATTCTTTCGCGTGACACCGAATGGTTAGTGGAAAAGCGACCTGAAGAACAATACCGGACCGCCCAATGAAGTTAATAAAAAAAGTTTATTTATTTGAATTGTAAGGAACTGTACTGTTGGTGGGCTTATTATAAATAAATAAAAACACTACTACGTGGTCTACCTGCACAGGCACACCTGCTAGACTTTGTACTTTAGCATGTCTGGTTTGTATAATTCCTGCAGAGGGGTAGGCAGGCATACTACTGTACCTGACGTGCTACGGTCCTTACCTGCTCCTCCTTTTGCTTTGTCCACATTTACTCATAAATAGGATGCGCGCTGGACAAGGTAGTCATGTAAATTAAATTGTAGTACCTTTTTCTATTAACTGACCAAAAACCAAAACAAACATTCCATCCATTCATTCTAGGCATTCCTATATTCCCTGAAGGAGTAACACTACAGCTCTACGGTATACATACATGGTAATGTTATGTTACGAGAAAAAATAATAATTTCAATTTTTTATAAATAAAATGACAAAAAACTTAGGTTAATTATTTATTTACAATCATCCAATAATTCCTAATACTGCTAAACAAGGCATATTACACAGCAATATTTTAACAAGACAAAATTGATGCTTTCTCATTGAACTCAAGTAAAAGTTGTTTCATATCATCATATCCTGATATTTCTTGTGCTTCTTTCAATGGGAGCCACTTCAGATCTTGATGCTCATCAGACAACAGAACCCTTGTCTCTGGATTCCTTAGTTTAGCCAGCCAGTACACAACCACTTTTGGTTTACCTTTTACTTTGTAATTCAGTACTTTTGAAACATCTTTGTAAACCTAGAATAAAATATTTGATTTAGAAAGTATGAAATATTCATTGTATATGATTTTTGTCTTACTTCTAAATCATCTTCAGATAATCCAGCCTCTTCTTTTGTCTCTCTTAAAGCTGTTACCCAGTCCGACTCACCAGGGTCAACATGGCCTGTGGGAAAAAAATAGTTTAGTTTAGTTTTGGGCAGGTAGTTTTTGGAGTAACGAAAAGTAGTTATTGAAATACAGCTATAGTACGTAATTTACCCTTTGGTGGAGTCCAGTGATGTTCTCCGTAAGAAGTTTGTAACATCAAGAACTGGACTGCTTGATTCATATTCCTAAAGATAACGAGCCCAGCGGCCCGCTTAGGAGACATTACTAGTACAAACAGTAACCGTGGCTTATATTTAAAGTATGTTCCACAGGTTTTCTTTACTTATTTACCGTTAATTAAATTACAACAGCTTACAGCTACTTTTTTTTTATCTATACATTTTTGTTGTGACAGACGATTGACATTATCATCTGACACTGACAGTGACAAGAAAACAGCAATCAGTCAGTAAAAAAAAGTTTACAAGTGTCGTCCAGAAAAATAATTTCTACTTTAGTTTTTCTGATAAAAGCTCTCAATTTCTATTTTAGTTCCCGAATGTAAAAATTATAAAAATATTGTATTTATCAATGATTTTTTACTATATTTCATTTATCTTTTTTATTGTACCAAGCCGCTAACGCATAAAAAAATACTGACACCTGACACTGACATTTCCAAACCAACGGCGACGGATGGAGAAAAAAAATTGGATTTCAAACTGCAACGGCAAATAACAACATTCATTATTTTCATCATTGAGTGAAACGACAGTTACGAAATTGTTTGTTTATTAGTGTTTTCGTTGCGTACATGTGAATTATAACAGGGCTTCAAAAACAAAAAACTGGTAAAAATTAAATACATTGTGTACAATCCTTAGACCATGTTACAAAAATGGAAACATATTATTAGAAACTGGGTAAGTAGCAGATGTTTTTCAAATGTCGTTGATGATTTGGTACTTCGTTGCTTTTAGTTAAAGACCGATTGTTTTCTTGTGTATTTTAGATAAACTGTTATTTCAATGAAAGCAACCAACATGAGCGGTCCGTTAACTTAGAGTCGTTACTAAACATAATATCTCATTTACATGAGAATCTGAACTTAGACGAATCCAAGTCGTCTATACTAGAAGCGCATACAGTAGAAGAGTTCGTTTTGGAGAAGTATCCAGAATTTAAATTTGAAAATGAAACAGTTGAGGCATCCAATGAGGACGAGATATACCTTGTAGCATCATTGCTACTTTTCTTTGTATGCGTGAATTCTAAGGATGTGGATATAAAAAGTGCGATGTGCAGCAAGCTGAGTGGTGATGACCAGGAGACAATACTGAAGTTCAGTAAGAGCCTCCTGGAGTGCTCCCCTATCACTCGCAGGGATGTTCAGGCAGCTATTACAGGTAACCTTGAATTATTATTATTATTGAATTTACAACAGTCTACCAAGCACATCTTTCCAAGATTCAAGCCTTTTATATACATAGCTGAGGCAATTTTCAAATAAAATATGTTAGCAATTTTTTATGCTAATGTTGAAACACCTGTCTGTTTGAAAGTAGCAGCTGTTATAAAGGGCAGGACCACATGTCCTACTCAAAAGCCAACAAAGGAAGTTTGCTAATAAGATTTTTCAGTCATTATTTGGAGAATATTATTATTAGTTTACCAGTTAATAAAAAAATATATAGTGAAATTGTTAAATAAACCTTTGTCATATTGTTTTCACAGAGGCATGTGGCTTAGACATGGCTTCTGGTCATGCTAAAGTAGCGGAGACACCACCAGCTCTACGCTCATTGCATGGAGAGGTTCGGAGACTGCAGGCCTCTCTAGATGCCGAGCGATTTGACCGTAACTATCTGCAGGAAGAACTGGCTAGGACTAACTTGAGGATGGATAAATTGTGTAAGTGTTTTGTCTTTGTTTATTTATTTATAACTAGCTTCGGCCCACGACTTTGTCTGATGTTAAATAGTCTATAACCTTCCTCAAGAATTGGGCTATCAAATGCAAAAATACACAGGTAGTTCCAGAGAATAGCATGCTGAGACAAACTGTGAGGGGGAGTTTGTATTATATATGCCAAGATATGAATTGATTAGTATTTATTCTTTCACTACAGCACCAAATTTTTTATTCAAAGCATAATTAAAATAAAAACTCAAATAAAAAAAAAAAAAAAGACAGATTAAAGACAGATTTTTCATTTGTCAGGTAACTTATATCTCAGATTTAAGGGCTAATTTTTCAATCGACAGATAATTTTTATTTATGGAATAAAATTGACTATTCCTTGGTTCAAATTCTCTGGTGCTGGAAAAATCAGCCCTAAATGTGGCATTTTGACATATTTGCTTTAGAAAAGCTTTTTATTAGACCATATTGTCCCACTGCTAGTACCGGGCAACCCCCCTCTACCACTTCCTGTTCAGGAGCTGCCATAGACTTATCTTTTTAGGGTTCCGTACCCAAAGGGTAAAAACGGGACTCTATTACTAAGACTTCTGCTGTCTGTCCGTCCGTCTGTCTGTCACCAGGCTGTAACTCAAGAACCGCGATAGCTAGACAGTTGAAATTTTCACAAATTATGTATTTCTGTTGCCGCTATAACAACAAGTACTAAAACCAAAAAAAAAAAAAAATATTTGAGTGGAGCTTCCATACAACAAACGCGATTTTTTTTGCCCTTTTTTGCTCGATATCAATAATGGCAACAGATACTCAGTTGTATTTTTACTTTAATAATAAATGATAAAATTAAAATAAAATAAATATTTATGTGGGGCTCCCATACAACATACGTGATTTTTATAGATAATGGTACGGAACCCTTCGTGCGCGAGTCCGACTCGCACTTGGCCGGTTTTTTAATGAAATGAGTTTATAGCATGGTCATGGAATACAACATACTACCAAGAATTTTGTACAGTGACACCAACATAACAATGAATGCCTGTTTGTCACAAGTGACTTCTAAACATAAAACTGGGGTGGTATTGATTTCTGAAGTTTTGATTATAAAGATTTATTGTACTTGTAACTAGCTGTACATAAATAGTTACCATTGTCAAGGTGTATTAGAGTAGGAAAACCTTGTTTTTTATTTTTTGGTGCCAGACATGAATTTAATTAGTTTACACAGGAAATATGTACTTTATCTACGTATAAAAATGAATACTATTGAAGTGTCTGTTTCTAATGTCAAAATAACAGGTTTTTACTAAATGCATATGAAAGTATATGGTGCTTAAAACAAAAATACAATTTTTATATTTTTTGTCTGTTTTGTTGACAGTCTGTCTGTTTGTTCCGGCTAATCTCCGAAACGGCTGGACCGATTTTGACGGGACTTTCGCTGACATACTTATAGCTAATGTTATAAGGAGTAACTTATTTTAGAAAAAGAATGAGTAAAGAGACACATTATCGTTTTCCAAAACCCACGCAAACAAAGTCGCGGGTAAAGCTAGTAGTTAGTTATATAAGATGACTTGGTTGGTATTTGATAATGTACATTTTTAAATTCAAGGCGCGCCTTCATTGTGTCCTCTATACGCGCTACATTACGTTACATTTGATGGAGGTCATCATTGCTGGCTGTCATAGCTAAATATATTTTTATTGTTCTTGTGTATAGGTACTAGTTACTACATGTACTTGATACACAAGAACAAAAAAAAAAAAACATATAGCATTGTACCTACTGGTACAATAAACAATAGTTTCGCACAAGTATGGCAGAGCCAGGTCACACGATGCATTGCGGTGCTGCGGCGTCGCACCGCATTTTTTGGCTAATGACACCACGCCGCACAGGCCGTGCGGTTCAGGGGCGACTGCTGGCTTGAATCTAGTTTTAGAGTGAACAGGCATCTTCTGAATACGCTTGTTCCATCATATACCTCATCCATCGCTTTCCATCAGGCGTGATCGAGGGCAAGAGCAGGTCCATTCAGTAATAAAAAAATAAAAAGCCAGTTGATAACGGAAAATAGCACGACGTCTCAACATAGCCTGTGGCATGCCACTTTGATTTATATGTCACCGCACCGCAGCCACACCACAACGCATCATGCAGATTTCCCTTACTGATTACATGAATGGTCTCTTTACAGCAAAGGACAAAGAACAATACAAGCTGGAGATAGTGAACCTCAAGGCGAAGATATCGATGTGTTGCGGGCAGGAGCACGACTCGCGAGGGACGGAGGCCGAGGCGGACTCCTCGAGCAAGCTGTTGCGACAGCTGCAGGATATGGAAGAACGCCTGGTCCGCACGCAGGAGATGCTGGATGACGCTGTCTACGAGAGAGACACTTACAAGACTAAGGTATGAAACTATCTCCTTGTGTTGGTTGATGATGAGGTACTGGAAGGCTTACATTTCTTTACAAATCCTGTGGGATGTTTGACCTAATACCACTGATACCGCAATCAATGTGACCACATACTGGGCTCAAACAATATAAAAACAAAGGAGAGTAATACTACGACACGGGATGAAGCAGAGTAGGTAAACTTAACATAAGTTCGAAAGGTTTTAAAGTTGAAAATACTCGGTAGTCAGAAGCCCTAAAACCTGACAACCAGTTACCCAATAATTGGGTTGTGGAGATCAGATAGGCAGTTGCTCCATATAACATACGGGAATTCAGCTGCATTTGGGTCGGAAGCCGACTCCAACATAGTTAGGAAAAGGCTGGGTATATTGATTGGTTCACATCTATAAGTACTAATCTGCTTGTCTCACAAATCCAATTCAAAATGCTACAGGATAGTATTTGTGGTATTATTTTCGATTCAAAGTTCAAATTTACGGTACGTTTACGTTGCTCGTTCGCTAGGGCCTCTGGAACTATGCTCTAATTGTGCAGGTGGACGAGCTAAAGCAGGACCGCGACAAATGGCTGTCGCTGAGCCAGCAAGAGAGTGATCGCGCCATGCAGCTGTCCGAGGAGTTGGAGATGGAGCGACGGCACATGCACTCACTCAAGGAGCTGGTCGCCGAGCTTCGACAGCACAACCGCCGCAATGGACTAGACTCCAGTCAGCTGGAATGTGATGACCCTGATGCTAGCATACAGTCCTTGCAACAAAATTTATGTATGTTACATTTATCATTATTTTTATCGTAGATACACAATATAAATCAGAGTAGCTTTTCGTTTCTGAAATTCTGACCACTCAGTACTTTTAAACTACACAATGAATTTTGATGAATGAATCCGAAAGGTTTTAAATACATTTATATTTAACTTATTGTATACCAGAAATCTCGATGTTTTGACATGTCGCCGCATTAGTACATTGCACCCGTGCCAAGCAGAGCCGGGTCGCTAGTTATTATACGACTACGATTTTCGTAAATGTTGTATTTCGTGTCGCAGCTGTTTGTAGCGAGGCGTGCGCTAATGTTGTCGAGGTTCAACTCTCGGAAGAAAGAGCTAAGGTCGATGCTCTTAAACAGCAACTGCAAAGAATACAGGTAAGTTACTAATAAAATTATTGTATCAAATAACACTCTCGTATGTACATACATGCTCTCTGAGCAGTCAACTATGATGTGCTGGGCCCTATACTACAAAACTTTACAAGTTTATAAAATTGCCAAATTGTAGAAAAAAAAAAGCGTAACAGAAATTACAGAGTGTAAGTCATACAGAGTTACAATTTACAATTCTTTTGCATTTTTAAAAGCGTAACACAGACATGAGGGCTATGTATAAATAATACAGACACTACAATTTACATATTTGTAAGGTTTTCAGTTACATTTGTGTGGCTTATGTGGTACACGAACTTGTAAAATTTATAAATTTGTAAACTGTAACTAGTAATCGTAAAGTTTTGTGGTATAGGGCCCTCGTGTTAAACTTGTTGTTTATTGCAGGACGACATGAATGAACTCAGTCAGAAATCTGAAAACGATAAACACATCTCGGAAAGAGTGCTGTCAGAGCGAGAAAACGACATTTTTAATCTCAAACACCGCATCAATGAAGAAATTGAAGAGAAAAATAATTTGAAATCTTATTACGACAATGAAATGACTAAATTAAATAATGAACTTAATGAACTTGAACAAAAGATTAAAGAAAACAATGACCACTCACGATTAATCATTGATAAAAAGATTCAAGAAATTCAAACACTGCAGGAAGAGAAGTTCTCTCTTCTGCAAAGTCTATCTAATGAGACTACCAAGTCGGAGAACATAATAACAGGCCTTAAAGCTGAAATAGCAACAGAGAAGCAGGCAAGGCTCAACATGAGAGACTGCTATGAAAACCAAATGATGAAGTTAAATGAAAAGGTATTGAACAGGAACAATGAACTGGTTGAGCTACAAAATAACATTTTCGAAAAGGGTGAGATGATTGAAACTCTTCAAATGGATTTGAAAAACGAGAAGGAGATCTCAAACAAGTATCACATAAATGTGCGTCAACTGCAAGAACAGACACGCGAAGTCGAGAATAAATTACAAAATAAAAATGAAGCAATGGCTGCAATGCAACTAAGCCTGGAACAAAATATTGCATCTGTGTTGAAGGAAATTGAACATTTTAAGCTTTTAGTAGCTAACTTGCAAAGTCATTGCAGGGATTTGGAACAAAGCAAAGCACAGTTGGAGGCTGAGTTAAACAACCAAAGTACTAGATTTGATGAACTTCTTAAAGACGCCGAAAATTTCAAAAATACTTTCAGTGAAGAATCAGAAAAACTTAAATTTGAGTTGGATGAAAAAAACGCAATTATAAATACATTACAAACACATTTACATGATGAAATACATCATAAGATCGGATATCAAGAGGAGCTACAGAAGCTACAGGCGAACAAACTACATTTGTCGGAAGAGTTAAACAAACTGACTGTCGAGTTCTCTAAACAAAAAATTGAGTTGACCGGCAAGGAGAGGACCATTGAGTCACTGGAATTGGGCTTGAAGGAGGCCAAAGACACCATTGGAAAATTGCAAGCAGAGAATGAGAAACTAAATCTGGACGTGTCGAAACTATCTAATGAGATTGATCTCAAAACTAAAAATATTGAATTACTCAACACTACACTGGAAACCACTAAAAAGTCTTTGGAGGATGAGCTTTCTGATAAGATTGCGACTATCGATTATAATAATCATGAGCTAGCTAAAACAACTGCTAAGAAACAAGCCTTGCAGAGTAAAGTAGAGTTACTTCAAGCAGAAAAGACTAAACTGCACCATGAACTTGACGATAAATCTAAACAAATATCACAGTTGCAGGCAGATTGCGAAAAAATGGCAAAAACTATTGATGAGAACAAGAAAGGTATGTATATAAGTATTTTAGATTTAGATGTGATGGCATCCCGTAGCCTATTTAGTTCTAATGTTATTCGTTTTGTTTCAGCAATCCGAAGTTTGGATCAGAACATGACTAAAGAAAAACATAAATATACAGCACTTGAGAAAACATTTGACTCAGAAATCTCTAAACTAATGGGGAAACTGAATGAAACCGAAAAGACCATAAAAGAACTAAGCTGTACTTCTAGGAAAACTATTAAAAACAAAGAGCATCAAATTCATACACTAAGTAGCGAAGTTGAAAACCTCACAAGAGCTTTAGATATTGATAAAGAAAATATGACTTTAGTACACAAAGAAAAGGATGCGTTGACCCAGAAATTGAATGAAGAAATTTCATTTAAGAACAAAATTGAAAAAGAATATCAGAATCAATGCGCGCAACTAGAAAACATAACATCTCAACTGAATGAGGAAATGTCTACCAAGAATAATCAAATAATAACATTAAAAATGGAACTTGAACTAGCCATGAAAACCATTGAAGGGAAGTGTAAAGGTCAGTATTGTGTTCGTAATTCAATAAATATTTGTGGAACCTAATATTTTAATAGAACTAACAATAACATTATTTTCTTTTAGAAATCCGAATGTTAGGAGACAGGTTGTCCAAGGAAGATCAACTAATCAGAGATTTGGCTCACCAGAAAACTGTTGAGACCAAAGATTTACAAAAAAGGGTTAGTCAGTTGCAAACATTAAACTATGAATTGGAACAGGAAGTTAAAAGGGAATACGATTGTAAAAAACAAGCAATAGAAGCATTGCAAAAAGAAAATGAACAGTTACACTTTGCCATTGAAGAGGATAACAGTAGCCACGAAGTGATACTTAAAGAGAAGGATTGTGTCATTGACAGACTAGAGAGGCAACTGAAAGTACACACTGATCAGTTGGAATCCATCAGGAAAGATTACGAAAATATTACATTAACTTGGGAGATATACAAGGTGGAGACTAAAGAAAATATTGAAGCAAAAGAAGAGCAAATAAAAAAATTAACTCAAGAAGTTGTAACATTACAGCAAAATATTTGTGAAGTTAAAAACGAAAGAGATGAATTAATTAAAAAACTTGAAGTGATGGCCCAAGAAATGAAAGATACCGAGACAAAGAACAGACAAGAAGTAGATAAACTTGTAGAGACAATAGCTCATGAAGAAATTAAAAGTGCGGTTACTTTGAAGGAAAAGGAGGTTTTAGAAAACCAGTTAATAGAGGAAAAGGCTATTAGAGACAGTCTTCAAACAGAAAAGAGACATCTAAGTGACAATATGAAAGTTCTGGTAGCCGATAAAAACGAGCTTCTAAATGAGAAGATTGAACTGACACAGCACCTTGCTGAAGAAAAAACGATTAAAAAGATTTTTGAAGTAGAGTGGAATGCACTTGTATCCGAGAAGACAACACTTGAAAGAAAACTATTGAAACAAGCGACAATAACGAAAACTCTACTGGAAGATAAAGAATGTCTCGCGCAACAGCTTGTCGAAGAGAAATCCGCGAGAGAACTAGCGGAGAAGGAAAAGGAGAATATTGTATTAGAGAAACAACTTATAGAGCAGAAGATAGCAGAAGTAGAAAATAATAAAGAAGAATTGAGTAGAGAAATAGACCATCTCGTTCAAAAACATTGTTTGTTAGATGAACAGTGCATAAAAGAGAGAACTACCAGCGAGATTTTGGAAGGAGAAAAGATACAGTTGGTTCAAAACTTTACGGCACAGCAGACATCTAATGATGTGCTTCTTAAAGAAATGGAGATTCACATTGCGTATTTAAATATTGAAGTTGAAAACCTGCGACATGAGCTGCGTGACCAAAAAACTGTTCAAGAAGAGCTTATAACTGACAAAGAATCATTACTTGTTGAAAAAGAAGGACTTGTGAAAGCTTTAGATGTTGAAAAGTCGGTTCATGATGAAAAGGAAACTGAGAAAGATCAAATGATAGCGAAATTGTGCGAGTTGAATGAAACTTATTCCTCTAAAGCTAACAGTGTACAAGCAGAGCTTGACAAAGTTACTCAGAAAATGAATAGTTTACAAATGGATATTAAAAGTAAGTTATTTTTTAGTTCATTTACTATATTACTTTACCAGGTTAATTTCAGATGAGAGTATCACGCACGAAAACTGTTGTTGTATAATGATTGTATTATTTCAGATCAAGAAGAATTAAACAGCCAAATGACGACAACTTTAAGTGAGGGACTAGAAAACCTCGTGCAAGAACTTCAAAAGAAAGGAACTTTCAACGAAGAGTTACAAAATATATTGCAATCTGTCAATACAGATAGTCAAGCCAGGGACAAGTGCGATATGCTTGTAAGCATTGCTAACACAATTTTCACTGAAATGGAGGTGAGACAGAATGTAGAGAAAGCACTTGAACATACTAATAGCTCACTGGCGGAGCTGAAGAACGAGTTGAAGCAGAAAGAGACACAGTTGTTTGAAGTAAAAACTGAGGTCAAACGGCTCCAGCAAGTCATCAATGAAAATAAGATTGGTGAGTAATAAAATAAAATCTTTCCACTCTATTTAGCTGCAATGCCCTTATGGGAAAGTTCAACAAACGTTTTAATAGTGTTCCTCAATTTGACCCATTTTTTTCCCTTAAAACTACTCTTCTTGTTTCTCACTGGTATGCTTGAACGATTTTATCAATTATGCAAGAAATATCCAATAAAGCTTTGGTCAAACACTGCTATATAATGTGTAGTAATTATCTGTGAACTTTGCAGCGCTCATACTTGCAGGGGACAGTCGTGAGAGCTGCAATGTTCTCAAACATTTATATGTGCTCGTTTAACTAACCATCGCGACTCCGATAACGTGGATCTTTCAACTGGATACTAAACATTCTTCGAACTATTAATAAACTTTCATTTCAGCATCTTATCTATCTCATCCTTCCCTGTAGCCGGGGTCAGCTTTATGAAGTCTTCTATTTTTGCTTAAAGTTGTAGTGCTAATCTTCTTCATAATGTTAGAATCATATATTTTATTTGTAGAATTATCCAAACGAACTGATACTTTCAACACTACGTTAGATAACAAAGTAAGAGAAATGCATGTGATACAAGAAGACAATCAATCTCTTACTAATGACCTGAACGATGTCAAACTACAGTTAGAAGTCAAAGTCCATTCTCTAAAGGAAAAACTTATTGACAACGAGAATTTGACAGACAAACTGAAGAGCACTTATGAGTGTCAGATAGATAACTTAAATGTTATGATCACCAAGCTGACGAATTATTTGAAAGATAAAACTTCGGAGCTAGACGCGACCAGGAAGGAGAAAGACCGGCTTATGCAAAACATTGAAGAAAATAGCCAAGGTTTGTTTGTTGTTACAATTGTTACTAATCTGTCTTATTCATGTAATATTGCTTTACAGTTATACTCATTCCTTGATTGTTTTGAAGAAATCTAAACAATTTGGCTGATTTTATTTTCTCTTAAGCATTTGATTGCGTAGGTAATAAGATGAAGACAAAACTTTTTATGCAGCATATTACTAGTTATTAAACATATCTTTAAATACAACTAGAATAGTATTTAGAGCCCAAGTTCACAAAATGTTTCGTTTTATTGTAATATCTTTTGGTTTCCTAGAGAGGGTTCCTCAGGGTTCCATACTAGCGCCGGTAATATGTTTTATATTACTTACAAGACTTGAGTATTACTTATAGGTAGTTTAATGCCTTCTAAAAAATTGGTTGAAACTAGTTTTAAGAAATCTTAATTAAAGTTCTGTAACCTGTCTGCTTAGCTTCTCAATATTTGCCTTAGTATGTACGTGAACAGGCAAGACATTACAAAGATATCTAAGTATCATTTAAAAATACAAACATGATTTCGATATTTTTATGATGCTTTTAAGTTTTTCTATTCATCAAACATTTACGAAAACATGTGCACAACACATTTTGTACGAAATGTTAATTTACAGCGATAAAGGCGTTAGAAGATGGAGTAAAAAGTGAAATACAAAAACAACAAAAATTGCTCAAAGATTTTGACTCTGAAAGACAGATACTTAAAAACATGGTGACGGTGACTGAATCCATTATGGAAGACCAGAAAGTAACACTAAATAACATTATATCAGAACATGTGCGAGCCAATGATATAATACAAGAAGAGAATAAAACTCTTTCGGAAGAGTTTGAGAATGAAAGGAAAGATTTTGAAGCAAAGCTTCAGGAAAAAGAAACTTCCTTGGAGTCACTATTTCAAGAAATGGCAAGGATAAGACATGAAAAAGAACGGATCGAACAAGAAATAAATGCCCAAAAAGAAGCGTCTGAGAAAGAAATAAAGAAATTAGAAGCAAAAATAGAAGAAAAAGAATCTGCACTCGAATCAGTATTTAAAGAAATACATGACAAAGGGATCCGGCCCAAAAAACCGAATATAGCGGCAGACATAAAACAACTGAAATCTGAGTTGCAAACCAAAATGTTTGAATCTAAGAAACTGCAAGAGGAGAATAGTGATCTATCAACTACCGTACAAAAATATAAAAGTGGTAAGTAGGATAAATGCTGGAGTTTTAAGATTCTGTTACGGGACATATATACTAATGGTCGTTGTAACCTAACCATGATAAACCTGCGTGGCTCCGTGGCTAAGTAATAACAGTCGCACGGGTCAGTCGATCAGGTTACAGCTACGCTTGGTGCGGGTGGTATGGTTGACCATCTTTACATACCAAGACCCCTCCATGCCTCGGAAAGCACATTAAGCAGCTGCTCCCGGGTGTCATTCGTGGATCTTTGACAATCTTTATGGGTCGTCAGAAGCCCGAAAGTCTGTAAACCAGTCTTACCAAGGGGACTCGTATTACTCAGTAACTGGGTTGTGGAGATCAGATAGGCAGTCGCTCCATCTAAAATACTGGTATTCAGCTGCATTCGGTTTGACTGGAAGCCGACCCCAATACAGTCGGGAAAAGGTTAGGCAGATGATGATCATGAATGACCTGCAAAAAATATAGACATGGCAATGAAAAAAAAAATTGTTTCGTAAGCAATTATAAAATATTTCTTATTTTCAGATATGGATTCAATGGAAAAACGAAATAAAGAGATTGCCGCCTCTGAAATACAATTACGAGTCGAAATTGATGAATTGAAACAATCATTACAAAAGCTTACAGAAACAAACAAGGATTTAGAATGTACACTCAAAGAAAAGACTGAAAATAATAAAGAAATGGAAGAAAAAGCTAATTTACTTCACAAGCTAATAAAAATGCTGGAACAAGATAAAATACTTTTAGAAGAAGAGAAAAATGCTTTAATAATGGAGAATCAAGGAACCGAATCTAACGTTTGCTTTTTGGAATCCACTGTTACTACTTACGGTGAAGAAATTGCTAAATTGAAGATTGAAAATCTAAACCTAGTAAAAATCATTGATGAAAATACAAATGGTAGGTGTGAAGTTGCATACGTTATTATTCGGGTTTAAGCTGACCATCCAACGTCCCAAGATACTAATTTCACCATTTTGCTTTTCAGAGGTATCGAAACTGGAACAACTCCTCAAAGAGGCTCAGGACCAGAATAAGAAACTGCTTGAAAAAGTCAACAACGACAAACTAAATCTTGTCAACAAATGTGCCATCCTACAAGAATATCACGACAAAGCTGAGATAGAACTGGAAGAAAGAAGGAAAGATATAATAACTGCACAGAAAGAGCTCACCACCTTGAAGTGTACTGTGGAGTTATGTGAAGAAGACTCTAGAGCCAAAGACGCGATCGTATCTAAAATGAGTAAAGAGAAAGACGCTGTCATTGCTTCAATAAGCAAGGAGCTACAAGACACAAAGGAAAAGTACGAGAAGGAAATACAAGAAAAGATGACGACTATTCAAGAATTGAAACAGAATTTAGAGGATATTAACAACGAGAGAGAAGCATTGCACATTCTGAGGAAGGAAAACGAGGAACTGATCAAGGCTGTTGGACAGAGAGAGACATGTACGTAGAACGTCATTTATTCATAAATGTAGCTTAGTCAACAAGCAGTACCAATATTGATGTGCTGGTTATATTGAGGAATCATGCTTTATTCATTCTAATATTCTGGTGAAAAACATAACGACATATTTGGCTAATTAACGTTATCTTTCGCAGTTGCAGCCGCACAGAGCCTAGAAAGGGTGTCTAGCCACAAGCAGTCGGGTCAAGCGGAGAAGGAGCTCCGCGACCTCCAGCAACAGGTAGATAACACATCCTCAGACATGTCACACTTATCCACGGAGAGCCTTAAGACCATCTCAGACTTAGAAAAGATCATCCTCGACAAGAACCGCTCGATCACGACGCTGCACAGCGACGTCACCTACCTCAAGACGTTGCTGGCAGAGTCCGAGACTAAACTCCTCGACATTACCAAAGATCTCGAGCTGAGCAAGGAGAACTGCCACCAACTGTCCACTCAGCTCAAGAAAATTGTGCATCAGAAGAACGAGGAGATCGCGGACCTCAAGAGACAGGTGAGCAAAATGACCGTCAACGAGAACAGAGCCACGCAGATCATTAAAGTGTCTGCCAAGTACCAGGCGATCATATTCAAGAGGATCGCCGAGATAAAGACCAACACTGTCCTCAAAGAACTCACCAACTTCGGCAACTCGAACAACTACGATACCGAGGTGAAACGCAGCCTGAGTGCCGGAACCGTCACCATGGAAGACTTGGAGAACTTCCTCGAGACCACAGATAGACATATGAGAAAGTGCTCAGAGAAACAAGTAGCTCTACAAAAAGAGCGAGACAGACTCACGGAAGTGAACAAGATCCACGAGACAGAGATCCTCAGTTTGAAGAAGGTTCTAAACGAGCAAGCGGTCAGCTTCAAGACGTTGTGTTCCGCTCGGGAGGCGTACGTGCAGAAGTTGAGCGCGGTGACGTCGCTGCAGCGCACGGCGCGGCGCGAGATCCTGCGCGCGGAGGGCGCGGCGGCCGGCCCGGCGCTGGGGCGCGCGCCCGCGGCCGGCCTGGCGCTGGGGCGCGCGCACGCGGCCGCGCTGCAGGACCTGGCCGAGGCCGCGCTGGCGCTGGAGCGCTGGCTGGAGCGGGGCCTGCGCCGCGCGCTGGGCGGCGCCGCGCCCGCGCCCGACGCGGCGCTGGACGTGCAGCTGGACGAGCTGGCGCAGAGCTTCGCGCGCCTGCTGGAGCACGCGGAGCGCGCGCGCGGCGCGGGCGAGGCGCGCGACACCGTGGCCGAGGTGCGCGCCGAGTACGAGGACAAACTCGACCGCATGAAGAGCAAAATGGTCAGTATCCTCCCTGTACTGTTGTTGATAATGCTATACCAGCTGGTGTGGTGGTGCTATCTTCTCATGGATCACTGAGTGTGGCTCGTGAAGTCTATAATTTATTAACTTATGTTGTTTTCAATAAATTGTTTTAATGGATGCTTTTGTTTTATTTCAAGTATTTGTTCGCATTTGTTCATTAAAACATTGTTTTAGTAGTTTGCCGATTTGCAAGGTAATATGTTTATGTATATTTATGTATGCATGGCCTGCTGCACGCGTTGAAATGGATGCATGCGGTTCGGAGCTCAGACACGCGCTGACTCGTGTGATCGTTTTCAGAAACAACTGTACAGTGAGCAGATCGCGGTGTTCAAGGAGAAGCAGCGCTCGGAGATGTGCGCGCTGGAGCGCGAGCTGGAGCGCGCGCGCGACAAGCTGGCGCAGACGTCGCGCGCCTACGAGACGCACATCCGCGGGCTCACGGCCGAGCTGTGGCGCGCCGGCGAGAAGCTGCTGGTGACGCAGGACGAGGCCGACTGGCTGCGCCGCACGCAGCGCTCCGGCAGCCTCATGTCGCTGCAGCACGTGCACTCTGTACGTACTATCATTATAAGTAAACACACGTCGTACACATGGAACATTCTTTTTCTTTATGATACGATTACACATAAACGTTTTGTGTCGTTTACATGTGTCAGAAACATATAATTAAGACCCAATTAAATTACAAATTTTGTAGCGTTGTAACCTATCTACCTCAATTTACATGTTACATCATTGGTCACATAACTAATAATTGGTACATAAACTTCACATGGTACTCATTTCGCAATTCAGCTACAGTTCTCAGGGAAGCTAAATGGCGGCCGCTATGATAACGTTGTATTTCGTTTGCAGTCCGGTCTCGTTCCGTTCCAAGAAGAGCCGGCCCGTCCATCCGACTCGCACTCACTACGATCTCTCCCTGTAAAAAACAACGGGACTAAACGAGGTAAGACATGCAACGAAATGCTTGAGAATGATACAAGGACTGTATGGATTCATATAATTTATACAACTTAGTGTCGAATTTTATTTTAAAAAAAACTGGTATTTATTTTCTTCTATGTAATAAAAATAAAATAAAACAAAGTAGCTTTTCGTCTCTCTGTGCATTTAGTTCTTCTAAAGTACACGTGGTTCTTATTGCAGTTTTCACTTGAAGATTTATGTGCATTTAGTACAGAAATCTCGGATGATTTGTGTATCTTTTTATTTATTTTGGATGTATGTCGTCAGAGGGTCGCGCAATGCATATGTCCGACGAGGAAGGCGAGGTGTTCGACAACCGATGGCTGAAGGAACTGTCAGCCACGCCACGCCGCGAGTCTGTGGCTCCCGGGGCCCGGGACACCGGCGGCCCGGGAACCCGCGAGTCCGGCCCGCCCGGCCTGCGCCTGTCCGAGCTGCGCTGGCGCAATTCGCTGTGTCCGCCGCACCTCAAGAGCTCCTATCCCGCTGAGACGCAGTTCACACAAACCGTCGATGAGGAAGATATTAAGGTAGATTTTAAATAGCTTTTTAGATTTTAAATTGCTTTAGAAACACCTCTGTGGAAGTTGCTACTCTGGTAAAGTGAACTAACAAGCGAAATCGATCAGTATGCTTACCTATCAAAATAAGACGGTAAAAAGCCCATATCTATTTTTTCTTAATAATAAAGTAACTTGTTTTATAGTTATTGCTTTAAAAAAAAACATTATTAATTTCTGGCATTTAAATTTTGGTGCACAATATGTTTGATGCCTGAATGATCTCCATAACTAACGTTTGCCCCTACGAAGGCTGTCCGCCACAGATTATGCAGATATTCCAATATGAGTATGATTTGGCGCGATGACCAGAATCCACAAGAAAAATCATTAGACTAAAACTTGCAATGGGTCATTTGGAAAGCCTTATCCTCGCGGCATATTCCTGAATGTGTGTAAAGTAGTAGTGGGTAATGTTGCAGTGTGTCAGCGCGGCGGGGCCTGCGGGGGCGAAGGGGCAGCGCAAGGAGGTCGGTATTATCGCCTACAAGAAGCCCGGCCCGCCCACACCCAGCAAGCAGGCCGGCAGACTATCCGCTACCGTAAGTTTTAATACTTTTGGTATTTTATAGTATTTATTCATATTGATATATTTAAAAGGCAGATGTGAGTGGAAAAGCCAGAAGGGGAAGTCCTATTGTGACCTTATTGGGGATGCTCTTCGGAAAGGTTAGGTACGTAATAATCGCAACCGGCGTGCATGACCTGAATGCCAACTCTCGTATTTAAAACGTTCAAAATCTACCCAAAGTCTCATCTCGGCGACAAACAACATGTCAAAATGTAAATAATTAGAGGTATTTTTGACAGATTGAGACAGATCAGACTGTGAACGTTCTTAAGATTACGAGAATTTCCCCTCAGATGTATGAACGTAAACGAAGCAAAATTATAACCCAGCATCATGCAGAGCCTTCTTGTCACAGTCACGACGTGCGGCTGCCAACTGTTTCTGTTATGAATATTCATGATTTTTCTTTTGATTATTCTTTTTTATGTGATTTTTTCGCGCGAAAAAAAATCTCCTGTTCCCTACATTTATGCTCGCATAACTCGTCAAAATGTAGGAAACCGCTTATTCTTTTTTTGCGATTTCAGGTTTGGTCCCATAGGTAATAGTTGTTCATAATGATGAGTACAATGACCCCTTAAGAGGTTATCAATTAATTACCGGACAACCTGTATATTGTAAAATCCGTTATTCGCAGGACTCCGAGCTGCGCGAGTCGCTGCGTGTGGAGGCCGAGCCGCAGCCATCCCGCAAGACTAGCACTCCGTCCCGGATCCGGTCCCTGTTCCGATCCAACAAAAACGATACCGCCGAAGTAAGTCGTGTAAGCCTCCGTAATTAGATTACGCTAACGCCCGTTTGCTCCACGAAACACTTGAATAGAATTACTGCTTTAAAAATAATTTAGTGTTACCCACACATAAAGTTTGCGGTGCAACTTAGTGCATTTTGATGACTGTTTAATAGCAGTAGTTAGGCTGCCGGCCCACATCCGATAATCGGTGACCGATTTTTGTAGGAGAAAAATAGAACGTACTGATGGCAATAATGCAACGCACACGTTCTCCAAAAAGTTTGTCAGAAATAAAATCGGTGCATCCCGGCCGATCCGATTATCGTTGAAAAATGGAACGTTCGGAAATGTGTGCTTAACGCACACTACTCATCGACAGTCGGCCGCATGCACTTGCTAGGGAAGGACGTTGTGCCACAGACAAAGTGACGGACGTGTACGTCGAGTCGGTCATAAGAATCTGAGGAAAAATCGGCTCGATTATCGGTGCTACAAAAATTCTGACGTGGGCGGGCAGCCTTAGTCCTTCTGAAGTCAATTTAGTTTACACTTGCGTAAAGTTTAAATTTCTTTGAGTGGAAGTAACATCAATTTGGGAACCAGGATTTAAATATGAAATCTCGATTATTTTTTATTGATATATTTTGGAACTATGTGATTAATTAGTCTTTTTTAATCATTCTAGGGAACCCCACGAAGCAGAAGGCTGAGTAACATGTTTAGAAAGAAATGAGTAGTTTTATTTTTACGAAATTTGACATGTCAACGAAATTGTTAATAAATAAATTAATTTATTGCTTTTTATGTCTTTGTTTTATTTAAATAGGCGACACACTGAGAAATGGATAAAGGTGCTGGACCAAAGAGATGAGAGTTATAGAGGTGCAAAGCTCATATCTCTTCCCCACACTAAAGATTAAAATAATAAGACTATATGAGGTGGTGGTGGGCCCCTAGTACCCGGCGGTACACAAGTGAAACAAAACCATTTATTCATTTCATATTTTCTTTAATTCATAGAAGTACACCACGAAAATCACTATAGCACCAAACATTACATACAAAATGTACAAAATTGTGCCAGTTTACTCATCACATTTATCGGGGGAATGAAATCTAGCTCATTAACACAATGCGTTAAACTGATCATCTATCTCGTATTAAAAGACATTTTCCAATATAAGGAAAATCTCTAGCAAACTTACTTATTAGTTATTTTGAAATTACATTCAGGGATAGTAAATTTTACTAAGGCGACCGTTGCAACCGCTGTGAGTTCGTCAGGTTCACGCAATCTGGCTGTGACAGGTCAGGGGGCTTACCACCAGCTCTTATAGCAGGGCAGTAGTTGAACTGCACTACAAAAAAGCAATGCAGTTTAATATCTGCCCTGCTATGATAGCTGGTGGTAAGCCCCCAGTACTGCCAGGCTGTTTACGTGAAGCTCACTCTCATTGATAACGTCGCAAACGCGCCGCGGTCGCACACGGCGACCTTCAGGCACGCATGATGTAAACGAGCCAGTCGGAACACAGATTCATAATTGAATATCGATCGTTTTCTATTGGGCTGATTTTTCCATAGCCAGATAACTTTTATTCGCGGAATAAAATTGACATTTGACAGTTTTAGTATAAAATAACTGTCAACATTTCAAAATTATTCCTTGAATAAAGTTATCAGATGATTGAAAAATCAGCCCTAAAACAATGAACTAAACTTAAACTACAAAATAAATAAAACCATAAATATGATCGTAATATACAAAATAATCGATTTATTTACATAAAAATCTCAATAGTAAAATTGTTTGTGAAGTTTCAAAATGAAATTAGAAAAATAATGATTTAAAGTGTAAAAATGTTGTTGACTTCTGATTAGGTTCAGCATTACATTGTATGAACAGCAGGTTGGTAGATGCTCTGTGCTCTCATGTAGCGGAAAGACCACGACAAAAATTTAATATTTCCACAAAACTTCATCTACCTAACCTAACCCTAATTGATTGAATAAGTTCCCGTTAACTTACTTGGCAGATTCATACAAATTCTGCTCCATTTTTTTTTAAATGTATTCAGAGAGTATGGTAATAATTGCCCAGTAAAATTTAAGAATAATTTACCAATTATCCGATATACAGGTGTTTTTTTCTCAAGCCTGTTCTAAACTATATATATATAAATAAGTATACCTATATAATAAAATAAATGAAATAAAAAAAAATGTATTTCGGAAATATCTAACGTTTTTTGAAAATATTTTTTTTTTAATATTCTGCCTCTACATCACTTTAAAAACTAAATCATGTTACAGTCACAGGTCTAAAGTGGCTAGAATGACCACCATTCATGTTCTGAGCACTGCTCAACTCTTTTTAAAACTTTTATCACATTTAAGAAAAAAAAAAAAACTAATTTTCTTTTGGTTTCTCTGGAGAACCTAGTTCAGAATCTTCCCAAACCGAGTTAAAAAAGCAACTCCTCCTGTATAGACTGCCTAGTATACGTCTCCACATACTATAGAGATGTCGCAGATGGATTGTAGAATCCGCTGTTTTACAAAACTGCTAGTTGTTTTACAAAACAGCTACCGACGTTTAGACGTAATGCAGAATGGCTTATCTGCAGTCGCAATGAGCCTCTTTCATAAAAGTCGGATAACTTTTAAATTAATATTGTCCTTAAAATCACCGTCTTCACTTGAATTAAGGTAATTTTTACTCGTTTTATTTAAGACGTCATTATTGTTGCTACACAGAGCCATGAGTGGCAAGATTTAGAACCAAAATCTACAATCAGACGTTTCATTTCACGCTGTTTTACAAAATCGTTAATCGTTGTTTCAAATAACGGAGCTGTTTTGTAAAACCACTAGCGGTTTTGTAAAACAGCGGATTCGACAATCCATCTGCGACAGAGATATCACCATCATGGCTTATGGACTATTATATGCTTAAAGTAAGCTTAGTACGGACCTTCAGCCCGTGTCCTAACCAAAAGCGATCGTCGCATTCATATGTCACTTTTTGTTCGGTGACCTGGAACGTGTGGTAGCTCCGAAAGAGGGCGCCTCCCGGCTTTCCGAACAAAAAATGTTATATGAACGCGGCGGTTTTGTTTTAGACGAGGTGTCAAGCCATAATATATATGTAGTTTTGACTGTAAAACTAACTTCTCTAACCAACTGTATACCTTAGTGTGAACGCGGGGTAAGAACGACCCAATTCAATTTCATATTTAGATATGTCTCAACATAGGGTTAAATTGTCACTATACATCCATTTCACCATTGAAATAACGCAATCAGCACGTCTAAACTGCGTTCAAGAGTTGTCAGTGTCATCATTTTTGCAGAATATTGACACTGACAGTTCTTGTTGAACACGGTTTAGATTCGTGATCGCGTTCCGTATCATTGGTGAAATTCGCCCTAAGTTTTTTTTTATAGCAGTTTTATGTAACAGTTCCTTTTTGTCGTGGGTTTTCGGTCGTGAACATCAAGTTAACATTTCCTACGTACTAAAACAGTTAATTCTCAAGTTATTATATAAACGCACACAAATAACGCAAACATCAAAATTATTTCATTTTCTATGCATCTATTAACTTACTTAGTTAAACAATTCAGTACTAAATAAACTGACCACAAACCGCCTGTGCGTTTACGTCATTTAATTGTTATAATATCAACATAATACTGGAAGCTTTGCAAATCAGGGAAGCGTGATACATACAGGATGGCAGGGACATAGACGCGCAAACTGTAACCACGAATTTAGCACATGATTCTATGCCCCTAGCATAGAACTGCGGTTTTAAAGAGAAAAGTCCAAATGAATAGAACAATTTAAAAAAAAAATAGCCGACTAAATATTTCAACCTTAAAGATTTGGCTTCAGAATCATGTACTGAATCCATGGTATCAGGTTGCGCGGCGATGTCCCTGCCACCCAGCATAACATTCTGTACTGTGAAATACAACTAATCGATATTCTCACAGAGCACGGAGACGCTTTTCACAGAGATTCCGCGCTCTGTGGACATTTTAGTAAACTAAAGCTGGCTCCACACTATACATAATCACATTGTGTGTCATAGTCATAACATGTGCACAATATGATATAGCGGTCTAAAACAAAAGTTGTGTTACATGTTGTATTGTGAGATTAAGATTTATCATACCGACAAAATAATGTGAACTTGATCATTTTCTCTTAAAAACTTATTAAGGCAATAAAATTCAATTTAGGTGCAGAAAGTTCATTAAAATGTGGTTAAAGCTACACAGGATGAACAGAAAAATGACTGAACGCTGCATGAAATAATGATAAAAAAATTAAATACATTTGAACATATAAATCATTACATTACAATATTGAAGCGTACACATCCGACACATAGACCTCGCTTACAGCACAGCTAGTACAGCCCTGACTAAAAAATAATTTAAAACTTATCAGTAATTTCAATTATTAACAATAGTCGATCTTCAAAGACAAATTTCTAAATTTTATTAAAACAACAATTGATTACAGAAACAAAGCAACTTTTATAGATTCAATATTATTAAAAGGGAAAGCTCAACACGTCATAAAATGCAATTTAATTTTAATGAGAGATTCTATATCACCGTCCGCTGCAGGTAACATCTTTCATCTCACTCGCACTCGTTACTATTTTCGCCTTAACTAATACATTTTAATAAGTTATAGTCTCTTACCAGTTATCACATACATCATCAGCCTAGCTATGTAACACGTTTTATTATGTAACTACTTATAAAGTCGAACATTAGTGATCGAGCACTCGCGACTCGACGGCAGTAACTCTCGTCGCGGCGAACGCAACGATCGCATCGATACGTATCCGGGCCCGGACAGGCGAGCTAACTAATCAAAACGATAACATAAAGCGCTGTACAATTACTAGCTACTCGTGTACACTAAGGATGACTCGCCACTACGAACAACAGAAGGACCTCCGGCCGGCTACGGGCGCTAGAGGCAGGCGTGCGGGTTGTGGCTGCACCAGCGCGGCCACAGCGGCGCGGCGCGCACCCCGCGCGCCACCAGCCGCGCGCGCTGCGTGTCCAGGCGCAGGTACACGTCCGCGCCCGCGCCCTCCGCGCGGTCGGCCCACAGGCGCTCGGCCAGCGCCGCCGCGCGCGGCCACACGCGCGCGTCCAGCCCGCCCGGCGCCAGCTGCTCCGTCCACTGGCACGCCGCGCCGCCCTCCACGCGCCACGCCGGCTCGCCCGCGCCCACCGTCTCCTCCGCCCAGGGCCGGTGCTCGTACATCTGCTGCCACGAGCGGTAGGGCCCGCAGTGCCCGTCCGAGCTGTCGCGCCAGGAGCCGAAGCCGCAGTCCAGGTACCAGGCGTCCACGTGCGACAGCACGGTGCGAAAGCCGGCGTCCAGCACGGCGCGCGATTCGGGCCAGCGCGACGAGCCCCACACCTGCACGCCCACGTGCTGCGCGTCCAGGCGCTCCAGGTACGGCGTGCGCGTGAGGCGCGACGACCACAGCAGCACCAGCTCGGGCGCGCGCCCGCCGTTGGCGCTCTCCAGCGCGTGCAGCGCGCGCCGCGTGAACTCCAGCCACAGCTCCATGGGGTCGGTGTCGTTGAAGTGCTGCGCCCAGCATCGCTCCGACACCTCGTCACCACCCAGGTGGAACAGGTCGTCCACCTCCGTCAGCTGGATGATCTCGGCGTAGATGCGCTGCAGCAGTTCATACACGTGCGGGTTGCGCGGGTTGAGCTGTCCGCAGGGCGGCTCCCCGCAGTAGGCTGCCCAGGGCTCCAGCTCCACGCAGTGCGCCAGGTGGCCCAGGCCGGCGCCGGGCCCCCAGCCCCAGGCGCGGCCCACGTGCGCAGGCGCATCCACCTCCAGAAGCACGCGCACGCCGCGCAACTTGGCGTGCCGCACGACGGTGCGCACGTCGTCGGGCGAGTACACGGCGCCGGGCCCGTAGGCGCCGTGCGCGGCCAGCTGCGGCGCGCTGTCCAGGCGTAGCGGGAACGACTGCGAGTCACTCACGTGCCAGTGGAACGTGTTCATCTTGCACGCAGCCATTGCGTCTATCGTTCGTAAAATCTCACCCGTAGGGAAGAAGTTACGCGCAGTGTCGAGAAGAAGGCCGCGGTAGGAATAACGTGGCGCGTCTACCACGGTGGCCGCCTCTAATATGAGCAAGGAGCCGGCGTAGGGGTCCATCCAAACTATCTGCGAAAGAGTTTCGAAGCCGTGCCGGGCGCCACAGAAGGAGTGCGCGGTGATGTCGGCCACGAGATGGTTCCTGGCGGGGCGCAGCGTGAGCTTGTAGCTCTCGTCGGTGTCGAGGCGCATGCGCGGGTCGGCGCTGCCGTTGATAGCGACACGGACGAGTACCTCACGCGGGGAGCCGTAGTCGGCGGTGCGGTGCTCGGGCTCGCTGCTGCGCTCCAGCACGCGCATGTCCTCCTTCATGAGCTCGAAGGCTTCGGCGAGGTGGTCGGAGACGTCGCGCGAGGGCGAGGTCAGCACCTGCAGCGTGAACGCGTCGGCCCGCACGGGCTGGACAGCCGTGGCGAGGCTCACGGGCCCGGTGGGCTGCGGCCACAGCTGAGTGGAGTCGCACAGCATGTTGCACGTCGGCAGCGACTGCAGCGTCGACGTCTCCGAGGCCAGCAGGCGCTCGCAGCGCAAGTTGCGGCAAACCCAGCTCCATTGCGGCTCGACACCTCTGTAACAGTTACACGGAATAGTAACTAAAGGCCGTCGTTAACTTGTGTAGACTTGCTGGCTTATTTGCAGACTTATATATTACGAATACATAATGAGGAAAGCTTTAGAAGAATGGGAGGGAGGCATCTCTTTCGGGCGAATAAAGATCAGTATCCTGAGATGCGCGGACACTACACTCTTTGTATCTTCAAAAATGGAGCTATCTGATCACCATCAATAAGTCGAAGACAAAAGTCATGCTCATGGACAGAACCGATCAACTCTCCATAACGGGCGAACTCGCATGTCAGCGAATTTATGTTCCTCGGATCGCTACTTACTGACCGGAAGGAAGTGCCGGTATGATATAAAAGCTCGCGGTCGCGAGATTTACTTGTGTAGATGTGCGTAGTCATTTCGTTGAAACCTATCGCATGCTTAATCGAATACTGACTTAACTCAAAAAAGACGATTTTTGGGAAATCGCAAAAGGAGATCTTGCTATGAGGACTTAACCTACTTGTTGATGCTTAAAAATAAAACTGATTTATATTAATCATGATTGCTTGTATTTTGAACATCTATGATTAACTATTGATGAGATCTGAGTAAAAAAAAAAACGGAAATCACATCTGTCCTATCTACTAATGGGTCAGTGTTCCATTAAGCATGCGCTATGTAGTATCGTTTCCTAGAATTCTATATAAAAGCTTTTATATCATATAAATTGTATAATGTAATAAATTGATGGGTTTGATTAAATTTAAAATTTTATTTTCTTCTTTTTAGAGCATTTAAATAAAATCTTGTTTTTATTAAAAATGTTTTCTACTATTATTTCTTTAACTACGTATAAGAGAGACTATCCAGGATCTGTCACCAAAGACTTCTCGGTTACTTTGGTCACATTGACCGTCGGGATATGATAACCTTGAAAAGTTGGTGGTGATGGGCAAGGTAGATGGGAAAAGACCTCGTGGCTGGCCACTAGACTCTCGGTTACGACCGCCCCGAGAGAAGCCGAGAACCAAACGAAGTGGAAGAACACCATACATAGAGTCACGAAGGCCTTTCAGGGACACGACCTATAATAATGAAGAACGCGAGCAAGAAGCAGGTCTTCGACAATCAAATCTTGGGCATAATAATTATTCTTGATTGTACTCAACTACCTGCACCCTCCAGGATTTAAATGAAGCAATTGACATAACATTGAGCTGGCCAGGTCACAGACAGAAAAAGCACTTGAAGCGATTTTAGCGTTATGTGGATTTGTTCACGCACGGGGGTTCTTGCATGCGAGGCGCCCGCAAGTAGCGAGTAATACATGGGTCTCTAGTGTCTACATACGCCTTCGATCCGATCCAGCCTGCCCCTTGCTGCTCTCCCCCAGTGACGCCCTAAGCCGAGGGCCGTACCCCACAAAGGGTGGCCTTAGCGTGTACTCGCTTAGGCCCTGGTTGGAGGCCCTAATTTATTACGGCATCCACAGGATAGCCCGGTAAGCAGCCGAAATGAGATCCCATTAAAAAAAAATGTACATACGCGTAGAGCGCGTGCAGTGGGCGGTGTGCGCGTTCGTCGGTCTGCTGGCGCCAGTACAGCAGCGCCGCGGCCGTGCACGCCGCTGCTGCCAGCAGCAGCAACGCGCGCCGCATGCGGGCCACGCGCGACAGGTGCGCCGACGCGCCGCGCCCCACGCCCTCGCCCCACCATTTCATAGCGATGACTAGCTAAGCACCTGGAAAAACATCACCATTAAAACATCTTCAAATCTCGCATGAATTAGTTACTTTTAACCCAGTATTAATAATTAGAAAAAAGTTGAATGTCCAGGTATTACAGTAAGTAAGTAGTAATATAGGTAAGGCAAAGGATGAAACAACATGAGTAAATAAAAATAAGTATTACCTACAGCTAGGTTACAAAGTAATATTTGTCAGCGTGTTGTTCATTGAAAACAAAATTTGCACAACATGGTCTCAGCATCATGTTTTGTATTCCGGGGAACGTGTTGCTGGCAACATGGTTAACAAAAGTTTACGCAACATTGTTGCCAACAACATTCGATGTTGCGGGACATAATACTAACTGCTAAGTAACTGACTTTCCATGAACCCATCTCTTAGGGTCAGATAAGATAGTGTTCAAAAGTGAGCAATGAAATATAATAAAATAAACTTAAATTCATTCATTCAATCACTGACAGACAACATACAGCCTAAAGAGTCTAAAAGCATGAAATTTTGCAAACGAGTTCCTTTTAACCAAAGGTGAGCACCGAGGAAAGATTTTTGAAGATTAACCCCCTGTACGGGTTTAATAGGGAAAGAAAGATTGTATGCAATTTCGTCGAAGAAATCTTGCACAAGGCTTGTCAAATATAAAAATAAGGATCACTGATGTGAGAGTGAAAAGATATCGTTGACCATTCGGAGATTACTTAGATTAATTACATGGGGTTTTACAGCTTTTTGATGGAGTGCCGAACTTCGGCCGCCTGATGCAACGTAGGTTCTATTGTGAAACAGAAATCAAGAGCCAATCCCAAAAATATAAACTTTACAGCCTAGCAGTTAGGTAACTTCAATATAACATACGAAGCATTTTCGTTAACACATGATGAGGTCATTAAACGTAACTGTAATCTAACCAAACCCGTCAAACCAGGCACGACCAGGTACCTTGCGATCTAGACCGGAACTATCTTTTGTCAATAGGTACCATTTTATTTTTACCTCCCGAACTGTTTCGTTGTAACGTTGTTCGGATCTTAGATTACAAAACCTTTTTTAATCGTTGCTAAAAATGGCAAGGGATTAACCGGGATCCCTTCCGTTTTTATTTGCCTGTATCTGATAAGTTTTATTCAACGTTGTTTTATGAAATGAAATTCCGTACGTTGAGAATTTTTGAAGAGGTATCTTTGAGGACCACACGTAAATCTTGTCTTATATCACGTAGAGCGCCCGAGCGGCCTTCTTAGAGCTTCTAGCTCTACGCCATTACAAGATCATTCTAGCTTGGTCACAAAAGGTAGAAATGACTGAAAAACAAACTATTGCGGCACGCTATGATGATGGTAGGATGATGGATTCTCATATCTTGTTTCAGCTCTACAGTATTTTTTTAAATCCTAAAACCCCCTCTTACCTTAAAGAACGTTTCAAGTTCCTTCATGACACACATAATAGATATCTGAGGTCATCGGGAACCCTGAGACTAGAGATGCCGATGCATTCCATCACAACAGACAAATCTTTTACAGTTTAAGCAGTAGGGTTATGGAATGATTTCCCCCGTGTCGGTAAGGCGTGCTCAATCTTTGTCCACTTTTAAAATTATGATAAAAAGCGCTTCCTCTCTCCTTAAACATCATCATTATATTTTCTTTGCTCCTGTTTCATGTTTATTATTATATGTATATACCATCGGGATACCATTTAAATTCAGGTAACACACTTATGTACAAAGACGGACATGAACATACAGAAAAGCTTACTCAATTTAGACCTTGTACAATCGAGGAGGTTACTAAACTTATCGATAATATGGATGCTGATACTAGCACAGTTGTGGACGGAATTAGCACAAATGCATTAAAATGTATTATGAATGTAATAATTTCACCATTAGTTAGTTGCGTTAATAAATGTCTTGACCATGGTACGTTTCCTGATAGCCAGAAGTTGGCAAAAGTTTCTCCTATCTTCAAGTCGGGTACGAAAACGGACCCGAGCAATTATAGGCCAATTTCTGTGCTTCCGGTGATATAAAAAATCTTTGAAAAAATTATATACCACCGCTTAATTGAATACTTAAATGAGAAAAGCTTCCTAATAGATCAGCAATATGGTTTTAGATCAAAATCAAACACTTTTTCAGCAACCATTGACCTAGTAACTAATATAAAAGCAAATCTAGATAAAACAAATATAGGCTTAGGCATTTTTATTGATTTGAAAAAGGCGTTTGATACTATTTCTCATGCAAAACTACTACAAAAACGAATTAACTTGGGTATCACTGGAATAGCTTACAACTTATTCGAATCCAATTTATCAAACAGATGCCAGATTGATAAAATTGTAAGCTACAAGAATATTCCTAAAAAAATCACATGCGGAGTTCCACAAGGATCTAATCTGGGACCACCATTATTTCTTATTTATGTAAACAACATCAATCAGATAGGGTTAACGGGATATACACTTTACGCAGATGATACTAGTCTATTCTACTTCGGTCAATCCATGCACAATATCATTAGTGAGGCGCAAAACGATTTAAACGTAATAAATGAGTGGACTCTACATAACTTACTAACCATTAATACTTCGAAAACATCTTACATGATATTTGCAGCCAAAAACAAAAAGATTCCACTCCACGCCCCTTTGATTATTAATAACAACATAACTATTAAACAGTCCAGTACAGAAAAGTATCTTGATCTACTATTAGATGACAAACTATCCTGGAAACCCCATATCGATCACGTAAGAGCCAAGCTTGTGCAGTTTCCCATTTTGCGAAGAGCTCCAGAAAGTGTTCTGGAGCTCTTCGCAAAATGGGAAACTGCTTACCACCTAAGATAAAACACACTATCTACAATTCATTAGTAAAACCTAACCTAGAATACCTGATTGAGATTTGGGGATCGGCATCCAAGACTAACCTCAATTACATACAGAGGACCCAAAACAAAATTATAAAATGGTTATATTGTTATGACTTCCTAACACCTACTAAACAGCTATATGAAAAAACTAAAATTTTCAATCTTCGTCAACTATACAATTACAATACTTGCATATTAGTAAAAAAAATTTTAGATAACACTACACAAACCAACATGAAATATACAAAAAAGATATACACACATAAGAAATAGAAACGAAGTAGTTCTGGGTTTTCCTAGAACAGTAAAATATGGAAAAAATAACTTTTTATATGAAGGGGTCCAATTATATAATAAATTGCTAAATGAAATCAAAGAGTGCAAAGTATTAATATTTATAAAACAAAACTAAAGGATTATATTATTCAAAATGTAATTTCTACATAGGTACCCTGACAACACAATATAAAATACAAACTAAACTACTAAAATACAATATATATACTCGTATATATATATATATACAGAGCGTCCCACGGCTATGCCACATGGAGGGAAAGTACCTTGAATATTGTAGATGGAACATTTTACTGAAAGAAGACATTATTTTAATTTTTTTTAAAACAATTTAAACTGCATTCATAGATTTTTTAATAATTACATGGTTGAACCGGGAATCGAACCCGCTACACGAGAAAAAAAATGACCCTGTAGCTTTATCATACCGATCGAAAGGCTTCATCATAAGGATTATTTTTTGCTAAATAACATGGTGTCAGAAATAAAGGGCAGACCATTAATTTTATTCCTGTTAGTTCCTTTTAGTTCCATCTACAATATTCAAGGTACTTTCCCTCCATGTGGCATAGCCGTATAAAATATAAAATACTACTACATAACACAAAAAAAAAAAAAACTGCACATAACTAATATCTACTTACAAAATAAGAACACATAAAACCAGAACACACGTAATAATCAAAATTATAAATGATTCGCGCCGATGAGAGACCGCTGTCTCTGAGACTATACTTGTTGCACACAGAACACGTGCACGCACTATGCTAGCACACACAAACACATTCACGCAGTAGTTCGCTTCTTAAACGTTGTTTGTGTTCCTCACAAAGTGAATAAAGGGTACCTTGGTGTCAAATTGGCCAGCTGTATCAACTTGTTTTACATAATATTGTGTAACTACCTACTTTTTTGCTTTGTTTGCTACTGATCTCGTACATTGTTGTTGTTGTTTTACTTGTTCTACATCTGCATGCTTCGTCATTAGACGACGATTATTTTTATGTTAAAATTTAAATCTCATATAAGTGAACTGTATCTTGTTCTTATGAGAAATAAAGAGTCTTTAAACCTATATTTATTTAGATTAAATTAATATACCTACTTTATGTACCTATGTATTTATTGTATTATGTTAATAGTACACCACAGACTACCTACAGTATTTCTCTCCTTCCCCTTTTTAATCCATCCAAAGGTTGTATTTAAAAGATCGCTCTTAGCGATAAGCACATTGTGTCACCCTTTATATGTACTGAAATTTTCTATATTTATGTCTGTAACTTATATGATGTACATATTATAGAGTATTCTATTCTATAGTTATTATACTCTTTGTATGGCCCTTTGACATCTTAAAATAGTGTTTGACACATTTCAACTAATATCGAAAAATTATAGTCAAGTGAGAGTCGTATTACTTTTTGAATAAAGAAGTTTTAATATGACGCAGTTTTCTAAGACAAAATTGTTTAATCATATTCATCCATATTAATAAATTAACTCTCCGCAAAGTTGTCGTCGCTGCTGTCATCTCTACCCACATTAAATACAACTGTATTGTGAAAAATGTGATCTCTTTCATAATCTTCTCTTATTCTTTGAACGTTTATTTTCACAACCTTTTCCTAGTCTGCTTTATTTACACTTTCGAAGGCTTCTAGGAAATAGTTTTAAATTTTCGTACCCATAATGTGAGCCCATACAGCATATTGAATTATTTCCTGCGATTTGATATCTCTTAGCTTTCCGCGACTAGTAGTGAAAACTCCGTAGCAGTAGATATTAGATCAGTCATCTTTACAGTAGCACTACGGCACTTTTCACCTGGAAAAGCCAAAAATGTAAATATTCAAGGCTGACTGCTAAGTCATAAAATTCAAGATAATCCATCCTTCATTCCTCTGGATTAAACGCTGCATGTTTAAAACTTCTCTCTAAAACTTATAAGGAACAATAACAATAGCAGTCGTAAAACTAGTTGATGCAGTTAAAACAATCCTCTCCGGCATCGGCATTCGTTT
This sequence comes from Apamea epomidion, assembly GCA_947507525.1. NCBI lineage: Eukaryota > Metazoa > Arthropoda > Insecta > Lepidoptera > Noctuidae > Apamea > Apamea epomidion. The sequence goes on along the minus strand of OX382242.1, from coordinate 5,786,238 downwards.
TACGAGACAGCGAGGTGTCTATTTCGAAAGCGAGACGAGTTAAAAGGCGCCAGACGTTCAGCTTTTAGGTCAGTTCACTCTGGGGGCGTAAACAAGGCCTTGCTTCTTGCTTCTGATGTTGTATTTACTGATGAGGTGTACTACGTAGACTAGTTGTGGACGTTTATATTGTGGACGACACGAGCTTTCAATGTCGAGTGTGAAGAATCGGTTAATTTACGTGTTATATACAGGCTGATTTTTTAAAGACCAGCCAAATTTAAGGATGTGGTACGGACCATCAAACTGAACAACTTTCTCCATGGGACAAATAGCGTAATCGCGAAAATTTTATCAACTGTCCCATAGAAAACTTCAATACCTACTCGACCTAAATGTATGGGACGGCTTAATTTTTAATCGCGATTACGATGTTGAATAAGAACTCGCCATTTGTATGAGTTAACTCATACATCATTGTTGTCAATTTAGATTGTTTATGTGCACTTTAGCTATTATTACTTAATATTATTACTTCGGTAATGTTTGATTTATGTGTTCTACTAGTTTATGTGTGAGGGTGCAGGTTTAATAGAAACGACCAATTACAACTGCAGTTTATTCGCGACTGAAGTTCACACTTCTCTGTATCACGGGCGCAGCCGTGCGTTTCCAAGAATAAATTCGCTGGGCACGTATATCGTGTCCCTACGCGCATATACCCCCGAATGCGCAATACCACATTGTGAAATAAAAACAATGAAATCACTACAAGAAGGGATATTTTTAAACAATAAAAGAACCTATGGTCTCCCAATCTTCTGATTCACCAATACAGTACCTACAGATTTTTACATCTTGACTAGCTTCTGCCCGCGACATCGTCCGCGTGAAGCTTCTTATTCCCCAACCCACCCCATCGTATCACATCTGAATCGCCTGCTCGCGCTTCATTATTTTCATTACTTCGTTTTCGCTTATCGTTATTTCTTTTTTTTTCTTTATGCTTGGCTTTAAGAGTCCTAGCGTGATGTTAAAAAGCCTTCCTCAAAAATTTAAAGAAGCATTTGTCAAATCCAACTGGTAGTTCCAGAGATTAGCGCGTTCGAACAAACATACGAACTCTTTTTCTTCTTCTTTGAGTTTGTTTTGTTTGATTTTTTGGTTGTTTGCATCACACATCTTTTTGAAACCGATACATATTATGCTATATTTTAGCGTCGCTTGTCTCGTCAGATAGTTTTGGTGTGCCTTCGATGTCACGTAATTGTACAGCCACTTGTATATGTATATAAATCATAATCAGCCTATATTGTTCCCACTGCTGGGATACAGGCCTCCTCTCTGTGACAGGGAGTGGGCCATACCTAATCCACCACGTGGGCCCAGTGCGGGTTGGTGGGAGTCATTTGTACATGCCTTCCACAAATGATTACATATATTTGGCGTCATCTTGACGACAGATATTAATGGATGAATCATGAAAGCAAATATTATTGATGAGCTTATCCATAGATATTTAACATGAAACAAAAATGTTTATTTGATATCACAATGATAGGAAAACTCTTTGGGGTGTTAGCATATTGTAACCGAAATCTGCGATGTCAAAGTTGACGCAAACCCTAATACCCAATGACAGACCACTTCCTCTTCTTCGTCGTGTCGATAGCACGACAGTGAATTTTGATTTGGGTGACCCAAAACTTAGCCACTTTCACGTCATCGTCGATGGCAGCGCAGAGGTCACTATGGCTGCATTTCTTGGGGTACAGAGGGCAGGATTGGAGGTGTTACATAGTTTGCGACACAGCTACACAGCCACAACCTGCTACCGTCACGGAAGCCCCAATTTTATAACAATCATTGATAACCTAACTATACAGGGTGATTTTTTAAAGACCAGCCAAATTTAAGGATGTGGTACAGACCATCAAACTGAACAACTTTCTCCATGGGACCAACATCGTAATAATTAAATATCTATGGATAAGCTCATCAATAATATTTGCTTTCATGATTCATCCATTAATATCTGTCGTCAAGATGACGCCAAATATATGTAATCATTTGTGGAAGGCATGTACAAATGACACCCACCAACCCGCACTGGGCCCACGTGGTGGATTAGGTACGGCCCACTCCCTGTCACAGAGAGGAGGCCTGTATCCCAGCAGTGGGAACAATATAGGCTGATTATGATTTATATACATATACAAGTGGCTGTACAATTACGTGACATCGAAGGCACACCAAAACTATCTGACGAGACAAGCGACGCTAAAATATAGCATAATATGTATCGGTTTCAAAAAGATGTGTGATGCAAACAACCAAAAAATCAAACAAAACAAACTCAAAGAAGAAGAAAAAGAGTTCGTATGTTTGTTCGAACGCGCTAATCTCTGGAACTACCAGTTGGATTTGAAAAATGCTTCTTTAAATTTTTGAGGAAGGCTTTTTAACATCACGCTAGGACTCTTAAAGCCAAGCATAAAGAAAAAAAAAGAAATAACGATAAGCGAAAACGAAGTAATGAAAATAATGAAGCGCGAGCAGGCGATTCAGATGTGATACGATGGGGTGGGTTGGGGAATAAGAAGCTTCACGCGGACGATGTCGCGGGCAGAAGCTAGTCAAGATGTAAAAATCTGTAGGTACTGTATTGGTGAATCAGAAGATTGGGAGACCATAGGTTCTTTTATTGATTAAAAATATCCCTTCTTGTAGTGATTTCATTGTTTTTATTTCACAATATGGTATTGCGCATTCGGGGGTATATGCGCGTAGGGACACGATATACGTACCCAGCGAATTTATTCTTGGAAACGCACGGCTGCGCCCGTGATACAGAGAAGTGTGAACTTCAGTCGCGAATAAACTGCAGTTGTAATTGGTCGTTTCTATTAAACCTGCACCCTCACACATAAACTAGTAGAACACATAAATCAAACATTACCGAAGTAATAATATTAAGTAATAATAGCTAAAGTGCACATAAACAATCTAAATTGACAACAATGATGTATGAGTTAACTCATACAAATGGCGAGTTCTTATTCAATACACATTCAATTATAGTCACAATCATAACAAAAATGATTGCGCAGTTTCTAAACGTAACAATGTGAAATAAAAATTATTATAATTTACCATAGTTACCATTATTTTTTGTACATTTTGTATGTTGTTGGTATTCCGCGCTATTTTGGTTGACAGATAAAATCAGCAGTTTTACGGAAAATACTGAGTATATGAAAAATTATTTATAAAAGTCAAAGTCAAATCAGATATTTCAAATGGCACATAAAAGGCACCTTTGAACGTCATTAATTAAATTAAAATAGATTCTGGTCGCCCCTTCCAAAAGGTAGTTTTCGTATGGAGAAGAATGGGCAAGAAACTCCACCGTTACTCTTTTAAAATGTTTTCCAATATTTTGCATACATTAATTATATGTGAAGACGATGAACCTAAAATAAAATTACTATACCACAAAAGGTAAAAGAATTAAAATGGATTAATGAAACCATGACAGACAGAACATGAAAGCCCTTTGCTTACTTGGCATAATGATTATGAAAAACAGTTTGCCAATGCAGTGTTTTAAAGCCATGTGAACAACTTCTTTTTTCCAGAGAATCGACCAAGTCTGTATCTAATATATAGGTACGAACTCAAAATGAGTTTGTATAGTTGTTTCGAATTGAATAGTTTGGGAGTGGAGGCCGAATGAAAAACGGCCCTCGGCTAGATTTTATTCAAGAGCACATTTTGTAGTTGGTTGCACATCCGCTCTATATAGATGGCATCCTAAATGTTGCGGAGATTGATACGCCAATTCGTTATGCGATGTCGCACGTGTATGTCACTGTGATAGCATTTTATTCTATTATTGGTTTGAAGTTTATAACTTTTCTTGGTCGAAGTGAGGCAACATTCACGTGTACTCAAAAATTTTCAAATTTAGAATAAGGTATTGTAGCGGTATCTACAACGCCACATGCGAACAACGCGTCATACTGACGTCACGCAAATCCTGCATCTCGCAAGCAGAGTTTACCGCGCAATTAGCATAGATACAATTTCCCAACATCAATCGTTGGGCAATTGCCCGCCAGACACAACACCCGTCTGGTCGGAGGATCCTCCCTTTTCTATGGAGGTTGAGTGAACTTTACACCCTGTTCCTCATACCTCTATACTGGTGACCCCGGACATGAACGTCAGCGCAGCCTTCGTGCAAACACTTCAGCGTGACGTCATCATCATCACTCCCGCAAGCTTTAGCGGCGAGTCACCCAGCCAGCCAGCATCCACGGCTTCTACGGGTATCCTGACCACCAGCATGCAGCGTCCGCGCATACCTGGTGCAGCGTCCGCGCATACCTGGTCATCACCCTCAGCCTCATCAGCAACCTCGGCACAGCACACTGCACTTTCGGCCGGTCAACAAGCAGAGCACCCTCTCCTGGTCGACGCAGCAGCCAGCCTCAACCCGGCGCTGTACATCCGACGCACTGGAATATAACGCAGCGCCACCCCGACTCACTGGGGACAACTCCGCAGACAGTTCCGACTCACCGTGAACTATGCGGCAACCGGTTCCGACTCACTGGAACCTCAGCTGGCCTGGCAAGCATCGCAAGATACAAGACTCAGTCCACTATCGACCTCCGGTCTCCGGAGGGGAGTGATGTAGCGGTATCTACAACGCCACATGCGAACAACGCGTCATACTGACGTCACGCAAATCCTGCATCTCGCAAGCAGAGTTTACCGCGCAATTAGCATAGATACAATTTCCCAACATCAATCGTTGGGCAATTGCCCGCCAGACAAAACACTCGTCTGGTCGGAAGATCCTCCCTTTTCTATGGAGGATGAGTGAACTTTACACCCTGTTCCTCATACCTCTATACTGGTACTGGTAGTATTTAGTCAGAATTTTAGATAAAGTCGTGAAAAGCAAAATTGTTAGGTAGTTAAAAAACTATAACATCGTATCATATTTTCGTGTTATTGTATATCCCTTATGTTGCACCTGCCGTGGTTTGTCTCTGCATCACCCTAAGGTTGACTGGTAGAAAATGCCTCAGGCATTCGGTCTTTATACGCAAATAATTTATTTATTAAAACGTTATATACAAGTAAAAGAATACCGTACAAAGGGTTGTGCGGTATTTTTTAACTTGTGTATAAAGTTTTAATAAATAAATTATCATCACGCCTTTTTTCCCCGAAGGTTTAGGCAGAGGTGAAAAACAACTACATTCAGAAATGGAACAACTATAAGGCAGCTATAGTGGCAGCTTAGCATCACTGCAAGTTTCTATCTAATAAATCTATGTTTATTTTCTAGTAGCCAGTAAAACATTGGGAACTGTTCTGCTGATCTGTTTTTTTAATTTCTTTTTTGTTAATTTCCCTCAAACAAGGATGTTTCTATGACATATATATTTTTCAGAACCAAAATGTAGTAATTTGACCATTTAAAATTGATTCTTAAACATGCAAATTCGGCTAACTCCCCGTTAATGCACAAACTTGTTGATACATTGTACTCGTCTATCCGATCTCAATTCTGGCACACAGTCGTTTAACTCCGAGTTAAGTTGGAAACATGTGTATGTATTATATGTAACGTTTTACGTAGTATCACGGACTCACAGTCCATAATTATACGACACTTTGCTGTGGTTAGTTTCACTCTGCGTGGTTCAAGAATCTATGTTAAACGCTTTTCATTCGCGCTGCTGACTGCACGTGCTACATGGGCTATTAACGACGTGAGAATGTTTGAAAGCGTTTTTAAGAGACGTTGTTACCTTGTTACTTTACTACAAAACATAGGTCAAATTAAATTAGCTAGCGAAACTGCAGAAGTGATGGGTATCGATATCTAAACATAATAAAACAAAAAAGAAATTAATTTGATGCTTTTTTTGGGACGTCGTATATCAGTTAAATTTTTTTTTTTTTTTTTTTGTGGATACTTAACAGACTTGATGGGTATTTAGTCGATATTTAAACACTATGAAACAAATGAAAACGGATTTTCGTAATCCAAACTTCAAGTAGAAAACATCAAATCATTTAATTTTTTAATTTTATTGTGTTTAGATATTGATCATACTCATCACGTCTGCAGAGTTTCGCTAGCTAATTTAATTTGACTCCGTATAGTAGAGTGAAAACATTAAATGTTCACCAGCGTGTAGCTGTGATTAGCTTAAAATAAAAAGGTATTTCAATCAACCAAACAACTAGATTTTTAACTAAGGAAACTTTTGATAAACTTTTATATGTATTCAACAATTTCAAACCAACTGTGAACGTTATATGAAAGAATAGCAAGCAATCAATTTATGATTACAAGGATACCAACAGCGGCTGTCGTACCCAGTTCTTTAATACACAATTCCATCATTCCGTATGATTAAACTTTCCATACAGTTTGCTGTCGTGGGATGATGATTGCATGTTATATTTACTTGTCTTCAGAACATATCGCTCCAACTATTACAACTTTCGGGAACGCTGCAACATTTTCCACATTTGCAATTGGTATAAGTGGTTTGGGAGAGTCTACGAAGTTGCATATTTGATATCCGAATTCACTGACCCCGGCCCGCACGGGTCCGCTCGGCTAACTTACAAGTACCAACTGGGCAACGAAACGTCAACCTTATTCCATCGTTATAGGGATCATTGTATGCAGTCTGACATATGTACGTTTGCAGCACTTAATTCAATTTCCTGTAATAGGGAAATAATCTGTACGAAATTATATACAGAATGGACATTATTAAGTTTGTTCGTGAACTCTGCTATTTTCGTTATCATAATAGGACAGGGCATTATTCAATCAAATATAGTCGGTTGTAAAATTAGGGGCATTTTTGGTGTATAAAAACCTGACAAGCGTTTCACCTTCTAAATATTTAAGGTATTCTTTTGAAAGTGTGTGTTACTTGCTATTTTTTGAGAACTGGGGGACCGAAGACTCTTTTAAGTTAAACTTTCCATGAATACATCAACCCCTTTTCATTCCCTATTATAATGGGGTATTCATAGGTTTTCGTGAGAAAGTTACCAGGCGCAGGTACATTAAGTATGAAACGGTAGCAAGAAGGTAAGTTTCACGAAGTGACGTAGGACGCTTATAAAATGTATGCAAGACCCACTGTATTGCGTTTGGCAGGTTTATAAACGACCAAATACAATTTTAATTTTTATTACCTTCAATGCATTTGATATAAGTAAGAATCAATGGAGACATATATTTTCGTCTCTGGTTGGACTTCCGGCATTTAAACCTATCGATGATAACTGGGGCTAAGCCATAGCTAAGCGGAAGTTTGATTTAATATTTATTGATATTTAAAAAACAGTACCAGGAATAGAAGGTTATGGAAGCTTCACAGCCACTGTGTAGTCGCGTTGTCGTGTCTATTTTATTTATAAGGCTAGCCATGACGCATGGAGCCCAGCCTGGCAATTCTCTAGGGAACCACCACCTGTGTTGCCACTCAATATATTCAAACAGTTGCTTTAGCCACTGTCAGATAGGGAATACAAGTTTGGCAATATACTCAAAGTATCATTAAGTAAAACTTCATTAAACATATGTTTCAAGACTTTCAAGCGAATTTACGGTCGATGACATTAACCGTAATCTAACGTGTTTGCTGCAAATTTGAGCCTTTAATGTACCTAAAGGAGAAGCGCGCATGGAACAATATTTTATCTAAGAACGTGCCCTATCTCAAGCCTGTAGTGTTCCAGTGTAGGACTAATAAAGGGAGGCTTCTTTCTCTTTCTTTTTCGTCCACTAATGCCAGTATTTTCGGTACCTACTTCATAACAGACCCGAACATCGTTACCAAGCCCAATCTATTGGACTCGTCAAAACAAATTATACTAGCCCAAATTTAAGGGGTTTTCTAGTAGCCACTGAAGAGGTCCACTACTCACCTTCAGGCTCCATCATCAGATCAGCTCCAAGAAACCAATTTATAGTTTTGTCACCCGAACTACATACACATACAAAGTTTCATTTCGATACAACAATAATTGGAAGTAGGTTAAAATTGATTTCTATGATTTTATCACATTGTTTCTTAGTTAGTTACAAGTGAAGCTAATAAAAGCGTGTCAATAATAAATAAACTTTTACCATAAAGAGTGGTAGTAAATTAACGAGACTCGTGTATCTAATCACTTAAGTAAGTAAACGTATTTGTCTATAATAAGAATTCCGTTGTTGTTGCTAACATGCATGAAAGCAGTTTGTTTCCACCAATCGCGTGTGTCGGCGCGTGGCCGGGTGACGTCACAAGAACGTGGCCCAACGGGCTTCATGGCAAGCTCTTCTATAATTCAATGAAATCGATCAAGTGCCAAGACTTTATTACTACGGCTACGTCATATACATTCTGTTTTTTAGTTGTTTTGAATTCCTAGAATTTTTACACTTACTTTAATATTTAATTTTGTGTTTATAGATTTTGAAATGTCGTGATGACATGAGGTTTATGCTGTGCCGCTCATGCACGGTTGTGTGTTCAATTCCGGGCTAGTACCAATGTGAATATTTCTATTCATGTATACTTTCTGAGTTTATCCCGGACATTACTGACATCGGTGAAGGAAAACATCGCGAGGAAACCTGGACTGCTTCTGTCCGCGACTTCCACGTGAATTTATCCTCCCCGCCGCTAATACTTCGTTTTCGCCTAGGGTTCTGAGTTGTTTTCTTTATGCTCGGGTCCTAAGGGTCCTAGCCTGATGTCAAATAGCCTTCCTTAAGAAATGGGCTATCAAATGCAAACAGAAAATTTTCAAATCCGAATGGTAGTTCCGGAGAATACCGCGTTCAAATAATAATAATAATAAAAAAAACAAGTAACTCTTGTACTTTATTATTAGTAGGTCTTGAGCAAGCGTGGTGATCAATGCTCGCGCCTTCTCTGTATGAGATGAGGCCTTAGTCCTGCAGTTGGACGTTAATAGGCTGGTTGGTATCATTCATTATTGATTTTATACTAACTGATTCAAAAAAGCATTTCTATTAACGAGATCTGGCAAGAAACTTTGGATTGTTTTAAACCTCAGTAGGTACACAATATAGGGTGCAGTAGACGGTTCAGTTGTTTGACGGTAAAACAGCTAAGTTGTGGTTTTTCTAGTCTAGAAGATTACACGTAAACACACAAGTTACGAGCTTCATGGAGACACGAGCAAAAACTAATATAGATACATTGAAAGTTACGTGGCCATGCTTATGCAGCTTCGTAGGCTAAAGAGGATTGCAGAGTGCTTGCAGATCAGCGTGGTAATTGCGTAACACACAATCAGTAGCAATGATTTTCATTTTGACAGTTCAACAACATTCATTACGTTATTTACGTTGTTGAGCAAACAAATTTTTCGAACATATGAAGCAATGGATAAGATCAAAAAAAAAAAACAAAAAAAAAATATTCAGGTTATGATTGATAGTGTGTTACGCCATTATTTTAGAGGTTTTTTTAACGAATTAGCGTGGAGTCAAATGATGAAGAGGATGAGGGATGGAGAGTCTGGATTTGTGCCAGGTTGATGACAATAGGCTCGCCCTCTGTTACATGGGACTTAAACATAACTGACAAAATGTGGGTGTACTTTAGGTACAACCGCTGACAAACCCTTAGGGAGTATGTGGGGATTTTTGTACACAATTGCGACGATGTCAATCCCATCGTGCTTTTACAAATATTTACTTACTTTCTAGACTTATTTAACTTATAAAATACCCCAAACCTTAATCTAATTTCTTATATAATAAAAGTGTAAAATATTTTTGCTGGAGTATGTAGTTGTATGTATGTTATGTCAAATGACCAAAATTTGTAAGCGTCACCTTAAAGATGTTTAATACAGAATCTGATGAAGAAATCTACATGAAAATAGCACCCGCAAAAAATCTGTCGTCTACAGTCTTCCTAATTCCTTCCACTTCTCTCTACATAACTCTGTTATAGGGTTATGGCAAAAAAGTTTTGTGTGTCCCTGTGACGTATATACTCGTACTTCCACCCCTTTTTATCGCCACGTCTCGTTAAGGGCCCTATTACCGGGCTTCCGGCACTTCTGAGTTATTTTAGGCCTCGGTGAAACCTTTGAAGTTCAACAAAATCTTTCTATCTTAGGGACAAAGGAGGTTTTGATGTCAGCATTATTATTTTTCTAAGATATAATGTACATGAAAAATTTTATGGAGATAAGAATTGACGTCGTTCACTGGCAACATTTTGTGAGTCTGTGTTGCCAGTGCATGGCGTTGCAAAAATACTCTATTTTTTAATGAACTGATTGACGTTACGCGGTCCTATTACTCCATAAGCACGATGATACTTTTAATTTACTTGTGTCTGTAAAATCAATATAAGAATCGTATCGTATTAAATTTACCTATCCTGCGTTTTTAATTTAGTTTCCAAACATGTGTTTTTGAAAAAGAAATTTACCCATCCACACATAAAATTCGGTTTGCGATACGACTTAATTTTTTATAACGAATTTTTCAAAAGTACTAGTCATTCTTAAATCAACAAAATTTACACTCTCATAAAGTTTATATTTCTGTTAGTGGAAAAGATATCAACATGGAAACAAGGATTTGAATACTTATGGATTATGCAAATGTTGCCTGAATAAGACGCAACTGAATTCAGTTCGATACACAAAGTCACAATTGGCGAAAAGAGTAATAAATTGTATTCTTAGTGAAACATTTTACACTAATTCATTTGAGTCCGTATCTAATAATTAAATGTGTATGAATGACTACGGTCATCGCACTCTCATCGCGCTATTTTTGATAGATACAAAAAAAAGGAAAGAAAGTCCCGTTATTTGGCTGATTCTAATGCAGATAACTTTCAAATATGAAGTGGAATCATGTTCCTTTAGTAATGATTTGGTACAGTTGCCGCATTTTTTTTTTTTCATTTTAATTTTTCATATATTGATAGTGACTCTACAAGGACTGTGGAAGTATTAAATTTTGTAGTGGAACGTCCACTACAAAATTTAGTGGCTCAGCTCAGGCCCCAGTGGCTCAGGTCTTTTTGATGTGATACTGTAGTTTCGCGGGTCATTTGATTATAGCAACAGATACACTTGTCGTATTGTCGTAGTTCTTGGTCGTAGGTTCGAACCAAGACAGGCGCTTTACTCTGTGTAAATTATTTCATCATCACTGCTCTCAAAACGGTGAAGGAAAACATCGCGTGAGGAAATCGGCATGTCCTAGAACCAAAAATTCGAAGACATGTGACTAACTACCAACCTGGACTGGGCCCGCGTGGAGGATTATAGCCCACTCCCTCTCACTGAGAGGAGGCATGTGGTCAAATGTCAAAAATGTCATGTTTAAACAGTCTCTAATTACTACTTAACTTTAAGCAACGTTTATGAATAAGGGGATCAACGTCTACAGTCATTTCATTTCCTTCATGTATTCTAATTCAGCGCGCCAGATTGATTGATGCTAATCAATTTACAAATTGGATTAACAGGTTACAAATTACGTCTTCGAATACTCGTGATTTCCATCGTGAGTGTGAATACCTTTATCCATTGGAGGTTATTAGGTGTACGTTCTGTAGTATTGTGAGCGACAAGTCGTGTTAGATCTGTGATAAACTCGTGAATGTGTAATGAATCCGCCACCATAGGGCTGTTACAAGTCAATCTGTGGTATGCATTGTCTATTTTCAACATAATGCATAAAATCCAGAACCTACTGGTTGGGGAACACACTGGTTCCTGCATCAAAAGTTTTTTTACCTCGCGCAGGAGTCAGGACTTTACTTTTTTAGATTATTTTATAATTAATTATAATGTTAAAATCATAGATCTATATGTTGGTTGGTTTGACGCTACGGCGCTACGATGCTACGAAATATGTGCTACGAAAATTGGTATTCTATAATAATTAATTAAAAAAACGCAGGATAATTTGTTAAAGTATAATTTTAATAACATTAACATAGAGTGCGCTGTTAAGAGCACTGGTGGCCCAGTGGTTACGGCCGCGACTTAAGAGTTCTAGGTCGTGGGTTTAAACACGGTCAGTCGTTTTAGTTTATATTATTTATTTCATCATCACTGCTCTCAAAATGGCGAAGAAAAACATCGTGAGGAAACCGGTGTGTCCTAGAAGCAATTGAAGACATGTGACATTTACCAATCCGCACTGGGCCTGCGTGGTGGACTACAGCCCACTCCCTCTCACTGAGACGAGGCGTGTGGCCCAGCAGTGGAAACGTTATAATATAGCCTGATTATGCGCTGCTCGTGCAAAACCAAGATAACGGCACATTTCCCGTTTCTTGGACGACATGTCCTTTATTTGCACGATGCAATTTGCAATTTCCTTTTTAGTATTACAAAGGCCTTTGCAACTTTGCACATGTTATATTATGTAATAATATATGAATGACTTGACAGCCCTGCATGAACCTTAGCAAATTGGCTCGCGTGACGCACGGGTGTCGTCGCCCTGTGTCGTTGACATGCATTATACAAACCATATATATTACACTTATTATTGTGATTTTTGTCCACAAAACCTGTATTTTATATATTTGTTCGCATACGTATCAAGTAAAAACTGTGTCAAATGTCCGATTGAACGTGTAACATTGAGTATAGACTGCCTCCTTAGTGTAGTGGTCACAAGCGCTACTGCCGAGTATGAGGTACTGAGTTCGATTCCCGATGTTATTGCTTTTTTCCATTTGGAATTTCTTAGAAGCAGCCTGGTCTCTGGATTTGTTGGATTGATAACAATAGGATCTCCCCCTATCATATTGGACTTAAACATAACTGGCGAAATGTGGGTGTACTATAGGTACATTCGCACTTTGCACTTCGGAGTAGGCCCCCTGTATTCTGTATGTTTACTTATTAGCATAAGTATTGAGTTCAAATGTTCAGATTAACGTCCAACAAAAGGAGTTACGTTGGAACGGCGATGGCGTCATCAAACACAGTTATTTTTAAACGTTGTGTACGTAAATACCATTCTGCAAACATCGTGTCTGGCTCCTAATGGACCTTTACACCATCAAAAGGTACGGCAGGCTAATTAGGTTAATTCTCTGTCGTCTACCTGTTAACACTCAATACTTCGAAGAAGTTTGTAGCTTGACTAGACAAAACAACGTGAGTTAGATAAACTTAATGTTGTTTAAAATTGTATGTTCTAATTATCATCATCTCTTGCCCTTTTCCCAATTTATTTGTCGTTTTGAAGTGAAAACTTCTTTAGCGGCGTTGTGCACTTTTTTTGTTATGGGTGGGTGGATGTTAAACTCGCGTCAGGACACGTGACCTGATCGAAAATTCGTAAGACGGAGGGAGAGTTGACCGCATTCCAAAATATCAAAAATGCACGACGTTAATATTCAACTTTTCACTTCTGCCGGCACTCCCGGAGTGCAACCCGTTTTTCTTCCATACTTCTCTATCAGTCGTCATCATGTTCTAATCTAAAATAATAATAAAGCTGAAGAGTTGTTTGTATGAACGCGCTAATCTCTGGAACTACCGGTCGGATTTGAAAAATTATTTTTGCGTTTCATTGGCCAATTCTCGAGGAAGGAATTTAATACTATGACCCTTAGGGGCAAAAAGAAAAGACGCTAAACGAAAATGAAGTGATAGAGCGGGCAGGTGATGCGATGCGACGGCCAGGGTCCAGGGAACAAGAAATTTTACGCGGGCAAAGTCACGGCAGAATCAGCAGCGACAGTCTATTTATAATTTTACAAGCTGTGCCCCGCGGTTTAACCCACATAAGTTTCGATCCCGTGGGAGTATCGGGATAAAAAATATCCTATATGTTAATCCTGGTTATAAACCATATGTGTGCCAAATTTCATCCAAATCCGTTCAGTCGTTTTTACGTGAAAGAGTAACAAACATCCATCCATTCATCCATACAAACTTTTACGTTTATAATATTAGTAGGATAGTAATAAAAATAAACTGTGTCCTAATCTGAGGGGCAATTCTCGTAATTTTAAGAACGTTCACAGACTGATCTCAGTCTCAATCTGTCAAAAATATATCTAATTTCCCTTTATTTTGACATGTTTTTGACATTTGTTTGTCGCCGAGATGAGACTGCGACTAGATTTTGAACGTTTTAAGTTACGAAAATTGGCCGTCTGTCTATACCTAGTGATAATAATGAAATGCTGTTTGCTGGTAAGCGCCTCACTTGATAACGACTGATTTGGCTATTTTTTGTTTTAAAATATTTGTAATAGTCCGAATTTGGTTTTTAGGGAAAGAAAAATCTGAAAAATTTTTCAGAATAAATGAACGTCTTTTTTTCTAATGGATTTTTGTATGTATTATTAAAATTTGGACTGGACCACGTCTGTTGGGTCAGCTAGCCTTTACAATAAAAACTAAGTAAATCTACATTCAAAATAGTTTCTGACGCCGCAAGAATAATGGTTGGAGGAAAATATGGCTAATAGTTTTAAAGTGTCTAGACAAAATGTCACTTTAAATCCTGGTTACCTGGGTTTAAACCTGTCATTACATTATCTCGCAGTCGATTGCGGGTAATGCGATATTTATGTAGTCACTTCACTGCCAAGCCTTTGTGTTCACTATCGTCAGTGTCGTTACATAAAACATTATAAGGGTGCGCCCTACCCTATGACACTAAATAAATTGATTAAAGAAGGTCTACTTACCCCGTAGATATAAACTAACTAGCTTTTGCCAACTTGCTTTTTGGAGTTCGGGGATTATCGGGTACGTGTATCCAAGATACCAGCGCCGCGACATTTATTTTTTAAATGTCGCAGCATCATGCTGAGACAGGAGCCTTTATTTTGGCTTCGTATAGGACTTTTTGTTTCATTTTTATTTCTGTTATTTTTTTTTATATATAACTTGTTTTTTTTTTAGTTTGTGATTTTCCTGTACGATTCGCAATAAATACTTTTTCTTTCTTTCTTTCTTTCAAGTCATGGTCTATCCATAAGGTTAACCAAATCATTTCAGTCGTTATGGTTTGAAAAGGTGACCGATAGACAGACACACTTACATTGGCATTCATAATCTGTACAAATAAATAAAATTGAAGTGTATGTTTGTAATGTCCAAATAACAGCATTAAAAATAAAGTTATAAGAACGTTCTTGTACATTTTTTTTTTAATTTGTGTCGCTGTTTGTTTGTTCCGGCTAATCTCTCTGTTTGAAACGGCTAGACCGGTTTTAATGAAATTTGGTTTGGGGATACTTTGAACCCTGTGGAAGAACATAGGCTACTTTTTACCGAAACACCACGCGGGCGAACCCGCGGGCAGTATTATAGTATATGTATGGCAGAGTATGGATATTGTAATCAAGGGAAAAGAAGTTGAACTACCGTATGCCCAATACCGTAGCGACTTTTAAAGGGCTTTTCATTATGACGAAGGCGATGATGGAGACAACAAGACTGTTCAACACTGTTTGACCTATTTATGCCAACAAATCCTACTAATATTATAAACGCAAAAGTTTGTGTGGATGGATGGATGGATGTTTATTACTCTTTCAGGCCAAAACTACTGAATGGATTTGGATGATATTTGACACACAGATAGTTCGTAATCAGGATTAACACAGGATACTTTTTATCCCGATATTCCCACGGGATCGAAACTTATGCGGGTAAAACCGCGGAGCGCAGCTAGTAGTAAATAATTTTAAATAATTAAAAACATTATAAGAGACCGCACTATCGCATTAGGTAATAAACCAGTCGGTCTTATAAGGGAGAGATAAATAAAACTTCGTTTTAGGCTACGAAAGCAGTGTAAAGATTCACCTCAAATACGACGAAATGAGCCTTCGTCACTTTCTTATTGCGTGCAATAAGGGCGTGACCCTAGGACAAGACAGATGACGTCACATAGATGAGTTTAGTTGGAATTTTGGCTACAACGCTACAAAGAGCCAGTGTTGATAAATAGATCGTCATTGTTCACAAGTGTCATAAGAAGTTCTTTGAAGGAATCAAGTAGCAAGGTACGGCAACGCCAGCTGTCGCTGAAAACCAGCGCTGTGGATCAGTCTCGTATAGGGTCTTAGCATTATGCTGAGCGATGGCTGTTTTGCGTGGATGTGACGCCTGTTTTCCCCCAACTTGTTATTTTTTTTTGTTTTTGTGTTCCTTTATGCGTCATATTTGCCGCGAATAAACGTATTTCTTTCTCTTCTTTCATATTTCATCATTTATTTCTCTCATTGGTTTTCTTTTTCTTTGATGAGTTAGGTACACTTAGCATGCCGAATCAATTCGTTCTCGATCGGTATATTATATCGATATAATGTATTTCGTGTAGGAACGGTTCAGTGATGGCATTATTTTTTCAGTCTGTTGCACTTTATTACAATGCATTAGTTATACGCAAAGCTGCTACTGCAAATTGTATGCAAACGCGAGATTAAAACAGAACATCAACAGTGTATAAATTCACGTACAGTTTGATGTTAAACATCAGTTTCAACCTAGAATAATTTCTGTACGACGTTATAAAACGCAAGGTATTGAACGCGCCCATACTTAGATATGATATGTGTATTTCTATGGACGCGCCATTACGAAGGGTATAAATACGTACGTGTGTCCGTAGTTATCTTTTGTGCTTTAATGAATGTGTTGTGGTTTCACGTTTCAATTAGCATAAGACTGAACAGCTCTCCGGACCCAATAGTGGCGTTTAAATAGATGCCTGTATGTTGCCGCGGTATATTTAGGACGGTTCATTAGAATATAGAGAATAACGTTGTGCTCGCAGATAGAAGAATAGGGTAACTGCCTTTGTTAATATTATTACATTCCGCACGTTATACGATATATACTCTTTTGAAACTACATTTGGCTCAGTGTGATTCTCGCTCGTAATTTAACAGATACGAAATAAAAATTGCCCGTGTAGCACCGTACACATATTAGAACTGAAACTTCTTGAAAAATAAGTAATAAGAGAGATTTAGTGTGAGATACACAGAGAGAAAGAGACTGAGTTATATCTTTCTTCTCTCTTATGTAACGAAATGTGTATAAACGTGACGCGTCCGAAATCGATTCACTTCAAATAAATCTCAGTTTATGAACAAAATAGTAATAAAAGCTTTTTCAAAATTCAATAAAAATTAAGCGAAGCATCAAGATATAGGCACAAAAAATACCCAATTTACATTATAAATAAATAATTCATTCATAAATATATTTGTCGTACACCCTTTTAACTTTTGACACGTTTTATATGGAGACTTGTGAGATATGGAGGTAGCTAAATAATATAATATATAGGGCTTGTATATGATTCCGCTTGCGTGGATCTAAGGTTTCGTTACGTCTCCTGGGGCTCGTGCTCCCCTAGTAAACGCGAGATGTAGCCGCCCGGCGCCCGCAAAATGACTTACGCGAAAAATTTCAGACATCCGTCAATCGTCAATATGTAAATAAATAATATTTTAAGAAAAACCTACAAAGTAACACGTAAAATAAAGGAACGAAGAATCCAGGGAGAGCAGCATGTTACAAGTGGCAATCTATGTATAAAGAGCTAGGAAAATCTCTCGTAGATACTTATTGCATCTGCATCGTACGTCTGTGTTGATTACAAACATTAGTAGCAAAAGCACTATTTTATTGGATGCCTTGTGTACAGACGCCAGCAGGTCGAGTTACCCGCAGCTGTCAAATTTTCCCAATCAACCTTGAACCTTAATGCTTTAGCGATAAACTTGAAAATCTATTAAAGAAATTTGACAGATTGTAGTAGCTTGATGTGCTGGCGTTTGTACAACCGTCTTCCAATCCTATCCGAATACAAGTCAACTGAAACTTAACCCAGACCATTATGAAATCCAATCTGGTGAAGTGGGGCTACCTTGACGGAACGGCAGTAGGGTGCGATTGTGGAGCTATGTCACAAACCATGCTCCACCTCCTATCCTGCCCTCTGTGTCCCCAAACATGCAGTCAAAGTAACCTCAGCGCTGCCACCGACAACGCCATGGAAGTTGCAAAGTTCTGAGAAATTAACATCTACAAGGGGAGGTCCAAAAGTTCGGCTAATGAAAGGGCTTTAAATAAAATGAAACAATAAATCTATTTTTCCTTTTCAATATAATCACCCTTAAGCTGAATACATTTATCAGATCTATGAATTAATTTTTCTAAACCATCGTAAACATATTTTTTATCTTTTGCCTCAAAATGAGCCAAAATTGCCTCCTTTACCTCATTGTCGTCAGAAAATTTCCTTTCCCTTAAGCCTTTTTTTAAATTGGGGAACAAATAAAAATCACATGGGGCCAGATCTGGACTGTAGGGTGGGTGGGCTAGTGTTTCGAAGCCATGCGTGTGCAGAGCAGCCATTGCAACTCTGGTCTTGTGAACCGGCCCGTTGTCTTGCAAGAGCAACA
Organism: Apamea epomidion; assembly: GCA_947507525.1. Taxonomy (NCBI): domain Eukaryota; kingdom Metazoa; phylum Arthropoda; class Insecta; order Lepidoptera; family Noctuidae; genus Apamea; species Apamea epomidion. The sequence continues at coordinate 5,767,759 of OX382242.1, read as the reverse complement.
CACCCTTGGTCATTTTTCCTCGACGTTTTTCCTTGATGGCCTCCTTTAATTTTTCTAGTACCGTTGCGTAGTATTCTCCGGTTATGGTCCTTCCCTTTTCTTTGTAATCAATCAGTATTATCCCCTCACAATCCCAAAAAAACAGTAGCCATCAACTTTCCAGCCGACTCCGACACTTTGAATTTCTTTGGCGGTGGTGTCCCCTTTTTATGCTATTGCATGGACTCTTTTTTGGACTCAGGCTCAAAGTGATGAACCCATGTTTCATCTCCGTTAACAATCCGCTCCAAAATTTGTGTGTGTCTCCACACAACTCCAAAAATTGTTTTTACGCATCGACGCGCTGCTGTTTCTGAAGCGGCGTGAACATTCTCGGTACCTATCTGACACTGACTTTTGTCATACCCAGGTGGTCATGTAGGATTCGCAAAATGGTGGTATCTGATACGCCAACTAGTGCAGATAACTGTTTGTTCTTCAAACGGGTGTCCTCCAGTACAATTTTTTCCACTTTTTCGACGATGTCTGATGTGGTGGCCTCAACTGGCCTTCCTGAGCGGGGGTCGTTTTCAATCGACTCCCGACCATGTTTAAAAAGACCATGCCTTTTGTAAATCATTGATTTACTAGGGCACTGTTCCCCATAATTCTATGTTGACAACCTATATGTTGGAATACATATTGATCACGTTGGTTGTCCATGTTTATTGCTAAATATTAATTTTTATAATGATCCACTGACAATTTAATTTCAAATTAAATTGCAATAATCGTATTATTTATTTAAGTTGTGTTGTTCTATTTTGTACCTTTCGTGACTCAGACTTCCATATTTTTCAAGCCTTCCTGTTTTTCTCCAAAACTCTTTGTACAGTGTCTGGCATGTCGGGTCACCCTCCAGTATCCGAGATTTCGTCTTTTTAATGGGTTCATCTCATCTTTCAAATTCACTCACAATCGCATAAAGCACTGACACATAACTTTCGCATAACACATTACATCATTGGCCATTTTGTAATTTTCTTACATCATAACTTCTTTGGTGCATCATGTTGGGTGCGCGAACGTCAAATAGGACGTTTCGAAATGTTGCCACTACATAAAGCGTAAAACGTTTATTGAGGATGATATTCTCTTAGCATGTATATTTCCTTTTTTTTATATTCCTGTTTGTTTCTATCACATTTAAATTTGCTTTAAGTACGCTGTACCAGTACAGCGTCCGAATAACTGTTTGCTTTAAAAATAAAAATAATTGTTTTAATACTTGTTGATGAATAATTGTTTGCTGCACCGGTTGACGTCATTACGTCGGCGCCGGCTGTCGCTGAAAACCAGCGCTGGGGCTCTGTCTTGCGTAGGGTCGCAGCATAATGCTGAGCGATAGCCGTTTTGCGTGGATGTGACGCATGTCAACCATTTCTTATTGTTTTTTTTTTATTTGTTTTTATGTTCTTTTTTGCGTCATGTTTACCGCAAATAAACGTATTTTCTTTCTTTCTTTCTTTCATAAACGGTTTCCATTTCATTCAAAATGTTCTGAGCGTTCTTTCCTTGCTTGGTAAGGAATTTTATCACAGCACGGTGTTCAATTTTCTCCATACTTTCAGTTTTCTTCCGGATTGACTTGATTAGCAAGCGAGTGTTCGTAAACGAATGACGCAATAGGGCTGAAACTCAATTTATATACTAATGATGAGTCCCCAATTAGTATTACACTAAGCGAGCGTCCCTATCCCCACTCCATCCCCTCCATTCCACGAACTTTATCGGCTAAAATAGCCGAGGTTAGTGACGACCGGCAGCGTCACGGGTGCATCGTGCTCGTAGACTTATTTGGCAGCGAAGTAAAATAACCTCCATGAGTGAAAATACTTTATACCTTCTACGCTCGTAAAATACAGTCGTGCCAGTGACACGAAGAAGAAGAAGACCGATTTATACAGTTATGCAGTATCAACATTATATTTATACAGTTATGCAGTATCAACATTATATTTATACAGTTATGCAGTATCAACATTATATTTATACAGTTATGCAGTATCAACATTATATTTATACAGTTATGCAGTATCAACATTATATTTATACAGTTATGCAGTATCAACATTACATTTTATCTTTAAGACGAACGACCTACTCCTTCTTCACACGGTTATCACAAGACTTCAAAAAAAAAAATCGAGATTACTTTATTTTATTTACGTTTAATTTTCATGTTTTACACATACACCTTCCGGTAAAATTGCTCTAAATGATGGCGAAACTGCATCAAAATCCATTCTGTACTTAAGAAACTCTAAGCGGTCACACAGTCAGACACGAAGACACGAAAAGCGACTTTTTTATACTCCGTATGGAAAAGCCATGAAAAACGAAACATTCAAACGCCTTTGTTGTACAGATAACCATTGATGGTCCCATGTCCGACATAATTTCTATAAAAATCAATAAACGCCATTGACAGCCCGTGCCAACTGTACTGTTTTATCTTTATTAAGTTGTCCGGTTAAATTAGTATCGTACGTTTCAATATAAACTGGATTAACTGACTGGGTAAGTTCATTAAAGTTGTTTCGACAGGTTTTATAACTACGCCCAACATTGTAAAAAAATAGGTTTAAAGAAAATTGTGGTTTTAATAACAATGACATTTTCTATGACATTATTTACCTTAAAAACACACATATTTCAACTGACAAGTCCTCAATCAATCTATCATTCTAAGTTCACAAATTCTGATGCAAAAGATCGATCATAATTAAATATCTCTTACGGGTCATGACATTTCGCTTCCCGCGCAAAAGTATGGATAAAAAATAAACAAAAATGAAATGTCAACGAATGGCCTTCTAAAATGAAATACCTTTACTTTAGCATAAGGTGTAAATTCGCGTGCCAAATAACAATAAATGAAATGTACAAAGTAACTACGAACCTGTTGGCGGCGGCGTGACGGGACGAACACGGTCGAGGGAGTGACGGGAAAGACCCAATATTGGCCCGCTAATGTCATTAATGTTGGGCCCAAAGTTGGGCTTAATTGGCATTTGGATTGTTTTTGTTTTAACATGTTTCGTCGCTTTTGATAAATGTAAGTGTCTTGTAGGTACCTACTAAATGATTAGTTTACAAAATCAATTATTTGTTATCGTTAACGTATGTGTAGCGGTAATGGGCAGTAAGTACTAATTAAAATACATTAATGCGTAAATGTTATTTTATTTAAGATTAGGCTGAACAATGATAAGGAATATTTGTTTTGGATTCGTATCTAGTGTTTTTTTAGCTTATTAAACCTCAGGGTTTAAAATCCCGGACTTTTTAAGTAAAAGCTATGTACAGTCTTTACACCTTTGTATGAAAATACATAAGCATCAATTCCAAATAACGAGTCAATAAGTACCTGCAAGCTGTCACAATAAAAAGTCTTCAATAAGTATGTTGAACACTACACAAAATTAACTTAGCTCAGCACTGAAATCGCTATTTCCACGGCAAACAAACCGCACACAGATGTAGTTGGAAAACCGATAATAACAATTGGGGGAAGTTTAGGGCCAAGCTGGGCTGGCTGGCTGAGACGGGTTGGTGTATGTGGCCAATGTTGGGGCTGGGGCGGGCAGTCGAGCCTCCCTTCACTCCACGAGCTGACGTCGGGGGCTCGCGTCGTGTCCGCCCGCCTAGGACAAACTTATCACGCGATCGATGTATATAGTTTCCAAATCTAATTATTGTGAACTAAACTGCAGTGAAATTGATAAATAATACTAGTTTCGATAACGTTGATGGTTAGCGGAAGTTTGACGTACTTTGTAAGGTATGTTGTACCGTGATTTGTTGATATAAGTGCTAAGTTTAGATGTAACATACATTACGAAAGTTTTTCAGGTTGGTCCGTAGGTTTGTGGTTCAATGCAAGTAAATGGCTTGAAAATCTATTTCTAAGTTTTATACCCAGTGGAATTAAATTGGTTTCATGTTTTCGAAGTTGAGATGTGGTGGAGCAATAGATTTTCCATTGAGTTTATTTCAAGCTCTATAAAATGAACATGCTGATTATATCTTTACAATTTAAAAACTTTTACTAATATTTTGAACAAATATTACATACTTAGTAGGAAATACTCAATTTGTATTCATGCAATGGCAATTGGCAACTGTAGAATCAAAATCTTGAAAAAAAAAATACAGAACAGACTGTACTATTAAAATGAATAAAAACCATAACCAATAAACATAAAATTATATTTTTTAGCATTAAGGATATTTTTGCTATTTAAAGGATAACGTAGCTATTCCTGTAAATTCACGAAGTACATTTATTATTCGCATGTCTATTACTGCTACGCCAACGTGCTACGGGGCTACACCAACGGACTACGCCGCGTAGTTCGTAGCCAGTCTACGATTCATACAGAAATAACTCCGAATCAAACTATTCAACTGACGAAAGTTAAATTAAAACCGGTGTATTCTGAAATGGCACCACAAATATAATGTATTATCTATTATTGAAATTTTGATCTGACTTGTGTATAATAATTTTATATTTTCTAATTTGACATTCTATTTATTAATGAATCAATCAATCAATTATTTATTAATCAATTTAAAATGTATTTTGTACCTAATATATTAATTTGCACACCTCAATAGGTTATAATACAATGTACCTTTTATACTTCTAACACCTTTTTAACATGTATTATGCAAATAAATGATTTGATTTGATTTGTTTGTTTATCCAATTATTTTTGAAGTTGGAAATGGTCTACAGATTTAGGTACAATAAGGGCACAATACAGTATGTTAGTTCACGAGATGAAAGAAACTATTAACTCAACTTATCTTTACTTCGATCAACACAATTCGGAATTGAAATAATTTTCCACATGCTAGTAAGAAAATGTGATACCGATTAAAATAACTTACTAGTTTTTGTCAACAAATTAAATGGAAGTACAAAGAACACGTATCTATTGTTTCAGATGTGCCACGGCCACTCGTATCTCAAAATTATGCCCAGATGATAAAATACTTGTGAACTCAATGAACACTGGCTGAATAGAATATTATGGTGAAAGCTACCTAATAAAGCCAGGAAAAGTGAAATAAGAATTCAAAGAAAGTTAAACTAAGAACGCACAAAATTTGTGGCGGCAGTCGCGCAGGCGGCGCCGCGTGGTGCGGTTGTGGCTCGCTGGCACCGCTGGTGCCTGGTGGCGGGCGCGGGCGTTGCTAGTGCTCAGCGCAGCCCGCTCGGCTGGGCCATGGGCAGCTCGCAGCGACTGGCCGCGGTGGCGGCCGTCTCGCACGCGCGACGCTATTACAATCACACGCAGCCAGACGTACAGCACACGGAAGCCTCCTCATACAACATCAATATATTCTTCGTCAGGTGGGTTTGTCTTAACCACATTAAAATGTTATCTGCTAAGGTAATTCCAGTAGCTAATGGAGTACATGCGACTTGGTTACATAATCGTAGAGAATATTCCGTGATAGTTAACAATGTCAAGTCCAAAAATGACATGTTAATGAACTGCTCCAATATCAAACCTTATATGAGAAGAGGTCGGAATAACATTCTGTTATAAATTCTAAGCTCATAAAAGCGAGCTTCTACACTCATCGTGATTGAACCGTAATTTAAACTATAACGTGTATATGAGTAGTAAAGCCAGGGTTAAAAGTACGTCGTAACTGGTTTATGGTGATAACGAGACTTCACCACCATATTTCAATCTCCGATAATGGCTGGTCACCTTTAAAAGTTTCATGGATGCACTAAAAGTTATGGTTCTACTCATCGAACCGTTTTATGAATATGAGACAACGTTCACAGCTGTAACACAGGCCGCTCTAGTATCACAGATCGCTCTTGTAACACATATTAACCATCTAGCACAAGTGTCAGGGATTTCGCACAATTTATAACCACTTTCTTATAAAATAAACATTATTAATTAATTATATTATCTATTCTGTAAAAATCTCATCGTGGAAACTAAGGTGAAGTGACCCTGAAGCGAGCGTTCAATAGTGTCAATTCCTAGCCAGTGGAATCATCAAGCATCGAGTGGAATGTCAGCTCACTTCAACTAAGTATTCACGATGAGGTTTATACAGATTAGACCGGTTGATCTAATTTGTTTACATCAGTTTTTATTCACTGAAATTGAACAGAGATGAATATTACTTACAAGTTGAACGACCTTTCTAAACTGTAATTCAGGATTTATGAAAGGCTCAAGCATAAGTGGGGATGATTCTGTATCATTTTGATGTTACCTTCCAGGTGGGACCTCCGACCTTTTACAATTATACTTTTAATACAAGAGGTTTTTTTTGGATTAAGAGGACTTTTCATGATTAATATCAAGGTTATTGAGGCACTTACATGATTATTTAATGTTGAAAGTTGTACGAGTATTTGTTATTGCGAATTATTGTTAGGTTTAACAAAATGTTAATACAATGCTCCTCAACCGGGGGGGCAATTGCGCAATACACTAACAGTAGCAATGGCTTTCATTTTGACAGTTCAACAACATTCATTGCGATATTTACGTTGTTGAATAGACAAATTTTTCAAAAATATAAAGCAAAAGATTAGCAGTATCCTTTAAAACGATGCAGATTGTGATTGACAGCGTGTTACGCAATCAGGGTACTGCAAATGATAAATTTAGCAGTGTTTAATCTCCCAACCCTTCCTTAAGCATTCATACCTCGTTTCACCAAGATCTTGTAAGAAATAATTTATGTAAATTCGAGGACTCATCGTTTAGACAAGAGTAACATTATATAATATAATTTCCAGTCTATATGAGTAGCAGGAGTCCCGCGTATCGTTGACGATGTCGCCAAAGGGATTACCTCTCCAACTTAGTTTCAGTTCTACATCCGACGGTGGCTTCTAATTTGACGCGTGATACTAACACGTCGGACACTTTAGCTAATAGATGGCGACTTGATTTGATATCAGTCGATATGAAACCTTATTACCATACCTTATCAAATACCTTCATCAAAGTAAAAGTAAGTAACCGATAATGATTTCTTTCTATTGATAGGTAACTTAGCCTTTTGGAGACTTTTCCTATTGACAGTGATGCGGACGAATTTCTTTATGCCCTTTGATTTATTTCCCCTCCTTTTCTTTTTCTTGTATAAATTTTTATTATTTTAAGACTGTCAGCTTTAAACTTATGTAAATATATTTATAGGTAACCATTATAATTTAATTTCACGCCGCGCTTTATTATGGGTGAATTTGGAACGAGACGCGATAATCGGATTTTAATTGGTTTCTTAATTTACGAAAACGATCGGTTCGTGAAGGCTCGTAAGTCGAAGCACACAAATTAAAGTATTAATTGAGATCATTTTTATCACTTGACCCAATTGCGACCAACTTTTAGCGTACAGACGTCAGAAAGACTTAAACACTGTAAATCTAGTTTTAGGATGTATAATAATAACATATTATAAGTTATGCAAAAATGCTCACAACTATGGGGTTTATTTATAAAGGATGATTAAAGTTAAGTGACGTTTAAACGTCAAAATGTATGGCTAAACAGTCGCTAATAAAGTTAAGTCAACGTTTACGTTAAGCAACGTTTATGAATAAAGGGGTACATCTCATGTTGTAAGTCTACGAGAGAAAAACAATAAATACACGTTCAAGAATATATCGCGGTGTCCGTATATTTGACATGTACCTATTCCCCGGATACATTTAAAAGTATAAGCGAAAGTCGAAAAATATAACGTGTACTTTTTATTTCTGCGTAAATGGCTATAAAAGAGATCGGGATCTACGTACGGTGTTTGCTAAAAGGATCCATTTGCAGTTCCTGGCTTGGGGAGCGAAACGAAGGAATTTATTAGAGACGTTAAGGGGATAATTCTTACAATTACTTAAATTGTATAATTAAATGTTTTGAAACAATATGTTGTGTTGCTGCATTAGTCGTGTTGTGTAAGTGTATTCATTATGTTGAGATTACAACAAGAGCTTTCCAGGAAGAGCGTTATGCGACAAAAGAAATTAGGTACAGCTCAGAGGAGAAAATATTATTAATCATTTTTAAAGATTACATCTTTAGATTAGATCTTATAGAATTGTACAAGAGAACGCATAGGATCTCGCTACTGTATTTATTTTTTCTGAGTTTTCTGTAGGTAACAGATATAAACCCATGGCGTGGGAGAAGAGGGGCAATTCTCGTAATTTTAACAAATGTTCACAGTCTGATCTTAGTCTCAATATGTCAAAAATACCTAATTTTCTTTCATTTTTGACATCGATTACCGGTGAGATGAGATTGCGACTCGATTTTGAACGTTGATAATTACGGGAATTGGCCTTTTAAGGTCGCAGCGAAGTTTGCCAAACTAAAAGTTCAACAAAATCCTTCCAGAAAGAGAGTTACAAACGACTGAAGAAATTACAGGTCAGTGAACTAAATATTAATAACTTTTGAAGACGTAACTAGATTTGTACAAGAGAACGCAAAGAATCTCGCGAATTTGTAACCTCTTTTCTTTCTTCTGAATTTTCAGTAGAGTAACAGATATAATAAACCCACGTGGTGGGACAAAGCCGTAGCGAAGTTTGCCAAAACAAGATCCTTCCAGAAAGAGTGTTACAAGCGATTGAAAGAAATTACAGTTGAGTGGATAAAATAATATTAATAACTTTCGAAGACGTAAATATAATTGTACAAGAGAACGCAAAGGGTATCACTTCTGTAACTTCCATTTTCTTTCTTCTGAATTTTCAGTAGGTAACAGATATAAATATAAACTCATATAAACACGTGGGACAAGGTCGTAGCGAAGTGTGCCTAACCAAAAGTTATTTCGGGACGCAAAGGAAGTTGAAGGCTTACAAAATTGAATACTTTGTAGTTCGTATATTGTTTCCAGTTTAGGTTAATTATAACTAATAATTTCATGAAACTATTCTGGGTATTTGCTACATAGATTGGAGTGGTAATAGATAACTTGCTTTTCGTGGTTATGATAAAATTTTGAACTCTATTTCGCTGGTTTGTGTAAACGTGGGTTGATTGAAAAGTTCGCGGCCTGAATATGAAGGACTTTACACAGGTTCGCGACTTTTCAAGTGTTTAGTATGAATAATACCATTAATATGATTTTTTAATTAATTGTACCTTGCACTTAAAAATATTTCGTAAGTGGATCAAAAAGTGAAACTTATCTATTACTTTATATGTTCGAAATATTCATAAGCTCACCAACGTAAATAACGCAATGAATGTTGTTGAACTGTCAAAATCAAAGCCATTTCTACTGGGTACACTACATAAATACGAAAAACTTTATTCCGTCAGTCACAAATACGAATTTCAAAATACCGATTTTCATAATTCCGAATGGTTCAAAATTCCGAATATAACAACTCCGACTTATCATTACTCCTATTTTTATAATTCTTAAATTTCAATATTCCTAACGTTAATATTTACTATTCTCAAAATACCGAGTTTCAATAGATCGAATAGTCCGACTTAATGATAATTCGAAACATCAAAAATACGGATTCCAATTATCAAAATACCGATTAATAGAATTCCGAAATAAAAACGCCTTATAAAACTTAAGTGAAGTGATTCATCAATAATACAGGGGATTTGCAGCATGCAAGCAAGCATGCACCGTGCAAGCAAGCATGCAGCATGCAAGCAGGCATGCAACATGCAGCATGCAAGCAAGCATGCAACATGCAGCATGCAAGCAGGCATGCATCATCCAAGCAGGCTTGCAGCATGCAAGCAGGCATTCAGCATGTAAGCAGGCATGCAGCATGCAAGCAGGCATGCAGCAAGCGTTGTTTCTGTCACGACTCCGGCGCTGCGGGGTGTGGACGGCCACACCCCGCAGCCACGCGAGCTTATCGTCGTAGATGCTTTTCAAGCTCACCACCGCAGCTTCGGCTTGCTGGCCGGCGCCGGCCAGGCCTCAGCCGCGGCGGCGGGCCTTCAAACTACCTGCTCCTCAGCTCGCGGGCCAGCCTACCCTTCCGCGCCTACGCGGACTTAAATTACACTCTAGGGTAGGGTAGACAAGACTGCGTGAAGTCGGTTTTGCAGCGATTCGTTTCTTTCACTGAATTTTGTAGCACAACATGTTGACTTTTTATGACAGTATTTTAATTTAATATTGAAAATGCTACCAAGTAACTGGCTATATATTGGTAACCAAATAATATTCCGTAAAATGTTGTTTCAGTGTAGTGTAAATTATGGCAAATAAATCATTTGGCTAATGAAAAATTTCAAAAGAGGCTTCGGCCAATAGCAAAAAGTTATTTTGTAAATCGGCGAAATATAGTTCGGTAAAATAATACCTATGACACATCTAAAAAAACAAAACACATCACACACACAAAAAAAAAACAAAAAAAAAACATCACATCTAAAAATATATGTCAAATAATGCATATAGCAAAAAAGACGTCGGTCAATAGTTTTCGATAGAATGAAATTCGAACAAATAAACTTCGGAAAAGTGATTCAGAATCCTTAGTAGTTTATTCGAAGTATTGAAAACCGGAATGTCGTTTTTCGGACCGAGAACCCTTCGAACATTTGATTCTTCGAACGCATGAAAATCGGAAAACTAACAAATCGCATTTATGACTTTCAGTAAAATAAATTTCCTGATTTTTATTATTAGACATTGTAATTCTTAGGTATTATGAAATTCGGACTTTTGAAAATCGTAACATCGAAATTCGGAATAAAATATTTCGAAGTATTTGGGTGTTCCCATTTCTACTGTTAGTGTGTTAAGCAATTACCCCGCAGTTAACAGCTGTATTAATCTCAATCTGTAAGAGGAATATATACTTGTTTAATTTAAAGAAATTTTAATTTATGTAACTTCCTAGTCCCCAAATGATAGTTACTATATGTTTAACAGTTAGGCAGTATAACTACTTTAGATAGTTATAACAAAAATCTATGCATCAGTTGAATTTTTTCAAGGGTTAATAACTGCATACACAATTAATGCATATACTATTGTAAGTGCTATGTAGGACTATCCTGTGTTGTGCAAAGTGCAATCATAATTAATGGAAGTCACTTTATTAAGCAGCTGATGCCAATCTATACAAATAAATAAAATTTAAGTGTCTGGTTGCAGTGTTAATATAACAGCTTTTTACTAAATGCATATGAAAGTATATACAGTACTTATAACAAAAAAAACATTCTTTTTCTTATGGTTTTCTGTCTGTCTGTTTGTTGATTTTAATGAAAATTGGTACGGGGATACTTTGTACCCTGTGGAAGGATATAGGCTTTTTATGGACATACAACGCGGGCGAAGCCGCGGGCGGAAGCTACAGTTAAAATAAAATGACAATAATTTCGTAGCTATGTATAAGTCACGTAAGTACAAACATAGACAGAATTAGTTTATCCACTTACTTAGACGTAAACAAAAGTCTATAAATCTAAATAGCACGAAAATCTAGGAAATTTGCCGAGATAATCAGCTGGTAACATAGCATAATATGACGAGTATCCGGCACCCACAGATATAACACTCATATAATTATAGTTTAGATAGTCATGTTAATTAAGCTATCGCGTGATGGACAGGAATAAATCTACTTAATACAGGCTTAAAAGAGATCCACAAATTATTAAAACACCGCGAAACATTACAAAATTTTCCGACATAATCAGCTGGTAACATGTCGAGTATCCGGCACCCACAGATATAACACCCATATATAGTTAAGATAGTCATGTTAATTAAGCTATCGCTAGCTGATCGAGCCGGATTTATCTCCCCCTATAATCTGCGCCGATGTCGAATTAATTTACCAGTGGGGATACTGTGAAAAATTAAATTTCACGTCTCTAATGTGATGTGACAGTTATTTTGTATGCCTGAGGTAGCTCCCAACTTCTGCGTATCACAAAATTGAACAAGTCAGTTAACTGAATCCGTTTTTTAATTCAATGTCTTTCATGCATAATCATCAGGATTTTTTTCTACATACCTACTAGATTCTTTAAAATAATATCAGTGGCTTCTGAATTTGAAGGTTTTTTTGTTTTTAGTAGATAGATACCTTTTATATATATACTTACTTATTTATTTATATCTACTTTACGTCGTAGGCAGTTTTTTTTTAAATTAAGAAATTATCTGAAAATATGATTCATAAACTATTTATTTATAATACAAATTATTATAGGACTACAGTTGTATAAAAAAACTGGTTTAATTTTTCCATCGGATATAATGTTGGAAGTTGTAATTAAAGTGATTATCGCTTTTATACCCGAAGCCTAGAGAGTTTGTTAGGGGATTATTTATTAACTAAGAACAAAGGTACATATTAATGTAGGTATACGTATTATTCTGTTTGTAAATACAGCTTAAAACGTCGATGTTATAATTAAAAACCTTACAATCGGTTAAGTAAAATTTTTCTATTAAAGGCAAACCTGATTAATTATAATCAAAAATCGAAGTGAGTAGAGGTAACACAAAATGCTTTCATAAAAAATTACAACAGCCTTTAACCCCGTAAGGTGTACAGGGTGATGCAAAATTTTTAGCACGTATTAAGAGTCGCCGTGTATTGAGTATTTGAGTTATCAGTGCTTATCGCGTTCAAAAGTAATGAGCAGAGACGAAGGTCGTAAAGCAGGAGTGAGAGGCCGTGATAGCTTACAAAATATTTAATCTGTGACCCACTTTAGACAATACCTTTAAGTTCGCGGAAGGAATTCCGAGTTCTAGTCATGCGATAAGTTCCGCTGGAAGGCAAGACATATTTTATTCTTACGGGTCTTTTGTATCGAGTCTATCGGAGCGATACTTTAGATGAAAGGCATCCGGAATATTCTAAACCTTTTTGGGAGAAGACATTCCGAGAGAATGAAATGCTTTAAAACAATCGAGTCAACATGGCTTCCTTGTTTAGGTGCGTATCAAACTAAAATATTTTATTGCACTCATGTGGTAAGTAGATGTTACATTCATTTAACCCTCTGAAGGCACAGCGATTTACAAAGTATTAAAATTATTAAAAGACTAAGTAGAAAGTGCCTAATATTACATAATCAGCCTATATTGTCCCTCCATTGTCCTTTCAGTGGGAGGGAGTGGGCCGTAATCCACCACGCGGTCACAGTGCGGGTTGGTAGATGTGAAAAGTCTTCAAATTTTTGATTCTATGATATAGGTTTCCTGACGATGTTTTCCTTCACCGTTTTGATAGCAGTGGTGATGAAATAATTTACACAAAGTAAAGCGCCTGACTGAGTTTGAACTTACGGCTTACAAGTCTTACAACTAGGTAAGTCTTGGCCACTGGGCCACCACTGCTCACTGCAATCTAGTTCTAAATGTTTATCTTCTTGTTGTCAAGTGCACTGAGTACTACTTATCCGTCTATTTCTATTAAGTTTTAGGTTAATGGAAATCTAAGTCTAATATCCTAATCCTAACAGACTTTTCTTCTTCTTCAGTGTAACGCTGTGTGGCGTCCTGGTGGCGGTATGTGCGGCGTGCTGGCGAAGGTCGCCGGCGTCTGACAAGCCTGAGGACAGCACCGAATGCCGTGGAGTATACACAGTCAGCGCAGACTCCAGGCTGCATCAGGTCAGTGACAGTGATGGAATTCATAATGATAGTGGCCTTGATGATAGATGCAAATATTGCATACAATAAAGTTTTTCTAATTGAACAGACAGCTGTGCTGCTGGGGAGTTTGTTGCACTTCTTTTTCATTTAAAGCACTAGAAAGTGGTGAAGGGCGGGCATTTTGGGGGACCGTCCTATGTAAATTGACGTTCAAAAAGTGTCGATTCTCAGCCTAATGAATTTTGTGTTACGGTGAAAATATATAAATTTAGCGGGACATTTTATGAACGATGAAAATACGTACAGACATTAGTTTTATTGCAAAACTTATGACAAGCTTTTATCCAGATTTTATTAACACTACGCTAGTCAATTTGATGATGAAACTGTTTACCTAAATTGATATATCAGTAGAGTTTTTGTCAGGTACTAGCAATTCTAAGGTACAAACCACCGCTTTCCTCTTTGTAAGTTCTAAACCGCTTTAAGACTGTGGAACTTCTTTTAAACTGCTAGTTCTAACACCCTGACGTGCTGTGTAACTGAATTAGGCAAGTTCTAGATGCTTACTTATTATTTAACCCGTGATCGCCTACTAGAAGCATTCTCCTTGTAAGCGATCAATGGTTTTAATGATCGTATTTGCTGCCTTTTCGAGTACAATTTTCTTATGCACAATCCATAGAATATTATTTTTTAGGGTTGACGATTTACGCCGAAGTCAATATCTAAAGAAATAAAAATGAATAATTTAATAGCTCCCGCGGAGTTCTAAGAAAATATTAATTATTAGCTATCAAATGCACTTTTCACATGTAATTAATTTTAAATTGGTATTGGTAACGGGTTCGTGTCCGCATTTCCACATCAACCGCGTATTGTGCGTACGAATTTTAAATTACTTGATTTATGGAAGAAAATTTTGAGAATCGACTGAAATGAATTATTTCAACGCAACTACGTAAAACATACTCATTTTTATTTAAACTTCATAAAAGTAATTTTGAGGGAAGTGGGCCTTTGCCCAGCAGTGGGACATAAACGACTAATAAAAAATAATAAAAAAAGTAATTTTAAAGTTGTCATGTTGATGTTACATACATGTGACGAATTGTATAAATTGCAGCTATTATTGACATTTCAGTCCTATGCTATGTGCTCTCTTCTTAATCCAGTGGAAAACCAAACAAAACATCAACTTATTTATATTAACTTGAATTAAATACATTTTAATATCGTTCAAACTTCAGTCTTCGTACATAGATGGCATCCCCTATTATTGCAGCTCCCTGCCGCAATTCCTTTGTGATCGGCGTAGATTGAGGTGCACCTTGAAGCCAATACATTCGCAGTCGAATGCCGGGAGTGTATGCGAGATCAACACAACAATGCGTTCTGACAACTCAATGTATACCTACACTCGGATAGCCATCGTTTGGATGCAAACATCTTTGTAGCAGATTGTACTTAATTGTCTGTGGAACTATCGCACTGTTGAGTTTACCCTTCTTATAAACGTGGATCCACGCGAGACGTTTTAATTGTTTCTGTAATTACGGCATTAAACCGGTTAAAAATCCTGAAAGAATTAGCTAGAATCTTTTTCGAAGCTCTAAAGGAGAGATGTTTTATGAAAGGTCTCATTCGTAAAAATGCCGCGATTTTTTTCGATTTGATTTTTCAACGCGGTCAAAAGTATAAAACTGATTGAAGCATAATGTCTAATGTTTATGTGAGAAAGTTTAACACATTACTGAAAAAAACTTAGGTATGTCTCATAGCGCTGGGCCCGCGTGGTAGATTACAGCCCACCCCCTCTTAAAGAGAGGAGGCCTGTGTAGGCAGTGGGAACATTATAGGCTAATTATGCATGTCTCATCGTGTGTCTGTTATCCATTTAAATAAAAGGGTCTTTTAATCGTATAATCAGAGAATTTACGTTCGAAATTTGTCGTGTGAAGCTAAAGAATATTCTTGTACGCTGAAGTAATTTTGCCGTCAAGAGAATGTGACAGATGAGAATATTGCCGAGACAAGTATATTGCCAAGTTAACACTCCAGTTTCACTGCATATTTATTGCACTTTGAACATCATACTAAGTGTGTATTATCAAGTGGGATATAAAGTGGATGTTGTTACAAATTGATCCCTGTAATGTAGGTTACGTTATCATGTTTGTAAATTTATAAATAAATAGATATCTACGGCCAAGACAGATTTTATCAAATTGCTGACAGGTATATTAATTATTTAAAAGATAAACATTTTTATACGAAAATCGCACGTTCCAAGTATAATTAAAATTTGCTTCCAGTTTGAATAAAATATAACATGTTTTTTTTTAAAAAGCTAAGGAAATATTGGATTTTGAACGGTAATGCGTTGCCCATCTGAAAGCTTTCCTAACCACTGAGCCATGCATGCATAATCTATATCTATGCAAATAAATAAGTATAAGTGGGTTAATATATGTATAAGTGGGTTCTCGTCAATAAAGAAATGGCTAGGAATCGAACTCAGGAACTGTTTGGCTATTGCTATTTTTGTTCCTCTTTCGAGATTACTCGAATCGAAACTGAACTAAGCCTAAAACAAAACAAGCAATAATAAAAAAAAAGAACTATTTTGCCATGTCATTGTTAACGGTTCGGGAAGTAATACAAGTTCGTGGCGTGTCATGAATGGGGGGACTTAGGCGCAACACACACTATAACGCGCCACGCGACGGGACGCAGATAGCGCGCCCCCGCGCGTGATTTTTTACATACAAATTCAACAAAAACGCGCTTTCGCGCGTGGAATTGGCCTCCGTTTCCCGCGCCCCGTTGTGTGGCGCGTGATAGTGTGTGATGCGCCTTAGACACTCTACATGAATGGCAAGACGCGGTGCGGCACGTAACGCGTTTAGCCGGCACTCCGGCAACTGACGGCGCTTCCGGCACGGGATTGTTGTTCCGGTTCCGATTCCGTTCCCCGCCGCACTGTCAATAGGCCCTCCAATAAACGTTTTTATCGCATTTCGAGTTAAGCGTCTTGGTTTGTAAGGAGTGTTTTATTCGATTTCCTTGAAGTAAACTGGCATTTGATTTGGATGAAGAAAAAAAAACATGTTATGTCAAAATTAAGTTTGTAGGCATATCTTGAGCAGCAAATCTCGAGAGCAGTGGTGGTCCAGTTAGTAACTGTCGCGACTGATGGGTCGTAGATTCGAACGCAGATTTACTTTGTGTGAATTATTTCATCACCACTGTTCTCAAAACAGAACACAACTGCAAGTCCCAGAACCAAAAATTCGAAGACGTGTGACATCTACCAACCCGCACTGGACCTGCGTGGTGGATTACAGCACTGGCTCTCACTGAGAGGAGGCCTGTGGCCCAGAAATGCAAACATTATAGGCTGATCATGTACAAATCTTTGCAAACCTAAGTTTCTTATCACTTCCACGACCTTCTGATTAACTCTGCCTCACTTCATATGTACAATGCGAATAATGTCACATGCTGTTGACGCACTCGGACGCAATAAAGATTTTATAGGCGTTTAGCATCGGTTTAATTAGTTGACACCCGTTTTATTAACCCAGGCCGGTCTTTAACACACTGTTAATTATGAGTATCGTTTTGCACAAACGTATGTAGCTCTGAAAACATTTTCTAAAACGTCAAATTATGGCTGACGTGACCGCAACCCGCAATCAACAAAATAATTGCAGTCTATTTTAATGTATTGTGGAACTTTTAGCGACATACAATAAGTACTGATTTTATCGAGAACGTTGCATGCTATGATATTATTTTAGATTGAAATTGAGTTTTTTTGCGCGAGTTTTAAATTTTTCTCGGCTTCTGATGATCTTATATAGATATTTTTTTCTTTTTTTTTGGGTCTACGACCGCAGTTAAGGTAGTGCACCTGAAATCAGATTTTTTTGTGTGTTTAATTTACACACGTGATTAGTATCGATACCTAACTACCACATAACAAAAGAAAACACATTTTCTCAGTTCATACTTCAACTAACAACACTACCAGCGGTCGTTGATCCCCAAAAATACTTCAATATTTTTTCATTTTATCGTGTTTTGATATTAACCATCACGTCTACGCAGTTTCGCTAGCTAATTTAATTCGGCTCTGAATGAATACCTTTCTTAGTTATACATAAGAAGTGTCAATAAAGACGAATTATGTTGCGAGTTAGTTTGAAGGTTCATTTATTATTAACCTATCGTAGTACGGAAGCGTGCCACACCGCCATACGTCAGGGGCCGCTCCTTCAGGGGCCTTCTGTTTGTATTGATTAGGAGCAAAACTATACTTATCAAAGAAACTGTGACACAAAGTTTATACAAATAGTACTGTTTTATATTATCTCTGGCGTTGCAACATTTTGCACAGTGATAATGTAATCCAGAGTTTATTTCGTAACTTTTGACCTCGTTTAATCAAATTGCTCCATTTTATAGTATCTATCATAAACAGAGCAAAAGGCTCCACATAGGTTAAATACTGATTTACATGGTGTGATTTTTTTATTTGAAAATTCTGATACAAATTATTGTTAGTTAATAAATGACCGTGACTATAATTTGTTGCTTTAATTTTATTGTAAGCCACGGGCCAACACTTGCATCGTGTAATTGGGGCTTTAAGCTTGATACTAAAGTAATAAAACCTTAACATTTTCAAGTTTATACTATTGCTACTAATCGCTACTAATCGCCTGCCCGCGCTAGACTTCGTATTCGCCTAGCGTCCTTTCTAACTATTTTTCATTATGCTCGTCTCCTAAGGCTCGTAACATGATGTTAAAAAGCCTATAACCTTTCTCGAGAGTTGGGCTATCAAAGGCAAAAAGATTTTTTTTAATCCGACTAGCAGTTCCAGAAATTAGCGCGTTCAAACAAACAAACTCTTCAGCTTTATTATTAGTATAGTTAGGTATAGATAACGGTGCTTTTTATAGTTCCATAAATCAGACAGCAGACTACTGACCACCAAAAGAAAACTACGAAATGTAACATAGTACTACTAATCAATACTAGAATTAAATTAAATACTCAGCATGGGGCAGTAGTTAACGAGCAATGAAGACGTATCTTCGAAAACGAGCCGTTATTCGTAAGCGACAATAACAATATATTCCAGTTGACGATTTATTGTACGATCAGGGCCAATTGCAGTAGTTTGGTGATTACTTAGAGTATGTTGCGTATTGTAAACTAATATAGATACTTATTAGTGCAAACGATACGCTCTGTTTAGGACATTTAACAATGCATCATCATTATTTTGATAGTTTTTCATTACCGTTTTGGGAGCAGTGGTTATGAAATTAAGCATACATCGTGACGAAACCGGCATGTCCTAGAAAACAAAAATTCGGAGACATGTGACATCCACCAACCCGCACTGGGCCCGCGTAGTGGATTACAGCCCACTCCGTCTCAAAGAGAGGAGAGCTCTGTCCCAGCAGCTAAGTTAATTAGAATGTCTAGTTAACAGGCGTTAAACATGATTAATTATAATGTACATAACAAAAAATTGAAAATAAAGTAATTAAATTCTGGGTCATTTCGCAATGAACCAAATTGGCATTTTTATATCGAGCCCGCTTTACGAGTGCCATTTAATTTCTCATCTGTTGATCTTTCTCGGCATAAAAGTAGATTATTTTCATGCTCGTACGTTTATTGTGTTTGCTATACAATAAAGAGTGGTCGTAAAGTGCGTGGACTGGCCGAACTACATGCGAGCACCCGACTAATCGCAGCCGGGCCAATTAAGGCTAATGCGATTTTTATCAGCGATTCTGCGCAGTTGATTACATCTCGCGGGACTGCCAGCGCGAGTTATCGTCTAGATGGGGAATCTTACGCGATAGTTATTGGAAAGCGGAGGCGGTACAGAATAGCAATGAGCGGTGTATCTTACTGTTTTAACGATGCGTAATATAGCTTGCTGAGCAAGAATTCTTTTTTTTTAGACACCGTACAGTTTCAGAATAAATATAAAAACAGTCGAGAGGTGTCGTGAGACATCCGGTTGGAAAGAAATTCCTTTCGCTATTAATAAAGTGCAACATTTTGACCGTCAAAACGTTATTTTTGACCGTCAAAACGTTATTTTTGATCATCAAAACGTTATTTGTGACCGTCAAAACGTTATTTTTGACCGTCAAAACGTTATTTTTGACCGTCAAAACGTTATTTTTGATCGTCAAAACGTTATTTTTGACCGTCATAACGTTATACTTTTTCGTTTTACGTGACAGGCAAAACGTTATACTTATTTCTTTCTAACTCTCGTTCGCCAGTTTGCAGAGTATAACGTGCGATAAGAACTTCGTTCCAGTACTCAATTTTACGTCTAGAAATATTCAGCTTCCAACACAGGGCAATGCGGTGATGTAATTAAAAGCCAAGAAGTTTATAAAAGCTATTATTTGATTTAAACTGTGTCAAATTGTCTAGAGATGGCACAATGGATTGTTAGAATCGCGAAGAAAGTTTGTTATTGAAGTACATCGTTACAATAATTCGCTTCGACAATTTACATACGATTGAACTGAAGATTCTAAGACAGCGATTTTCATTGTGATGCAATGTTTTCTATAAATCTAATAACTAGATTCTGCCCACGACTTCGTCCGCATGGAACTGTTGTAACATAAAATATTGTATGACTCTCGGTAATACTGGATCGATTCCGAAAATTCTTTCGTTATTGGGACGTCCATTAGTGAAAGAATTTTCGGAATCGAACCAGTAGTTACTTACAAACTCACAAATTTTACCTCTTTATGTGATTAAAACTGTTTCGAGACCAGTTTTCTTATCCTAGAAAGACATTTGAATTCAAGCAGTTATCTATTCTAGGTGCTTACAAAATAGATTGTAATGTAATGAAAATGGTAATGTATTTTCAGGAATAGTGTTTCCTTAATTTAAAATTAAATTAAATTACAATAACAACGTGAACATATTTGTGCTCAGTGGCCTTGAAGAAACTCTTGAGTGGTTGTTAAATAAGTACTCGACTGATTATTATTTAGATAAAACCAACAGGTTACTCGAAGGATAAGATCTACGAGATATATGTATTATTAGGAGTACCTAAAGAGTTTCTATATCTATACATATTATAAATTGAAGTTGCTTTTCGTGTCTGTTGTGTGACCGCGTCGTTCTTCTACTAAACTACGCAACGGATTTTGATGCGATTTTTACCATCATTTAGAGAATTTATTTCGGAAGATTTATGTGTATAATACCTTAATATTTAACTTAAATATAATACAGAAATCGCCATGTTTTGTTAAGTGTTAAAACCGTGCGAAGCAGGGGCGGCTCGCTAGTTATTTATAGAGCACATTGTTTTGCTCCCTTTTAGTACGTTTACGAAACTCGTAACCTTGACCTTCACTTGATACAAACGTCGGTCGAGGTTGACAGGCCCCTTGAACGTCCTTCCCCTTTTGTTTTGGGTTCCGCATTGACACTATGTTTACTATATCACTATAATATAAGTAGTTTGTTTTCTCACATATTTTTAAATATTCTCCATAACACTTGGTTTTTTTGAACCCAATACGCATATATTTTCAGAAGGTCTAAATCTCGCGAACGATATATTTTCAGTGTACGTGTCTTGTGTGATAAAACCCCATCACATATGAAGGATCTTTATTATTGCTAATAAATTACCCTACATTATTGCACCCTATAATATCTAAAATGTTCAATATGATTTTATTGGGAGTTCATGAATAGTCTGACAACCGGTCTTACATAGGTGTATCGTGTTGTGTTAGACTGGAAGCCGACCCCAGAATAGTTCTGAAAAGGCTAGGCAGATTGATTGACTAAGACTTCATAATTGAATAGTCTTCCTGTACGTTCGAATATTTGTGGGTATTCGTAGCTCGTAGCGATCTCGTAGCGGCGTAGACGTAGCCCGTAGCCCTATGCCTACGCTTTGTGCCGTCTCGTCTGGACCATGCATTCGAAACATTGAAAATATCTGTTTGACGTAATGGACTTACCATACGTATACGGCAATAGCTCTATGTATTATGCAGGCATTTGGGACAAATAATACATTACGTAATATGTTATGATCGTTAGGTCGATTTGAAAACACATCAAAATATAAAGGAAAAACACATTCTTCCTAATAATGCTTATAAATCCCTTTATACACAGAAATCACAAAAAAATTGCGTCACTCAAATTATGCATAACGGCTGTATTTTAAAACGTCTTAGCCCGATATAGTGGTTCCAGTGTTGTTCGCGGCCACTTGCCACCCCGGAATGCCCTTGAGTGCAATTATGTAAATAAACCTCCCTTCCTTCCCCCTCTGACATGTCTCTCGGGACTTCAGCTGTCGTGGCGGACGCTAGCCGTTCGGGAATGGAACTTAACAATTTTCCTATTAACGGTGTTAGGGAAAAAGGTTGGAATACTTGAACGCGAGAACAAAGTGAGTTGAGGATTAAACATCATTACCCGACTACAGCAAAGCCAAGGGAGAGTAATGATTTTAAAAAAAATGAAACAGCTAGTTGCAACCCGTGTTTACTCATGATTTAAAAGTTCCTATTGTGCGCAAAATAATCCCTTGAAATGGGTGCTATAATCCAATAAAATAATATCACTGACAATTCCTGCCTTTCTGTTGTTTTGTCCATTTGCTCCGACTCCGTAACTTAGGCATTGTATAACTCTTAGCTTGAACTGGCATGTTATCCCGGGAGTTCAAGTTGTGCCCACAAAGCCTATAACTCAGTCAAAACGCTCACAATTCTGGCAGTGTTAATCTGTTTACGTATTTACGTCGTCTGGCCCATTGGATTGCAACTTGACTTCACCTGCCATAAGTTTGACTGCACTTACCTATATTATGTTCAAAGTGATGCTTTAGTAAGGGTTGTTTGTAAAGGCTGGGAATTTAATTGTGTCCGTAAATTTAAATCACAACTTTCATTCTTGACAGTGCATATTGAGCCTATAAAGTTTCCACTGCTGGTACACAGGCCTCTTCTCTGTGGGAGGGATGTGTCATAATCCACCACGCGGGCCCAGTTCGGGATGGGGGATGTCACATGTCTTTGAATTTACACACACATGTCGGGTTGAAATTGAAAAGTGCCTGCCTGGGTTCGAACTCACGATCTACAAATCGTAATTCAGGGCCGATACCACTGAGCCATCATTGCTCATTATCATTATTGACAGTCTGTTATGCCTAACGTGGTTTTCTGTCTCTTTCTGTCTGCAGTCTGATAAACAACTTTGTATATGTAAGTTATACGGAATTTGCCTGGATGGATATATTTAATTTTTACTTCTCGGCTGGTCGTATAATCGTATTTCATTTCGTCCATTTCTTGTCACATAAATGTTCCGTAGTTGCAGTTTCTCATGTACATTAATTAGGTAACAAGCATCAGTGACTTTTAAAAGCAGTTATTAATAGACTACTTTACCTCGTGTAACCTTATGAAGCCTATAGTCTAGTATTACGTCAGATGAGGTAGAAGTGATAATAATTGGTAATTAAAACGCTTGCGTATCAATTCCCACGTGCGGAAGCAAACAGATGAGGGGCAATTCTCGTAATTTTAAGAATGTTCACAGTCTGATCTCAGTTTCAATCTGTCAAAAAATACCTCTAATTTCCCTACATTTTGAGAAGTTTTTGACGCTTGTTTGTCGCCGAGATGAGACTGCGACTAGATTTTGAACGTTTTAAATTACGAGAATTGGCCTTCTGATTCATAATCAGTGTTAAACAATCGAAGACCGTTGCGTAATCATTGTCATAGTCATTTATTGGACAGTCTTACAAGGCCTTATAATAAACATCCTCATTTCAAGCACCGACACCTTTTCTATATCTGGTTGTACTAGATTGTGGTTTCCATTTTTTCTCAGAACGGAGGGCTAATTGCGTAACACACTAACAGTACCAATGGCTTTTATTTTGACAGTTCAGCAATATTCATTGCGTCATTTATGTTGTTGAGCAGACAATTTGTTCGAACATACGAAGCAATGTATTTGCAATATTTTTCAAAATGATTCAGATTGCGATTGAAAGTATGTTACGCAATTAGGGCGCCGTATCTTTCCATTTGCCATATGCTGAGAATAGATTTTCATCTTTCATGCAATTATCACCGAGAAAACTAGTGATACTGCTAAGCGCTACAGCTGAGGTCCTGGATTCGATTCCCAAGACGGGCAGTCATATTGAGTTTTTCCTTTAGTAATTTTTCAGAAGCAACCCGGAGTCTGTATTTGTGCCCTGTTGATGGCAGTAGGCTCGCCCTCTATTACGTGGGACTTAAACATAACGGGTGAAATTTGGGTGTACTAGAGGTACACCTCTACCTAATACAGTGTGGGTTATGTGCCTATTTTAACGTTTCTATTTAGTTGTTTCAGGTCAAAAGATTGATCCCACTATTCAACTAATATTATAAATGTGAGTGTATGTTTAGATGTATGTTATTTAATCACGCAAAAACGGCAGAAAGGATTTGAATGAAATTTGGCACACATATGGTTTATAAGCTGGATTAACACATAGGATAAATCTTATCCCGGTATTACGTTACCGTGGGATAATTTCCGACATACACGCGGGCGAAGCCGCTGGCAAAAGCTAGTTTCTTCTCTATGCCAGGTGACGTTATCCGATCTTTTGTTACGCAGTTATCCGGATTTGATATTCAACGCAGTGTCGGAATACACCACGTTATGCGTATATTATTGTAATGAATATGGCGGGAGGTGCCTCGTTACCGTTTCAAGGAGTATTCCCCTATATTCGGTGGAAACATTGAATAAGTTTCTTAGATTTCGATCCAGGGGGTCTACTCCGAGGTAGTATTGGCCGAATGTTCGGCCGTTTCCTGCTACGAAGTTACTATTTGGTTCGGTCGGTTCCGATCCTATATTCCTACACTCTTGCGAATATTGACTATGGTCCCGACCCAACTGAGCCGATCCAAACTGTTTTCGCATTTTTCAATAATATTCGGTTCGGCCATGTGTCGGTCCGATCCGAACATTCGCACTTTGCACTTCGGAGTAGGCCCCCAGGATACGAATCGTTATTGCTTATTGGTAGGTATCTCTAGCTAGAATTTGTATTGAAAAAACCACCAAGAGTCAGCCCTATAGATGGGTTAAATCGGTATCTTAGTACTTAGAACAATGATCACTTAGTTTTAGTGCTGGCGGTAGTATTTATCATCAAGCAGTTTCTGTTTTAACTTTTATTACAGGTATTTTAGCGAAATTGGTTATTTTCAGTATTATTTCAGTTCGAAGTACAATTATACTAATCAACTATATCTGCCTGTCTTCGAAGAAATAATATTCCGTTGGAATGGTACTACGTAACATGACTGTATACCATTCCTAGAAATTAGTGATGATGGAATCGCCTTTTCTGTTATCTATTTCCTTGTACAGTCTTTTATGTGTAGGTATATGACGTCTTAGTATACACAGCCTGTTGTACTAAATAACAATAACATGTTATTTAGTGAAATTCTAGAAATGATTGATTTGTTTCATTTAGCAACCTCTTCCCGGAAATTAGGTAGGTACACCACTTGGAAAAAGATTAAAAAAATATATATATACGCGTCGACTTGAGAACCTCCTCCGTTTTTTTTCGTCGGTTAAAAAACCATAACTTTCTTGTTAAGAGGTTAGATTGAGAAATTGAGATTATATAAGAACATGAAAGTAAATCTGAATCCCAAAAGTAAAATCCAGATCATCTTAAACTTGTCATAAACAGTTCATCACCAGACTCTTGCCTTTTTTTTTTTTTTTTTTTTTTTTTTTTTTTTTTTTTCTGGGTGGGAAATCATCAAATGACTCCTCCCGCTCTGGGCGGAGCAGAAGGGAGTGTCAGACTTTTACTGACTAAAACCCACCCGTGTTCCTTCAGTTGCCTGTGCCAGGGGCCACGGTATCTCTTTCGAACAACCCGCAGCCCCGGCGGCATCGGTCCTGGCGGACCCCGTCAGTTCGTGCTGACAGCTCTTTGAGGCGCGCGTGGAACACAACGCGCCGTCGACCCGGGCCTGGTCCTTACCGGGCGGCGAGCTGCCCATAGCTCGCCGCCCGCAGGCCCGCGCCTACGGTGGCCGGGAGTCGGCTGTTGACTCCCGTCCAGGGCGTCTCCTGCGGCGGCTAGGCGCGCGAGGGTGCAGCGATTGCCTCTCCCTCACGCGCTCCGCCTCCTCCTTCGCGAGCATTACTGCTTCGCAGAAGGAGGTGACGGCCTCCCATTCACTCTCGCTCCGTACCATGGCCTGTATGAGGGCCGGACGCGAGAGGTCGCCGCCGCCGATCGCCGCCACGAGGACACGGCGGGGCCCCGCCCAAGCCGGGCAGACCTCCACCGTATGCTCCACCGTGTCCTCCGGGCGATCCCCACAGTGGTGACACCCTGGCGTTTCCTCCCGCTTTATTCTGAACAGGAACCTCCCGAAACAACCGTGTCCGGTGAGGACCTGCGTCAGGCGGAAGGTGAGGGCGCCGTGGCGCCTCTCTAGCCACTCCTCAAAGAGGGGACTTATCGCCGCAATTGTGGCGTGCCCAGCGCTGGGTTGCGACAATCGCACTCTCCATGCCGCTATGAGATCCCGCCGGAGCTCTGTCCGCTGTGCCGTGATTTCTCGCGGCAGCGGAGCAACGCCCCGGCGTTTTGCCTCCTCTCGCCACTCCCATATGTGGGCGAGGACTTTGGCCTCCAGATCCCATGGCGGCAATCCGGCAAGGAGGCTCGCCGCCTCAGCGGAGACCGTCCGGTATCCTCTAATGAGCCGGATAGCCATGACCCTTTGGGACGCGATCAACCGGCGGGCTGGTCGCCGCCTCAAGGATCGCGCCCATACCGGTGCCCCGTAAAGGGCCATGGACCGCACGACCCCCGCATAGAGCCTCCGGCAGGAGGCGTTTGGTCCCCCTAGATTGGGAAGGAGCCGCCTCAAGGCAGCCCCGGCCCGCTCCAGTCTGGGAGCCAAACGTCGGAAGTGCTCCACGAAATTCCACCGGCTGTCGAGGACGAGTCCCAGGTACTTCATCGTCAGCTCGACGCCGATGTGAACCCCTCCCGCCGTTATTTGTGAACCCGACGGTGGCGCGTCCCGAGGACCATGAAAACACATGGCCTCAGATTTGTGCAATGCCACCTCGAGTCCCAATTGCCGGATCCTCTCGACGATTGTCGCAACCCCGCGTGTCGCTGCTTCGGCCGCCGCCTGGTGCGACCTCCCCTGCGCCAGGACCAGCGTGTCGTCAGCGTAGCAAACTACGCTGACGCCATCAGGGAGGTCGGCGCGCAGCACCCAGTCGTACCCGATATCCCACAGATGCGGCCCTAGAACCGATCCCTGTGGGACACCGCACGACATCTCTCGCCGGTTCCACTCTCCCCGGTGACCGGGGTAGATGACGGCCCTGTCCGTCAGATAAGCCTCGACAATGCGACGGAGGTAGGTCGGCATCCGGTGATAACCGAGTGCCTCCCTGATGCAACTCCAGGGCAGGGTATTGAAGGCATTGGCGATGTCTAGAGACACCGCCAAGACAACCCCACCCCGGGCCACAGCATCCCCCGTCGTGAGGGCTCGCACGCGCATGATGGCATCCACCGTAGAGCGCCCCCTGCGGAAACCAAACTGGCTGTCCGCCAAATCCGGCCCCACCCGCACCAGCTGCCCGGCAAGGCGGTCTGCAATTACTCTTTCAAAGAGCTTGCCCACCTCGTCGAGCAGCACAATGGGCCGGTAAGCGGACGGAGAGTCCGCAGGGCGCCCCGGCTTCTTGATGAGGACCAGTTTCCCCGTCTTCCAACGAAGTGGGAACCGGCCCCTCTCCAAACATGCGCTTAGTAGCCCCCTTAGTCGAGGCCCGAGAGCCTCCAAGGCCAGGACCCAGGCTTTTCCAGGTAAGCCGTCGGGTCCTGGGGCGGTGTTTCTGGCATTCAGCCTACGTACCGCCACTCTCAACTCTACCTCGGTCACCTCCGGAGCATCGTCGTCGTCGTCGGTGTGGTCCGCATCTGGCATCGCAGGAGGCGGAGCCATGGACGGGGGATTATGTTCCCCTCGCGAAGGGAACAGAGCGCTCACCACGTCCTCCACGAGCTGGGGCCGGAGACTCTGCGTCAGCGGGGGAGCCCATGGGCGGAGTTTATCCCGCACCATCTTGTAGGGGCGTCCCCACGGGTCTCTGTTCAGAGTCCCCAGCGACTCCTCGCGGGCCAGCCCCCTGGCCCGCAAGATCTCTGCTCGGAGGGCGGTCTTCGCCGCTCTGTACCCCTCGTACAGCTCCGCCTGCACGGCTTCCGTATCCGGAGGGCGGATACGGAGCCTGCGGTGCCTGGTGTACCGGCGTCGCGCAGCCACGCACGCCTCGCGCAGAGACGTCAGCTCCGGCGACCACCAGTACAACTGGCGCCGGGCGCGTCCGGGCCGGACCCGGGGCATTGCCACGTCACATATTTCGGACATGGCCTCCCGGAACCACTCTGCCTCATCGTTGATGTCAGCAGGCCTGTCCGGTGGTGACACCCAGGCCTGCACGATCGAGGCTTCCAGGAGGAGCTCCCGGTCCAGCTGCTTCAGCGCCCACCGCGGACCACCCAGGGTCGGTCGGACCGGCGCGCTCGAGGTCTGGGCGGAGACGTCGAACCGGATATACCGGTGGTCGGAATAGGTCTCCACCTCCTCCAAGACACGCCAGTTGACGACATGCGGCGACAGGGCGGGGCTGGCGAACGAGATGTCCACCACTGATTCACCCCGCATCCGCACGCATGTTGGGACCGAACCCCGGTTTAGGACGACCAGGCCTGTCTCCAGAGCCCAGTCCTCCACCATTCTGCCCCGTGTGTCCGTATGCCGGGAACCCCAAGCCACATTCTTGGCATTGAAGTCCCCGAGGACGAGCACGAGACTCTTGCCCTCACCCCAATTTATTTGGGGTCTGCGCAACCTTTAATTTTTCTTCCATACTTCTCTATTAGCCCATACTAATCTTAAAACATTACTTTATTCAATACACACAGGAAATACGTGTCAATTCAGTATAGACTGGAAAAATCACATCTTTTATGTGCTAGAACCAGCCATTACGTGAAATTGCTAAGTCTGTAAGGGAGGCAGTTAAACTGTCAACCAGTTAAGCATGTGCAAATAAACAATTGGACGGATGGTCACACCGAAAGCCTTTTAACTTCCTACTATTTGCCTTTTGACTCGAATTTATAATTTACAGCTTGAAGACTTACGCCAGTTTCCAGCTGTAGATAAGTTAAAAACGTTCAGTTTACATTGTGGCAACGTAATTGATATATACTGATGTATGTTACAATTATAATGATTTCGAGGAAATAAGATAGAATCGACAACTGATACAATCGGATAATTACATGTGTGTACTTACATATTTTTTTTATATAATGATTAATGTATATGATTGTACAGTCACATGAAAGGACCAAACAAATACCGTACAGTTGGCTTTAATGAAAAATAAAAACAACCCTTTTCAGCAACTCGGGGAAAAGTTACAAAGTTATCCGGGAACCGAACTTTTCCGGGAAAAAGCTGTGCGGCATGCACTTGTAAATTTGTTTTTGCACAAGTTTTTAATAGAAAATAAGTGAAGCCAGCGTGTACACTTCCTTTAGTAAAATACGAAAAAGGACTGTGTATCCATTCACTCAGAATCATGATTCCATTGCTGTGTCCACTTATGCATGATCTCCGTTCCAGCCAACACGAATCAGTATCTTTTCCTTAATCTTAATCCTTCTTAAAGCCTAGACGTATTCAAAGTCGACATTGTCCTGTCCAGGAGGGCTAGAACTAAATTGTACCTGAAATATTTTACCGGACTATACCAAGAAGCTCTTAGCGAATTTGACATTGCTTGGGACAAGCTATCCTGATACAACATGTAGACCTCTTGCCGCAGACCTCTTTATAAAGAATACCTATTACTCCCATTGATCGCCCGTCAGAAATCACACCACATCGATATGTCTTATTTTGTTCAACCCAATCACAATTTGGAGCATCGAAGAGTGACCCCACGGGACTAAAGATTCGTTCTCACCGGATTTAATGGCCGCCGTAGAAATAAAAATCGCATTTGCGATAATTGGTTTCGGGCCGGCGAGCCGAACTGAGCGCGGTTTTACATGCTCGACTAGCTAAATGAGCGATCGTATCTGATTTTCTAGTCGTTAGTATTTTTTATCATGGTTTTAGTTTGGACGGGAGAAATACTTCCAGGGTTATCCAAAGACCCTTAACCTTTGCCGTTATCTCCGAGGACTTGCCAGAAGCCTTAGTTTTTGCAAACCTTTTTTAGGTTTCCTATAATCCGTTTCTACTTTGTACATATGTTGCTTTTTAAATAAGTTTTACCTATTTATTAAGACATTAAGGCATGATTATGAGTGTGTTCCTTGTTATAGAGTCTAGCTAATGGAGACAAATGAACCATCTATTGATCTTTAGCGAATACAAGTTCCAAAGCACGATTACGACAGCAATCGAGATGTGCTCAATTAACTGCAAATACAGCTCGTTTTCCAATCCTGCAGACAAACGTAGTGGGAATAATTAGAACCTACAGCTTACATGCTGTTGAGAGTCTTGAGCTAGTTCCAACGAATACCGAGCTACATTCGATTACGACGAGCCATGCGACTCTAGTTCAGCTCTAGTTGGCAGAATTAACTATCGATATTGACGACATAACATAATATATCACGTCGTTTCTATACAGATACTTCTGCAGTTGCTGCTGTTATGTCTTAGAAAATAACGTTCAGTCACATCACATAACGCTAATATATGTAGAAGATATTTTAATTTTCAGCAAATCATTAATTACTTCACCGCTAATATTCAGATGACTAGCTACACATAAAGCACATTAACTAAATTAATCATATCATCAATGACTGTCACAGGCAGACACTCCATTAGTCGAAAACGTCGGACCACAAAATTAGGAATATTTCACGATTCACCGAACATTAATGTGTACACAAATAACTTCACTATATCAGATTCCAATTGTATTAAATGGTGCGTCATCGTCCATCATTCTGTTCCCTTTATTGGGAATACATAGTTAAAAGCGTTGAAGTCTATTTGTGTATAATATGTCTACTCTAGCGTGAACTTATTACAGTGTGAACCGCTATATTTAGCTTGAACTTTTAGAGATATCCCAGAATATAGTGCGATGTGACGTCATTGCACGTCGGGGCATTTTCATGTTTTTTGTTTTGTAGAAACTTGAGTAGGAATCAACAATGTTATTAGTAGCACTTACGAAGAGTAGATTGACTGGTTACCTGCCATATATTTCGATCAATGAAACGGGAAGACTGTATAGCCCGCACAATTCAAATTTTCTTAAGTTTTTTTTGCAATTTACAGGTCAGTGTCAGGTTGTACATATGTTGCAAAAAATATGATTAGCGACCATTAAAATCATCAGCACAACCATCTAAATTTATATAATCCTATTGATTGGTATTTCATGAAATAGTAACAATACCCTGGTGTTTTCCCCTTAACCAAATAATAGATATTAGCAACCGATGTGGCAGGATATTTATGTTAGCAATTGCTATGCACAATATTGACTGTTTATTTATTCCAATGTTATTTTACAATGAGGATACTTTAAAAGGTATTTCCAGAATGCCTCATTTGTTTATTAAGATACACTTACCATTACATTTATACCATACAACGTCAATGAGGCCTGGTGACAGTCTTCACATTTGCTTGAGCATCTGAAAAAGAAAAGTAATACTGTTCACTTGCTTCGAAATTTTTTACCGTATTTTGGTGGTTATTTAGACCTTGTTTAGGGTTCTGTATATCTTATAGGATCGCTCGTGTGTCTGTCTGTCTGTCTGTCACAGCCAATTTTTGGTTCACATATGAATTCCTGTGAGTCTAACACCGCCCGTGTTAGAGTCACAGACCGTGTAAGATAAATAAATAAATTAAATGAATTTTTAAAAGGGGTCACTTCTATAAGTAGTATAAAACAAAGTCGCTTTCCGTGTCTGTCTGTGTGACCGCGTTATTCTTCTAAACTGCGCAACGGATTTTGATGCGATTTTCACCATCATCTTGAGAATATATTCCGGAAGTTTTACTGTACATTAATATTAAACTGACATAATTATGTATAATTAAGAAAATTCGATGGTTTGTCAACTCGTAAAAACCGTGCAAAGCAGGGGCGGGTCGATAGTTTTTTTTTTAATAAAGAAAAGCCTTCCCTGCTGTAAAACTATTTTATCTCCATAAAAATAGGAAAGTAACTTTCAACATATCGATTCGTCTAGACGCGCGCTATTTAAAAACCGTATAGGGCTAAAAACAAATTGATTGTGATAAACGGCCGCGAAATCGTTATATTTCTGTCCCTACTACTTATATTTATACTTCCACATTTAACCCGTCTGACTTCAAAGCAAGAGTGAACAGGCATCTTTTGGGCACGCTTGTTCCATCATAGACTTCTTTCTTCTTCTTCGCTTTCCATCAGGTGTGATCGAGGTCAAAAGCAAAAAAAAAAAAAAACAAAGTTCCAACATACGGTGGTCAAAAATAAACAAAACACCATCTGGTATCAGAAAATAATTCCCCCGTTGCCATAGTAACGCTACTGTATGAAAACAAAACTGTTGCAGCTTTAGTATGTCGGTAAACTTACGACTTGTTGGGGTACCCACAGACGTTCAATTAGTCTAACAATAAAGTTTTAGGGCTTCAAACCTTGTATTTTAATAACGTAATTAATTTCCATGTTTATTATATCCTTAAAATAAACTAGAATTTAAATAGTTTTCCTGTGACTGTCTACTGTAGTGTACAGTAAGTATGTATACACTCGGCTTTATTCAAAAGCGATTTAATCCTTTATTTTTAAATGAAATTTTATGTTGTTACGAATATAGCATTTGTTATTTCACGAAAAAATCTCAATTGAAAGTTGCTAAGTGTTGACATATTGGTGTTCGTGACTGTACTTCCTGTGTCTGTAACTAAAAGCCGTCGTTTATTTAACTGGTTAAATGTTTTTTTTAGACTTAGAAATATCCATACGGTGCAGTTGGGATCAGTGGTGGCAAAGTGATAACGGCCGCATCTTATGATTTGTAGGTCGTAGGTTCGAACCCAGACAGGCGCCTTACTTTGTGTAAATTATTTCATCACCACTGCTCTCAAAACGGTGAAGGAAAACATAGTAAGGAAACGTCATGTCACATCTGATTATAATACGAAGCAATTGCAAAGTGATAAATATAGGTAAATCGGTCGCATTAATAGGTGGGCTCTTAACAAAGTTAATTGATAGCCTTTGTCCTCATTCACCATAAATAATTAATGAATGAGTTTATTCCGGGTTGAAACCACGAACAAGTTGAGGTTTAGTTGATTGGAAAGAGGTCAGCATTGATTTGATACCTATCTTTATTAGGAGTTATGAATTATTTATTTTACAAAAATAGTCAGCCATGCCAATAACCTACCTTGACGCAATTAAAAAAAAAAATAGCGTCCAGCACCATACACGCCATAGTAGTGAAACTTCTTAAAAAATAAAGAATAACGGAAGTTTACTGTGAGAAACAGAGAGACAAAGTTATATCTTTCTTCTCTCTCGTGTAACGAAATGTGCCTAAATGTGACGCGTCCTTGAAATTTAGGTTTAGGTTTAAAGAATTTATTCTCATAAGAACAATATATAAGTTCACTTACAATGAGATACAAAGTAATTGCTTAAATCTAAAATTTCACTCTCTATTCTCGTCCAATTATCGAATCGCTGCCTAAGTAATTACCCTTTAAAACAGTGTTTATTTGTTGTGACTATTCACTAGTGTGTCACTATTAAAGTCCTACCGTAGAGCTAGCTACCTAGTTACTGATCTCCCCAAGCCTTTACTCGGAACTGGGGGTTTACTCCCGCAATAATCACGTAAACGGATGACGTGCTTATCGCGGGAGCAAACAAAGTTTCGGTCGAAGTTACGTGCGTGCCCCACTACGTACAACTGCGCTACATGTACACTGCGTAACAGCTGTTCGTAGGCGTAAGATTAGTTCGGAGCCGAACTGAGAATAAATAACAACACAATTTGACATTTGTCATTCACGATGTGTTAAAGCCCGCCCGAAAAATTGACACTAATTTTGACGAATCAACTACTTTCGGACGGGCCCTATCTTCGTTGACGGACTTAGAGAGTTGGCTTCAGTCTTAGCTAGCATTACCAAACCATAGTCAATCTTCTTCTTTAAACGTTTTTTTTTCTTATGCAGGAGCAGGAGGAGGTACCAGGACCACCGCCGGCCTACGAGACAGTTGTCGAAGGGCCCCCGAATATTAAGGACTGTCAATCACTAGAGGTGAGTTGAAATTCAATGTATAAATAAACGGTTTATTTTTAAACGTTTACGTAACGAAACGTTTAAACGTGACGAATGTATCGTCAAGCAGCCGGCTTAACCATAAATTACGTCACTTTAATCATCGTTTACAAATAAACCCCTAAATGTCAAAGTCACGTTATCTACAGTAAGTTATAAAACTATTCCACGTGTAACAGAAAATAGAACAAATAAAATGCATTCGATCAATCCGTGTAAAATGGTAGAAAGCGCGCCAAAACCGGTAATGGCAGTCCATCAACCCTAAATAGACGAAGACAGTGGAATAGAGCTGAAAATGGCAACTTTGAGTGGGTTTCCGATCGCTGTTTTATTTTTAGTATTTTTTCTATTTACATCCGTTCCGAATCGGGGTTTCACATGCCAGAAGGGGTGTTAGAACTCTGACGTCTGACTTTAAGTGGATATTGGAGGTCAAACGTCGTTCCAAAACGGATTTCTGCTGGTCACGGAAAACCCGGCCCTACTTATAATATTATGTGGTGTTTTCATTTGGTGTCGTTTTTTGCTTACGGCACAACTGTGACCCAATTTTTGATCATGATATCTTCCACCGGTTCACTCGCAAACTATAACTTTTAGTTCTTACCGTCAAAATATTATTGTTTGTTCTTTTTATAAGCGATCTAACGAAGGGATTGAGTTACTGTGACCTATATTCGCTTGGTCGAGTTCAGAAGTCGATGTCTTGGCACCATTAATTAGTCTTCATTGAAGCTGTGTACAGTTTTAGATGATGATATAATAATAAAGTAGTGTTGTGCTCATTCTAAATTGTTGGGAAGTAGTGAATGGACATGACAATAATGGACATCGTCACGATTTGCATAATGTTGTGTATGATAATTTGTGTTTATCATAATGATTGTATTGCTCACACAAGCTTTAGAGAGCAAGGACATTGTGTTACTTGTTTTAAAACTAGTTCACAACTCAATGCGTTTTATAACTTGCTTATACAGGAGATGTCTTTTATACTATTTCATTTACCTAGTCTTTTTGTATGTTCAAGTTACGATTACTTTATTATCGCGGTTGCTGGGTTAAATGTTAATTGTTCTGTTCATCATAGGTACTGATTTTGTGTAAATTTATTTGTAGCCGGTGCACCATGCCTTTCTTCCATACATATATCTATCAGCCATCATATCAAAGGGGCAATTCTGGTAAATTTAAGAACGTTCACAGTCTGATCTGTCTCAATCTGTCAAATTTCCCTACGTTTTGACAAGTTTTTGACATTTGTTTGTCGCCGAGATGAGACTGCGACTAGATTTTGAACGTTTTAAATTACGAGAATTAGCCTTCAGTTGTATTCACTTCTGTCACAGCCATGTCACATTACCCACACACAATCCATCAATCCTTTTTGGTCTTCCTTTTTTTTCTTATAGCCTCACCAAAACTTTACTATCGTATGTAATGTATAGTCCCTCATCCTTCACAATATCTTGTTCTTATTCTGCAAATCCAAATGACGTTCTGAGACAGTCATTATGCAAATTCTTGGCTTGAATGAATCATGTAATTTTTCCAGGAGGTGGTGATGGAGCCGTGTGCCAGATGCCAGAATGACCCGCGCTGCAACGGTGGCCTGCCGTCGTACGAGGCAGCCGTCCTCCTACGAGACACCAAGTTATAATGCCTTAAAGAAGTACCGAGAGCACCAACTTATATGGCCTTTAAGAAGCACCAAGTTAAGCCTTGATGATCTTGTAGACCGTGCGCGGCTAAGACCTCTTGTTTGTTATTTTATTATCCCATCGAAAAAACATGACTATTACGAAGTTTAGTCAGGCTGATGTCTCCCCTTTAACACCATTGGTGTCAACTGTCGTCAGCGTTAACTTCACAGAGGATTTTTGAAGCTGCAGTGAGCGTTTTGGAGACCGTATCAGTACCTGTAATCACATAGCAAGCATCTTAACGCGAAGTACGGTACTCTGTATGTAGCCGATGACGTTAATGGAAGACTTCATTCTCGGCCCCAAAGAGGATTATGAAATTTAGGTTACCTACTGAATTATGTTACATCGCATCATTTGAACGCTTGTGTTATTCGTATTGTATAAACTTATTGATTAAAGATTAAAATGTTTAATCCAGAAGCGTCAGTTGGTATCCAACCGTGTCATAGCAATTAACCTAATTAATTCTGAATTGAAAATTAGTTTTCGATAGTTATCGTAATATTTGATTATGTTCTGTTTGATCGAGCTATATTTGTTGTTAGGGAAACTTTTAATGTCCTGAACAATTCATTATTATGATGTATTGATGAGACTTTTAAAAGGTCTATCGTTATTTTCAAGAATAAGTACGTAACACAACCACATTCAATTACAATATTAATCTACCATGTTGAGCTTCAGTTTATCACCATATACTGTTATTTAAAACTTATCATTGTATTTCCTGCGGATTTTTTTACTAAATATCTTGTCACAAAATGGCATTAGAATCTAGCTAGTTAGCACTGTAGTAAAATGAAAGAGATCTGACGTTCTTAGCTCAAAGAATGCTCTCACAGCTTCGTCGACTCATTGTCCTACGTGAACAACGAATGCGAAATTTACACGGTGGCAGGGACATCTCGCCGGTTATCAAAATCATGTACTGAATCCATGGTAACAGGCTGCGCGCGTCCCTGCCACCCTGTATTAATGAAACATGTGTCACATTCACATATTAATATTACCACATACTTATTTTGAAGACAATGTAGAGGTAGATCACGACTGTAATATTGTATGAGGTCCTACTTAATTAATAACGACCCTTTCAACAGATGATTCTAAAGATGAAACTGAACAATACTCCGAAGTAACTCTACTAAATACGAAAAATATTTCGTTTCCCATAATTACAAATTGAGCGATTTTCTACGAGTCAGGTTAAATTATTTCTAGGTCTCAATGTTTTGACCGTATGTTTTAACATCGCATCGCGTTGTCACGCAGGACGAAAAAGCTATTTTTCAGCGTCAGTCTTATCCTTCTAGCCAGTGAGGGCTATTCAACAAGTGTAGGATTGAGTCTATTGCAATCCTTCACTAATCTTTTTTTTTTCTGACAAATGGCTTATTTAGGTACAATGACCATGTCTAAGTCTATATAAAAGACGTAATAGATGTTAATTTTAAAACGTTGTGTTATTTTTAAATTCACTAAATTGTAAATGGAAAGATTCAATAATAATAATAAAAATGTTACGACCAAAGATGACTAAGAGGATGTAAAGATATCGATTCGCTTAGATTGTGAATAGCTATTATTTCGTCACTGGCGTTCCCATTCGAAAAAAAAAATACTTTTTTGTTAATTGGCGCAAGGTACATTCATAAAAACCATACAATTTTACTAATTGAACCATAATTATTTTTAATACTTTTCCTCTCAAAACTGGAAAATAATATTCATACCCATATGGGTATGAATATTATTTTCGTACAAATATTGCCTTATATCTTAGTAATTGATATCAATTACTAAGATAAAAGGCAATATTTGTAACCATATCATGCGTTGCATGAATAAACACATACTGTAGTTAAAGGCCGATCTGCATGGATGCTCGATACCGTCACGATCAAAACTGATTTGCTTTTGACGTTTCAAGGATATTTTTAGCGATTGTACGGTAGTTAAGTATTTTTTTGCACTTTTAAAGTTAAGATGGCCGATTAGACTCATGTCTACTGTAAGAACACGGTCTAAATATAAGCCTTATTGTACCAGTATGTGTCATGTTCAGACGGGGTCTTATGAATAGGATAAGGATGTATACAGAATAAATAATAAAATTATTGTAAAGTCGTTTTATGCTTTTCGAGTATTTAAATCGAGATTAGTCGGCCGTTTTAGGGATCGATCGACGATCGACGAAAAAATAGGCGTGGATATATAGCTATAACCTATGATTTTAGATTTTTATCGAAGACTTTCGGAACATACAACTTTAGCTCTACGACTTTGGACTTGCACAACAATATAGATTTTTCCGTTTGATATAAAATAAATTCTTGAAATAAAATACAATACACTGTGTTTTATTTACCTTACTAGTATTATTATATGTACCTTTTGTTATTATAATTATACATTATGTGCAGTAGATATAAATCTATTACATACTTGTATGATTTTAGATTATAATTATACTCTATAATAGGTGATCGGACAAAAGAAATTGAATACCTTAACCATGATAATATTGTGTCACTTTTAACGCTATTTTATATTAGTTAGAGGGAGCCCTAAAGATAGACCAATATAAGGACATTATACAAGGTGGTGCAAATATACAATGTGGAGACGACAATAAATGAAAACATTGGCAATACTAATGCATAAGAGTATTTTGGAAGTATTAAATAAATCCAAACAGTGGAACTATAAAAGTGATTTTTTTAAACATTAGTCAAAGTCAAGTTATTTATTTCAAATAGGCAATAAAAGGCACTTTTGAACGTCTAAATGTACAAAAAAAAAAAATCGAATTGATTCTAGTCGCTCAGTAGTGATGGGGCGACTATGGGTTTTGCCAATTGTGACTGGCTAACTAGCTATAGTGACTCAACTATTGGATATATTTGTATTTTCGTATACAGACTGGGAACGTCATTATATATACGCAGTTTTATTTATTGTCGTCTCCACGTTGTAGGGTGTTGTTATTATTATAAGATCAAAATCAATTTGTGTAATATCTTTAATTTTATTCCCTCTTCATAATTCTATTCACATTATATCGTTTAACACTTCTATATATTACGTAAATTAGGAATATTTTATACAGCACGTAAATGTAAAGAATAAAATAACTTTAAAAGTAAGAACACGAATTTTGTAGTTGAAGTAACGCAATCATAAAAGTAGTTAGGAACTCCTATGTAATAAGAACAACTATATTACTTACCTATTTTACTTATATATTTACTGTCTACGTGAGACTGCTACCACTGGTGGCCCAGTGGTAGCAGGCAAACAGGCGCTTTACTGTGAGTAAATTATTTCATCACTACTGCTCTCAAAACCGGTGAAGGAGAACGTCGTGAGGAAACCGGCATGTCCTAGAACCAAAAAAAATCGAAGACATGTGAAATCTACCAACCCAGCACTAGGCCCGCGTGGTAGATTACGGCCCACTCCTTCTCACCGAGAGGAGGCCTGTGTCCCGGCAGTGGGAACATTATAGGCTAATAATGGATATCTACCTGTACAAGGTGGCAGGACACAGCGACTGACAACCTGTTACCATGGATTCAGTACATGATTCTGAACCGCCCTGTGTTGAAATTTATCGTCGGTTATTAAAGCTTGTACTGACTGAAACTGATTCATGGTTACAGTTTGCGCGTCGATGTCCTGCCACCCTGTATGTAACTTACCTATAATTTTTTTTTACAGTTAATTTTATTAATTACACATCCTTAGATTTGGTTTATTTAGTAATTTATGTAATAGTGTTAATTTTAATTCAAGTGCTTTGTTTCTAGTCTTTTTCCCTCGATTACTTAATTAATTATTACATGTTATTTCTGGAAAACACTATGTTATCTATATTAAATAAATAAATGAGAAATAAATAAGTTCGTTTTCTTATCAAACGGAACGAATAGAAATTAACGAACCTTTTTAATTTAGTTGCAGAATTAATTAGTTTTTTCCTACTCAAAGAAAAGTGCTTTTCCTTGATTAATAAAAACTATTGAGTGTGAATATCTTTGTGTGCCTTTATAAAAATAAATAAGTAGTCACTATTGGTTAATAATAAGCGTAGTAATTAATAACGAGGTACATCACGCCTGGATCATCCCCGGAGGGATGAGCAGAGGTGTACCTCTAGTACACCCACATTTTGCCTGTTATGTTCAAGTCCCATGTAACAGGGGGCGAGCCTATTGCCACCAACCGGGGGTCCAATGCAGACCCCAGCCTGGTACTGAGAAATTCCAGATAAAAAATCCAATAACATTTAGCAGTAGCTTGCGACCACTACACCAACGAACCATAATATTATAATTATTTATAATATAGATAATAGAGGGGTCCCAGGCTAAATTATAACAGCCGCACGGGTCGATCGATCAGGTTAAGCTACCCTTGCTGCGGTCGGTATGTGGATGGATCTTTACATACCGAGACCCCTCCGTACCTCAGAAAGCACGTTAAACCGTTGGTCCCGGCTGTCATTCGTGGATCTTTGACAGTCGTTACGGGTAGTCAGAAGCCCGAAAGTCTGACAACCAGTCTTACCAAGGGGTATCGAATTGCCCAATAACTGGGTTGTGGAGGTCAGATAGGTAATCGCTCCATGTAAAATACTGGTATTCAGCTGTATCCGGTTAGACTGGACGCCAACCCCAACATAGTTGGAAACGGCTAGGCAGATGATGGTCTCGTAATAATCTGCATGGCGAGTACTTATTACGTCGTTATTCCGAGGTATTTGGTTGCTCACGCATGGCTCGGCAATTAAGCTGATTATGCTTGAGAATGCTATGTAGATAATTACATATATACAAATTATCTACCTCTGGTATATCATATAATACGTTCACCTTCAATAAGTGGGTTATGAATTGTTAACAATACTAACCTTACTGAACTATGTACTTACATAATAATTTTACATGAAGAGTTGCAGCAATGCTTTTCTTCAATACTCCATCATTATTTTCTTTTCTTTCCATACCTCTATATGAAACATACGTAGTCAGACTGGTTTCCACAGTATCAAATTATACAGTATACTAGCTCCTGCCCGCGACTTCGTCCGCGTAAAATTTCTTGTTTTAACATAAAATATATCCTATGATACTTGGGAATACTGTAGCTTCTCATTAGTGAAAGAATTTTCGGAATCGGATCAGTAGTTCCGAATATTACCCTCTACATATAAACTCACTTACCTCATAATGATATTAGTGTAGACTTATACAAAAGTCTGCAAAACTCTAGGGGTCTTCCTATAAAAACTTAAACACTAGTTCACCGTGTGTCTAATGTCAGTGTTACGTCAAACTCCATATAGTTATGTCGTATTTAAAAGGTGTTTAGCCGAACAACTGATAAACACTGTTTTGTGGTAGTAAGGTATCATTTTCGAACTGGGAAGGTAAATGTGTGTGTAAGTCACTGTCTGCGTTTCCTTCCGGTATTACAGACGCGGCTGTATAATGAAACTGCGCTACGATTTGTATATGATTGTTTAGACGAGCACACTTCGATGCTAGCACAATATTGAGTGAGCTGCGTTTAATTTACTAATGCGCTCCCTTATGTGCTCCGATGTGGTTAGCGTTTGTTCACCACACTCGCCACTCGATGCACTCACTTTTTTCAATTATTTCAGTATCATTTGTATTTTTACACTATTTTAGTAAAGATAAAATGAACACTGTCAAGCTCTTTCGGAGGTTTTAGAGAGCGGTGGTGGGCCGTAGTGGTAACGGCCGTGAGTTACAAGTTCTAGGTTCGAACCCAGACAGGCGCTTTGCTTTGTGTGAATTATTTCATAACCGCTACTCTGAAAACGGTGAAGGAAAAAAGCCTAAGCAATACAAAGCCCCTAAGCAATACTGCTTCCAAAAGCATTACAACATAGAGCTTAAAGTGCGACTACTCGGGCCCGAGAGAGCTGGAGTTTCCACTGATGGATCAAAGACCGACTGCGGAACTGGAGTCGGAGAACATTTTTGCACAAAACTAGGTTAAAGTGTTAAATGCGTGTGTTTAACGTTTTACGTCATCAATATACAGTTTGTGGAAATATATTTTGCGGCAATCCACAAAGTTTACATCAATTCGGTACTATGTGAAAATCAGGGAACCATGCAAAGTTTACTAAGCAACTGGCGGAAACAAACCTATTGTTTATGTTACTAAGAAGCCTACATACCTAAGTACCACAGACTTTAAACTATTAATAGAATGACTAAGCCTTTTGCTAGTTGATTTGCAGTCAACCTGTAAACAATGAACCCCCCCTAAAATATCACTCTGTATCAATTTGCCTAGACTTTGCCAACTATATTGGGATCGATGCAGTTGAATACCAGTATTTTATATGGAGTGACTGCTTATCTGATCTCCACAACCCAGTTACTAGGTAACACGATGCCCCTTGGTAAGACTAGCTGTCAGACTTTTGGGCTTCTGACTACCCCTAACGTAGTCGTTAGTTGGTCCCGGCTGTCATTCGTAGATCTTTGATAGTTCAAAGATCTACGAATGACAGCCGGGACCAACAGCTTAACGTGCTTTCTGAGGCAGGGAGGGGTCGCGAATGTCGCGACTTGTAATGGATTGTCACTAATCCACGAACCGACCGAGTCAAGCGGAGCTTAACCTTCCATCGAGCTGTGCGGCTGTTATCATTAACGAGTCCATCAATATTACCCTGTACAATGTACATTCCAATTAATAGTATCGATAACAATTTTAATTGTTCCACATGTCATAACTTTTCACGTGCGTATAGTTAAAAAACTTTTATAAATTGTTTTTATGAAAACGTATAGCAATTTGTAAATTGAATATTTTAAAACGAAAACCGCTATTTCAAATTTCAATGCTTGATGTACATACTGAATAGAGTATTGACGGGCTGGAAAATATTCGATGTATTCGTTCATATCCTTCGAGCTGTTTAATAAAATCGTCTATACACTTATGTATATTTCCACAGTAACTGTAGGTACTGAGAGTTGCGATTAGAACGTTATCAAATAATTGAAATAATGTATTTTGCTTCAATAATTGTTTATCTCTACTAGTTTTATATACTTACCTACTAAAGAAGTGATTTTCCTTGACTTATATGGACACCTTTACGGTTCAACATTCCTTCATATCTACGTCGTTAACTGAACTTATCTTTACTGACAAGTGGCTTCATCTGCAACTCATTACTGTTTTTTTTTTTTTTTGTTAGAAACCTTCTGTGCGCACACAGCAACTTACCAAGGTTTCATCACAATCAGTCGAGCCATTGTCGAGTTTTTGCGAGACGAACATACGGCAGTTGGTTTTTAATCATAACCATTTATTCATTTGCGAATGTGGGTACAAAAGAAAAGGTCTCATACAAACAATAGTGTCCATTAGCTGTATCCTACCATAAGGCATGCAAATTTACAAATACATAGGTATCTACGATACTAGAATTTAACAATAAAAGACATGATTTAAAATATCGTATGGAGTATCATTATATAAGTTTATCTTGTAAATATTCAGTTACGTAATAAGCTTTTTTTAGTAACAGTGTTTGTATATTGTTTTTAAATATATTTTAGATATGTAATTACGTATATATGCATGAAGAATAAGCATTCGATAGTCTGTATGCTTCGAGGCAATAGCTCCATCTAAAATACAGGTATTCAACTGCATCTAGTTAGACTGGAGGCCGACCCCAGCATAGTTGGGAAAAGGCTAGGAAGATGACTTTGAGTCTGTATCCTTCCAAGGACGCTGTTAAAAAACAAGAATTAAAAATACTAGAAATAAAACCAGTCAGAAAGTGTGCTACGCACGTGCCAATCCCGTAGAATGGACCACTTTAGGAATGGACCATGAATACAAATCAGCTGTTGTCGGTTACGCTATTATTAATGGGTGAAAACTGCTCTTACAAATTGTTTCTTTGAGTCCAGAATTGGTTACAGTTAAAATGAATAAAGTAATTGATTATTCTAGCATCTGTATGTAAAAAGAAATAATTTGATCTCTTGAACTGAAAAGAACAAGGTTTTTATCGCATGGTTTCATAAAAAAAACAACAACCATGATTTATGAAATAGTATATGTATTGTGTCGGCCTTTGTAAAATTCTACATTTATATCTGTATTTTATATGGTGTATATATTAAAGAGTATTCTATAGGTTCGTTCTCAATAACATTGTTACAAAGACATCGAAAATAATCTTAAGTTTTGATACACGATTACAGTTTTTCCCGATCTGTGGGTATATGAAGGTAGGTTGTGCTAGTGAGTAGCAGACCTCGATCCCTCTCGATCCACTCCAGCGTCAAGCACGCGCCAACAATGGGAGGCATCCGACACTTGGCGTATGAGACAAGTTATAGAGCTTCTTCACTTTTAAAACTACATTTATACCTGTAATGTGATAAAAATGTAGCTATTTATGAACATCCGCTACATCAGACGACTCGCGAAGACTTTGCCAGCCTTTTCTTCAGTGCCGGTTCCAGAAAGTGTAAAGGCTTCCGCTATATTTGGAAGAGTTGAAAGATTATGCCTAAGCCTTTACATATTCTCACGATATTCCCATTCCCAATTTGTAAGCTTGGTTCTCACACCAACATCAGCCCTTCCCGTGTTGACCTCTGAGCGCTCTATCGTTTCTTATTACTCTAAGAGCCGACCACTTGACGACTTTCTTTGCACCACTGCTTATAATATGTGGGACAGGCTATGCTTTTCAGGATATTGGGTTTTAAAGTAAAACTTTTTCAGCCTTTTAGTACGCACCTACTGAAAGTTTCAGTTGGTAAGTTTTTGCTACCAAGGTAAATAAATAGGCA
The DNA here is from genome assembly GCA_947507525.1 of Apamea epomidion. Lineage (NCBI taxonomy): Eukaryota > Metazoa > Arthropoda > Insecta > Lepidoptera > Noctuidae > Apamea > Apamea epomidion. Next base: position 5,723,017 of record OX382242.1, on the reverse strand, counting down.
ACCAAACCACTAACATAAGGAAAGTACAAAATAAAAGTCTATCCCTAGCGTACGGTGTACCAATCCGTCAAATAACTGACTTTTCTAGTAACACCAAAATGGCTTCAAATAAAAATCGAAAGAAAAGAAAATAGACGACGCGGTCCCATTGGGCAGCACATGGGTACTAATCCGAATGGAGCCTGCATCGGAGTTTGCAATGCTGTTAGGAGCTACACAATACCGGACACCGGCTATAGGGCTGATCCGCTCGGCACGGCATCATGGCGGGCGAGACAACCGGCTCGATATACACAACATGGTTTACGAAGGCATGGGACATTCAGTTGTGTTTAGCTGATATTGCAAAGGCTTTAAAACATTGTCAAATTGTGAATAGGAAGGTAATTTGTTACACAAGCGATTCATCTTTCCCTGCTTTCTTCTTTTCGACTTTGTCTTTTCGTCAGGGGCCAGTTAGGATAATAGAAACTATATATTTTAATAAGGTAGGTACGCCTTATTAAAATATATAGTTTCTACCTACTTTTTGGCTCTTAATTCAATGTATTTCCGTGGTTTATCCCACGGTTATTGCCAAGGATGTTTGGTTCGAACCCATTTTACATAATATTAGTAAAATTATTATTTAAATAGTTGTATCTACCTACTGGCTAGTTGTACCACATATTCACATTAACATAAACAAATCTATTAAAATATCATACATAATTTAACCAGCAAACATTTAATTTTCAATTGCGGTTATTCAACTCCATAAATGAAGTATTGGACCGGGATAGTATTACGTCATAATCGTCATAATTTAATACATATTTAAATATATAATATTAAATTAAATACATGCGGCTTCCGTCCACATATTGTGATACAAGCTATTATCAGTGTAGCTAGTGAATGTGGTCATTTGGTTAATAATCCAAGTGTTATCAAATTACACTAAATGGCAATGATGCTACCAACTGCATTAAGTAATTATCTGGTATTATATTTCAGTAACATATTATATTAATGCCTCTGATTATCTAATGCTGAACATATTGCCAAATGTTCGCAGTAATTTAGCCCGAGGCCCCGTGCAACTATTTTAAGGTGATATATTGAAAAAAATGTGCTTGTTCGTTATCGTGTACCTTTTTCAGTATATGGAATAGAGATTTAACCTGTTGGTATATCTTTTTTCAATATATGCCCTAGCATCATGGAAAAGGGCAATTACATGACAGTAAAATTCTCTGGATACAAAAAATAATTAAAGTTTTATCCATTTTATGTTTGTTTCAGTCTCAAGGCGTAACGCTTATGAGTTATTCAATGGTGTTAACTTTAAAACATAGAGTGAAATCGTGATAAGCCACGCCCATCAAATTTACCATTTACTTTTCCCGCAAGTTCTTTCGGAATCAAACCTCTTCAACTACCCTTTTAAAGGAACATTTATAATCATCATGTTTTTTTGCATCCCGCTATATGTTTTTTGTCAGTCACTTATGAAACTTCACTTCTACATACCAGTTTCTAGCTTAATCTTATTTAATGTCTTTTCGCCTTTATTTCTTTTTAACCCCCGACGCCAAAACGACGGTGTGTTATAAGTTTGACGTGTCTCTCTCTCTCCCTGTGTGTGTATGCTGTTTGTGGCATCGTAGCTCCCGAACGGATGAACCGATTTTAATTTTGTTTTTTTTTGTTTGAAAGGTGAGTTGGTCGGCAGTGTTCTTAGCTATGTTTGGCCGCCGCTACAAAATGGCGGATTACATATTTTTTCACGACTCCGTCAATATGGGCATCAAATGACTTTTCATTTCAAGCCCTTGCTTGACTAGTAGAATACTATACTCTATGACAAATTTCAAATCCAAGATAGCCACTACCACAAAATGGCGAATTACAAAAAACCTGATTAAATACCAAATTACCTGAATATTAAAACGCAAGAAAATAAAAGAAATGCAATAACAAGGAGTCCCTACAAAAAGCATGAAATAAAAAAATAAATAAAAAATAACTAGCGAAATATGGGGGTACTATAATAGGCACACCTCTGCCAAACCCTTGAGGTATTACAGACGTGATATTCTGTACTTTTATGGTTTATTTTTTATCATAACCGAACGTAAATGAAACGTTCAAAATGTTTTCATAGCCACTGAAATGACTTCAAGTATCACATTTAACCGTATTTTTATTTAATTTATTTATTTATAAAGGTACAGTCGCCAGTAGGTCATGCTACCCGGAACTGTAAAATTTTCCCAATCAACCTTGAATCTAATGCTTTAGCGATAAAGTTGAAAATCTATTAAAGAAATTTGACAGATTGTAGTAGCTTGATGTGATGTCTGCACACCAACAGCCTCGTGTAAAATAATATATCTTAAGTACTATAGGTAACAATAGCCTCGGACTAACACAGTTGCCAATTACAGGTTAACCAGCAATCTCAGAAATAGGTGATAACACATAATAATAATAAAACTCGTATTTTCTTGATTGTTTACTGTGTGCGAGGTAAATGGTTGTTTGTTGCACATGCTGACAGGTAGCTGGCATTGTTGACATTTGCACAGGTTTACAGTTATCAGCATTTTAACATGCACATGTTGTACCTACGTATGTTCAAAGACTAAGTTGTGTGAAAATTTGTTTTTTTTTTAATATTTTTTTAAGCTTTTTATTCGTTTTGCATTTATTTTGTGATACTTAAATGATTTTATTGCTGTAAGTAGGTTTGTACAAACACTTTTAGACGTCAATTATATTTTAAAAACTAGATAAGTTCGGCGTTTTCTATCTGACTATTCTGAGAAGAAAGAAAGAAACGAACTGAGAGGTCTCTTTTAAGGTCCAGACTTAATCTTGGTCAGATCATGTGAAGACAATGTAGATTGGTGTCGGAAATGGTCCTTTTGAGGAAAGAACCACACAAATTGAGTGGACCTGTCCAGTCAGTGCACACATGATATGTGTAAGTCAATCAAGAAACATATATGGAAGCATCTCGTGCGCACGCGCCCTGATAGTTCTAAAAGTGAAACTATCCGCCGCCTATCATAATAAGTCGCGGCACAAACTAACAGTCTTCCAAGAGTTAAGGGGCGCGAAGTTGTGAACAATAAGAATGTGTAGATAGGTACTAGAACAGTCACTGTATAGCGAACCATGTCTCTTAATATTTTTCCAACTAGCCACAAATACGTCGAATCTATATTGTAAAAAAAATCGCAACTGCTAAAATGGCTCGACCGATTGTGATGAAACTTTGGTAAGTTGTTGCGTGAGCAAATCAAATCAAAAGTCATTTATTAAAATTAGGCTGAGAATCAGCAGTTGTCACTCCCCCAAAACACCCGCCGTTCACCACTTCCTAGTGCTTTCGCTGGAAGAAGTGGCGCAACAAACTCCCCAGCAGCACAGCTGTCTGTTCAGTTGAAAAACTTGCTTCTATACAATAGTAGGTATGCAAAGTAATTCGACAAGTGATTCGATTTTGTAATTTGACATTAAGAGTCTCAGAACATTAAATTAAATTATTTGCCATACCTATAGCTAAGATATTTTTATATTATATGCTAGCCACGCCAATATACCAATAAATACAATGAAAATTAAAATAGTTTTCAAGCAAAAAAAAAATTAAACCATATAAAAGCCTCGAGGCATATAGTGCGTGACAGTTTACATATTTATGCAATGCTGTGTCATGGCGCCGGATAAAGCTCCAAAAAAAATTATGACAAAAGGCATTGTAACTCATTAGCTAGTTTATAACAAAAATACTAGACACTCATCAAAATGATTCGGACTTGTTGAAATTCACATCTTTGCCAACACCTGACTCGATACATATTTAAGAGGCTCTCGACTATATCAGAGTATCGATTGGATGGTTGGCTACACTGCATTCCACTCGGATTGGCGCAAAGTGCTCAAAAATCGCCAAACCTTGCGAAACATTCGAGGGTTACGTGATGGTTACATCTTTTATACAGGATCAAATTAAATTAGCTAGCGAAACTCTACAGACGTGATGGGGTACACGATAAAATAAAAAAATGAAATTGTTTGATGGTTTTTTTTTTGCGTTGTCCGCTGGAAGTTTTGTTACGAGGTTTGGGTTGAAAAATCTCTTTTCTTTTTTTATCGTGCTTAGATATCGAAACCCACCACGCCTGTAAAGTTTACACAGTATAAAACCTGATATACCTATTTATTAAACTGATATTTCAAGTGACTACAGTAACTGAGGTCGACGACCCCTAAAAAAAAAATTTTTTTTTTTTGTTTTGTCGTGTGTAGATATCGATACCTATCACTTGTGCGGAGTTTTGACGTCATATAAGGCAGTTCGGTACCGTCACTTCGCTCAGTATCACCGTTATTTTTAATGCAATAATTTTAAGCGCAGTTAAAAGTTTAGTGCCTTTGTTCTAGTAAATAATTTTTAAAATAAACTAGTCCCTAGTACATACTAAATAATTTTGCTTTTAATTCATATCAGTGGGAAAAACTACCAACAGTTTAGTATTTCTAAATTAATATTAATAGTTCTAGCTCTTATTTAGCAGATGTAAGTATGTTCTACTCTTCTACTGATTATAGTAGGAAACTAGGTACAGTCACGAGCATACCTGATTTTATTATTCATCCATTAATATCTGTCGTCAAGACGACATATGTGATCATTTGTGGTCGGCGTATACAAGGCTATGTGACAGTACATGTGATATCGTGTCGATATGATATCTATCGAAGTAACACCAAAACTGTCTGACGAGACAAGCGACGCTAAAATATAGGTGATGCATCGGCTCCAAAAACCTGTATCACCTCTTAGAATGTAATAATATCGTACATTTCTTGCGCGATATACAGTGCCCTCCAAGTTAGTAGACATTTTTCACTTCAGCTGTGCTACATTATGATTTAAATTTCAAGATTTAAATACTTGCAAAAACCTATGGGTTCGAAAATACTATGTTCGTAGCAACATAAAATTTAATTAAAAAATAAAGGATAAATTGCTTTGATTAAAGCCAAGTGTATACATACTTATGCTCGTGACTGTACACTACTAATTCAACTACCTATGACTTATCATAAAAATAATCAGGTAATCCATCCCTTAGTATAACTTGATATTTTTTATATTTGAAATCGTAATGTGGCATATTCTTAACTGAAGTGGAAAAATGTCAACTATATTTTGGAGGGCACTGAATATGTGACTACTCAATTAAATTCAGAAGAATGTGCTACCTCGTTATAATCCAAAATATCTGACATCCCTACCACCTACCACGTAGCCACTGTAGAAAATATGGGGGTCAAGTGATAGATGACATTTTTTTTAATAAAAGTATGAATACAACTTCATTATTGTAAAACTGTGGTACTCAACATTCAGCGTCTGACTATTTAAACGCGTGAAAACTCGCAGGAATCCGAATTTTCCAGAATAGCAAAGTCTTGCTGACCACGATAACTACTATATTTACTACCATTCCATAGTCATTGTTTCGAAATGCATTGCAATTTCCAAAGGTAAAAAACGATAGGAACTCTGCATATTAGTAAACTACTAATTATAATAATATTAATTCATATTGGACTTATTGTAAACCACAAATCTTAAAATTAATTGTACTCAGGCCTGATTTGTCAATCGACAGATAATTTTTACTCGTGGAAAAAAATTGACGTCAAAAATTCAAAATTATTCCTCCGATAGAATTATCTGGGGTTGGAAATATCAGCCCTTAGTTAAGATATACATAAGAATGACATTTGAATAATTGTACAACTTGTTGTAGTAGAGTGTATAGCACTTAAAAATATGAACACCATATCATGTAAAGATACATTCTTACAAATAAATAAATTCTAATTCTACGATGCGAAATGACAAGGGTGTATATTTTCGCATAGTTTCTCATAATATACCTAGTTAAAAGGCATTATTATATAAATAATTATAGCTCCAGTCTATAAAACATTGACAAACAAAAGCACCCATCTCCTGCGAGGAAAGGAAAAGCTCAAGTATCTCGGACATAAAGAGTAGTTAGCATTTTGAGCATGTCTAGTGTCGAGGACTTTCCGCCGGTTCTAATTAGCCACAGTGAAGCATAACGATGGGTTACAAACGACTTTTATGAATATTCATCTCCTAGTGATCGATTTTAGGAACATTTTCGGCTTTCGGCTTTCCTTTTTAAGAAGCCTTGTGTTTGCTACCTTTGTTATTAGGCATACAGTTGATTTGGTATGCAAGTGATTAACGTTTCTCATAAATTGTATGTTTATAAGATAAAAACAAAAAAAACTAAAACTAAAGCAGGTGTAGACACATTTGCTATGCTAATTACCCTTTTGCAATAAATTACCACATCATAATTATTTCACAATTAAATGGCAGACTGGCAGCTATGTATTGAAAATAAGAACGTCGTTTATTGAAACGATGTTCTTATTTTACAACTAGCTGTGCCTGCGTTCGTTGGCGTGCATTGCGGAAAATAAATGAGATTTCATGGGTTTTATCTTTTTCTAAAATATAAGTAAATTACTCCTTATATCACCACCTATCTGCTAGTGAAAGTCTCGTCAAAATCCAGCCATTTCGGAGATTAGCAAGAACAGACATTCAGGCAGACAAAAACTTTAAATATTGTATTTTGTTATAAGCACCGTATACAGAGTGAATTTTTCAAGTGGGCGTGGATGGAAATATTCGAAACTATGAAGAATAGCGAAAAGCACTCAAAGCAGTCTCGTGCTCAATTTTGGTGAAAACTAAAACTGCATCATTGGATTTTTGAAAAATCAATATTTCTAGCCAGGAGTCGAACCCGTTGATTTTGATTTAAAAAATACACAGACTGTATTATTACACCATTCGATAGTGTCCCTAATAAGGCTCAAATTCTGGGAAGTAATGACATACGGAAAACTTAAGGAAAATGAACATATAGTCATGTGCCGTGGTCAGCGAGGTCACCGGATCTTACCCCCTTTTTTCTTTTTTTTTTTTTCAGGATGGGAAATCATCAAATGACCCCTCCCGCTCTGGGTGGAGCAGAAGGGAGTGTCAGACTCTTACTGACTAAAACCCACCCGTGTTCCTTCCTTAGCCCTTTATGTACCAGGGCAGCGGTAACCCCTTCGGACGATCCCGCTACCCCGGCAGGCTTCGGCCCTGTCGGGCCCCGTCAACTACGCTGACATCTCTTTGAGGCGCGCGTGGAACACATACACGCCGTCCGGCACGTGCCTGGTCCTGATCGGACGGAGAGCTACCCATTGCTCTCCGCCCGCAGGCCCGCGCCTACGGTGGCCGGGAGTCGTCACGCGGCTCCCGACCCCCGGAGCGTCTCCCTCGGCGGCTGAGGCGTGAGGATCTCTCCCTCGCCCATCCCGCCACCTCCTTCGCTAGCATGACTGCTTCGCAGAAGGAGGTGACCGCCTCCCACTCCCTCTCGCCCCGGACCATGGCTTGCACCAGGACCGGGCGCGAGAGGTCGCCGCCGTTGCCGATCGCCTCTACGAGGACACGGCGGTGCTCTGCCCAAGCGGGGCAGACCTCCACCGTATGCTCCACCGTGTCCTCTGGGCGATCCTCGCAGTGGTGACACCCGGTCGTCTCCTCCGGCCTGATTATGTGCAGGAACCTCCCGAAACATCCGTGTCCGGAGAGGACCTGCGTCAGGCGGTAGGTGAGAGCGCCGTGACGCCTCTCTAGCCACTCCTCAAAGAGGGGTCTTACCGCCGCTATCGTGGCGTGCCCTGCGCTGGGTTGCGATAGTCGCGCCTTCCATTCCGCCATGAGATCGCGCCGGAGGTCCGTCCGCTCCGCCGCGATTTGCCGCGGGTGCAGAGTTTCCCCCCGACGTAGTGCTTCCGCGCGCCAGTCATACAGGCGCGCGAGGACTATCGCGTGCAGATCCCATGGCGGCAGTCCGGCAAGGAGGCCTGCTGCCTCGCCCGAGATCGTGCGGTACCCCCTTATCAGCCTTACGGCTACCACCTTTTGGGGCGCGTTCAGATAGTGTGCGGCTCGGAGCCGCAGTGAACGCGCCCACACCGGGGCCCCATAAAGGGCCATGGACCGCACGACCCCCGCGTAAAGCCTCCGGCAGGAGGCGTTTGGCCCCCTCAGGTTGGGCAGGAGCCGCTTTAAGGCGGCCCCGGTCCGTTCCAGTTTGGGGGCCAAACGTCGAAAGTGTTCGGGATCTTACCCCCTTGGATTATTTTCTCTGGGGGTACGTGAAAAACGAAATCTACAAAAACACGTATAATGCAAATGATGACTTGAAACGATCTTTGGAAAATATTCTAAATGGAATCAATAATATTGTAATGCTGAATGCAGTACAATCCTTGAGACGTCGAATCCAGCTATGTATTGAAAACAATGACCATTATTTTGAACAATTAATCAGCAAAAGGTTTAATAGACAGGTAACATAAGAAAAAAAATACGAGGTGCATTCAATAAGTACCTAGCCTCATCGCCAGAGGGCGCTGTAGTTTCAAAAGAGTTTTACCACAGTGTAGCACATTCTTTGATAATTCTTTTTTCAAATTTTCATTCCAATCCCTTCATTTGTTTTAATTTGACAACTTATGGAACCGAACGTATCGAACGGTTTTACAAAAATGGAAAAAGAGCAATATCGTTCGGTGATTCGATTCCTATTATTGGAAGGGAAAACGCGCATCGAAATCAAAGAGCGCTTGGATGCTGTGTACGGTGACTCTTCTCCATCGATGGCCACCGTCAAGAATTGGTTCAACGAGTTTGCACGTGGCCGTACGTCGGTTTTTGATGAACCACGTCCAGGTGCACCGAAAACAGCTGCTACGGAGGAAAACATTAAAAAAATCCATCATCTCGTATTGGCAGATCGCCGATTGAAGGTTCGGGAGCTAGCTGAGACTGTAGGCATTTCAGAAGGAACAGTGCATCATATTCTTCACGAGGAACTCGGCATGAGAAAGCTGTCGGCGCGAAGGGTGCCGCGTTTACTCACACCGGAAAACAAGTGCAACCGTGAGACCACATCGGAGACGTGTTTGGCGCTGTTTAAGCGGAATCCAGCTGAGTTTTTGCGTCGTTTTGTGACCGTCGATGAAACCTGGATCCACTGGTACACACCAGAGACCAAGGAGCAATCAAAACAATGGATCCAGACCGGGTAACGTGCTCCAAAGAAGGCGAAAACTGTAAAATCGGCCGGAAAAGTTATGGCCACCGTTTTCTGGGATTCACAAGGTGTGATCTACATCGATTACCTCGAGAAGGGTAAAACAATTACAGGGCTATACTATGCCGATTTATTGGGCCGATTCGACGCCGAATTAAAGAAAAAACGACCCCATCTGGTGAAGAAAAAAGTGCTGTTTCACCACGACAACGCACCGGTTCACACGTCTGCCGTTGCCATGGCCAAATTGGTCGAATTACGCTACGAATTGCTGCCCCATCCACCGTATTCTCCAGATTTGGCCCCTTGTGACTTCTTTCTGTTTCCTAATCTGAAAAAATCTCTCGCCGGGAATAGATATGGATCAAATGAGGAGGTCATCGCCGCCACGGAGGCCTATTTTGCAGAGTTTGACAAAAACTATTTTTCGGACGGGTTAAAAAAGTTGGAGCATCGCTGGGCTAAGTGTATCGAACTAAAAGGAGACTATGTTGAAAAATAAATTGCCACTTTTCCAAAATTTTCGTTTACTTTTTGTAGGCTAAGTATTTATTAAATGACCCTCGTATATATATAAACTACTCAAAACAAAATAGGGCCCACCTCGAATCAGTCACTATTTTGGTCAAAATAAAGTTATCTAAGTAGTTGTTGTCAAAGTTACGCATTGAACCGTCAAGCTGACATGTTTAGGAGCCCTTATCAATGTTTATTTCGACAACATTCATATTGGTTTCAAGAGGGTAGCTAAAAAAGTGAAGTACTCGAAAAAAACATCGAATGCACAAATTCTCGGTCACTTAAGTTTTCAGTCTACACTAAACACTGCTGTGGAATACTCACGTTTTTAACAATTTTGTTTGGTTCCTGTGTTAGTTGTGATCACTATGCCTGGTTCTCGCCGACATATGGACATGGAAACCGCTGCAAGAGCAGTATCTTTGCTTCAAGAGGGACAGTCTCAGAGACCTGTGGCTATACACCTCGGTGTTTCGCGACGAGCAATCCGAAATGTTTGGGAACGATATCAGGAGACCGGAAGTGTAGCTAGGAGACCTGGCACAGGAAGAGTTAGAGCTACAACTGCCCAGGAAGACCGATATCTAAGGTTAACCGCACCACGGGAGCGTACTGTTACCGCTCGGACTTTACAAACTCGACTACGGCAATCCACAGGGACGAGAGTCAGCGACCAAACCATTCGGAATCGGCTTCACGAAGATGGACAACGCTCCAGAGTACGCGCTATTCGACTGAAACTGACGAGGGCTCATCGTGCAGCACGCTTAAGGTACGCCCGGGAACATTTGGAATGGACCATGGATAACTGGAGGAATGTGCTTTTTACGGACGAGTCTAAAGTGAAGTTTTTCAGTGATGACAGACGGATACGCGTGTGGAGAAGAGAAGGGGAACGCTTTTCTGAACCATGCGTGCATGGAACAGACCGATGGGGGGGTCCCAGTGTTATGGTATGGGGTGGAATTAGCTTACACGGCCAAACAGAGCTGGTAATTCTCAATGAAGGTACCGTAACCGCCGCCAGTTACATCGAGCGAGTAATCCGGCCACATGTCATCCCGTTTTCACAAAGAGTGGGCAATAATTTTGTCTTTATGCATGACAATGCTCGCGCACACACAGCCCGCACCACACAAAGAGCCCTCTCTGAAGCCAATATCACCGTTTTGCCATGGCCAGCCATGAGTCCCGACCTCAACCCAATAGAACATTTATGGGATCAACTCAAAAGAAGCCTGAAAGAAAACTACAGTGATGTGAACAGCCAGCAGGAGCTCATTAACGCCCTGAAAGTCTGTTGGGAACAAATACCGCACACAAACGTGACTCACTTGATTGAAAGTGTACCAGATAGGCTCAGAGAGTGCATACGGAGCAGAGGAGGACCCACTCGTTATTAAAAAATAACAAGCACCATATTTTTTTTCAGAAGACGTGTGCTTTACCAGATTACGTTTATCTTTTATTTTGTGCAATTTTTCCTAAAAACTGTTATTTGTGTTTTTATTAAAGGAAATAAACAAATGATTCCATTGTTTGTGTTTACACTATTCCTGAATGCCCACTTGAAACTTATACATTCATAAAAACTGAACAATTATGTTCAATTTTATGTTAAGGCAAAAAAACATGGTGGGCCCTATTTAGTTTTGAGTAGTATACATATATATTTTGTTAAAAAATGAGCTCTTTTCTTTAGTCTTTTTTTTATTAATAACGAAAGAGCCAGTACTGACATGACTATTTAGCACCCAACTAAGGTGTCTGGCTCGGTGGTTTACGCCTGATAAAAAAAATACCTTGTTTTGTAATAAGGCGGTAACTGTCTAAAGTTGCGATATATGGACACGACAGACAAATGACAAACAATAGACAGACTAATGTTTGCAACAGGAATAGGGAACAAAGTTTCACGTTTTTATGTTAAAAATATATAAATTAAGCTGCTTAAAAAGTAGCGCAGTTTTGGGCCTTTCGTTGGGCTGAACTTGAAGTGGACTTCAAACTTTCAACTGCTAGCAGAGCAGCGGGTGGTGTTAATTTGCATCTGAACGAGTTATAAAAATAAATATACTACATTGTCAAAAACTTTAGCGTAGGGAACCTCTTTGGCAAAAAAAAAATTGGCTTATTACGCGGAATGCAAGTCATGTTCTACGTTACGGCTTTGGTTTCCGCACTTAGTCCTTCAGGTGGACCATTGTGCGTGATGCAAGTCATATAATACAGTATAACCTGGTTAAAAGCGCTCTGGATATGTGAGAGACCTCTACTAGTGATATAATGAGGTCCCGACACTTTTGCATTGAAATAAATGTTACTGTGAATAATTAGCATTGCATGCATTCTCAGTTATAAAGGTTTAACTATTTAGATAATAAATAATATTTTTAGGTTAAGCTGATTAGTAGTTTTTCTTACCAAGGGGTATCGTATTACCCAGTAATTACTGGGTTGTGAAGGTCAGATCTCGCTTCTTGTAAAATACTGGTATTCAGCTGCAACCGGTGACACTGAAAGTCAACCCCAACATAGTTGGCGAAAGGCTAGGCAGATTGTTTGAGATACATCTGCATGTTCCTTCAGGTATTTTTAATAAGGCTGTCAAACACAGTTGTGGTGAATTGTCTGACCTTTTGTAAAGAGAGCAAGGCCTTGCTTAAGAATATTCCTAGTATTTCCTAGGAATACAAGTTACAACCTTAGCCCATATTATACAGGGTGGCAGGGACATCGACGCACGAACTGTAACCATGAATTCAGCACATAATTCTAGATATTCTAGGTATTTTTCGACGGTTATAAAAAAAACTGCATTTTCATTTTAAAAAAAGTACCTACGCAGTCAAAATGTATGGACGTTTTTTTTTTAAATATCAGACGATAATTTTCAACGTGGCTAGGGGTTCAGAATCATAAACATGATTCTGAACCCATGGTAACAGGTTGCACGTCGATGTCCCTGCCACCCTGTATAAGGTAATTATAAATTGTGTGTGTTGTACTTACTATCTTAAATTGTGTAACAGAAATTGCCTTTCGATGTTCATTTCAAAGATATACCTGAAATAAAAGAAAACATTCCTGTAAAAATTACAAATCTATCTTCAATTTAAAAATAACAAAGTTTACTGCTACCGTCTACTGCATATTAATAGAATGTTAAATGGAAAAGTAAGAAAACGGTACAATAAGAGTATTCTTCATAAATTGCATCTTGTTACTCAGTTCACTACCTCTCATAAAGTAGACTGCATCACTCAAATTGTATGCTATTCTTAGCGGAAGAGATATAGGTATATTACAATGGACAGCTAGACAATAATATCTGATTTCATGATTCATCCATTAGTATCTATCATCAAGATGAATAATATAATACCAATAATAATTTATCATTTATTCCCTCTTCACAAAGCTGACTTAAAGTTAATGTGTATAAGAATGTCTTAGCTGTATTCCACCTTTGTGAGAGACTGGTGCCTGATGTAGGTATTTGGGAGAAACCTGTGTTACAGGTCACCAGGCCCCTCCACGGCTAGAGTTAGCTTTAACAGAGACACCGTGCAAGAGTCCAAGTTAAACAATATGCATAACAAAAATTAAAACTATGTAAGAGTAAACGATATGCTTAATACACATAAAAGAAGAAGTAATAACAATAAAAATATCTACCTATAATTCTGCAGAAGTTATTGAGTCATGTTGTGAGACGATGTGTGACTTGTGAGTTTATCTTGTGTGAAGTGTTAGACTAGTAGATGTATGTGAGTAATTCAGATGAGCAGTGTGTGAGTGATGGTGACTTTTGTGGAGTGAGTGCAGCGAGAGTTGATTTTCAAGGAGGTGAGGAACAGCTATGCATGTGTGGGGTTGGTCAAAATTAGATTTATTTCAGGACAGTCAAAAGATTCTCGGTTTTATGATACTCTAGGGTTTTTAGGTATTTTTTTTTGTTTCTTTAATAAAGCGTGATCGAGTTTTTGGATATAGGTTTAGGAATTTATTCAATTTATTGTATAGATAATGCCCAAGGAAGCAATAGAATCTTTTAGGGAGTGCGGATTTGAATTGAGCCGTGGGACATACCCTACCCTTTCGTCGGTTTTCTTTGAGTAGCTTAGCGTCAAACTGCTTTTGAGAATGTTTTTTAAGTAATGTAAGTAGTATGAACGTCTGTCTGACAGTGAGTGTCCCATTCTTTATATAGATCGGTAGTCGGAAAACGAAAAGGGAAACCAGCTCCAACCTTGAGTATGGCACGCTGTGCCCTTTCAACTTCGATGAGGTGTGTTTTTGCGGCACCTCCCCATGATGTGATGCCGTTATCAATAAGTGATTGGCATAATGCGTAGTAGACCATCTTAATAGTCTTTCGGTCGGCCGAGTGTCTTAGGGTTTTGAAAATGTAGATTACTTTTCCTAACCTGGTCACGAGGGTTTCTATGTGTGGTTTAAAAGGAGAGATATTGGTCAATAGTGACTCCAAAGTATTTAATATTCTCGGTCATTTCAAGGGAAGAACAAGAGCACTGGGTATTTTCAATGCCACAGGTGTGAGAAGTAATCGTTAGAGTTGAGGGTTAGATCTTTGAGCAAATGCTATGTACTTTGTTTGAGAGACGTTAAGAGTCAAAACATTGTCTCGCAGCCAGTTACTAAAACGATTTAGACCCAGTTGTGCAACATCGAATACCTCCTCCCATCCGTCACCACTAAAGAAAAGTGCTGTATCGTCGGCAAAGGTAATGATCTTACCTTCTAGAAGGGTAAGTTGGCAGAGATCATTAGTGTACACCAGGAATAGTGTTGGGCCAATTATACTACCCTGTGGTACACCAAAATTGACTGAGATCTCGTCACTGAGAGAGTCATTTATCCTTACTCGTTGTATACTACCAGTAAGATAGTCCTCCATCAGTTTCAGGGAGTTTCCTCTGATACCGAGCCGCTCGAGCTTTCTTAGAAGGTGCGGAATTGAGACTGTGTCAAATGCTTTTGCAAGGTCCAGGAACACGGTAAGGCATCTCCTTCCGTCATCCAAGCTGACCACAACAGAGTTAACCAGCTCGTGAACTGCATCATTGGTACTTTTGCCAGTTCTAAAACCAAATTGTGAAAATGGAAAATGGGCCACCCCTTATACAACTTGAGACCTTCGAGTTTTAATTATAAATGTCTCATGTTTCAGTCGAATTTAGAAGTTATGTGTGGCCTTATCAATTTTTGAGAACAGAGAAGAACAGTGTTCATCATGTATGATACGTTGTCTGTAAAATTTCTATGAAAGCGCTAGCGGAATGTTGGCGAAAAGTCAATGTGCGCTTTTATGATTGCTAACGCGACGATATTATCGTGGATATCCACGTCCATAAAATCCGGTTAGTCTGGAAGCCGACCCCAACATAGTTGGGAAAAGGCTATGCAGGTGATGATCCACGTCCATAAAAAGTATGGAAATACGTGCACGTTATAATGTTATCGTGGACGGAAAAAAAGCGTCTTCATTATATTTCCATACATTTTACTTCCCTGTGTTATCATGATGCCGTGGAAGTCCAAGTTAATATCGTCACGTTAGAAATTATAAACAATGATTATAAGCAAAATTATGTCCAATGGATGCGAAACGGAACCAAATATTTTGATACGCCATTATAGTCTCGTAGACGTCATTATTATTAAGAAAAACAAAATTGCAATCATTTATATTCTTGACAGTGCAAACAAAAGAAGACTTGGGCGGGCGAATAAGAATGCTAAGAATAAAAATTATTTCAAAGGTAATTTTAAAACAAAGAATCTTGACAAATTACGAAAATAAACAACTGTTGCAACTTTTGTGTGGTGTACAATCAAAAGAAAGAAAAGAGATATTTGATTTATCTAACAAAAGCGCTAAGTATGTAAGGCACATAATAAGGCATCTTCAGAAATACTTAAAAGATTATAAGAACAATAATGGCGAATTGTGAGTGTATATAGATACACCTGTGCCTAACCCTCCTGCATCCCTCGCGTGATGTTATGTATTTATTTATTTAAGGTAGCCAGAATTACTTCTAAAGAGCATCTTAAAACTATTTTAAATAAAAAATGTCTTTAGACGCGCGCTACTCATGTAGCCATGCAGCAAAGTGTCTGAAACATCCAGCTCCCGTAAGCTTAGCGAAGCTGCTTCAAGAATTCGTTTGGCATCAAAGCTTAAAAGGCAAATAACCGGTACGAGCTGGTATAAACCGGTTAACAAGTTGATGGACCAAGATTTCTAAGTTAAGGTCGACTGGGAGACTGGGAGGGTTAATTTGAGAATATATTTTGAGAGCCTAAGATAATATGCGGTCTGTCCCAATTTGTACAGACAATGTGTGTGAATATTTTGCAACGTTGCCATGCCTGCCGGTCTATTCTATAAAAATCACCGCGACAGCTTAGGTGAGCTGCGGATCTATTCTTTAGCAATGACACACTGAAAACTTAGGTGATGTGAGCTTAAAGTGAGCTGTCAATAGTGCCAATCCCCAGCATCAGGTGGAATAATGTCAGCTCACTTCAGCTAAGTTTTCACGGTGAGATTTTTACAGAATAGCCCGGCAGAGCTTAAAGTGAGTTGTCATTTAACGGAGGACAGGGTGTTGTGGCGCACCCGGGGAGAGGCCTATGTCCAGCAGTGGACTGCGATAGGCTGAGTTGATTGTTGATTGAAACTAATATTATAAAGCTAAGGAGTTTTTTTGTTTGAACGCGCTAATCTCTGGAACTATCAGTCGGACTTGAAAAAATCTTTTTGAATTTGATAGCTAACATCACGCTACGACCATTAGGAGTAAAGCAAAAAAAAAAAGTTAGAAAGAACGCTAAGTGAAAACGAAGTAACAGCGCGGGCAGGCGACGCGATAACTTTCAAAAACATTATTATTATTATTATAATTTGGGGAAAGTACGAAATTCGAAAGACGACGTCGCGGTCGAAGTGCTAGTCTGTTAAAAAATACGAAAAACCATAGAACTGTAGTGGTATCTACAACGCCACATACGAACAACGCGTCATACTGACGTCACGCAAATCCCGCATCTCGCAAGCAGAGTTTACCGCGCAATTAGCATACATACAAACTTCCCGACATCATTCGTTGGGCATTTGCCCGCCAGACACAATACCCGTCTGGTCGGAGGATCCTCCCTTTTCTATGGAGGATGAGTGAACTCTACACCCTGTTCCTCATACCTCTAAAGAACAAAATAACTAAAGCCAAATGCGTACAAATAAAAATGCGAAAATTAACACAACAAGCCATTACTTTTGAAAGGCGAATAAAACCAACGGGGTTCGTCGACTTCCATGGCACGCCAGTGCTATTTGTGTTAGCTAATCAGTCAAGTCTGACTGTTTGCCCTGATATGAATTGTCTAAATATTCTGCACGTGGAATGTTATCTATGTCTGTTATCAAGGATATTATAATGTAAAACATTACCCGCAGCTTGTCCCATTTAGCAGGATATAACATTATTGTAAAATAATGTTAACGATTTTTAGTGTAGGTACTCACTTGTTTTTATTAGCAAGTCGCGAAACTGTATAGTCGGTTTTCATTTTTAAATTAAGAGTACATTTTTTTTTAAGCGGTCAAATGCGAGTTGGATTCGCACCCGAAAGGTTCCGTACGACCGTACACTAGAGAAAAAAAACACGTTTCTTGTATGGTAATTTTTTCTTTAACACTCGGAGAAAATTTCAAATGTCTACCTATTACGGTTCAGAAGATATAGTCCTGTGACGTATGGTGGGACGGACAGCGCACCCTAGTAATAGGGTCTCGTTGGCACCCTATGGCCTTGGGTACGAAACCCTAAAAGGAACCGGGTAAACCATTCTTATCGAAACATACATAATTTAACGTTTTCTACAGCTTGATAACACGTATTTAATATTCACCTGATCGTGTTTTTCGTAGAAGGTTATTTTATAGTCAATTTCGCGAGCTCCCCTGGAAGCGATTCCGTAGACCGGAAACTATGAGGATATAAGCAATTTGCAAGTTTATCAAATAAACGTAAACTCAATTTAATGTTATCACTTTATCAGGATTCTCGTAATTGAATCTATACGAAATTCTGTCTTGTTGGGAATGAAATGAAATTGTTTATTATGTAAATAGGTTATCGGAATCACTTTTACACGTCAAAAAAAAAATAAGCTAGATGAGGTCGGTGTTTCCTATCTGACTACTCTGAGAAGAAAGGCCGAAACAAACACAGAGGTCACAGTCTCTTTTAAAGTCCAGACATAATCTTGGTCAGATCATGTGCTGAACATGTAGATTGATATCTGAAATGGTTTTTACTGACATAATATTCTAAATAATAATAAGAAAAAAATGTAAATTCAAGAATTTGTTTTTTTTATCATGTGTGATCGATTATTCCACAGTAAATGACTAATTTCACGAATGATTAAGCAGCTATTAACAAACTTTTACTACTTTTTGTTTCGGTTTATGAAGCGTTAACCGATTACCTTATCAAAACATGTAACAATTAAAACTACTTACTATTCACAACACATAACATTACGGCTGTAATCACTGAAGGGTTAGCCAGAGGTGTACCAATAGTAGGGCCATATTTCGCCAGTTATGATTAAGTCACATGTAAAAGAGGCCGAGCGTATTATCCTCAACCGGGCACAAAACCAGGGCTGCTACGCCTGCTACTGAAAAAAATCCTGATGGAAAACCACAATAACACTTTGCTCAACGTGAGAATCGAAGCAAATAAACAAACAAACATAAATAAACATACCTACCTACTTTCATCAAACAAAACAAAATCTTTGATCATTACGTCATTAACTCATTACGCTTAAATTATCTCAACGTTAGAAAACAATAGATGTTTACATCACAATGATCATCGGTTCCTTGTCTAGAGCCAATTATCACAACAGACATAGTTACATCAGAGTATTATTATTTTAGCTACTGTCAGGCTGCTGGGCAAAAGCCTAGGCAATCATAGTATTTTTAATTTCAACCTGTATTGTCCCCCTGCTGGGCAAAAGTCTCCCTCACAGCATTTCTCTTTTACCCGTGTCAACACAGCATCTTCTCCGGCCAATCTCATATAATTAGATATGTACCAAGCATTCACGCCAGCGTTTCCTCGGCCTCCCACGGCGACGACGCCCGTCTTCTGGCTCCCACTGCGTGACGACTCAGGCCCATAGTATTAAATTATTTAAAAAAATTCATCATTCCCAAAATAGCGTAATAAAGTTTTTGTTTACAATATAAAAGCTGTTCTCAATTTTCGATCCGATGTCCGTTGTCCGGTATCTCCGGTGCATCGGTATAGAAAATTGCCAATAAGCGTCTGAACCAGGACTAGTGCATACAATAACGGACTTACGAATTTCGAAATTTAAAAAATACAGGCAGATAAAAAAGAAAATAATGGCGGTCGAATTTTGAATGCGACTGGCGTAGTTTATGAGTTTGGCAGTGTACGAATGACTGCTAACGATGGTGGTCCATGACAAACGAGGTATTCTTGAAACGGATCGATACGTGATTAAATGTCTAGAATAATCTCGTTCATCATAGCACTTTCTGCACAAGAATACAGTTTTCAGAAATAATAGAACGTGAAACTATTAAATAATAGTTTTTTTTTCATGTCCTATTAATTCTTGAGTAGGTATTCCATAGAAAACAGCACACAATAGAGAGATTGTTAGCTCATTGTTCATTATTTTATGTAGGCTATTAAATAATAGCCTATATAAAATAATGAACAATGAATCCGTTAGATGACAATCACTGGCGCGAGAAGGTTAGTAACTGACACAAAATTTTAATCTTTCACCAGAAGTTGCTAAAGAGATAATGAAAAAAAATATCAAGATTCATCGATAAAAACTGGGAAGTATGTTGGTGCAACATTGTGCCCCAATCTGAAAAGCAAACTAACTGGATCTTCGTGCGGGTAATGCCCGTAGTATGCCCCGGGCCTGCCCTCGGGCACGGCATTGTGTTTTAAGCATCCTTATTTACAGGCAGACGCGACTGCTTTCGCTCGGAACATAAGTACGACTTTTCATGCCATACACGTGCTGTTTTTATGTTAAACTGCATATCATTTTACTCAGTTTATTTGCTTATAATGTCCAGTATTTGGTAGCGCCGAAAGTGTAGCTGGCCAGTTTAGCATTTTGCGTTAATACTTAAATAAAGCCAAAACAATGTCAAAGCAAGTCGTTTGGCTTGGATGTGCATGTGATGAGGAGGGAGGAAACGCATGTGACTAAAAGAGTGATGAATACAAATGTTGATGGATTGAGAGGGAGAGGAAGGCCAAAGAAAAGATGAATGGATTATGTGAGGAATGATATGAAAGAGAAGGGAGTGAATCTGACGGTTGGCAGGGGAGATGAAACTTGTTGTGCGGACCCCAAAGTACCATAGGACAAAGGCAGGAAGATGGTGATGAATTCAAAACAATCTCAAGAATATTTATTTTAACTTATGACCGCCACTTAAAACATATTACATCAGAATAGATGATTTAATTTACTGAGAATTCTTTGAGATACAATACAATAATCGACCAAATAACTTCTGTACTGGTTAAATGCATGACGCATGTGAGTAGTACATACGACACATCAAGCTATACGTTTCCAGGGTTCAACTGACCTTGCATTGTATAGGCTTTCCGTACAATGAGAAGTCAGCTTATACTGGATATGATATGATGTGCGTACCTAAGTATACGGAAGTTATTCGGTGGGTAAGTAAGGTGTTGATATTTCGTTCAACTACAGGAACAATCGAAGGTATTTATTGTGGGAAACATTGCGTCGCAATGTTATTAATTATTGTATGCTCCTCTCAGGGTTACAGGAATGGGAATGCATTAATGTGAGAAGTTATTCCAAACCCAATCTTGATACAGACAACATAAGCGAGTACATCGCATATTTTTTGAAGGTCCTTCAATCGGTCAGATTATTTCGTCCTCCGTTCTTTAGACCTACGTTTTGCCGGCCGTGGGAGTTTGATACATTTGATCTCTACTGTTTCATTTAGCTCTTACAGAAATCGGAAACCGAATGTATAGCATAATCAGCCTATAATGTTCCAACTGCTGGGTCACAGGCCTCGTCTCTGTGAGGATGTGGGCCGTAATCCACCAGCGGGTTATTATTTATTTTAACCTTTCGCACAAAAAGGTACGAAGGCGGACTTAATGCCTTAGGCATTCTCTACCAGTCAACAAAGGGTAGGGTATTATATACATATATGTCACATGTGTTCAAATTTTTGGTTCTAGGACATGCCAGTTTCCTCACGATGTTTGCCTTCACCGTTTTGAGAGCAGTGGTGATTAAATGAATTACACAAAGTAAAGCGCCTACAACTCGCGTTGACAGTGGGCCACCACTGCTCACCGATTGTATGTCGTCTGCGAATGTTCTAAAACATAGTACCTACCAATTATCCCAATATGCTAGATCCTTGTTACGCTCGGTCCACCTGAGCGTATCCTCGTAATGACCTTAATTATGTAATGGATCTACGATGCAAAGCTAGTTTGTAACATAATGTACATACTCACAGTTATCTTCATTCATTCCTCCAGGTCAGAACAAGCATTCTGTTACCGTTAGGCGCTGATCTGATTATTTATTACGACACGTTTCATCCACAATCAGTACACAGACACAGCTCCATCTTTAAGATGACACTACGATTATTTAGTGACATCCAAGGGTTGGTAATTACGCCCACATTGATGGATATCATTTTTCCTATAATCACTATACTTCTGATACAAAATAACTATAGATTTTATCGTATTTTATTAATAATATATTTTATTATGACAGCTTTGACAACGACGTTTAATACGTCGCCATGGCAACCTTTCTTTCAAATTCTTACCTGCCTGTATCTTTTTAGCTAATTGGACATGAAAACTTATTATATTTAATTACTGGCCATCTTCGTAACTCAAATTCATATTTTCTACATGATGTTATTCTACGAGCTGACATTATAGATCCACGCAATCCAAGGAACAGTTCGGGTTTCGCCTCTAAAGCGAAAGCAACTAAAAACCTGATACTCCAGGGCTACCTATCCCGGGAATACCCAGCGTACCTCTCCACTCCGGTACCTGACGGACCCTGCCTACGCCTCCGTCCTCCGTCCTCCGTGAAGGCCTCCTGTTTCTATTGGGCCGCGCCTCATCCGAGGGCCGCCTCACCTGGCGGTCTGACAGTGACCACGCCGTGCCTCTCTCTCCTGCTGCCGTGCTGCGTCCTGTCCTGCTGCGTGGGCCCTCCTACGGGTGTCCTCCTTGCCGCACACGCACCAGCAGCTACCCTCACCTGCACCTGCACCTGTACCTGTACCTGCACCTGCACCTGCACCTGGATCTACACCAGCAGCTACCCTCACCTGCACCTGCACCTGTACCTGTACCTGCACCTGCACCTGCACCTGGATCTGCATCTGTACCTGTACCTGTCGCCAGCACCTGCCTCGTGTCTACCTCCCTCATCTGGATCTCCACTAAAGCCTCCTCAGCCCACCTATCACGCATCGTCATCCATACACCCCACCTTCACATACTACACACCACTCTTCAGTCCATCTCCATCTTTTAATTGCTTGTAAATATACCTTTAATTGTTTTCTACCTCCCTTTCTTTAATTTCATTTTTCCCTTTGGTTTTTATAAGTTTATTTTCTTGTCGCTACACGACATTTTGGCGCCCAACGTAAATTAGTTCTTTCTCTCTCTCTCTTTCCCTAATTCTTTTAATTCTCTTAGTTCTCTTTCTTTCATTTTTAAGTTTCGTCCTTCTTTGTCTTCTTATATAATTTTCATACATCCATTCCTTTCACACTTTCCTAAATTCTAAAACAACACTTCCTCTAGTGTTCATTTAAACTCTGGCTAATTATTTTTTCATTCAAACATCACTTGAGCACACTGTACCTGAATATTTCATAAACATCTATACTCTTTACATATAACCTTATTCTTTTTCTACAGGAAAAGTAAGGAATCTTTTTACGTAACTTTATTTATTACCTTTTAAATATTTTTACGCGACTTTATTTATTAACTTTCAACTTATGAATATGTATATATTGTATACAAACATCACTCTCTACATTATCACCTTTATTCTATTCTGTACATAAATACTTATTTAACTCCACAACTACAACTATTTGGTAAATCCAAACGGTTTTAAAAGATGATGGCCTACTCCATCCATCTTTTACTCTTCTATAACTACTGGCCCTACAGCCATAGTTATAATGATCATGATGCTCTACTGCATTGATCACTGGATAAGCTTTATCAATTGGCTCTAAACCATTGGTAATCTAAGCTTTCCAATCTAAAGTTTATCTAACTATTGTACATATTCATATATGTATATGTATTCTAAAGAGCGGTTGCAACTCTATAAATAAGCCCTTGCAGGAGCGGTTGGTTACTCACTAAATAAGCCTAAACTAAATGTACAAATGTATCTATCTACTACTACTTAACTCTATCGCTCTTATATGAGCTTAATTTCCTATACTTAATGTGTATAAAGTAATACCTTTTCTTTTTTTTCCATGTCTGGAGCGGCCGACAACTCCTTAAATAAGCCTTAACGTCGTTTATAAAACACCCTTCTAGAGTGGCAGTCATTGAACGTGAACTCCACCCTTACCGGAATGCAGGAGATTGCTTAAAAGAGATAGTATGATTGGGTGAATGGAGAGTTATGAATCTGCGAAGTTGTGTTTTACAGTTTCCTTCGGAAAGCTTCATCAAAATTTTCTCTGAGTCGAAAATTTTCTAGGGTCGGGGGGAAAATGTAACATAATGTACATACTCACAGTTATCTTCATTCATTCCTCCAGGTCAGAACAAGCATTCTGTTACCGTTAGGCGCTGATCTGATTATTTATTACGACACGTTTCATCCACAATCAGTACACAGACACAGCTCCATCTTTAAGATGACACTACGATTATTTAGTGACATCCAAGGGTTGGTAATTACGCCCACATTGATGGATATCATTTTTCCTATAATCACTATACTTCTGATACAAAATAACTATAGATTTTATCGTATTTTATTAATAATATATTTTATTATGACAGCTTTGACAACGACGTTTAATACGTCGCCATGGCAACCTTTCTTTCAAATTCTTACCTGCCTGTATCTTTTTAGCTAATTGGACATGAAAACTTATTATATTTAATTACTGGCCATCTTCGTAACTCAAATTCATATTTTCTACATGATGTTATTCTACGAGCTGACATTATAGATCCACGCAATCCAAGGAACAGTTTGGGTTTCGCCTCTAAAGCGAAAGCAACTAAAAACCTGATACTCCAGGGCTACCTATCCCGGGAATACCCAGCGTACCTCTCCACTCCGGTACCTGACGGACCCTGCCTACGCCTCCGTCCTCCGTCCTCCGTGAAGGCCTCCTGTTTCTATTGGGCCGCGCCTCATCCGAGGGCCGCCTCACCTGGCGGTCTGACAGTGACCACGCCGTGCCTCTCTCTCCTGCTGCCGTGCTGCGTCCTGTCCTGCTGCGTGGGCCCTCCTACGGGTGTCCTCCTTGCCGCACACGCACCAGCAGCTACCCTCACCTGCACCTGCACCTGTACCTGTACCTGCACCTGCACCTGCACCTGGATCTACACCAGCAGCTACCCTCACCTGCACCTGCACCTGTACCTGTACCTGCACCTGCACCTGCACCTGGATCTGCATCTGTACCTGTACCTGTCGCCAGCACCTGCCTCGTGTCTACCTCCCTCATCTGGATCTCCACTACAGCCTCCTCAGCCCACCTATCACGCATCGTCATCCATACACCCCACCTTCACATACTACACACCACTCTTCAGTCCATCTCCATCTTTTAATTGCTTGTAAATATACCTTTAATTGTTTTCTACCTCCCTTTCATTAATTTCATTTTTCCCTTTGGTTTTTATAAGTTTATTTTCTTGTCGCTACACGACAAGTTTGGTTAGATAGAATGCATTCCGAATATTAAGTTACTATCGTCGTTGATAAGAATAACTGGCGCAACGTATTGCATATTTAATTAAGCTACTGAAGCAAGCTACAGTGGCAATGGACCGGTCATATTAGCCGTAGAACCATGACCATTGACGTGTTCTTGAGTCGAGATCCCGAATCGGAAAACGTAGTGTCCTCAGGCTAGATAGAGCAACGATTTTCGCAGGGTGGCTGGCAGCAACTGGATGAGAGTAGCCAAGAATCGAGTTGAGTGGCGTGCAATAGGAGAGGCCTATGTCCAGCAGTGCATTGCGATAGGCTGATGAAAACAAAAACATCTTTAAAAGATGGCGTTCGTTTTCAGGACCCGCAAAATATACAAAATTGATTATTGAAAACTACCAAAAAGAATGTATTATGCAAAAAGCCATAGTAACAACAAAATAATTATATATAAATACTCAATCGGGCTTGCAATCATGACGTTGATGACCTCAACTACAAAGATTACAGTTAATTTAATTAAGTAGGACATAAAGTTCTTCAACATTATCAGTAAAGTGAAATCCAATGTTAATTATTTGAATTAGACTAAGAATATTACTGCATAATCAGCCTATAATGTTCCCACTGCTGGGACACAGGCCTCCTCTCTCTTCGAGAGAGGCTGACAGGAGAGAGAGAGGCTGGAGGGCTGTAATCTAACACGCTGTAATTTATTGCGTTTTAATCATTACCTTGCGAGTCTCGTGACAGATAAAAACACAATCGGACAATTTTCCGGCAGCTGCATTATTTTCCACTCCAAACAGTTCTTTGCTGCAGAGCATGAAAAAACGACGCTGATGTTAATTACAAGGCAGCACAAATAACAATTCTGGGAACAATTTAATGATTGAATCGTATGTTTTTGTTCGTCTAAGGTTACTGTGTTACTTGCGCACGTTCACACAAAAAAACGCCTTTGAGACTCCCATTTTTTGGCGCCTTGTTAACAAAACATACATAATAACGTGCGATAACGGTTTAGATTGCCTTTCAGTTAACTTTATAGCTTGTTAGGTAATAAAACAGCGAAGACTACAAATTGGTTAAAGATTGCACGAAAAACGAGAGAGATAACAGAAAGTAGAAAATACGGTGGCCTACATTTACTAGAGCCCAAATTTTTACATCTTAAAATACAGTAAGTTTGGGTACTGTATTTTTCATAATCAGCCTATAACGTTCCCATTGCGGGTTGGCGGATGTTACATGTCTTCGATTTTTTGGTTCTAGGACATGACGGTTTCCTCACGACGTTTTCTTTCACCGTTTTGAGAGCAGTGCTGCTGAAATTAAATACACAAATGAATGTGCCTGCCTGGGTTCAAACTCACTACCTACAAGTCGTAGGTCAGGGCCGATACCACTAAGCAACCACTGCTCTCGGCAGCACTGCTCTTATTGTATATTTTTTTTAAAAAAATAGGTTAAAAACTGGGTGTAAAAATTTGTTTGAAATCTCGTACGACTCATGAGATCATTTTACACGGAACGCCCTCATTATTATGTTTGTTTGGTGCGGTACATATTAGGAAGTGCCAACGCCCAACTTCGCTCAGGCAGGAACTGGAGTTGAGTAGTTAGACAAGCACAATTATCTACAGCAAACAACGAGTTTTATTGGTTTGTTTACTCACAAATGTGCACTAATAGGGAATAGCCACAGGAAGTTACTATTCCTCATGCTGGCTTATTTAAGCCAATGGAGAAACCCAGGCCTACGTTATTTTGTTGATGATACAATATCGTATTAGGAATTTCTAGTTATTTGACGGTCGAATACAATAATATATGTCTAGTATAATAATATTTTTTTTATGGATACCTACTCATGATCCTAACTACCAACTTACTTACCAATTGTATTACCCAGACACTAGGTTGAGGAGGTCAGATAGGCAGTAGCACCATGTAAAATTCTGGTATTCAGCTGCATCCAGTTAGACTGGAAGCCGACCCCAACATAGTTGGGAAAAGGTTAGGCAGATGGGTAACGTACCTTCACCTACTAAGTATTGATATGTGTG
Organism: Apamea epomidion; assembly: GCA_947507525.1. Taxonomy (NCBI): domain Eukaryota; kingdom Metazoa; phylum Arthropoda; class Insecta; order Lepidoptera; family Noctuidae; genus Apamea; species Apamea epomidion. The sequence goes on along the minus strand of OX382242.1, from coordinate 5,696,151 downwards.
AGATTTCAGCGCAAAATAACTACAGTATGTTTTAAAACTAGCTCCCACGTCCCGAATACTTATCTACATCATATTACAAAGTTACCGAGGCGACGCCATCATACTTTTAAAAGTATCTGAATCTAAAAAAGTATCAGTCCCGCCGTCGAGTGCAATACGATGGAAGATGCAACTGAACTTGTAAGTTTAATCTGATAAGCAATTCATTGAGCGAAGTTGTGAACTTCGGTACTCGGCTCTTGTAAGTACAGGACTGAAGTCTCGCCTTTGCAGAAGATTTTTTTACTGAATGCTAGCTTCTTCCCGCGCATATATTTCCTTGGCAAATTTTATCGAAATCCGTTCAGTGGTTTAGGCATGAAAAGGTAACATACGGACAGAGTTACTTTCGAATTTATAAATTACTTCACGCATTTAATAAATCGCATAAGAAAGTCTCTATTTAAACAGCACACAAACGGCAATGGAAAATAAATGTGGAAGGTTGTATGAATAAATACCTATAGAGAGGCTCAGGGCATCCGGCCGTGGCTCTTCACAGCCCATTCGCAAATCAAGCGGCAGAACGCTGAAGGACCATTGCCACGAGTATCGAAAAAAAAAAAAAAAGAATATATTCAATTCAAGTGCGGCGCACTCGCCGACGAGCCAAACCAAAGTAAATTGTAAATTAAGCAAATATTCCTGCTGTTTGAGAACGGTTCATTTAGGTGAACAGATAACAGTCTGTTTTCATTTTATGATATAAGTAAATGTCTGATGTTTGTCAAGGTTGACTTGTTCTTTTTAGGATTTCGTACCCATAGGGTGCCAACGGAACTCTATTATTAAGCCTCCGCCGTCCGTCTGTCTGACAGCGGGCTGTATCTCATGTACCGAAATAAGGCAGTTGAAATTTTTTATTGCCGCTATAAGATAAAAAAAGTAAAAAATGTAAGGGGGTCTCCATTCATGCAAAAAACGTGTTTTATTCAGGATTTTTTTGCCTTGTGGTACGGAACCCTTCGTTTGCGAGTCCGACTCGCACTTGGCCGCTTTTTTTTAAAGAACAAACCGTGGATATTATTACTGCATGAATGTTTAGTTTAATAAACTTACGACAAAAAATGAATGATTCATGAGGAAAATTTATACGTACTTGAAGTCGGTCCCGTTTTTGGTTAATGTACTATTTAGATTAGTATTTAAGTAATTAATTTTATTGTTAATAGCTATTTCATTCATCAGCTGATAGGTATTGTAATTGTCACATAATTATTATGTGCAATGTAGGAAGGTATGTACAGTGTCCTCCAAAAGTTAGTTGACATGTTTCCACTTCAGCTATGATGCCACATTATGATTTAAAATAATCCTGAAGGATTACTTAATTATTTTTTATGATGACTCATAGGTTGAATTAGTCAATAAAAACGTTTTAGTTTACAGTTCAAACATTTGGAACTAGAATTTTACATCATAATGTGGTCTGTCACAGCTGAACTGGGAAAATGTCAACTAACTTTTGGAGGCCACTGTAGGTACACGGTAAGTAATTACCTGATAACTGACAGAATATTCTAGTAAAACCAAGTTCTAGATAGTATTTCGCCACAAACCTTGGCTATGTTTATAGTAACCACAGCTTTGTTAAATACGGCGTCTCCACCAAGAAAAGTTACAATTTCAAAGCTTTAAGTTTCCAAGCTCCGCGCAGTTTATCATGAAGCAGTAAAATATCGTTAAAAATAGGAAATGGGATGTCACACTTGGTACGTAGAGCGCTGATAGCTGGTTAGTTATCCTGTTAATTAGCCATTAAAAGTTTTAACCGTCGTTCGCAGTTCCCAGGCCTGATTGCTGCCGACGCGACGCCAGCCTAATAAATGTACGTCGTACTAATTTCCCTTAGCAATCACGTTAGTTGAGCCTGCATGGTGATTAATTGATAGGTAATTGGATATCGTTTGCTCTATTATATCTCTACATACAAATAAATAAAATTGAAGTGTCTGTTTGTAATATCAAAATAACAGCGTTTTGCTATGCATATGAAAGTATACACGGTACTTATAACAAACAATCAATTTTTCAAATTTTTATCTGTCTGTTTGTTTGTTCCGGCTAATCTCCGAAACGGCTAAGCCAATTTTGACGGGACGTATCACTGGCTGATGTTATAAGAAGTGACATAGGCTAGCTTTTGTCCCGGTAGCACGTTCCCGTGGGATAATTTCCGACATCCACGCGGGAGAAATCGCGGGCACAAGCTAGTTATGCATATAGAACCAAACTTCTGATCCGGACGTTTACTAACAGTTGGTTATAAGTTACGAGCATATCTGCGAAAGGGTTGACAGTTAAGCATGTCTGTCTAGAACTTGGGAAAACAAATCGTTAATTTCGTGCAAATGATAAAAAATAGTGTGGTCTTATTAGCCGACGCTGCGAGCTGGAAGGGTCAGTCTGTATGAAATATGGCGCGAACCAGACTACCGTGCGAGGAGACGTCTCATTTATCTCCCTCAATGTCACAGATATTTGTACAAATAGAAACAAATCTGACTTCTCAACAGAAGACCTAAAGTACTATCAAATATCAAAATAAAAAAGAATAAGAGAGATTTAGTGTGAAAGTCGGAGGGGGGGAGAGAGAGAGAGAGAGATATTTATGTCTTCCTTCTAGGTCATGTAACAAAATGAGCCAAAACGTGATGCGTCCTTAAAATTTCATCCTCAATTCTTGCCCAATTATCGAATCGCTACCTAAGAAGAATATTTTTTTCAAAACAGGCTAAAATCAGTACTTTTTGAACGAACTGTCATAGAAAGAAAGAAAATACATTTATTTGCGGCAAACAAGACGCATAAAAAGAACAAAAACACAAAAAAAAAAAGTTGGCGGAAAACATGCGTCACAACCACGCCAAACACTACTCATCACTTCGTAGTGTTTTAGCTGGAAAGAAGCTACAAGCAGGGCTTTAAATACCGGTAAAATTTTCATAACGTTGCCTTCTTTTTACAGCGTTACCGTTAATATTAAAATAACGGTAATGGATTTAACGTTATTTTAGCTCCATTTTATCGGTAATCATTATTAACGTTAGTTGTTTAATAACGTTAATTTTATCGTTACTTTTAGAACGGTTAATCTAGTAAGTTTGAAGTAGAGGGGGACGAGGCACGCGGGGCGGGCCACCCGCCGTCGCACTGTGGGCCAGAACCGTGCGTACCGACTCAAAAATAGGTTTTCGTAATGTTCTATATTGAATATTTTGTTAATCCACATGTCTAACTGAATGTCCAATACATATTATATAGCAGTTAAAATATACTATTTCTCATTTTTACTATTAGACTAAGGCTTGCAAGTTGACGCTCAAAATTATGTCAATTATGTTGAACACAATTCCACCAGTTGACATGGTCATGTTTTCATTATTTTCACAGCAAATTTGTAAGTATGATATATGGTTAGAATGGTTATGAAGTACTCTATTTAAAAATAATTTAAGTGGACCATTATGTGAAAACTGGGGAGGTGAATTTTTATTTCAGAACCTAATATTCTATCATTATTAGAAACTTCACATATACTTTTGACAGTTAGTAGTGTCTGCCAATGTCGTAATTTTAAATGTAAAAAAATACATCGTGGTTAGACGGTGACTTTAAGGTACAATTCGAACAAGCATCAATGGATATTACACCCACAACATCTGGAGAACGTGAACGTCCGCCAAAGTCTTATGAAGATCTATCAGAGAAATCGATAAAAAGTAAGAATATGGAGTTGGTACAAGAATATGGATTCGAGTATATACATAATGCATACGTTCAATTCAAGGATTGCGGTCTGAAGGAGAATTCAAAGAAGCTACCTACTGTTGTTTTGTTCAATGATGTGGGATTGTGATAGGAATGAAAAAAGGATCATGAAGGAAAAATTATTGCATGAAAGTCGCAATGCAACAGATTTTACGGTGGATAAAGCTATAAGTATATTTGTAGATTTAGATCTTTCGAAATCACAATACGGATTACTTCGAGCAAGTCTGATCAACAAAAACTTCGACATATTGCCTTCATATAATATATTGACGAACGCCAAAAAACTGTATTATCCTCCACCATCAAATAACATTCAAATAACTGATATGAGTGCTAAAGTAAATCTACAAGATTTGCTGGATCACACTTCTGCTTGCATCTAGATTGAAAATGTTTACAACCCAACAAAAAAAACTCTTAAATTGTTTACCAAGTGGGGATATGATGGTTCATCGGGGCAAAGTGAATATAAACCAGTTTTAACAGATGAGAGTGACTTATTCTCAGAAGCAAACTTATTTATAGCGTCTTTGGTACCAATAAAGCTGACTGAGACAGAAACAAATGAGGTAATTTGGCAAAATCTGGCTTGTTCTTCTACCGACCAATCCAATGCCGACCAATCCTGATGGAACTTGAAAAAAAAAACCCGAGAAAACCCGATCAGTGGTTGGTGATATTCGGGGTCAAATTAATAATTTACAAACTTCAAAGATACACAAGGAGGAGCAGGTAATTGAAATAAGTCACCTACGATCTATTTCTAACTATGGTGGATGGAAAAGTTACACAAGTTCTAACTGACACAAGTTCTGGAGCTGTGTGTACAGTGTGTGGGGCTAAACCAAACGAAATGAATAATTTGGAGAAGATTGAATCAAAGCCAGATAATATAAATGCTTACGAATACGGTTTGTCTACGTAGCACGCGTGGATCAGGTGCATGGAGTTAATTTTACATATTTCATATAACCTTTCATTTAAAAAATGGGCTGCGAGAACTTCGGAAGATAAAAAAAGAAAAGAAGACAAGAAAAATCTTGCACAAAATTTGTTTCGAAGCCGAATGGGATTGCACGTTGATAAGCCCCGACAAGGTTGTGGAAACAGCAATGACGGCAATACAGCTCGGCGTTTTTTTTGAGAATTACTATTGCGCTTCAGAAATTATTATTCTTCAAACTTTGACATCCGGTATTGCTGTAAATCCAGAAAAAAATGCTGAATGTACTCGCGCAACCGCACAATTGTACGTAATAAAATATGTGTCGTATGCCTTCTTCGGTACATAAAATCTTAATACATGGGGAAAGTATAATAAGACATTTTGCTGTTCTGTGCATTGGTAATTTATCTAAGAATGCCCTAGAATCTCGTAATAAATATAACAAAAAATTCAGATTGCATCACACTAGAAAATGCTCTAGGTCCACAACGCATCAAGACGCATTTCATGGTCTTCTATTTACGTCAGATCCTGATATATCAAGTATCATAAAACCATCAGTCACTATTTCCAAGGATTTGTTAGACGAAGCTAAGAACCTCTTAGATATTTAAATAGAAGCAATTACGTACATACATTAATAGTAAAATATATTTTTGGAGTGGATTATTATATCATATTTGTCATTTATTCAAATGTAAGATTTATATATGTAATATAAAATAGGTTTAATATCATAAAACTAAAATTATAATTCAATAAGTTAAACAAACTATGTTTTAATATTAAAAAAATACTTTTATTTTTGTAAATATTATAAATTAAATATTTGACAATAAATGTGTCATTATTGGATTGCATATACTCTGGAGATACTACGTGCTAAATTTCAGCTATTTAGTTCAATCAACAAAAAAGTTACAGATTTTTGAGACGGTTCGCACGGTTCTGTCCCATAGTGCGACGGCGCAGGCGGAGCGGTTAGCGCGTGGCGGAGTGGCAACAGTGCCTCTAATCCAATGCTAAGCGAGGCGCCCGCGCGAGGGCACAAAAATGTAAACAGACGGAACGGCGACGTAGCTAAATTAACGGTAAAAATAACGTTACTGATGTATTTTGCGTTAATGTTAATTAACGTTACTTTACTGGTAATGTGATCAAGTAACGTTACATTTTTGTTAACGTTATTAAGGTATCAAATTGCAATTAACGTTACTTAACGGTTATTATTTTGTTATTTGGTAACGTTAACAAGCCCTGGCTACAAGGATAGTTTGCACTAAATAACCACACCACACCACTGATAAGATAAGATAACACACACCTTCATATTAATTTATTATCCTTGTAAAGTTTGACGTGAACTTTGAGATTTACGTTAAGACTTGATGGTTAAGCGATCAATGAACCCTGTCAGCTGGCCATCTGTGTTCAACATTGTATCATATCGGCGGAAACAACAGGAAATTACTTCAATAACATTTATTGTTCTTGAGTGGACGTTGACCCTGAACTGCAGGTGTAGTATAGACACTACTTGACATTGTATCTTCTTTCGTCCGCAAGGATTTCTGACTTTTCCGTATGTACAAACGTTTCAACATTTCATTGTACCCTCTTTAGGGTGCCTTTCCACCAGAGTTGTGCTAAGCTACGTCGCGAGGGCTGTGTATACGAGCAATAGGTTCACTTGATTTTCATAGCGTAGCTTGGCTAACTCTGGTGAAAAAAAAATGTTCAACGAAGGTAAGTTTTTTAAAATACACGCAATCGCTTCGCTACACTACTTAGCTCTGTTTGCGTAACACATCATCAGTAGCAATGGCTTTCATTTTGACAGCTCAACAACATTCACTGCGTTATTAACGTTGTTGAGCAGACAAATTTTTCGAACATATGAAGCAATGGATTAGCAATACCCTTAAAAATGATTCAGATTGTGATTGAAAGTGTGTTGGTGCTGGTGTAAATAGATACACATCGTTTCGTAGCTCAGCTTCGCCGCTTAGCAGCCTTGTACATCACAAACAAACAAACATCTCTAGACTACTAGAGATGTTTGTTTGTTTGTGATGTGAATTTATTTGCCAGAAACACGGTACATTGGTTGATCATATACTAACATGATCATCAACCAATGTACAATCAATCACGGTACATCAATCAATGTACCGTGTTTCTGGCAAATCAATTCCTTAACTTCGGCCAAACAGTCTTATACTTACGTCCTTCGTCATGGTTCAAGCTATCTTCATTTACTATGTCATCAAACATACTTCGCATTTTATAATATTATAATATGGATATGGATTTTTCCATTTGAACAGTTGGGTTATTGCTAAGGCTGTTAAAGATATTATTTAGTGACGTGTACGTCACGCTGAGCAGATGGCATATTTTATTATATTTGAAGAGTCGTATTTGCTATCGAGAGCAACCGGATATTACGAGCAGTAATAAAAGGGAGAAATTAATCTTCTTATGTCTTTCATACATAGGGCTTCATCAATACTAGGGCTTGCAATTACCGTAGTTTTTTTTTACCGGTAAAATAAAAGGTAACAGATATTTTTCTACCGGTAAAACCGGTAATCGATGTATTTATTTAAAATTCGCATAAAGTAAATAAACTGATTCAGTAGCTAAAATGAGAAAGAAATAAACAAACTTTGATGTATCTAACCGTAATTATTTATTGTAAATAACAGTTTAGGAGCTAGGTAATTTGCCAGGTAAGTTCAAGGTATGAAAAATGGGAAGGCTATGGGCCCAGATGATATACAAGTAGAAGTATGGAAGTGTTTAAAAGAAGATGGATGTATGTGGCTGACTTTATTCTTCAATAAGTTGTTGCATGAAGGAGGGATCTCACAAGAATGGTGCAATAGTTCGCTAGTGCCCATCTTCAAGAATAAAGGTGAAGTATGAAGGTATGGGAGAAAGTAATAGAGAAAAGACTGCGAGAAGAAAGTGAGATTACCCGAAACCAGTTTGGGTGTATGCCAGGTCGAGGAACAATGGACGCCACTTTTGCACTCCACCAATAAATTATGCGAGAAGTACAGACGTACGCATAAAACTTGCAGACGGTGTTCATTGATATGGAGAAAGCGTATGATAGCTACCTCGGGATATGCTGTGGTGGGCCTTGAAAGAGAAAGGTTTGCCCAGGAAGTATGTAGCGTTAATTCGTGCTATGTACAGTCGATCTAGTACCTACGTCTGATCGGCCGCTGGCAATACCGACGAGTTCAGTGTGGATGTAGGCTTGCACCAGGGATCGGCTTTAAGTCCTTACCTCTTCCTGTTGATTATGGACGCTCTGACGGCGGACATACAGGAGGAGGCACCCTGGTGCATGCTGTTTGCCGATGACATTGTTCTTGTCGGTGAAGATGGATTTGAGATCCAGAGCATATTGGAGAAATGGCAACAGAAGCTGAAGGATGTTGGCTTGAAAATCAGCAGAACCAAAACTGAACATATGTTTTGGGATTTCGGCGGTCTCTCCAGTTCTAGAGCCATAGCGCTTGATGGCGCACTTCTCCCAATCTGCTCCGACTTTCGATATCTCGGTTCACTCGTGCAAAGCGATGGCGAAGTAGATCGGACGGTTAAGCACAGAATTAACACTGGATGGATGAAATGGCGGCAGGTCACGGAAACAATCTGCGACTCCCGCATTCCCCTTAAACTTAAGGGGAAAATAATATACAAAACCATGGTTAGACCTGCTGTCTTCTATGGATCAGAATGTTGGGCCACAAAAGGGATGAACGAAAGACAATTTCATGCAGCTGAGATTCATGCATGCAGAGGGATATGTGGTGTTACACGAATGGATAGAATAAGAAATGAGTATATAAGAAGAAGTCTGAAAGTGGCCCCGGTAGCTGAAAAGTTGTGTGGAAACCGGTTGTCATGGTATGGGCATGTGTTACGGAGGAATGAGGAAAATGTCGTGAGGAAAGTTTTGAGTATGAATGTCGATGGCTATAAGAGTAGGAGAAGACCAAAGAAACGATGGATGGACTGTGTGAATGATGATATGGTTAGAAAGGGGGTGACTGTCGAGATGGCGGCTAATAGAGGAGTATGGAAGAAAAAGACATATGTTGCGCAGACCAGGAATAAACTGGGATAGGGGCAGGAGAATGATAATGAGCTAGGTAATTTGCCGGTTTGATTTGTTTTTACTGATAATTTACCAACCGTCAAAATGGACGATTTACCGGTAAAAATGAAAACCGGTATTGCATTCCCTAATCAATACCTACGTTGTTATGGGGAGTGAAAAGTTAAATTACTTCGTGGAAAATATGCACAAGATTTTACAGACATGTAAGTAATCAATTTTTTTTAAATTTTAAATGTAATCTATGCTAATAATAAACCTGAAGAATTTGTTTGTTTGAACGCGCTAATCTTTGAATAATTGAACTACCAGTCGGATTTGATTTAGCTTTTTTTGCATTTGATCACCCAATCTTTGAGGAAGGCTTTAGGCTATTTATCATCACGCCAGGACTCTTAGGAGTCTAGCAAAAACAAAAGAAAGTAATATAGAACCCTAAGCGAAAACGAAGTCATAATGCGGGCAGGCGATGCGACGCGATGCGGTGGGTCGGGGGAACAAGAAAATTTACGCGGACGAAGTCGCGGGCTGAAGCTAGTTATTAGTATTGTTTCTGTCTATATGATACTAAATTCAAGCATACACTGGTTTTAACATCTTTTCATGGCTAAGGTTCAACATCCTACTAATATTATAAACGCGAAAGTTTATGAGGATGGATGGATGTTTGTTACTCTTTCACGCAAAAACTACAGAACGGATTTGGATGAAATTCGGCACACAGATAGTTTATAACCAGGATTAATACATAGGATACTTTTTATACCAATATTCCCACGGGATCTTATGCGGGTGAAACCGCGGGGTACTGCTAGTATTTAATAAGGCAGGCTCTTTTCTGCAGTAAACAAAAACAAACAAAGCACACTAGTTGACTTTTTAAAGTTAAGATAGTAGTCATACACGTAACTTAGGTCTTAGAAGTTGCTCTAACATTTTAAATAGCTGACATGCAACATTCATAATAAAGATTTACTTAAGCTCGCTCTTAGGTAAGTAGTACAAAAACTTACCATGGATCTTGCTTAGCTGCAACAGAGCATTTTAATATGAAGAATTATAATCTCCGTAGCTTTTCGTCAACTATGTTGGTGTCGGCTTCCAGTCTAACCGGATGCAGCTAAATACCAGTATTTTCGACTTCCTATCTGACCTCCACAAATTTAACTGGGACAGATACTCCTTGGTAAGACTGGTTCCCAGACTTTCGAGCTTCTGACGATTGTCAAAGACACCACGAATGACAGCCGGGACCAACAGCTTAACGTGCTTTCCGTAGCACGGAGGGGTGTTGGTATGGGTCACCTATCCACTGACCGACCGCGGCTAGCGTAGCTTATCCTGATCGGTCGACTTGTGCAACTTATTATTACTTAGCCACGAGCTATTTTCATTTTAATATGAAGAAATTGTCTCACAACATTAGGTCCGGGTGCACCATAATTGACTATGCCATACGTTTTTAGCGCTAAACTACCTAATTTAAATCATCGTTATATATATCTGGCAATCGTGTGAATGTGATAGATACTGACACACTGATGTTTTTTTAAGTATGTTTACCGCTGAATACATTTAATGATTTATGGTGCAAGTGGGCTTTAAACACTCTGAATCCATTTCAGAAACACAGAATTACCGATTAGTGTAACATTATCCATGTTCTAACATTAAATTCCGGAAATCAGTGTACGTGATCGATCAGCCATACTTTTGATAGTATTTGCCTACGCCATTCCGATAGATTTATGTACCTACGGTTATGCATATTGTTTATTGATAGACAAAAAATATATATAAACAGAGTACCTTAAAACTTTATTACATTATGGAAATGATTTAATCGCCTTTGCTTTAAGCGTGGACCAAGTTTTGAATAATCATGACGTGGTTAAGTGTTGAACGACGTATTTAATATAAGCTGCGGCCGGGCAAAGGAAAATGAATATTAGTACCTATACCTACCTACTACATGAAGTGTTCTCTAAAACTGTTTACTAAGCAAATGTGAAATTGCGAATTTTGATGCAGAATTCTCTTTAGCATCATGTTAAGCGCTAGACATACTTAAGCGCGCGTTTTATTACCTGCTATGAATTATTATTAGGTATTTCTATTGCACCTACTCGTACCCAAAACATCCATTCATTTCAGTCGAAATGAATGGATGATTTGCGTTCACGTCTACTGCTGGACACAGGCCTCCTCCAAGCACCGCCTCTTCGATCGGTTCTGTGCTTTTCGCATCCAGCGGGTTCCTGCGGCCTTCACAAGGTCATCGGTCCACCTTCGGGCGGTTTTCCAACGCAACGTCTACCGATACGTGGTCGGCAGAAACTTTCGGCCCCATCGGCCATCTGTTTTGCGAGCAATGCGTAACCAAATGCATCAAGATAAGCTATGCGTCAGAAAACTTTACAAGTAACAAAATCAAAAGTTATTTACACAAATTAGTTCGCGAATCAGCACTTTTTGGACGTCAAAATTACGTAAGACAGTCCCCAAAAACGCCCCACCCTTCACCACTTCCTAGTGCTTTAGCGGGGAAGAAGAAGTAGCGCAACAAAATCCCTAGCAACACAGCTGTCTGGAACTTGATAGTATAACAAAAGATAACATACATCTTGACTTTGAATCCGACTCCGAAGTGAACTTGAACTCATTCCCTGCAAGTGGCGCCTCTTTAATTAAAATTCAATGCAGCCTTGTAGTTGACAATGGTCACTTTCCAATTGACACTGAACCGCAGAGGATTGTCGAAACTGCGCTCAAAACAAGTTTTATAATTTGCGGTCGCATCGCGGCACTACTTTTAGTTTAGGCACGCTAGATGGCAACATTGGCAACTGTCCGCAGTTCTCATTAAACGCCACAACAACATGGGAACGCTGTTAAAGTTAAATTAGAAAACGGGACATACATAGTTAACGCTGTATAAAGAACATAATAAGTAGATTCATTTTGGTCGCCTCGAACAAGTTGGGGCTGACGCTCTGAACAAATTTTAATTTTAAAGTAATACGCAGGCTGATCCCATATTCAACGTATTCAGCAGCTGCATCCGGTTAAACTGGAAGCCGACCCCAACATAGTTGAGAAAAGGTCAGGCAAGCAAATGATACAGAAGGCAGATGGTGACACAGGCTGATCCGTTGAGGTGGGTCAGTAACAGTATGCTAGTATACCTACTATGATCTGACTACAAATGTTGCGGACCTGTTCCTAAAGTAACGCATCTAGCATTTTGGCAACGTCGTCTAAGTCTACAAACTATTTTTAAATATATGAAGTTGTTCAGGATTGACAACGCATTCAGTATTCAAGAAGACCATCAAAGAAAATGGGGTTCTACATGCTTTCAACCAAATACGCATATAAATAAAATACAGGCTGTTATATTTTACTCAGTATCAAAACAAGAGTGAACCGGTAGCGCCATCCAGTGACGTCACCCACAACCTTTTCAGCGTTGAAGCTTTGGGGGCATGGCGGCTTTTCAGCGCTACCCTGCTCCTACCCACCCTTCAGATTCTTGTGAGTCGCACACAGATGGCGCTGTAGAAAAATACCGATAAAGGGTTCCCGTGGGTTTAACTTTTTTTAAATTAAATATTTTAGATAGGTTTTTAGGATTTATATTGTAGATATGTATGGTGTTGAGTATCGTAATATCAACTATTTTAACAACGAAAAAAGAAGAAACCAGACTTCCATGAATTCAGAGACAAGGGTTTCGTCGAGTCCAGTTTTTACGACTTAACAGGACATAGAAATTTCTTAATTATATGTAAGTTTAATATAATATTTTAAAATTCGGGAATAAATTCTCTAAATGATGTTGAAAACCGCATCAAAATTCGTTGCGAAGTCATGAAGAACAACGCGGTCACACAGACAGACACTAAAAGCGACTTTAATTATATTATTAATATGATTGTATTACATTATTTTATTATTATATCTAGAAGTCCTATAAAAAAAGGAGTCTCCTAATTAAACGCTTCTTTCACATAACTCCGAAACTGAGTTATTCAAGCAATCGTTCATATAATATACTGTTTACTTACAGAAGCATTTAAGTAACAGCAATGCAAGCACAAACTAAACAATAGGGCTGAGAAATACGATATATGTAGCTACTGCTCATATGTTTGTCATACTTAACTACTTACTAAACAAAACAATAGTCGACTACCGGCTGACTCATAACATAATATGATTATGGTGAGTTAAAATACAATTAAAGCGACCTTCAATTTCATGTAGTCTCAGTAAGCCCATCAGTTTTCTACTAATAAATGACAATCTATCATAATTATAGACTATAAGATTAATGAATCACTGACCGAGTGATCCAATTCTAGTGTTCAAATTTGCTCAAAATTAAAACTCTAGTTTTTGACCTAATTACTGGACCGATTTTGTTAATTGTTTGTATATATCGTCAGCAAAGCCATAATTATATGCGGTTTCCATATTGTATATCTAGGTAGTATTTATAAACCAGACCCTAAGATATCTTATCTTATCATAATATTGGAGACCGTCATTGGCGAAATATGGGTAAACAATCATATTCCTTATCCTTGTGGTTTAAATAACAATATAATATTTTGCTTATCCCGTCTAATAGTTTACCTCTATTTTCTAAGCAATAGATGTTCACTGGCCAATAAGATAACTATAATTAATTAACTAAAGATACAGCGACAAGAACCGCTACTCTTGCAAAATCTCGTGCGTGCCCAAGTGACGTCAGTCTATTCTTAGATAAACGCGACACTGTATCTGCATGAGAGTCACTCGTGTGACGGCCACGGGGAGTTAATCACAACGTAAATGATAGCCGCCAATTAACGACCGAGCGTGCATTCAATTGCGGATAATTATTATCAGGAGGAGCCGGGACATCGGTGTTCAAATGACCCACGTTGCTACTGCGCTGATAAAATGCGCTGATGTATCTTACTTGAATAACGATAGCCATGTATTTTCAAATAGGCATGAGTTGTTTTGCCGCGGATTTGGGATGAGATCATTTATAATTTTACATGTCCGACATCAAATTGTTTCGATCCAGTTAACCGTGTTAGGTACAAAAACGCGATTTAGCTTGTATGACCGATGCTTAATTTTGAAACTCGATTGCGAACTGGCAGACTTATCTTCGGTTTTGTGTTTTCGGTTTTTGCCACCGACTTCCGAAATAAAACTTTTGTATATTGATGCATAACATTGGACAGGCTTCATTCATTCATTATTAATTTTGCTGCTAAGTAGCAGTAGATCGATATGTTGAATCGTTGATGTAGCTTATTAAAAAGCATTGAATGATTAATAATAATGAATATTTCTTCGGTACGTACGCTGATTCTAATCGTTCACTTTTGATGGCAAAACTTGCATTTTGCATGCATTTGAAAACAGTGAAGGACGCCAGAAGAGTGAATTATAGTAAGCAGTAGTAATATGTATCCGTATTTTGTAAATAATTATATTAGAACGGTAATTGAACTTGACACGATAAAAGTGTCTAGATATTAGTTTTATCAAACTAAACCTGATCATACCCGCGATAACAACAGCTATAAAGTTCGCACTGGCTATCTATCGATCGAGGAACAACCACCGGGGGACACATTTATCAACCTTGAGTCACACCTAATGAAGTGTAGCTTATCACGCAACTAATCCTTATCACGTACCATAAACTGATGTTTAATGACATAAAGTACTTTTTGCTATAGTAAGTAATTTTTGCTATATTGGAAATTGAAATCGATTGATGTGATCGGTTTTAATAAGGAAGACTAATAAAGTCTAAATGGCATGATGTTTATTTACTTATTTATTACTCTATGCACGAATAAAATTTCAAAATGACGAACTTAATGCAATAGGCATTTTCTACTAGTCTAACTTAGTGTGAGGCAATGAAAAAACTTGGTATGGTTTATTTTATCATCAATGTTTCTTAATCAGTAAATTGAACTAGGTTTCCACGACACCTGGATGCGTTCAAATCGATGCAGCGATGGGTTCTTTCTTTAGCCATAACTAAAAGCTATGGCTGTTATTACGGATATCGGGCTAACCGCGCTTGGGGAGGTCGGCTCAGGGGACCTACTCCTCATCCGTTGCCCCCCACACATCAGGACCCGAGGTGGCGGCGCGTAGTGTTCCACGCGCGCCCCTCTTAGACGTCGCGGGGGGAATCTAACACCTCACTCCCCCCCCTGACCCGAGGAGGCTCACGGTGACGGGCCGGCACCAGTCGGGGGTTGCGGAAGGATCATACGTTCCCGCAACCCCCGGCGTAGGTGTGAGATGGAACACCGGGGTGGTTTTTAGACGGTAAGAGTCCGGCATGCCCCTCTGCCTTCCCCAGGGCGGAGGATGTCCATGAGGATTTTCCCCCCGAGATCAAAAAAAAAAAAAAGGGGGCCTACTCCTTCCCCCGCGGTGGGTTCCCGCATTGTCAATGGGGGCATGCGGGGCCTGCCAATTAGGTGGGCGTGGAGGCCAGCAGGCAATTGGTGCGGGCGGGGGCACCGTTGCCCGTATCGCACAGGCCTCCACCAGTGTGGGACGGGAATGGCCAGGTGTTCCCAGCCATTACCGTAGCCCCCTAACCTGGGGGGCATGCCGGGCCCGCCATACCAGCTAGGCGGGCATGCGCCGGGAGGGCTGTGGAAGTAAAGGCTATGCCGGTTTCCCATGGCCCTCCCATCACGGCGATGTGGGAACACCGCTGAGTTTTAGTGGGTATACTGTCATTCCGACAGGGAGTCCCACATACCCCGTCTCGTCCCCCGCGAGACGGGGATGCATAAAGCATTTACCAGCGAAAAAAAAAAAAAATTAGTTCGGAAGCCGAACTAAGAATGAATGACAACACGATTTGACAGTGTCCCTACACCCGATGTATTTTTACCCGTCCGAAAAAGTTAATTAATCGGGTGTAGGGTTCACTCCGAAGTTTCCAACTAGGTAACCTTCAGACGGGCCCGTATATTCTATGACGGGCTTAGAAAGTAGAGCCCCATTGTTTTTTTACATAGTTAGGTGTCCTATCTATCTTGCCAGCAAAACCGCAAGCGAAACAGGCGATGTTTTGCGGCAAACTGCTTACAAAAGGTAACTTTGGATAGCTCATACATCTGAGGGCAAAGGAGGACTTTATCACACCGTGTACTTGACCATTTAAGTGCTAAATGGTCAAGTACACGGTGTAATGAATGCTTCCAAGCACCACTAATAATAGCCAGGGACTACGACAGATGACAAAAAAGGTTTATTATTTTTTGCTTTTCAATTTTTTTGGCGGTTTAATTTTTTTGTTAAAAAGTTTTATTTTATATTTTTTTGTGGCTATAATCTACTAATTGTTTGCCAAAGGGCAGGCATGTGTGGCACTGAGTAGAGTAACAATACACAACTCAGCATTCAAGTCTGTGAACAATAAATCACCCCTATTTTCCCACCCTTAGGGTTGGATTTTTTTTCCAAATTTATATGGGACCAACTTTGGGTATGCCCTTTCCAATAAAAAAAGAATTATCAAAATCGGACTACTCTGTAAAAAGTTATGCGTGGTCATACATAAAAATATATATATATATATAAACGCGTCGACTTGAGAACCCACTACCTACCCTACTACTCCCAGATTTTCTCCCATAAAACATCATCATCGGCTTAGCCTTTTTTCAACTATGTTGGGGTCGGCTTCCAGTCTAACCGGATGCAGTTGAATACCAGTATTTTACATGTAGCGACTGCCTATCTGACCTCGACAACCCAGTTACTGGCTAATACGATACCCCTTGGTAAGACTGGTCAGACTTTCGGCCTTCTGACGACCCGTAACGACTGTCAAAGATCTACGAATGACAGCCGGGACCAACGGCTTAACGTACTTTCCGGGGCACGAAGGGGTCTTGGTATGCAAAGATAGTTACACACCCACGGCAAGCGTAGCTTCACCTGATGTTATTACTTAGCCACAAGATCGTATCTACTTCATAAAAGTTTTTTTGGAAACTTAGCTATATTGATTTTATTCTGAGCCCGTGTAGTTTATAGCTTGTTAATTGTCAATCAATTTGCAAGTCGGAAAAGAGTAAAAAAATGTACAGATTTATTGGAAAAATGTGATTTTTTATAGTTGGGAAAAGGCTGGGCAGATGATGATGAGATCTTCTATTTGTAAGGATAGTTGAGTCCGGCACCCTAATTGCGTAACACACGATCAATCGGAATCTGAATCATTTTGAAGCAAATTGCTAATCCATTGCTTCATAAGTTCGAAAAATTTGTATGTTCAACACGTAAATAACGCAATGAATGTTGTTGAACTATCAAAATGAAACCGATTCCGATTGATCGTGTGTTACGCAATTAGGGTGCTGGTTTCTTTGCTAATTGCCATGACAATGACCCAGTTATTCCTCAATTCAGTTTCAATTGAATATCGCTACACGAAGTAGGTACATACGGTTGAATCGATGACCAAATCACCATAAGATCACATGCATTTTTACTGTTTTTTGTACCGTTAAACAGGTTAGATTTTTGAGACGGGCATTAAGGGTACTGGGCAGGTTAAAAAAAGGTACCTTAACCATAGTAGCTGCAGGAAAACGTATTTAGATGATTGTCCTTAGCTTTTTGACAGAGTTTTGAAAAGTGGTACAGTCAGCTAGAAAAAAGTTAATACTCTTGTTTTATTTTGATGATGCCAATCGAAGTTTCGTATAAGGATTAACAGATTCTTTTGAGGTTAGAGTCTACTACTCTAACCTCAGTTGCTGCTGAAGAATCTTTAGAAAAAGTTCAAAAACTCAAAAAAACTTATCCCGTGCATTTAGTAAGAAATAAACGTGACTAAATTAAATGAAACTTGGGTTTCAAGTAACAGATTTCAAACAACACAATGCATAGGTACCTTGATTTTCTCATGGGAGTTAATGAGTCATTAATGTAATAGATCCGCGTGTATTTAACACGGCGGTATCGAATTTGGAGTCGTATAACTTCAACAAATGGAGTTGCGTGCGTGTGAAGCAGGAAGCGGGTCGCTTCGCGCGTATCACTACGCGTTGTTCGACTAGCCTGGTACACACGAGATATCAGACATCCTGCGAGGACCACGGAAACACGTTAACAAATAACTGTAAAAATAGTTTAAACTACAGTTTCATTTCAAAATCAGACAATGTTTCAGTTACAGTTCTTCGTTTGTTTGATCCTTGACTTTATTCGGCATTTCTACTCAGGGGTAGTCATATAGTAAATGTGGACTCCATCTAGCAATTTTTTTTTTATAATATGACGTGTAAAAGTGGTTCTTTTTACAGAATAAACAATTTAATTTAATTTGTTTAAATCTTTACCAATATTTTGATACTGTTTGTTCACTAAAAACATTTCTTCTGTTAAACGAATAAGTACAAAATTAGGTAATTTATCAAATTATATTACACAATTATTTAACTAGAAAAGGAAACCTAAAGAAATTTTAATTAGCTACCATTCCGATTAGTAAACACACATTATAATAATATTGGCGTAACGCCGCCCGAAGCAGTTACCGGTTATCAAGGCAAGGTCGCTATCAAAGTATTTTATCGTTTGTGTTCAGCAATTTATATTTATATATCTACTAGGTTTACAATTTAAAGGGTACCTATTTTAATAACTGTTTTTTGTGAACTTTACATATTACGTAGGGATGTAGATATCATTTGGAGAACTTGGAATTTGGGGAGATAGGCCCTAGGGGTTAAGCATTAAGTAAATGAATACTAAATCGTACCCGATATTTATAATAGTGTATGATGGTTATGATAGCTGACCACATCCGATCGGTAGTTCGAACACTAGGTACGTAGGTACTCACCTGCCCTTGTCATCATTGGCGACGTTATCGTGGCGTGACAATCCAGCGTAGGCTTAACGAAGGTTACCTAAGGGTTAAGGCAGACAGAGCGGCAACTGCTCGAGCATGCACGATTAATATTCAAGAACCTAGTGATTAGGAGAAGACACTGGCTCCTGTAACACTGATGTTTTTACCTAGTGCAGGAGTCAGGGCTTCACTTTGTGTACATTTTTTATCTCGCATCTGATGATCGAGGATCCGTGCGCGCATGCTCGGGCAGTCTCGCGAAAGCTCGCGTGGCCTATTGTATAGAATAATAACAAATACAGAATACTGGAAAATATAACCATTTCCTTAGAAGCTTCGTCTCTGCGGGGTGATTACTAATGTAATGCCTCCGCGACTGTTTGAAAGCGTAGACGCGCGTGGTTGCGAGGAACAACCGCGAATGTATGTCGCGCTGGATTATATATCTTGCACGCTGTTTTCAACTCTATTGGAATTGAACTTAAGTTCATAATCAATGGAGAAAGTTCGAGCATCTTGCGGCTCTGTCTGCGCTAACCCTAGTGGTAGGTCTCCACTCCACGTAGCTACATGCTCGATGAGCATGTTTCATCCGAGCATGGCTATCTACAAACATGCGTCTACACGTAAAAAGCTTGCTCGAAGAACATGTTTAGTGTGCGTTGAAACTCTTCGAGCAATGGACGATTCGTTGTTGTCTTTGGTGGGCATCACCTGCTACATTTACTGTCGGGGAAAATCTACGCGAAGAAGGCGTCGTCGTTGTTGGGTTAGGCCAATATTGCAAAGAAGAGAACGTCACTGTCATGTTAATTAGATAAAAGAGTTGGAACCTGAAGAGTTTCGTAACTATTTACGAAGGAATGTGTCTCTATACAAGAACTTACTACGTTTGGTAACAAATGTTTGCTTCGAACATCGAGCATGTACGTACGTGTGTACTGTGTACCCACCATTAGGAGGCTAACTAACACAAGGATGAATTAAAATGGTTTTTTTTATGTGATGGAATTATGTGTGGTGATTACCTTTCTGGATTTGATATAAGTACAACAAATATTAAGAAGTCAATCATTTCTGGCAAGTCAACTAAGTAAATATAATATGTACCTACCTAAAATTTAATCTGAGTGCAACTTAGGGGCCTGATTTTTCCAATCCCATTTATTTTTATCCAAGGAATATTTTTAATTTTTGACACGTTTTTCTATTCACAAAATCTGTCATAAGTATGTCAAATTTATTCCATGGGCAAAAGCAGGATTTCCTCATCATCATCCTCATGAATCAGTAGTCTTGATAAAGTAAATGAGTTGGTTAGTAAAAATATTGTAACACTGACTTCATTATAGAATTGTTTAATTTTTGAACTCTAATAGCATCTGAAAGTGATTAATATTTAACATCAGTTTTTTTTTTAAACAATAACAAATGTTACAATACCTCCACAAAGATTTCAAAACAGTTCAAGTTAATTTGTAAATTGTTGCCTCTTTGGCCTTGATCTTGCTAAAGGGGCTATTGTCTTGTATGTATAAGTAGTACTGGTCAGTGTTGCCATGTAAAGATCTTAGATCATATAAGTAGGATGTAAAAATATGTTTCAACATGAGATCGTCACATCTTTGTTTTAGCAGGCTGTTTTAATAACATACTGTTTTGTGATTGAGCTTACTGGAAATAATAATTAATGCAACATTTAAAGTAGGTAGTCTGACATAAATCTATATCTTTGTATATCAGTTTTCCAAAAAAAAAAATTTGTCAGAAACTGTGTGGAGTGCTAATGTTTATATTAGTCAGTAAGTCCATTAGATATCTGACAACATTTTACTGTTAAAAAGTTGATGTTTTTAATTTATTAATAAGGTATTTTCCTTGCTGCTTAGTGTTGAACATTAGGTATAGTTATAATCTTGGCTCCCTGAAACTGCCTAAAACCTATTTGTGTCAGCAAGTGCTCTGGCACAATTTATGACTTAAGAATTTCGGTTTAAATAACAACATCGTCTCGAGTTAAGCCATTACCAAAATAGTGTAGGTTTAATATTTTATTATGTAGTTAGAAGTTTATCTATGCAGGAATTTATTCAAGTTATACCTCCACTCTAGACTTTAAAAGAGACCCTGACCTTTGTTCTTGTCTCAGTTTGTTTCTCCTCAAAGATAGTCTGATTGGAAACCGGCCTAAACTATACTTAAATAAAAAAATAACTAACTTTGAGTGTTATATGTAACATAACTCACTTACTGAATACAAACTTAAAGAAATGGCTGTAGTAAGAGCTAATAGTAAATAAATCATAAATTAACAAAGCATTAACAATAAGTTGTTAAAAATACCATAAACATAGTTTAAAATAGTTGTTATATAAGTAGGTACTCATACAATATAATTAATAACATTTCAACAGGAAAAACTTAGAGGATGTAATCAATTTCAGAAACAAATTTTGCCTTCCTTCAGTAATTTTTGACTCAATTTTCCTTTATAGTAGTTAGGTAGTAAACTGATTGGATTTGAGAGATCTTTAATAGTATTATTATTATCTTTTTGGCTGGCATGGTCTAAAATCAGGAAAAACATACATACGTGACCTAATGGGAATGGGTTCTAATATTATAATAATACACTCACGCCTTCTTCCCATGGGGGCAGGCAGAAACTACAGAATGCTACCTGCTATGATCCTTCCATACACCTTTTGCCTTGTTTACGTCCAGACATCTGCTCATACAAGCAAACTGGTTGCGAGAACTACGCACCTGACCTGTCTAAAGAACATAACCAATAAGGCCACCAACATGAAACTACATTAATGGCCTGTCTCACCACCTCTGCTGACATTCCCGGATAAGTAATAGGTCAGTAATTCCACAATAATTAATTCCATTTAGGAGTTTATTTGGTAGACAGTGCTTATCACTGAAAAACAGATCCTAAGTATAGTAAGAGTTGCTCCAAAATTCCTGAGGTGATGCTTTGTTTTAATTGTGTTCAGAATTATGCACAATTTCAATGCCTTAATTATTACTAGATAGGTGATAATTATAGTCTCTTATGGTATGCTAAGTCTTTGTATACAGAATCATGAACCTATATGAGATATTGCACGATTTTATTGTGTTTATTGCATTGCAGCGACCAACCGGCTATGTCACATTATAATTATTGTTGTTTGTGTTTATTTTACTTACAATACTTTTGTGGTTAACATCAACATCAGTAGTAACTATAAACAAATTTTGCTAAAGGTTAAAGGACAATAAGAAAGCAACCCTATGATTGCAGTTCTGGGATTTAAAGGCACTTACTTCCTTAATTTTTTTTTAACAAATCTTGATAAACCATCTTCAAGATAAACTCCGTCTAAAAACCTTGGAATTTATGACAATATTACCTCATTAAAAACAAAACAACATTAGTGTGTGCCAAGATAATGTTGATATTAAAGGAATAAGCATAATGTAGGTTGTTGAATGTTTTGTTCAGTGTTGTGCCTACTTGCATGTGTTTATTCTTTACTTATAAGTAGGTACGATAAATTCCTCTTGCCAATTGGCACTGTGTAGGATTAAACCGTAAAATTATATTCAAACTAACATTTTATTCTACGTTTTTAGATTCACACAGCCAGTATTGTCTGTCAAAGTAAAAATTATATTATATTTTCTATAGCTTACCATTTTCATACAGCTTTAGTAAAATCCACGAACCCGTTTCTTTGCTATTAGTAGGTTTAACGAATAACGATCACAGACACTTAATCTTCACACCTACACTTGGTGAATTGTTAATTTATAAGAGACCGAAGACGACGAAACACTAGATTTTTAAAATTGCAGAATTATCTCAGAACTCAGATATATTTTCATTTTGCACCAATTTTCACGTTTTGTTTTTCGTTTTGCAGTACATTATTCACATAGCAGGTATTCAAAATTATTATATTACAAATCAAAATAAAAATCACGGCTGGACATGGTCGAAAACAACAAAAATAGGTTTTGACATTTGACAGAGAGGATCCAACTGTAGAACTATACGACAAATCGCGTTGGAAAAGTGAAAGTAGCAAGTTTTATTATTTTATTAAACACCAATGTCAAACTAAATATAACACGAACACTGTTGCCACTTTTCATAAAAATAAACAATTTCTAAAATGATTAAAAGAAGATTGCAAGCACCTACTACGCGAACGCGAGCGCAATCGGTTTACATATTATTTTTTGCGTAGAGTGCGGGAGCGCGACACACGGAGACAGTAAACACGCCCGCGCGAAGCCGTCAAATGACCTGCTGCTACTGGCAGGAAAAACAATAGGTACGAATTGTTAATTTACAAATCAAATGACAATACATAAAGATAACGTGAACGTGACGTGCTATCGTTAGCGGTAAATTATTTTGTAGATCCATTTTATAACTCTTTTCTTTTCTGGTTTAATATAAAGATGAAGCCAAACTGGCCCTTGCCACTTCCAGAATCTGTCCAGTTGATCCCACCAGGTCCTGAGCATGAAATACCGGTATTTTTGAGAACTGTTACCATTGGCCTTAGTGATACACACCACCACCAGATTAGTACCTATACTATTGATACCGGTACCAGAGTAGTACCTGTACCATTGGTACCAGTACCAGAGTAGTATATGTACAGACGCCAGCACATCAAGCTACTACAATCTGTCAAATTGCTGTAATAGATTTTCAACTTTATCACTAAACCATTAGGTTCAAGGTGGATTGGGAAAATTTGAAAGTTTCGGGTAGCTTGACCTGCTGGCGTCTGTACTGTTGGTACCCGTACCAGATGTAGTATCTGTACTATTGGTATTTCTAATCAGTATCGATAAGTACTGTACTGACCAAACAAATATTTCCGTAAGTGAGAATACAGAGATGTAGTAATTAAAAAGGATAGGTACTAAGCAATAAAAAAATAACTTCAAGGTTGCCAACAAAAGGAACTTCGAACTTCCTCGTACAAAATAATCTATGAGATTTGTAGTACGCGCCGGATAACTGGATTTGGTACCGATGATTTGGTACCTGTCTTGTTAGGCGGAGTGCCGGTACCAGGCGGGTACCGGTACCAAAATGGCATGTAAAGAACCGTTATGTACCGATACAGAACCTGTAGTTTTGGTACCGGTTCGAAGCCGCAACACCACCCTACGGTCTCAGGCTGCAAGCTCTGTGCTACTTTGGCCCACTGTCAACATTTTCTATGGGTTGCGCAGTTTCTTACGCTCGCCCACTTATTTTATGTCAAGTATCACGTATTTTAACGGTATAATAACAAGTCTTATATATTTTTTTACAAATTTAAATAAGGTTTGACATATTTTATCTGAAAAAGCTGCCAAACATTTACGCCTCAGAAGATAATTGACGATTGAAAATTCGGCCGTAAGTACACACACAAGTTAAAATCACGCGCGCGCGTTTGTTTACATATATTATTATCTTCTATTTCTTAGCGTTTCAATAGCAATCTTAATGAACTCAGCCCAGCATTCGCCTACTTGTTTTGTGCCATCACCAGCGTCCATCAGTTCTTGTAACGTGCTGTAGGTAAGAAGTTTTAACTATACACAGATTCATTAAATTGTAGATTAAACACCGGATTGATGTTAAACTGTTAGTCATTGTAAAAACTTATGCTAAATGCTTAATTGATGCTTAAGCAAGGGAGAAAAGGTTCTAGCTTGCGTTTCTTAAAGTTAGGAGACGTTTAAACGTCAAAAACTGTATGGTTAAACAATCGCTAATCATTACCTACTTAATTTTAAGCAACGCTTATAATTAGGGAGGTAAGCTTTTAAGGTAATTTTTGTATTGGGCACGCCACAATTGCGGCGATAAGTCCCCTCTTTGAGGAGTGGCTAGAGAGGCGCCACGGCACCCTCACCTTCCGCCTGAAGCAGGTCCTCACTGGACACGGTTGTTTCAGGAGGTTCCTGTTCAGGATAAGACGGGAGGAAACGCCAGGGTGTCACCACTGTGTGGATCGCCCGGAGGACACGGTGGAGCATACGGTGGAGGTCTACCCGGCTTGGGCGGAGCACCGCCGTGTCCTCGTGGCGGCGATCGGCGTCGGCGATTTCTCGCGTCCGGCCCTGGTCCAGGCCATGGTACGGAGCGAGAGTGCACGGGAGGCCGTTACCTCCTTCTGCGAAACAGTAATGCTCGCAAAGGAGGAGGCGGAGCACGCGAGGGAGAGGCAATCTCTGCGTCCTCACGCGCCTAGTCGCCGCAGGAGACGCCCTGGACGGGATTCAACAGCCGACTCCCTGCCACCGTAGGCGCGGGCTTGCGGGCGGCGAGCAATAGGCAGCTCGCCGTCCGGTAAGGACCAGGCCCGGGTCGACGGCGCGTTGTGTTCCACGCGCGCCTCAAAGAGATGTCAACATTCACTGGTCATTCATTCTTGATTCTTTGGTAACTTCTGCGAAAGATAATAATGAAACATAATCTATGGACCTAGTATATATTTAAGTATAGAAATGCGTTCTTATTCTATAATGTACATATTTACGATCACAATATTATAAGGACAGCGTATGTACACAGGATTAATTATTTACACTCCAGTGGTTGGTGGAATTATTTCCAAATACTGACATTATTTAATTAGGCCTTCCTGTACCAAAGCAGCTTTTTCCTTGAACTTATTTCAATATGCAAATTATGTGCAAATAAACCATTTAAGACTACTTATTTATACTTAAAAGATAAACGTAACATATCAATAATTGAAATACAATATAAATATTTAAATGTTAATTTATGTATCAAAACTACACCTGCTGCACAGCTATATTAAATGGTAACTTTTATGTTAGAAAATGTGTTAGTGGTTAATAAATTATTATTATTACGTATTCCGTCACAATAAAATATATATTGAGTGATAAAATAAAAAGAAAAAATGCAGTCATTTTATAAATTAATTAATACACTAAGTTTCGATTAAACTTGCTTTGTAAACGTCAGAGAAGCCAACCATGGATGTAGTAAGTACTATTTGACGAGAGCTCTTTGTAGTATGTACCTAGTACTATGGCCTTACCTGTACCTATTCTGTTACGAAATACCAATGATAATAATAATTTATTTACCATAAAAGTTACCATTTTGCGTCCGCCCTAAACGAACCTTAACAATCGACTTCGATTTCGATAGCGAACCGTGTAGTTCTGAACGGTAGCTGGTATGAAGTTGACCGCAGGAGCTAGTAGTGTTGCTTGTCTGCCGCCGCGCCGTCGCGGTCGCCTTCGAAGTAACCTGCCAGGGTTACCTCATGATAGTAGTTAGTAAAATAGACTGTATACCTGCATACCTACTATGTACATACAGTATAACCCAGCCAAGAAAAAAATTGTTTTTCATTTATGGCAACAATGTTTTACTTGTCATTTTTTGTCACTACGCAAAATGTCAATGTCAAGCACAGATGTCAAGCTTAACGTCAATAACAACAGACAAACGATAACAAGCAATAAATAAATAAGCACAGAGCATGTAACCTTTTAAGTAAATAAGTGATAACTCAACAAAACCTTGGTTCTTCAGTTAAAAAAAAGTATCCAAAACTGTACAATCTGTACGGGTGGTGGGTCTGTAGAGAATTAAATTAAGTAAAAGAACCAGCCTGCCCCCGGGACAGCTTTTCCGATGAAGGATTATGTTGGATCAAGACCTGGAGAGATTCGCAGAGATAGAGAGGCAGAGGGTTGAAGCAGAAACTGCCACAGCAAGGGCCTTATTTCGAGCTGTGGAACAGATGGAGGGACTCTCAACAGCCATAAGAGAAGGCCCTCTTGCTGATACTTTCGAGACAAAATAGGCAGTAATTAAATTTATTTTAATTTAAGCTATTATTATTCCTCAGCAGCTTAAGAACCTTATCTGTTCAGGCGGGAAGCTGCTCATGAAGGAGCTTACTTAATTAACCTTATGCTCTCTCCGGCAAGGTGAACGAGGCTGTCATCGACATTCTGTACGGGGCCAATCTATGTGCCCTATGTAAGAAGGAAGGTGCTTTCGTCGGTCCAAAGTTGGCTGTGAGGCTGCCATACACGCCTTGTTGACCTAAATAAATTCTGGCAAAGGAGAGGTTATCCTGAAGGTTGACATAAAGAATGCCTTCAATTCAGTTAATAGGGACACCTTAATGGCGGAAACTAAAAAAGAAATACCCCTTTACAGTTTCCTTTGGCATTGTTACAGACACCCATCTAAATTACTGTATCAACCTTTTGGAATCTGATGTTGAATAAAGTTAAACTTCATTCCATTGTCCTTGATCTCAACCCTTCGAAATGTGAAGTTCATATTTCATAATGTTCTGGACAGACAACTCTTAACTTCTCTACAATAACTACAGAAATCAAAATAAATATAAAATGCTCAGTTCGTCTCCTTGGGTCTTAAAATTCCTTTCCATTTTTTTGAGGAAAACATGACAAAACAACAACGTTTTGGAAAGATTGTTCCAGACTAACATGCATTCGACCTTCACGTTAATTCGTTACTGCTGTTTCCAAGGGCGGATCCAAGGGGCTTGTGTCCAGACGGTTAAAGTAGGTATAATAAAAAAATAAAAAATAATTTATTTCAGACATATACATAGGTAGTACATGGTCGGGGCATATAGAACCAGCGGCCTTTTTTTTTTTGGGTGGGAATTCGTCATATGACTACTCTGGGCGGAACGGGAGGGCGTGTCAGACTTTTACTGATTAAAACTACCTGTGTTTGCGCCCGCGTGCAGGCCAGGCACGCATGCGTGCTGCCCGCAACCTATCGTATCATACATGTTTTTATTGTCATGCGTGCCACACGCACGCGGATCGCGGGTGGCTCGCACGGATGCGTGCCGCCCGTGTGCGTGTGGCGAACCTTGACAGTCAGTGTTGTTTTTACTGTCAAGCGGGTCGCACGCAGGTTGTATGATCAATATGAAAATCGATACAGAGACACGCATGACACGCACAATGCGGCGGCGTGGCGAAAATAATCCTCTGCGTGCGGTCCGCAGCACGCATGCGTGCCTGGCCTGCACGCGGGCGCAAACACGCATGACAATAAAAAGGCCCTTCCTTCAGTTGCCTGTGCCAGGGGCCACGGTATCTCTTTTGAACAACCCGCAGCCCTGCCAGGCATCGGCCTGCATCGGCCCTAGCGGACTCCGTCAGTTCGTGCTGAGTGCTGACATCTCTCTGACGCGCGCGTGGAACACAACGCGCGGTCGACCCGGACCTGGTCCTTACCGAGCTGCCCATTGCTCGCCGCCCGCAAGCCCGCGCCTACGGTGGCCGGGAGTCGGCTGTTGACTCCCGATTGCCTCTCCTTCACGCGCTCCGTCTCCTCCTTTGCGAGCATTACTGCTACGAAGAAGGAGGTGACGGCTTCCCATGCACTCCGTATCATGGCCTGGACCAGGGCCGGACGCAAGAGATCGCCGCCGCCGATCGCCGCCACGAGGACGCGGCGGTGCCCCGCTAGCCGGGCAGACCTCCACCGTATGCTCCACCGTGTCTTCCGGGCGATCCACACAGTGGTGAAACCCTGGGGTTTCCTCCCGCCTTATCCTGAACAGTAACCTCCCGAAACAACCTTGTCCGGTGAGGACCTGCGTCATGCGGAAGGTGAGGGTGCCTTGGCGCCTCTCCAGCCACTCCTCAAATAGGGGACTTATCGCCGCAATTGTGGCGTGCCCAGTTCTGGGTTGCGACAATCGCACTCTGCATGTAAAAAATAGATGTATAGAAAAAGTCAACCTAAACCCTATTACAACGATCTCTCAGACAAAATGGTGTCTGAACTGAGTGATCCAATGATACTGTCATAGATACAAAATGGTGTCTGTACTGAGTGATCCAATGATACTGTCATAGATACAAAATGGTGTCTGTACTGAGTGATCCAATGATACTGTCATAGATACAAAATGGTGTCTGTACTGAGTGATCCAATGATACTGTCATAGATACAAAATGGTGTCTGTACTGAGTGATCCAATGATACTGTCATAGATACCTGGAATTAGCTTTAAATGCCTTGATGGATAAAAAAAAATTGTGACAATTTGTTAACAAATTTTTGAGATATAAATTTTGTCAGTAGAGTAAGTTTTTGTTGAGATTTGGCTCATAGCCGTTTTTGCAAAACATCTGGATTGAGTGATCCACACTTTGGGCAATAACTGAAGACTCTTGAGAGTGACAAATGTTTTACTTTGGGCTATGAGTTTTGAGTATTTTTGACTAAATGTACAGACGCCAGCACATCAAGCTACTACAATCTGTCAAATTTCTTTAGTAGATTTTCAACTTTATCGCTAATGCATAAGGTTCAAAGTTGATT
Source organism: Apamea epomidion (assembly GCA_947507525.1). Lineage (NCBI taxonomy): Eukaryota > Metazoa > Arthropoda > Insecta > Lepidoptera > Noctuidae > Apamea > Apamea epomidion. The sequence goes on along the minus strand of OX382242.1, from coordinate 5,666,969 downwards.
AGGAAAATTTCACAGTTTCGGTTAGCTTGATATGCTGGCGTCTGTACAATCACATTTTGTAACGAAATAAAAAAAGATCACTCAATCCAAATGCAAATATTGTACCTCACACGCCAGATACAAAGGTGAGTTAGAAAATTGACTCTTAAAAATTTCAGCAATGCCTTTACAATCACTCACCCTCTCGACACTCACCGGAAGTCCAGGTTTGGCATTAGCTTTGTTGTTGTTTTTCCAAAAACCTCGAAAATCACTTTTGGCGTGCTTTTCCGCAAGACTCGATCGAAGATTTTAATCTGGTCTTGATGATTCTGACACCATTTTAAATGTGATTTAAAAACTTGCTGGCACACATTTCATCGTAGATAGGCCAGCGTTAGGATTACCACACGATACCCACTCCGTAAACTTCATTCTAGCCTTCCGGTGAGCCTCGCTGACTTGTTTATTTCAACCACAAAAAAAACTAAATTATTACCACAGAGATAGTACTTTATGAGATTTAGCTATGCCACTTTATGCAAGCGTCTGGATTGAGAGCCCAAGTCATTTGTTAATTCAAGATTTAATTCACGTCTAAGAAATTTATGGACCATTGATTTAAGATTTTACTATTTTTAACTAATTTCCCTTTAGGTCTCAAGAAAAACAAAATGGGCCCTCAGTCCAGATACAAAATCCACCTTATGTTGGATACACGGAAATATAAGGTGGATTTTTTGAGGTAGATAAACAGGGGTTTAGGAGGTTTTCTTTATTTTAGTTTATTTACGTGTGAGAGAAATAAAAAACTTATTACATATTAAAAATTAGCTATACTTAGTTAATTCAGTGTGATTTATAGAGTCATACAATAGGTATATTTGACTACATTTATTAACTTAGAAAATTATCAAGCTTTATACTACTATGTTTAAAAAATTAAATAGTCATAATTCTGCTAAGGGCTTATTTTTCAATCGACAGATAATTTTTATTCGTGGAAATTCTGAAATTGACGTCTGACAGAGTTTGTATGGAAGAACTGTCTAAAATTCAAAATTATTCCTCGGATTAAATTATCTGGCGTTGGAAATCTCAGCCCTAAGTAATGCAAATATTGTAGTAACGGAAAATAAAATAAAATACATTCTTTATTTCATCGGTAGCAATCCAATGAACACCATCATCTCTGGTTTCCTCAGAAGTAGTACAGACGCCAGAACATCAAGCTACCCCAAACTGTCAAATTTTCCCAATCAACCTTGAACCTTGTTGAAAATCTATTAAAGTTTCACAGATTTTAGTAGCTTGATGTGTTGGTGTCTGAACATTGCAGCAGTCACAGTGAGTGGGGAAAACCGAGCATTATATACAACTGCCATCGTCAAAACCATAGATAAAAAAAACTGAACTGACGTCATGAAATGAAAAGGACAAAAATAAAATTCTTGTTCTTATAATAAACGAAATTGTAGACATTGCATTCGTAATATTTAAGTCGTATGACGTTACCAGTCTTGTTTACCTTGTTCTAGAACGATCACTGTGTATAAACTCTTGTTCTTATATTAAATGAAGAAAGACAGTTCATTCATTATAAATCGAATGTCGTTGACATTCGTGTTTACGTCGTACTGGAAGCGTTCTGGAACGATCACTGTAGGTACATGATCACTGTGAACAAAATGTTTACTTACAAAATAAATCACACCAAAACATTTCATGTGAAATACGTTGCCAAGACTTAAATCGGACGTTCTTTCTTTTTTACCGACAATCTGAGCGATTAGTTATAATTATAAGATTCAATAAAAAAATATGCGTCTTTACTTTAATGCATTTGAAGTATGTGTACCTATTGCGTAAGCTATCTAGAAACAAACTGCTTTGAAGTAGGACTTATATTTTTTTCGAAATTTAAAGTTTTGTCGGAATGGTAACAATAAATAAACACCTCGAAATAAATGTTACCCGGAGCCCAGGCCCAAAGGGTTTAAGGGTGTAAGCATATGCAGGGCAAAAAATTGATAGCTGAGTAGGTGCGGTATGATGAGAGAACACCGAAACTATATATAGTGATATTGAGGATTTCACCAATAACCTCCACGACCCCTGTAGCATCGCATCCACCCGTAAACCTACGGTTTCCTAGAAGAGCGTTTCCGAAATATTTATAGGTAACGGACGTCATGGAAATCTGTCATTTTCATCAGTGTTTGACATTAAGGTGCCAAAAAATGGTGTGCGTTACCCTGGCAAAATGTTTTGCATTTGAGACGTGAGACCATAACAAATAATTAGTGTATTGTTTACTAATAGCAAAATTTGTGTGAATTGTAGTTTTAAAGTTATTTGAGAAAAACACATTTTGCTGGAGTAACGTTTGAAGCGTTATCCTGACAAAATCAATTTTCAAAAATTTGTTCAGCCCGGAACCAAATACATTAATACATAGCTTTTGTTGCGTAGTAAATGTTGGTAAATAGCAAAATTTGTGTGTGATATGGCTCTTGAGTTATTTAAGATTTTGCTGCGGTAACATTTTGAGATTTCCCAGATCTCGAAAACGGCTCAACGCAGAAGATTGAAAAAAAAAATGTCATGAGACCTTAATTTGTTTAAACATTAGTTTTTGATTTGGCTGTCGTAAACCAATGGAATTAAATGGTTTAAAAAATCAGATAAAAACGGATTTGCAAGTAAACCAAAATACTTAGGTATACCCAAATAAACAGCTGTAAAAATACCCATGGTAGACGCTTATAACGACAAAAATATTAAATTTTGTATCTTTACACGATAAGAAGAAAAAAACAAATTTGATTAATGTTAGTCTGCAACTGCACTTTAGCGATGAAATACGCAGTTCCCAAAACACTAACAAACGTGGGTACTTAAAAAAAAATTAAAATGATTCATAACATTCATTCCTGTTAATTTCAGCTTTCAATTACGGCTGTAATGAAAGTTATAATCAAAATCAAGAATATGTCAGAAATTCTCTAATAAGCCGACCAAATCGAAAAGGTCACGGAAAAGCGGCCACACCATACATAAGCGTAACCATTTTAAATAAATGGGATAATATGGATGTTTTGTTAGTACAGTTGCATACAAAAGTTTGCTGGTCAGGTTAGTAAAAATAATAAAATGGTCATGATTCATTATTTTTATTTAAAAATCAGTCCCATATTTGGCTGACTAAACAGAAACAATAAGTTATATTTTCGCGTCGGTGTCCCTTCCACCCCGTATATATATTTGTATTGATTTTAAATCACACTATAAATCATTTACTGAGATTATTACTTACCTTTTTAAAGTTACTTTAACTTTAAATAATTACTTATTGTTTAAAACTACTGTTAATTATCATGAATATCATTTATAAAATAGAAAACTAGTAGAAATTGTGTAATATGGCACTTCAAAGATAAAAAAATTGGTTTCACGTATAACGTTTTTCTGCTGAACTGTACAAAACACTAAGTTGTTAATTTACGAAGACTACTCGTACGTAGGGTGCGGCCGCTTTTACGTGACCTTTTTAATTTGGTCGGCTTATTAGAGAATTTCGGACATATTCTTGATTTTGATATAACTGTTGCGCGCCACAATTAATGCCTGGTACATGGTGACATTAGTTACCACTAGCGCCATCTAGTATCAAGTAGTAGAACTAATTTACTACTAGCGCCATCTAGTATATAGTAACAGAACTAATAGATCCTTCTAGAAATTTCGATACTAGAACTATCGACATCTGGTCAGTCGGGGGAACATTCTAGATGTTTCTACAATAAAAGGTTCTGGAAGTATCTGCGGCACTATTTAAGCCCGGAATTAGCCGCGACCAGTCTGACTTGGATCAGCGATACACGCGAATACATCGAAAGCGATCTTCAAGTGCGACTTAAGAGCAATTGTGTTTTATAATTGAGTTGTTATTAGTGTTGTTTAATTAAAATGTAAGTTTTGGTAATTTATATCGGCAGTTTTTATTGTCACGAACCCGAAGCTCGTAACAATTGGTGTCAAGAGCAAGGATTAAAATCATGCCGATTTTACCTAAAGACGACACGGAGGGTATTCGTACCCGGAGTTAACGCCAACAGGAGACGGACCAGAGGCGTTCTGGTGGAGGTCGGAGGGCCAGCTACCAACCACGGAGGCCGACCCGTCCGCAGCATCAGCAGCACCAGACTTTGCTGCCCTGATGATGATGCTGCAGGAGCAGTCCCGCGGACAGGAGGAACATGCTCGTCGGTTGGAAGAACAGCTCCAGCGGGACAAGGAGGAACAGGCTCACCGACAGGAGGAACAGGCTCGTCGGCTGGAAGAACAGCTCCAGCGGGACAAGGAGGAACAGGCCCGTCAGTTGGAAGAACAGCAGCTGCATGACAGGGAGGAACAGGCCCGCTGACAGGAGGAACAGGCTCGCCGACAGGAGGAACAGGCTCGTCGGTTGGAAGAACAGCTTCAACGTGATAAGGAGGAGCAAGCACGCCGCCACGAAGAGCAGATGCTCCTTATAAAGGTTCACGCTAACTTCGGGAAAGACATGAAGGAGGAAGAAGAAAAAAGAAGATTTGAGGAAGGTTTGAGTTTGAGTTTAAGGTGAAGGATAAGGTTACTCAACATGACAACCGCCTGTCGGAAGCTGAAATCCGGATCCACCAAGTGAATAATCGGGTTGACAACGTGGTGGCTGACGTGAAGAAAACCGTGATGACTGACGTAAAGAAAACGCTGGATTACATTACCTTAAAATTGGGGATGGAATCGCAGCTCCCGTAGCTACAACACCTTCGCTACGTGGATTCAAAGTGCCACCGTTCGACGGAACTTCTTCTTGGTCGGCCTACAAAATCCAGTTTGAGGCTGTCATGAAGGCGAACGGTTGGAATAAAAGTCAGGCCATGACTGCCCTCACCCTAGGCCTGCGCGACCAGGCCCTGACTGTTCTGGAAGCTCTCGGTAAGGAAGTGACTTACGAGCAGCTCCTTGAGGCATTGGAGGCTCGGTATGGCGACGCTCACCTGGAACACGTGTTTCGTGCGCAGCTCAAGGATCGCGTGCAACGAAGTAATGAAAACCTGCAGCAGTGGGCCCTTGAAGTGGAGAAGCTGGTGCGTAAAGCTTATCAGTCCGTACCTGCGCTTATTGATGGGAACCTGGTGCAGGCATTCATCGACGATGGCATCCGCGACCTTGAAGTTAGAGCTGCTGTGAGGCTCGGGCACCACGGGACGCTTAAGGACGCCTTGGCCCATGCACTAGAGGCGGAAGCTGTGCGGCAGGACCCTCGTTCCCATCGTGTCAGGGAGGTTGCAGCGGCTAGAGTTCGCGACCGCAATAAAGGATAGAGCCCTAGGTGCTACGGCTGTGGGGAAAAGGGCTACCTTCGATCCAGTTGCCCTTAGCGAACTGCAGAAAGAGAAGACGGCCGATCTCTAGAGGGCAGTGCAGCTAACAGCACCGCCCGGCACCAGCAGCAGGGAAACGAGTAATAGCCAGGACTGCGGGGCGGGTGCTGGCTGATGATCAAAGAGCCCCAAGGGTTTCACTCACACAAACCCAAGACGGGAACAGCCTAATAATCAAGGGCGAGGTCAACGGAACGCCGTGTAAGCTGACCATAGACACTGGAGCCTCTCGCACGGTTGTCAGTTCCCAACTCATAAGACGGTCCCTTGGGGATTCCGCATACAACCGAAAACGCATTAATTTGGTAACAGCCACCGGTCAGGGCATACCCGTCCATGGAGAGAAGAAGATAGGGTTGAAGCCAGGCAACAGAATCTACCTGCATAATGTCATCGTGGCTGATATAGTGGACGATTGCATCCTGGGCCTTGACTTTATGAGGAAGAATTGTTGCGAAATTGACGTCAAGCAAGGCGTTTTGAAATGTGGACAAGAGGAACTTTTCGTGGAAGGGGCGTTATCAGGGAACGTGTACAGCCTTAAGAAGATTGTTCTACGCCGAGATTGGAAACGATTGTACCGGTTAGTCTTCCTCGGAATCCTGGGCAAACTCATAGTTGTGTACTCGTGGAAAGGGTAGACAATGACCTTCCATGGAAAGTGGCACGAACTTTGGTCAGAGCCACCGACATCTCAGGGGTACGTGTGCTGAACCTTTGTGATCAGGAACAGATTATAGAAAAAGGCACACTAGTTGATACTTGCGAGGAAGTGGATTGGTTGCGTCGCGTCGATGCCAATATCTATCGACTAGGACCCTCAGCATGGATGCACAAACGAGATTGACCACACTTTTAGAAGACTGCCGCAGCGCTCTGTCCCAAAATGAAATGGTCAAGGCGAAGAAATTGTTACTCAAGTATGCCGATGTTTTCTCGTCAAACGATGCTGAGATCGGGAGGACTGGCTTAGTTCAACACAAAATAAATACAGAAACAGAAAAGGCCAGAGCTCCTAAGCCCTGGTGGAGCGACGTCTCAGCGATGAGTTCGATCACAAAAAGCTATTTGGGCCAATGGGACAGCTTGGTGATTCAGGATGGAGTCTTGTGCCGTAAATGGGAAAATGCTCGGGGAGACAGCTGTCATTTGCAAATGGTTGTCCCTAAAGCTCAAGTACCGGATGTTCTACAGCTGTACCATAATGGTTGTTTAGGAGGTCATCTGAGAGTAAAACGGACTCTACTGAAGATACGAGAACGGTTTTACTGGGTCCACTGTCACAGGGAACCTCATGATCAGCAGTACCTAGTAATTGCGACGACTAGAACAACCATTCGATATCCGTGAGAACAACGGAGCTGTTCGAACGGACAAAAAAAGTGATTTATAAAGGTTCCGTTTTTCCTTTTTACGTCGGAACAGCCTGCTGTTCTGTACAAAAGTGCAATACTAGCAAGATCAAAATGTGTGCAGAAAACAGCAGTTTTTTTTCATGTTTAAAATGGTCAGTCAAACTTATGCGTTCCATGAGTCCTAGACTCCCATAAAGTATGTCCTTCTTTTACATGCTTTTACTGTATGTAATTATGGAATACACCGATTTGAAAAGTCTTCGCCAATTCTACTGTGTGTGCTTAGGACTTGATTTATTTAATTTTCGTTGTTTAAGATTAGGTACTCATTATTTTGATTAAAGATAAGGTACTGCTATTGAGCCATGTTATTATTGATTGAATAGTATTAGTAGTTAGTAGTACGCTCCTTATTATAATTTTGTTTGTCAGTACAACCAATAGTAGCTGTGTTGTCATGAGCACACATAACTTCTGGCTTGTCGTTTATTTAAAAACGTCTAAAAAGATATGCGAAAACCATTTACTCACACACCTTTATCCTTTTTATTGGTTCGACTTTTAACTTCGCGGCTAGTTTGTCGCAGGAATCGAGCATTTGCACGATGTACACAAGCACGCCGGCTTTCTCCGCTTCGATTATTGTCTTCTTCTCTATGTCGCCTGGAGCAAGCACTGGCAACTTTGGATCTGCCTGGGAAGTTTATAAAAATAATAGGGGTTAAAGTATGAAATTGCCGTTTTATTGTAATAGGTACTTCGAATTGACATAGAACCTTCATGGTTTGAGATTTTTGTGTGAAACTTTTTTCACATGGTACCTATGAAGTTCTTCTTTTAAAAAATGTGCAACATTTGATTAACGACTTTCAGTTGTTTTTTTTATTCAGCTTAGACAAGAAAGATGGATACTTCGAAAATTCGAGTTCCGACGCGGAACTAACGCGGCAGAAACAGCTCGCAATATCAGTGTTGCGTTTGGAGAGGGGACTGCTAATGAACGCACCGTGCGATTTTGGTTTAAACGCTTTGGTGATGGAAACTTTTGATTTGAAGAACGAACCATGTGGAAGACCGCCCACACAGGTGAATAACAATGAATTGAAAGAGATGGTGGAAGCCGATCCGAGCCAAACTACCCAGGAATTAGCGGCATGGTTTAACGTTACCAACAATATTGACTAATTTGCGTCAAATCAATAAAATAAAAAAATATGAGAAATGGGTGCCTCATGATTTGACTGATCTGCAGAAAGAAACGCGTGTTGAAACTTGTGTTGCCTTGTTGGATCGATACAGAAATGAAGGAATATTGGATCGAATTGTGACATGTGATGAAAAGTGGATTCTTTACAATAACCGTAAGCGAAAAATGCAATGACTGACCCCAGGTCAAACGCCGCAACAGTGTCCTAAAGCAAAGCTTACCAATAAAAAGGTAATGGTAACTGTTTGGTGGTCTCAGCATGGTGTTATTCACTATAGCTTTCTCCGATCTGGTCAAGCAATAACGGCAGATGTTTAGCAAAACTAGCAGTGAAACAGCCCCGACTCATGAATCGATCTTCACCATTATTGCTCCATGATAACGCGAGACCTCATACAGCACGAGAAACCGTTTTAACTCTACAGGAACTGCAATTAGAAACCATTCGTCACCCTCCGTATTCGCCAGACCTTGCTCCAACGGACTACCAATTTTTCCGTGATTTGGACAATTTTCTACGTGATAAAAAGTTTTCTTCTCAGGAGGCAGTACAAAATGCTTTCACACAGTTTGTCGAATCTAGATCACGAGAGTTCTATCGCAAAGGCATAAATTACCTTCCTATTAGATTGCAGCAATGTATAGATAATAATGGTAATTATTTTGATTAAATAAATAAGTTAAATTTAAAAAAAATAAAACAAATTTCAATTTTTCAGTACAAATCGGCAATTTCATACTTTAACCCCTAATATTTAAGATAAAACCATAGAGTAAAACTATGTCTATAAATGAGATACACACTGGTTTCATGTCACGCCAATATTGTATAACATCGGAGACGCGCTCTTCAAAACCTGGGGCGAAGCATTTGTGGTTGATGGCCATAAAGGTTTGGCCGATGTTCGCCTCAGTGTTAATAGTCGGTGTCCACTTGGGAACGTGATGACCGTAGTGGGAACCTGTGGGAAGTGAAAGAACGAATCGTTAGATTTGTATAGATCTATAACTGATCTGATGGTGATGACATATTCAAAAACGTGAAAAGCATCTTGGGCTAAAGCATATATTATGACTGTGGCTACTAAAGAATTTCGCATCTTGCAATTCTACTGTCTGGTTCATTGTACTTTGATCGTGGATCGTCGAATGGTGCTGCTGCACCTTCTTCATGCGTTCTTCTGGGTTCTTTCATCTAATGTTTCACCACAACTTTCGGATCTGACCTAAATAATAGGGTGGGTGCATTGTTTGAAACCTTCACAACGACGTGCCGATATAATATAATAATAATTAATAATAATATAATAATAGTTTATTTATAAAAAGGGGATACATTTAAAATAAATACCATAACAATTAAAATAGCGCACAGTTGCTAATTTACATGACCATATAGCTGGCACTTGTAACATCTAGTTACCAGTGTGAAGTCTTGTACCGGAAAGGACGTCCAATTTATAAATATTCTGTCCTGTGTGATGAGGGCCTTGCGAATGATGGCTGGAACTTCTACAATATAATTGTTGTTGTAGCAATTCCCAGCATCCTTCCTGCCAGATTTGTGGCTCAGTTTTATTGAGGTCAAAAATGTATCTTGGGACATAGTCGGCAGTTTGTCGGTTAAGTTCTGTTCATAGATACATTTATAAACCTCATTTTCAGACATGGATGTGGGAACTCCTATAACTACAGGATGGGCAAAATTTTTTTGCAAATAGCAACACTGAATATCTCAAAAATCGTTTGACTGAAGGGCGCGCGGTTGGCGGGAAAATATGTGTCACTTAATGCAATTTTGCTCACGATGGAGCGATTCACGGAAAAACAGCGTTATTTTTGTGTTAACCAATTTTACAAAAACAACGACTCCTACGTTACTGTACGACGACTCCTGTTTAGAATAGAATACGGATTACGCCGTGTAAGTGAGTGTCTAAGTGGTAATTTAATCAAAGCTTTTGGGTTTGGGCCAACTGGTTCCACAACAAATATTAAACAAACAAGACGGCCACATTCAAGAAGAAGCGATGAGAACATTCATCTGGTTGAAATTTCCGTAAGGAACGATCCAGTATCATCCCCACACAGGCTTCAAATCGTGCAGGAGATGAAACCAAACGATTCAATTCAACGTAAGTTATTTGCTGAAACTATGCTGGAGCGTTTCTTTAGCCTAGAGAATGTATTGTTTACGGACGAGGCCCACTTTCACATCAATGGGCACGCCAATAAGGACAATTGTCGATATTGGAGCAGAGAAAACCCTGCAAAAACACCAAAAGCCTCTTCATTCACATAAAACGACAGTCTGGGCTGCCGTATCAGCTAAGGGCATAATTGGTCCGTATTTCTTTGAAAACAATCAAGTAAATAACATTACTGTGAATTCAGCGGAATACGTGAAGATGTTGCGAGAGTTTTTGACGCCACAGTTACATGAATTTGAAGAATACAACCAGAATACAACCAATGCAGGACCTGGATGCAACAAGCTGGGGCAACATGCCATACGTCAAACGTGACTTTACTAGTAGTCAAAGATTGATGAAGATGTTTCCGAACTCCCGTGGCCTCCGAGAAGCCCGGACCTTACACCTTGTGATTTTTTCCTGTGGGGATACCTTAAAATTCGAGTCTACCACAATAAACCGACGACAATACTCCAATTAAAACAAAACATCCACGAGGAGACAGCCGCGATTCCTCGCAGCATGTGTCAGCGAGTTTACAAAGTTTGCGTAGTCGATTGCAGGAGTGCCAACGACGAGAGGGAGCAAATCTCGACGGTGTCATTTAAGAAAAAAATACTTTAGATGTTTGTTACGTTGCATAAATGATCAACAAAGTAACATTTGTAGTTTTATTTCTATTCATGTTTCAAAAGTGCAAACATCTTTGGCCCACTCTGTATAATGCGAGGTTTGCGCTTTTGAGGTTCGTCGACGGTAAGCGCTGACGAAGCGAGTTGGACTGTTTGCTTGAGCTTATCAAGGTGATCTTTGGTCTCAGTGCTGATTATCAATCCTCCTAATCCTAATTTGCGTACGCCTCGTACCTTCAGCTTCATTTCTCCAAGGCATATGATATTTTGGACCATGGTCTTGGTTTCGTCACTGGTCTTTGAGTTATCACTGAGATAAATCGCCGCGGAGCTAAAAGTATTTGGACGAATAAAACTGTTAGACCCCTTCTTCACGATATCTGCAAAAGATGTACCCGCATCCTGCTTCGTACAGGACTCCTGAATCGTCCGGTTCATCTCCGTTAGGCAGTCGGACAATGACCGGAGCCCGAGACCTCTCGAGCTTCGGTCACGGTTTTAAGAGATTTATGGGTTTGAATGGCTTTTTGCTTTAAAGACTGGTATTGAATAGCCATTTGCGCAACTCCATGTCCAACTTTTCGGCAAAGATTGTTGATTTTTAGTTTGTGCTCAGTGTTGAGCTTCCCATCAGAAGCAATAGCACACACCTCATTCAGGCACTGCTCAATTGTTGTCATCCAGTTCTAGATCTCCGGAGTGGTCACTGCCTCAACTGACTCATCCTGGTCCTGTCTTGGTTGTCAGGGCGGTGTCGGTGGCGGTGTCGGTGTCGGTACCGGGGTCGGTGTCGGTGGAGGGCTGCGTCGTATCATCGCGCTCTGACTAAAGGGGCTGCCTTCCATTATAATACAATATTTAAAAATAATCCAGTCAGTTCATAATTTAAACTTGTCACTTAAAATGGTTCTCTATATGACACGCTAATACACTAAAACTAGGTCACTATTTATGCAAACGTTAATTTATTTTATTTAAAAATGCATTGATGAGCACGTCTGTATGCTTTGAATGATATGTGTATATCTCAATATACACATAGCACAATATACAATTTGGCTGTGCTAACCTGCCAGTATTCCAGAAAGCATATCGACAAGCCCTCCCAGTCCGAAGCCTTTGTACCCACCCGTCTGCTCGGTGCCGCCTAACGGCATCAGGGACCCGGATTTTATCGCCTGGAAAACGGAGATGCATGTAGGTACAGACGCCAGCAGGTCAAGCTACCCAAAACTGTCGACAACCAACTTTGAACCTAATGCTTTGGCGATTAAATTGAAAATCTATAAAATCTATTAAATAAATTTGACAGATTGTAGTAGCTTCATGTGCTGGCGCCTGTACTATAATATCTGCAGGGTCGTCGACATATTTGAAGCCCTGGGCACTTTATGATAATGAGGCACGGATACTGTAGAATGCAAGAACGAGCGGAGCGAGCTGGACATTTTTAGTATCCAAAGAAAATCTAACCCGAGGCGCGGGTTAGATTTTCTTTTGACCATTCATACAGAAAAAGGAGCAACTTTGTCGACTTATACAGAAAAGGGGTTCAAGTGTCGCCACACAAGTTTTACGGCCTCACTATAGGCCGACATTTTTGGTGGCTTCAGATCCTAGCAGCAGGTCCTAGCGGATGAAGGGGAACGCGGGTAAAAACAACAAGGTACTGGCGTTGTCAAAGATGAGTCTGCACATTTCTCTGTGTAATATTTGGTGATCTACTTCCGCTAAACGAAATTTCGGCATAAAACGATTTTAAATATAAGTATTACGTTTTTCGCATTTCAAAAATGATATGTTTACATAACTATCTATGCCCACGACTCTGCCGGTGTATAAATATTCAATAAAATGACAACAAATAAATAATTGCATATTTGTGGTTAATGTTGTCGGCGTTTAACATAATAGTATTTCACCTTGCTTCATTTCGGTTTTTTTTTTTTAGCTATATAGTCCCCTACTATATTGTCATTTTTCTGGCATGGTTTTTTCCATATGTTTATATACCAACATTGCTACTGGTTGTTTTGACTTCCAATATTTTTTATAATCTTTGGATAGTAATATCATGTGCGTTTTGAGATGCGCAACCGTATCTGAATGCAGGGGTTACAGCCTGCGACGACGACGAAGTTGACTGACGCAGCTGAGGCTTCTACCCGGCGATCCCACCGCCCGCACACTTATCGACATCCTCGCTGTACGGCTCCCGTAACCCGCGTGAACCATAAGACTGACATCAACGAAAAAGGCTGCCCATAGTACCGTCGTCTGACAGCGGCGGGTATTGGATAGCTCTTTGTACATTATGGACGACTGGTGATAACTGATGTTGTTACCCACCAAGTCCGGGTCCAGTGTTTCTTTTCCATCGGGTCCTTGCGCCCAGCCTGGCAGCAACTTGATACCTCTTCGGCGACACATTTCTAGCTGAAAATTGGTGGATAAACCATAAGAATAATGTCCGTCCGATTCACACCTGTACCACAATTGCGCCACACACTTTCGATGGATGAAGGATGATTCAAAAATTCGTCTAGTCGACAACGTAAATATGGCAATGCATGTTGTAGTGTTGACTCGTCGAAATGAACGGCATTGGGATTGTGAGTGTCTTACACAACTGAAACAAGAATGTTATAGTAGGTAGGCGCGGGCGTTAATGGATTAATAAGCTTAGAACAAGATTGTGACACAGGTGCATGATAGAGACGGCCGAACTTTTTCTACAACTAGGCCTAGGCCGTGTACCTTACATACATGCTGGTTTCTGTACCTTTCCTAGAGCCACGGTAGCAGTAGAAATGTCGAGGTAAAATGGTCCAGTTGAGGGTAAACCCGGACCCACTACTGCCAAGGGGTTAGTGCCCAATGCAGCCTGGAACGAGAAAAAATTAAGCTAAGGGCTTGTTTCATCGTCCACTAGATAAATTAGAAACAGAACAGTTTTATTATGAAATTTTCATAGAATAGTTTAGCCAGAATTCTCTATCTGTCTCTCTTTAAAAAAAAAAACGTTGCCCCACACTAGGAATTAAAACACTGAACTCATATCAGCTCGGCATTAATTCTATGAAACTCCATACCTACTGCAATGCACACTAGAGTCATCAGCTCCGGTTGACGTTCCCTCGCCTCGGGAATAGATAGTAATACGGTTGATGGTCAACTCGCAGTCACGGAGTTTACGTCGGGGCTTCGCCAGTGGCACGCCTAGCTTACGGCTGGGTGAGGCCGCAAATACGTCCAGGCGTCGCTGCGCGGCAACATGGGGCGTCCTCAGGTTACCAGTGGTCGCCTAGCTTAGGTATGGCTGGGTGAGGCCGCAAATACGTTCAGGCGTCGCAGCGCAGCAACACGGGTCGTCCTCAGGTTGCCGCTCGTCGCCTCGCTTACGTTGGGTAATTACCAACTTCGCCCAGCCGTAAGCGCGGCGTCCCCCCGGGACTAGCGGAGTTGCTCCGCTCCGGTTACATGCCTAAGTTGAGTCCACGCCTGGCCGATGGCGGACCGACGAGGCAGGTGCTGCCGATCCGGTGCCGAGCTATATGTGCGAGTAGGTGGTGAAACAGTCGATAAGAAAAGCCCATATTTTATTGTTTTTGATACACAAGCTGTTTATAAAATTGGGGTCAAGTAATGTATGATATAATTACAAAATCGGAGGAGTAGAGTAGGAGTAGTGTAGGAGTAGGTGAGGAGTAGGGTAGGAGTAGGTTAGGAGTAGGGTAGAAATAGGGTAGGAGTAGGGTAGGAGTAGGGTAGGAGTAGTATAGGAGTAGGATAGGAGTAGGGTAGGAGTAGTGTAGGATAGGGTAGGAGTAGGGTAGGGGTAGGGTAGGGGTAGGTTAGGGGGTAGGACACCACACGAACGAAGTAGCGCCTGGCAGCTAATAATAATTTCAAATAATTTATATGGCAAAACAACGCTTGTCGGGTCAGCTAGTTTGATATAAATTTAATGATCAGTTAATATAATAAACGATTGATATAATTTTACAGTAACTAATTTTTATAAGCTTATCATACATTGAATATAAAATCGTTTGATAAACCACTCAAAAGACATAAAATCTATTTAGTCTAATATGATAAAACGCCTAGTAAAAAATCTTATTAACAAAAAAATTAAACCACCGAAAAAACTGAAAAGCAAAATATAATAAACTTTTTTATTTAACCTTAATAACTAAGTTCTTAAACTAATGTCGTCAAGTCGGCGCCAAATAATCAATAAACAAAGATCACTAAATTGCCTTAAATTTAAACGGCGGCGCCGACTCAATATTATTTAGGTATACTTACATTAATTTAACAACATGGTTATTAAGGTTAAATAAAAAAGGTTTATTATTTATTGCTTTTCAGTTTTGCGGCGGTTTAATTTTTTTGTTAAAAAGTTTTTAATTTATAATTTTTTGTGGTTATAATCTACTAATTGTTTGCCAAAGGGCAGGCATATGTGGCACTGAGTAGAGTAACAATACACAACTCACATTCAAATATGTGAGTGAACTATAAATCACCCCTATTTTCCCACCCTTAGGGTTGGATTTTTTTTTTCCAAATTTATATGGGACCAACTTTAGGGTAAAAAAAGAATTATTAAAATCGGACTACTCTCTAAAAAGTAATGCGTAGTCATACTTAAAAAAAAATACATATATACGCGTCGACTTGAAAATCTCCTCCATTTTTTTTCGTTGGTTAAAAATACAAAGATGGTGAAGGTATGTTGTTTGCATGCCTGCTGCAACATAGACCATACATGCAGCAGGCATGCAAACAAGCATACACCATGCATGCAGCAGGCATGCAAACATGCATACACCATACATGCAGAATGCAAGCAAGCATGCAACATGCAGCAGGCATGGTTTCTGTCACGGCTTTGGCGCTGCGGGGCTTCGGCGGTCCCATGCGAGCTTATCGTCGCAGATGTGTTTCACGCTCAGCTCGCGGGCCGCCTCGACCCTCCGCGCCTACGCGATTTTAAATAACACTCTAGGGGTAGGGCAGACAAGACTACGTGGAGTCGGTTTTGCAGCGATTAGTTTCTGCCACGCCGCTCCCGCAGCACGCTCGCTTCACTCGTTCGCTTTCACGCGTTATTGGTAACTGTTCTAACCAAACCTAACCCAAATGATTCACCAACATAGAGGGGACCTGGCACTCCGCTCCGCTACCGCCTTAACCTTCTAACCTAATATAACCCATCCGAGTCGGATTGCTTTGAATCGGGGTGTTAACCATAAAAAATGGTATCAATATTATGTATTTTAAACGAAAGGCCTGATGATTTTCGATTAAATAAACGTTATATCCAATAACAATATACGAAATAAGTTTTAGAGTATATAAATGTTATATCTAAAGAAATTATATCAACAGTTGGTATAAATCACGTTTATTATATCTTGTGAACGTTATTGAAATGAAAATATACCAAACCAACTACCAACTACAACTACCAACCCGTGAAATTGTGACCGCGACACTCAAATCAATCAAAATCAAAGCTGATAAATGGATTTTTCCAAAGAAACGTTTCCAAAAGAACCATTTTTTTGGAGAAATCCTTTCTCCGTCTGGAGAGTAAAGAGGGTTTAGTCGGTCTGCTACCGGATAAAAAGTTACTGTTTCTCCTACTACGAGTAAGTACCATGAATTGGCACGCACACGCGCACCCCGAAAGTTGAAATAATCTACCAATTATCTCGACGTTATATTAAGATATTTTCAGAGGAACTACGTAACAGATAAACATAATTGTATTTTGCACTTGTTGTAAATAAAACTTTCCTTGCCTGTAAGTCAGCTGTTTATCGCTAGTGGAACTGACCTTGGTGCCTCTGGTGGGGGCTACTAGAGGTGAACCGTTGGTGAATATCAGGCCTATCATCCCTCTGTCTGATAGTTTTTTGGCCCAGTAGCCACCTATGCCGAAGTGATTGGACCCTGGAAAATGCACGATTTTAGTATGTAGGACAGGACTAGATCAATTTTTGATTGGTGATTAAAATAGTTAAAATATTGTTTTATAAAACCAGTGGTACAGGACCCTTAAAAAATTACTCTACATCAATTTTCAAGATCGGAGCATCCATCAAATTGGCAAGATTTGTATGTAGATTTGGCAAATCATATGTAAGCAATGAGTTGAGCTGAGGATCTTACCCTTCACCGCGATGCATCCCATTCCAGTGACGGTGGCCTTCTTAATTGCTAGATCCGTGCTGAAGTTTCCAGCTGTGGCACCCAGCACGTTATTAGCATTAACCCATGCTGTCGATGCGGTCTCTTTTATAATCTTCGGCGTATTGGATGGATTGCACAACCCGGCCATAATGTCGTGGATGTAGCGTTCTTGAAATTAATTATTACTAAAACTGAGGGGCAATTCTCGTAATTTTAAGAACGTTCACAGTCTAATCTCAGTCTCAATCTGTCAAAAAATACTTTTAATTTCCCTACATTTTGACATGTTTTTGACATTTGTTTGTCGCCGAGATGAGACTGCGGCTCAAATCTAAATCAAAAGTCATTTATTCAAATTAGGCTGAGCATCAGCACTTTTCGAACGTCAAAATTACAAAAGACAGTCCCCCAAAAATGCCTGCCCTTCACCACTTTCTAGTGCTATCGCTGGGAAGAAGAAGTGGCGCAACAAACTCCTCAGCAGGATAGCTGTCTGTTCAGTTAGAAAATACTTAATACTTGATTGTGTACAATACTAGGTGTTAAGTAATTAACATTACAAGACACAGAACATAAAATTAAATTATTTGCCATATGTCAGCTAGCCACGCCAATATACCAACAAATATAATAAAAACTATACGTACTCAAGCTAAAAAATAATTAATTAAAATTAAAATGTGAATAAAAACTTACTACCTAAATAAAAGCCTCCAGGCATAAAGGGCGTGACAGCTTACATATTTATGCATTGCTGGGTTCTGATAGCTGTCACTTGAAGTCACAAATGATAAACTAGGACCATCGAAGTAAAATAAATAAATAAGTTAATTCTGGAGAAAGAACATGAACATTGTCTTGAGCTAATTAGGTCGCCCAACTATTCTTATCGTGTAAATAGTCGTTGATGGAATAGTATGCCTTTGAACAAAGGTTGGATTTTACTTGAGCGTTAAACGCATTAAAAGGAAAGTCTAGCAAAGAAGAGTGTATCTTGTTATAAAAGGGATATACCAAGCCCAACAAATGAGTTACGAACCTTATGAAGCCGGTGAAAGGGGGCACATAGTTTGTCCTTATTTCTAGTGATAACACTGTGAATATCACTGTTTTTAGTGTACACGTGTCAATTTTGCCAAATATATTAGATGTTGGCGAAGATGAATTGTGATGCAACCGTAAGAATACCAATATCGAAAAAAAAATTCTTAGAGAAACTCTGGCACCTACCTGGTAAACTGTAAAATGTTCGAAACTAAATAAAGGACTACATTTAGGTACACTACTATGCAAAAGGTTTTCAGCTTTAGACGTGGACGAATTTAAGGAGCGAGTCGTAGTTGTTTACCGGTATGTTGGCAAAAAACTCACGTCAGCTGCATTATTAACTAATTTGTTGTCGACCATAATCTCAAGTTGTTTTTCTTGTTTAACCGATTTACCCGTTTCATTAATAATTTTCCAAGTGGTTTTTACTTTATTATTACAATTTTTAATTGTAGGTACTACTACTACTGATTAGATTTTGAACGTTTTCAATTACGAGTATTATTGGCCTTCTGATTCAAAACTTTCGTCTGGTAGATGACGACCTGAGACGAATAGCTAATACGACAGACAGAAAACTTCACGCAAACGTGCAATGATAGATGCACAATACACTACTACAAAGCGCGTCAGTCAAAACTTACAAGCTTTATTTATTTACTAGCTTCTGCCCGTGACTTCGTTCGCGTGAAATGTTTTGTTCCCCCGACCCGCCCCATCGCATCGCATCGCCTTCCCGCGGTATTACTTATTACAAGCTTTTTTTAACTTGTTTTTTTTTTATTAAACTTGCGATGTATGTATGTATGTAACTATGTTTGTTCGGGTGGACTCTCGCAACTCAATTTTTAAGCAGACATCTTCAACCGATTGAGCTGAAATTTTGCATGCATGTGTAAATCAGATGACAATGCAAAATTATTATAACATGGAGCTGATCTGATGATGGAACCGGAAGGTGGCCATAGGAACTCGGTAGTTAAACTACACAACCCCATCGAGTTTGAACTCGTTTGATCCATCTTGACGAGAACTTTGGTGCTAGATGGTAACCAGGGTCTGATGATGGAGCTGGAAGATAGCCATAGGAACTCGGTAATTAAACGACACAACCCTATCGAGTTTGGGCTCGTATGATTCGTCTTGACGAGAGTACTTTGGTGCTAGATGGTAACCAGGGTCTGATGATGGAGCTGGAAGATGACCATAGGAACTCGGTAATTAAACGACACAACCCTATCGAGCTTGGGCTCGTAAGATTTGTCTTGACGAGTACTTTGGTGCTAGATGGTAACCAGAGACTAAAGATGAACAGGTCGCTTAAGTGCAGTAAACGCATATAACGGAAAAACACTGCTACGCGTTACGAACTACTCCGTAGTCAATCTCGCATCAAAAATACTAAAAAGTTAAAAATTAAATAAAAAAAAAAAATCTTTTTAAAAACAAGCTTATATTACTTATTAATAAAAAGGACTAAAAAGTTAAAAATAATTTTAACCTGATAAGAAATAAATAAAAGCATTTTGATGAAACATTAAAGAACATTTAGAACACAATTTAACACGCTTTTATTTATTTCTTATCAGGTTTAAATTATTTTTAACCTTTTAGTCCTTTTGTTTATTAATAAGTAATAAAAGCTTGTTTTTAAAAAGTTTTTTTTTTCGTTTTCGCTTTCGTTTTGACTTATTTCGTGTTTGCTCGGCTCCTAGGTAAGAGCGTGATGTTAAATAGCATGTCAGTAGCCTTCCTCAAGCATTAGGCTAACAATTGCAAAAATATTTTTTCAAATACAAAAACGACCGCTTGTTCAAATAAACAAACAAACTCTTCAGCTTTATTATTTGTAAGTATAGATTATATTGGTCTATATAGGTACAATCGTTACACTGTTCAACCAATTAACAACACAAGCCACGAGGCGAAGCTTCTAAGTTTTATTATAATGATATCATGATTATTTTGAGTATATGTCTACTTTTTTACGTATTGTTTCATTCTGTTTTACTCGGATCAAAATTCTTGAAACAATATTATGAAAATTCGATTTGATGGTCGTTCGGCTAATGATGTCGAGCTTGATAATGATGATTGTACATGCTTACCTAACCTGTTCAGTCCATGACTGCGATGGCCGCATTTGTCGGCCGCCAGCAGCAGGTCGGCTAGTTGTTCCGCTGGCTTGCGAGGACTGCCGGCTGCCACCACACAGTCTGCCACAAAGCGCGTAACTTCCGTCATCTTTACCTTGGCCATGACGACTTAAGTAACTGAAACCATGGTAGGTACCTACAATATTCGAAGGTACTGACAGTTCGGAACAACTGACTATTGTAGATTTATCACATATTTCTTGGAGCTCGTTCAACAAACTACTTAGTCCTGCTAAAACGGATATAAACATCAATAAACCCGTCTGGTACAGTCCTGCTAAAAGAATCTCCCTCTCGATACGACTTTTATTCCAATGACACGTTTAGTGGACATGACCATCAATCAAATGTACACAATAAGTACAACGAGTACAGAAAGTAGGCTTCATACAACAAGCGGAAACGCGTCCGTACGGACATATCTAAAACCGTTAAACGTATACCAGACGCGACGGTCTGTCACGGTCACAATGAAATTGAGATGTCCAAGAACCAACAATTCGAAGACATTCGAAACATCCACTAACCTGCACTGGGGCCGCGTTTTACGTCTACGCTCACGTCTATGCGGTTTTTGTGCGAACACTAAAAAATAGACCAAAAATAATAACAGCCAGCCGGAATTAATAAGAAGAACGTGACTTCAGACCACTCTTCAGATGCAGAGGAAGTTCAGAGGTTTTTTGGTTCAGGTGGCTCAGTCAACTTCAGTGGTCAGTGCCAGTCAGTGCGTTGACCCATGTCAATCCTCCATGTGTGACAGAGTTTTTTTAAAACAGTATGTGCAATTTAACCTCCTTGGTGCAATATTAATTGCCATGTCAGTTCTCTATCTAATGTTCGAAGTCGCTAATGTGACATGAAATTGAATGGAGAAAAACTGGAGTTTATTGATCAAACGGTTTTCCCAGGAATCACGCTGGATGAGAAATTACAATCGGGACGTCAAGGCTTACGACGACGTCAGACGCGACGTTCCAGGGCGACGTTGTCGGCAACACACCGTGCCGCGTTACCGCACCGTTCCACGTTGATGACGACGTCGAGACGTGGAGATGTGGACAGGCCCTCACGGGGCAGCTAAGTTCGGCCGCTTATGCTGTTAGCAAGCTAAGACAGTGAGCAGATGTAGAAACCGCGCGTTTAGTCTATTTTAGCTACTTCCACAGTATTATGTTGTATGGCATTTTACAACGGGATCAGGCTGCTGACATTGAAACCACTTTTATTTTGCAATAGAGAGCTGTCAGAGTCATTCATACGTCACCGCGAATCTCTCAGGGAACTATTTAAAAAGATTAATATTACGACGGTACTTTGCCTATTCATTTATGAAACAATTATGTATGTAAGAAAAAATCTACATTTTTAATAATTTTAATACTAGAAATAAAGATCAATCATTTTTTAGATTAGCTAAAGTAAATACATCTTTTATGGGGTACTGTGTTAAATGGTAAAACAAAATTGTATGTGATATAAAAATGAAATGAAAGAAAAAAATAAAATTCCTATAAAAGTACACTTATTAAACAAGTTTCAAGATAAAAACGCTTGGAAACATACTGTTCCTGCTACATAGGAGAGTCTAGACAAAATCAAACTGGTTGCTAACGTGGTAATTTATTTTATTCTACAGGTGCATCGTCTTCACATATAGGTAATTATATAAGTTAATGTATTCAAAATATTGTAACACATTTTAAAAGAGTAACATTGGAATTTCTTGCCCATTCTTCTCCATACAAAACTACCTTTTGGAAGGGGCGACTAGAATTAATTCTATTTCATTGTATATTTTGACGTTCAAAAGTGCCTTTTATGAGCCTATTTGAAGTAAAAGCTTTGACTTTGACTTTCTTACAGAATGGAAGTTCGACGTGATTACATCTACAATGCAAAGTACACGACTAATAATCGCTTTATTGGAGCGAGAAAGTCACATAACGCTTTGTCGTAGATAAGACAATTAACAGATGAAGAAACCGCGCGTTTGGTCTATTTTAGTTACTTCCACAGTAATAAGTCATATGCCATTTTACTATGGGGTCGGGCTGCTGACATTGAATCCATTTTTATTTTGCAAAAGAGAGCCGTCAGAGCCATTTACAATCTACGTCGCCGCGAATCTCTTAGGGAACTATTTAAAAGGGTTAATATTATGACGGTACCTTGCCAATTCATTTATGAAAATATTATGTATGTAAGAAAAAATCAACATCTTTTTAATCAAATAAGTGATAGACATCATTTTCATACTAGAAATGAAGATAAATTAACTCAACCTTTTTTCAGATTATCTAAAGTACATACATCTTTTATGGGGTACTGTGTTAAATGTTACAACAAAATACCCTGTGAAATATTGCAATTAAATGTAAGAAAATTTAAAACTTATATTAAAATCACACTTTGTAAGCAAGGATATTACAAATTAGAGGATTATATCCAAGATAAGAATGCTTGGAAACATGCTGGTCCTGCTCCATAGGACAATCTCTTAGAGTCTAGACAAAATCAAACTGGTTGCTAATGTAATTGTATAATTTATTCCTTTTTTTTTCTTTGACTTTAATTTACATTCTGTTATTACTTAAAGTCACACCCGGACTCATTACTCCTTATTTATTTATGAAAATCGTCTACTTTTGGAATGTTTGTAAATATGTGAGCACCATGTATCTATCACATAGTTAATTTATACATATGTCACGGATTCATTAATCCATTTTAATTATTTTACCTATTGTGGTATAGTAATTTTATTTTTAGGTGCATCGTCTTCACGTATAATTTTATAATTACTGTATTCAAAATATTGTAAAACATTTTAAAAGAGTAACGGTGGAGTTTCTTGCCCATTCTTCTCCATACGAAAACTACCTTTTGGAAGGGGCAACTAGAATCAATTTTAAGTATTTTAATTTTATTTTTGACGTTCAAAAGTGCCTTTTATGTGCCTATTTGAAATAAATGATTTGACTTTGACTTCGTTACGTGACGATTTTTACCAGTTTACTCCCACCGCAAGCCGCGTTAAAGTACTTTGTCCCAAAAAACATTGCAGGTAACGCCTGCAATGTTTTTAATTTCATTTTAATTTAATTTCCGGTAATCTCGGAATAAAAAAGACGTATTTGTCTATGGGTGAATTCTTCCAAAATTATTACACTCCCTTGTACCTTTCCTTCCTTTGTCGCCTGTGCAATCGTCGCCATATTTGTTTACTGTGTAAATAAGTAAGTCTATCGTAATCTGTGGTTGTCTACTGTCCAATGTGTAGATGTTAATGGTGTGAAATCTTCCGGGCTACCAGTTCAGTTAGGTGTTCCGCAAGGCTCAATACTGGGTCCATTCTTGTTCTTAGTATATATCAATGATTGAACATTCCATTTGAAGGGCATCTGTGACGTTGAATTGTTTGCAGATGATACCTCAGTGGTCCTCACACCACACGCACATGTTTTCTAGGACTAACAGTAGATGCCTAACTTCAGTGGGGACCTCATATATCAAGTCTAGCAGGAAGGCTCAGTTCGGCTGCTTACGTCGTCAGGAAAGTAAGACAATACACTAACGTTGATACAGCTCGTTTAGTCTATTTTAGTTATTTTCACAGCGTTATATCCTAAGGTATTCTGCTATGGGGCAAACCCGCTGATATACAAAATATATTTGTCCTTCAAAAACGAGCTGTTCGAGCAATTTACCAGGGCCTCAAGTCTGCTATTACAATAGTGTCAGAATGGTCTATCATTGATTTCATAATTGTTGATTTTGACAAGTTTGGTAATCTACTAATATAATGGCGTCATTATGACTTTCCAGTGGTCAACCACTGACACTCCATTGAAAGAAATGGCATAGAATGGTAATCTCGTACATAAAGACAAATTAACGACTGACTTCCTTTGATCAGTGACCTACCATTAGAACGTCAATGTGCAGTCGTTGCTTTTAATTAGTTACGACGAGTATCGTGTTTGTGTTTTTATTCATTGTAGAACTAAAAAAAGTGCAAAAATTACAATAATGATACATTTTATCATTTTATATTGCATAGGTACCTAATTATACTGTATTTAGGTACTTACTGTGCGCCACTCTGCCGGCGTTTTATTGGGGCAGTCCACCGATACCGAATTTAAAATTTGGGCGTACTTCGTCCAATATTGTTTCGATAAACTTCGCCCTTCACTGGCACTGCTGTGGCCAAATGTTGTCTTGGTGGTTTTCCAAATAATCAATAGGTTAGTTTCCTAAAAAAATCTAATTAGTCCGTCAGTTAGATTATCAAAAAATATTGGACCCGTATTTTTTCTTTTGTCAATTATATAAAAAATGATGAAGATATCGCCCGTTAAAGTTCCGCGTGACGTCGCCTTGCTGCACTTTTTAGCATGGCGTGACGTCGCGACCACTCCCAAATTTGACGCGCTTTATCTTTGTAATTTTTTGTTTGATTGACAAAAGAAAAAATACGTGTCCATTATTTTTTAATAATCTAACCGACGGACTAAATATAATAATTATTTTTTTACTCAGGAAACTACTCTATTAGAGCCGAAATTTGCTCAATGCACCATTTTGTATAAAATAAATAATTAAAGGCTTCTCTAGTAAAGATAATTTAAATATAGGTATGTACAAACAAAAATCTAATTTAAACACTCAAATTAAAATAAATACAAAACACCGGTCGCTAGAAATAAAAACAAATAAACGTCAGTAAGCAGTATTGTCACATTTGACTTTGACAGCTAAACAGATATCAGCGGCGCGCTCACCGAAGCGCCAACCAATCACTGCACAGCGCTGTGATTTCGAGAAAAGTGTCGCCATATTGTGTCCGTTCTCCTGTTGCAACCGCGCCGCACGCCGCATCGCATACTACCGCATTACTACCACGCTGCGCCGAAACCGCTAATATATCTAAAACTCTCTATTATCCGCGTTTGGCCGACACACGTGTGACATACACAGACTAAGTGAAGTGCACAGCAGTCAAATGAAGAATTCAGCGAACACGTGCTGTATCTTCTCAGGCTGCCCCTGTATCAACGTGCTTCATCCAGAAGACTCCCAAGTAAGTCCTTCATTCTCTTTCCTGCCCTGGGTACTAGGGGTACTAGGGGATTGGCTTTAGTTGTGTCGTTCATATTGAGAAGGGGTTTAGACAATTAATCCGCCACGCTTGTCTAGTGCGGGTTTGGGTGCGCAGTAGACCACCTAACTGGGTCTTTGGGCGCCGCCGTTGATGAACGTGACCTTCGTCCGCCGCCGCCCTGAGTCGTCTTCCTACACTGATGTCGACCGTTCCACCTAGGCCTCCAAGAAATACGTTTCCGAACCCATAGATGGCTATCTAATGTGTGAATTTGTCAGATTGTGCTCACACACAGGTGCAGCTGGATGTAGGGTGACAGTTATCAATCACCTACACCGTCCCTTAGTCGACTCTTACGACACCCACGGGAAGAAAAGGGTGGTCTATTCTAGGCCGGAACCAAACAGTGCATTTATCAAATTAAATTTCATTTCATCTCATTTTTTTTTTCTGAGTTTATCTTGGACATTACTTACATCGGTGAAGGAAAACTGTATACATAATATAAGTTTGAAATTGCCAACTCGTCTTGAGCAAGCGTGGTGGTATGAGAAAAGGTCTTTGCCAGGGAGTAGGACAGTAATAGGCTGGTAATATTATTATTTACAGAGCGTCTTCTCTAGCACTCATACCCGTGTCTCTTTCTAAAGCTCGATGTGTCACGCCAAGGTACCAATTGTACTTTCATGTCCCCAACGAGACACTGAGCTCGGTTGGCCCGAAGTCTGGAAGTCCTAACTATACTTACTCGTGTGTGACAGCCCATGAGGAAAAATGGCGAAGGTATTATTTTTTTGGCCGCCATTTTATTTTTAGATTTTAACCTCATTCTCGGCAGCATCAGCTCAGCATCACTAGATGACCTTAAATATTATGCTCTGCTTACCCGTTAAACAATTTAAAAAAAAAAACAATAAGATAACATATCAAATGCAATATACCCTTAAAAATAAAATTTTCACAATTACTAGCATTCGTCCTTTTCTACTTCCATTGGTTTTATTTTCAGTCTTTCGGCGAGCGCGGCGGAGGACATGATCTGTTGTTTGACGTACGTCACATGTCCTCTAGCGTCGCCTTCCGCGGCCGCCTGCTTTTTTATCTCCTGGAGCCAACACAGGTAACTTGGGATTCGTCTGAAAAGAGAGATTGCCATACGGTATCTGTTATTGACGAAGGCTGATCTTCGAGACACGGAAACGTATAGTCAACCACACAATTTGTCATTGACAGCGCCTTTATGTCGTAGTATTAAGTGCGGTTTTAAGTGTTACGTACTGACCGTACTTTAAGTAAGTGATGGTTTGCATCTGCAATAATTTTTGATTCTGCATCATTCAATTTATTGCAACGCTTTTTTATTCAAAGCCCCGTCGCAGATAGCCAAATACCAAAACTTTACTAATACTTCCGAATCTACTGACTATAGTCAGTCTTCTCCGGTCGGGTCGATGGTACGATGTTGTACGATTTTTTTTAGCCAAAACTTACTTTTAGTTGTCAGTAATGTGTAATGAATTTACAGAATAATGTTACTCACTGGTTCCATCTGCCGCCAATGTGTGATGCAGTCAGCGAGGCAATCTTCGAAGCGAGTAGCGAAGCAATCGGCGTTGACGGCGACGAAGCAGTGCCCTAAGTTGGCAGGCCCACCCGCTCCACTGTGTGACCATAATCGCACGTTGTGGCCGTAGTTGGCGCCTGTGCGGAATTTGAGAGGGATGACTCTAAAAAGATTGAGGTCCATAGCACTGTAGATTGTTGGTGGCAGAATAGTAGGTACATTGTTACACTTCTAAAGTAGCGGTTCTTGTGAAAAAAAGAAGGCATCGCTGGCTGAGTGTCCTTGATGGGCCAGCACATTTATCGGTACCTACATATGTCTTTGGCAGCAGCTCATGTTACGCAAGACAAAGGACATACTAATTCCATGGGCAAGGCTTATAATATGACAAGCCGCGTCCGATGGGATTTGTTATTAAATTACGATTTTTCTATATAAACTTTCACCCCTTTAGTGGAAGAATTAAAACAATCCTTTTTGCTCACTTTCGTTTTGTAAGGAAGTCTTGTGCAAAATTTCATGCTTCTAGGCCCAGGCATTTAGGCTGTGCGACAATATGTCAGTCATCATCTGTCTGGCATTTTCCCAATCCTTATGTTAGGGTCAACTCCCAGTCAAACCGGATGCATCTGAATGTCAGTATTTTACATAGACGAATTGCCTATCTGACCACCACAACGGTATGACAGGAACTGTAAATTTAGAAACCTGTTTTAATCTATACACAGAGTTAAAGTGTTATTCAGACAGTTTCCATTACAAAAATGGAGAAGTAATAGTCAAAAATGACTAAATGAAGTGAGGGATGAGAAAGAAACTACGGATGAAGAGTTAAAAATAAAAATGGATAGTGTTACGAAGATACTGACTTACCTGGAACTCGAACGAGGATTTATTTCAGTACTCAGTGGAACTCCAGCAGCTGACGACACCTGTAACAAAAAGAAAAAAATATTTCCGAGATTTCAAGGTTGTTTGATCCTTTGGATTGGTTAGCACCTAGTATTATCTTAGCCAAATATTTATTCATAAATTGTGGCCAGTAGGGTTAGAATGAGATCAAGATATTCCAAAAAAAAAAAATTATAAGAATGGGTTACTTACCACCGTAACTTATTTATTTTGGTTACCAGTATTAAAATCCAACGATGGTTAAACCAAGAATCAAACAACTTGAGCGCTGAACTGTACGGGTTCTCAGATGCTTCTAAAATGGCGTATTCAGCAGTCATTATCATTGGGTGGTGGATCACAAAGAAAATATCCATAGTTATTTGGTTATTTAAAAAACAAAAGTGGTACCGATTTAACAGGTTTCTATTCTACGATTAGAATTTTGTGGTGCAGTCCTCCTTGCCATAGCGATGGTTGAAAGTGCTGAACATACCAAAGATCAATTGACATGTATGGACAGACAGTGAAGTAAAAAAAAAATGTGTTTATTTCTCACCACAAGCCAAAAAAAAGACAATACAAACAATATTTTACACACAAGAAATAACTGACGATTTTTTGGTTGTGTAGTAGCTAGTATTAGTTGGAATGACAGATCACTCCACGCTCACTTCACCTAAATTTTCACGGTGAGATGGTTACAGAATCGCACTGCTGGTCCCCATCAGCTTATGGTTACCTATTTGATAGCTTACATCTGATATCACAGCAAGTAACAATTAGTGAGCTTATTATTAGAGTAAAAATAAATACCAAAAACGATTAATAAGTAAAAGTATGTTGGGAAGTTTTTATGAATATAAGTTTGTGTGTGTCGGGGTGTGTGCGTGTGTGTTAGAGAGAGTGTTAGTGGATGAGTCTGATTAGACTAATATGTCAAAGAGAGCTTCTGTGGCAGTATATGTTTGGCTTTGTAGCCAGGCTTGTAGAGCGATTTTAAAATTATGTTTGTTCAAAGAGTGCAGGGAAAGAATTCGGTTTAATTTATTGTAAAGATAGGGTCCATGGAAAATAAAGTATGTATGACTGAAAGAAGTTCTAAGAGGAGTAGCTAAGACAACTATATGGTTAAGGCGATTGGTTTGCTGAGAATAGTTGGAAATAGCATGTTGTTTAATAGCAGTGGCCAGTACAAACAATTGCCTAACCGTAAGGACTTGACAATATTCATAGAGCTTGACGGTGGGATAAAGTCTTGGCTTGAAACAGCACACCTTAAGGACGGTCTCAGCGCACGTTCGATCTGAATACATATAGTGAGATTTCGCTGCCCCGCTTCAAGACGAGACACAATAAACCAAAATTGATTGACACAGTGCCAGATAAGTCATTTTCATGACAACAGTATCTGCTGATCGGCGTAGTTGTTTAAAATGTACATTAGTTTGCGCACTCTATTTGATAGGTGTATTATGTACTCTTTGTATGTTAGGTTGGAATCAATCACTATGCCAAGATACTTTATCGACGTGACTCTTTCAATGTTACAGTGATCATGGGTACCACTGCCATCGCTACTACCATTAGACTGCGTTAACTGGGCAGCAACGTTTAATGGGTTTGTAACTGCCACATTTGTGATTCGAATTGAAAAAAATATTATTTTCGTTTTCGATATGTTCAGGGTAAGCATTTGTTCTTAAGCCATTCACTGACCGTATCGAAACCCTGCTGAGCAAGGCGATATGCCTCTTTCCAGTCGTCCGACGCAAATACAAGTGGTGTATTGTCCGCATAGGAAAATATTGTATCGCTTTCTAAGCTGAGGCTACACAGGTCATTCATGTAAATTAAAAATAAACTGGGGCCAAGGATACTGCCCTGTGGCACACCAAAAGCTACATTTAAATCGGAGCTAGAGTAGGTTCCAATTTTGGCACTCTGTGTTCTATTTGTAAGACAGCTCTGAAACAGGGACAACTGGGTACCTCGTATACCCAGGCATTCGAGCTTAGATATTAAGCTAGGAACGAGACCGCGTCGAAGGCCTTCACGAGATCCAGGAATAATGCAACACATTTCTAACCGTTGTCAAGTTTCTGAGCTATGTGATTAACCAGTTTGTGAACAGTATCAGCAGTAGAGATTTTTTCGAAAGCCAAATTGGTTAATCGACAAAAGATTGCGTGCCTCTAGATATGCAACCAGCCTTGTATTTACTATCTTTTCCAATATCTTGGACATCGCCGGCAGAACTGATATGGGCCTATATAGTTTTTGACACGATCACGGTCACCAGATTAAAAAATAGGGTGAAGAATTGCCCTGATGAACCAGTCAGGAAAGACACCAGAGTCAAGGTTCAGGTTGCAAACATACAACGGAGATACAAAAACGTTTTTATGTCGTTTTAGAAAACTAGAGGAAAACCATACCTTGGATGACTTAATGAATGCCACTGATGCCGCAATACCTCGTGGCTCAAACAATATAAAATATCGAAGAAGAGTACCATCGACACGAAAAGAAGAAGAAGAAGAACCTGAAACAATTTTTCATTTAACTGTACTTCTGGTATATTGCGAATCTGGTATTTTGAGCATCTAGTATTCTGAGATCGAGCCCTGATTTTTTAGGATGTTGTTTGTCAAACCAAGTTTGCAGTTTGAAAAGACCAGAGGGGCAATTCTCGTAATTTTAAGAACGTTCACAGTCTAAAGGCCAATTCTCGTAATGGAAAACGATCAAAATCTAGTCGCAATCTCATCTCAGCGTCAATCAATGTCAAAAACTTGTCAAAAATGTAGGTAAATGAAAGGTAGTTTTGACAGATTGAGATTGAGATCAGACTGTGGACGTTCTTAAAATTTCGAGAATTGCTCCTCTGATCTCAGTCTCAATCTGTCAAAAATACATTTTCACAAGTTTTTGACATCTGTTTGTCACCGAGATGAGACTACGACTTGATTTTGGACGTTTTAAATTACGAGAATTGGCCTTCTGTGCTAACCTCGAATAAAAGAGTGCTTTCAGTTAGTGACACATATTTTTGACAAATAACTTCTAGCATCAAACGGAAAAGTCATCCAATACATTTTAAAAGTATACAAAACTGTATCTCGAGTTTTATTGGACCTACAGGGCTATGGGTGTCCGTTTCGACTGCTCGGACACAATGTCGTAGAAGAAAAAGACTACGTCAACATTACGAAGGAATTTGTAAAACACTAACAATGACGACACGGTTGGCGCAGTGGCTGAGCGATCGACTGCTGCGCTGCGTGTCGCGGGTTCGATTCCCGCACGGAACAAAATATTTGTATTGCCTACAGGTAGTTGTTCCGGGTCTGGCTGTTTGTGTATGTGAGTTTACCTTTTTGACCTTTTTTTTTGCGAATGGGGAATCACCTCCCGCCCTGGGTGGAGCGGAAGGGAGTGTCAGACTCTTACTGACTAAAACCCACCCGTGTTCCTTTCTTAGCCCTTTATGTTCCAGGGCAGCGGTAACCCTTTCGGACGATCCCGCTACCCCACAGAATTGCCTTGGTTGATGTTAGCATTCACTAGTGTAATGTCCAAAACGGAGCAAAACAAAATAATAAACATAATCAGCCTATAATCCCACTGCTGGGACACAGGCCTCCTCTCTTCGAGAGGGAGTGGGCTGTAATCTTCCACCCAGTGCGGGTTGGTAGATTTCACATTTCTTCGAATTTTTGGTTCTGTAATTTTTGTTTCCTTACGATGTTTTCCTTCACCGTTTTGAGAACAGCGGTGATGAAATTATTTACACAAAGTAAAGCGCGTGCCTGGATTTGAACCCACGATCTACAACTCGTAATTCGGGGCAGATAGCACTGGGCCACCACTGCTCCTCAGCAGCTCTGCAGCAGTATACAACTTAAATTAATATTAACTATACTGAAACCGTTGCATTTGTTAACTTTTTTAAGTCACACTATTTGTCGAAAGAGACTGGATCCTGCGACACAGGGTATCCTAGTGCGGGATCCAGTGTCAAACCTATATGTAACACTTGTTTTTTTTTTAAATCTATAAACTTATTATTATAAAAACTTAAACTAAAAGCATTGACTTTGTGGGAGGTTCTTGTGTGGCGCGACATTCGTGCTCATTCGGACACACGAAGGTTACCGAATCGCATACCTTTTCTAATTGAAAGATAGTTCTTGAAATAATTGTCAATTCTTCCTTGTAGGTCTGCACCTATAGTAGGTATACCAAGACATTTCGTGGCTTATTTTTTTAATTTTAACTAAATAAAAATAAAATAGGTAACCCAAGAAACGTTTTGGGCCGAGTACGGCTGATTAGATTATGATGAAATTGTAAAAGTACTCGGTGAAAAGAATCATGAAGCAGATATCAAGGGACGCCATAACTTAGTAACACTACGAATAAATTTTCCAATAATCAGGGGGGCCAATATAACGATGTTACTTTGTGTTTTGGTTCACAATAAAATTATAAAATAATAATATTTAACACAAAACGTATTTATGTTTTACCGTAGCCATACAATGACAAAAAAAAAATGGGTTAAGCGCCATTGCCCCCAAGTGTAGTGACGCGTGACCTGGTTGTTTTTACTACCTATAGCAAAAAATATCAATTGTCATTATTTAAAAACGAGTTAAATCAACCCTAAATAACTTAAGTCATACCGTGATTTATGTGCCTAAGTGGTACATAAATCACAAAGTTCTCCTTAATCATCCCATCCAGATCACACGGTAAACATTTAATGAGAGCCCACGTCATGAGCAGTCAGCCTAAAAAATATGTATAATATCGAAAAGATTTGATTATCTATAATTTGTATTCAATAATACTGTGTCAATGTGTAGTTACAATTGAGAAGCCAATGTGTATCATGTTTTATGGCTATACAAATTGATGCAATATCATGTAGCAAAGATTGTAGACAATCAAATGATTTTTTGACTGTACCTACCATATCTGCTTGTTTCTTCTAAATTCATTACAAATACTGTCATCGATTTATATTGATATTTTCTTCACCTTCGGTCATCGAAATAAATCCTATGAAAATATAAGTAAAATATTACTGAGGGGTAACGATGTCCGCCCGAGCGGCATAGCCACAAACGATCGTTTTGTATTAGAATTGAAATTAAAAGAATAAACACTTTCAAGTGTTCAAAAATATTTACTTTTTCACCAAAAAAGGACGTAAATACAAAAATCATAAAACCAAGAATAAAAATAATAAATAAATACTAAAAAATCAATACTTATTGACAGAAACACCCGGCCAAACATTAGAACAAAATAGCCGCAAACTTTCATTCTCCCATTCTCTTCCCACACAGCAGGGTTCAGGGTTCCCATGGTGCGAGTTGACTGATGTTACTTGTCGCTGTCGAGATCTTTTCCGTCGCGCCTCTGATAGGTTAACAAGTTGCTATGATTGTCCGGCCTGCGGCAGCGTCATCGAAATAAAAATAAAACAGCAAATTACAAAACTTATCACAAACAAACTTACTGAGTAACCTACCTACGTTTTAAAGAATAACCAATAATTAATAGTAGATTATTAAGGGAATAAAGCAGTGTCTTAACACGTTGGCGGGCAGTAACGACCACAGGCGTCTAGGTAGCTAAAAGTGATACGACAGTACGCCTGTCGCTGTCTGAGTTTTTACTTGTATAAAATCAGTACGCCACACGACGACCGATTTTCCATACTATCATAAAGAACGGCATGTTGTACTGTCACCACAAGTATAATTAAGACTTTCGTACTGTCACTACACATTTTTTGTCGTTACGTCAAAGAAAGTACCTCTACGCACACATTCAAGTTGTTATGGTCCCCTCACTCCGCACACTCGCTCGTGGACGTCGTAGTTTCATACGATCAGTTGAGTAGTGCGCCGCTGCAGTGTTCCTACGTGTCGCTGCATGTTTTCGCGCGCAATTGTTATTTAGAAAGTGAGTACTGTTTGTACGCCTCCGTCAGATCCGTTCTTTCATATTTTTTTTTTTTAACCATGCGTTGTGACGCTACGCCTGTGGGCAATGTATGAAAATAAGTAGTGTCTCAGTAGCCGCAACCATTGAGATAGCACTGTCCACCAACGTGTTAAGTCACGGGCGCTAAATAATCCTTTGCGATTCGGGAACTGGGAACTTGCAACAAAGAATTCTAGAGCTCCCGAGCGAAGTGAATGAGTTAAGACTGGAATTCTGAGTGTGCCGCTACCGAGGGATTCAAAATCGCTCGAGACGAAGACACCTTTCTCCTCGAGGAGAATACTCTACTGTTCGCACCTACGCCTACGGTGAGGTAATAAAAACAAATTCGATTTTGAATTAGTAGCTTATGAAACTGTTAAATAACCTGCGAAATACCTAATTATGTGCAGTTTCATACACAATTGTATCTAAACTTATGCATATATTAAATTCACACAAACACAAAAACACAAAAAATTATATCGTAAATATGACGGCAAATCCAACTAAGATGTTGGATTTGGGCGTCCGCGGGTGCATGCAATTAGTAATAACTACTTTTTTATTATCAGTAACTTATTTTAAATGTTTTTCCGCTTAATTAAAATTGGACCACTGCGCCTTTGTCACATCGTCTTCGTAGCACTCTTGTCAGAGCGGTCGTGGTCCTCATGTAGTTTCTTGTCTAGGGGCTGATGTGATTCGCCTCACGATTTCTCGTCACCTACTTCGATTTCTGGTATTTTTTGTGCACTCATACAAGGAATCGCCCACTGTGGATTTAATTTTGTCAGTCCATCTCATGGGTGAGCGTCCGCGTGGTCTAGTGCCCTCCACTCTACCCTGCACGACAAGGCGCTCTTTAGAGTCTCCCCTCACGCCTCGAGACATGTCCGAAGTATTTGAGGACCGGACCAGATAGACGGGTTTGGACCAAAACTGATAGACGTTTTTGGATGTTGAATTCTTGGCGTATAGAGGTGTGTTGGTGCGAAACTTACTCCACGATACCTCAAGAATTCTTCTCCAGCACTACATTTCCAGAACGTCTATCTTCTTCTCTAGGAACATAAGGAAAACCAGTGATTGAACAAGCCGGATCTTGGTGGCTTTTGTGAGATCTCTGTTCCTCCAGACTTTTTGCAGCTTGTACATCGATGCTTTAGTTATCGCCATATGTCTCTTAATTTCACCTATGCATCCACGTTCGTTTGAGATTAACGCTCTAAGATACATGTAGGACTGGACCACCTCGTAGTTCGCAATTTTAGACACTTCGGGTGAGTTGTTGTTACCGTAGTCTACGATCTTCACCTTAGTTTTTTTGCGGTTAATCTGTAGCCCGAATTCGCGGCTCACAATCCCCATCCTACGAAGTAATTCCTCTAGATGACTTGTGCTAGTAGCAAATAGCGTGGTGTCATCAGCGTATTGCAGATTTGCAATGTTGTAGCCACCGATTGAGACACCGTCTGTCCAGTCCTCCAGAGTAATGTGCATGATTAGTTCGGTGTGAACATTGAAGAGGAGCGGCGATATTATGTAACCTAGCTGGACACTTGCACTAGGATGGAAACTATTTGACAAAGTTTCATCGGTTCAAACGGATGCTGTGCCTGTTTCATATTTTCCGACGCAACTGCCCAAGTGATTAGAATTCTCCCCGATTTTGGCATTAAAATCACCTAAAATCATTAGCAACTCTCTATTTGGTATTTTTGTAGCAGTGGTCTCAAGTTCTGTGTAGAAGTTTTCTAGAGCCTCTTCACTTGAGGAGTTGGTGGGCATATACTTGGACGAGGTTGAGATTCCACGGTGTTGCTTTCACTATAATACTGATTATTCGATCGCTGACTGGTTCGTATTGAAACACAATTCTTAATTCTTTGGGTATAAGAAATGCGATTCCATTTCGACTGGTGCTATCATTGCCTGAGTGGTAAATTATGTGTTTGTCGGTGAGTGAGTGGCCGCTGTTCCTCCAGCGTGTTTTACAACTAGCTTCATCTTTTTGACTGAACGACCTTGACAATTCAAAAGTGCCTGTAATTGGTTTATTTAAAATAAATATTTTGAGTTTGAGTTTGAGTTTGACTGAGCCCACAGATGCAAATAAAGAAATTTTTCTTTCCAGGATATCGATTTTTCCCGGGTGAAGTAAGCCTCGCACACTTCATGTGCCTATCGTCAAGGTTTAGAGTGGCTTGACGGAGATTCTAGTAACAAAGTTTCCATAAGAGATGGTGAGCCTGGTCTCCTACTCCTCCATGGCCTGTAGTTCATTCCTCACGGCGCCGGTTGCTAAGCGGATTACATGGCGATCGTGTTCTGTTACGTTGTACTTCCATGTTTACTGTCTTGGGAAAATAGTTCCAATGGTTTTCCCTCGCACTCTGCACCAATCCTTTTAGGGGTTCAGTCCAAGGTTATTGAGGCTTTACGGGTGGTTTGATTTTGAGGCGCCGATTACTCGCCTTTTGCCTTTCTCCTGTCTGCACTGCGCCCATGAGGATTTGGTAAGTTAACACTCGTGGGGTGTAGGTGCAGCATTGCCCGGGGAGCACGACCGTGGACGTAGGCAGATCAGACGGTGCTCTTTTGAAGCCTTGTCACTCAGGCAGAGCACAAGGCATTTCTCATCATTTCGAGAGACCTGACTATCTCGTATATATGTATAGCCAGCTCTGCTGAGGCCAACACCAACTTCGACTGTACAATTATATTTTTGTACAGTGTCAGTTAAAACCTAACCCCCCCAATTTGTTTTTACAGGCTTGTACAAAACAGACTGCACCTATTGGACCTTCTGGGTGACGGAGATATTTAGAGTTTCAATAACTACCCCCACGACCCCTGGACCATCGCATGCACCTACGGTTTCCTAGAAGAGCGTTTCCGTCATATTTATAACGGACGTCAAAAAATGGTCTGTATTTTTTTTACACCGAAACGTGAGTTACGACGCGCACTACACTTTGCCCGGCCTGAGAATCTAACCCAGAACCTCATGCTGAGCAGTACCTACTGCTTGCGACTACTAGAACAACGGAGCTGTTCGAAAAACGGACAAAAAAAGTGATTTTCGAAGGTTGGTACCTTTGTAAATCACTTTTTAACATCTGTTCTGTACAAAAGTGTACAAAACCAGATCAAAATGCATGGAGTAAACAGCAGTTTTCTTTTAAATTTCTGAGTTGTTCCATAGTCAAAGTTCTGCGTTCCATGAGTCCTACACTCCCATAAAGTATGTCCTTCTTTTACATACTCTTACTGTACATATGTGAATAAGAAATACACCGATTTGAAAAGTCTTCGCCAATTCTACGGTGTGTAAAATGAGTAATCTTATACAATGAAAATTAAATAAATCAAGTCCTAAGCGACTTGATTTATTTAATCTTCATTGTATAAGATTACTCATTTTGATTAAGATAAGGTACTGGTATTGAGCCATGTTATTATTGAATGAATAGTATTAGTAGTTAGTAGTACGGTCCTTATTATAATTGTGATCATGGAGGAGTTATGTGATGATGCAGATTTGGACTGGGAGCGTAGGGCGTTGGCCGTTCGGTGCAATATGTTAGGCCGCAGGTTTGCACGTTGTAGTAGGGTTGTAAAGGTGTATCTTTTTAAGGCCTACAGCCAAAGCTTCTTCACGTGCAGCTTGCGGGTGGACAGAGAGCCTACAGAGAGCAGAGGCACAGAGGGCCTCAACGTCCTACGCGTCCAGTATAATAATGGACTTAGGATGTTGCTGGGGCTTTCACGCTTCTGTAGCGCTTCACAGATGTTCGCGGAAGCCCGTGTTGACGATTTTCATACCATAATGAGAAAGAGGGCAGCGTCAATTATGGGTAGGTTGCGCGGAAGCCCCAACAGCATCTTGAAGACATTGTTTGACAAGGTGGACAGCCCCTTTATTAGGTACTGGGTGCAGAGGCACGTGCCAACATGTATTGAGCCTCGTAGTTATTGTTGCTGTTAGGTTAGTTTGTAAGTCTTACTAACATAGTTTTTAAGTTGTTCTTGCTAATTTTATATGGATTTTGTGTATTTTTATGTGTGATCTGCAATAAACAATATTTTTATAATAATTTTGTTTGTTTGTACAGCCAAAGGTAGCTGTGTCGTCATCGGCACATAGAATCATAACTTCTGGCTTGTTGTTTATTTAAAAACGTCTAAAAAGGTATGCGAAAACCCACACACCTTTATCCTTTTTATTTGTTGGACTTTTAACTTCGCTGCTAGTTTGTCGCAGGAATCGAGCATTTGCTCGATATACACAATCACGCCGGTTTTCTCCGCATCCTTAATTGAGCTTTTCTCTATGTCTCCTGGAGCAAGCACTGGCAACTTTGGATCTGCCTGGGAAGTTTATAAAAATATTTAAGATAAAACCATAGAGTAAAACAATGTCTGTAAATGAGATACACACTGGTTTCATATCACGCCAATATTGTATAACATCGGAGACGCGCTCTTCAAAACCTGGGGCGAAGCATTTGTGGTTGATGGCCAAAAAGGTTTGGCCGATGTTCGCCTCAGTTTTAGCATCTGGTGTCCACTTGGGTACGTGATGACCGTAGAAGGAACCTGTGCGAAGTGAAAGAAAGAATAGTTAGATTTGTATAGATCTATAACTGATTTGCTGGTGATGAAATATTCAAAAACGTGAAGCATATTTTATGACTGTGGCTACTAAAGAATTTTGCATCTGGCAATTCTACTCTCTGGTTCATCGTACTTTAATCGTGTACCGTCGAATGGGGCTGCTGAACCTTCTTTATCTGGGTTCTTTCATCTAATGTTTCACCATAACTTTCGGGTCTGACCTAAATAACAGGGAAGGCGCATTGGTTGAAATCTTCACCATGACGTGCAGATATACAATTTGACTGTGCTAACCTGACAGTATTCCAGAAAGCATATCGACAAGCCCTCCCAGTCCGAAGCCTTTGTACCCACCCGTCTGCTCGGTGCCGCCTAACGGCAACAGGGACCCGGATTTTATCGCCTGGAAAACGGCCAGAAGAAGTGTGTAGGTACTATAATATCTGCAGGGTTGTCGATCTATTAGAGGCCCTGGGCACTTTATGATAATAAGGTATGGACACTGCAGGATGCAAGAACGAGCGGACCGAGCTGGACATTTTTAGCACCCCGCCTCAGGTTAGATTTTCTTTTGACCATTCATACAGAAATAGGAGCAACTTTGTCGACTTATGCAGAAAAGGGGTTCAAGTGTCGCCACACAAGTTTTACGGCCTCACTATAGGCCGACTTTTTTGGTGGCTTCAGACCCTAGTAGCAGATCTTAGCAGATGAAGGGGAACGCCAACAAGGTATTTGTCAAAGATGAGTCTACAGATTTCTGAAATATTTCGTGATCTACTTCTGCTAAATTTAAAAAATGGTATGTATACATAACTATCTATGCCCACGACTCTGCCGGTGTTTACAGTATATGTAAATATAAAAAAAAAGACAAAAATAAATAACTGCATATTTGTGGTTAATACTGTCGGCATTCACCATAATATTTCATCTTGCTTCATTTCGGTATTTTTTTATAGGTGTTTAGTCCAGAATCAGAACCAGAATGCTTTATTTGTAAACATAGGTCAAATTACAATAGTGTGCATGATGTTACAGATAGGTAGATCATCTATGTTTTGCCCAGAGGCGTACAAATATATTTAATTAACATTGTCGAATTTTTTACTTTTAACAGCAATTTAACTCTTGAGATATCGTAAAGTAGTAGAATTATGTAAACTTTCACATTAGTAATAACATTAATATTAATAGGTATGTACATGCATATATATATATATATATTTTAATCTTCTTTATTTAAGGGATTTTTGTACACAATTGCGACGATGTCAATCCCATCGTGCTTTTACAATACAAATCGAAAATAGAATCTATTTCAATAAAATACACACATCAAATGTGTCTAAGGATCAAGTGCGTTTTACAGTATCACCGCAACTGGGGATTATTATTTTAACTTTTTTGGATCGTTATTAATTCTCTTTAGTTAATTTCACTATTTGAATAAAAAAAAAATCCTTAAATGTTTATTATAAATAGAAAATCAACTGTCAATTAGGATTCCTATAAAAGTCTGTAATAGCGTTTTTACAAAACCATTACAATTTTTGCATCGACTAATGCACGTCCACACACGGCTAGAGTCGTAACACGCACTCTTGCCGATGCTCGCATCAACGTTCAGCCGTGGCCTGCTCAATCGCCAGACTTCAACCCAATTGAGCACGCATGGGATATGCTCCAAAGAAGAGCTCAGCCGAGTATGGATGCCGTGCATACCATACCCACAACAACTTTTGGACTTGTTAGAAAGAACGTGGCCATTCCTCAAAGTGATTTTGATGAACTGATTTAAAGCATGCCAAATCGCTGTGATTGTACTCGTATGATTCGTGTCAATGATGGAAAAACAGATTATTAATTATTTTATCTTCACAATAAAAATTTAAAAAAACCTCATTTTTGCCTTTATTGCCATTTAATTGACGACATTAACTTAAGTTAATTTCTCAAAATTTGCAAAAATTGCAATTTATCTTAATTTTTACAAAATATAGGCATAAGTTGTTAACTTAAACATAGGAATTAAAGTAAGAAGCCAGTCTGGAAGACTAGATTTGGTAAATATTAATTGGATATTTTTTTATAGATAATAATGTACTTGATCTCTAGATACTTTTGATGTGTGTATGTCAAATAGATTAAGTTACATGCCATAATAATGCTAATGTCAAATAAAATTATAAATCGTCAATATAGGTGAGGTGATGTACAATTTTCTGAAGCAGTAATTATAGAATTATCGTCCAAATATTTCTGTAGTGAGTAATAACATTTTTTTTTTTTTTTGCGGATGGGAAATCATCATATGACCCCTCCCGCTCTGGGTGGAGCAGAAGGGAGTGTCAGACTCTTACTGACTAAAACCCACCCGTGTTCCTTCCTTAGCCCTTTATGTACCAGGGCAGCGGTAACCCTTTCGGACGATCCCGCTACCCCGGCAGGCTCGGCCCTGTCGGGCTCCGTCAACTATGCTGACATCTCTTTGAGGCGCACGTGGAACACATACGCGCCGTCCGGCACGGGCCTGGTCCTGATCGGACGGAGAGCTACCCATTGCTCTCCGCCCGCAGGCCCGCGCCTACGATGGCCGGGAGTCGTCACGCGGCTCCCGACGCCCGGAGCGTCTCCCTCGGCGGCTGAGGCGTGAGGATCTCTCCCTCGCCCATCCCGCCACCTCCTTCGCTAGCATGACTGCTTCGCAGAAGGAGGTGACCGCCTCCCACTCCCTCTCGCCCCGGACCATGGCTTGCACCAGGGCCGGACGCGAGAGGTCGCCGCCGCTGCCGATCGCCTCTACGAGGACACGGCGGTGCTCTGCCCAAGCGGGGCAGACCTCCACCGTATGCTCCACCGTGTCCTCTGGGCGATCCTCGCAGTGGTGACACCCGGGCGTCTCCTTCCGCCTGATGATGTGCAGGAACCTCCCGAAACATCCGTGTCCGGAGAGGACCTGCGTCAGGCGGTAGGTGAGAGCGCCGTGACGCCTCTCTAGCCACTCCTCAAAGAGGGGTCTTACCGCCGCTATCGTGGCGTGCCCTATATTCTTAATAGTTCTGTTTTGAAATTGATGAACCGATTATGATTTTGTTTTTTTTTTGTTTGAAAAGTGAATTTGTCGGGAGTGTTTTTAACTATGTTTGATGAAAATTGGTCCAAGATGGCCGCCGCCACAAAATGGCGGATTACATATTTTTTCACAACTCCCTCAATATGGGTATCAAATGAAAGGGCTTGACTAGTAGAATACTATACACTTGATAAATTTCAAATCCAAGATGGCCACTAGCACAAAATAGTGAATTACTTTTTTTTTTTCCACAACTCCTATATGGGTATCAAATGAAAGGGCTTGACTAGTAGAATACTATACACTATGACAAATTTCAAATCCAAGATGGCCACTACCACAAAATGGCGGATTACAAAAAAACCTGATTAAATACCAAATTACCTGAATCTTAAAACGCAAGAAAATAAAAGAAATGAAATAAAAGGAGTCCCTACAAAAAGCAAGAAATAAAAAATTAAATAAAAGATTTAAAAACCCCCGACAACGTGAAACCTTATAAAAAGAAAAAAATAACCTTGAAATTATGACCCTACGTAAGTACGTATGAAGTTTTTTGTTCTATTTTTTCCATAGTTTAAAAAAAAATGTTTTAGTCTTTTTACAGTTATACTATTTTTATTAT
The DNA here is from genome assembly GCA_947507525.1 of Apamea epomidion. Lineage (NCBI taxonomy): Eukaryota > Metazoa > Arthropoda > Insecta > Lepidoptera > Noctuidae > Apamea > Apamea epomidion. The sequence continues at coordinate 5,624,885 of OX382242.1, read as the reverse complement.
TATTTTGTGTCGGGGGTTTTTTAATTTTTTTGACCCGGGCGGCGAGCTGTCCATTGCTCGCCGCCCGCAAGCCCACGGCTACGGTGGCCGGGAGTCGGCTGTTGACTCCGTCCAGGACGTCTCCTGCGGCGACTAGGGGCGTGAGGGCGCATAGATTGCCTCTCCCTTACGCGCTCCGCCTTCTCCTTTGCGAGCATTTCTGCTTCGCAGAAACTTTGAACGATATTGTTTCTCGTAACTAGTATTTGAGGATATTTGTGTGATTTCTACAAATTGCTTTCTGTCCGTTAAGTAAGATCGAATGAGGTCAACCATATTGATGAGGATACCATATTTTTCAAGTTGATGTATCAGTACCTATAGGATAATCCACATAATCAAAAGCCATAGTAGATCCATATAGATAGCTCATACAGGATTTCTGTTATCTATATATTTTGATAAAATAAGGAGAAGCATATTGATTGTCTTCCGATTCCGAAATCCCTTTTGTTCATTTACTAATTTGATTTGTCAAGGTAGTTGTACAAGGACTTATAAATGACTTTCTCAAATATTTTTGAAAAAATGAGCAACGCAATAGGCCTATAATTTGACATAATTTGCGTATAATTTTTTTTGTGCAATGCTACAATTATTGACGTTTTTAATTTCTCAGGGAAGATTCCGCTAGAAATACTCATATTAATTATGTGACTGAGATGTGGAGCTATGTAATGAGACACTTCGTTGATAACTTCAGTGCATACTCCGTCATAACCAACACTATTTGTATTTCGAAGTGAGTTAATATGATTTTTTATGTCTTGTGGTATAGAATAGAATAGAAAACTTTTATTTCAGACAGGAGTCCAAAGGGTTAGTAACAATTTTACTTAACTTCTAGTGCTAGACGGTTACAGACACAGATGTATGATGTGATGTGTGTATGGTCGGCTTCATAAATAAAGAGTTTAAAGTATTTAAGCGTACGTTAATCTCTGCTATAGTTTTATTTTTTGGTTCGGTACATAACTTGATTAATATAAAACTTGTTAAAAGCCTCAGCTATATTATGGGTTCGTGATTTTCTGTGTCCCTGTTTGAATTTGTGTTATTGGTTCTTTAGGGAAGCAGGTCTTACAGTTATTAATTATGGTCCACGTTGCTTTAGATTTATATTTGGACGTCTTAATGAAGTAGTTATTTCGTGATGCTTGTGTTAACGTTATAACTCTTTTAAGCCTTGCAGAATATATCTTAAACGATTGTTCGAAACGAACGATTCTTTGGGGAAGGATTTGTTCTATACTGACATAGCAAGTGCCGTTTCTTTTTACTATATTTCCTTATTCCGTTCGTGATCCATTTTGTTTTCTTAATAATTGATTTTGTTATGATATCGTAGGGAAAGCAAAGATCGTAAAAACACCTGAATAGGTCACGAAAATGGTCGTAGGCCTCATTGACGTCACTAGTTGTATATATGTCAAACAAAGTGAGACTTTTAATGCAATTTCTAAATCGCTCTACATTATCTTGACAAAAATTCCGTCGTTTTATTTTCCTACGCTTTAAGGCACATTTCTTCTTAAAAGGACATTTTCAAAAATTGCGCGGTATGATCTGACATGCCCAATTCTATAATTTCTCCTTTACAGCCTTTTACATTACGTGCCCTGTACTGGGTTGAGAAAATTGTAATTTTAAATTATAATTTAACAATGTATATTCGAAGTTTATTTATTTTCAATAAGTTAATATTAAAGTCCCAACAGGTGGAGCAGAAGGGAGTGTCAGACTCAAACTGACTGACTAAAACCCACCCGTGTTCCTTCCTTAGCCCTTTATGTACCAGGGCAGCGGTGACCCTTTCGGACGATCCCGCTACCCCGGCAGGCTTCGGCCCTGTCGGGCCCCGTCAACTACGCTGACATCTCTTTGAGGCGCGCGTAGAACACATACGCACCGTCCGGCACGGGCCTGGTCCTGATCGGACGGAGAGCTACTCATTGCTCTCCGCCCGCAGGCCCGCGCCCACGGTGGCCGGGAGTCGTCACGCGGCTCCCGACGCCCGGAGCGTCTCCCTCGGCGGCTGAGGCGTGAGGATCTCTACCTCGCCCATCCCGCCACCTCCTTCGCTAGCATGACTGCTTCGCAGAAGGAGGTGACCGCCTCCCACTCCCTCTGACCATGGCTTGAACCAGGGCCGGACGCGAGAGGTCGTTGCCGCTGCCGATCGCCTCTACGAGGACACGGCGGTGCTCTGCCCAAGCGGGGCAGACCTCCACCGTATGCTCCACCGTGTCCTCTGGGCGATCCTCGCAGTGGTGACACCCGGATTGGGGCACCCTTATATATATACATACAATAATAATGTTGTAATTCTATGTATCGCGCAGCATTCAATTACGTTGATTACAGAATACTTCCCTAAATTTAACACTTTATACTTGTGACCGACACTGGTCAAAATGCAAGCGCCACCTCTTCTATTATTAGTTTGGTATATTTAGAAGTCCTTCCTGTTCAGGTGTCATACAATGTTCGGTAATGCATATAGTATCGATCTGTTTTTTACTATTTTGTAGGTCTTCCAAATACACAGTAAGCGCAACCCTTTTACTCAGGAGTCCAGCAATATTTTGATGAAGGATATGTATACTGTTATAAACGAAAAAAGTTGGGGGTTTCTGTCAGGCTTGAATTGTGTTCGTCACCAATGGGAGTCGTTAAAATCTCGTCATATTCTTGTCTGTTGTTATTATTCGTCTGTCTGCTTGTCTGACAATACACGGTGGCAGGGTCATCGACGCGCAAACTGTAACCATGGATTCAGAACATGAGTTTAGACCTCATAGAGCCGAAATTTCTCGTCGGTTATAAAAAAAAAATATTGCTGTTCCATACATTTTAACCGCGTAGGCATTGCACTTTTCTATGAAACAGAAAATTTGTTTTTTGATAACAGACGCTATGGGGTCTAAACTCATGTGCTGAATCCATGGTTACAGTTTGCGCGTCGATGTCCTTGCCACCTTGTATAAGCCTAAATAAATCTGAATGTTACTCATAATATTGTCATATATATTTTTGATTCCGTATTTATTGATTCTGTCCGTAGTGGAAGAAAACAACTTATGTGTTAGATCACGATTGCTGTCGAAGATGTATGCATACTTATGGTTTTGGTTGTCTAGGTGAAGAAGGTTGTTAAACATCTCAACTTTGAAGTTATATGTATATGTATAAGTGATCCTGTCTTATACGTAGGAAGACAAATTACTACGCTGGTGTGCGTAACTTTTCGAAGCGACTCATTTAGTAAGTTTATTAAGTGTAAATAGTTGCTTTTATTTGTAATAATAGGATTTTCTCCAATAAAAATTAGGCAGTAGTCGTTTAGGGTGAATCCCTTCAATCTTTCTTCGATGCCACTTAATAATTGTTTTATGGTACTGTTAGGCATTATGTAGTGACAGTAGCCGAAGTATTCGAAGAAAACTTCCTCTATGGCGGACAAAGATGAAGTATTCGAAGAAAACTTCCTCTATGGCGGACAAAGATCCGTTGTATTTGTTACTACTTAAGATATACAGTTCATTCTTTTCGTTAGGTTTTGATATCACAGTTTTTGGTGTTGCGGAATTGGTCGATGGTACAGAAGTAGGTAGGGTGGTATCTTTGTGTGTGATTGCGACTATTAGTAGTCTGAGTTTTTTGTTGTGTTTGTTGGTCGCGCAGCCTGGTAGAATGATTGATGGTTTACGTCTATTAGTTAGATCATTTGGTGAATTAACTTGGCGTGATGCCTTACTTATGCGAGTTGGTGTTGTAATCTTTTTGTCAGGCGTTGAGCTGAGCATATCTTCTTATAGGTGTTAGCAGTCGTAATCATCTTTTGTAAATCTGTTTGAAGGTACAGGTTTTCCGCCTTTAAATTGTCGATTTCTTGATGAGCACTTAGCAATTGCTGTTTAAGTGATTTGATTTCATTAATTAACTCACGGGTTTCGTCAGTGGTGTCGTGGAAGCTATTCGGAACACTCATCATCGTTGTATCCAATATCGTTTTCTCGCTATCATTTGTTGTCATTTTAGATATGTCGGTTAACGAGCTTGTTCTATAAGGTTTATTCCGGTAAGTTATGTTATTGCTGTCGAAGTCCATTTTTACTCGAAGCTATAGTAGCGCCCTCTGTAGTGATGTTATATAGTCCCCTACTATATTGTGATTTTTATGGCATGGTTTTTTCATATGTTTATAAATATATACCAACACTGTTATTGGTTGCTTTGACTTCCAATGTTTTTATAATCTTTGGATAGTAATATCATGTGTGTTTTGAGATGTGCAACCTTATTTAAATGCACGGGTTACCGCCTGCAACGACGACGAAGTGGGACTAACGCAGCTGAGGCTCCTGCCCGGCGGTCCCACCGCCCGCACACTTGGCGACATCCCCGCTGTACGGCTCCCGTAATCCGCGTGAACCATGAGACTGACATCAACGAAAAAGTCGGCCCATAGTACCGTTATCTGACGCCGACGGGTATTAGATCTTTAGCTCTTTGTACATTATAGATGACGACTGGTGATAACTGATGTTGTTACCCACCAAGTCTGGGTCCAGTGTTTCTTTTCCATCGGGTCCTTGCGCCCAGCCTGGCAGCAACTTGATACCTCTTCGGCGACACATTTCTAGCTGAAAATTAATGGATAAACCATAAGAAGAATGTCCGTCCGATTCACACTTGTACCACAATTGCGCCACACACTTTCGATGGATGAAGGATGATTCAAAAATTAATCTGGTCGACAACGTAAACATGGCAATGCATGTTGTAGTGTTGACTCGTCGAAATGAACGGCATTGGGATTGTGAGTGTCTTACACAACTGAGACAAGAATATTATAGTAGGTAGGTGCGGGCGTTAATGGATTAATAAGCTTAGAACAAGACTGTAACACAGGTGCATGATAGAGACGGCCGAACTTTTTCTACAAGTAGGCCTAGGCCGTGTACCTTACATACATGCTGGTTACTGTACCTTTCCTAGAGCCACGGTAGCAGTAGAAATGTCGAGGTAAAATGGTCCAGTTGAGGGTAAGCCCGGACCCACTACTGCCAAGGGGTTAGTGCCCAATGCTGCCTGCAACGAGATTAAATTATGCTAAGGGCTTGTTCCACTATCCATCAGATAAATTAGAAATGGAACAATTTTTTTTATGTAATTTTCTGCAGAATAATTTAACCAGAATTTAATACACCGTACACATACCAGCTCGGCAACGGATCAGATATCGCCTCAACACGAACCGTTCCGCATTCTGTCTATGAAACTCCATACCTACTGCAATGCACACTAATCATCAGCTCCGTTTGGCATTGCCTCGCCTCGGAAATAGCTTGGTCAACTCGCGGTCACCGAGCTTACGTCGGGGCTTCGCCAGTGGTACGCCTAGCTTACGGCTGGATGAGGCCGCAAATACGTCCAGGCGTCGCGGCGCGGTAACACGGGCCGTCATCAGGTTGCCGGTCGTCACTTCGCTTACGTGGGGCCATTACTAACTTCGCCCAGCCGTAACCGCAGCGTCTCCCCGGAGCTAGCGAGTCCACGCTTGGTTGACGGCGAACCGATGAGGCCGGTGTTGCCGATCCGGAGCTGATATGTGCGCGAGGAGGTGGTGAAACAGTCCATAACATAGGCACATATGTTTATATTGTTTTAGATAAACAAGCTGTTTGTGAAATTATGACCGCGACACTTAATCAATCAAATTCAAAGAAAAAAAGAAAGAAAGAAAATACATTTGTTTAGCACAGACTAAAAGACACACAATACACCAAATACATACATTAGATAAAAACAAAAAAATAAAGATCAAATAAAAAGTGTAAAGTCGATGTAAGAAATTAGCATGAAAGTGTGCCTCACGGCTTTGCCAAAAAGGCCCAGTTCAGCAAAAATGCCAGACAACTAGTGCCTGACTCTGGTTTTCAACTGGACCTGATGTGTGAGGTGACGGATGTAAATCCGTTTTATACTGCAACGTGACGTGTGTATGCATAAAAAACAGTAACGAGTATGTATAAATAGTGTGATATTGACTAACATGACTGCCCCGTTGGTCTCGTGGTCGTGGTCTCGGTTCGATTCCCAAGTCGGGCAAAGTGTTATTGGGTTTTTCCATTAGGATTTCTCAGTAACTGCCCGGAGTTTGGAAGTTGGTGGTGTGATACTCCCGTGCCTCGGAAAGCACGTAAAGCCGTTGGTCCTGCGCCTGATCTCTCCCCGGTCGTGTCGGATTCCCGTCCCATCGGACGGGACGGGTAAAGGAACAGAGAGTGCATCTGTGTTTACGCACACACTTGTGCACTGTAATATCTCCTGCGAACCTGGCTAATCTCCGTTGAGATTGGCCACCGTGACCAAAATCGGTCAGGAGAATTATTATTGAGTAACATTGCAAAATAAACAAAGCTGATAAATGAAATTTTCCAATGAAACGTTTCCAAAGAAATGTTTTTTAACAAGTGTTTTGTGAGAGAGTATAGAGGGTTGTGTCGATCTGCTACCGGATAAAAATTTACTGTTCCTCCTGCTAAGTATGAATTGGCACGCACACGGGCACCCCTACAGTTGAAATAATCTACAAATTATCTCGAAGTTATATTAAGAAATGTTCAGAGGAACTACATAACTGATAAACATAATTGTATTTTGCACTTGTGGTAAATAAAACCCATTCCTTACCTGTAAGTCAGCTGTTTATCGCTAGTGGAACTGACCTTGGTGCCTCTGGTGGGTGCTACTAGAGGTGAACCGTTCGTGAATATCAGGCCTATCATCCCTTTGTCTGATAGTTTTTTGGCCCAGTAGCCACCTATGCCGAAGTGATTGGACCCTGGAAAATGCACGATTTTAGTGTGTAGGACAGGACTAGATTAATTTTTGATTGAAATTGATGAGAAGTAGTTAAAATATTGTTTTATAAAAATTTCCATCCAATTGTACAGAGCCCTTAAAAAAATACTCTACATCAATTTTCAAGATCAGAGCATCCATAAAGTTGCCAAGATTTGTAAATTATATGTAAGCAATAATGAGTTGAGCTGAGGAATTTACCTTTCACCGCAATGCATCCAATTCCTGTGACGATGGCCTTCTTAATTGCTAGATCCGTTCCGAAGTTTCCAGCTGTGGCCCCCAGCACGTTATTAGCATTAACCCATGCTGTCGATGCGGTCTCGTTTATAATCTTCGGCGTATTGGATGGATTGCACAACCCGGCCATTATGTCGTGGATGTAGCGTTCTTGAAATTAAAGATTAATTTATTATAACTGATTCAAAACTTTTGACTGGCAGGTGACGATTTGAGACCGGACTAGTTAATACGACAGAGAGAAAACTTCACGCAAAGTGCAGTGATAGGTCATTTTTAAAAAAAAAAAAAAAGCGTTGCTCCCCACCAGGAATTACTCCTGTATCGTGGGTTTGTTTACAAACATTTAAACTCACATACACAAACAGCCAGACCCGGAACAACTACTTGTAGGTCATTACAAATATTTGTTCCGTGCAGGAATCGAACCCGCGACACGCACCGCAGCAGTCAATCGCTTAACCACTGCGCCAACCGTGTCGTCAAGGTGCACAATACACTACTACAAAGCGCTTCAGTCCAAAACTTACAAGCTTTATTTATATACGTGCCTGAAGTCTTCCTCGAGAATTAGGCTATCAAACAGATGTTTTCAAATCCACCTGGTTCAAACACTGTTCAACCAATTAACTCAAGCCAAAAGAGGCGAAGCTTCTAAGTTTTATTATAATGATATCAGGATTATTTTTGAGTTATATGTCTATTCTTATTTATACATACATATTGTTTCATTTTATTTTAGTCAAATAAAAAATCTTGAAACAATTCTGAAAATTCGACTTGATGGTTGTTCGAGAAATGATGTTTGAGCTTGATAATGATGATTGTACATGCTTACCTAACCTGTTCAGTCCATGACTACGATGGCCGCATTTGTCGGCCGCCAGCAGCAGGTCGGCTAGTTGTTCCGCTGGCTTCCGAGGACTGCCAGCTGCCATCACGCAATCGGTCACAAAGCGCGAAACTTCCGTCAACTTCACCTTGGCCATGTTGACTTATGGTACTGAAACCAAAAATGGTAGGTACCGCACCTACAATATTCAAAGTTACTGACAGTTCGGAGCACCTACCTATTGTAGATTTATCACATATTTCTTGGAGCTCGTTCAACAAACTACTTAGACAAATGGATGTAAACATTAAAGAACTCCAGCTAGTGCAGTTCTGCTAAAAAGGATCTCCCTCTATACGACTTTTATTCCAATGACGCGTTTAGCGCACATGTACAGACAGTACAGAAAGTGGGCTTCATACAACAAACGAAAACGCGTCCGTGCGGACATATGTCAAACTGTTAAAAGTATGCCAGACGCAAGGGCTGCTTCTCTTTTTGCAGTGTTAATTTCAGAGATAATAAGAGGTTATTGAATTACGGTTTGGGGACGATCACAATGAAATCGGGATGTCCAAGAACCAACAATTCGAAGACATTCGTAACGTCCACTAACCTGCACTGGGCCCGTCTACGCTTGCATCTATGCGGCTTAGTGCGAATACTCTAAAAATGATTTACCATTTTACGTAAATAAATTATATTACTAAAAATTTACCAAAATTAGAATTAGAATTAATAAGAAGAACGTGGCTTTAGACCACTCTTCAGATGCAGAGGAAGTTTAGAGGTTTTTTTGGTCCAGGTGACTCTGTCAACTTCAGTGGTCAGTGCTGTTGACCCTTGTCAATCCTCCATGTGTGACAGAGTATTTATACAACAGTATGTGCAATATTAACGGCCATGTACTGTAGAAGCTTTAACTGGGTATACCATATTAAGCCTTCGTGGTTGATAACAATAACAGACAAACGCGAATTAGAAAACAGAATAATTAATTAATTAATTTAATGATTCATTTTCATTTAGATGTCCGTCAGCTATACTAATCTAAGGTCAGTTTTAGTCAGCTCGGATGGCTGATAGAGGTGCTTTTTTTGTAGCCAAAAAGCAAAAAGTGTTACCTTCTGGTAGAATAGAATATAATATCTACTCTTCACAGTTAGTTACAATCTCAATTTGAGTAAATTTTTCAAATATTTTAAGAACAATTATTGAGTGTAAGTCAATACGGGTTTCCTTTAGTAACGATAATAGTCCGATTTCGTGTGCCGAGAGATTGCAGCCAGGGTTTGCTGTCTCACAGTACTGTAGGCGTTGCTCACACTGCCTCGTCACGTGACAGTGCACGCGTGCGACCTATGCGCTTAATTTTTTTATAAACCCTACTGTGAACTCGCAATCCCACGCCCCGATGGGACGCATCGCAGCGTGTAGGACGACTAAAGGCGGATACACGCTTTGCGAGGCGTGCGGTGCATCGAATGCAAAGCACATGCCTCGTAATGTGCGAACACTTTAATAAAAACTCTATCTTTCATGAACAACAGTACGGTATCACAAAAGGGCGTTGTACCAATGGCGTCGGTGTCACCCTAATAAAGAACATTTTTAATGCCTGGGAAGAAGCATAAGATGCATTGAAAATCATCTGCGACCTCTCTACGGAGTTCGATTCCGTAAACCATGAGACACTTCTGCTGAAACTACAGCATTATGGGATTAGGAAAATAGCTCTTTATTTACTAAGGTAATGCTAAGGTAAGGCTGTAAGATAGAAAGGTTAAACTTCAAGTAAACGGCGGAAACTCATTAGGGTCTGGAATGGCAATGGGCGTTCCTCAAGGTTCGATTTTGGGTCCAATCCTCTTTTTATACATTAAAAACATATACTATATACATTAATGATTTCAAAATCAACCAAAGATGGTGCTATTCATAGATGACATATCATCGATCTTTAAAGTAGACCGACGGTCACAAAATCTTGACGACGTGAATAACTCTATTCTTTAGGTCCAAGATTCTAAATGAAAAAAAAAAAAAACAACTAAATGCTTTCGATTTAAGTTGTCTATGTAATGTTAGAAGTAGCGAATGTGACATGATATTGTGGAGGTATGGAGAAAAACTGGAGTTTATTGATCAAACGGTTTTCCTAAGAATCACGCTAGATGAGAATTTACAATCGGGACGTCATATAACATCTCTTGCGGGGCACCTAAGCTTGGCCACTTATGCTGTTAGAAAGATAAGACAGTGAGCAGATGTAAAAACTGCGCGTTTAGTCTATTTTAGCTACTTCCACAGCATTATGTCGTATGGCATTTTACTACGGGATCAAACTGCTGACACTGAATCCACCTTTATTTTGCAATAGAGAGATGCCAGAGCCATTTATCATCTACGTCACCGCGGACCTCTCAGGAAACTATTTAAAAAGATTTATATTATGACGGTCATAGATATCCGATATCGATATCCGTGATACTTTGCCAATTCATTTATTAAACTATTATGTATGTTAAAAAAAATCTACATGTTTTTAATAAAATAAGTTATAGACATAATTTTAATACTGGATGTGATAAAAAAAAAATAGATCAATCTTTTTTGACAATCACATAGTATTTTGTTTATTGTTAAAACAAAATACTATGTGATATATTGCAATGAAATGAAAGAAAAATATAAAATTCCTATAAAAAGTACACTTTTTAAACAAGCACAATCAAATTATAGGATTATTTCCAAGATAAGAACGCTTGGAAACATGCTGTTCCTGCTCCATAGGACAATCTAGAGTGTAGACAAAATCTTGTTTCCATCAATAATCGTCTCGGACAAAGACATTCAATTATTTGGTCTCGGAACTAAAAAAGACGTAGGTATTTGTTTATGGGTGAATTTTTTCAAAATGATTACACTGCCTCGTCCCTTTCCTCTTTGTCGCCTGTGCAATCATCGCCATATTTGTTTACTGTGTAAATAATGAAGTCTATCGTAGTCTGTGGTTGTCTACAACCGCCCCACGAGCACGTCGTTTTTGCGTAGTTAGAGAATAACTACACGCCATTGAAACGCGGCGAACCGCGCAGCCACGGAGATCTTTAAAACTAAGCATTGCAGAGACCTGAAATTTAGGTAAATAATAGATTGAATTTGTAAAAAAATTGTAAACATATAGAAAAAAATCCTGGGTTTATATTTTAGGAGCTGTAAGACTATAACCCCATGGCCGCGCTATTGAAACGGTGAAAACCCTATAAAAAGAAAAAAATAACCTTGAAATTATGACCCTACGTAAGTACGTATGAAATTTTTTGATTAAATGTTGTCCCGTCGGGGGACCGCTCTAATTATTAGCCAAACGTTCTGTTGAAGTTTAAAATAGTAGCGGTCCCCCGACAGGACAATATTTATCAAAAAATATCATACGTATTTACGTAGGGTCATAATTTCAAGGTTATTTTTTTCTTTTTATAGGTTTTCACGTTGTTGGGGGTTTTTTAAATTTTAAATTTAATTTTTTATTATTGCTTCTTGTAAAGACTCCTTGTCATTTCATTTCTTTTATTTTCTTGCGTTTTAAGATTCAGGTAATTTGGCATTTAATCAGGTTTTTTGTAATTCGCCATTTTGTGGTAGTGGCCATCTTGGATTTGAAATTTGTCATCGTGTATAGTATTCTAATAGTCAAGCCCTTTCATTTGATACCCATATAGAGGGAGTTGTGAAAAAAAAACTGTAAGTCGCCATTTTGTGGTGGCGGCCATCTTGGATTTGAAATTTATCATAGTGTATAGTATTCTACTAGTCAAGCCCTTTCATTGGATACCCATATTGAGGGAGTTGTACAAAAATATGTAATCCGCCATTTTGTGGCGGCGGCCATCTAGGACCGATTTTCATCAAACATAGCTAAGAACACTCCCGACAAATTCACATTTCAAACAAAAAAAACAAAATTAAAATCGGTTCATCCGTTCGGGAGCTACGATGCCACAGACAGACATACACACACACACACACAGACACGTCAAACTTATAACACCTCGTCGTTTTTGCGTCGGGGGTTAAAAAACACGTTATCGCCGATATCTCGCTGAAAAAGCATTACAGACGCCTGAAGTTTTTTGTAAAACCCAGATTTGAATTTGTCAAAACTAGTAAAAATACAACAAAAAATCCTAGGTTTATATTTCAGGAGCTGTGAAACTAAAACCCCATGGCCGCGCCATTGAAACGGTGAAAAATACGTTATCACCGATATCTCGCTGAAAAAAGCATCGCAGAGGTCTGAAGTTGTTTGTAAAACCTAGATTTGAATTTATCAAAATAGGTAAAAATGCACAAAAAAATCCTAGGTTTACATTTCAGGAGCTGTGGTACGGAATCATCAATACGTCTTGAATATGTCGATAGGTTGACCATGGCTTATTGTTTACAGAAAACTTTCCACCTATTTTATTAGAATTTATATCTCAAGGAATCTAAATTAAATTAAAATGAAACGATAAGGTGCAAAAAAAATGTTTATTTCTTTAAAAATTACATAAATCACAGATTGTTTGCTTACACTAAGATACATTAAATTTCTTTCAAAATTACAGATTATTTTCTTATATTAAGATATGTTTCTTATTAATACGATCTCATAGCCAAATACTTTTTCTAAATGTAAAAAAAAATGACATTTCACACAAACAATCCTAATCATCATCTATAAGACCATATGTAAAATTATGTATTGTCATAGGTGGTTCAGAACTTGCTTTCTCTCTGTTTGACTGTTTTATAAAATATCAGAAGTATTAATTTGTAATCAAATCCTGAGGCGTAACGAATTCCAGACTGTAACAGCAGAACGTAGTTTTCCAAATACCAAAAATATCCGAAACAGTGCGCAAATCAGTTACACATATTATAGTCTTCGACGCAAATCGAAGTCCATAGGAGCCAAAATTTAAAACACCAACAAGTACTCCGTACGAATTAACTGAGAGTAAAACGACGACTGATAGAGAAAAAGCTTTTGGCGGGGGAAGACGGGGTGCGACGGCGGGATGTCTCTTTTTGGACTGCTGTGATTGGTTAGACAGTCAGCCTTCGTCTCCCGCACTGCACCCGCGTTCCGTTCGCTCCTGTGTACTAATGAATCTGTGGCCATGTTAATTTCTTCAGTGCTATTCAATGTTGGAATGTATGACTTAATTACAGGGGTTATTTCTGGCAGAATTTAGTCTTAGAAATACTTAGTTATGAGTTTGAGTATACAATTATTATTCACCAAATTATGCTATCTTACAGGAAAGAAAGAAAGAAAGAAAAAGTATTTATTGCGACTCGCACAGGAAGATCATAAAACTAAACTAAACACAAACAAAAATAAAAAACCTAAATTATATTAAAAAAAAAAAATAGGTACCAAAACCAAATTATATAAAAAATAAAGTAACAAAAATAAAAACGAAACAAAGTCCTGTACGAGGCCAAAAGGCTCCTATCTCAGCATGATGCTACGACATTTAAAAAATAAATGTCGCAGCGCTGGTATTCTAATAGGGCCCGCTGTGATGTCACGGGCAATTACAGTAATAAATAATCTATTTTATTATTTAAATATATATCATTATTTAAAATATTATCAAATAAAATAAATAATTCATTCTTAATCCGCGCCAGACGTAACCTCAATACTTGTCTATGCCTTATATGTCAGAAGCACTCTCAGGAATTACGAATGCTGTGCAAAGTTATCTGTTATGGTTTTCGCTTCGGTTTTCGATTCTGTTATGGTTTTCAAAATACTGTGGTTTTGAGTACGTGTACTCAATGTGTAGCTTGAATTACTTACCACAAAGTAGGTACTGCACTAGTAATTATCGTATACATGGTGTGGAAAAATCAGTAGTGTGACAAACGAGAAAAAAAGTCCTGTTTGTCATAGTGGTGTGATAATCTGGTGTGACTACGAGTCGGCAAGGGTATTTTCAGCTATCAAGCAGCGATTTTTAAAGAAATAAACATAGTTTTGTATCTTATCGTTTCACTAGATTTTGTCCGCGGCTTCGCTCGCGTTAATTGAGAATTTGACAATAAATTTGGAAGAAAATATTCTTAAGACATGTGGCGCCATCTACGATAAAAAACCATGTTTTTGTTGTTTTTTTTCAGGAACTGTACTTTTTTCGAGATAAAAGGGACCCTATGTCCGTTTCCGTACCTACACCTGAAAATCTATATGCAAAGTTTCAGGATGATCGGTTCAGTGGTTTAGGCGTGAAAAGGTAACAAACAAACAAATAAACTTACTTTCGCATGTATAATGTTATATAAGTATATAAAATATAACAAGGGTTTTCATTTAATTTAGAATCCTTGAGTTATTCTAATATAATATTAAACATGGTCATATTTGCGCAAACCGAATATGAACCTTATACAAAAATTTTGAAGCCGCTCAAGTTTATCTAGTTGGTCTTGGGTAAGATCAAGATAGCTGGCATCGGCATAGTCAAGGATGGGTAGAAGAAGCGATTGTGCAAGCGCAATCTTGGTGCAATAAGTGCAAAGTTATCTGAAAAAAATTTAGCCATGGTTATTATACATAATTTTTAGTGCGTCTTGAATATTTCAATAGGGTGACCTATTGAAATATTCAAGACGCACTAAAAATTATAATATTATGAAAAACAAAAATCTCTGCTGTCGGTAATTCTACATATTCATAGGTGTTATTTACAACAAAAAAGATCTCGCTATCACTTACTTTCATCGAAAGATAATCACGACTTACATATTTCTACGCGATACCGTACTACAGCTCCTGAAATGTAAACCTAGGATTTTTTTGTGCATTTTTACCTATTTTGACAAATTCAAATCTGGGTTTTACAAAAAACTTCAGACGTCTGCGATGCTTTTTCAGCGAGATATCGGCGATAATGTATTTTTCACCGTTTCAATGGCGCGGCCATGGCGTTTTAAGTATTGCAGCTCCTAAAATATAAACCCAGGATTTTTTTCTATATTTTTACAAATTTTTTACAAATTCAATCTGTTATTTACCTAAATTCGGGTCTCTGCAATGCTTAGTTTTAAAGATCTACGTGGCCGCGCGGTTCGCCGCGTTTCAATGGCTCAATGGTTCAATGGTTCAATGGCTCAATGGTTTTTTTAAAAAAACCGCGCCATTACACGACACGATTGTTTTTGTATTTTAAATCATAATGTGGCATCACAGCTGAAGTAGAAAAATGCCAATTAACTTTTGGAGGCCAATGTATATAAACCAGGTGCAGATTTATAAGCTAGCGCTGCAATGCTTTTATCATAGGTTCTTTAAGTACCTAAACTTTTTTAAATGACATAATATATGACGTGCGTGTGAACTGAAGGACCACACTGGTATTTCGCAAAATAAAAATAGTAGGATTTAGTAGTAGACTTACTTAAAATAATTGTATAACAAATCTGGGAATTTGTAAACAAATACAGGATATTTTTTTATCCAGTGCGCAAACTGTAACTATGAATTCACTACATGATTCTGAACCACCCTGCGTTGAAATTATTAGTCGGTTATTAAAAAAAAATAGCTCTGCCATACATTTTGACCGCGTAGGTGCACTTTTCTATGAAACAGCTGACTTTTTACGCTAGGGGTGTAGAATCATGTGCTGAATTCATGGTTACAGTTTGCGCTCTGGTTAAAAATGTATCCTGTATATTAAAAACTACAACCCTTAAAGTGCAGTCCCTCAGTCCCCACAGACCATCAGCCAGATCTCGGAAAGTATCTGAAAAATTAAAGTATTGTGACTACAGACATTTAGGGCTGATTTGTCCAACGCCAGATAGTTTTATCGGAGGAATACTCGTAATGTTGAATTTTTGACAGTTCTTCTATACAAAACCTGTCAGACGTCAATTTTATTCCACGAATGAAAATTATCTGTCGATTGAAAAATCAGCCCTTGGTAAAGAATCTGTAAAGATATTTACTGAATAACAGACCACAAAGCATCAAAGATAAAATATATATATTTCATTCCACACAAGAAAGATAAATATTTTAGTGAATATTACCGAATCAAATAAATAAAACCTTCCTTTTTCTACATAAAGTTTTAATAAGAGACTTAAAACATTTTGTAGAAAAAGAAATGGAGAAAAAATATCGACGCGATTTGAAGAAAACTATTATTAAAACTGGTCCCTCAATCCTCACCTCCGCTGACATATGTGCATGTACTAGCTGCTAGACGAGAGGAATATCAGAAAGTCTGTTGCACTTCACTTTTAGTAAAAAGTTTCTACTAAATAATAGTGTATCTAAAATTGTGTATTTCTTACCTCTTAACTGAGATAATACTACTTTTTTAATCCTACGAAAATAGACAGTGTGACCACACAATGAAACAAAATGTAGACTGTACTATTATACATCAATTTAATATAGCATTAAATTACTATCATTATTTTTAACGAAAACATGGTTGTACGGTTAAAATGTTATATTAGATGGCGTATGTGTATTTAATAAAAACGTAGATTACAAAATTAAGTAGGTAATCACTTATTATAATACTTTAGTCAGTACTTACACTATGCGTACGTAAAAACCGCTGAGCTGATACACCTTCACAGGAATCTGGGCGCATGTCGTGCACCCAAGAGAAAAACGATGTTACTGTGTAAAGAATAATAATTTAACACAAACCGTATTTATGCTTTACCTTAACCGACACAATGACTAAAAAAAGCTGGGTTGACCGCCATTGCCCCCAAGTGTAATGACGCTTAAACCTGGTTGTTTTAATTACCTATAGCAAAAAATATCTATTTTCATTCGTTATAAACCAGTCAAATCAACCCTAAATAACTAAGGTTTATGTGCCTAAGGGTTGATTTTTCAATCGACAGATAATTTTATCCGAAGAATAATTTTGTGTTTTTTGACAGTTCTTCAAAAGCTGTCAGTCGTCAGTTTAATTCCACGTATAAAAATTATCTTGCGTTGGAAAAATTAGCCCTACGTGGCACATAAATCACAAATGTATTCTCTTTAATCATCCCATCCAGATCACACGGAATGATATTTACTTCACCTTCGGTCACCGAAATAAATCCTATAAAAATATAAGTAAAATATTACTGAGGGGTAACGACGTCCGTTTTGTATTAGAATTGAAATTAAAAGAATATAGGTACACATACAATTGTTCAATAATATTTACTTTTTTCACCAAAACAGGACGTGTAAATACCAAAAATTATAAAACCAAGAATAAAAATATCAAAAATAATAAATAGATACTAAAAAATCAATACTTATTGACAGAATCACCCAGCCAAAGATTAGCACAAAATAGCTGCAAACTTTCACTCTCCCATTCTCTCCCCACACACCACCATGTCGCGAGCTGACTGATGTTACTTGTCACTGTCGAGATCTTTTCCCCCGTGTCTCAACTGTGTTAACAAGTTGCTATGAACATTGTTTTCCAAGTCACCGCTGGAAGGGCGCCTGTATGATGGTGACTTCCGTCTCGCCTGCGGCACGCTGCCGCACAAAATAGCCGCAAACTTTCATTCTCCCATTCTCTTCCCACACAGCAGGGTTCAGGGTTCCCATGGTGCGAGTTGACTGATGTTACTTGTCGCTGTCGAGATCTTTTCCGTCGCGCCTCTGATAGGTTAACAAGTTGCTATGATTGTCCGGCCTGCGGCAGCGTCATCGAAATAAAAATAAAACAGCAAATTACAAAACTTATCACAAACAAACTTATTGAGTACCTACGTTTTAAAGAATAACCAACAATTAATAGTAGATTATTAAGGGAATAAAGCAGTGTCTATATTTAATCCTTTGGGATTCGGGAACTGGGAACTTGCAACGAAGGATTCTAGAGCTCCCGAGCGAAGTGAAGAAGTTCCATTCCTACACCGGAATTCTGAGCGTACCGAAGGATTCAAGATTGCCCAAGACGAAGACTCCTTTACAGACACCGAACGGACAAAAAAAGTGATTTATAAAGATTCTGTTTTTCCTTTTTAGGTTGGAGCCTTAAAAACAGCTGTTCTGTGCAAAAGTGCAATACTAACAAGATCAAAATGTATGCAAAAAAACAGCAGTTTTTTTTCCTGTTTAAGTTGGTCTCACAGTCAAAGTTGTGCGTCCCATGAGTCCTACACTCCCATAAAGTATCTCATTCTTTTACATACTTTTACTGTATGCGAATAAGGAATACACCGATTTGAAAAGTCTTCGCCAATTTTACTGTGTGTGCTTAGGACTTGATTTATTTAATTTTCATTGTTTAAGATTGCTCATTATTTTGATTAAGATAAGGTACTGATATTGAGCCATGTTATTATTGAATGAATAGTATTAGTAGTTAGTAGTACGGTCCTTATTATAATTTTGTTTGTTTGTACAGCCAATGGTTTCATAACTTTTGGCTTGTAGTTTATTTAAAAACGTATAAAAAGATAAGCGAAAACCATTTACTCACACACCTTTATCCTTCTTATTGGTTCGACTTTTAACTTCACGGCTAGTTTGTCGCAGGAATTGAGCATTTGCTCGATGTACACAAGCACGCCGGCTTTCTCCGCTTCGATTATTGTCTTCTTCTCTATGTCTCCTGGAGCAAGCACTGGCAACTTTGGATCTGCCTTGGAAGTTTATAAAAATATTTAAGATAAAACCACAGAGTAAAACAATGTCCATAAATGAGATACACACTGGTTTCATATCACGCCAATATTTTATAACATCGGAGACGCGCTCTTCAAAACCTGGGGCGAAGCATTTGTGGTTGATAGCCAAAAAGGTTTGGCCGATGTTCGCCTCAGTTTTAGCATCTGGTGTCCACTTGGGTACGTGATGACCGTAGAAGGAACCTGTGCGAAGTGAAAGAAAGAATAGTTAGATTTGTATAGATCTATAACTGATTTGCTGGTGATGAAATATTCAAAAACGTGAAGCATATTTTATGACTGTGGCTACTAAAGAATTTCGCATCTGGCAATTCTACTCTCTGGTTCATCGTACTTTAATCGTGTACCGTCGAATGGGGCTGCTGAACCTTCTTTATCTGAGTTCTTTCATCTAATGTTTCACCATAACTTTCGGGTCTGACCTAAATAACAGGGAAGGCGCATTGGTTGAAATCTTCACCATGACGTGCAGATATACAATTTGACTGTGCTAACCTGATAGTATTCCAGAAAGCATATCGACAAGCCCTCCCAGTCCGAAGCCTTTGTACCCACCCGTCTGCTCGGTGCCGCCTAACGGCATCAGGGACCCGGATGTTATCGCCTGGAAAACGAACAGAAGAAGTACGTAGGTCAAAATATTTGCTAGGACATGAAAAACAAGGTGAAAACCCACGCGTTTTGTCGGCGGGAGATGTCGTTGCGTTGACGTTGAAAAGGCTCGGTGCTTTATCAATATTATACAGGGTGACTTGTAATTTGACGTATTCCTCCCAAGACGTGATAGAGAGATCCATTTGCAACAATTAAGTACCCATAAAGCCCAGGTAAAAATTCATGGGATTCGAGAAAACTCAATTTTTATGTATTTTTCAAAATATCCCAGAATCCGTCACTAAATAAAAACTAAATTGCAAATCTAATGCCCTTCACTACTAAATCATTGAGCACTTTAGCAAGCCTTTCGATGAAACCAAAATTTCTAAAATATGAAACAGTTAAAGTCGGGTTTTTTTTTAATAGGTGTATGGTCCCCTAATATATTGTGATTTTTACGGCATGGTTTTATGGCATGGTCATACCAACACTGTTATAGGTTGCTGTGACCTCCAATAATTTTTATAATCTTTGGATAGTAATATCAAGTGCATTTTGAGATGCGCAACCGTATATGAATGAACGGGTTACCGCCTGCGACGTCGACGAAGTGCGACTAACGTAGCTGAGGCTCCTGCCCGGCGGTCCCACCGCCCGCACACTTGGCGACATCCCCGCTGTACGGCTCCCGTAATCCGCGTGAACCATGAGACTGACATCAACGAAAAAGTCGGCCCATAGTATCGTCGTCTGACATCGACGGGTATTGGATCTTTAGCTCTTTGTACATTATGGATGACGACTGGTGATAACTGATGTTGTTACCCACCAAATCTGGGTCCAGTGTTACTTTTCCATCGGGTCCTTGCGCCCAGCCTGGCAGCAATTTGATACCTCTGCGGCGACACATTTTTAGCTGAAAATTCATGGATTTCACACCTGTACCACAATTGCGCCACACACTTTCGATGGATGAAGGATGATTCAAAAATTCGTCTGGTCGACAACGTAAATATGGCAACGCATGTTGTAGTGTTGACTCGTCGAAATGAACGGCATTGGGATTGTGAGTGTCTTACACAACTGAGACAAGAATATTATAGTAGGCAGGAGCGGGCGTTAATGGATTAATGAGCTTAGAACAAGACTGTGACACAGGTGCATGATAGAGACGGCCGAACTTTTTCTACAACCAGGCCTAGGCCGTGTACCTTACATACATGCTGGTTACTGTACCTTTCCTAGAGCCACGGTAGCAGTAGAAATGTCGAGGTAAAATGGTCCAGTTGAGGGTAAACCCGGACCCACTACTGCCAAGGGGTTAGTGCCCAATGCAGCCTGCAACGAGATTATATTGCTAAAATTGATAAAATGCAAAGGGCTTGTTTCATGTCTGGATTGGCACTATCCACCAGATAAATTAGAAATGGAACAGACTTTTTATGATATTTTCTGCATAAAGTAACCTGAATTTAAATACACACACACACATATCAGCTCGGCAACAGGTCAGATATCGCCTGACTGTTCCGCATTATTTCTATGAAACTCCATACCTACTGCAATGCACATTAATCATCAACTCCGTGCGGCATTGCCTCGTCTCGGAAATAGCTTGGTCAACTTACAGACATCGAGCTTACGTCGGGGCTTCGCCGGAGGCACGCCTAGCTTACAGCTGGGTGAGGCCGCAAATACGTCGATGCGTCGCGGCGTGGTAACACGGGGTGTCATCAGGTTGCCGGTCGTCGCCTCGCTTACGTGGGGCCATTACCAACTTCGCCCAGTCGTAAGCGCAGCGTCTCCCCGGAGCTAGCGGAGGTGTTCCGATCCGGTTACATGCCTACGTCGAGTCCACGCCTGGTTGACGGCGAGCCGATGAGGCCGGTGTTGCCGATCCGGAGCTGATATGTGCGCGAGGAGGTGGTGAAACAGTCCATAAGATAGGCACTTATTTGATTGTTTTAGATACACAAGCTGTTTGTGAAATTGTGACCGCGACACTTAATCAATCAAAGCTGATAAATGGATTTGTCCAAAGAAACGTTTCAAAAGGAATATTTTAACAAGTTTTTTTGGAGAAATCCTTATGGATATTATCCGTCTGGAGAGTATAGAGAGTTTTGTCAGTCTGCTACCGGATAAAAAGTTACTGTTCCTCCTGCTAAGTACCATGAATTGGCATGCATACGCGCACCCCGACAGTTGAAATACTACCTACAAATTATCTCGAAGTTATATTAAGATAATTATGTTCAGAGGAACTATATAACAGATGCCTAAATTTAATTATATTTTGCACTTGCTGTAAATAAAACCCATTCCTTACCTGTAAGTCACTTGTTTATCGCTAGTGGAACTGAACTTGGTACCTCTGGTGGGTGCTACTAGAGGTGAACCGTTGGTGAATATCTGGCCTATCATCCCACTGTCTGATAGTTTTTTGGCCCCACAGATGCCGAAGTGATTGGACCCTGGAAAATGCACGATTTTAGTATGTTGGACAGGACGATCAATTTTTTATTTAAATTGATGAGAAGTAGTTAAAACGTTTGTTTTATAAAAACTTCCTTAGAAAAAACTATCTTTGCATTATATAAATTCAATGTCTTGTATTGTATAATTGCATAGCACACGTGTGAGCACTGTGTATTTACTATAAAGCTACCATTTACTGTATACGTCTTTCATCGACTTGAATGTGTCCTGGCGGCTGAGAGTATGTCATGCTCACTCAAATGTCTCGCTGGTGGTGGCGCGTATGTTGTATCATTAGCTCCCTTCAAAATGGTTGAGCTGAATGGTGCTGATCCATACGTCATATTCATGAACGGGCGCCGTCAAAAGGGACTGGTCATCTCTTAGCTGCCACGGCATATTTTAATTTCTGAATCGTTGTTATCTTTTTTTATAATAGACGCTTTTAACGTGCACATCTTTCTACATCGTTCTTACGTGTATAATTTTAACATGTATGATGTAACCAATATAACAGCAACACAAACAAATATTGACCAAAAAAAGATAGCACTAGGTCGTTTTATAAACCTAAGCAAAGCTTTCTACACTGTTAGCCACTCAATATTACTACAAAATAGGTGTTTCAGGGTTGGCCCCCAAACTGGAACGGACCAGGGCCGCCTTAAAGCGGCTCCTGCCCAACCTGAGGGGGCCAAACGCCTCCTGCCGGAGGCATTACGCGGGGGTCGTGCGGTCCATGGCCCTTTATGGGGCCCCGGTGTGGGCGCGTTCACTGCGGCTTCGAGCCGCACACTATCTGAACGTGCCCCAAAAGGTGGTAGCCGTAAGGCTTATCCGCGGGTACCACACGATCTCCGGCGAGGCAGCAAGCCTGCTTGCCGGACTGCCGCCATGGGATCTGGAGGCGATAGTCCTCGCGCGCCTGTATGATTGGCGCGCGGAGGCACTACATCGGGGGGAAACTCCGCACCCGCGGCAAATCGCGGCGGAGCGGACGAACCTCCGGCGCGATCTCATGGTGGACTGGAAGGCGCGACTATCGCAACCCAGCGCAGGGCACGCCACGATAGCGGCGGTAAGACCCCTCTTTGAGGAGTGGCTAGAGAGGCGTCACGGCGTTCTCACCTACCGCCTGACGCAGGTCCTCTCCGGACACGGATGTTTCGGGAGGTTCCTGCACATAATCAGGCGGGAGGAGACGCCCGGGTGTCATCACTGCGAGGATCGCCCAGAGGACACGGTGGAGCATACGGTGGGGGTCTGCCCCGCTTGGGCAGAGCACCGCTGTGTCCTCGTAGAGGCGATCGGCAGCGGCGGCGACCTCTCGCGTCCGGCCCTGGTTCAAGCCATGGTCCGGGGCGAGAGGGAGTGGGAGGCGGTCACCTCCTTCTGCAAAGCAGTCATGCTAGCGAAGGAGGTGGCGGGATGGGCGAGGGAGAGATCCTCACGCCTCAGCCGCCGAGGGAGACGCTCCGGGCGTCGGGAGCCGCGTAATGACTCCCGGCCACCGTAGGCGCGGGCCTGCGGGCGGAGAGCAATGGGTAGCTCTCCGTCCGATCAGGACCAGGCCCGTGCCGGACGGCGCGTAAGTATTCCACGCGCGCCTCAAAGAGATGTCAGCATAGTTGAAGGGGCCCGACAGGGCCCAAGCCTGCCGGGGTAGCGGGATCGTCCGAAAGGGTTACCGCTGCCCTGGTACATAAAGGGCTAAGGTAGGAACACGGGTGGGTTTTAGTCAGTAAGAGTCTGACAATCCCTTCTGCTCCACCCAGAGCGGGAGGGGTCATTTGATGATTTCCCATTCTGAGAAACCCAACCAAACCAAAGTAAACCACACAGCACAGGCTCATTTGGTGTGCCCCAGGGATCGGTTCTTGGACCACTATTCTTTTTTATTTACATCAATTTCGTGCATAAAAATTCATTACAAGGACACGTTTCCCTTTATGCTGATGATATCTGTCTTTTTTATTATGGCACATCGATTAACGCTACCCTCAACCAAGCGCAGGAAGATTTAAACACATTATCTATTTGGTTCCAACAAAACCTACTTACCATTAATGCTGCTAAGACTAGATAAGTCATTTCTAAACCCAAAAATAAAAAATACTAGCTCAACCCCCTTGACTATTGATAATCAAATAATACAACAAAAACAACCTTGGGCTAAGAGTAGACTGTCAGTTAAACTGGAAAATACAAATTGATCACATCAGTTTCAAGCTATCCTCACTTTTGGGCTCATTGCGTAATGTTGTTCATTGTCTTCCTCATCGAGTGCGCCAGACCATTTACAACTCGTTAGTGAAGCCACATCTGATGTACCTAATTGAATTATGGGGTAACGCGCCAAAAACTAACCTAAAGACCTACAGATCGCTCAGAATAAAATTATAAAACTATTATTCCACTATGTTTACCTTACACCCACAATTAACATTTCCAGGGAAGCGGAACTCATGAGTATTAAACAACTCCATGCATACTGTACCAGCATACTTATAAGAAAAATTCTAAGCAAGTCCATTCACTCACAAATACACTTCACTAAAATACATCAAGTACATAATCGTAGCAGTCGTAGGAAGGATCACATTTTGCTACCGCGAGTGCGAACAATCAATGGCGAGAGAACAATTATTTTTGCGGGACTACAACGATATAATGAACTACCTAAAGACGCAAAGAATGCGAACTCGTTTAATATTTTCAAAACTAAATTAAAAAATCACATTCTATATGATCAAACACTACTACCATAAATAGACTTGCCCTACTGTTGCGTTGCTTTGTTGTGGTACCGGGTTCGCATTCCTTATATCTACTATGAATATTTGCGACCACGGTAATTATTTCTTTTGCGGGTAGATTGAAAAGTTTCAACTTTTGTATTCGTTAATGTTATTTGTGTGCGAGGTGAAATGTTGTTGCGTAAGTGATTTTATTGTAAAGAAAAACAATAGCTGCTTGGTTTCTGTGTCAAAGTCCTTATAATACATATATTTAAGATTTAAAAATGTTCTCAAGTAAGTGAACTCTTTGTAATTTCTTATTGAGAAATAAATTTCTTTAACCATAATATTTTGTAACAATTTTATGATTTAAAAGAGTGTTCGTGGAGTGTCTTACCCGTTTTTTCCATCGGTACTTACTACGCTTTGGAATGGCAACTAGCTTCATCTTTCTGACTGACTGACCCCTTGAAAATTCAAAAGTGCCTGTTGATAGTTTTGTAGCGGTATCTACAACGCCACATGCGAACAACGCGTCATACTGACGTCACGCAAATCCTGCATCTCGCAAGCAGAGTTTACCGCGCAATTAGCATAGATACAATTTCCCAACATCAATCGTTGGGCAATTGCCCGCCAGACACAACACCCGTCTGGTCGGAGGATCCTCCCTTTTCAATAGAGTATGAGTGAACTTTACACCCTGTTCCTCATACCTCTATAGTTTATTTGAAATAAATAAAAATAAAAATTACTCTACATCAATTTTCAAGATCAGAGCATCCATCAAGTTGGCAAGATTTGTATGTAGATTTGTAAATCCTAGTAAGCAATGAGTTCAGCTGAGGAATTTACCTTTCACCGCGATGCATCCAATTCCTGTGACGAGGGCCTTCTTGATTGCTAGATCCGTTGTGAAGTTTCCAGCTGTGGCCCCCAGCACGCTATTAGCATTAACCCATGCTGTCGATGCGGTCTCGTTTATAATCTTCGGCGTATTGAATGGATTGCACAATCCGGCCAAAATGTCGTGGATGTAGCGTTCTTGAATTTAAAGATTCATTTATTATAATTGATTCAAAACTTACGACTGACGATTTGAGACCGGACTAGTTAATACGACAGAGATAAAACGAGCAATGATAGGTGCACAATACACCACTACAAAGCGCGTCAGTCCAAGATTGAGAAGCTTTATTTGTTTATTAGCTTCCGAGACTTCGTACGCGTGAAATTTCTTATTCCCCCGATCTATTCCGTCGCATCGCATCGCCTGCCCGCGGTATTACTTACTTCATTTTCGGTCTGACTTATTTTATTTTTGCTTGGCTCCTAAGAATGTTAGCGTGTGAGCAAAACATGTATGCTCTATTGTATTTTTAAAACAACTTTATATACCACGCTTTATACAAATAAATATTATTTCTATTTCTACTGTTTTACATGTTGCTTCATTTTATTTTACTCAAATAAAAATGATTGAAACAATTCTGAAAATTTGATTCGATGGTCATTCGAGAAATGAAGTATGAGCTTGATAACTATGATTTTACATGCTTACCTAACCTGTTCAGTCCATGACTGCGATGGCCCCATTTGTCGGCCGCCACCAGCAGGTCGGCTAGTTGTTCCGCTGGCTTGCGAGGACTGCCGGCTGCCACCACACAGTCTGCCACAAAGCGCGTAACTTCCGTCATCTTCACCTTGGCCATGGCGACTTATGTAACTTAAACCAAAAATGGTAGGTCCTGTGAGGGACTAGACGAGCCCTCAGATATTTATGGGAGGAATGAAACCGATACGATTCCTTTAAGTTTATATTGACAGAACGTCTTTACATATTTCCCACTAAACTAGCACCGACTTTTCTGAACAAAAATCCTAATTAAATATTTGACATCTTATTCTAAGCTTGCTTGAACGTTCGAAGTTACTGACAGTTCGGAGCATCTACCTATTGTAGATTTATCACAATTTCTTGAAGCTCGTTCAACAAACTACTTAGTCTTGCTTAAACGGATATAATCATCAATGAACCCCGTCTAGTGCAGCCCTGCTAAACAGGATATAAACATTAATGAACTCAGCGTAATACAGTCCTGCTTCAAAGGATATGGACATTAATGAACTCCGTCTAGTGCAGTTCTGCTAAAAATGATCTCTCTCTCTCTGACTTTCATTTCAATGACGCGTTTAGCGCATATGACCACCAACCAAAGAAACCGAGATGTCCAAGAATCAACAATTTGGAAACATTTGAAACGTCCACTAACCAGCACTGGACCCGCGTGAATTACGTCTACGCTCACGTCTATGCGGCTTAGTGCGAATACTCTAACAATAATAACAGCCAGCCTGAAGTAATAAGAAGAACATGTCTTAGGAGGACTCTTCAGATGCAGAGGAAGTTCAAGAGGTTTTTTTGGTTCAGGTGTCTCTGTCAACTTCAGTGGTCAGTGCTTAGTGTTCTGTGGTCAGTGCTGTTGACCCCATAGATTATATACTATGTTGACCCATGTCAATCCATGTGAGACAGAGTTTTTATAAAACCGTATGTGCAATATTAACGGCCATGTACTGTAGAAGCTTTAACTGGGTGTACCATATTCAGCCTTCGTGGTTGATAACAATAAGAGACAAACGCGAATTAGAAAACAGAATAATTAATTAATTAATTTAATGATTAATTTTCATTTAGATGTCCGTCAGCTATACTAATCTAAGGTCAGTTTTAGTCAGCTCGGATGGCTGATAGGTGTTTTTTTTTTGTAGCCAAAAAGCAAAAATTTAAAAAGAACCAATATCGAACCCTGACGCCCGCCTATTGCCATTTCTGACCTTAATATTTTTTTTTTACTTTCTGACAGAACGGAAGTTTGGAGTTCCATCAAGAGTTACGTCTACAATGCAAAGTACACGACTTAAGTTAGGACCAAAGAGATTTAAGATAGGTACAATAGAGAGGCTATGCAATGAAATGTCTTAGAAAAACTGTGATCCCAAGTCTCAGTGACGCCATCTAGCGTAATATAGCAAAATTGGAGCGGCAATTAGGAACATCAAAGAGTAAAATGAATCAAATTGATTAAAATATATTCAGCTATCGCTCGGTAGGTGGCCAGTGTCGTCAGTGTTGCCAGATCCGATTTTCAATCCGTGGATTAAGCTTGAAAAACCTAATATACATTTAATCAATCAGGTAAATAAATTTTGAAAACTAAACAAATTAAGCAAAACCTGTCTCAGACAGTAAAAACTATTTTAGAATTTTATTCGCTACTATTATTACGCGCTAGGTATCAGTTTCAAGTGTGTGTTTTCTATGTACATTTTAAAATAAAATAATTTTAAACGTGCTTTGCCTCCGAATTATTATAGCACTTCGTTTATTACGATTTTTGTGTAAAGTAGACCTATTATGTCATAAAGCGCATTTTTTTGCAATTGTCTGTTGCATTTCGTTTTTACAAAAATAATTATTGTTACACTTTTGTTTGCAAATAATTGTAAATCTTATTATATCGATATACGCATATTCGAGGCGAGGTCCAAAAATCCGTAGAACTACTAAATTCATAATTTTCATAAGTCTGGCAATGCGGGGGTGACACTAAGTAGAAACTATAAAACCTGTGGTAGGGATTTTATCATTTAGATATAAAGGTATCGATAATATTGAAAAAAGTTATAAGTCTATTATTTCGCATTTGAATAGATTTGAACAAATGCCAAAAAATTAGGAAATCAATAATATGATTAGTAGTTTCATTGTTTACAACTTAAAAATAGTCTTATAACTTTATTCAATATTATCGATACCTTTTATCGATAATATTGAATAAAGTTAGAAGACTATTTTTTCGCATTTGAATAGATTTGAACAAGTGCCAAAAAATTAGGAAAGCAATAAATTTATTAGTAGTTTCAATGTTTACTAGTTTTTTATCTATAAAATTCTTTTTACATACAAATTAATAAATTATCGTTATTATGGTCTAGTGATCCAAGTGTCAGACTGCTAATCACAAGGACATGGCTTCGATTCCCACAGGACACAAATATTTATGTGATGAATATAAGTGTTTGTGTTGGTCCGGGTGTGTGTTATGTATGTTTTATAAGTATTTATTTACAAAAGAAACTATTATATCCATTGTTTAGTACCCACAGTACAAGCTCTGCTCTTTGAAGCAAACAGATCAGTCGACCTTGCGTACGTACAAAATATAAAATTCAAAACACTTATATTGAGGAAATTACGGGCGTTCTTTCTTATTTTTTTTCTTTTTGTTCGGCTTCTAATAGTCCTAGCGTAATGTTAAATAACCTATAGCCTTTTTCAAGAACTGGGCTTAAAAATGTAAAAAAAAATTCCAAATCCAACTGGTAGTTCCAAATATTAGCGCGTTCAAACAAACAAGCAAACAATCTCTTCAGCTTTAGTATTAGTATAGATTGTCAAAAGAGTTTAGCTCTGTAGCAAACGCCGTTAGAAAAAATCGTGATTTAACTGATTTAGAGACCGTTGACTTAGATACGTTAGTTCGATCATATGGTATTATTTTGAAACAGTATTATATTTTAAGTGTTATTTATTATTTACCTTAATAAATATTATCGATAACAAAATCGATAAACAACATCACATCTCAACAAGGCAGTAGTAAAACTACTCATCAATAGAGGCCGTTTATTACAAAATTAGCAAATTTTCTAAATCTCTTTATGAAACTAATTAATACTAATTACTGAGTAAATATAAATAATTCATGCCTAAATAAACCGAAGTTAGGTCCAGTTGTTTTACCATAACAAGATTTACAATATCGTAATGCACAACTCGGCATGTTTCCTTAGAAAATATTTTTCTTTTGGTGGACACGAATGCGTCTTGACACGCAGGCGAACGACACTAGACTGAGCGACTTTTGACCACAAGGACAAAAGTATTGGATTACGATTTTGTTCGTAATGTCCTGTCTATTGTCAAGTAAATAGTTTAATGGCTTTGTTTAGGACCTATTTAAAACATTGCAGGCGTAACTGACTAGACTAGACTATCCCTGGCAATCTTCAAGTGCGACCTAAGACCGATTGTGTTTTATAATTAGTGTGTTTGAGTTGTTATTAGTGTTGTTTAATTAAAGTAACAATAATATCGATAAAAAATATCGACATGGGAGTTGCACTGGTTGAAAAAAAAAAGGTATTGGTATATGGGTGAATTCTTCCAACACTCCTTCGTCCCTTTCCTCTTTGTCGCCTGTGCGTAAGTCTATCGAAGGCGTAGTACTTTTTATTTAATTTTATATTTGTTTTTATCTGATGTATGCACTGACCTATATTATACGAGTACAAGTACGCGTACTTGTTTATAAGAGGTCAGTGGATGTATGTATCTGGTGTTTCGCGTGTCTTTCAGTCTTTGCTAAATAAAACTACATTATTGTCGTTAGTTCAAGTGATGGACTTGATACTAACTTGACACTGACTTGATACTGTTAAGGGTTACTGTGGTATTCTGTTACCAAATCATGTTAGTACTAATATAAAATAAATGTGCATAAAGCGGGCGGCGAGGGCAACCCCGACAAGATGGGTGGGGCACTTCGCTGTCATGCACCGGAGAGTGCGGTCGTTGTGATCACTGAGCGTTGGATGTACCCAAATAAAAACCTTGTGTTTTATTTACAATACAAACTATATTATTTGTGGAGTTGGGAGAACTCCACGGTTACAGTCTAAAAAAAAGTTAAAAGAAAAAAATAACAAGCATATACAGGGTGATTTTTTAAAGACCAGCCAAATTTAAGGATGTGGTACAGACCATCAAACTGAACAACTTTCTCCATGGGACAAATAGCGTAATCGCGAAAATTTTATCAACTGTCCCATAGAAAACTTCAATACCTACTAGACCTAAATGTATGGGACGGCTGAATTTTTATTCGCGATTACGATGTTGGTCCCATGGAGAAAGTTGTTCAGTTTGATGGTCTGTACCACATCCTTAAATTTGGCTGGTCTTTAAAAAATAACCCTGTATATTTGTATTAGAAATAACATGTTTTTCATTATAATACCTCTGAATTTGCATCACTGTCCAAATCACAGTGATCTTTATTCACATTCCAATAAGGTTACTGTTGGGTTGCTGCCACTGACAAGTCTGTCAAAATCATTGTGATCTGTAGCTCTTTACTCTTTACAACTGTACTTTCTTGTCTCCCACGAGACTGAAGCTCGGTTGACCCGGAGTCTGGAAGGCCTTAACCCTGATTTGTGTGGAGACTCTTAGGGCCGGCGCATATCTGGCAAGGCACATTCTCAAATAAACTTAATACTTGTGAGAGCGTATGAGGAAAAATGGCAAAGGTTACTTTATGTTATTTTTATGGCCGCCATTTTGCTTTTATATTTTGACCTTATTTGCGGTATCAGCATTTCTAGATTACTTAAATATTATGTTGTGCTTAACCATTAATCAATTTGAAAAAAAAAAAAACAATGACATGCTAATAACAAATGCAAAACCCTTAAATATACAAATTTCACAATATTACTAGAATTAAAACATTTAACCGTTCATTTCTACTTCCATTGGTGTTATATTCAGTCTCTTGGCGAGCGCCTCGGCGGACACGATCTGCTGTTTGAAGTACATCACATATCCTCTAGCGTCGGTTTCTTCGGCCGCGCGCTTCTCTTTATCTCCTGGAGCCATCACAGGTAGCTTGGGATTCGTCTGAAAAGAGAGATTGCCATACGGTATCTGTTATTGACGAGGGCTGATCTTCGAGACATGGAATCGTACGGTCAACTGCACAATTTGTCATTGACAGCGCCTTTATGTCGTAGTTTAAGGTCGGTTTTCAAGAGTTACGGTTGACCGTACCTTAAGTAAGTGGTGGACGGGAAGTTTGCACCTGCAATCATTTTCGATTTTGCATCATTCTATTTATTGCGATACTTTTTATGAAAAGCGCCGTCGCAGATAGCCAAATACCAAAACTTTACTACGACTTCCGAATCTACTGACTAATTAATCTTTTTTCGAGCCCAGTAAGGCTCAAAACTTACGACAAGTTGTCAGTAAAGCTCGTATTATGAATTTACAGAATAAGGTTACTCACTGGTTCCAGCTGCCGCCAATGTGTGATGCAGTCAGCGAGGCGATCTCCGGAGCTAGGAGCGAAGCACTCAGGGTCGACGGCCACGAAGCAGTGGGCTAAATTGGCTGGCCCACCCTCTCCAGTGTGTGACCATGGTCGCAGTCTGTGTCCGTAACTGGAGCCTGTGCCGAATTTGAAAGAGAAGAGTAAAAAAACTTTGAGGTCTATTGCAGATTGCTGGTGGCAAATTACGTCGCTTCTTTCAATTCATTTAACTAAGGGACGTCGTAACTGACTACACTTTTCTTTCAAAGAATTAATATTTTAACAAGCTGTAATAGCTTGTCCACTGCAGATTTATGTTAAACTACGTAGGTACATTCTTGGTCTTCTAAAGTAGCTGTTCTTATGAAAAAAAAAATGGACACCGCTGGCTGAGTAGGTATCCTTGATGGGCCAGCAAATTTAACGTTACCTATGTCTTTGATATCACAGAGGCAATTCTCGTATTTATTTCAGTCTCAATCTGTCAAAAATACCTCTAATTTGCCCACATTTTTGACATTGATTATGGCTAAGATGAGATTGCGAGTACATTTTGGACTGTTCAAATTACGGGAATTGGCCTTCAGTTCATGATGGGCAAGACAGCACATACTAATTCCATGGGCAAGACTTACAATATGACAAGCCGTGCCCTATGGGATTTATCATCGGCAAAAATTACGATTTTCAATATAAACTCCCCGTAAAATTTAATTTTTAAAAATCCTTGTTGCTCACTTTTATTATATGAGAAACTTTTGCAAAATTGTACGCTTCTAGAAATTGAATTCAAGATTGTAATATGTAGAAATTGTTAAGCTTAATAGGAGCTAACCTGATAATATTCCACAGAACAGCTCCACCATAGCCGCTAGTCCAAACCCTTTGTATCCTGATGTCTTCTCACCGCCACCTAGGGGCATCAGGCAACTGGTTTTGAACGCCTGAAAACGAATACAAGAATTGATGATGGGCGTTTCTGTATAACTTATATGGATAAAACGGTCGTTGTTGAGGTTTTATTTTGTGGCGTAAGTACTCGTAATAATGGTAGGAAAAAATTATGTGAATGAAGGAAAGGGAGTAGTTAGAGGAGTTTCAGTTTACTCCCATGGACAAAGGAGTCAAGTCATAATTTAATTGGCATTGCAACAATCTTTCTATTGACAGTTTTACCCTACAAAATCTGCTAAAAACTCACAATGGAGATACCGAGATGTCATCGCAAGTTGCATCGTTTATAAATTAGTTGACTTAGGCCCCAGTGCGAGCGCTAGTGCGGCCACATAGTACCAGTGGGCGATTATAAGCTGGTGCAGGATATTAATGATGAACATACTAGTTCAGCATCTTTCGTTTCATGTCCATCGGGTCCTTGCGCCCAGCCGGCCGGCAATGGTTTCCCTTTTCGACGCTGCATTTCAATCTGGAAATTGATAGTAATAGGATTATAAAAAGTTTTCATATAAAGAGTAAGCACGTCTTATAAGGATACTAGGCAATAGAGTAACTCATACTAAAATGAGTACAGTCCGTTCATAGTTATTTTAGTTCTGACTGCAGCTACCCACCAGCAACCTCATAAGAATGAAAATAAAGATCACAGTGATTTGGACAGTCATGCAAAATCACCACAGACCGCAGTATAACTATCCTATAGTGGTTCAACGTGAGCGTTTTTATAGAGCAACCAAGAGATATGGTCTTGTCAAATGTATGGGGTCTGAACCGAATCACTGTAATAGTTACACTGTGGTCTGTAAGTAGTTGCAATGCGATACAACCGTCTAGTTTTTCGTCCAATTACCTTTCCAACAGCGACCGTAGTAGTAGCCATGTCGAGGTAGAAGGTTTCATCATCCGAAGCTGGAGCAACGCATGCTAGGGGATTGGTGCCCAATGCCGCCTGGAAACGGAGAAAAATATATGAAGCTTTCTATTATGTATTCAATATAAAGACAGTGCAATGTCAACCGTACTAGACCGGAAACTAATTAAGTAAAGGTGAACTCTTTTACTTATGCAAAAACCACTTCAGTAAAATAGAACAAAAGAAGTGGCCATGCCAGTTGCATTCACGTTGACTTCACACTGTTAAAACATAAATAATCAAGCCTTGTCCGCCGCAGAGATTCCATCTCCATCACTAGGGCCCAGGGTGGGCTGGTGGAAATTGTGTATATTATATGACGCCAATTGTTCCTATACTCGAAACTGCATATATTAAGGCCCTGAACCGAAGACCATGGGTAGTGCTTAAATCTACGAGGACTGAACTCTTTACTCTTGGTAGGTGCAAGGAGTGGCGAGCTGTTGGAATAAGCCAAGCCTATGAGGCCCAGGTCTGCTGCCTTTTGAGCCCAAAACCCAGCCATGCCAAAGTGATTGGAATCTGGAACAGTTTTAGTGTGTGGAAATTAATTTGCTCTTAGTTCTGTTACACATAGCCACTTAAAATAGTTTAAACTGTCAGGAAAAGAAGGCATCGTCTTTTTCATCGCGTGAGTTCCTCATACCTCCCTGGAATCATTTTCTCCCTGGCGGTCTTGTCAACTCTTGTGCTACCTTTGTCAGTTTTTGACATTGTGGAGCGCTTAGTGTGGAATACGCATGTATATTAAATCTATACCTACATATATACAAATAAATAAAATTGAAGTGTCTGTTGTTTTTTACTAAATGCATATGAAAGTATACATAAACAGAACGTGTAAAAAAAAACAATTAATTAATTTTTTTAGGTAATCTCCGGAACGGTTGGACCAATTTTGACGGGACTTTCATTGGTCTGAGTCCCGTCAAAAGCGGTCTGATCTGATGTTATAAGCAGTAACTTAGACTAAAATAATTTTAGAAAAAAAATTCGGTTTCCGCGCAAAAAAATTAGACCCCATGAAATTTCTGACATCCATGCGGGTGAAGCCGCAGGCAGAAGCTAGTTTGAAATAAATATCCTTAAGCGTGAATTTAAAAGAGTATGTACAGAGTGAGAGTGATCGAGGAAAGGCACTCATCCAGTTTGCATTTGGACAAGGGTTTAGAATAGTGAACAGTTTTTTCTCTAAAAAGCATCAACGTCGATGGACATGGATCCTACCAGATGGAAGAACCAAAAATTAAATCGACTTTGTGCTCGCTTGCAATCGTAATAATATGATAAAAGATGTTATTACCTATTATAAATAAATTCAAATTAAGTTCAGATCATAGATCAGTACGGGCAAAGATTGTTTTTAATGTAAAATGAACCGTAACTCAGTATTTAAAAACCGAATAAAGAAGCTTAACAAAGATATTTTAATAAGCAATGTGGAGAAATTAAATTTAGAATTTAAAAAAACATTCGAGTTACTGCCGATTGATACAAACCAAAACGCTCAGAGCCAATATACTAATATAATAGAAAATATTTCAACAGCAACCAATAATATTAAATGTACAAGAAGAAACAATAACAAACTAGTAATAAAACAGTTTCATTAATAGAGATTAGTTAAAGCATAATCGAGTAGATTATAATAAAATAGACAAAATGGTTAAACGAAGCATAAGAAAAGACATTAGAGATTGTAACAGCAACATGATCAAATCGGCCTTTTGAACCTGGATTTTCAATCTAATGGACTAAAATGGGATAAAACAAGGTAGTTCAAGCAAAATTATCGACATTTCCACAAAATTCTACAAAAAATTATACCAGGATCAACAGAAACAGCCCAGACATTTAATTTATTATTGCCCTGAGTCTGTTGATCCTATTAGTCCCTACGAGGCTTAACGTGCTCTTCGCGAGATAAAATACAATAAAAGCCCTGGAACGGACGGAATAACCACAGAAGTTTTAAAACTAGGACGACACACTCTGCTACCTCACATTACTTCTTTTTTCAACACCATCTTACACACCGGTTAAATTCCCTCTGAAATGTGTCACTCAAATATAATTTTACTACACAAGAAAGGAGACAAAGCTGACATCGCGAACTATCGACCCATAAGCCTCATTTCACATTTATACAAACTGTTTATCAAAGTAATAGAGAACCGTATCGCACCGACGCTTGACCTTCACCAACCTCCCGAACAAGCTGAATTTCGTCTCCATTTCTCCACAGCCGATCATCTCCATACCATCAATCAAATAATAGAAAAATATAATTAATTCAACAAACCACTTTACCTGGCCTTTGTGGACTATGCCAAGGCATTCGACAGTATAGACCATCAGTCAGTTATCAATGCCTTGGAGTTCCAAAATGTTACGCACACCTACATTGACCTCATTGACACTATCTATTGAAGTAGCTCTGTGAACATCAAGCTACATATTTCTGGTCCAAATTTTAACATTGAAAGAGGTGTCAAACAAGGCTATCCACTCTCATCTAAGTTGTTCACAAGCGCATTGCGGGAGGTTTTTAACAAGTTGCCTGATTCGTGGCAGTCACGAGGCATAAATGTTAGCGGCCACCAGCTAACAAACCTCCGCTTTGCAGACGATATTGTGTTATTCTCCAAAAACACGAAACGTAGGGTCGATGTAGACGGACATGGGTTGTAATATGTCGATGAGTACACATACTTGGGCCAGATAGTATCTTTCAAGAACAGACAAGACAAGGAAGTCGAAAGACGAGTCCAAAATGCTTGGAAGACCTACTGGACCCTTAAAGAACACATGAAAGTTAGTGTTCCAATATCACTAAAAAGAAAACCCATCGACATGTGCATCCTGCCCGTCCTAACCTACGGTGCGCAAAGTTGGTCAATTACTGAACAACAGAAGTCCAAACTCAAGATTTGCCAACGGGCAATGGAGCGCAGCATAATAGGTGCTAAGCGTACAGATCGAGTTAGGAACACGATGCTGCTCTCCATAACTCAAGTAGCGGATGTTGGAGAAAAAACAGCCAGGCTGAAGTGGGAGTGGGCTGGACACGTCTCGCGAATGCACCCCGACAGATGGGCAACGATCGTCACTCACTGGACGCCTGAGGGAGGACATTGCCATCGAGGTAGACCACGGCGAAGGTGGTGTGACGATCTGGTAACGTTCGCAGGGCCAACATGGCCAGAGATCGCACAAGACGGGAGGTTTGGAAGGAAAAAGGGGAGGCCTTTGCCCAGCAGTGGGACACAATGTAGGCTAACAAAAAAAAATGTACAGAGTTTGTTACCTTTAACTGAGACCCATCCTACGCCGGTTTTCTGTGCCTTTTTGATGGCTATGTCCATGCCGAAGTGGCTGGCGGTGGCTCCCAGCACGTTTTTGGCATCGACCCACGCTGTAGCCTCGGTCTCGTTTAGCACCTTCGGCTGGTTGTTGGGCTTGCATGAGCCGCTTTTGATGTCGTTCAAATACATTTCTGGAAATTATAATATTTATTATGAGAATGGAGACAAAAAGATCACTCGACTTCCGAGATAAGTGAGGCCTAATTTCGGCTGGTGACTACACCGGTGTATGTAACCCGACAATATATGGATCTATATTTTATATAGTGCAGTGCTACCGTTATGCTTTTTATCATTATCATTCAGCCGAAAGATGTCCACTGTTAGGCATAGACCTGTCCCACGTATCGCCACGACGATCAATCCTGTGTTTCTCGCATTCAGCGAAATCCTACGACCTTCACTAAGTCATCGGTCCATCTTGAAGGGGACCGACCCACGCAACATCTTCTGGTACGCGATCACCGCTCCAGAACTTCTTGGCCACATCGACCAACCCACATATGTTTGCCAATTCTTCGTGCTATATCGGTTTCCTCCTATGACTCAACTATCTGTTCATCTCCACTCGATCTACTCACCTAACCTATTAAGTCCATGACTAGGGTGTCCAAACCTATCCGCTTGGATCAGAAGCTGGGCTTGCTGCTCAGCGGCCTTGCTTGAAGCACCGACCGCCTTCAGACCCTCAAACATGAACCGATAAGCCTCTGCTGTCACTACCTTGCCCATTATTAGTTTAACTGCGACTGAAACGGAGATTACAATAATAGGGGCGATTATAATCAAACCATCATTGTTCTCTTTCTTCTAATGGAACTATGTTATTTCTTCACTTTGCATACTGTTGTACAGCAATGTTTTAATATAAATAGTTACAAATACATATTTTCCTCTGAGGTCCACCAAACATCTATGTCTGCGAGGCTCAGTTGTTGTCGGAGCTATAAACTGATTATGCTCAGATTATTGTTAAGTATTTATTATTCAGATACCTCACAGAGATCCAGTGTGTTGTTAACAAATAATTGTTATTTAGAGTATGGCAGAGTAAAAAAAAAAAATTGTGATGACATGATTACAATAATTATCAGTAAATCCACAGTCAAGCATAAACCAAAAACTTAATTAAGTATAATATTTTATCGGTTTGTTTACTTCAGATACTGTGTTGAGATAAGAATTCAACCATCGAGTATTCGGAATAAAAACACTACTTTGCGGATACTCGCTCTAGCCTTGTTTTCCTGTTTGGCTGTTGTATTATCCATTACAATATATTATCTTAGATATGTATTTAGCATGTCTTTTTTTAAATAATTAGAAGAAATAGGTCACGCGATAGATACTCGCCAGCGGTGCTAAATGAGGATATTGTGGTTGAAAATCATGACAAGCAAACTGCAAAAGGAAAACTTGATAGCCAAAATACTTTAGTCGAAATAATGATCACAAACGAGGATAACTAACTAAAGACTCTTAAACGGATACTACTTGTCGTTATGATCTTGTTGTCCTAACTGCAATCATCTACAGTCTTCTTTTATTTTCGTTGCTTTTATATTTAGTATGTATGTATTTATGTATCTATAATTTTGGATATGTATATATTTGTGTATCTATTTTAGTGTATTGTATACATAATATTGCACCAACGATAGTCCCATGTCCAGGAAAATCACTGTCCATTCTAAGGTTGCCTGGAAGATATGACAGAAAGCGATAAGGCCGCCCATTGTATATTTTGTAGCGTTTTCGTATTTTTTATGTTTTGTATTATTGTAGTGTACAATAAAGTATAAATAAATAATGTGACTTAGAAAAAAAAATAACATAACATGCAAACCGCGCTGATAGGGCCAAATATCTACATTGAAAACGCGTTGTCTTTTTTCTTTCGTACACACGACGACACGACATATCAAGCTTTACATTTCCAGTTTTAGCTGACCTCGCATTGTATAGACATTTGTGCTAAGAGAAGTCAGCGTATACTGGAAATGTATAGCTTGATATGTCGTTGTGCGTACTATAATATTAAGCCGTGTCTCCTGCGCGTGTTTCTTCGAAACATTACACAAAAACTTCAAAACAAACAGGCGTGGTCATACACATTTGTGTATGAACACACGATGTTTTTATTTTTCAAGTGTGAGGGGTGACCATTCAATATTTTGCTAAATTTTTGTACAACAGTTTGGGCGACATTTTTGCCAGTTTGAGGGACGTTTTATACTCATAGATTTAGAGTACATATATTAGCGTAGTATATGTATACTAAATCTATGGTTAGTTGTCTTCAAACAGTAATGTAGTAATCAATTCAAAAATATGTGGTAATAAGGGCTCGGGTCAAAGGAAAAGTAAATCAATTATCACAAAGGTTTATTCCTAAAATAAATTAGTAGAAAACATAAAAAATAAAAATACTTACATATTATTAAAAAAATCGTCTTTTCGTTTTTTCTCCGTCATTCAAAAGCAACTGTCATTCTACCTTTTTACATATCTTCCACTCCATCCCAAGCATACGTCTTTGGCATACTTACATCCCCTGTCTCACTTACACCTTAGAATTCAGTCATGCAATAATCAACGTTCCATTCCTACATAGATATTAAGTTATTGTCTGTGTATAGCGTTGTAAATAAACTGTATAATAGTGGGCTAGTTAGGGAAGTCATGTAAAAACATAGTTTGATAATTCGCAATTTCATATAATTATGTGTGATCAACATTTTATTGGGTTTATTTTAGGACAGGCTTGACATTATAAACATCTGCCTACCCCAAAGGGGAGTTGAGTCAGTTGACTTGTATGTTATAAATTAAGTTTGATTTCAGACAAAATATGGAGACAGTTTTGAAACTGTTGACAAGGAAAACAATCATAATAAAGTTACCTATTAACGTGTGCAATGTGCTCATAGTAATCTATGAATTTCTCGTAAATACAATTTATGATTGAAACACAACAATGCTCTCATTTTCATCATCGCCACACTGCTGAAGTTTAATCTTCTAATGAAATTCCTGACGAGTACAGGATGATTTGCTTTTCCCAGGTAAGTAATCATTACGATTTGCAGACGAAATATTAGGTAATCTTATTAAACACATATCTGAGTACTCGTACATTACAATCAGCCTAGAATGTTCCCACTCCTGAGGCTCAGGCCTCCTGTCGGCGAGAAGGACGTTATCCACCACAAAAAAGTTTTCACCATTTCATAGAACAGTTGTAATGAAAAAAGGAACTGACTGCCTGGGTTCCAGCTAAAATTTTTAAACTTCTTGAAAAACTACAAAAATCTCAATATCATTTTTTTTCGACGTTTAGGGCCTTCAAACTAAATATATATTTCCTAAATGGGTCTACCTACGGAACCTCCTTGTTTAGCTAACACGGAGGGTTAGCTAAACAAACAACTAACACCCTGTATAGTACATACTAATTCCAAGACTGTATGTTAATTGTGTGAAATTAGTATGTACTATAGGTATGCTATATTAATGTAGGTACACAAAATATTGTAAAACATTTTAAAAGAGTAACGGTGGTTTCTTG
Source organism: Apamea epomidion (assembly GCA_947507525.1). Taxonomy (NCBI): domain Eukaryota; kingdom Metazoa; phylum Arthropoda; class Insecta; order Lepidoptera; family Noctuidae; genus Apamea; species Apamea epomidion. The sequence goes on along the minus strand of OX382242.1, from coordinate 5,584,403 downwards.
CCCATTCTTCTTCATACGAAAACTACCTTTTGGAAGGGGCGACTAGAACCAATTCTCTTTTATTGTATATTTTGATGTTCAAACCTGCCTTTTATTTTGCTATTTGAAATAAATTTTGACTTTCTTACTGAATTGAAGACTTAATTAAACGGCAGACTTAATTTAGGTAAGTACCTAATAATAAAAAACATTGCATGCGTAAGATTATCCCTGGCGTATGTCATAGATGTGTCGCCAGAGCAAAGTAGCAAGTTTTATATACTATAATATTTTTTATTGTTGCCTATATCAACGACTTCATTTCCAGTCAGCATATCGATAAAAATATCGACATGGGAGTTGCACTGGTTGTGTCAATCGGTGACATTCGGAGAAGCACGTCCGCGGCTAGTAGGTAAACTCGGAACAAAAAACGACGTATTTTGTCTATGGGTGAATTCTTCCAAAATGATTACACTCCCTCGTCCCTTTCCCTTCCCTCGTCCCTTTCTCGCCAGTGCAATCGTCGCCATATTTGTTTGCTGTGTAAATAAGTAAGTCTATCGCAGTCGTAGTACTTTTTATTTGATTTTATCTGATGTAGATATGTATCTAGTGTATTGCGTGTCTTTTCTAAATAAATGTATTTTCTTTCTTTTAGTCTATGGTTGTCTACAACCGCCAAGAGCATGTCGTTTTTGCGTAGTTTGTCCGACCAATCCCAAAAATAACTAAACCTACTGAATTAAAAGACCTCAGACCAGTAAGTCTACTACCTTGCCTGTCAAAAATATGTGAAAAAGCAGAATGTCAGCAGGTATCTCATTACCTAGAGAATACAAATGTTCTACCGGAACTTCAGTCAGGGTTACGTAAGCCGCGTGGCACTTGTACGGCTCTGTTGGATGTGACAGACAATATTCTTACTGCACAGGACAAAGGCACGCTTCTAGTCCTGCTTGATTTTTCACGGGCCTTTGACTGCATAAATGTTGATTTGCTCCTAGTCAAGCTGCTATGGAGTGCAAGTGGTATGGATGTGACCACAAAACGGTAGACTGGTTTCACAGCTACCTCAACAACCGCGAGCAACGTGTCGAAATACGTCTGAGTGATGGCATAACCCTTGTCTCCTCACCAGTTTCTGTAAATAGGGGTTTCCCGCAAGGTTCCATACTGGAGCCCATAATCTTTATTTTATATTGCGCGGACAGAATAAAAACTGTACAACATTGTAGATACCATATTTACGCTGATGATATACAAGTGTATATCTCGTTCAAGCCTGACGAACATTAGAGAGCTTTGAAAGACTTAAACGAGGACCTTGATAGGATAGCATGCTGGGCAGAAAATAATGGTTTAGTACTTAATCCTATCAAAACCAAATACATGCTACTTGGAACCAAGCACCAAATAAATGCTGTGCCTTCAGAGCTCAAGGTTACTTTATTGGGTGAGCTGGTCAGTCGGGTCAGTGGGGCACGAAATCTGGGTCTGTACATGGACGCCGAGCTGAGGAACGAGGGTCACGTGGCATAGTCAGTGCGCAGCTGCTTTTACAGGCTCAAAGTTCTGTACAAAATAAGGCCGTATCTATCGGAGGAGCTGCGTATTCGACTGGTTGAATCCCTAGTACTCTCTAATTTAAACTACGCAGATACCGTTGTCGGTGCTAGACTGCTGGCAAGAACTGAGCGACTGATTCAGAGAGTACAAAACGCCTGCGCACGATTTTCCTTCACAGTTCCGCCTAGAAGCCATATAACATCTTTTTTAAATAAGTACTCCATCCTTAGAATGAAACCACGCCGCAAGTTACACTTAGCGTGTCTGATGTTTGGGGTTATTAAGCATAAAGAGCCAGCTTATCTGTACAAAAAACTGAGCTGGAATGCTAAGTAGGAGAGAATGCGCGATCAGACAGTGCTCCAAGCAACTCTCTACAGAATTGCACAAGACGGCCGCCTTCAGAGGCAGCTTCAGGTATGCCGCATCCAAATGCTGGAACAACATACCTCCGCCGATAAGGAATCTAAAAACACTTGGTACCTTTAGAAGTCGACTGCGGCAGTATCTGATCGACTCACAGAAAAAACTGGGCTTGACCGTCACAAACGCGTCCATAATATAGCAGATGGCTGGGGCTCTGTTCCACACGACATGTTTGTCTACGCGTTATCCTGTAGACAAAGATTGAGGCAACTGTGTAAAACGAAACGCATATATCATAGGTATTACAATAGAAAATATATAAGCATACTATGCCATACTCACTGTATATAACTATTAAAAAAACCATAACATAATGCATAACATTATATTATTATACACCAACATGTAAACTCGTACACATACTCGCTTAAAAACAAACTAGTCATTCATGACATAACATATAATAACTGTGATAATCAAGTAATTCAGTAAACACTACACAAGTATTTAATAAGTTTATAATTTCAAAATCTTACTTTCTGTCGGTTTTAAAAGCAAGTCAATTAAGATGTGGGTACTTACCACCTTATAATATACGCGCCGCACTATGTAGGTACCATTTTGTTGAAACTCAGATGTGTCTTCTCGACATCCGTGTGTCACTAACGGGATGCAGCAGAATACCAGCGTCAGGTATTGTACCTGGCATATGCTGAGCTGGACTCCCATTTGGTGCAACCATGAGACACACACCGCCCAGTAGTGATCGACCGTTAGAGACTACCGTTATTTACTTGTACGAGGTGTCTATGGGTTAATTTAGCTTTTTAATCTTTGTTTTTTTTTTATGTTTCACCTTTGTTTTTGATGTTTTTTTTTATTACTTGTTTTGTGTTTTGTTGCACTGAATAAAAGTTTTATCTATCTATCTATCTACTTAGAGAATAACTATGTACATTATTGTCGTTATTTCAAATGATGGACTTGATACTATCTTGACACTGATTTGATACTGTTACTGGTTGCGGTCTAAAAAAAAAAGGAAAGAAGCAAGTAATAGATAAGCATATATTTGTATTAACAATAACATCATTCAATGATTAGGTACACTTTTTCGTTAAGCTATTCAAGATCAGACATCATTTTGAAGGCACTTTCGGCTAGTATCACAGCTGTGTGGTCCCAAACTATACAGGGTGACAGGGAAACTCGACTTATTCTTTGAAAGGGGTTATACTAGAGGTCATTAGCAACAAATTTAGTCCAGTCAACTAGGGGTCAAAACTGGATGGTAAAAAAATAAAATTTTGCTATTAAAGACCTTTTATTTCTGAGATTAAGTAAGTTTTGCAAGTATTTTTTTTAAAATGATCACTCTTTTTCAACATTCAGAAAAGTATCAATTAAATGTTTGGAGTGGAGTAGTTTTTTTCTCTTAATTAATTGTTTTTGATAACAAGTCAGAAAAATTCTAAAAAATCAAAAAACCGACACAGCTCGATAACCATCCAGTTTTGACCCCTAGGTGTCTGGACTTCATTTGTTGCTAATGACCTCTAGTATAACCCCTTTCAAGAAATAAGTCGAGTTTCCCTGTCACCCTGTATATGTAGGCTTACAGCCCTTTCACAGTTATTTTACCTCTGATTTTGCATCACTGTCCAAATCACAGTGATCTTTATTCTCATTCCAATAAGGTTACTGTTGGATTGCTGCCACTGACAAGTCTGTCAAAATCATTGTGATTGTTATTCTCGTTACAATAAAGTGACTGTTAGGTTGCCGCTGTCAGAGGCAAAATAACTGTGATGTGTGTGAGTAATGGACTGTAGGTACCTAAGCAAACAATCACTTTCTTCGTCAGTGTTCACAATACTTGGCTCTAAATATAGCACACGGAGTTTTAGAAAAAGTTAAGCTTCGTTAAGGCTTCGCCTCTCACGCACGAGGTTATGAGTTCGAATCTGGGCAAGTACCAATGCGACTTCTTCAATTGCCTTTGCCCTGCTATGGGACAGTATAATAGTATCTCTTTCTAAATCTCGATGTGTCACTCCAACTGTACTTTCCTGTCCCTCACGAGACACTGACGCTCGTTTGGCCCGGAGTCTGAAAGGCCCTAACCCTGATTTGTGTGGAGAATCTTAAGCCCCTCGCCCACAGCGACTTTTTGTAGCGATGCTGTCGCGCGTTTCGTAAACGCGCGACAGCATCGCTACCAAGGCGCGTTAGTCGAATTTGCAACGCGCTACAGCATCGCGACTGTATCGATGCAAACGCGAAGAAGAAAGAAGAAGAACGGAGGAAGGGTGGTGCGTGAGTGGAGAACGGGGCATCAGTGCAACTCGCATTGCGACAGAAGCGCGACAGTATCGCGTTTGAATCACGACTGGGAATCGTGGTGTGGGCGAGGGTAAACAGCTAGCGACCGCATCGTGACTGAATCGATGCGAACGCGCGACATCATCGCTACTGCATCGCTACAAAATGTCGCCGTGGGCGAGGGGCCTTAGGGCCGACGCACATCTGGCAAGACACATTCTTAACTATACTTGATACTTGTGAGAGCGTATGAAGAAAAATGGCAAAGGTATTATTTTCTTGCTCGCCATTTTGCTTTTAGATTTTGACCTAATTTTCGGTATCAAAATTCCTAGGTGACTTAAATATTTTGTTGTGCTTAACCATTAATCAAGCAAAAAACAATGAGATACTATAACAAATGCAAAACCCTTAAATATACAATTTTCACAATTACTAGCATTCGTCTATTTCTACTTCCATTGGTTTTATATTCAGTCTCTTGGCGAGCGCGGCGGAGGACATGATCTGCTGTTTGACGTACGTCACATATCCTCTAGCGTCGGTTTCCGCGGCCGCGCGCTTCTCTTTATCTCCTGGAGCCAACACAGGTAGCTTGGGATCCGTCTGAAAAGAGAGATTGCTATACGGTATGTGTCATTGACGACATTTCGACATTTATTCGTAGTATTAAGGGCGGTTTTCGTAATTCAAGTGTTACGGTTGACCGTACCTTAAGTGATGGATTACACCTGCAATCATTTTTGCTTCTGCATCATTCGATTTATTGCTATGATCTTTTATTACAATATAAAGATAGCCAAAGACCAAAACTTAACTAATACTTCCATATCTACTGAATACAGTAAATCTTCTTATTGTCGATGGTACGATATTGTTAGATTTTTTGGGCTCAAAACTTACTACAAGTTGTCAGTGACGGTGGTGTTATGAATTTACAGAATAGTGTTACTTACTGGTTCCATCTGCCGCCAATGTGTAATGCAGTCACCAAGGCGATCTCCGAAGCAAGGAGCGAAGCAGTCGGGGTTGACGGCGACGAAGCAGTGGCCTAAGTTGGCTGGCCCACCCGATCCACTGTGTGACCATGATCGCACGTTGTGGCCGTAGTTGGCGCCTGTGCGGAATTTGAGAGGGATGAGTCAAAAAAGATGGAGGTCTACAGCAGAATGCTGGTGGCAAATTACGAGACATCTTAACTGACTACATTTTCCTCCAATGAATTAATATTTTTACAAGCTGTAATAGCTTGTCCAACACAGATTTGAGTTAAACTAACGTTCTTGCTCATTTAAAGTAGCGGTTCTTGTGAAAAAAATTAGGCATCGCTGGCTGAGTGGCCTTGATGGGCCAAAACATTTATCGGTACCTGTGTCTTTGGCAGCAGTTTATGTTGGGCAAGACAAAGGACATAGGTACTAATGCCATAGGTAAGACTTATAATATGACAAGCCGTGTCCGATGGGATTGCTCATCGGCAAAAAATACGATTTTCCATATAAACTGTCCTCTATTTGACCCCTTTGGTGGGAGAATCAAAAAAATCCTTTTTGCTCACGTTCGTTATGCAAGGAACTCTTGTGCAAAATCACATGCTTCAATACCCAGTTATTTAGAAAAACCTAAATAATATGTTGGGGTCAGGTTCCATTGAAACCGGATACAGCTTAATACCAGTAAGTATTTTACAAAGAGCGATTGTCTATCCAACTTCCACAACCCAGTTACTTTACTGGGAAATACGATAAGACTGGACTGGGTTGTCAGTCAGTGAATCAATGAATTCAAGATTTGTATAATGTTGACGATAGATTGACTATAGCTAAACCTGATAATACTCCACAGAACAGCTCCACCATAGCCGCTAGTCCAAACCCTTTGTATCCTGAAGTCAGCTCACCGCCACCGAGAGGCATCAGACAGCTGGTTTTGAACGCCTGAAAACGAATACAAGAATTTGATGATGGGCGTTTCTGTATAATATATTTTATATGGATAAAATGGATGACAATGCGAGTAACTGGAAACACATATGAACGAAGCAAGCTAATATAAAGCTTGTAAAAATTTCGTTGTTGAGGTTTCATCTCATAGCGTAGTCTCATTATTAATAGTCAAAAATTATGTGGATGAAGCCCTCTATTGTCAGGTTTACCCTACAAAATGTGCCGAAAACTCACAATGGAGATACGGAGATACCATCGCATGTTGCAACGTTTATAAATTAGTTGATTAGGCCCCAGTGCGAGCGCTAGTGCGGCCACATAGTACCAATAGGCAATTACAAGCTGGTGCACGATATACACAACATACCAGTTCAGCATCTTTCGTTTCATTTCCATCGGGTCCTTGCGCCCAGCCGGCCGGCAATGACTCCCCTTTTCGACGCTGCATTTCAATCTGGAAAATGATAGTAATAGGATTATAAAAAGTTTCCATATTTAATAAAGAGTAAGCACGTTTTACTAGGACACCAGGCAATCATGCGACAGTAACAAACTGTCCGAGTGTCCGGACGCCCAGTGGATTGGCCGTTGACCGCATAAGGCCTTTTGTACACGGCACTGTTTCTTTACCGTGCCTACACACCGCGAATTTCTTCACAGCAAAACGTGTGTGTACAAACTTACAAAGGCCCAAAGAGCACTCACAGTGCAGTATTTCAGGTGCAGATTTCGTGTATGTACAATTTTCGTACAAAACTTACAAGCATAGATTTATATCTCTGCTGGTCGCAAATATGCTCATTTAGGTATATCCACAATCGTTGGGTAATGAGAAAAGATCATTGGCCAGTTTAAAATACAATTCAATTAAACAGTCCGCTAAATGGCTTATTGCACACACGAGTGAAGTCGATCGTTGCAGTAGCCATGTCGTTAACGCGTGTCGCTCGTGTATATGCACACTAAAGCATTGTAGCAGTGTTGGCAGAAGCTATTATCATTGGAAATGTAGGATCCCAGTATAACTACCTCCAGTGGTTCATCGTGAGCGTTTTTACAGAACAATCGTCCGTAAGTGATCTTGTCAAATGTGTGGGCTCTGAACCGGAACACTGTAAGTAGTTACCTACACTGTGGTCTGTAAGTAGTTACACAGTAGTAGAACGGTCTAGTTTTTCGTCCAATTACCTTTCCAACCGAGACCGTAGTAGTAGCCATGTCGAGGTAGAAGGATTCATCATTCGAAGCTGGAGCAACGCATGCTATGGGATTAGTGCCCAATGCCGCCTGGAAACAGAAAAAAAAACGCATATTAGTTAGACTTTCTATTACGTATCGTCTTCGTCGTTTCCTCAATGCTGAGGATTACGACCACGTACGACGCGTCTCCAAGTTATGCGGTCTTCTGCCAGTGTGGACCGCTCGGTAGATGCTGCCTCCAAGAGCCTTCTTGATCGCGTCTGACCATCTAGCCGATGCTCTGCCTTCATGGCTAAATAATAACAGCCACACGGGTCAATAGATCAGGTTAAGCTTCGCTTGCCGTGGTTGGTACGGATCAACCACGGCAAGCGAAGCTTAACCTGATCTTTGAAAGTTGGTTACCCATCCACGGGGATGGGTAACCATCTTTACGTACCGAGAACCCTCCGTGCCTCGGAAAGCACACAAGCCATTGGTCCCGGCTGTAATTCGTGGATCTTTGACAGTCAGTGCGGGTCGTCAGAAGCCCGAAAGTCTGACAAGCAGTCTTAGCACCAAGGGGTTATACCTAGCATTACCCAGTAACTGGGCTGTGGAGGTCAGTTAGGCAGTTGCTCCATGTAAAATACTGGTATTCAGCGGCATCCGGTTAGACTGGAAGCCGACCCCAACATAGTCGTGGAAAGGCTAGGCAGATGATGATCATGATAATTTTGCCCATATAACTACGCCGATTATGCCTAGGCTCGGAATTGCTTATAATAAGACTGTGAACCGAAGACTTCATTGTAGTCATGAGTAGTCCTTAAACAGATAACTTGGCTGACAATGAGGACATCGAGCGGGAACGTACAGGGCACTGTCAATTCGCTGCAACATGTTGGCACGTAGGTTTACCCGCTGTACTGAACAAGTAAAGGTGGCCTTATTTAAAGCCTATTGTCAGTCTTTTTATACGTGCAGCCTATGGGCCAACTATGTGCAGCGGGTATACAGTGCCTTGCGCGTACAGTACAACAATGTGTTTAGGATGCTGCTGGGGCAGCCGAGGTTTTGCAGCCCTTCTACGATGTTCGCGCAGGCGCAAACCGATGACTTTTATTCTATTATTAGGAAGCGGAGCGCCTCGCTACTAAGTCGCTTCCGACGCAGCACTAACAGTATCCTGAGCGTATTGTCCGAGCGGTGGGACTCGGTGGTGTTGGAGTGGTGGATGCACCTCCATACCAGTTCGTCACCATTTGTTAAGTGATTATTATTTTGGTTTTTTTATCTTTATAATTGAATGTAATCGAATGAATTTTAACCTAATAACTATTATTTTATTTTATTTTTTATTTCAACTAACTTATTTATTTTTAATGCAATGTTTTTAATGTGTAATGTTTTATGTATGTAATTTGTGTTGTATTGATTGTGTTTGTTCTATGTAATTTTTAGTGCTTAATATGGGAATAACTTCCTGAAATAAATGATTATTTAATTTAATTTAAATCTACGAGTACTGACCTCTTTACTCCTGGTAGGTGCAAGGAGAGGAGAGGTGTTCGTATAAGCCATGCCTATGAGGCCCAGGTCTGCTGCCTTTTGAGCCCAGAAGCCAGCCATACCAAAGTGATTGGAACCTGGAACAGTTTTAGTGTGTGTAAATTAAGTTGCTTTTAGCTCTATTACACATAGCCACTTAAAATAGATTAAACGGTCAAGAAAGGAAAGTATCGTCTTTTTCGTCGCGTCAAGTTCCTCATATCTCCATGGAATCGTTTATGACCTGCGCCCTAATTGCGTAACACACGATCAATCTGAATCGGTTTCATTTTGACAGTTCAACAACATTCATTGCGTTATTTACGTGTTGAGCAGACTTTATGACGGTAACCTTTTTTGAACTTATGAAGCAATGGGTTAGCAATATCCTTCAAAATGATTCAGATTGAGATTAATTGTGTGTTTCGCAATTAGGGTGCGGACCGTCTTGTGCCACCTTTGTCAGTTTTTGACGTTTTGCAGCGGTTCATGCAGTTTTAGAGATTTGCGAATACATACGAATATATTGTCTTTGAAATAAATATCTTTAAAAGAGTGTCCACAGAGTTTGTTACCTTTAACTGAAACCCATCCTACGCCGGTTTTCTGTGCCTTCTTGATGGCTAAGTCCATGCCGTAGTGACTGGCGGTGGCTCCTAGCACGTTGTTGGCATCGACCCACGCTGTAGCCTCAGTTTCTTTTAGCACCTTCGGCTCGTTGTTGGGCTCGCATGCGCCACTTTTGATGTCGTTTACATACATTTCTGTAAATTATTGAATTTATTTTGAGGATGGAGACTAAAAGGTCTCTCCTGAGATAAGTGAAGCCCAGTATTGGCTGGTGACCACACTGGTACATGTAAGCCCGACAGTACATGTATGTATATTTTATATAGTGTAGTACTACCAGCTTTTCATCATTATCATTCAGCCGAAAGACGTCCACTTTTGGACATAGACCTTCCCCAACGACCAGTCCTATATTTCTCGCATTCATTGAATTCCCACGACCTTCACTGGCTTCACTAGGTCATGGGTCCACCTTGAAGGAGACCCACTTCAGAACTTCTTAGCCACATCGACCATCCGTTCTGCGAGCATAGTGCCCAGCCCACAACCACTTATATTCGGCAATTCGTTTACCTTCCATCTCTCTACTATCCGTTCATCTCCCCTTGATTTACTCACCTAACCTATTAAGTCCATGACTAGGGTGTCCAAACCGATCGGCCTGGATCAGCAGCTCGGCTTGCTGCTCAGCGGCCTTGCTTGCAGTACCGACCGCCTTCAGACAGTCCACCATGAACCGTTGAGCTTCTGCTGTGACTACCCTGCCCATCATGAGTTTAACTGCGACTGAAACGGAGAAAGCATTACGTTTATATGGGCAACAATCGACAAGCCATCATTATTTTCTTTCTTCTACTGCCGATCTATTCTGTAAAACTCTCATCATGAAAACTTAGGTAAAGAGTGCTGAAGTGAGCTGTCGATAGTGTATTGACACTATCGACAGCTATCGATGCTAGGGATTGCCCTAGCATCAGGTAGAATGAAAGCTCACTTCCAACTCACTTCACTTAGGTTTTCACGGTGAGATTTTTACAGAATAAACCAGCAGGAACTATGATGGTTCTTCACTTTACAACCGGCACACTGTCGTAATAACAGCCAAATGTTTTTTTTTTAAATAGCTGCTCATATGTAAATGTTTCCACGCCATGTTCTAATCTAAATGGTCTAAAATACATCTTTTTAATTGAGAACCTGACTGCCTGATTGAGTGGCTCAGTTATTGTCGGAGCTTCAAACTGATTATCTTCAGATTATTATTAAGTATTTATTTTTCAGATACCTAACAGAGATCCAGAGGAGTTGGTAACTATAATTTGTTATTTAGATTATGTCAGAGCAAACAAAAAAAAAGTTGTGGTTACTTGATTACAATATCAGCAAATCCACAGTCAAGCAAAATCAAAACCTAAATTAAGTTTGTTTACTTCAGATACTGTACTGAGATAAGATACCAACCATCGAGTATTCGGACTAAAAACACTACTTTGCCGATACTTGCTCTAGCCGATGTTCTCCTGTTTTATTTACTTTCCTATCTAGGTATATTTGACTGTTATATTAGTCATTACAAGATATTATCTCAGGATACGTCTTTTTAAAGTAAGCGTGACGCGATGGCATGTGTCGGTCATAAAAATAAATAGGAGAAATAGATCACGCGACAGATACTCGCCAGCGATGACAATAAACCCGTATGTAGGATGTAGGAGTGTTTCTACATCATCATCATTTCAACATTGGTCTAAAACAGGCTACGTCAAATACGAAATTGAATCAAATATTGAATCGTACAGAAAATACAATATAGGCTGCGTGCATATAAACTGCGTGCATATAGGCTGCGTGCATATAAGCTGCGTGCACACAGGCTGCGTGCAGATAATGGGCTAGGTTGTATTTAAACATTAGCGTCTGCCCGGGACTTTGTCCATCTAAAATTCCTTGTTCCCTCTACCCACCTCGTCGCATCGCATCGCCTGTCCGCACTATTACTTCGTTTTCGCTTAGCGTTCTTTCTGGACTTTTTTCTTTTTACTCGGTTCCTAAGAGAAGCCTAACGTGAAGTTAAAGTTTATAACTTTCCTCAAGAATTGGTCTTTCAAATGGAAAAAGATTTTTTCAAATCCGACTGATAGTTCCAGAGATTTGCACGTTCAGACTCTTCAGCTTTATTACTAGTATTATAGTATACATACTCGTAGATAGATAAGTCAAGCATTCCAGAGTTCCCAGACTGTACCAACGGTGCTAAATGAGGATATTGTTATTGAATCCTATACCTATGGTTGAAAATAATGACAGGCAAATCGCAAAAGGAAAAATAGATAGTAAAAATGATACCTATTCAGTCGAAATAATGATCACAAATAAGGATAATGTAACTTAACATGACATGCAAGCTACGTTGATTGAGCCAAATACATATACATAAATATTGAAAATGCGTTGTATTTTCTTTCATACACTTGTGTCTTTTTTTTCACATCCACTAAGTATGCGTTGTGTAACAATTGCCGTTTATGAAAAAAAACCATGATAGAAATAAAAATTATGATATCGTATTCAATTTGTTAAGAAAATATGAGTACCTGTACAAGGAAACAAGCAACAGCCAGTTAGTTTGGCAGGTAAAATAAAATAAATAAACCAATCTAGGTTTATTTATAATTATGACAAAAAAAATAGTCTTCCTGTTTTAGTCTTATGTGTTAAAAGGGCTAAGCACGGGGACTAAGTCTAGTCGTGACGCGTTATATAAATATGTATCTAGTCTTATTTATAAGGCCTAATAAAAGACTTAAGTATCGATCAACACTGGCGCCGATTCCCTTGTTCACAAACTATACTAAATTTAAGTTCAGTGCATTTTTTTCTTTCTATTTCGTCAAGAAAAGGACAGAAGATAAATACTAGTTTAATCCGTAATTTTAGTAGCCATGTTTTTAATCACGTCTAATTTGTCTATTTAATTTGACAGGATTAAACTAATATTTATCTTCTGTTGTTTTCTTAATTACATAGAAAGAAAAAGATGCACTAAACTTAAATTTAGTTTCGTTTTTGAACAAGGAATCGGCGCCACTACCTACTTATAGTATGTTTCCAGTCACGTGTTCGCAATGACCATGGCTATGAGTGGTCATGGGGTTATTGCCATAAACAGTTTTGGAAGTGTGATGTCAGGTTTATTTTAATACCGTGGGATAAATTCCTTTTGCGTTTTAAATCAATGGTAAATACAATAGGTACTTACTATTCTCATAATGTTATGGTGATTTATCCAAAAGGAAATATCGCCCTTTAATCTTACCCGATTGCTCAAAAGCAGGGTAATGTTTTTTTTTAGATAGCGTACAACGTTAAAACAAGATCGTCCACAAAAAATTTTTTTTCAAAGATAAAGTAGTCTTCTAATTCTAAAAGTGCAGTCCCAGTTATCCCAATATATTTGAGGTCGGGGCAACATGTCATCTTCTTGCATACTTCTCTATTAGTCGTCATCTCGGCAGTCACCCCCTTTCTAACCATATCTTCATTCACACAGTCCATCCATCGTTTCTTTGGTCTTCCCCTACTCTTGTAGCCATCGACATTCATACTCAAAACTATCCTCACGGCATTTTCCTCATTCCTCCGTATCATTCAAGAGTAACGATGGAGTTTCTTGCCCATTCTTCTCCATCCGAAAACTAACTTTTGGAAGGGGCGACTAGAATCAATTATATTTTACTGTAATTTTTGACGTTCAAAAGTGTCTTTTATGTGCCTATTTGAAATAAATGATTTGACTTTGACACTTTTTTTCCACACAACTTTTCATTTACCGGTGTACTTTCAGACTTCCTCTTATGTACTCATTGCTTATTCTATCCATTCGTGTAACACCACACATCCTTCTTAGAATTCTCATCTCAGCTGCATACAATTGCCTTTCATTCATCCCTTTTGTGGCCCAACATTCTGATCCATACAAGACAGCAGGTCTCACCATTGTGTTATCTATCTTAAGTTTAAGGAGAATGTTTCATCAACACTCAGATATGGCGTAATATACTGGGGTAATTCAGTTGATAGAGAACTCTTATTTAGAGCCCAAAAAAGATGTGTGAGAGCTATGTGTGGCCTAAAAAGCACAGACAGTTGTCGACAGTACCTTATACGTTTAAAAATACTTTCCTTGCCATCGCTGTACATATACGAAACAAATGTATTCGTCAAATCTAACATTTCACTTTATAAAATAGCTACTAAAAGTTACTACAGAAAATTACGTGATAGAAATAAGTTAGAACTCGAAGTGACTTATGGCAAAACTGCACTAATGAACAAAAGCACCTTCTGTATGGCCAAAAAAATATTTAACAAACTACCGGAAAAAATAAAAACGAATAATATAATAATAATAATCTGGAAAATTTCAAAAAACAATTATTAAAAATATTGATAAATAAATGCTATTACTCCCTACAGGAATATCTGGACGACAATTCTATAATTTCTGCTTCAGAAAATTGTAACTACCTACATCACCTAACCCATTTTGACAATTTAGAATTTTATTTGACATTAGCATTACTTTGGACGGCAAGTAACTTTATCTCGTTGACATTTATTGAAATTGATTAAATCCCCAATTAATATTGACATGCATGTACCTATTTCTTAATATTGATTTTATTATTTTATTAGTTTACATAATTTTATATCATTCTACTCGAGGATATCTCAATAGTTAAATTGGTGCTAAAGTAAAGACAATGTTAATTAAATATATTTGTACGCCTCTGGGCAAAACATAGAGGATCTACCTATCTGTAACATCATTATTGTAATTTGACCTATGTTTACAAATAAATCATTCTGATTCTGATTCTGATTCTGAATGCAGGAGTCGCCGATTGTTCCCGTGACCTGCCGCCATTTTATCCATACATCAACTAAAAGTTCAGTGTTTATGTTAACATATACTAAGTATTCATACTTATTTATATGCCTCTATAATATTTCATATATTTTTTATAGGATATTTAACATAATCATAAAAAAAACATAAAGTACGCTACGTGAAAAAGAAACACTTTATAAATAATCCGATTTGTTTTAAATTAAACGGCGAGTGATACCGCGAGGCACACCTAGATTAATAAACATACTTATATCGTTTAGTCATAATAACATTTTATAAGTGCATGGAGACATCAAAACAAACTCAAGGTAACAATACTAGTGCAGTCGGCAGAAAAATCAATACAACACTGAATAATACAGAACAAAAAAAAGACGAATATATACAGTACCTAATTTAGTGGATAAGCGACGAGTGTCAACCAAGACATATGTAACACCGGTGATACTGTGATGATACATACATATTAGGCCATTATTTACCAACAAAACATTGCCCGTGTAACCTATTTGTCATTTGAAAGCGTTTTATTTGCATACTTACATAACTATACACAAGTGTTCTGTCTTCGTAAAACCTGTTCGGTGATAATGTTTTGTTTTTAATTATTAAACACTGTCTTAAAACTGCTTTAGCGTCGCGTAATATACGTGTGCTCACGACAACGCAGGCCGGTAAACTAAATTGTGTTTGGTCGGTCGCCGGTCGGTCAGATAAATGTTTGCAGGAGAATTTATAGTACTAATAATAAAATTGGCCTACGTTTATGTGTGCATGTGCAGATCAAAGTATTCCTGGAAATCGTGCCTACGTTTTTGGTAATATGTCGGCGTTATCCATATTGAGATAATAAGTACATTATACCAAAGAGTGGGTTGTTGTACTGTGACTGGTACTATATTATATTAGATATAGTTATTCAGTATAGAATTTGTACTAAGTTATTTATGTTTTGTATTAACCGGAAAAAAAACGGAGGGGCTCGTAACTAAATAATAAAAGCCGCACGGGTCGATCGATGAGGTTAAGCTACGCTTGTCGCGGTCGGTCCGTGGATGGGTGACCATCTTTACATACCGAGACCACGCCGTGCTTCGGAAAGTACGTTCAGGCGGTCAGTCTTGGATCTTAGACAGTCGTTACAGGTCGTCAAAAGCTCGAAAGTCTGACAACCAGTCTTACCACGGAGTATCATGTTAGCCAGTAACTGGGCTGTGGAGGTCCGATAGGCAGTCGCTCCAAGTAAAATACATACATACAGCTGCATCCGGTTAGACTGGAAGCCGACCCCAATAGAGTTGGGAAAAGGCTGGGCAGATTTTTGTGTTTTGTATTAACCGACAAGACATATTATTTCTTTCTGCTCATTGCACTCCGACCCCCAAGTTACAAGCCCTGCTTAGTTTGGGGGTCGGAGTGCGTACAAAAATTGTGACGTACAAACTTAACTGTATTTATGTAAAATTACTGTCTGTCATCATCTATTGTTTTGGTCAATAAAACTTTGTTTTTTTTTTTGTATTTATTTATAGTTTACTAAACTAACACACAATATAAAGGCGGACTTAATGGCATTCTCTACCAGTCAACCAAGGGTGGTGAGTGGAAGATATAGAGTGACAGATGCTCTGTTAGAGCTGAGGAGTTTATAATGATATAAAAATATAACATAATCAATAATAAATAAAATAGGTAGGTACACAAGTACATAATTAAGTTATAAACTTATAATACACTTATGTAGATGCATATACACCAGTTAAAAAAATATATATCTTCCAGAAAACTCGTCCAGAGGTTGTGAGACAGACTACAACATTTTTATGGAAAAATGAAATTCTATTTTGTTCAAAATATTTTATCATTACTAATCGCAGCCTGGTTTGGTCATTCCAAATGTTTACTCAGTCTTCAATTTCTTTGGACAAGTTGTTTGAATATTGATTAAGTGAGTCTAACGTACCGACTATTAGATAACTGATAGCCGTTCGTAGGTAACGAGCTGTCGTTGGTAACAATGCTTGCAAAGAACTACACAGCTACGATTAAGGCTCAAATCACACCGAGATGGCAGCGGCCGGCAGCGAAGCGGCGAGCAGTTTCAGTGTCATATCATTTTAAACTTTATCTACATAATTAAAAGACCAGTTGTTTTTGTTTTTTTTTTTTAAATACGTTGCCCCACACTAGGTTTTTTTTTTAGTTGTTATCTGATGTATGTATCTGGTGTATTGTGTGTCTTTTAGTCTGTGCTAAATAAATGCCATTAAAAAGGTCGCGCGGCCACGCGCGTCCGCCCGCAGCCGCTCGCGGCGTCATGAACATCATTATGGTGTATTCTGGCGGCCGCTGCCGTTCCGGTGTGAATCAGCCCTTACTCTGATCGATGTATTTGTCTCTGTTCGACTCAGATTACTAGCGAAGTATAAAAAATGTACGGTTAGACTTAGATAAATCTATGGTTACACTTGTTTTCTTACAGTAATGTGGTATTCAATTAAATAAATGTGCGAATAAGGGCTCAGGTCAAAGAAAAAGTAAAGGGAATATCACAAAGGTTTATTCCTGAAATAAAATAGTAGAAAACTGAAAAAAAATAGGTTTATTAAAAATATAATACGTTTTTGGATGAAGATTATCTGTCTCACTTACACCTTAGTATTCAGCAGTGTGATGACAGAACACACACAATCACACCCTAGGAGTGTGATTCTGTAACCATCTCACCGTGAAAACTTAGGTGAAGTGAGCGTGGATTGACACTATTGACAGCTCACTCTAAGCTCACTACACCTAACTTTTCACGGTGATTTTTACAAAACCGATCGGCAGTACTTTATGTGAGGTTTTCCGTCTCTCCCAAATGCAGCGCGATGTATTTATATACGTTGCACCGCCGACCATTTCGCGGAATATTCATGCCATAGTTTAAATAT
The DNA here is from genome assembly GCA_947507525.1 of Apamea epomidion. Classification (NCBI taxonomy): domain Eukaryota; kingdom Metazoa; phylum Arthropoda; class Insecta; order Lepidoptera; family Noctuidae; genus Apamea; species Apamea epomidion. The sequence goes on along the minus strand of OX382242.1, from coordinate 5,567,073 downwards.
TACTTGCTTGATTTGGTTCGGTAGGTTTGAACCGTTAATTTCTCTGAAACAGGGATGTATCTATGACATATATTTTTTTCAGGACCAAAATACTAGAAAATACTTGCTTTGCTATTTAAAATTTATTCTGACAAGCAAATTCGGATAACCGGCCGTTAATACAGTCATGTCAGTCATTCATCAACGTTCCATTCCTATATAAATATTAAACCGTCAATAGTGGGCTATGTTGGGAAGAAATTTTAAAAATCAAAGAGATTTAAGATAGGTAAATAATTTAATGTCATTGGTAAAAACATAGTTTGAAAATTTGCAATTTCATATATGTGTGATTAACTATTTAGGTGTTGGGTTTATTTTAGGATGGGCTTACCATTATACACATCTGCCATTTTTTTCCGGGGTGGAAAATCCTCATGGATGTCCGCCGCCCCGGGGCCACAAAACCACCCTGGTGTTCCATCTCACACCTACGCCGGGGGTCACGGGAACGTACGATCCTTCCGCAACCCCCGACTGGTGCCGGCTCGCCACCGCGGGCCTCTTCGGTTCAAGGGGGGTGTGAGATGTTTGACTCCGCCCGCGACGTCTAAGAGGGGCGCGCGTGGAACACTACGCGCCGCCACCTCGGGTCCTGATGTCTGGGGGGAGACAGACGTCCCCGAGTCCTTCGCCCCTGGACCCATTTAGGGGGGCTGGAAGAGGGCGTTGTCCGCTCTCCGCTGACGCCCGGTGCGCCTGCTGCGGGCCGGGTGAGTGGACGAGATCTCCGTCTCCGTTTCCGCAGCCTCCTTCTGCGAGACGACTGTTTCGCAGACGTTTAGTTTTTAAGTGAATTGTTTTTTTTTGATTCTATGTATTATTTTTTGTCTCCTTTGCTCTATCACACGCTGTCTACATCTCTGTATCTATTGTCCTATCTCAGGTATGCTGGAAGAGATTTCTTATGAAATAAGCATCACCTCTGTACCTATTTTTTCTGTTCTGTTTTTCATTGTCTGTTTATATATGTGTGTACATAAATGGTAAAATAAATAAATAAATAAACGAAACCACCACGTCCTAAGACTCTTCGCTGCCGACCATCGACTCGACCACGGCCGACAGTGACAGGTCACTGCCTACTTCTGAGATGAGGGCACGGCACGGCTCCTGCCAGGCGGCGGCACACTCTGCCAGCGTATGCCGTGCCATGTCCTCGACGCAGTGGTGACACCGGGCGTCCGGCTCCCTGTTTATGCGACACAGGTACTTCCCGAAGCAACCATGCACCGAGAGCACCTGCGTCACCCGAAACGAGAGGGAGCCGTGTCACCTCCCGAGCCAGCGCTTGACACACATCTGCCGACCCCAAAGGAGAGTTGAGTAAGTTGAAATGTATGTTATAAATGAAGTTTGATTTCAGACATAACATGGAGACAGTTTTGTAACTGTTTACAAGAGAACACAACCATAATAAAGTTGTTAACGTGCAATGCGCTCATAATAATTTATGAACTCCTCGTAAATACGATTCATGATTGGCTTCATTTGTATCATCGCCACTGCTGAAGTTTAATCTTAAAATGAACTTCCTGACGAATACCTATAATAGGTAAGTAATCATTACGATTGGCAGACGAAATGTTAGGTATCTTATATAGTGCTCCCACATCACCATGGAAATATAAAAACAAAACTTCTTTCTTATATCTATGTAAGCACATCACAATCCTAGCCTAGAATGTTCCCACTGCTGGGAGTCAGGCCTCCTTTCTGCGAGAGGGAATGGGACGTTATCCACTACGCGGATCCAGTGCTGGTTGGTAGATGTCACCTGTCCCCAAAATTTTAGTCATGCCGTTTTATAAGATTTTACGATTTTGAAAAAAATCCACCCTAAGATTATAAATTCCGTTTAACCAACTAGGCCTAGGGTGGATTCTCGGACATGCCCACGGATATCTATGGGCTCTCCGCGTAACGTTAGGGTGGATTTTTTGGGGTGGATAAACAACCCTTTTTTACAGCAGTTGTAATGAAACAAGTTGCAAGGAGTAAAGTGAGGTACTGACTGGATTCTAACCTCCAGGGTTATATGACTAATATAGTCATAATAAGCATATATACTAATATAGCCTTTATATAGTCACTCCCACTAAATTGTTATCGGCAGATGAGCCCACTTTCATGTAGTATTGTTATACGTTGTAATAGCGTCGACATTCACCTTGAGGCTCTCAAGGTCTAGTCAGTTCCATTGAAACTGAACTTGATCGAACAATACTGAACTATCTAGTTTCTTACAGATGAAGTAAACGGAAATCCAAAAGAGGGAAAAAATATGTCTCTGCCTCACTCTTTAGCCACAGTGCGACTGTGAAGCCACGTCACAAACGATGCCTCACCTCTTAGCGTGCTCGCAGTGCAATAACACCTGCACTATGCAAGACCTGAGCGAAGCCAATGCTAGCGCTGTCGAAGTGACTGAATACTGATTGATGCTTACATATTTAGGTTAAGTATGTTAACGGAATCATCGATACGACGAAGAAGATACAAGTTTTACTACCACAATTAGAAGTAAGTTGAGGCTTGAATCATAGTAGGTCGCTCCCACTACATAGTTTTCGACAGATGAGCTTGCTGTCACATAGTAGTGTTATACGTACAAATAGCGTCGACATTCACCTTGAGACTCTCAAGGTCTAGTCAGTTCCATTGATACTAAACTTGATCAAACAATACTGGACTATCCAGTTTCTTATTCAATTAAAAAACAAACAAAGTGAACGGAATTTCAAAAACGGGGAAAGAAGATGTCTCCGTCCCATTCTTTCATTTTAGAGACATGATAAGTCTCGCTAAATGTCACAAAAACCTGAGTAGTGCAGTGTAGCAGTGTCCTGCGGCACTGAGTGTAATGTTATTAGCTACCCAGTATAAAAACGTACCTACCAGAAAAGTACTTATCCATAATATGTACATAAATGCAAGGTCAAATTAAATTAGTTAGCGTATTTCGATATCGATAACCCATCACGTCTCTGAAGTTAGCACAGAACAAACATAGATTTTTTTAAATGATATTCCAAGCAAGTGACTACACTAACTGCGGCCAATGGCACCACAAAAAAAAAAACGTAAAATTAAGAAGAAGGATCAATATTTTTTTTTTTTTTTTTAATGGTTACATGAATTACTTTGTATTTTATTTTTAATACTAATATATACTATATACAATTATATACAAGTATAAAATACGAAAAAATATAGAAAAAGGCAGGAGCTCATTGGGCATCAAAAAATTCGTCCGCATCACTGTCAATGGGATAAGTGCCCAAAAGGCTGGCAGCATTACCACGTTGGATGGCAATGCTGATTCTTTGGGCTAAGAATAGGCCAGCCTTCTGGTCACGTGAAGAGTCAACCAACCGCTTGGCGATGTCCCGAAAAATTCGATGAGCACTCGGACCCCAGGGCCCTAGTGTTTCAACCCCAAACGGCTCAAACATATAGCTCCCAATAAGGTTGTTATATTTGCGCCGTTTGAGGTTTTCTGCTCCTGTAGCAGCCGCCCCAGCACAGCCCGCCGTGCTAGGAAGATGGGATGGCGCGAGGGTGTCAACACAGGTTGCATCCCACACCAAAGGCCTACCCAACTTCCAAGGCATTATGGTCATTCCATCGGGCCTCTTTCCATCGTCGCGTGCCAAGCCATTGGGTTCTAAAACAGCTGGCACCCCGGCGGAGACAAGAGCCCGACGGATGATGTCGTTAATGCTGGCGTGCCTTGCCATCCGTCCAGCGCTCTTGCTGCAGGATAGGCCATGGTGTCCGAGGTAGTCGACTGCTTCACCGCATTGACAGCGATGTGGAGCTACGCAAGGAGCGCCCAGACGCAAACATGTAGCGAGCCGGAATGTAGTGTCACCCAGCATAGTGCCTATATTGGGTGACGGTAGCGCCTGAAGCCAGAGGCCTGACTCCCATTCACCCACAGCCAGCAGGCGGGCACGCTCAGCAGTATTGGTGGACGTATTAATAAGTTTATTCCGTACCAACCTGCAGAGCGGCTCATCCCACTGTCTCTGGGAAGACGGGTTCTCGGGCTGAACCGTGTCCGGGCAAGCCACTTTCCAGGCGTTCACCGCGTCGGTCAAGCACGGCACTTCAGAGTCAACCTGAGCAGGAACCAAGATTCGTGTGGTTAACTTTTCGGTGCTGTGGACCGAGGATAGGAACGCCGGTAGGCTTACACTAGAAATTTTGCGGACGCCGAGCCCACCAAAACGAATGGGTAGTGTGGCTTGCAACCATGCGCGGTCGTCCAAAGCTACATTAAAAATGGATGTAAGAGTGCTGCGAATAATATGATCGATTTTGTCCAAAAGGTGTGGATGCTTCCATAAAGAGGAAGAGCGGAGAAAATACATAAAATTTGGACCGAAACAACAGTATCTGATTAGGGTGAATGCCGAATGTAAATTAATTTTAGAAAGTCTATCCGAAATATCGTTAAAATGTTTAATTTTTCCGTCGACGAATGGTGAAAAACTGTCTTCTAAAATTGGGGAACCTAAGAGGTGCAATGAACTTTTTTCCAAAACTTTGATGTCAGGGGCTACTAAATTAAATTTCTGTATAATCGATTGTCTGTCAGTATTGTCACAAATGTAAATTTCACATTTTGAGTTGTTGAGGTCAAGGCCGATGGATTGAAACTGCTGCTTTAGGAATTGAAGATCTTTTAGAACGGTGTCTACGTCACCTCCTAGTGTTCCGTCATCTAAATACCACACATTGAATTTTGAATTTAGTTGTTGTATTATAGGATGGATAGCCAAACTGAAAATGACTGGCCCAAGAGGATCACCTTGTTGGCATCCGACTGCAGATTCTAAAACGTTCTCTTTATATAATAATTTTGATGGGTGCCTGTAACACTGCCACATAAAACCATAAATTTCTGGTAACTCCTTTTTTACTTCAGCCAACAAAGTATCCCTGTTAACACAGTTGAAGGCGTTCTTAATGTCAACCTTGAGGATGACCTCACCTTTACCGGCATTCAAAAAACTAGTTAGGGCATGTACGGCAGCCTCGCAGCCCCCTTTGGAACCAAAGCCAAGTTGTAGGGGCTGGAACTTGTTGGACAAAATGTTGCCGTACAATTTACAACATATTTTGGCTACCGTACGCCTGTATGTGCACCCAACGGCAATGGGACGAATGCCGCCGTCCCTCTTGCGCAGAGCACATAAATTGGCTCCGTACAAGACATCGACGACGGCATCATTCACACTGCCGTTGAGCATTAGGTTAATTAGAGCCGCAAGCTCCTTCAAAAGTGACTCACCAGCTTCCCCGGCGCCTGAGCTCAATAAATCTTTTAAATGCTGAGGAGTCAGGCCGTCGAGGCCGCCGGCGGAACCACTTCGGAAGGAGCTGACGGCTGCAATCAGCTGGGGGGCAGTGACATTAAAAGGCGTTGAGTCCGAGTCGAGAGGGTGGGGGGGGTCAGGAAAGGTGAGACCATCCGCAGGCGCCGGATGTTTACTCTCTAGGGCAGAAAGGGTTTCTGGAGAGTAGGGCGCCACCACATCACTACTGAAAAGTAGCCTGGTCGCTCCCCTGATATCACCTTCGCTTAATTTGGATTCTACATGTGAACATAACCCTTTTCCTGAAAGGAAAACAGGTAATTTTGGATCCAAAATAACAGTCGAATTGTTGCAGTTGTCTTTAATTTGGGTTGTCAATGTTTTTTTATTTGCCAAATTTTTTTGGACATGCAAAATCCTATAAGGGAAGGTGAGTAGTTGCTCCCAGGCACTTTCTGAGTTCTCCTGGGTCGCACGACGGAGACATCGTGCCAAACTCAATGCAACAGACCGTCTCGCGCCCCGGGGAACTCTCTTTAAGAAGGATCATAATTAACTCGCGTGTACAGCAAAGTATCTCAAAATAATGTTAAAAATGAGTACCTATAAAAAGATGGTATACTTCCGAACTAAGCCATCCTTACAGTGTAACATATAAAAAACTTGCTATGAAAATTAGTTCAGGGGCATACAATATACACACAATGTGTACAAGAATATAGCTACAATATTGAAAAATACTTGGCTATGTTGACTTACGACATGGTGGGAATACCTAATTAAAATTATGTTTACCTAGATACCTAATTTTTCCTTCAAACGGTTTTTCTAGACTTTGATAAATTGTTGCTTGGAAAGGAAAATTTTGAGGTGTAGGTAGTTGATTTTAGAATAAAAAATCAGAGATTCAGCTGTTTCTACCTAAACAAATAGATTTTGTTTGTGTGATAATTATATTGTACATTGTGATAACATTGAGATAACCGTCGCATGATATGATTATGATAAAACATAATTTATACAAAGATAGTTTTACACTGGCGGAGCGGAAAATGACAGTATTAGAAACGGTAATTTATTTAAATACTGGGTCTGGTCTGTGCCAGCTAGTAAACAAGAAAACAAGCAATTTTGCGTAACACACTAACAGTAGTAATGGCGATTTTGACAGTTCAACAATATTCATTGCGTTATTTACGTTGTTTAGCATACAAATTTTTCGAACATTGGAAGCAATGGATTAGCAATGATGACAAAATGATTCAGATTGTGGTTGATAGTGTACTACGCAAATAGGCTCATGATGAGCTATCGTGAGAGAATATCGCAAAACACAAAGCTTGGCAAACGGATTGGTATCGCAATAATAAATAATAATAATTAAAAAAATTATTCAAGTATAAAGTAAAGTAAAAATATGATTTACATTAATTACAATCGGGGAAAGTTAAATTCTAACTGTAATGTAGACCTGCTTGATCTAGGTTTATGAAAAACCTGTGTAATTTTATTATGATTAATAATAATATTATGGGACGAGTTTTAACGCAACTCGTAGGTAGTAAAAAGATTGGGTCATTATTTTGGCTCAAAGTGTAACAATTTGCTGAAAAGCGTCTCATAATGTAAAGTGGGTAAATAACTATTTTAATGTTTACAAACATAATTACACTCGACTGTAAACTTTTATATGCTGATAAACTTTGGCAGTTCATTGTTTGTGTATTTGTGTTGCGCTCGTCTCATTCTCTACTGTTATTAGCTATAAGGTACATATTATTTATTATTCCCTTCATTTCATTAAATACATATAAATTATATCTTTAAATATTAGAATATAAAAACATTTAAAAATATAAACAATATACCATAAGGATATTAGAATATAAACACATTTAAAAATATATAAATATAGCCCACCGGTATCGGGAACAGGGTCAAAGCTATCGGCGAGGCTGTCAGGGCTCCAGAGAGAAAAACATCCTAACAACGCGGGCAGTGTGCAGAAGTACTTGCCCCTTTCTGAATCAAACCCTTGATCCAGCTGCCCAACGAGAGCCTCCTCAGGTGTCGGTCGAGGCTCTTGGCTTATTTATTATTATTATTGTCCAGTTCATCCCGCTTATACATATTATTTAATTAATTTTTATTTCTACACCTTTTGTCAATAGTGTGCGCAGCGTAAACGCCGCATATAGCCTACGCCGCTACTACGCGACGTCTACGCTACGCTTTGACAGTTGTCCAGTGCGAAGAAACTCGTGTGTGGTCTAGCTAAAGGTGTGACCTATAACGTTGAATTATAGAAACCTTTTTTATGTAAAGTTCTATACCCTCAGATATATTATATACTGACAAACTGTTACCATGAGTTCAGTACATGATTCTGAACCCCCTGCGTAGAAATTTAGCGTTGATTAGGTATTTAAAAAAAAATTGAGTGCGTAGGTATTGCACTTTTCTATGAAACAGCAGATTTTTTTTGATAACCGTCGGAAGATTTCAACGCTAGGGGTTCTAGAATCATGTGCTGAACTTATGGTTTCAGTTTGCGCGTCGGAACATCGACGCGCAAACCTGTATATTCTTTGTCACTATTCTTCTCCGCCATTCTGGATTCTCTGCTACGCCTGTCTGTCACGTCCAGCTACTCCGAGATTGATTGATTTCCTTACTTTTCTCAAAATGACTTAACACGTCAAGGTCAATGCCTAATAGAAAAAACAATTGTCTTCCAATCAATGTAGTTTTTTCCAACCGGTCATTTTGCCGGTTGAATGCAGTAATCTCATATTTTTTACGTAGTCTCTTGATACATTATATAAAACTGTATAAAACGGTTAGTTTTCCTGGTGACAGTGCAGTACCTTATTGTATCGCGTTACTGTTCCGTGGTGGGCTGAAATCTGACCATCGTATCCAATCGTATCGTATCGTATAAGTTTATAGGTACATACAGGGTGTTGAAAGGATGAGTTTAAGTAAGTGTTTTAAATGACATGCTCGACTTTTACTCCTAAATTCCTTGAGTTGTAAGCATCATGCAAATTAGCTACACCGTCGGACTTAAACGTGCTTATTGTGTTTAGACACACCTTTTGAACCCCAATTTGTCTAAGCACTAGGTAATTACTGGAACCAATTATATCTAGAATATGTCAATTTCACCTTTTTGGGTCTTGAGAAGGATTTCAAAATCTTTTCAGTACTTTTTTTTTCGTTAGCCTATACTGCCCCACTGCTGGGCAAAGGCCCCAAGTCCTTCCAGGAATTTTTTTCCCGCGCCACCTCAAACCAGCCTTCGCGGTACCCATTACTTTCTGGGCTGGCTTCGGCGGCGCCGTCCATCTTCAGGCACCTATACTTTCAGTATTAATAAAATAATTAATATAATGTCAACGAAGAGGCCCTGTATCAACTTCCACTTTCTACCAGCCGCAAACACAGCTCGGCAATGCTCCCCCCAGGAGCACTCACTACTTTCTTTAAAACATCTAACCACGGTCTTATTACATTTACCTTTAGACCAGCATTAGTTTCTAGTGTGTTCACATATCCTCATAAGCATCTCATCGTCACCCTCAACTTTGTTGAAGTTAGTTTACTTATTTATACACATGGATTATTGCTTGACCTGAAATATTGTGTCTAAATTCGAAGTATCTTTACCTACTTGATATTGTAGGCCTGACCCATCAATTGTGCATTATGCCAGCATTTTGCTACTATTAGATCGTTTTCTTCTTCCACTTCCTCGTTCCAGTATTCTATTTCTCTTGTGTATGAATTTTCATAATTTTCTAATCGGTTTCATAGTTCTCTAATATTGACAGTAGAAAACCTTATTAGTATCTTATCCAATTAGAACGTATTTCTTATTTATGTTTGTAATTTAACTAATTTTTCTGGGCTATTTATTTAAAGTAAGCTTAGGTACATAATAGCTTTACATAAAGCCAGACAACCATCTCTGGATTCTTTTGAATTCTCTCATTTCTTCAGGGGTTGGGGGGAGATTACCACCCCTGCCTTCAGTCTTGTATAGTAGTAGCTGTGCTTATGGTATTAGTACAAAGTAATCTGCTCGCGCTACAATTGTGTTATAATTGTGGACTCTAACATTTTCTGATTTTACGAATAGAAATGCCCGAGGTAAATCTAGAGGAAGTGCGGAGGTTCATGGAGGACAGCCTGAAGACCTTGGGGGCTCCAGAGTCCGAGGCGAAGGCCCATGCTGACCTGCTGCTACATGCAGACACCGTGGGACACTACAGCCATGGACTGAACCGACTTGGTGAGAGTTGGAGATATTTAAAAGGTACACGAAACACTTCGTAATCGAAGTGTTTGGTGTGACTTTATACGTTGTATGTACTTTATACGTTATACTACGTTATTCGTGATACGTTAAACTTATTATTTACTGCTATAGTTAAGTATTATCGTCGCGTACTATGGGGGAGCTGCGGGGTAACAAACGTACAATGACAGTTGATGGCAATGCCTTTCATTTTGACAGTTCAGACACGTTCATTGCGTTATTTACATTGTTGAGCAGACGACTTTTTCAAACCTATGAAGCAATGGATTAGGAATGTCCTACAAAACCCTCGAATTGGGATTGAAAGTGTGTTACGCAATTCGTGCTGGTCATTAATAGACAAAAAAATTAGGTTCTACGAAATGGAAAATGCCAACTGATTGTGTAGAAACCATATGCGGTGCAACTAGTACCATCTACCACCTTATTGTGCCTTAAATGTATATTCCTTTACTCCACAGAGTTTTACATAAACGACATCAAGTCTGGAGCTTGCGTGCCGGCAGCTAAGCCCGAAATCCTGAAGGACTCAGGCGCCACCGCCTGGGTGGATGGCCACAACGCCCTCGGCGCCACTGTAGGCAACTTCTGCATGAGACTAGCCATCCAGAAAGCCAAAGAGTATGGCGTGGCATGGGTGGCGGCTAAACGTGAGTTTATTTCATAGTATTGGCCACGATGGGGTCCTGGGTTCGATCCCCAGGTCGAGCAAAGTATTAATGAGATATTTCATTACACGCATTTTACAGTAGCAGCAGGGTGTAGGGATTTTTGACGCCTTTAGATACTGAAACAAGTTATGTTCACCGGTTCTGGTGACGATGAGTGACGTTTATAGTCAGCGAGAAAAATCGATAACAACGAGTGTTTCGAATCTTAATTATTGAGGTGAATATATATTTAATTAAAATTAGAACAGAAGTAAAATTAACTCTTAACTAGTACCGATATGAATTGATGAGGTACAGTGTATCGAATAGTTTTGTGCCAATTCAGATAATGTGTAAAATTTGTCGATTTTTGTCATAGTAACATTATTTTTTGTTTTTCAGGGAGCAATCACTATGGCATGGCGGGTTACTGGGCGCTGCAGGCAGAGCGTGAGGGGCTCATCGGCCTGGCCTTCACCAACACATCGCCTATCATGGTGCCCACCAGGTCCAAACAAGTGAGTCGATTGGCTACTTCTTCTACTTTCATAGCGGTACATACCTACTGTGTATTTGAATGATGCAAACATTACCGATACGCGCCAAATTCACCGAAATATTGCTGATTCTCAGTAGCAGCCAAGAGCCTGGATATGTGCCCAGTTACCATGGCAACAGAATAGCGCCATATTTCAAGGGATTTAATAACTTAGCTGAAGGAAGATGGGTGGGCCGTTTGCTACTGTCTACGTCTATCCTTTCGTGGTAGGTATACCAGCCGGTCGATTCTGTAAAAATCTCACCCGGGGAAACTCAAGTGAAGTGAGTGAAGTGAGCTGTCATTCCATGTGATGTAAGGGATTGCCACTATTAACAGCTCACTTCACTTAAGTTTTCACGGTGAGATATTTACAGAATAGATCGGCAGAATCGCAATGCTGGAGTGATGTTTTATTATGTGGCCTTAAGAAGAAACTACATATAGTTGCACAGTTTACAAATAACTCTATGACGTTAAAGTGATAACTGTTCCCTTTTTCAATGTTGTGTAATATTTTGTATTATGATCTATCTTATCAAGACCTGCGGCTGAGGGTCAGACAAAGAGCAAACAAAAAGAAACCAAAACTGTGACGCGCCGCGGTTATACTTACAGAAACCATCTCATGCAATATTTCCCCTCATAATTAGCTTAAAATGTTCCCACTGCTGGGACAGAGGCCTCCTCTCTTCGAGAGGGAGCGGGCTGTAAATCTACCACGCGGGCCCCGTGCGGGTTGCTGGATGTACCTAACATGTCTTCGAATTTTTGATTCTCGGACGTCGGTTTCCTCATAATATGATGTTTTACTTGACTGTTTTGAGATCAGTGATATTATTTACCCGAAGTAAAACGCCTGTCTGGGTTCAAACCCACGACTTACAAATCGTAAGCCGGGGCCTATACAACTGACCCACCACTGCTTACTGCTTACATATTTCCCATTAATATATTTTACGTAATCAGTATTTGCTCCGTTTGTTTCAGAGGGCCTTGGGAACGAATCCTATCGGAATGGCAGCTCCTGCTAGTGGTGGTGATAAGCTGGTGGTCGACATGGCTACTACTTCTGTCGCTATGGGGAAGGTAAATTAAATAAACGCAATTTAGAAGTATGTAAAGTTTACCTTTAACCAGATTATGGTGGAAAATGTGGCAATCACATTTTTACTCCATTCATTCTCAATGTAGTTTTTTTTTTTTTCTTAAAGTCTACATATACATTTTTATATGGAACTAGTAATAAACACGTTCATTTTCAGATTGAAGTACAAATCCACAAGGAAGAGCCGCTGCCCCAAGGTTGGGCCCTGGGTCCTGACGGGAAGCCCACCACTGATGCCGAGGCGGTACGTAATCTAGCGCCTGCACCAATAATAATAGCAAATATTGTTTCAGACGCTTTGCTAAGATTCGTGCTTATTTTGCTGATATTTGTTTTCATCTTCATTTTGGCTAACATTTTTGACTTTTCCTCTTAAATAGTTATTAATTCGACTGCAATATAAGACTACAAGAATGACATTACTATGTCTTAGTCAGGCGCATTCTGGGCAGTCAGCCTACCTCTTCGGTTAAAGCGGGTGTGATAATGATTAAAGTCTGAGTGGTTCTGATAACTAACAACAAACCCTTATATTTCACCAGGCGTTCAAGGCAGGTAATCTGATGCCTTTAGGAGGAGAAGAGAAGACGAGCGGTTATAAAGGATATGCCCTCGCTGCCATGGTTGAAATGTTCTGTAGTGGATTATCAGGTAAGAATATTCTTATATTTAAAACTGTCCTATATTTTTTCAATCAAAAAACATTATTTATTTATCCATTTACAAAATAACAAAATTATATCCAAAATTAATTAAAACTATTTACAAACTAAAATATAGCGTCGAAAAATTCATCCACATCGCTGTCGACTGGTAATATACCTACCCAAGACACTGGCGGCATTGCCACGTTGTATAGCAATGCTTAGCCTCTGGCCAAAGTAAAAACCAGCCCTTGGGTCATGGGAAGTGTCAACCGAAGTGGCCTATATCGAATGAAATTATTGAATCATCAGGGGAACGGCGCGCGGTAATCGCGTAAGACACTATCAGTAGCAATGGCTTTCATTTTGACAGTTCAAAAACATTCATTGCGATATTTACGTTGCTGAGCAGACAATTTTTTTGAACATATCAAGCCATGTAAAAATATATATCAATATATAATATTTACCATGTATTCCTTTAAAATGATTCAGATTGTGATTCTTCTTCTTTCTTTTATATAAACGTTGCCCCATGCTAGGAATTACTCCTGTATCGTGGGTACGTTCACAAACATTTAAACTCACATACACAAACAGCCAGACCCGAAACTACCTGCAGGCAATACAAATATTTGTTCCGTGCGCGAATCGAACCCGCGACACGCAGCGCAGCAGTCGATCGCTCAGCCACTGCGCCAACCGTGTCGTCGATTGGTAGTGTGTTACGAAAATAGGGTGCTGATCTAAGTACATAATTAGAGCGTTGATATGGCACACCGAGTCATAGTGAGCATACACACGAGTGGCACGCGTCAACGGCAGACGTCTTTAATACAAGTTGTAAATGTCATGCTTCTGATAATGTTTCAGTTTCAGAGCCAGACATGACTTTTTTCAAATGGTTCTGCCAACAATTACCTTTTTACAAAATTCTTTTTAAAGGGTCTTTACGAATGTTATTATTATTATTATGAGCCTGTGTTGCCCCGCTGCAGGGCAAAGGCCTCCCTTCTCTCCTTCCACTTTTCCCGACCTACTGCGATTGTGGACCGATCCTTTGAGAAGGAGTCCAGCTCATCCCGCCATATCTTTCTGGGCCTCCCGCGCTGTCATTTCCTGTCATTTGGAATCCACTGAGTGGTGGCTTTTGCATATTGCTGCTCCGACATGCGACAGATATGGCCAGCACAGTTTCACTTTAGCCCAGCAGCTGTGCGGCCAGCGTCCGCTATTTGTGTTTTTGGAAGTCGAAGTATAGAGTTCTTAATGCGGTCTGTGAGTTTGACACCTAGTATACTTCGTTCCATAGCCCGTCGGCAGACTCCTAGTGCGGACTTTTAACGCTTTGTAAGAGACCATGTTTGCGCTCCGTAGGTGAGGGTGGGAAGAATGCATATGTCCATGAGCTTTCGTTTTAGTGAAAGCGGGAGAGGCGTTTTCTGTGCGTCGAGCGACTTCTTTCTCCTGTCTCGCCTGGAAGGATACTATTTGGCCGAGGTAGATGTACTCATGGACATATTCAACAAGTACACCCCCAATTTCTACGTTGCGTTTCGAATGTTGCAGGGTCGAATATGACGCATAATATCCGTGGCTGGGAGCTGTCCAGCATTCAGGGTCCACCAAACCTGGGGCAGTGCTTCGCAGCTATTAACCCAGCCTTCTTCGCTCCGGGCTTCGAAGATAGAGCCGCTGATTGTCTCAACACTTGGAGGAATTTGGAACCTGTATGTATGAAACCAAAAACAACTCGGCCCTTTGACGATATGATAACCCATAATCTAAGTTTCTGCTGGTAATAACTAGATGCTCAGGTAGGGGATTACCAAACTGTCTTAAACAGGGCAACTTTAGGCCGAAAAGGAAGTGTCACGCGATTTTTTTCTTTATTTAAAAAAAAAATATCTTTAATTAAAACGGTACAACACCAACTACATAAATTAACATTGAGGACAATAGTTACGTTGACAATAATATAACTTAAAACTAACATGGAACAGTGGACTCCCTTGCATACATTCTCTCACAGAACACCAGACTTATACGCATAATTTTAATCCATTCATCCACAAACACATCACATTCAGGGTTGGCAGCCAGAAGGGCATTCAGCACCTTTAGAGTACGACAGATTGGGGATTCGGCTCTGTCTACAGTTTTCGCTGGGAGTTGCGCAAACAGATTGTGCCGGTTCTGACGGTGTCCGATGTATTTGTCGGGCACAAATAGTCGGCAGAAAAGACCATGGAGCTCTGGGCAGTCGATACGTCCCCGTAAGATCTTACAGGCTGCAGTGACTTGATCAAGGCCTCTTCTCACCTCCAACGAGTTAAAGCCTAGCTTAAGGTCGTCGGCATATAGCAGGCAAACTTAACATTAGTTATGAGGTCATTGATCATGATCAGGAATAGAAGCAGCCCTAACACGGATCCTTGACTTACACTGACTTATTTTGTATCTTGTGCTCTTCTTGTAATTTATAATATGTTATGATTATGATAAATTTATGATAAAGAAGTAAATTGTGTCATCGTTTTTTGGAAACTTATCGTTGCTGATGGGAAATCTTACACGGCTTTTAATATAATAAACATAATTATAACAGGTACAACATACAACATTTCTTCTCATTTTCCAGGTGGACCCCTCACTACCAGTCCTGGCCCCCGGAGATAAGGAGCACAAGATCGGCGAGGTGACCTTGGCAAAAGGAACCGTCAACTACCCTCAAAGACAAATCGAAGCCATGACCGACTTGGCCAAGAGGATCGGGGTTAAGCCTTTACAGACTGTCAGGGCTTAGACTGTTTAATGTCTGGTATAAAGTTAAGAGAAGACAGACTGTCTCTGCAGAGACGTGGAAGATGTATGTACGATGATTTATGTGCAAACTGTTGATTACACATACAGACCAACATGGCATTTGTATGTTCTCTTTTAATTAAAAAGTATATGTAAGGGCTGATTTTTTCATCGCCAGATAACTTTTATTCAAGGAATAAAATTGACGTTTGATAGTTTTTGTATGAAATAACTGTCAAAATTTAAAAATTATTCCTCGAATAAAGTTATCAGATGTTTGAAAAATCAGCCCTTAGCCCTTATATAAGAATTATTTTGAAGGATATTGTTAATCCATTGCTTTATATGTTCGAAAAATCTGTCGGTTCAACAACGTAAATTATAACGCAATAATAATAATAATAATAATAATAATAACGGTCCTTCGCTATCCAGGGTGTCGACAGATCCAGGGGAATGATGAGCCTGTATGGATTAAGCGGGGAATATTTCAGGGCGACAGTTTGAGTCCACTTTGGTTCTGCTTAGCCCTGAATCCTCTAAGCACACTGCTGGAGGACTCAGGTCTAGGCTATCGGTTGAAGAGAGGTGGTCAGGTCATATCTCACCTCCTCTACATGGATGATTTGAAACTCTTTGCCCCTAACAAATTGCATCTGATGGAGCTACTGAAGGTAACTGAAACTTTTAGTAGTGCCATCAGGATGGAATTTGGTGTGGACAAATGTGCAGTCATGCATGTAAAGGGGGGGAAGATTATGGAATCCGAGGGAATTCCACTTTCGGATTCCATACACCTTAGATCCCTCTCCTCATCCGAAAGCTATAAGTATTTGGGTATGTCGGAAGCGTTAGGCATCAACGATGCTGACATGAAGCAATCGTTGAAGGAGCGCTTCTTTTGTCGCCTGAAGAAGGTATTAATTAGTCTTCTTTCGGGCGGAAATAAGGTGCGCGCCTTCAATGGTTGGGTAATGCCGGTTTTGATGTACTCTTTTGGCATACTCAAATGGACTCAGACTGAACTCGACGCCCTAGATAGAAGGGTCCGTACACTGCTGACCGCAAACCGGATGCATCACCCACGATCATCGGTGATGAGACTGTATATCCCGCGGAAGTGTGGGGGTCGAGGATTTTTAAATGCGAAAACCCTCCACAACCGCGAGGTGTGCAGTCTCAGGGAATATTTTTTAAAAGCCGAAGTGGGTATGCACCGTGATGTGGTCGCAATGGACAAGGGGCTCACCCCGCTCTCCATGGCGAAAGAGAACTGGCGCAAACCTGTAGTACTTACTACCGATGACCGCAAGAAGGTATGGCAAAGCAAGGAGCTTCACGGGCGCTTCTATCGGGCTCTTCATGAGCCCGGTGTAGATTTCTTAGCGTCCGTATCCTGGCTGCGTTTCAGTGACCTCTTCGGGGAAACTGAAGGTTTTGTCTGTGCAATTATGGACGAAGTTATCTTGACGAATAACTACCGGAGACATATTATGAAGGACGGGACGGCTGACGTGTGTCGGGCATGCCACCGTCCGGGTGAGTCCATCAGACATATTATCTCTGGTTGTTCTCGTCTGGCTAACAGCGAGTACTTGCACAGGCATAACCAAGTAGCCAGGATTATTCACCAGCAACTTGCTTTGAAATATAAACTTGTCGACTCTGAGGTACCGTATTACAAGTATGTGCCCGACCCAGTTCTCGAAAATGACCATGTCACGTTGTACTGGGATCGGTCTATCATCACTGACAGGACTGTTGTCGCCAACAAACCTGATATAGTGGTGATAGATCGATTAGTGCGCCGCGCAATGATTGTTGATGTTACCATTCCACATGACGGGAACCTCGTGAAAGCTGAGAAAGATAAACAAATCAAATATCTTGACTTAGCACGCGAGGTTGTTGACATGTGGAATGTGAGCTCAACTGTCATTGTGCCGATTGTCGTATCGGCCAATGGCCTGATGGCCGACAGCCTCGATCAACATCTATCGAGGCTCTCGTTAGGCGGTTGGATCAAGGGCCTGATTCAGAAGGCAGTACTCCTCGATACGGCTCGCATTGTGAGGAGGTTTCTATCTCTGGAGCCCTAACCACCGGTAGCTTGGACCCTGCTCCCGACACCGGTGGATCACTATTTTTTTATATTTTTAAATGTTTTTTTTATTTTTTTATTTAATCATACTAATATTTAAAAATGTAACAAAATAAGACGACTAAATAAATAAACGACATAATAATAATAATAAAAAATGTAGTTTTATTAAATGACATACAATAAACAATTTGTATGTCATTCAACTGAACACTAGTGGCAGGTCCGGGTGGACTTCCCGACAACGGTGGCAAATCACTAAACGACTGCGTGCAGCCGTATCCAGCGAGCCAGTATCGGAGAGTCCCACCGGTCCGCCAGCGCGCGCAGGATGGTGTTGGGACTGTCGCGCGTGCGGCGCATGATAGATGCGCACCGTTTGCGCATGATGGCCGCAAAGCCGTCTGTGTCAGCCGCCGCGAACATCGCGGAGGCGCTGCAGTAGCGCGGCAGCCCCATCAGCACCCGGAACGCGTTATTGTATTGAACGCGCAGATCGCTGTATGTCCGCTGTGTATAGTTAACCCACAGGCCGCAGGTGTAAAAGGACTGACAGTACGCTTTAAAAAGCGCAACTTTGACACCGCGAACCGTGCACCGCGAAAACCTGCGGGCCAACATGTAGCATCGGACAGACAGCGCTCTGCGCTCCCTTTCGATATCCACACTGTCCTTAAGGTCCTCGGTGACCCAGTGGCCCAAATACTTAAATTGCTCGACTTTGTTTAGAGCTGTACCACTTAGAGTGAAATTCGGAATGAATGTGTATCGCTTGTTGTCCGGTCTGAAAATCAATATCTCACTCTTTTTCGCGTTGTATTTGAGCCCATGAGCCACCGCGTAGGACTCACAAATTTTCAGGAGCTTTCGTAAGGCCCCAATCGACGGGCTCAGCAGCACCATATCGTCTGCATAGCTGATGTTATTCACGCACACTCCATCTATATGACACCCTATTCCGGTGCTGCTGAGCTCATCGATCAGTCGGTTGATGTACAGGCTGAAAAGCGTAGGAGAGGTCAACCCCCCCTGCCTCACCCCGCATTCCAGCCCATACTCCCCCGATAGAGAGCCTGCCCATCTTACAAAATTCTTTTGATTGGTATACCAATGCATAAATAATAGCACAATTTCCTTAGGTAGACAAGTTTCATCCCTTAATTTACCCCATAGAATATCGTACGAAACAAGATCGAACGCTTTCGATAAATCGAGGTAGCATGCATAGACTGGGGTCTTTCTACTCGTGTAATACTGTACAGTCTGCTTGAGGCACAGGATAGCACTCTCGGTGGAAAGCCCGGGTCTGAAACCGAACTGCGCGTCGTTTAGCGAGACGTGTTTATCCAGGTGCTGACCAAGCAGACTGTCCAGTACTTTGGCGACCACTGTGGCTAGAGAGATAGGTCTATAGTTGTTTACATCTGATGTATCGCCAGTTTTATTTTTGATAATTGTTTTTTTTTTTTGCAATGAATGTTGTTGAACTGTCAAAATGAAAGGCATTGCTACTGATAGTGTGTTACGCAGTTACTCCGCAGTACACACAGTGTTATGGAAATCTTTGGCGTCCCTCCATGGTGTGCATGTGCTCACGTGATTTTAAGTTATACAATTATATAAATTTTGCTACTTGCACTACTAGAAGGTACCAGCACCACCAGAAGTATTTTATCGAAATAGACTAGGCTTCATGTAGGGTATTTGGTTTTATTAAATCCAAACGAAAGGTCCAAGAAAATATTATAGTAATTATTTTCTCAGGGGTGTGATGGGTTTATTCAATGAGTCCGACGCACGTTTATATAGTAGAAAGTATATATTGGACGCAAAAACACAGTACATACATGCGGCAAAAACTGAAATAACAAAGAATAGCAATACCGTTGTTTGTAAACATTTGTGTAATTTTCATGGAATTAGTACAATTAGTAATTACTATGTTGAACCATGAAGGTTTTAATGCACTGTTCTAGAAGTACCTAATCTTTTTATGTTGTTGTTGCCTAGCAACTGTTCTGCTATGTCATCTTATATAATAAAGACGAGTTTAATTTTATATTCATCATAAAATGTAAACTACTTTATTAAACCACTGTGTTACAATGATATACTTACTTACTTACTTTCATTGAAAGCAAGCTCAGCCAACAGGTTTTGGGCCCAGCACGCTTCCACTGCGCAACTCTGCTAACATACCGCACCCCCGGTGCGACACTGTCACTTATGCAAAAATGTAGTTTTTCAGGAGAAGCATTTAAAACTTTGACACCTCACAAAACAATGACTTAAGAATATATAGATGAGATGAACAGCTTATACTACAACGTCAACTTTTAACTTTACTTTTGGATAAATATTAATCACTTTATATTGTAAAAAATATACTATACTATTATTTAAGCCTTCCAACCCCCTCAGAAGTGACGTTGTGGCTCTAACGAAAAATTATAACTGTAGTTATGTCACAATGAGTTAAAAAGAAAACAAGAACAAATTGTGTACCAAGTTTTATTTAAAATCATAAATACGCACTGTAATTAACGAAACAAATAAAATAAGTCAAAACTCTTCAAAATAAACATAAGAAACTTTGTACTTCTTAACATTTCTAAATAAGTGTAGTACAAAAAGAATAAAAAATTCAAGAAATGAAAAGTAAATAGTGTAAGAAAGTCTTTCAATCAACAATAAAATTAAAATTGTAACAATTTAGCCTAGATTTATAAAAAAAGCTGATGAATTTCCTAAAGGGATGTATATGTAATGTAGATGTAAGTCGGATATGTGATATGGCAAGATGAGTAATATGGCAAGACAGCTTGTAAGTCGTAGGTACATACGATCTTTGTGCTTTGAGGATCTTAACATTCTTTCATGTCTCTATCTTTTTCAATCCTACTCAAGCTCTTTTCTTCTTGGTGAACCTTGTAGCTGTCGTATAATTTAACTTTTTCTTGTTCTGGTGCATTTTCGTATGGAACGCATTGGTCACAAAGGTCTTTCTTCGGCATAAAAAAGCCAACATTAAAATCATGATTAAAAATCGTAATAAACAGCTGGCTTATTATTTTGTATCTGTACTTCCTTATAGTTTCTGTGCAATTCTGCAATGGTCAAGCCTCCGTCAATAAAAAGCCTACTTGTGTTTGCCCTCAGATAGTGGTTTTCTACTTTCGGAATAGATTCAATGTGGTCTTTGACGGCTTTTATCATTTCATTGTCCAATTTGCAATGCTTCCCGTGTTTGCCTCGTTGGTCTTCGGGAATGATACCGTCACTGAGTTTTTTAGCATCAATGACAGTTCGTATAGTTCTTGGTGAAATACCCAAGGTGTTGATTAAAAATGATTTGCAAACCCGGACTGACGGACCATCATTGAGTAAATAAAATGTAGAGTTACCTTGTCTCGGGTACCGACGATTCGTGTTAATACGCCGGCTTGCAATTTCGAGTGGTCTGATACAGGAATTAAAAAAATCACGGTGTTTTTCGATGCTGCCTAGCTCCCAATAAGAATTCAATATTTGAATTCTTTTTTCTTGGGTAAAATTAGATTAGCAAGCCAGCCGACACTTTTCTGAACAAGAGGGACCAATTTTTCTAGCCTGAACTGTTTTGCCAGTTTTAATTGATCGATATTCATTACCGGAATTCCTTAATTTTTTTGCTATATTTTTTTTCCAGCTATTAGGATTACGAGTACGTTTTCTACCCCTTTTCTTTGGTGATGATGTTGGTTCTTGGTCATCAACAGCCTCATTCTCAGAGCTACTATCACTAGATGAACTATTTGAACTGGAGGAACTATTTGAGGATGAAGACGAACTAGATGGAGGCTTGAAATCATCACCTGAATCGGTACCAGAGTAGTCACCAGTTGGACATCCAGATTCTTGTTTCTTCTATTGAATTTTCGTCGTCAATAACAGCATTACTAGGTGGGGAGTTTACAGTTGGTAAAACAGAGTTACTGCCATCTTGATTGATATCAGAAGATGGAACTGAAGATTCGACGGGTTGCAGTTCTTTCAATGGATGAGGTTAGATGTGTCAGTAATACCAGTTTTTTTCCCCGAGACAGCATCTTATTTAATTCAAGAAATAACTGAAAATAAGTAAAAAAGATCAAAATAAATAAATTGCTCATACAATCACCACAGTTAGTTAACCCAAAACTAATTCGAGCTTAAATAAATAAATATACGACACTATTATGTATAAGCAATATTATTATGACCTACTTGCCACAATGGCTCTCCACAAACAAAGAAAAACCTTAGTTTGAGACCAGGTGATTTTTGTGAATTATGTGGCACATTTATTTAAAAACGCAAGGATTGGAGAAACAAAGTCATTTATCAACAAAGGTCATTGTAGTACAAAACTAAAAATTTAAAGATATTTAAATATTGGGGAAATAATGTCACAACTGTATCTTAGGTCACTATTGCTCCAGAATCAAAAAAATATTATGTCACAATTACCTTAGTAACAGTGCAGCTCCAAGACGCATTTGCACTGGCGGGGTGACCGCGCACAACTGACCAATAAAACGATGTTGCTCCCAGCGACTCGTGATTCCCGCCAAAACGACAATGACACTCACGCCCTCATACGGAAACTATGCGCACGACAAAAGTAACGTTATCGCACCAAGTAAAGGGGTGCTTTAGGATAATTTTTAGATATTTAACTCATTTTTGCATTTTTTGCAAAAGTGACAGTGTCGCACCGGGGGTGTTATTACTATAATTAATAAGCTATATTAGTACATACTAATTCCATAATTATATGTTAATTGTATGGAATTAGTATATACTGTATATAGCATATAGTACATACTAATTCCATGACTATATGTTAATTGTATGGAAATAGTATGTACTATAATTCCATGCGATAAATATATGTTAGTTCCGATTTTCGCCACACGCCAAGACATCCTTGTACAGCTATACGAGAGTATCACGAGCATGGCATTGGCGTCCGCACTAGCGATCCTCTAGTGTCAGACGGCGCGGGGCGCAGGCAAGGCGGGTTTGGTATGCTGCCAGTCGCCGCGCTTACGTTTGCACACGTCACACACGTGTTATACTACGAGGTGTATTCAATAAGTACCTAGCCTCATCGCCAGAGGGCGCTGTAGTTTCAAAAGAGTTTTACCACAGTGTAGCACATTCTTTTTTAATTCTTTTTTCAAATTTTAATTCCAATCCCTTCATTTGTTTTAATTTGACAACTTATGGAAGCGAACGTATCGATCGGTTTTACAAAAATGGAAAAAGAGCAATATCGTTCGGTGATTCGATTCCTATTTTTGTAAGGGAAAACGCGCATCGAAATCAAAGAGCGCTTGGATGCTGTGTACGGTGACTCTTTTCTATCGATGGCCACCGTCAAGAATTGGTTCAACGAGTTTGCACGTGGCCGTACGTCGGTTTTTGACAAAGAGATTTAAGATAGGTACAATAGAGAGGCTATGAAAAGAAATGTCATAGAAAAACTGTGATCCCATGGCTCAGTGATGCCATCTAGCATAATATAGGAAAATTAGAGTGGCAATTGGGAACATCAAATAGTAAAATAGAATTAAATTTATTATAATATATTCAGCTATCGCTCGGTAGGTGGCCAGTGTGGTCAGTGTTGCCAGATCCGATTTTCAATCCGTGGATTAAGCTTGAAAAACCTAATAATCAATCAGGTAAATAAATATTGAAAACTAAACAAATTAAGCAAAACTTGTCTCAGACAGTAAAAACTATTTTAGAATTTTATTCGCTACTATTCATTGTCCATGACACCGTCTATGGCTAGGTATCAGTTTCAAATGTGTGGTTTTTATGTACATTTTAAAATAAAATAATTTTAAACGTGCTTTGCCTCCGAATTATTATAGCACTCAGTTTATTACGATTTTTGTGTAAAGTAGACCTATTATGTCACAAAGCGTATTTTTTTTGCGATTATCTGTTGCATTTCGTTTTTAGAAAAATAATTATTATTACACTTTTGTTTGCAAATAATTGTAAATCTTATTATATCGATATCCGAGGTGAGGTCCAAAAATCCGTAGAGCTACTAAATTCGTTAGTCTGGCAATTCGGGGTGACACTAAATAGAAACTATAAAACCTGTGGTAGGGATTTTATCATTTAGATATAAATGTATCGATAATATTGATAAATGTTTTAAGACTAATTTTCGCATTTGAATAGATTTAAACAATTGCCAAAAAAATAGGAAAGCAATAAATTGATTAGTAGTTTCAATGTTTACAAGTTATTTATCTATAAAATTCTTTTTACATACAAATGAATTAATTATCGTTATTATGATCTAGTGATCCAAGTGTCAGACTGCTATTCACGAGTACATGAGTTCGATTCCCACAGGACACAAATATTTATGTGATGAATATAAGCATTTATTTACAAGAGAAAGTATTACATCCATTGTTCAGTACATATAGTACAAGCTCTGCTCTTTGAAGCAAACAGATCAGTCGAACTTGCGTACGTACAAAATATAAAAGTCAAAACACTTATGTTGAGGAAATTACGGGCGTTCTACTTAAAAATCTCATACATGACGGTCGATCAAATAATGATAGCGACTACTACCAACAGGTCAGACGTTGGGGACATAGTAAGACCTACCATCCATTGACGAACTTTTAAAAGTTGTTAACAAACTCCCACTTAATAAAGGATCAATAAAATAAATTTTAACCGGTTTTCATCGCGTTCTTTCTTATTTTTTTTCCTTTTGCTCGACTTCTAATAGTTCTAGCGTAATGTTAAATAACCTATTAAGCCTTTTTCAAGAATTGGGCTTTAAAATGCAAAAAAAAAAATCCAAATCCAACTGGTAGTTCCAAAGATTAGCGCCTTCAAACAAACAAACAAGCAAACAAACTCTTCGGCTTTAGTAATAGTGTAGGTTGTCAAAAAAGTTTAGCTCTGCAGCATACGCCGTTAGAAAAAATCGTGATTTAACTGACTTAGAGATAGCCCGTTTACTAGACTTTAGTTCGGTCATACGGTATTATTTTCAAACAGTACCTATTATATTTTAAGTGTTATTTATTATTTACCTTAATAAATATTATCGATAACAAAATCGATAAACAACATCACATCTCAACAAGGCATTAGTAAAACTACTCAGCAATAGAGGGCGTTTATTACAAAATTAGCAAATTTTCTAAATCTCTTTATGAAAATTATTTAATTCTAATTACTGAGTAAATATAAATAATTCATGCGTAAATAAACCAAAGTTAGGACCAGTTGTTTTACCATAACAAGATTTGCAATATCATAATGCGCAACTCGGCATGTTTCCTTAGAAAATATTTTTCTTTTGGTGGACACGAATACGTCTTGACACGCAGGCGTATGACATTAGACTGAGCGACTTTTGACCACTAGGACAAAAGTATTGTATTACGATTTTGTTCGTAATGTCCTGTCTATTGTCAAGTAAATAATTTAATGTCTTTGGTTTTTGATGAACCACGTCCAGGTGCACCGAAAACAGCTGCTACGGAGGAAAACATTTAAAAAATCCATGATCTCGTATTGGCAGATCGCCGATTGAAGGTTCGGGAGCTACCCGAGACTGTAGGCATTTCAGAAGGAACAGTGCATCATATTCTTCACGAGGAACTCGGCATGAGAAAGCTGTCGGCGCGATGGGTGCCGCGTTTACTCACACCGGAAAACAAGTGCAACCGTGAGACCACATTGGAGACGTGTTTGGCGCTGTTTAAGCGAAATCCAGCGGAGTTTTTGCGTCGTTTTGTGACCGTCGATGAAACCTGGATCCACTGGTACACACCAGAGACCAAGAAGCAATCAAAACAATGGATCCAGACCGGGGAACGTGCTCCAAAGAAGGCGAAAACTGTAAAATCGGCCGGAAAAGTTATGGCCACCGTTTTCTGGGATTCACAAGGTGTGATCTACATCGATTACCTCGAGAAGGGTAAAACAATTACAGGGCTTTACTATGCCGATTTATTGGGTCGATTCGACGCCGAATTAAAGAAAAAACGACCCCATCTGGCGAAGAAAAAAGTGCTGTTTCACCACGACAACGCACCGGTTCACACGTCTGCCGTTGCCATGGCCAAATTGGTCGAATTACGCTACGAATTGCTGCCCCATCCACCGTATTCTCCAGATTTGGCCCCTTGTGACTTCTTTCAGTTTCCTAATCTGAAAAAATCTCTCGCCGGGAATAGATATGGATCAAATGAGGAGGTCATCGCCGCCACGGAGGCCTATTTTGCAGAGTTTGACAAAAACTATTTTTCGGACGGGTTAAAAAAGTTGGAGCATCGCTGGGCTAAGTGTATCGAACTAAAAGGAGACTATGTTGAAAAATAAATTGCCACTTTTCCAAAATTTTCGTTTACTTTTTGTAGGCTAAGTATTTATTGAATGACCCTCGTATTAGAATAGAAATAGAATATAAAACTTTTAATTCAGACAGGAGTCCTTATTAAAAGAGTATAAAAGGGAGGGAGGGGTGTACGAGTATTAAGGCAGTATATATTGTTATTGCGAAATAAGCTTTTAATTAAACTAATACACCTTATAGTACGTACTTTATTATTATAATGAAACGAATTTATTAGGATTAAATAAAGTCTCTGTAACCCACCATAATTGTGCGCATGTAAAGAGTTACCTACTTTGTGAGAAAATAAAACTTAACATTATGTAGCGCGTCTGTCTTTGGAAATGAAGGTCCACGAGAGACGCTTACTTTGTTTCCGTGGGTATACCTGTTAAAAGATATAAACATACCATCACGCCTGTTTTCTCCGAAGATAATAAAAAGACAAAAAAATGCCTAAGATATTTAATGTCTTTGTACCCTTTATCACTATCATACATAATA
This sequence comes from Apamea epomidion, assembly GCA_947507525.1. Taxonomy (NCBI): domain Eukaryota; kingdom Metazoa; phylum Arthropoda; class Insecta; order Lepidoptera; family Noctuidae; genus Apamea; species Apamea epomidion. Next base: position 5,540,629 of record OX382242.1, on the reverse strand, counting down.
TAAAACACAGTCCCCCGCCATGCCTGTTCTGTCTGGTTGTCTAAACGCAATAAACTTAAAAACAGCTGCCGAACGGATTTTGATACGGTTTTCACCAATGGACGGAGTGATTCATGAGGAAGGCTTAGGTGCAAAATTTATTAGGTTTTGTGTCAATTGGCTGAAATAATTATGATGATGATTTTTAAAGATGATAGAAAAAATCATGCCCACTGGGAGTTTTACTGGCGTGTGCCGCGTAAAGCAATAGAGTTAGATATATATTATGGAAACAATGGGTATAAGCAGCGGGCAAAGACTAGTGTTGCATAAAATAAGAATAAGTACCTATAAAACTACGTATATCACAAACCTTTGGATTGCATCATGTGGGGGGCTTACCACAAGCTCTTATAGCAGACTGCACTGCTTACTGCACTGCTTTTTTGTACTATGACTAAGTACAAAAAAGCAATGCAGTTCAACTTCTACCCTACTATAAGAGCTGGTGGTAAGCTCTCAGATTGTTGATGCATGTTATTATACTCATAGCTGGGATGGCTAAGCACCAGTGATGAGTCTGGTATTGGGTACACAGATATCCATAATGACCACCCATCGTGGGTTTCTTCACCAAAGAACAGTAGAATAATTCAAAGTGTCATCTGTACTTTTTGGATAAACAATTACTGGCTACTAGAGTTTTAAGGTGTCATTCTAAGCAATTACAATTAATAATGTTTGCATTTTCTATCATCAATCATCTTTCTGTCAAATGTTGTAACCAAATCAAAAGTACCTAACACAAAAAATAGTAAAAATAAATAAAAACAAAATACCTAATGAGTATAACCTTTACAAAAGCCACAAATTAAGAGTTGAACTTTAATATTTTGTACTTAATGATTTTTCAACACACTGAATAAGGTATTTTTTTCTACATTCTATGTTTGCAGAACTATAATCATGACTTATTTATCTTTGCAGATACATAGATGTTTAAACCTATATATACCAATCACGACTGTGAAGTTTACACAAAAAACTGGTATTTCAAGTAACTAAACTTATAGCAGTCGTAGACCTCAAAAAATCATCAAATCCATTTTTTGTTTCATCATGTTTAGATATCGATATTTAATTTGACCCTGTAAAGTCTTGACTCTTGACGTAGTAGTGACGTAATTTAAGGAAAATTATAGATGGCAATAGGGGTTCATTTATTAAGCCTCAAATACACTAGGAGACAAATACACTAGGAGACAAATACACTAGGAGACAAATGAAGCGACATGTTGCGGAACGTGGCGCTCGACAACGACGTGAATGCGCCGAGAGAATGTCGCGGAACATTTTGCAGGCCTACAAATGGCGCGACACTGACGCGCTGACGCGGGAGGCGTGCGCTCGCTCTCGGAGAATCATCAGGGGCGTTCAAAATATCCTTGGGGCCAACTCTGAACTGCAAAGTGCGAATGTTCAGATCGGCCCGAGACATAGCCGAACCGAATATTATTGAAAAATGCGAAAAAAGTTCGGATCGGCTCAGTTGGGTCGGGACCATAGTCGATATTCGAAAGAGTGTAGGAGTGTAGGATCGGAACCGACCGAACCTAATAGTAACTTCGTAGCAGGAAACGGCCGAACATTCGGCCGATACTACTTCGGAGTAGACCTCCTGAACTCTAGATATAGGACAAGTTTTTGTTACGAGTTTGGCATAAGGTTTGAATGTACAAGCTCAGACTAGTGCTGCCCATTGATCCGATATCTTTGAATCATACATTACAGACATAATGTCTTGAGTTAGGCACGACGATGCCTATTCCGCGTTAAAAATGATTAAAATGGCGTGCCCAAAGGTAGTGTGCTGGGCCTAGTCCTCTACTCGAATGATATACCAGAGCTGGAAAACAATACCATTGCAACCTTTCCGGTAACAAAAACAACATAGTGTGAAGACTAAAACGAACAAAACCCTTACTGTAAAAAAACGATATAAATAATAGTGATAATGTCACACATTTGACACATGAACCTCAATCCATATGGACACGGAAAATGCAACGGACTTGTGTAAAGTACAATCAACACTATTCTAAGTTTTAAAATAATTACCGCTTAAAAATGTAAGTTACATTATAATTGCTTATTAGTCTTATTAGCCCTAGACTATTAAGCAATTTTAATCTAACTTAAATTTTATAGAACCAGGGTCCTTTTTAGGGTTTCGTACCCAAAGGGTAAAAACGGAACCCTATTACTAAGACTTCGCTGTCTGTCACCAGGCTGTATCTCAAGAACCGCGATGGCTAGACAGTTCAAATTTTCACAAATTATGTATTTCTGTTGCCGCTGTAACAACAAATACTAAAAACAAAATATAATAAATATTTCAGCAGGGCTCCCATAAAACAAACGCGATTTTTTTTCCCTTTTTTGCTCGATATCAATAATGGCAACAGGTAGGCACTTGAAATATTCACTAAATACTCAGTTGTATTTTTACTTTAATAATAAATAATAAAATAAAATAAATATTTAAGTGATTTTGATAGAACACGTAGACGTGATTTTTTCTGAATGGTACGGAACCCTTCGTGCGTGAGTCCGACTCGCACTTGGCCGGTTTTTTTAATAAATTATTTTAAAAAGTTCCTTTAGCGTGCATCAAGGCAAAGCATAATACGAAGTGTTCCATTATTGTTTTGTGGAACGGCAAATATTCATTTCAGGTTGGAATTGTCTGTGAATCTGAATCATATCTATCCACCACTGTTTCAGTTTCTATAACAATGGGAAAAGTGGTGACGGCAGATGCCCAGCGGTTCATGGTTGACTGTCTGAAGGCAGCGGGTGCTGCGGTCAAGCCGGCTGTGCAGCAGGCCGACCTGCTGATCCAGGCTGACAAGATAGGACACCCTAGTCATGGACTTAATAGGTTGGGTGAGTACCTAAACAATAAGAGTGAAGATGACCTGATGGTTGTTTGTTACTAATAGACTAGTTGACCGTTTCTGAGAAATCGATTAATTATTAATGTTCCTTAAAGACTATTTCCCTTAAAATATGAATATTTTAGCAAAATAGCAAATTAACAAAACGATTTTTCATTTTGATATAATTTTTTGTAGAATTTAATTTTTATTGTCCTAAAGGGGCGTTATTCTGTCATGGCGGCTCGAGTGATTTCATTACTTCGATTCTGTCAGATCTGTGCTTTTTTTTTACAGTGTTTCCCGCATACAAATTTCATTTAATACTTCTGTCGAAATATTTTATTTTTATTTTATTTATTTTGCTACATGTAAAACACTGGTTAGTAGGCATGCATTCAAATTTCATGACACAGTGTTAAAACATGTACCCTGTAAGGCAAATTGTACATAATACTTATTATAATTTTGATTCTAATTATTACAATTTACATTATAGTAGACACTAACAATTAAATATAATTACAAAAAAATATTATATTTTATTTTAACATTTATCATTATTATCTATTTGTTCATTAATTTTAGTCGTATAGGTAATTTAGTATTGTCATTTATTATTTCACATTTACGTCAAGCATATTATTACAAGTTCGATCGATTCACAATTTGTCAGTTTTAAATTCTTCAACGGTATAGTAGCCTTTCTTTATTAGCAAAGATGTCAACTGTTTCGAGAAAATTGAGTCATTTGGTAGGGATTTTAAACTTTCCGGTAGCTTATTAAATAGTACATTAGCCAGTCTAGAGTATGGGCTTTTCCCGATAACTTTTAAGTTTGTGATGGGTAGTAACAATTTATTCTTGTTCCGTCGGTTATAGTTTTCATTTAGCTCGATATTTGATTTGAAGAGGTGCCTATGTTTTCTAACGAATATACAACTTTGTAGTATATATATTGCTGGTAGTGTAAGAATTTTCTGTTTAATAAAGTGTGGCCTATAACTCTCTCGTTGAACTATGTTCATTAATATTCTGACACACTTCTTTTGCTGAATGAAGAGGTCCAAAAAGTCAGTACTTTCTCCCCACAATACCATAATTCAGCCAGGAGTAGGCGTACGCATAATAGACAGGTAAGGCGGTTATATAGCCTGTTACATTTCAGTATGCTTAGCGCATAAATAAATTGCGACAGTTTTGCTCTTGTTTGAGTCTAATGTTCGGCCTAAAAGTGTAAATTCGTTTACCTCTTCTAATTTTATTTTTTGCGTTAACGTATTTAGATTTATTGGGGTTCTTTGGTAAGTTCTGAATTGGCATATTTTAGTTTTAGATAAGTTTATTTCTAAGTTATGATCGTTTAAACATTGTTCAGTTTCTGTAAATTCTTTTGAAATAGCTAAATAGTCAACATTCGCGGGCGTTTTGAATAATAAAGAGACATCGTCAGCAAACAAAATACACGACGAACTTATCTTTTTTGGCAAGTCATTTACGTATATTATAAATAAGGTACATCCTATTAAAACACTTCCTTGTGGTATTGAATTATTAATAGTAGCCATGTCTGATCTTATGCTGTACATTTCCCGGTTAACGCTATCGAAATATTCTGCTTCTACGAAATGTACTCTGTCTTGTAAGTATGATTTGAACCAATTAAAAGCTTGCCTTCTAATACCCGATCCGTAAAGTTTTTGTAATAAAATTTTATGTGATACCTTGTCATACGCCTTCGTCATACTTATCTAGGAACAGTCCAATCGCGTACTTTCGTTCGTTAATGTAACTGTACATTTCCTGTACATAGTTGTATACCGCTAAAGTGGTTGAGCATTTTTTCCTAAAACCGAATTGATTTTTATCTAAAATATCAAATTTTTCTAAAAATGTGTTAACACGATTCGTCATTGCTTTTTCGAAATTTTTTTAGATAGTGGGTAACAATGCAATAGGCCTATAATTACTAGGATTTTCTGGATCTCCTCCTTTTTTCACAATTGGGCGGACTTTCGCAATTTTAAGTTTTTCTGGGAATCGTCCCTCGTCGAAAGAGATATTTATTAGTTTAGTGAGAGGCGATGTTAGCTCCTTTACGCATTTTTTTACCAATAGCGGCGGAATATCGTCCACCCCAAAGCTACGTTTGTTTTGCATTCCGCGTATAATATTAAAAACCTTCGCACGGTTACCGGTTCGATGTACATGGAGTTTATTGCGGGGTATGCACCGAATGTACCGATGACTGGCTACACGGCGCCGCTGGCGCCGCAGCTCCCGTACTTTTGTGGTTATCTACACCTACTGATATGAAATAATCATTAAATGCGGTGCAAACTTGTTGCGGTGATTTTACTAGTATGTTACTTAATTTTAGGTTAATATTCTTTAGGTTTTGTTTAGTCGTATTTGGTTTAGTAATTTTTTTGATTACTTACCACATCGTTTTCGTTTTATTTCTTGAGGCATTCATCTCTTTTATGTAATTAAGTTTTTTTGAAGTTTTAATGCATCTTTTTAAGATTTTCGAGTATTCTTAATTGTAGTGTTTTTTAAATACGGCGCTATTGAGCTGATTCGAGATAATTCTAGTCAATCTTTTATTTTTGCATGATTCTTTTAGTCCCTTAGTAAGATAATTGTTTGTTTTATTTTGCATTATTTTTATCCGTGTTTTTGGTATGTATTTATTTAAATTAGATTGTAGAATGTCATGATTTCATTTTATTATAAGTTTTATTTATGTCCATGTTTTGATTAAAAATGTTATTCCAGTTAATTTCATTTAATGCCCATTGGAAATTTGTTAAATTAGTATTGTTAAAAATTATTTTAGTAACATAGGGTGTCCTTTTAGGAGTTTGCGTTTCCTCATTCCTAAGGCTGAATGTTAAACTATTGTGATCAGAAATACCATTATTATTAACAGTTATTTGAAATTCCCTGCTATTATAATTTGTAAATAAAAAATCTATACAAGTCGATGTTGATTTTGTGGTTCTTTTGGGAATTTTGATGATTTGGTGCAAGTTTAGTTCTGTCATGATATTGCTAAGTCTCTGATATTCCTTTAATTTTTTAAAATAATCCAAGTTAAAATATCCAGTAATATTTTAAGATACGGTAGTTAGACTAACGAATTATTATGATAACCAACTTTTTTAAATTTGACGTTCAAACCGTTTTGAGAGCAGTTGGGATGAAATAATTTAAACCTAGTAAAGAGCCTGTCTGGGTTCGAACCTACGGCCTTCAACTCGTAAGTCGCGAACGATACCACTGGGCCACCACTGTCAAAATCGAGACAGGTTCACGGATTATCTGCGGGTGTTGAAAAATCCAACAGCACAGTCTCGTACCGCGGATCATCCGTCGAAGAAAGTATAGGATGCCGCATCCGCCCAACGCAATAGACGGTCAGCATGTTAGCTATTCAGTATTCATGTAACACATAAGAACTACTGCCTCTTCGCATACAAAGAAGGAACAAGCATTGCGCGCTCTACAGTTGTTACTACATACAAAGGACACGTTACCTTACAAATTAGATATAGTTCTAAGATACTTACGATAAACTTATCAACGGAGTACCAGTTCATGAATTTTGTGAGGTCTACAAAGTCATTCAAATTTTCAGAACTGTATGTGAACGACATCATAAAAAAAGTGTGCCTGCCCAACAACGAGCCGAAAATTTTGAAAGAGAGCAACGCTACAGCGTGGGTCGATGCCAACAACGTGCTGGGTGCCACTGTAGCCCACTTTGGCATGGACTTGGCTATCGAGAAGGCGTGCAAAGCAGGGGTAGGATGGGTCTCAGTTAAAGGTAAGCAAGACATAAATTTTAAATAGATAATTAAAAAACACCCGATTCTTCCAGAGATAGAATTCGGCACCATATTTGCGTAACACACTTTTAATCGGAATTCGAGGTTTTTGAAGGATAGTCCTAATCCATTGCTTCATAGGTTTGAAAAATTCGTCTGCTTTACAACGTAAATATCGTTATGTATATACTGCACTGACAAAACCGAAGAAATTGCGATCGGGTGCCATTTTATTTGTGTTACGCAAGTACCCCGCGGGCAACCGTGTTCTGAAGTTTTTCTGACGCGATTCGCTAAGAAAAATCTAGACATTGTCTTAGTGTGTCACATTGTGTCAGCAGGTACTAGCACCTACTTAATTAAAACTAAAATTAATTTGGTTCTATTATTTTAAGGTCGATTCCCCTAAGCATTCAAATCTCAAACTAATTTAGTTTTAGTGTTCTGATAATTTCGGCGTTTGGCTGTTGTTCTCCTGTTCCTGACTATCTAAACATTTTTTTATGGATATGAATACTTCATGAATGATCAATATAACAATGAAGTTATTGGATCCATGTTAAATATTTTGTAGGTGCAAATCACAACGGAATGGGTGGTTACTGGGCTAAAAAGGCAGCGGACAAAGGCATGATAGGCATGGCCTTAACCAACACGTCACCACTACTTGCACCCACCAGGAGTAAAAAGGTCAGTCGTATAGAATACAAACATGGAAGCTTTCATGTTCCTCTATCTTCTTGTGAAGTACTCTTCATGTTCTCTTCTTGTTCTTGTGAAGTGTTCTGAGAATTCAGGCGATTTCTGTGTTTACGGCCCTTTTCACACGTTCAGGCTGCTGGCTATACTTACTATCATACTTATCCAGATACTGGACTCATAGCTAAACCATAACAGCCACAAGGGTCGGTCGAATGTTAAGCTACGCTTGCCCCGGCCAGTTCGTGGATGGGTGATCCATTACACATCGCGACCGCTCCATGCCTCGGAATGTTATCCGTTAGTCCCGGCTATCATTCGCAGATCTTTGACAGTCGTTACTTTTGGGCTTCTGACTACCCAAATGCCCAAAAGTCTGACAACCAGTCTTATCAAGGGGTACCTAGTAACTGGTTTGTGAACGTCAGATAGGCAGTCGGTTTATGTAAAATACTGGTATTCAGCTGCATTCGGTTAGACTGGAAGCCGACCCCAACATAATTGGGAAAAGGTTAGGCAGATTCATTGACTTATCCAAATACTACACCACTGCAGGACCGGGTGAGTGCTACAACGCGTCAAAAGGACCTAATTCTGGTTCAGATTTTTGCCAGTTGATCAACAATTTTTTGGCCACCTGAATCCATATAAAAATCTTAAATCCTCTTCAACTGCAACTGGTTCCGCAACACAACGCTGCAACAACGTTATATAACTTTTGTTTTCCATGAATAATAATAAAGGTGAGGGACTATAATTATGAGGGACTGACATGTTTTTTCTTTGTTTCTAGGCGGCACTGGGCACTAATCCTCTGTCAGTAGTTGCGCCAGGTGCACAGAATGAAATCTTCTACCTCGACATGGCTACTACTGCGGTTGCTTTTGGAAAGGTAACAAAGGGGTAATTATGCAAGGGTGCGTCTAGATTATGTTATATAGCACATAAACTTATGTTATATAACACGTCATCGCATCCTCCGATGAGAGAACTTTACACCCTGTTCCTGATACCTCTTTAGACGTATAAAAAAGGGAGGATCCCCTGACCAGACGGGTGTTGTGTCTGGCGGGCAACTGCCCGATGAATCATGTCGGGCTGTTGTATATGCTAATTGCGTGGTAAACTCTGCTTGCGCGATGCAGGATTTCGCATGACGACAGTATGACGCGTAGTTCGCATGTGGCATTGTAGATACCGCTACACCAAATTTCAACATTAATGAAAATAATGTAACCAATATTTAGAAGAGGAGTTTCGTGTCCGTTCTTCTCCATAGGTACTTACTTACTTTGGAATGGGCAAGTAGCTTCATCTTTCTGACTGACCGACACCTTGACAATTCAAAAGAGCCTGTATTTGATTTAAAAATATAAATAAATAAATAAATAAATAAATAAATATTCCACAACTATCACACAACGCCATCTAGTCCCAAGCTAAGCAGAGCTTGTGTTATGGGTACTAGACAACTGATAAACATACTTATATATTTCTAAATATATAAATATTATAGATAAATTACACCCAGACACAGAACAAATGATCGTGCTCATTACACAAACATTTGTCCTGGGTGGGAATCGAACCCACGACCTCCGGCATAGCAGTCAGGGTCACTAACCACTAGACCAACAGGCCTGTCTAAATGATTTGAGTTTGTGTTTAATTGGCTTAAAAATATACCAGTCATGTTAAAAGTCAACCAAAAGCTTGGCGATGTCCCAGAAAACTCGTTGAGCACTAAGGCCCGTGACCTTATTCTATCCATTTGTTTGTGCTGTTTAATATAGACCTTATTCTATATTAAACAGCACAAACAAACGTAGTTTGTGTTTATAATTCTTTTACTATGCTATATTCCAGATTGAGATGCAGCGTAGGAAAGGGGAGCCTTTGAATCCCGGCTGGGCGCAAGGTCCCGATGGAAAAGAAACTTTAGATGCTGAACTGGTGGGTTTCAATAACAATCGTATCTGATTGATCTAAAATCACGCCTGATATAGTAAATGCGACATGATTCGTCATCTTGCCTTCTATGAAGCTAGCGATTACATCCAAAGTCTGATCTCGACCTCAACAGTGGCCAGAAGCGACAATGCGATGGTCAAACGAGAAACCCCCCCCCCCCCCCCCCCCCTGATGGTGGAACAAGCCCAAATATTAGAAGCCACTAAAGCCACTTTTCAGTAGGACATGATACATTGCCATCATTTCGTCGCAATATATGGAATGAGAGGTTAGGCATGGCTGTATTTATCAATAATACAGCCACATTTCGCCAGTTATGTTTAAGCCCCCATTTAATAAGCGGCGAGCCTATTGTCATTAAACAGGCACAGATCTAGACTCAGGTTGCCACTGAGAAATTCTTGATGGTAAAATCCGATAACACATAGCCCGACCTGGAAATCGCCAGGCTCCTCATGCTCAGCGCTTGCGATCACTATACCAACAATATCATATTGCCAATAGTTAATTTATCTAGCTTCTGCCTGCGACTTCGTCCGCGTGAAGTTTCTTGTTTCCCCGATCCAACCCATCGCATCCAGCGCCTGCCCGCGCAATCACTCGTTTTCGCTTAGCATTCTTTCTGACATTTTGAAAAAAAAAAACAAAATGGCGCGACAGTAGGTATGCCACGTACCTTTAAACTCCTTTACGAAAACTATCTTTCAAAAGGGATGGAGGGAGTTTTGTTTTTTTAAGGGTAAGAACGAAATTCACACGGACTAAGTCTAAATATACACCTTTCTTTCTTTCTTTCATGATACCAATATCTCTCATTTCTCATTCCATCATCTTTCTAGGCAGCCAAAACTCGTTGTCTGATGCCACTGGGTGGCCAAGAGCTGACGTCAGGATTCAAAGGGTTCGGACTAGCGGCTATGGTGGAGCTGTTCTGTGGAATGTTATCAGGTTTGCACTAGTCAAGAAACGAATAATTAAAGAGTACGATAAAGAAATCGTATTGGAATGAGGTGCCCAGGGACTCACTCATTCCTCATATTAAAGTAGCAATGGGCTGTCTAATAGGTTAGTAGACAAAGAAATAAAGTACTAGTAGCAGTAACTTTTTAAAACTCATTATTCGAAAATATTGTGCAGGCTCTCACTACGGCCATCACATACGAGGCTGGACAGTCGAAGGAGCTGGTGGGGCAGCTGACCTCGGCCATTGCTACGTTGCCGTGAACCCCGAAAACTTCGCCCCTGGCTTCCAAGACCGCATCACCGACTGCCTTCAGCATTGGCGAAAGTTGGAACCGGTGTGTGACTGCTTTCATTCTTATAAAAAGAAAGAAATAATATTGATTTATTTGCAGAAACAACACATAATAAACCCTACATGATAAAACAGACACGTCCAACTTATAACACCCCGTCGTTTTAGCGTCGGAGGTTAAAAAAGAGATATAATGAAAAACAATGACAGTACCAATTTAAAAGGGCTCCGCTTCTATTTCTCCTTGATTTAAACCAAACATAATGTTTATTTCGAAGTGTAAGCAGTATTTTTGGGTTTTCTTTTTGCAATAGGAATATCTTGGCAGTCCGATATCTAAACTTTTATTTTTTTTCAGACGGATCCAGATCGTCCTGTTATTTGTCCGGGAGATATAGAGAAGAAAACACTTTGCGAAACTGAGCAAAGAGGCACAGTGTCATACGTCGAGAATCAGATCGCAGCCAGCGCTGCGCTTGCCGAGAGACTCAGAGTAAAGCCTATGACAGTGACATAAGAACAGGAGTAGACATTGACCTTGGCGTGGGATAAGTAAAACACCATTGCGTTTGTTACTTAGGAGATATAACTGACACCAGATGAGTGAAAGACAGCATTGTCGGTAAATGTCGCTTGAAGTGAGTCGCTGAAATTACATTGTCGTAAAGTAAAAATTGTGCATAACTCATCCTCAACTCATGAGCAATGATAATTATGCTCCTCTGGTCGAAACAATAAAACTAAGTTATTAATACTTTCCTGTCGCTGGATAGTCATTGTAATGTGGATCGGTCGGTCTCTTCAAGTTTTTTTTTCACAAACTGGTTTTTCAATCATCTGATAACTTTATTCGAGGAATAAATTTGACAGTTATTTCATTCAAAAACTGTTAAACATAAATTTTATTCCTCGAATAAAAGTTATCTGGCGATGAATAAATCAGCCCTTAGTAAATTAAGGGCTGATTTATAACTAAAAAATTATTTAGTACAAAATTATTAATGCGTGGTTACAAACTTGTCATTAATGTTATAGTAATAAGTATTTAACACTATTACTGTTTTTGTTTTAGATATTTATATAGTATATATATTATACATTTATTTTTAACCTAAAGTAAATATTTATTTTATAATATACCCACTTGTTTCATTTTCGCCAGTCTCCCGTGGTATGATATCTATATAGTTGTGTAGAGGTATGAGGAACAGGGTGTAAACTTCACTCGTCCTCGATAGAAAAGGGAGTATCTATCGACCGGGACTGGAGACGGGTGTCGTGTCTGGTGATTATAATGTGATTATAATGTGATTATAATTCTGTAAATACATATTTGTTACGGCCGCGAATCACATTTTAATCAACGTACAACTTAGTACTGACCAGCAAATTGCAAAAACGTAAGAAAATTTGAATTTCGCGGGCTACCTTGGAGCATCCACCTTAACGGCTGAACGGATTTCAATTAAATTTGGCAAACAGGTAGACTTTAACCGGACTTAGAACATAACATACTTAGGGTCGCGGTAACACATTCCCATATTTTTCTGGCCTACACGCGGGCGAAGCCGCGGGCTAAGTGTTCCATAAAGTTTAAATAAATAAAACTTTGCACTGTTCCACAAACGTTCGGATTGCTTCTTGCAGATGAGATGGTGGTAGGCGCCCCGCGGGGTAAGTGCGTAACAGACTCAGGGGGCCAACCACCAGCTCTCATAGCAGGGCAGAAGTTGAACTGCACTGGTTTTTTGTACTAAGTCATAGAACAAAAAAGCAGTGCAGTTCAACTTCTGCCCTGCTATAAGAGCTGGTGGTACCCCCGTAGCAATGAGCTTTGTTTTGACAGTTCAACAGCATTGATCGCGTTATTTACGTCGTTGAGCAGACAATTTTTTCGAACATATGAAGCAATGGATTAGCAATATCTTTCAAAATTATTCAGATTGAGATGTGTTGTTACGCAATTAGAGTGCTGATAATTAGAAAATGATTATTATTTCTAGGTACATTAAAAATTTCTGCTTTGTCTCTGGAATGCAAGCGACGCCAGAAAACAAAAAGAATATTCAAAGTGCTTTCTGCAGTTTTTGGTAAAATCGTTACTGGCTACTAGAGTTTTAAGGTGTCATTCTGTCACATGCCATTCTGGGAAAGATTTGCTTTCTTTCATCTGTCAGTCAAATGTTGTAACCAAATCAAAACAAACAAAAAATTAGTAAAATTATAAAGTACTTAACAAGAAAATAATATGTTATGACCACTACAAAAACCACAAATGAAATAGAACTGTAATATTTTTGATGATTTTTTAGCACGCTCAATAAGGTAATGTGTTGTTACTAAATACATGGTAAGTTTGCAAAACCATACTTTGGCTGGGTTCATTGGCTGGGTTCTTTGTAGAAAAGTAGGTACCGTACCTATGGAATAGAATATCTTAGGTGGTTTGTTACAGTTAGCAAAAATATTATTTAAAGCATATTGAACCCACTAATCAACAGCATAAATAATAGAAAGTAGTGAAAGATTTTAGAAGCTGGTTTTTTATAAGTTTTGACCTGCGGCAAGTGTTGATCCATTGTCATCCGAAATCTCAACCGTGACCGATTATTTGGCTCCTCTTCTAGTTTTGGCCGAAACTGAAACTGAAAAACATAGTTAAATTGACATTATTTTCTGAGATCCATTCGTTTTCGTAGGTTTGTATCAAGTTATTCGATTAAGGGCTAATTTTTTAATTATCAGATTTGGATCGATACAGCGACAACACTTTATCTCTCCGCTAAACAATTCAGCATCGCTAGAAAACGCATTTTTTAAACCGTACTCAAACGGAACAAGTCGCTAAAACGCGATGCAGTAATGTGCAGTAATTACTGAAACGAATAGTGTCGAAATAATCGCTGAAGCCATCGCGACCGAACGACATGCTGCTTTTAGACTACTTTTAGTATTACCGAGATATATGATTTATTTGCTGTTGCCATTAGAGAAAAAAAAATCCTAACACACGTTAATAATACAACCAGCATGTCTGCAAAGAAGGAAAATATTTTTTTTTTGGGTGTTGTGTACAAAAAGCCCTACGTCGTCTTTCTATCTGTCAGCCGTTCGTTCGTATTCTATAAAAACCAGTTTTTGACAGTTCGAAGATTCGGCACCGTTTTGGCCGAAACCTGATTTCTTACCAGCAACTGGCCGAAACCGAAACCGAACCTTCGGTCAGATAATTATTAAAAACAAATCAGTCAACAAGTTGCCTCACAAGTTCACAAGGAAATGTCTGTAGATACGTGTTATTCAATGTCCTATATTCTCACTTCTTATTGTCAGGACGAGTTCATGCATTCCAAAGTTTCTTTAACGTGCAGGCATCAAGACAGAACATAATATGATGTGTTTCATTGTTTTGTGGAACGGCAAATGTTCACTTTAGGCTGGAACCGTCTGTGAATCTGAATCATGTAATTCCACCACTATTTCAGTTTCTATAACCATGGGAAAAGTGGTGACGGCAGATGCCCAGCGGTTCATGGTAGAATGTCTGATGGCAGCGGGTGCTGGGAGCAAGCCGGCATTGCAGCAGGCCGAGCTGCTGATCCGGGCTGACAAGATAGGACACCCTAGTCATGGACTCAATAGGTTGGGTGAGTACCTAAACAATAAGAGTGAAGATGATCTGAGCGGTATCTACAACGCCACATGCAAACAACGCGCCATACTGACGTCACGCAAATCCTGCATCTTGCAAGCAGAGTTTACCGCGCAATTAGCATAGATACAATTTCCCAACATCATCACCCTCAGCCTCATCAGCAACCTCGGCACAGCACACTGCACTTTCGGCCGGTCAACAAGCAGAGCACCCTCTCCTGGTCGACGCAGCAGCCAGCCTCAACCCGGCGCTGTACATCCGACGTTCTGGAATATAACGCAGCGCCACCCCGACTCACTGGGGACAACTCCGCAGACAGTTCCGACTCACTGGAACCTCAGCTGGCCTGGCAAGCATCGCAAGATACAAGACTCAGTCCACTATCGACCTCCGGTCTCCAGAGGGGAATGATGTAGCGGTATCTACAACGCCACATGCGAACATTGCGTCATACTGACGTCACGCAAATCCTGCATTCGCAAGCAGAGTTTGCCGCGCAATTAGTATAGATACAATTTCCCAACATCAATCGTTGGGCAATTGCCCAACCCGTCTGGTCGGAGGATCCTCCCTTTTCTATAGAGTATGAGTGGACTTTACACCCTGTTCCTCATACCTCTATAGATCTTTGTGCGGACGATATTATCCAGAGATAGATCGAGGATTTTACGGCCGTAAAAATTACGGTAAAGCGAGACACGCGCACAGATAGTCCGCGAGCGTTAAAACCCAATAACAATTTTCCTGACCTGGTAATCGAACCCACGCCCAGCAGTGGCCCTTGTAACCACGAGACCAACGAGGCAGTAAACAATTTGATATAAGGAGGAACTTGCAGTTATCAAGGCAGACGGTACTTATGACCTTGGCGAGGTCCTCAAAGTTATTACAATTTCCAGAAATGTACGTGAATGACATCATACGAAAAGTGTGCATGCCCAACAACGAGCCGAAAATCTTAAAAGAGAACGATGCTACTGCGTGGGTCGATGCCAACAACGTGCTGGGTGCCACCGGCGGCCACTTTGCCATGGACTTGGCTATTCAGAAGGCTTGCAAATCAGGGGTAGGGTGGATCTCAGTTAAAGGTAAACAAAATATGAACTTAAAATTGTCAATAAAAAACACCTAATTCTTTCAAAAGTAGAACACACGTTTCGCTACCATTTGTCAACTAGGTACAGTTACACCAGAAAAGTCGTGCGCTTCAGCAAACTTCGTGTTTTCGAGTTGGCACGAACGTCGCGCCTCAGAGTAGCGCTCCACTGAGACAAAGCTTTAGTTTTGTACTGCCGTGCTTTGTAGTACTACTACCTATTATTGTTCGTTTGTATCAATTTTTATCTCGGTCGGGTTTCTTACTTCCGTCACATATCGTCATTTGTCACAGAAAAGTTATTTAATTAAAAAAATTCAAGTACTTTATACAGTAGACAATTTGACAGTGATCCCCAAACTATACGTTTGCCTGTATGTTGGGGATCGGAGTTGCTCATTTTGATTAAATTAAAATAAGGTAGTACCCAGTGAAATGATAAAAACTTATGTGTGTAAGTTATGTATTAGACTAGATTAAGTAAGAGAAAGATTAAAATTATAAAGCGAAGCTATCGTTGCAAAGCGTGTATTCCTAAGACAGACTAAATACAAAATTAATTTTGTAAATTAGGTAGAACGTTCTGTTCATCATGACAGAAGGTTGCGTTCATATTTCTTAATCATCCCTTGAACGCAAGCCCACGCCTTCCAGGAACTGGTAATACTTCGCTTTTGCCAAGGCTTTGGTGAAGTAGTCGGCGATCATCATCGACTCCATGCTTATGCACTATTAGAATTAATTATCTTTCGTATGCACGTGTTTCTGTGACGAATAATCCTATTTGTCTTTCTTTTCACTTTTTTGGGACTTCTGTACCTACTTGCTTAGTTAAAACAAATTATTTAAGTTAGATTCCCCCTAAGTATTCAGATCCAACGCCCAAATATTTTATATTAAATAGGATTTTGAATAATTTAGTTTTACTGTTCTGATAATTCCGCCGTTTAGGTGTTGCTTTCCTGACTGTCTAAACTAATTTTTTTTTTTACATTTCAATGCTAAATCAACATAAGACAGAATTGTGTACAAAAGGGAGAGGCAGGCCTTTGACCTGCAGCGGGACAATACAGGCTAGTTAGATTAGATTATGTTAGACCAACATAAGAACGTCATTCTTTTTTTCATTGCATCCACGTTCAATATTTTGTAGGTTCAAATCACAACGGCATGCTTGGTTACTGGGCTCAAAAGGCAGCGGACAAAGGCATGATCGGCATAGCTTTTACCAACACGTCACCTTTCCTTGCACCTCCCAGGAGTAAAAAGGTCAGTCGTATAGAATACAAACATAGAAGCTTTCGTTTTCCTCTGTCTTCTTATTAAGTACTGAGAATTTAGGCGATTACTGAGTTTGGTGCTCTTTTCACACGTTCAGGCCGCTCTGTGTATATTTGTTTTCACATTTTTTTCAAATACTACTACCCTGTAGGGCCGAGCTGGTATGCGTGAAAAGGGCCTAATTAGTAAGATTTTTGTGCAAAATGTTTTGCTAGAAAAGCCAATTAAATATATTGAATGACATTTTTACTGCAATGTATTCCAACACACATGGTTGTTGTTGCAACAACGTTGCGTAACTTGTGTTTACCATGGCTTCGAGGTCTACGAAGCTGAGGGACCACTATATGAGGGACTGATGTGTTTTTTGTTTGTTTCTAGGCGGCACTGGGCACTAATCCTTTGTCAGTAGTTGCGCCAGGTGCCCAGAATGAAATCTTCTACCTCGACATGGCTACTACTACGGTTGCTTTTGGAAAGGTAACAGTTACCTGCTTGGTTGTACCCTGTCCATTAGGTTAACCGTTTTTTGACAACGTACATATTCCAGATTACGTAAAAGATAACTTTAAAATGCGTAATAAAATAAATATATAAACTGCCTTATCTTATTGAATTATCTTATTTATGACTTCTTACAGACATTATAATACCGTACGTGTATCAATCAATGTAGGTACTGTGTGTTGCTGCAATCTCTAGTTCCATCTGTCAAAAAACGGTTTACCTAATGGACAGAGTATAAAAGGTTATTAGTAACCTTTATTAGTAAACATTTACGCCTTTTGTGTTCTTTGGCCTACGGTAATATATGTACACACATCATCAATCTAGGGATACCTTAATCCTAAATTATTTACGAATTTATAGTTTCAAATCTTTTTAGTTTCCATAAAAAGTTTATATACAGATTGAACCTCTTTTATTCTATTTTCAAAATTTAAAAACTAACTAAAAAAAAAAGTAAAACAAAATACGGCGTCAAAATTGTGAGTAATTCGTTACGTTATGTTTTATTAATATTAATTAATGAAAAGGGATTAGATTGTTTTTCTTTTTTAATTTAACGTGCCGTGTGAGCTTTAAGAGTCATGTCACGTCGTCATTTGAGTCGAGATGAAATGTTAGGAGTCGTGGGCATGTT
The DNA here is from genome assembly GCA_947507525.1 of Apamea epomidion. Taxonomy (NCBI): domain Eukaryota; kingdom Metazoa; phylum Arthropoda; class Insecta; order Lepidoptera; family Noctuidae; genus Apamea; species Apamea epomidion. The sequence goes on along the minus strand of OX382242.1, from coordinate 5,522,783 downwards.
AGAAAATGGTGCTATTCAACGCGTCGTTGCTGACGCCCTACACCTCAGTCAAAACATGATATCAAGGTTGTGGTCACGTTATCGCAGTACTGGGGATATGGCTGAACGGCACACGGGTAGATATCGTGTTACTACGCAGAGACAGGATCGATTTCTCCAAATGACCGCCAGAAGACAACCCAATATCACAGCGATGCAACTAGTACAAAGGCTCCAGGAGGACCACCAGCTGCTGGTAAGTGACCAAACCGTGCGAAGGAGGTTGCATGAAGTTGGTCTTTACGCTCGAAGACCGCTACGCGTTCCAGCATTGCGACGCGGCAATCGCGGTCGGCGGCTTTCGTGGGCTCGGGAGCATTTGCCATGGAGTCACGAACAATGGTCTTTGGTGCAGTTCACCGATGAGTCCCGGTTTGGGTTTCATCCGGATTCACGAAGAACACGCGTTTGGAGCCTGTTATTGTCCCACACAGAATCCAAATGAGCCAGGAATTTCTACTCATGCACGATAATGCTCCTTCCCATACGGCGCGGCTGGTGTCGGTCGCTCTCCGAGACCACGATATTCAAGTTTTGGCTTGGCCTGCAAAGTCGCCTTACTTAAATCCTATCAAGCGTGCCTGGGACATGTTACAATGAAAAGCTTTGAGAGATTTCCCGCCAAATTCGACGATGGAACAACAACTTTACGAACAGTTGCAAAGAACATGGGAACTCATACCGCATCAAGACATTGACAGTTTAATTTTAAGTATGAACAATCGATGTCGATGTGTAATTAATGTAAGAGGTGGCAACACTGATTATCCATTATTCGATTTTATAAGACTTTTTCAATTTTAATTAAAATTAATAGTTTTATAAGAAGAAATGAAGTTTTTTTATCATACTAGTTTTCTAGGTGATTAAAAAAATTAACATTTGTATTTAAAACATAAAAATCACGAAATATTTTTATTTTTTACTAAAGACCTTAAAATAACCTATCATTCTTCCATTTACTATATCAGAAAATTCTTTATAGATTTTTAGATATTTGATGAAATATAAAATATCCCTAGATTCTGTTGATGTCGTCGCAAGCGATTTCAAGACGACATTATCAAAACACTACAACCCGTTGATTTCACAATATTGGTCAACCTGTTACTTAATTCTCATTGGTTGATCGGTTAGTTCAGTGAACTCCGTGAGGTGGCGCTTGAGTTTTCCGCCATTTTCCTACTGTTTCAACCCTAAACGGCGCTTGTCAAACAAATTTAGATAAGGGTTTATTGTTTTAATGTGTTATTTTCCAGATTGAGATGAAGCGTCGAACAGGGGAGCCATTGCCGCACGGCTGGGCGCAAGGTCCCGACGGAAAAGAAACTTTAGACGCTGACCTAGTGGGTTTCGATTACCGTTCTATCTAATTGATCTAAAATTATGAATCCGACTGGCATAGCGAATGAGGCATATTCATCAAATGAGCTTACCTTTTATAAAGTGGGTGGCTATCCCATGTAATCCATGGGCGAGCCTATGGTCCTCAACCTGGCACAAATCCAGACTCCGGGCTGCTGCTGAGAAATTCCTGATGGAATAACCAAATAACACTTAGCCCGACCTGGGATTCGCCAGGACCTCATGCTTAGCAGTTGCGCTTGTAGCCACTAGACTGACTAGACTAACAAATCAGCTAATAGCAAATAGTCAGTTCTATCTTTGTGTTCCATGATACCAATGTCTCTCATTTCTATCATTCCATCACCTTTCTAGGCAGCCAAAACTTGTTGCCTGATGCCATTGGGTGGTGGTGAGCTGACATCAGGACACAAAGGCTTTGGACTAGCGGCTATGGTGGAACTGTTCTGTGGAGTATTAGCAGGTTAGCACAAATTAAGCTAAAGAAACTGTATATAACAGTAGGTACGATAAAAAAAATCGTACAAAAACGAAGTGCACAGGGACTGACATTTATCGAGCTAAAGTAGCAGTGGGCTATCTTATTCTACTGAAGGAACGATGGCTTGCTTAAGGCTAAGTCATCCGGTAGCGGAGACCGCGAAACAAAGGCCGAAATTTAATTAGGCGGGTATCACATTTCCGCCGCAAAACCATAGCAGCGAAATCGCAGTAGTTCCGCATTGACTTGTCCGTTATTCGAGAAGCGAAACAGAATCGAAACTATTGCGGTGCCGAGTTTGTTTTGCGCGTATCTGTGGCAGTCGAAAACTTTGTAAAGTAAAACGAAGTTTTTGTTATATGGATGTTATATTTAAAAGTAAGTCGAAAATGACGCCATTTTGCTACGATTGCTACAATTCAACTGACTCTCATGATGTTCCGCTACTCGAATTACGACATAATGTAGTAATGTTTCTTAGCGAAATTCGTTAAGCGGTTTCTCATAATTATTTTCGCGGCTGAGATGTGTTAAGGCCCTTAAGACGACCTTAGCAATTGATGGCATCACGCAATTTGATTGCTGGGACGTCAGCAAGCCACATAAAGCTTGAACTTTTTAAAACTCATCACTCAAATATATTGCACAGGCTCTTGCTACGCCCATCACATACGAAGCTGGACACACGATGGAGCTGGCGGGCCGGCCAACCTGGGCCAATGTTACGTTGCCGTTAATCCCGAAAACTTCGCCCCGGGCTTCGAAGACCGCGTCACCGACTGCATACAGCATTGGCGAAAGTTGGAACCGGTGTGTAATTCCTTTCATTCATATTCTTACATTTCCTTTAAAACTAATTATACAAATAAACTACTGCTAAAATGATTGATAGGTACAAAAGGAAATAATTTGAATATATTAATTTGTGGGCTCCACTACTAGTTTCCTGCCTGTCTCGTGGAGTCCTTGAGAGTTTTAAACAATTATAAATTAGACACGGTGACTTGTAATTTGACATATTCCTTCCAGGACGTGACAGTGTGACATATTTGCAACAATTAAGCACCCCATAAAGCCTAGGCGAAAATTTATAGAATTCGAGACAACCCATTTTTTTGGAATTTTGAAAACTCAGAATTCGTCACTAATTAGTAATTATAGTACTTACCTAATTATCACTTTTCTCTAAACACTCAATTTGCTATTCTATTGGGTACCCAACACCTTAACAAACCTTTCGATGTATACAGCACTTTCGATTTCACAAGGCAAGAATTTCAGAGCAAGTTGTTGATGGATAGTCCTGGCTACAAGGTTGTGTATATGCAAGTACTCTTCGTTAGCTAGACGAGACCACCTGGACAATGTTTCTGGTTGATTCCCCCGCCCGGTGGCATGCCAGACAGATGTCAACCGTGCCGTCTTTCACAATCAATCTCCGGTTATTGTACGTCATCCTTCGTCCATAATTGCAGATACAAAATCTTCGGTTTCCCCAAAGAGATGACGATAAAAAAAAAATACTTTTCCCAGCACAAAACTCATTCGCTACACGTCAAACTACTATTAATTGTTAATTATATTCTGTCAGGCGTTTTATACACAATTCGTTAACTATCGAATTTCTATTTAAATATCATTTAGCGTAACGTAGTAGGGCTTGACTACGATTTGTGGCACACACTACTCACCACTAGGTCGGGCAGTGGCTGAAACCTGCTTTACCTGTACCAAGACTTTACTGATTGACTGTACTGATATTATTGCACTTTTAGCGATAACGGCCGCCGATTGTGTCACCCTATGTTAAATTTCTACATTTAGATATATCTGTAATAAATGTAGAAATTTGGCATAAGGTGGCTATTACCTGTAGAGTAATCTATTATATTCTATTATTACTGAACACTCCTATTTATGTATGAATCTAAAGCAGTGGCTCATGAAAATCTAAACTATCGATTTTACAAAATAAGTATTTTGTTTAGTCTAGCGTTGCTAAATATAATGTTTATTTCAAAGTAGGTATTCAACCTTTTAGTATTGTGTTTTTCTATTTCGATCCAGTCATTAGACGGCTGATGACTGGATTTTTGGCCATTATAGGTGTTGGATAAAACATAACTGACGAAATGTGGGTAGACACTGTACAATACAACTTTGCCTAATCCTTCCAGCGGGGTAATTGTGTAACACATCATCACTAGCAATGGCTTTCATTTTGACAGTTCAACAACATTCATTGCGTTATTTACGTTGTTGAGCAGACACATTTTTCGAACATAAGAAGTATTGGATTAGCAATATCCTTCAAAATGATTCAGATTGAGGATGAAAGTGTGTTACGCAATCAGGGTGCTGGACTACAGGTGTAATCAACCTACATTTTTATTTCCAGACTGAT